>OZ014522.1:6264932-7721932 GCA_963966055.1 Lathyrus aphaca
ACATATATAAATGATATATGAAGACTCGTATCATTTCAAATAGTCCCCAATTAAATTTTATTTTTTTGACCGAAACTAGTGTATAATATACTATGATTTTTGACCGAAACTCGGATTTCAAAAAGTTTCATAGAATCTAATTTTTAGATGATTTTTTTGCATGGACTTCCATCATAACCTTCCCTCTTAACATATATAAATTATATGTGAAGTCTCGTATCATTTCAAATAGTCCCCAATTAAAGTTTATTTTTTTGACCGAAACTAGTGTATAATATACTATGATTTTTGACCGAAACTCGGATTTCGAAAAGTTTCATAGAATCTAATTTTCGGATGATTTTTTGCATGGACTTCCATCATAACCTTCCCTCGTAAAATATAGAAATGATATGTGATGTTTTGTATCATTTCGAAGAGTCCCCGATTTATTTCGATTTATGACCAAAACTAGTATAAACTAGTGTATAATATATTATGATTTTTTGACAGAACCATGCATTTCGCAAAGTTTTATAGAATATAGTTTTCATATAATTTTTTTGCATGGACTTCCACCACAACCTTCCCTCTTAACATATATAAATGATCTGAAAAGTCTCGTATCAATTCAAATAGTTCCCAAATAAATTTTATTTTTTTGACCGAAACTAGTGTATAATATACTATGATTTTGGACCGAAACTTGTATTTCA
The DNA here is from genome assembly GCA_963966055.1 of Lathyrus aphaca. Taxonomy (NCBI): domain Eukaryota; kingdom Viridiplantae; phylum Streptophyta; class Magnoliopsida; order Fabales; family Fabaceae; genus Lathyrus; species Lathyrus aphaca. Next base: position 6,265,628 of record OZ014522.1, read on the forward strand.
AAAAGTTTCATAGAATCAAATTTTCCTGATGATTTTTTTCTTGGACTTCCTTCTTAACATATATAAATGATATATGAAGTCTCGTATCATTTCAAATAGTCCCCAATTAAATTTTATTTTTTTGACCGAAAGTAGTGTATAATATACTATGATTTTGGACCGAAACTTGCATTTCAAAAAGTTTCATAGAATCAAATTTTCTGATGATTTTTTTCTTGGACTTCCCTCTTAACATAAATAAATGATATATGAAGTCTCGTATCATTTCAAATAGTCCCCAATTAAATTTTATTTTTTTGACCGAAACTAGTGTATAATATACTATGATTTTTGACCGAAACTTGCATTTCGAAAAGTTTCATACAATCTAATTTTCGGATGATTTTTTGCATGGACTTCCATCATAACCTTCCCTCGTAAAATATATAATAATATGTGAAGTTTCGTATCATTTCAAACAGTCCCCGATTTAATTCGATTTTTGACCGAAACTAGTATAAACTAGTGTATAATATATTATGATTTTTTGACCGAAACTTGCATTTTGCAAAGTTTCATAGAATCTAGTTTTCAGATAATTTTTTTGCATGGACTTCCATCATAACCTTCCCTCTTAACATATATAAATTATCTGAAAAATCTCGTATCATTTCAAATAGTCCCCAATTAAATTTTATTTTTTTGACCGAAACTAGTGTATTATACTATGATTTTTGACCGAACCTCGGATTTCTAAAAGTTTCATAGAATCTAATTTTTAGATGATTTTTATGCATGGACTTCCATCATAACCTTCCCTCTTAACATATATAAATGATATGTGAAGTCCCGTATCATTTCAAATAGTCCCCAATTAAATTTTATTTTTTTGACTGAAACTAGTGTATAATATACTATGATTTTTGACCGAAACTCGGATTTCGAAAAGTTTCATAGAATCTAATTTTCGGATGATTTTTTGCATGGACTTCCATCATAACCTTCCCTCGTAAAATATAGAAATGATATGTGATGTTTTGTATCATTTCGAAGAGTCCCTGATTTAATTCGATTTTTGACCGAAACTAGTATAAACTAGTGATTAATATATTATGATTTTTTGACCGAACCATGCATTTCGCAAAGTTTCATAGAATATAGTTTTCATATAATTTTTTTGCATGGACTTCCACCATAACCTTCCCTCTTAACATATATAAATGATCTGAAAAGTCTCGTATCATTTCAAATAGTTCCCAAATAAATTTTATATTTTTGACCGAAACTAGTGTATAATATACTATTATTTTGGACCGAAACTTGCATTTCAAAAAGTTTAAGAGAATCAAAGTTTCAGATGATTTTTTTCTTGGACTTCCCTCTTAACATATATAAATGATATATGAAGACTCATATCATTTCAAATAGTCCCCAATTAAATTTTATTTTTTTGGCCGAAACTAGTGTATAATATACTATGATTTTTGACCGAAACTCGGATTTCAAAAAGTTTCATAGAATCTAATTTTTAGATGATTTTTTTGTATGGACTTCCATCATAACCTTCCCTCTTAACATATATAAATGATATGTGAAGTCTCTATTATTTCAAATAGTCCCCAATTAAAGTTTATTTCTTTGACCGAAACTAATGTATAATATACTATGATTTTTGACCGAAACTCGAATTTCGAAAAGTTTCATAGAATCTAATTTTCGGATGATTTTTTCAATGGACTTCCATCATAACCTTCCCTCGTAAAATATAGAAATGATATGTGATGTTTTGTATCATTTCGAAGAGTCCCCGATTTAATTCGATTTTTGACCAAAACTAGTATAAACTAGTGTATAATATATTATGATTTTTTGACCGAACCATGCATTTCGCAAAGTTTCATAGAATATAGTTTTCATATAATTTTTTTGCATGGAATTCCACCATAACCTTCCCTCTTAACATATATAAATGATCTGAAAAGTCTCGTATCATTTCAAATAGTTCCCAAATAAATTTTATTTTTTTGACCGAAACTAGTGTATAATATACTATGATTTTGGACCGAAACTTGCATTTCAAAAAGTTTTATAGAATCAAAGTTTAAGATGATTTTTTTCTTGGAATTCCCTCTTAACATAAATAAATGATATATGAAGTCTCTTATCATTTCAAATAGTCCCCAATTAAATTTTATTTTTTAACCGAAACTAGTGTATAATATACTATGATTTTTGACCGAAACTCGAATTTCAAAAAGTTTCATAGAATCTAATTTTTAGATGATTTTTTTGCATGGACTTCCATCATAACCTTCCCTCTTAACATATATAAATGATATGTGAAGTCTCTATTATTTCAAATAGTTCCCAATTAAAGTTTATTTCTTTGAACGAAACTAGTGTATAATATACTATGATTTTTGACCGAAACTCGGATTTCGAAAAGTTTCATAGAATCTAATTTTCGGATGATTTTTTGCATGGACTTCGATCATAACCTTCCCTCGTAAAATATAGAAATAATATGTGATGTTTTGTATCATTTCGAAGAGTCCCCGATTTAATTCGATTTTTGACCGAAACTAGTATAAACTAGTGTATAATATATTATGATTTTTTGACCGAACCATGCATTTCGCAAAGTTTCATAGAATATAGTTTTCATATAATTATTTTGCATGGACTTCCACCATAACCTTCCCTCTTAACATATATAAATGATCTGAAAAGTCTCGTATCATTTCAAATAGTTCCCAAATAAATTTTATTTTTTTGACCGAAACTAGTGTATAATATACTATTATTTTGGACCGAAACTTGCATTTCAAAAAGTTTAAGAGAATCAAAGTTTCAGATGATTTTTTTCTTGGACTTCCCTCTTAACATATATAAATGATATATGAAGACTCATATCATTTCAAATAGTCCCCAATTAAATTTTATTTTTTGACCGAAACTAGTGTATAATATACTATGATTTTTGACCGAAACTCGGATTTCAAAAAGTTTCATAGAATCTAATTTTTAGATGATTTTTTTGCTTGGACTTCCATCATAACCTTCCCTCTTAACATATATAAATGATATGTGAAGTCTCGTATCATTTCAAATAGTCCCCAATTAAAGTTTATTTTTTTGACCGAAACTAGTGTATAATATATTATGATTTTTGACCGAAACTCGGATTTCGAAAAGTTTCATAGAATCTAATTTTCGGATGATTTTTTGCATGGACTTCCATCATAACCTTCCCTCGTAAAATATAGAAATAATATGTGATGTTTTGTATCATTTCGAAGAGTCCCTGATTTAATTCGATTTTTGACCAAAACTAGTATAAACTAGTGTATAATATATTATGATTTTTTGACCGAACCATGCATTTCGCAAAGTTTCATAGAATATAGTTTTCATATAATTTTTTTGCATGGAATTCCACCATAACCTTCCCTCTTAACATATATAAATGATCTGAAAAGTCTCGTATCATTTCAAATAGTTCCCAAATAAATTTTATTTTTTTGACCGAAACTAGTGTATAATATACTATGATTTTGGACCGAAACTTGCATTTCAAAAAGTTTCATAGAATCAAAGTTTAAGATGATTTTTTTCTTGGAATTCCCTCTTAACATAAATAAATAATATATGAAGTCTCTTATCATTTCAAATAGTCCCCAATTAAATTTTATTTTTTGACCGAAACTAGTGTATAATATACTATGATTTTTGACCGAAACTCGGATTTCAAAAAGTTTCATGAATCTAATTTTTAGATGATTTTTTTGCATGGACTTCCATCATAACCTTCCCTCTTAACATATATAAATTATATGTGAAGTCTCTATTATTTCAAATAGTCCCCAATTAAAGTTTATTTTTTTGACCGAAACTAGTGTATAATATACTATGATTTTTGACCGAAACTCGGATTTCGAAAAGTTTCATAGAATCTAATTTTCGGATGATTTTTTGCATGGACTTCCATCATAACCTTCCCTCGTAAAATATAGAAATGATATGTGATGTTTTGTATCATTTCGAAGAGTCCCCGATTTAATTCGATTTTTGACCAAAACTAGTATAAACTAGTGTATAATATATTATGATTTTTTGACCGAACCATGCATTTCGCATAGTTTCATAGAATATAGTTTTCATATAATTTTTTTGCATGGACTTCCACCGTAACCTTCCTTCTTAACATATATAAATGATCTGAAAAGTCTCGTATCATTTCAAATAGTTCCCAAATAAATTTTATTTTTTTGACCGAAACTAGTGTATAATATACTATTATTTTGGACCGAAACATGCATTTCAAAAACTTTAAGAGAATCAAAGTTTCAGATGATTTTTTTCTTGGACTTCCCTCTTAACATATATAAATGATATATGAAGATTCATATCATTTCAAATAGTCCCCAATTAAATTTTATTTTTTTAACCGAAACTAGTGTATAATATACTATGATTTTTGACCGAAACTCGGATTTCAAAAAGTTTCATAGAATCTAATTTTTAGATGATTTTTTTGCATGGACTTCCATCATAACCTTCCGTCTTAACATATATAAAATATATGTGAAGTCTCGTATCATTTCAAATAGTCCCCAATTAAAGTTTATTTTTTTGACCGAATCTAGTGTATAATATACTATGATTTTTGACCGAAACTCGGATTTTGAAAAGTTTCATAGAATCTAATTTTCGGATGATTTTTTGCATGGACTTCCATCATAACCTTCCCTCGTAAAATATAGAAATAATATGTGATGTTTTGTATCATTTCGAAGAGTCCCCGATTTAATTCGATTTTTGACCAAAACTAGTATAAACTAGTGTATAATATATTATGATTTTTTGACCGAACCATGCATTTCGCAATGTTTCATAGAATATAGTTTTCATATAATTTTTTTGCATGGAATTCCACCATAACCTTCCCTCTTAACATATATAAATGATCTGAAAAGTCTCGTATCATTTCAAATAGTTCCCAAATAAATTTTATTTTTTTGACCGAAACTAGTGTATAATATACTATGATTTTGGACCGAAACTTGCATTTCAAAAAGTTTCATAGAATCAAAGTTTAAGATGATTTTTTTCTAGGAATTCCCTCTTAACATAAATAAATAATATATGAAGTCTCTTATCATTTCAAATAGTCCCCAATTAAATTTTATTTTTTTGACCGAAACTAGTGTATAATATACTATGATTTTTGACCGAAACTCGGATTTCAAAAAGTTTCATGAATCTAATTTTTAGATGATTTTTTTGCATGGACTTCCATCATAACCTTCCCTCTTAACATATATAAATTATATGTGAAGTCTCTATTATTTCAAATAGTCCCCAATTAAAGTTTATTTCTTTGACCGAAACTAGTGTATAATATACTATGATTTTTGACCGAAACTCGGATTTCGAAAAGTTTCATAGAATCTAATTTTCGGATGATTTTTTGCATGGACTTCCATCATAACCTTCCCTCGTAAAATATAGAAATGATATGTGATGTTTTGTATCATTTCGAAGAGTCCCCGATTTAATTCGATTTTTGACCAAAACTAGTATAAACTAGTGTATAATATATTATGATTTTTTGACCGAACCATGCATTTCGCAAAGTTTCATAGAATATAGTTTTCATATAATTTTTTTGCATGGACTTCCACCATAACCTTCCCTCTTAACATATATAAATGATCTGAAAAGTCTCGTATCATTTCAAATAGTTCCCAAATAAATTTTATTTTTTTGACCGAAACTAGTGTATAATATACTATTATTTTGGACCGAAACTTGCATTTCAAAAAGTTTAAGAGAATCAAAGTTTCAGATGATTTTTTTCTTGGACTTCCCTCTTAACAAAAATAAATGATATATGAAGTCTCGTATCATTTCAAATAATCCCCAATTAAAGTTTATTTTTTTGACCGAAACTAGTGTATAATATACTATGATTTTTGACCGAAACTCAGATTTCAAAAAGTTTCATAGAATCTAATTTTTAGATGATTTTTTTGCATGGACTTCCATCATAACCTTCCCTCTTAACATATATAAATGATATGTGAAGTCTCTATTATTTCAAATAGTCCCCAATTAAAGTTTATTTCTTTTGACCGAAACTAGTGTATAATATACTATGATTTTTGACCGAAACTCGGATTTCGAAAAGTTTCATAGAATCTAATTTTCGGATGATTTTTTGCATGGACTTCCATCATAACCTTCCCTCGTAAAATACAGAAATGATATGTGATGTTTTGTATCATTTCGAAGAGTCCCCGATTTAATTCGATTTTTGACCAAAACTAGTATAAACTAGTGTATAATATATTATGATTTTTTGACCGAACCATGCATTTCGCAAAGTTTCATAGAATATAGTTTTCATATAATTTTTTTGCATGGACTTCCACCATAACCTTCCCTCTTAACATATATAAATGATCTGAAAAGTCTAGTATCAATTCAAATATTTCCCAAATAAATTTTATTTTTTTGACCGAAACTAGTGTATAATATACTATGATTTTGGACCGAAACTTGCATTTCAAAAAGTTTCATAGAATCAAATTTTCTGATGATTTTTTTCATGGACTTCCCTCTTAACATATATAAATGATATATGAAGTCTCGTATCATTTCAAATAGTCCCCAATTAAATTTTATTTTTTTGACCGAAACTAGTGTATAATATACTATGATTTTTGACCGAAACTCGGATTTCAAAAAGTTTCATAGAATCTAATTTTTGGATGATTTTTTGCATGGACTTCCATCATAACCTTCCCTCGTAAAATATATAAGAATATGTGAAGTTTCGTATCATTTCAAACAGTCCCCGATTTAATTCGATTTTTGACCGAAACTAGTATAAACCAGTGTATAATATATTATGATTTTTTGACCGAAACTTGCATTTTGCAAAGTTTCATAGAATCTTGTTTTCAGATGATTTTTTTGCATGGACTTCCATCATAACCTTCCCTCTTAACATATATAAATTATCTGAAAAATCTCGTATCATTTCAAATAGTCCCCAATTAAATTTTATTTTTTTGACCGAAACTAGTGTATAATATACTATGATTTTTGACCGAAACTCGGATTTCAAAAAGTTTCAGAGAATCTAATTTTTAGATGATTTTTTTGCATGGACTTCCATCATAACCTTCCCTCTTAACATATATAAATGATATGTGAAGTCCCGTATCATTTCAAATAGTCCCCAATTAAAGTTTATTTCTTTGACCGAAACTAGTGTATAATATACTATGATTTTTGACCGAAACTCGGATTTCGAAAAGTTTCATAGAATCTAATTTTCGGATGATTTTTTGCATGGACTTCCATCATAACCTTCCCTCGTAAAATATAGAAATGATATGTGATGTTTTGTATCATTTCGAAGAGTCCCCGATTTAATTCGATTTTGACCAAAACTAGTATAAACTAGTGTATAATATATTATGATTTTTTGACCGAACCATGCATTTCGCAAAGTTTCATAGAATATAGTTTTCATATAATTTTTTTGCATGGAATTCCACCATAACCTTCCCTCTTAACATATATAAATGATCTGAAAAGTCTCGTATCATTTCAAATAGTTCCCAAATAAATTTTATTTTTTTGACCGAAACTAGTGTATAATATACTATGATTTTGGACCGAAACTTGCATTTCAAAAAGTTTTATAGAATCAAAGTTTAAGATGATTTTTTTCTTGGAATTCCCTCTTAACATAAATAAATGATATATGAAGTCTCTTATCATTTCAAATAGTCCCCAATTAAATTTTATTTTTTAACCGAAACTAGTGTATAATATACTATGATTTTTGACCGAAACTCGAATTTCAAAAAGTTTCATAGAATCTAATTTTTAGATGATTTTTTTGCATGGACTTCCATCATAACCTTCCCTCTTAACATATATAAATGATATGTGAAGTCTCTATTATTTCAAATAGTTCCCAATTAAAGTTTATTTCTTTGAACGAAACTAGTGTATAATATACTATGATTTTTGACCGAAACTCGGATTTCGAAAAGTTTCATAGAATCTAATTTTCGGATGATTTTTTGCATGGACTTCGATCATAACCTTCCCTCGTAAAATATAGAAATAATATGTGATGTTTTGTATCATTTCGAAGAGTCCCCGATTTAATTCGATTTTTGACCGAAACTAGTATAAACTAGTGTATAATATATTATGATTTTTTGACCGAACCATGCATTTCGCAAAGTTTCATAGAATATAGTTTTCATATAATTATTTTGCATGGACTTCCACCATAACCTTCCCTCTTAACATATATAAATGATCTGAAAAGTCTCGTATCATTTCAAATAGTTCCCAAATAAATTTTATTTTTTTGACCGAAACTAGTGTATAATATACTATTATTTTGGACCGAAACTTGCATTTCAAAAAGTTTAAGAGAATCAAAGTTTCAGATGATTTTTTTCTTGGACTTCCCTCTTAACATATATAAATGATATATGAAGACTCATATCATTTCAAATAGTCCCCAATTAAATTTTATTTTTTTGACCGAAACTAGTGTATAATATACTATGATTTTTGACCGAAACTCGGATTTCAAAAAGTTTCATAGAATCTAATTTTTAGATGATTTTTTTGCTTGGACTTCCATCATAACCTTCCCTCTTAACATATATAAATGATATGTGAAGTCTCGTATCATTTCAAATAGTCCCCAATTAAAGTTTATTTTTTTGACCGAAACTAGTGTATAATATATTATGATTTTTGACCGAAACTCGGATTTCGAAAAGTTTCATAGAATCTAATTTTCGGATGATTTTTTGCATGGACTTCCATCATAACCTTCCCTCGTAAAATATAGAAATAATATGTGATGTTTTGTATCATTTCGAAGAGTCCCTGATTTAATTCGATTTTTGACCAAAACTAGTATAAACTAGTGTATAATATATTATGATTTTTTGACCGAACCATGCATTTCGCAAAGTTTCATAGAATATAGTTTTCATATAATTTTTTTGCATGGAATTCCACCATAACCTTCCCTCTTAACATATATAAATGATCTGAAAAGTCTCGTATCATTTCAAATAGTTCCCAAATAAATTTTATTTTTTTGACCGAAACTAGTGTATAATATACTATGATTTTTGACCGAAACTTGCATTTCAAAAAGTTTCATAGAATCAAAGTTTAAGATGATTTTTTTCTTGGAATTCCCTCTTAACATAAATAAATAATATATGAAGTCTCTTATCATTTCAAATAGTCCCCAATTAAATTTTATTTTTTTGACCGAAACTAGTGTATAATATACTATGATTTTTGACCGAAACTCGGATTTCAAAAAGTTTCATGAATCTAATTTTTAGATGATTTTTTTGCATGGACTTCCATCATAACCTTCCCTCTTAACATATATAAATTATATGTGAAGTCTCTATTATTTCAAATAGTCCCCAATTAAAGTTTATTTTTTTGACCGAAACTAGTGTATAATATACTATGATTTTTGACCGAAACTCGGATTTCGAAAAGTTTCATAGAATCTAATTTTCGGATGATTTTTTGCATGGACTTCCATCATAACCTTCCCTCGTAAAATATAGAAATGATATGTGATGTTTTGTATCATTTCGAAGAGTCCCCGATTTAATTCGATTTTTGACCAAAACTAGTATAAACTAGTGTATAATATATTATGATTTTTTGACCGAACCATGCATTTCGCATAGTTTCATAGAATATAGTTTTCATATAATTTTTTTGCATGGACTTCCACCGTAACCTTCCTTCTTAACATATATAAATGATCTGAAAAGTCTCGTATCATTTCAAATAGTTCCCAAATAAATTTTATTTTTTTGACCGAAACTAGTGTATAATATACTATTATTTTGGACCGAAACTTGCATTTCAAAAAGTTTAAGAGAATCAAAGTTTCAGATGATTTTTTTCTTGGACTTCCCTCTTAACAAAAATAAATGATATATGAAGTCTCGTATCATTTCAAATAATCCCCAATTAAAGTTTATTTTTTTGACCGAAACTAGTGTATAATATACTATGATTTTTGACCGAAACTCGGATTTCAAAAAGTTTCATAGAATCTAATTTTTAGATGATTTTTTTGCATGGACTTCCATCATAACCTTCCCTCTTAACATATATAAATGATATGTGAAGTCTCTATTATTTCAAATAGTCCCCAATTAAAGTTTATTTCTTTTGACCGAAACTAGTGTATAATATACTATGATTTTTGACCGAAACTCGGATTTCGAAAAGTTTCATAGAATCTAATTTTCGGATGATTTTTTGCATGGACTTCCATCATAACCTTCCCTCGTAAAATACAGAAATGATATGTGATGTTTTGTATCATTTCGAAGAGTCCCCGATTTAATTCGATTTTTGACCAAAACTAGTATAAACTAGTGTATAATATATTATGATTTTTTGACCGAACCATGCATTTCGCAAAGTTTCATAGAATATAGTTTTCATATAATTTTTTTGCATGGACTTCCACCATAACCTTCCCTCTTAACATATATAAATGATCTGAAAAGTCTAGTATCAATTCAAATATTTCCCAAATAAATTTTATTTTTTTGACCGAAACTAGTGTATAATATACTATGATTTTGGACCGAAACTTGCATTTCAAAAAGTTTCATAGAATCAAATTTTCTGATGATTTTTTTCATGGACTTCCCTCTTAACATATATAAATGATATATGAAGTCTCGTATCATTTCAAATAGTCCCCAATTAAATTTTATTTTTTTGACCGAAACTAGTGTATAATATACTATGATTTTTGACCGAAACTCGGATTTCAAAAAGTTTCATAGAATCTAATTTTTGGATGATTTTTTGCATGGACTTCCATCATAACCTTCCCTCGTAAAATATATAAGAATATGTGAAGTTTCGTATCATTTCAAACAGTCCCCGATTTAATTCAATTTTTGACCGAAACTAGTATAAACCAGTGTATAATATATTATGATTTTTTGACCGAAACTTGCATTTTGCAAAGTTTCATAGAATCTTGTTTTCAGATGATTTTTTTGCATGGACTTCCATCATAACCTTCCCTCTTAACATATATAAATTATCTGAAAAATCTCGTATCATTTCAAATAGTCCCCAATTAAATTTTATTTTTTTGACCGAAACTAGTGTATAATATACTATGATTTTTGACCGAAACTCGGATTTCAAAAAGTTTCAGAGAATCTAATTTTTAGATGATTTTTTTGCATGGACTTCCATCATAACCTTCCCTCTTAACATATATAAATGATATGTGAAGTCCCGTATCATTTCAAATAGTCCCCAATTAAAGTTTATTTCTTTGACCGAAACTAGTGTATAATATACTATGATTTTTGACCGAAACTCGGATTTCGAAAAGTTTCATAGAATCTAATTTTCGGATGATTTTTTGCATGGACTTCCATCATAACCTTCCCTCGTAAAATATAGAAATGATATGTGATGTTTTGTATCATTTTGAAGAGTCCCCGATTTAATTCGATTTTGACCAAAACTAGTATAAACTAGTGTATAATATATTATGATTTTTTGACCGAACCATGCATTTCGCAAAGTTTCATAGAATATAGTTTTCATATAATTTTTTTGCATGGACTTCCACCATAACCTTCCCTCTTAACATATATAAATGATCTGAAAAGTCTCGTATCATTTCAAATAGTTCCCAAATAAATTTTATGTTTTTTTTACCGAAACTAGTGTATAATATACTATTATTTTGGACCGAAACTTGCATTTCAAAAAGTTTAAGAGAATCAAAGTTTCAGATGATTTTTTTCTTGGACTTCCCTCTTAACATATATAAATGATATATGAAGACTCATATCATTTCAAATAGTCCCCAATTAAATTTTATTTTTTTGACCGAAACTAGTGTATAATATACTATGATTTTTGACCGAAACTCGGATTTCAAAAAGTTTCATAGAATCTAATTTTTAGATGATTTTTTTGAATGGACTTCCATCATAACCTTCCCTCTTAACATATATAAATGATATGTGAAGTCTCGTATCATTTCAAATAGTCCCCAATTAAAGTTTATTTTTTTGACCGAAACTAGTGTATAATATACTATGATTTTTGACCGAAACTCGGATTTCAAAAAGTTTCATAGAATCTAATTTTTAGATGATTTTTTTGCATGGACTTCCATAATAACCTTCCCTCTTAACATATATAAATGATATGTGATGTTTTGTATCATGTCGAAGAGTCCCCGATTTAATTCGATTTTTGACCAAAACTAGTATAAACTAGTGTATAATATATTATGATTTTTTGACCGAACCATGCATTTCGCAAAGTTTCATAGAATATAGTTTTCATATAATTTTTTTGCATGGACTTCCACCATAACCTTTCCTCTTAACATATATAAATGATCTGAAAAGTCTCGTATCAATTAAAATAGTTCCCAAATAAATTTTATTTTTTTGACCGAAACTAGTGTATAATATACTATGATTTTGGACCGAAACTTGCATTTCAAAAAGTTTCATAGAATCAAATTTTCTGATGATTTTTTTCATGGACTTCCCTCTTAACATATATAAATGATATATGAAGTCTCGTATCATTTCAAATAGTCCCCAATTAAATTTTATTTTTTTGACCGAAACTAGTGTATAATATACTATGATTTTTGAACGAAACTAGCATTTCGAAAAGTTTCATACAATCTAATTTTTGGATGATTTTTTGCATGGACTTCCATCATAACCTTCCCTCGTAAAATATATAAGAATATGTGATGTTTCGTATCATTTCAAACAGTCCCCGATTTAATTCGATTTTTGACCGAAACTAGTATAAACCAGTGTATAATATATTATGATTTTTTGACCGAAACTTGCATTTTGCAAAGTTTCATAGAATCTTGTTTTCAGATGATTTTTTTGCATGGACTTCCATCATAACCTTCCCTCTTAACATATATAAATTATCTGAAAAATCTCGTATCATTTCAAATAGTCCCCAATTAAATTTTATTTTTTTGACCGAAACTAGTGTATAATATACTATGATTTTTGACCGAAACTCGGATTTCAAAAAGTTTCAGAGAATCTAATTTTTAGATGATTTTTTTGCATGGACTTCCATCATAACCTTCCCTCTTAACATATATAAATGATATGTGAAGTCCCGTATCATTTCAAATAGTCCCCAATTAAAGTTTATTTCTTTGACCGAAACTAGTGTATAATATACTATGATTTTTGACCGAAACTCGAATTTCGAAAAGTTTCATAGAATCTAATTTTCGGATGATTTTTTGCATGGACTTCCATCATAACCTTCCCTCGTAAAATATAGAAATGATATGTGATGTTTTGTATCATTTCGAAGAGTCCCCGATTTAATTCGATTTTGACCAAAACTAGTATAAACTAGTGTATAATATATTATGATTTTTTGACCGAACCATGCATTTCGCAAAGTTTCATAGAATATAGTTTTCATATAATTTTTTTGCATGGACTTCCACCATAACCTTCCCTCTTAACATATATAAATGATCTGAAAAGTCTCGTATCATTTCAAATAGTTCCCAAATAAATTTTATGTTTTTTTTACCGAAACTAGTGTATAATATACTATTATTTTGGACCGAAACTTGCATTTCAAAAAGTTTAAGAGAATCAAAGTTTCAGATGATTTTTTTCTTGGACTTCCCTCTTAACATATATAAATGATATATGAAGACTCATATCATTTCAAATAGTCCCCAATTAAATTTTATTTTTTTGACCGAAACTAGTGTATAATATACTATGATTTTTGACCGAAACTCGGATTTCAAAAAGTTTCATAGAATCTAATTTTTAGATGATTTTTTTGAATGGACTTCCATCATAACCTTCCCTCTTAACATATATAAATGATATGTGAAGTCTCGTATCATTTCAAATAGTCCCCAATTAAAGTTTATTTTTTTGACCGAAACTAGTGTATAATATACTATGATTTTTGACCGAAACTCGGATTTCAAAAAGTTTCATAGAATCTAATTTTTAGATGATTTTTTTGCATGGACTTCCATAATAACCTTCCCTCTTAACATATATAAATGATATGTGATGTTTTGTATCATGTCGAAGAGTCCCCGATTTAATTCGATTTTTGACCAAAACTAGTATAAACTAGTGTATAATATATTATGATTTTTTGACCGAACCATGCATTTCGCAAAGTTTCATAGAATATAGTTTTCATATAATTTTTTTGCATGGACTTCCACCATAACCTTTCCTCTTAACATATATAAATGATCTGAAAAGTCTCGTATCAATTAAAATAGTTCCCAAATAAATTTTATTTTTTTGACCGAAACTAGTGTATAATATACTATGATTTTGGACCGAAACTTGCATTTCAAAAAGTTTCATAGAATCAAATTTTCTGATGATTTTTTTCATGGACTTCCCTCTTAACATATATAAATGATATATGAAGTCTCGTATCATTTCAAATAGTCCCCAATTAAATTTTATTTTTTTGACCGAAACTAGTGTATAATATACTATGATTTTTGAACGAAACTAGCATTTCGAAAAGTTTCATACAATCTAATTTTTGGATGATTTTTTGCATGGACTTCCATCATAACCTTCCCTCGTAAAATATATAAGAATATGTGATGTTTCGTATCATTTCAAACAGTCCCCGATTTAATTCGATTTTTGACCGAAACTAGTATAAACCAGTGTATAATATATTATGATTTTTTGACCGAAACTTGCATTTTGCAAAGTTTCATAGAATCTTGTTTTCAGATGATTTTTTTGCATGGACTTCCATCATAACCTTCCCTCTTAACATATATAAATTATCTGAAAAATCTCGTATCATTTCATATAGTCCCCAATTAAATTTTATTTTTTTGACCGAAACTAGTGTATAATATACTATGATTTTTGACCGAAACTCGGATTTCAAAAAGTTTCATAGAATCTAATTTTTAGATGATTTTTTTGCATGGACTTCCATCATAACCTTCCCTCTTAACATATATAAATGATATGTGAAGTCCCGTATCATTTCAAATAGTCCCCAATTAAAGTTTATTTCTTTGACCGAAACTAGTGTATAATATACTATGATTTTTGACCGCAACTCGGATTTCGAAAAGTTTCATAGAATCTAATTTTCGGATGATTTTTTGCCTGGACTTCCATCATAACCTTCCCTCGTAAAATATAGAAATGATATGTGATGTTTTGTATCATTTCGAAGAGTCCCCGATTTAATTCGATTTTTGACCAAAACTAGTATATACTAGTGTATAATATATTATGATTTTTTGACCGAACCATGCATTTCGCAATGTTTCATAGAATATAGTTTTCATATAATTTTTTTGCATGGACTTCCACCATAACCTTCCCTCTTAACATATATAAATGATCTGAAAAGTCTCGTATCAATTCAAATAGTGCCCAAATAAATTTTATTTTTTTGACCGAAACTAGTGTATAATATACTATGATTTTGGACCGAAACTTGCATTTCAAAAAGTTTCATAGAATCAAATTTTCTGATGATTTTTTTCATGGACTTCCCTCTTAACATATATAAATGATATATGAAGTCTCGTATCATTTCAAATAGTCCCCAATTAAATTTTATTTTTTTGACCGAAACTAGTGTATAATATACTATGATTTTTGACCGAAACTTGCATTTCGAAAAGTTTCATACAATCTAATATTTGGATGATTTTTTGCATGGAATTCCATCATAACCTTCCCTCGTAAAATATATAAGAATATGTGATGTTTCGTATCATTTCAAACAATCCCCGATTTAATTCGATTTTTGACCGAAACTAGTATAAACCAGTGTATAATATATTATGATTTTTTGACCGAAACTTGCATTTTGCAAAGTTTCATAGAATCTTGTTTTCAGATGATTTTTTTGCATGGACTTCCATCATAACCTTCCCTCTTAACATATATAAATTATCTGAAAAATCTCGTATCATTTCAAATAGTCCCCAATTAAATTTTATTTTTTTGACCGAAACTAGTGTATAATATACTATGATTTTTGACCGAAACTCGGATTTCAAAAAGTTTCATAGAATCTAATTTTTAGATGATTTTTTTGCATGGACTTCCATCATAACCTTCCCTCTTAACATATATAAATGATATGTGAAGTCCCGTATCATTTCAAATAGTCCCCAATTAAAGTTTATTTCTTTGACCGAAACTAGTGTATAATATACTATGATTTTTGACCGAAACTCGGATTTCGAAAAGTTTCATAGAATCTAATTTTCGGATGATTTTTTGCCTGGACTTCCATCATAACCTTCCCTCGTAAAATATAGAAATGATATGTGATGTTTTGTATCATTTCGAAGAGTCCCCGATTTAATTCGATTTTTGACCAAAACTAGTATATACTAGTGTATAATATATTATGATTTTTTGACCGAACCATGCATTTCGCAAAGTTTCATAGAATATAGTTTTCATATAATTTTTTTGCATGGACTTCCACCATAACCTTCCCTCTTAACATATATAAATGATCTGAAAAGTATCGTATCATTTCAAATAGTTCCCAAATAAATTTTATTTTTTTTTACCGAAACTAGTGTATAATATACTATTATTTTGGACCGAAACTCGGATTTCAAAAAGTTTCATAGAATCTAATTTTTAGATGATTTTTTTGCATGGACTTCCATCATAACCTTCCCTCTTAACATATATAAATGATATGTGAAGTCTCGTATCATTTCAAATAGTCCCCAATTAAAGTTTATTTTTTTGACCGAAACTAGTGTATAATATACTATGATTTTTGACCGAAACTCGGATTTCAAAAAGTTTCATAGAATCTAATTTTTAGATGATTTTTTTGCATGGACTTCCATCATAACCTTCCCTCTTAACATATATAAATGATATGTGAAGTCTCTATTATTTCAAATAGTCCCCAATTAAAGTTTATTTCTTTGACCGATACAAGTGTATAATATACTATGATTTTTGACCGAAACTCGGATTTCGAAAAGTTTCATAGAATCTAATTTTCGGATGATTTTTTGCATGGACTTCCATCATAACCTTCCATCGTAAAATATAGAAATGATATGTGATGTTTTGTATCATTTCGAAGAGTCCCCGATTTAATTCGATTTTTGACCAAAACTAGTATAAACTAGTGTATAATATATTATGATTTTTTGACCGAACCTTGCATTTCGCAAAGTTTCATAGAATATAGTTTTCATATAATTTTTTTGCATGGACTTCCACCATAACCTTCCCTCTTAACATATATAAATGATCTGAAAAGTCTCGTATCAATTCAAATAGTTCCCAAATAAATTTTATTTTTTTGATCGAAACTAGTGTATAATATACTATGATTTTGGACCGAAACTTGCATTTCAAAAACTTTAAGAGAATCAAAGTTTCAGATGATTTTTTTCTTGGACTTCCCTCTTAACATATATAAATGATATATGAAGATTCATATCATTTCAAATAGTCCCCAATTAAATTTTATTTTTTTAACCGAAACTAGTGTATAATATACTATGATTTTTGACCGAAACTCGGATTTCAAAAAGTTTCATAGAATCTAATTTTTAGATGATTTTTTTGCATGGACTTCCATCATAACCTTCCCTCTTAACATATATAAATGATATGTGAAGTCTCGTATCATTTCAAATAGTCCCCAATTAAAGTTTATTTTTTTGACCGAATCTAGTGTATAATATACTATGATTTTTGACCGAAACTCGGATTTTGAAAAGTTTCATAGAATCTAATTTTCGGATGATTTTTTGCATGGACTTCCATCATAACCTTCCCTCGTAAAATATAGAAATAATATGTGATGTTTTGTATCATTTCGAAGAGTCCCCGATTTAATTCGATTTTTGACCAAAACTAGTATAAACTAGTGTATAATATATTATGATTTTTTGACCGAACCATGCATTTCGCAAAGTTTCATAGAATATAGTTTTCATATAATTTTTTTGCATGGAATTCCACCATAACCTTCCCTCTTAACATATATAAATGATCTGAAAAGTCTCGTATCATTTCAAATAGTTCCCAAATAAATTTTATTTTTTTGACCGAAACTAGTGTATAATATACTATGATTTTGGACCGAAACTTGCATTTCAAAAAGTTTCATAGAATCAAAGTTTAAGATGATTTTTTTCTTGGAATTCCCTCTTAACATAAATAAATAATATATGAAGTCTCTTATCATTTCAAATAGTCCCCAATTAAATTTTATATTTTTGACCGAAACTAGTGTATAATATACTATGATTTTTGACCGAAACTCGGATTTCAAAAAGTTTCATGAATCTAATTTTTAGATGATTTTTTTGCATGGACTTCCATCATAACCTTCCCTCTTAACATATATAAATTATATGTGAAGTCTCTATTATTTCAAATAGTCCCCAATTAAAGTTTATTTCTTTGATCGAAACTAGTGTATAATATACTATGATTTTTGACCGAAACTCGGATTTCGAAAAGTTTCATAGAATCTAATTTTCGGATGATTTTTTGCATGGACTTCCATCATAACCTTCCCTCGTAAAATATAGAAATGATATGTGATGTTTTGTATCATTTCGAAGAGTCCCCGATTTAATTCGATTTTTGACCAAAACTAGTATAAACTAGTGTATAATATATTATGATTTTTTGACCGAACCATGCATTTCGCAAAGTTTCATAGAATATAGTTTTCATATAATTTTTTTGCATGGACTTCCACCATAACCTTCCCTCTTAACATATATAAATGATCTGAAAAGTCTCGTATCATTTCAAATAGTTCCCAAATAAATTTTATTTTTTTGACCGAAACTAGTGTATAATATACTATTATTTTGGACCGAAACTTGCATTTCAAAAAGTTTAAGAGAATCAAAGTTTCAGATGATTTTTTTCTTGGACTTCCCTCTTAACAAATATAAATGATATATGAAGTCTCGTATCATTTCAAATAATCCCCAATTAAAGTTTATTTTTTTGACCGAAACTAGTGTATAATATACTATGATTTTTGACCGAAACTCGGATTTCAAAAAGTTTCATAGAATCTAATTTTTAGATGATTTTTTTGCATGGACTTCCATCATAACCTTCCCTCTTAACATATATAAATGATATGTGAAGTCTCTATTATTTCAAATAGTCCCCAATTAAAGTTTATTTCTTTGACCGAAACTAGTGTATAATATACTATGATTTTTGACCGAAACTCGGATTTCGAATAGTTTCATAGAATCTAATTTTCGGATGATTTTTTGCATGGACTTCCATCATAACCTTCCCTCGTAAAATATAGAAATGATATGTGATGTTTTGTATCATTTCGAAGAGTCCCCGATTTAATTCGATTTTTGACCAAAACTAGTATAAACTAGTGTATAATATATTATGATTTTTTGACCGAACCATGCATTTCGCAAAGTTTCATAGAATATAGTTTTCATATAATTTTTTTGCATGGACTTCCACCATAACCTTCCCTCTTAACATATATAAATGATCTGAAAAGTCTAGTATCAATTCAAATATTTCCCAAATAAATTTTATTTTTTTGACCGAAACTAGTGTATAATATACTATGATTTTGGACCGAAACTTGCATTTCAAAAAGTTTCATAGAATCAAATTTTCTGATGATTTTTTTCATGGACTTCCCTCTTAACATATATAAATGATATATGAAGTCTCGTATCATTTCAAATAGTCCCCAATTAAATTTTATTTTTTTGACCGAAACTAGTGTATAATATACTATGATTTTTGACCGAAACTCGGATTTCAAAAAGTTTCATAGAATCTAATTTTTGGATGATTTTTTGCATGGACTTCCATCATAACCTTCCCTCGTAAAATATATAAGAATATGTGAAGTTTCGTATCATTTCAAACAGTCCCCGATTTAATTCGATTTTTGACCGAAACTAGTATAAACCAGTGTATAATATATTATGATTTTTTGACCGAAACTTGCATTTTGCAAAGTTTCATAGAATCTTGTTTTCAGATGATTTTTTTGCATGGACTTCCATCATAACCTTCCCTCTTAACATATATAAATTATCTGAAAAATCTCGTATCATTTCAAATAGTCCCCAATTAAATATTTTTTTTTGACCGAAACTAGTGTATAATATACTATGATTTTTGACCGAAACTCGGATTTCAAAAAGTTTCAGAGAATCTAATTTTTAGATGATTTTTTTTCATGGACTTCCATCATAACCTTCCCTCTTAACATATATAAATGATATGTGAAGTCCCGTATCATTTCAAATAGTCCCCAATTAAAGTTTATTTCTTTGACCGAAACTAGTGTATAATATACTATGATTTTTGACCGAAACTCGGATTTCGAAAAGTTTCATAGAATCTAATTTTCGGATGATTTTTTGCATGGACTTCCATCATAACCTTCCCTCGTAAAATATAGAAATGATATGTGATGTTTTGTATCATTTCGAAGAGTCCCCGATTTAATTAGATTTTTGACCAAAACTAGTATAAACTAGTGTATAATATATTATGATTTTTTGACCGAACCATGCATTTCGCAAAGTTTCATAGAATATAGTTTTCATATAATTTTTTTGCATGGACTTCCACCATAACCTTCCCTCTTAACATATATAAATGATCTGAAAAGTCTCGTATCATTTCAAATAGTTCCCAAATAAATTTTATTTTTTTTTACCGAAACTAGTGTATAATATACTATTATTTTGGACCGAAACTTGCATTTCAAAATGTTTAAGAGAATCAAAGTTTCAGATGATTTTTTTCTTGGACTTCCCTCTTAACATATATAAATGATATATGAAGACTCATATCATTTCAAATAGTCCCCAATTAAATTTTATTTTTTTGACCGAAACTAGTGTATAATATACTATGATTTTTGACCGAAACTCGGATTTCAAAAAGTTTCATGAATCTAATTTTTAGATGATTTTTTTGCATGGACTTCCATCATAACCTTCCCTCTTAACATATATAAATTATATGTGAAGTCTCTATTATTTCAAATAGTCCCCAATTAAAGTTTATTTCTTTGACCGAAACTAGTGTATAATATACTATGATTTTTGACCGAAACTCGGATTTCGAAAAGTTTCATAGAATCTAATTTTCGGATGATTTTTTGCATGGACTTCCATCATAACCTTCCCTCGTAAAATATAGAAATGATATGTGATGTTTTGTATCATTTCGAAGAGTCCCCGATTTAATTCGATTTTTGACCAAAACTAGTATAAACTAGTGTATAATATATTATGATTTTTTGACCGAACCATGCATTTCGCAAAGTTTCATAGAATATAGTTTTCATATATTTTTTTTGCATGGACTTCCACCATAACCTTCCCTCTTAACATATATAAATGATCTGAAAAGTCTCGTATCATTTCAAATAGTTCCCAAATAAATTTTATTTTTTTGACCGAAACTAGTGTATAATATACTATTATTTTGGACCGAAACTTGCATTTCAAAAAGTTTAAGAGAATCAAAGTTTCAGATGATTTTTTTCTTGGACTTCCCTCTTAACAAAAATAAATGATATATGAAGTCTCGTATCATTTCAAATAATCCCCAATTAAAGTTTATTTTTTTGACCGAAACTAGTGTATAATATACTATGATTTTTGACCGAAACTCGGATTTCAAAAAGTTTCATAGAATCTAATTTTTAGATGATTTTTTTGATAGGACTTCCATCATAACCTTCCCTCTTAACATATATAAATGATATGTGAAGTCTCTATTATTTCAAATAGTCCCCAATTAAAGTTTATTTCTTTGACCGAAACTAGTGTATAATATACTATGATTTTTGACCGAAACTCGGATTTCGAATAGTTTCATAGAATCTAATTTTCGGATGATTTTTTGCATGGACTTCCATCATAACCTTCCCTCGTAAAATATAGAAATGATATGTGATGTTTTGTATCATTTCGAAGAGTCCCCGATTTAATTCGATTTTTGACCAAAACTAGTATAAACTAGTGTATAATATATTATGATTTTTTGACCGAACCATGCATTTCGCAAAGTTTCATAGAATATAGTGTTCATATAATTTTTTTGCATGGACTTCCACCATAACCTTCCCTCTTAACATATATAAATGATCTGAAAAGTCTAGTATCAATTCAAATATTTCCCAAATAAATTTTATTTTTTTGACCGAAACTAGTGTATAATATACTATGATTTTGGACCGAAACTTGCATTTCAAAAAGTTTCATAGAATCAAATTTTCTGATGATTTTTTTCATGGACTTCCCTCTTAACATATATAAATGATATATGAAGTCTCGTATCATTTCAAATAGTCCCCAATTAAATTTTATTTTTTTGACCGCAACTAGTGTATAATATACTATGATTTTTGACCGAAACTCGGATTTCAAAAAGTTTCATAGAATCTAATTTTTGGATGATTTTTTGCATGGACTTCCATCATAACCTTCCCTCGTAAAATATATAAGAATATGTGAAGTTTCGTATCATTTCAAACAGTCCCCGATTTAATTCGATTTTTGACCGAAACTAGTATAAACCAGTGTATAATATATTATGATTTTTTGACCGAAACTTGCATTTTGCAAAGTTTCATAGAATCTTGTTTTCAGATGATTTTTTTGCATGGACTTCCATCATAACCTTCCCTCTTAACATATATAAATTATCTAAAAAATCTCGTATCATTTCAAATAGTCCCCAATTAAATATTTTTTTTTGACCGAAACTAGTGTATAATATACTATGATTTTTGACCGAAACTCGGATTTCAAAAAGTTTCAGAGAATCTAATTTTTAGATGATTTTTTTGCATGGACTTCCATCATAACCTTCCCTCTTAACATATATAAATGATATGTGAAGTCCCGTATCATTTCAAATAGTCCCCAATTAAAGTTTATTTCTTTGACCGAAACTAGTGTATAATATACTATGATTTTTGACCGAAACTCGGATTTCGAAAAGTTTCATAGAATCTAATTTTCGGATGATTTTTTGCATGGACTTCCATCATAACCTTCCCTCGTAAAATATAGAAATGATATGTGATGTTTTGTATCATTTCGAAGAGTCCCCGATTTAATTCGATTTTTGACCAAAACTAGTATAAACTAGTGTATAATATATTATGATTTTTTGACCGAACCATGCATTTCGCAAAGTTTCATAGAATATAGTTTTCATATAATTTTTTTGCATGGACTTCCACCATAACCTTCCCTCTTAACATATATAAATGATCTGAAAAGTCTCGTATCATTTCAAATAGTTCCCAAATAAATTTTATTTTTTTTTACCGAAACTAGTGTATAATATACTATTATTTTGGACCGAAACTTGCATTTCAAAATGTTTAAGAGAATCAAAGTTTCAGATGATTTTTTTCTTGGACTTCCCTCTTAACATATATAAATGATATATGAAGACTCATATCATTTCAAATAGTCCCCAATTAAATTTTATTTTTTTGACCGAAACTAGTGTATAATATACTATGATTTTTGACCGAAACTCGGATTTCAAAAAGTTTCATGAATCTAATTTTTAGATGATTTTTTTGCATGGACTTCCATCATAACCTTCCCTCTTAACATATATAAATTATATGTGAAGTATCTATTATTTCAAATAGTCCCCAATTAAAGTTTATTTCTTTGACCGAAACTAGTGTATAATATACTATGATTTTTGACCGAAACTCGGATTTCGAAAAGTTTCATAGAATCTAATTTTCGGATGATTTTTTGCATGGACTTCCATCATAACCTTCCCTCGTAAAATATAGAAATGATATGTGATGTTTTGTATCATTTCGAAGAGTCCCCGATTTAATTCGATTTTTGACCAAAACTAGTATAAACTAGTGTATAATATATTATGATTTTTTGACCGAACCATGCATTTCGCAAAGTTTCATAGAATATAGTTTTCATATAATTTTTTTGCATGGACTTCCACCATAACCTTCCCTCTTAACATATATAAATGATCTGAAAAGTCTCGTATCATTTCAAATAGTTCCCAAATAAATTTTATTTTTTTGACCGAAACTAGTGTATAATATACTATTATTTTGGACTGAAACTTGCATTTCAAAAAGTTTAAGAGAATCAAAGTTTCAGATGATTTTTTTCTTGGACTTCCCTCTTAACAAAAATAAATGATATATGAAGTCTCGTATCATTTCAAATAATCCCCAATTAAAGTTTATTTTTTTGACCGAAACTAGTGTATAATATACTATGATTTTTGACCGAAACTCGGATTTCAAAAAGTTTCATAGAATCTAATTTTTAGATGATTTTTTTGCATGGACTTCCATCATAACCTTCCCTCTTAACATATATAAATGATATGTGAAGTCTCTATTATTTCAAATAGTCCCCAATTAAAGTTTATTTCTTTGACCGAAACTAGTGTATAATATACTATGATTTTTGACCGAAACTCGGATTTCGAAAAGTTTCATAGAATCTAATTTTCGGATGATTTTTTGCATGGACTTCCATCATAACCTTCCCTCGTAAAATATAGAAATGATATGTGATGTTTTGTATCATTTCGAAGAGTCCCCGATTTAATTCGATTTTTGACCAAAACTAGTATAAACTAGTGTATAATATATTATGATTTTTTGACCGAACCATGCATTTCCCAAAGTTTCATAGAATATAGTTTTCATATAATTTTTTTGCATGGACTTCCACCATAACCTTCCCTCTTAACATATATAAATGATCTGAAAAGTCTAGTATCAATTCAAATATTTCCCAAATAAATTTTATTTTTTTGACCGAAACTAGTGTATAATATACTATGATTTTGGACCGAAACTTGCATTTCAAAAAGTTTCATAGAATCAAATTTTCTGATGATTTTTTTCATGGACTTCCCTCTTAACATATATAAATGATATATGAAGTCTCGTATCATTTCGAATAATCCCCATTTAAATTTTATTTTTTTGACCGAAACTAGTGTATAATATACTATGATTTTTGACCGAAACTCGGATTTCAAAAAGTTTCATAGAATCTAATTTTTGGATGATTTTTTGCATGGACTTCCATCATAACCTTCCCTCGTAAAATATATAAGAATATGTGAAGTTTCGTATCATTTCAAACAGTCCCCGATTTAATTCGATTTTTGACCGAAACTAGTATAAAGCAGTGTATAATATATTATGATTTTTTGACCGAAACTTGCATTTTGCAAAGTTTCATAGAATCTTGTTTTCAGATGATTTTTTTGCATGGACTTCCATCATAACCTTCCCTCTTAACATATAAAATTATCTGAAAAATCTCGTATCATTTCAAATAGTCCCCAATTAAATATTTTTTTTTTACCGAAACTAGTGTATAATATACTATGATTTTTGACCGAAACTCGGATTTCAAAAAGTTTCAGAGAATCTAATTTTTAGATGATTTTTTTGCATGGACTTCCATCATAACCTTCCCTCTTAACATATATAAATGATATGTGAAGTCCCGTATCATTTCAAATAGTCCCCAATTAAAGTTTATTTCTTTGACCGAAACTAGTGTATAATATACTATGATTTTTGACCGAAACTCGGATTTCGAAAAGTTTCATAGAATCTAATTTTCGGATGATTTTTTGCATGGACTTCCATCATAACCTTCCCTCGTAAAATATAGAAATGATATGTGATGTTTTGTATCATTTCGAAGAGTCCCCGATTTAATTCGATTTTTGACCAAAACTAGTATAAACTAGTGTATAATATATTATGATTTTTTGACCGAACCATGCATTTCGCAAAGTTTCATAGAATATAGTTTTCATATAATTTTTTTGCATGGACTTCCACCATAACCTTCCCTCTTAACATATATAAATGATCTGAAAAGTCTCGTATCATTTCAAATAGTTCCCAAATAAATTTTATTTTTTTTTACCGAAACTAGTGTATAATATACTATTATTTTGGACCGAAACTTGCATTTCAAAATGTTTAAGAGAATCAAAGTTTCAGATGATTTTTTTCTTGGACTTCCCTCTTAACATATATAAATGATATATGAAGACTCATATCATTTCAAATAGTCCCCAATTAAATTTTATTTTTTTGACCGAAACTAGTGTATAATATACTATGATTTTTGACTGAAACTCGGATTTCAAAAAGTTTCATGAATCTAATTTTTAGATGATTTTTTTGCATGGACTTCCATCATAACCTTCCCTCTTAACATATATAAATTATATGTGAAGTCTCTATTATTTCAAATAGTCCCCAATTAAAGTTTATTTCTTTGACCGAAACTAGTGTATAATATACTATGATTTTTGACCGAAACTCGGATTTCGAAAAGTTTCATAGAATCTAATTTTCGGATGATATTTTGCATGGACTTCCATCATAACCTTCCCTCGTAAAATATAGAAATGATATGTGATGTTTTGTATCATTTCGAAGAGTCCCCGATTTAATTCGATTTTTGACCAAAACTAGTATAAACTAGTGTATAATATATTATGATTTTTTGACCGAACCATGCATTTCGCAAAGTTTCATAGAATATAGTTTTCATATAATTTTTTTGCATGGACTTCCACCATAACCTTCCCTCTTAACATATATAAATGATCTGAAAAGTCTCGTATCATTTCAAATAGTTCCCAAATAAATTTTATTTTTTTGACCGAAACTAGTGTATAATATACTATTATTTTGGACCGAAACTTGCATTTCAAAAAGTTTAAGAGAATCAAAGTTTCAGATGATTTTTTTCTTGGACTTCCCTCTTAACAACAATAAATGATATATGAAGTCTCGTATCATTTCAAATAATCCCCAATTAAAGTTTATTTTTTTGACCGAAACTAGTGTATAATATACTATGATTTTTGACCGAAACTCGGATTTCAAAAAGTTTCATAGAATCTAATTTTTAGATGATTTTTTTGCATGGACTTCCATCATAACCTTCCCTCTTAACATATATAAATGATATGTGAAGTCTCTATTATTTCAAATAGTCCCCAATTAAAGTTTATTTCTTTGACCGAAACTAGTGTATAATATACTATGATTTTTGACCGAAACTCGGATTTCGAAAAGTTTCATAGAATCTAATTTTCGGATGATTTTTTGCATGGACTTCCATCATAACCTTCCCTCGTAAAATATAGAAATGATATGTGATGTTTTGTATCATTTCGAAGAGTCCCCGATTTAATTCGATTTTTGACCAAAACTAGTATAAACTAGTGTATAATATATTATGATTTTTTGACCGAACCATGCATTTCCCAAAGTTTCATAGAATATAGTTTTCATATAATTTTTTTGCATGGACTTCCACCATAACCTTCCCTCTTAACATATATAAATGATCTGAAAAGTCTAGTATCAATTCAAATATTTCCCAAATAAATTTTATTTTTTTGACCGAAACTAGTGTATAATATACTATGATTTTGGACCGAAACTTGCATTTCAAAAAGTTTCATAGAATCAAATTTTCTGATGATTTTTTTCATGGACTTCCCTCTTAACATATATAAATGATATATGAAGTCTCGTATCATTTCGAATAATCCCCAATTAAATTTTATTTTTTTGACCGAAACTAGTGTATAATATACTATGATTTTTGACCGAAACTCGGATTTCAAAAAGTTTCATAGAATCTAATTTTTGGATGATTTTTTGCATGGACTTCCATCATAACCTTCCCTCGTAAAATATATAAGAATATGTGAAGTTTCGTATCATTTCAAACAGTCCCCGATTTAATTCGATTTTTGACCGAAACTAGTATAAACCAGTGTATAATATATTATGATTTTTTGACCGAAACTTGCATTTTGCAAAGTTTCATAGAATCTTGTTTTCAGATGATTTTTTTGCATGGACTTCCATCATAACCTTCCCTCTTAACATATAAAATTATCTGAAAAATCTCGTATCATTTCAAATAGTCCCCAATTAAATATTTTTTTTTTACCGAAACTAGTGTATAATATACTATGATTTTTGACCGAAACTCGGATTTCAAAAAGTTTCAGAGAATCTAATTTTTAGATGATTTTTTTGCATGGACTTCCATCATAACCTTCCCTCTTAACATATATAAATGATATGTGAAGTCCCGTATCATTTCAAATAGTCCCCAATTAAAGTTTATTTCTTTGACCGAAACTAGTGTATAATATACTATGATTTTTGACCGAAACTCGGATTTCGAAAAGTTTCATAGAATCTAATTTTCGGATGATTTTTTGCATGGACTTCCATCATAACCTTCCCTCGTAAAATATAGAAATGATATGTGATGTTTTGTATCATTTCGAAGAGTCCCCTATTTAATTCGATTTTTGACCAAAACTAGTATAAACTAGTGTATAATATATTATGATTTTTTGACCGAACCATGCATTTCGCAAAGTTTCATAGAATATAGTTTTCATATAATTTTTTTGCATGGACTTCCACCATAACCTTCCCTCTTAACATATATAAATGATCTGAAAAGTCTCGTATCATTTCAAATAGTTCCCAAATAAATTTTATTTTTTTTTACCGAAACTAGTGTATAATATACTATTATTTTGGACCGAAACTTGCATTTCAAAATGTTTAAGAGAATCAAAGTTTCAGATGATTTTTTTCTTGGACTTCCCTCTTAACATATATAAATGATATATGAAGACTCATATCATTTCAAATAGTCCCCAATTAAATTTTATTTTTTTGACCGAAACTAGTGTATAATATACTATGATTTTTGACTGAAACTCGGATTTCAAAAAGTTTCATGAATCTAATTTTTAGATGATTTTTTTGCATGGACTTCCATCATAACCTTCCCTCTTAACATATATAAATTATATGTGAAGTCTCTATTATTTCAAATAGTCCCCAATTAAAGTTTATTTCTTTGGCCGAAACTAGTGTATAATATACTATGATTTTTGACCGAAACTCGGATTTCGAAAAGTTTCATAGAATCTAATTTTCGGATGATATTTTGCATGGACTTCCATCATAACCTTCCCTCGTAAAATATAGAAATGATATGTGATGTTTTGTATCATTTCGAAGAGTCCCCGATTTAATTCGATTTTTGACCAAAACTAGTATAAACTAGTGTATAATATATTATGATTTTTTGACCGAACCATGCATTTCGCAAAGTTTCATAGAATATAGTTTTCATATAATTTTTTTGCATGGACTTCCACCATAACCTTCCCTCTTAACATATATAAATGATCTGAAAAGTCTCGTATCATTTCAAATAGTTCCCAAATAAATTTTATTTTTTTGACCGAAACTAGTGTATAATATACTATTATTTTGGACCGAAACTTGCATTTCAAAAAGTTTAAGAGAATCAAAGTTTCAGATGATTTTTTTCTTGGACTTCCCTCTTAACAAAAATAAATGATATATGAAGTCTCGTATCATTTCAAATAATCCCCAATTAAAGTTTATTTTTTTGACCGAAACTAGTGTATAATATACTATGATTTTTGACCGAAACTCGGATTTCAAAAAGTTTCATAGAATCTAATTTTTAGATGATTTTTTTGCATGGACTTCCATCATAACCTTCCCTCTTAACATATATAAATGATATGTGAAGTCTCTATTATTTCAAATAGTCCCCAATTAAAGTTTATTTCTTTGACCGAAACTAGTGTATAATATACTATGATTTTTGACCGAAACTCGGATTTCGAAAAGTTTCATAGAATCTAATTTTCGGATGATTTTTTGCATGGACTTCCATCATAACCTTCCCTCGTAAAATATAGAAATGATATGTCATGTTTTGTATCATTTCGAAGAGTCCCCGATTTAATTCGATTTTTGAACAAAACTAGTATAAACTAGTGTATAATATATTATGATTTTTTGACCGAACCATGCATTTCGCAAAGTTTCATAGAATATAGTTTTCATATAATTTTTTTGCATGGACTTCCACCATAACCTTCCCTCTTAACATATATAAATGATCTGAAAAGTCTAGTATCAATTCAAATATTTCCCAAATAAATTTTATTTTTTTGACCGAAACTAGTGTATAATATACTATGATTTTGGACCGAAACTTGCATTTCAAAAAGTTTCATAGAATCAAATTTTCTGATGATTTTTTTCATGGACTTCCCTCTTAACATATATAAATGATATATGAAGTCTCGTATCATTTCAAATAGTCCCCAATTAAATTTTATTTTTTTGACCGAAACTAGTGTATAATATACTATGATTTTTGACCGAAACTCGGATTTCAAAAAGTTTCATAGAATCTAATTTTTGGATGATTTTTTGCATGGACTTCCATCATAACCTTCCCTCGTAAAATATATAAGAATATGTGAAGTTTCGTATCATTTCAAACAGTCCCCGATTTAATTCGATTTTTGACCGAAACTAGTATAAACCAGTGTATAATATATTATGATTTTTTGACCGAAACTTGCATTTTGCAAAGTTTCATAGAATCTTGTTTTCAGATGATTTTTTTGCATGGACTTCCATCATAACCTTCCCTCTTAACATATAAAATTATCTGAAAAATCTCGTATCATTTCAAATAGTCCCCAATTAAATATTTTTTTTTTACCGAAACTAGTGTATAATATACTATGATTTTTGACCGAAACTCGGATTTCAAAAAGTTTCAGAGAATCTAATTTTTAGATGATTTTTTTGCATGGACTTCCATCATAACCTTCCCTCTTAACATATATAAATGATATGTGAAGTCCCGTATCATTTCAAATAGTCCCCAATTAAAGTTTATTTCTTTGACCGAAACTAGTGTATAATATACTATGATTTTTGACCGAAACTCGGATTTCGAAAAGTTTCATAGAATCTAATTTTCGGATGATTTTTTGCATGGACTTCCATCATAACCTTCCCTCGTAAAATATAGAAATGATATGTGATGTTTTGTATCATTTCGAAGAGTCCCCTATTTAATTCGATTTTTGACCAAAACTAGTATAAACTAGTGTATAATATATTATGATTTTTTGACCGAACCATGCATTTCGCAAAGTTTCATAGAATATAGTTTTCATATAATTTTTTTGCATGGACTTCCACCATAACCTTCCCTCTTAACATATATAAATGATCTGAAAAGTCTCGTATCATTTCAAATAGTTCCCAAATAAATTTTTTTTTTTTTTACCGAAACTAGTGTATAATATACTATTATTTTGGACCGAAACTTGCATTTCAAAATGTTTAAGAGAATCAAAGTTTCAGATGATTTTTTTCTTGGACTTCCCTCTTAACATATATAAATGATATATGAAGACTCATATCATTTCAAATAGTCCCCAATTAAATTTTATTTTTTTGACCGAAACTAGTGTATAATATACTATGATTTTTGACTGAAACTCGGATTTCAAAAAGTTTCATGAATCTAATTTTTAGATGATTTTTTTGCATGGACTTCCATCATAACCTTCCCTCTTAACATATATAAATTATATGTGAAGTCTCTATTATTTCAAATAGTCCCCAATTAAAGTTTATTTCTTTGACCGAAACTAGTGTATAATATACTATGATTTTTGACCGAAACTCGGATTTCGAAAAGTTTCATAGAATCTAATTTTCGGATGATATTTTGCATGGACTTCCATCATAACCTTCCCTCGTAAAATATAGAAATGATATGTGATGTTTTGTATCATTTCGAAGAGTCCCCGATTTAATTCGATTTTTGACCAAAACTAGTATAAACTAGTGTATAATATATTATGATTTTTTGACCGAACCATGCATTTCGCAAAGTTTCATAGAATATAGTTTTCATATAATTTTTTTGCATGGACTTCCACCATAACCTTCCCTCTTAACATATATAAATGATCTGAAAAGTCTCGTATCATTTCAAATAGTTCCCAAATAAATTTTATTTTTTTGACCGAAACTAGTGTATAATATACTATTATTTTGGACCGAAACTTGCATTTCAAAAAGTTTAAGAGAATCAAAGTTTCAGATGATTTTTTTCTTGGACTTCCCTCTTAACAAAAATAAATGATATATGAAGTCTCGTATCATTTCAAATAATCCCCAATTAAAGTTTATTTTTTTGACCGAAACTAGTGTATAATATACTATGATTTTTGACCGAAACTCGGATTTCAAAAAGTTTCATAGAATCTAATTTTTAGATGATTTTTTTGCATGGACTTCCATCATAACCTTCCCTCTTAACATATATAAATGATATGTGAAGTCTCTATTATTTCAAATAGTCCCCAATTAAAGTTTATTTCTTTGACCGAAACTAGTGTATAATATACTATGATTTTTGACCGAAACTCGGATTTCGAAAAGTTTCATAGAATCTAATTTTCGGATGATTTTTTGCATGGACTTCCATCATAACCTTCCCTCGTAAAATATAGAAATGATATGTGATGTTTTGTATCATTTCGAAGAGTCCCCGATTTAATTCGATTTTTGACCAAAACTAGTATAAACTAGTGTATAATATATTATGATTTTTTGACCGAACCATGCATTTCGCAAAGTTTCATAGAATATAGTTTTCATATAATTTTTTTGCATGGACTTCCACCATAACCTTCCCTCTTAACATATATAAATGATCTGAAAAGTCTAGTATCAATTCAAATATTTCCCAAATAAATTTTATTTTTTTGACCGAAACTAGTGTATAATATACTATGATTTTGGACCGAAACTTGCATTTCAAAAAGTTTCATAGAATCAAATTTTCTGATGATTTTTTTCATGGACTTCCCTCTTAACATATATAAATGATATATGAAGTCTCGTATCATTTCAAATAGTCCCCAATTAAATTTTATTTTTTTGACCGAAACTAGTGTATAATATACTATGATTTTTGACCGAAACTCGGATTTCAAAAAGTTTCATAGAATCTAATTTTTGGATGATTTTTTGCATGGACTTCCATCATAACCTTCCCTCGTAAAATATATAAGAATATGTGAAGTTTCGTATCATTTCAAACAGTCCCCGATTTAATTCGATTTTTGACCGAAACTAGTATAAACCAGTGTATAATATATTATGATTTTTTGACCGAAACTTGCATTTTGCAAAGTTTCATAGAATCTTGTTTTCAGATGATTTTTTTGCATGGACTTCCATCATAACCTTCCCTCTTAACATATATAAATTATCTGAAAAATCTCGTATCATTTCAAATAGTCCCCAATTAAATATTTTTTTTTGACCGAAACTAGTGTATAATATACTATGATTTTTGACCGAAACTCGGATTTCAAAAAGTTTCAGAGAATCTAATTTTTAGATGATTTTTTTGCATGGACTTCCATCATAACCTTCCCTCTTAACATATATAAATGATATGTGAAGTCCCGTATCATTTCAAATAGTCCCCAATTAAAGTTTATTTCTTTGACCGAAACTAGTGTATAATATACTATGATTTTTGACCGAAACTCGGATTTCGAAAAGTTTCATAGAATCTAATTTTCGGATAATTTTTTGCATGGACTTCCATCATAACCTTCCCTCGTAAAATATACAAATGATATGTGATGTTTTGTATCATTTCGAAGAGTCCCCGATTTAATTCGATTTTTGACCAAAACTAGTATAAACTAGTGTATAATATATTATGATTTTTTGACCGAACCATGCATTTCGCAAAGTTTCATAGAATATAGTTTTCATATAATTTTTTTGCATGGACTTCCACCATAACCTTCCCTCTTAACATATATAAATGATCTGAAAAGTCTCGTATCATTTCAAATAGTTCCCAAATAAATTTTATTTTTTTGACCGAAACTAGTGTATAATATACTATTATTTTGGACCGAAACTTGCATTTCAAAAAGTTTAAGAGAAACAAAGTTTCAGATGAGTTTTTTTCTTGGACTTCCCTCTTAACAAAAATAAATGATATATGAAGTCTCGTATCATTTCAAATAATCCCCAATTAAAGTTTATTTTTTTGACCGAAACTAGTGTATAATATACTATGATTTTTGACCGAAACTCGGATTTCAAAAAGTTTCATAGAATCTAATTTTTAGATGATTTTTTTGCATGGACTTCCATCATAACCTTCCCTCTTAACATATATAAATGATATGTGAAGTCTCTATTATTTCAAATAGTCCCCAATTAAAGTTTATTTCTTTGACCGAAACTAGTGTATAATATACTATGATTTTTGACCGAAACTCGGATTTCGAAAAGTTTCATAGAATCTAATTTTCGGATGATTTTTTGCATGGACTTCCATCATAACCTTCCCTCGTAAAATATAGAAATGATATGTGATGTTTTGTATCATTTCGAAGAGTCCCCGATTTAATTCGATTTTTGACCAAAACTAGTATAAACTAGTGTATAATATATTATGATTTTTTGACCGAACCATGCATTTCGCAAAGTTTCATAGAATATAGTTTTCATATAATTTTTTTGCATGGACTTCCACCATAACCTTCCCTCTTAACATATATAAATGATCTGAAAAGTCTAGTATCAATTCAAATATTTCCCAAATAAATTTTATTTTTTTGACCGAAACTAGTGTATAATATACTATGATTTTGGACCGAAACTTGCATTTCAAAAAGTTTCATAGAATCAAATTTTCTGATGATTTTTTTCATGGACTTCCCTCTTAACATATATAAATGATATATGAAGTCTCGTATCATTTCAAATAGTCCCCAATTAAATTTTATTTTTTTGACCGAAACTAGTGTATAATATACTATGATTTTTGACCGAAACTCGGATTTCAAAAAGTTTCATAGAATCTAATTTTTGGATGATTTTTTGCATGGACTTCCATCATAACCTTCCCTCGTAAAATATATAAGAATATGTGAAGTTTCGTATCATTTCAAACAGTCCCTGATTTAATTCGATTTTTGACCGAAACTAGTATAAACCAGTGTATAATATATTATGATTTTTTGACCGAAACTTGCATTTTGCAAAGTTTCATAGAATCTTGTTTTCAGATGATTTTTTTGCATGGACTTCCATCATAACCTTCCCTCTTAACATATATAAATTATCTGAAAAATCTCGTATCATTTCAAATAGTCCCCAATTAAATATTTTTTTTTGACCGAAACTAGTGTATAATATACTATGATTTTTGACCGAAACTCGGATTTCAAAAAGTTTCAGAGAATCTAATTTTTAGATGATTTTTTTGCATGGACTTCCATCATAACCTTCCCTCTTAACATATATAAATGATATGTGAAGTCCCGTATCATTTCAAATAGTCCCCAATTAAAGTTTATTTCTTTGACCGAAACTAGTGTATAATATACTATGATTTTTAACCGAAACTCGGATTTCGAAAAGTTTCATAGAATCTAATTTTCGGATGATTTTTTGCATGGACTTCCATCATAACCTTCCCTCGTAAAATATAGAAATGATATGTGATGTTTTGTATCATTTCGAAGAGTCCCCGATTTAATTCGATTTTTGACCAAAACTAGTATAAACTAGTGTATAATATATTATGATTTTTTGACCGAACCATGCATTTCGCAAAGTTTCATAGAATATAGTTTTCATATAATTTTTTTGCATGGACTTCCACCATAACCTTCCCTCTTAACATATATAAATGATCTGAAAAGTCTCGTATCATTTCAAATAGTTCCCAAATAAATTTTATTTTTTTGACCGAAACTAGTGTATAATATACTATTATTTTGGACCGAAACTTGCATTTCAAAAAGTTTAAGAGAATCAAAGTTTCAGATGATTTTTTTCTTGGACTTCCCTCTT
This sequence comes from Lathyrus aphaca, assembly GCA_963966055.1. Taxonomy (NCBI): domain Eukaryota; kingdom Viridiplantae; phylum Streptophyta; class Magnoliopsida; order Fabales; family Fabaceae; genus Lathyrus; species Lathyrus aphaca. Next base: position 6,301,592 of record OZ014522.1, read on the forward strand.
AACAAAAATAAATGATATATGAAGTCTCGTATCATTTCAAATAATCCCCAATTAAAGTTTATTTTTTTGACCGAAACTAGTGTATAATATACTATGATTTTTGACCGAAACTCGGATTTCAAAAAGTTTCATAGAATCTAATTTTTAGATGATTTTTTTGCATGGACTTCCATCATAACCTTCCCTCTTAACATATATAAATGATATGTTAAGTCTCTATTATTTCAAATAGTCCCCAATTAAAGTTTATTTCTTTGACCGAAACTAGTGTATAATATACTATGATTTTTGACCGAAACTCGGATTTCGAAAAGTTTCATAGAATCTAATTTTCGGATGATTTTTTGCATGGACTTCCATCATAACCTTCCCTCGTAAAATATAGAAATGATATGTGATGTTTTGTATCATTTCGAAGAGTCCCCGATTTAATTCGATTTTTGACCAAAACTAGTATAAACTAGTGTATAATATATTATGATTTTTTGACCGAACCATGCATTTCGCAAAGTTTCATAGAATATAGTTTTCATATAATTTTTTTGCATGGACTTCCACCATAACCTTCCCTCTTAACATATATAAATGATCTGAAAAGTCTAGTATCAATTCAAATATTTCCCAAATAAATTTTATTTTTTTGACCGAAACTAGTGTATAATATACTATGATTTTGGACCGAAACTTGCATTTCAAAAAGTTTCATAGAATCAAATTTTCTGATGATTTTTTTCATGGACTTCCCTCTTAACATATATAAATGATATATGAAGTCTCGTATCATTTCAAATAGTCCCCAATTAAATTTTATTTTTTTGACCGAAACTAGTGTATAATATACTATGATTTTTGACCGAAACTCGGATTTCAAAAAGTTTCATAGAATCTAATTTTTGGATGATTTTTTGCATGGACTTCCATCATAACCTTCCCTCGTAAAATATATAAGAATATGTGAAGTTTCGTATCATTTCAAACAGTCCCCGATTTAATTCGATTTTTGACCGAAACTAGTATAAACCAGTGTATAATATATTATGATTTTTTGACCGAAACTTGCATTTTGCAAAGTTTCATAGAATCTTGTTTTCAGATGATTTTTTTGCATGGACTTCCATCATAACCTTCCCTCTTAACATATATAAATTATCTGAAAAATCTCGTATCATTTCAAATAGTCCCCAATTAAATATTTTTTTTTGACCGAAACTAGTGTATAATATACTATGATTTTTGACCGAAACTCGGATTTCAAAAAGTTTCAGAGAATCTAATTTTTAGATGATTTTTTTGCATGGACTTCCATCATAACCTTCCCTCTTAACATATATAAATGATATGTGAAGTCCCGTATCATTTCAAATAGTCCCCAATTAAAGTTTATTTCTTTGACCGAAACTAGTGTATAATATACCATGATTTTTGACCGAAACTCGGATTTCGAAAAGTTTCATAGAATATAATTTTCGGATGATTTTTTGCATGGACTTCCATCATAACCTTCCCTCGTAAAATATAGAAATGATATGTGATGTTTTCTATCATTTCGAAGAGTCCCCGATTTAATTCGATTTTTGACCAAAACTAGTATAAACTAGTGTATAATATATTATGATTTTTTGACCGAACCATGCATTTCGCAAAGTTTCATAGAATATAGTTTTCATATAATTTTTTTTGCATGGACTTCCACCATAATCTTCCCTCTTAACATATATAAATGATCTGAAAAGTCTCGTATCATTTCAAATAGTTCCCAAATAAATTTTATTTTTTTTTACCGAAACTAGTGTATAATATACTATTATTTTGGACCGAAACTTGCATTTCAAAATGTTTAAGAGAATCAAAGTTTCAGATGATTTTTTTCTTGGACTTCCCTCTTAACATATATAAATGATATATGAAGACTCATATCATTTCAAATAGTCCCCAATTAAATTTTATTTTTTTGACCGAAACTAGTGTATAATATACTATGATTTTTGACCGAAACTCGGATTTCAAAAAGTTTCATGAATCTAATTTTTAGATGATTTTTTTGCATGGACTTCCATCATAACCTTCCCTCTTAACATATATAAATTATATGTGAAGTCTCTATTATTTCAAATAGTCCCCAATTAAAGTTTATTTCTTTGACCGAAACTAGTGTATAATATACTATGATTTTTGACCGAAACTCGGATTTCGAAAAGTTTCATAGAATCTAATTTTCGGATGATTTTTTGCATGGACTTCCACCATAACCTTCCCTCTTAACATATATAAATGATCTGAAAAGTCTAGTATCAATTCAAATATTTCCCAAATAAATTTTATTTTTTTGACCGAAACTAGTGTATAATATACTATGATTTTGGACCGAAACTTGCATTTCAAAAAGTTTCATAGAATCAAATTTTCTGATGATTTTTTTCATGGACTTCCCTCTTAACATATATAAATGATATATGAAGTCTCGTATCATTTCAAATAGTCCCCAATTAAATTTTATTTTTTTGACCGAAACTAGTGTATAATATACTATGATTTTTGACCGAAACTCGGATTTCAAAAAGTTTCATAGAATCTAATTTTTAGATGATTTTTTTGCATGGACTTCCATCATAACCTTCCCTCTTAACATATATAAATTATATGTGAAGTCTCTATTATTTCAAATAGTCCCCAATTAAAGTTTATTTCTTTGACCGAAACTAGTGTATAATATACTATGATTTTTGACCGAAACTCGGATTTCGAAAAGTTTCATAGAATCTAATTTTCGGATGATTTTTTGCATGGACTTCCACCATAACCTTCCCTCTTAACATATATAAATGATCTGAAAAGTCTAGTATCAATTCAAATATTTCCCAAATAAATTTTATTTTTTTGACCGAAACTAGTGTATAATATACTATGATTTTGGACCGAAACTTGCATTTCAAAAAGTTTCATAGAATCAAATTTTCTGATGATTTTTTTCATGGACTTCCCTCTTAACATATATAAATGATATATGAAGTCTCGTATCATTTCAAATAGTCCCCAATTAAATTTTATTTTTTTGACCGAAACTAGTGTATAATATACTATGATTTTTGACCGAAACTCGGATTTCAAAAAGTTTCATAGAATCTAATTTTTGGATGATTTTTTGCATGGACTTCCATCATAACCTTCCCTCGTAAAATATATAAGAATATGTGAAGTTTCGTATCATTTCAAACAGTCCCCGATTTAATTCGATTTTTGACCGAAACTAGTATAAACCAGTGTATAATATATTATGATTTTTTGACCGAAACTTGCATTTTGCAAAGTTTCATAGAATCTTGTTTTCAGATGATTTTTTTGCATGGACTTCCATCATAACCTTCCCTCTTAACATATATAAATTATCTGAAAAATCTCGTATCATTTCAAATAGTCCCCAATTAAATATTTTTTTTTTGACCGAAACTAGTGTATAATATACTATGATTTTTGACCGAAACTCGGATTTCAAAAAGTTTCAGAGAATCTAATTTTTAGATGATTTTTTTGCATGGACTTCCATCATAACCTTCCCTCTTAACATATATAAATGATATGTGAAGTCCCGTATCATTTCAAATAGTCCCCAATTAAAGTTTATTTCTTTGACCGAAACTAGTGTATAATATACCATGATTTTTGACCGAAACTCGGATTTCGAAAAGTTTCATAGAATCTAATTTTCGGATGATTTTTTGCATGGACTTCCATCATAACCTTCCCTCGTAAAATATAGAAATGATATGTGATGTTTTGTATCATTTCGAAGAGTCCCCGATTTAATTCGATTTTTGACCAAAACTAGTATAAACTAGTGTATAATATATTATGATTTTTTGACCGAACCATGCATTTCGCAAAGTTTCATAGAATATAGTTTTCATATAATTTTTTTTGCATGGACTTCCACCATAATCTTCCCTCTTAACATATATAAATGATCTGAAAAGTCTCGTATCATTTCAAATAGTTCCCAAATAAATTTTATTTTTTTTTACCGAAACTAGTGTATAATATACTATTATTTTGGACCGAAACTTGCATTTCAAAATGTTTAAGAGAATCAAAGTTTCAGATGATTTTTTTCTTGGACTTCCCTCTTAACATATATAAATGATATATGAAGACTCATATCATTTCAAATAGTCCCCAATTAAATTTTATTTTTTTGACCGAAACTAGTGTATAATATACTATGATTTTTGACCGAAACTCGGATTTCAAAAAGTTTCATGAATCTAATTTTTAGATGATTTTTTTGCATGGACTTCCATCATAACCTTCCCTCTTAACATATATAAATTATATGTGAAGTCTCTATTATTTCAAATAGTCCCCAATTAAAGTTTATTTCTTTGACCGAAACTAGTGTATAATATACTATGATTTTTGACCGAAACTCGGATTTCGAAAAGTTTCATAGAATCTAATTTTCGGATGATTTTTTGCATGGACTTCCATCATAACCTTCCCTCGTAAAATATAGAAATGATATGTGATATTTTGTATCATTTCGAAGAGTCCCCGATTTAATTCGATTTTTGACCAAAACTAGTATAAACTAGTGTATAATATATTATGATTTTTTGACCGAACCATGCATTTCGCAAAGTTTCATAGAATATATTTTTCATATAATTTTTTTTGCATGGACTTCCACCATAATCTTCCCTCTTAACATATATAAATGATCTGAAAAGTCTCGTATCATTTCAAATAGTTCCCAAATAAATTTTATTTTTTTTTACCGAAACTAGTGTATAATATACTATTATTTTGGACCGAAACTTGCATTTCAAAATGTTTAAGAGAATCAAAGTTTCAGATGATTTTTTTCTTGGACTTCCCTCTTAACATATATAAATGATATATGAAGACTCATATCATTTCAAATAGTCCCCAATTAAATTTTATTTTTTTGACCGAAACTAGTGTATAATATACTATGATTTTTGACCGAAACTCGGATTTCAAAAAGTTTCATGAATCTAATTTTTAGATGATTTTTTTGCATGGACTTCCATCATAACCTTCCCTCTTAACATATATAAATTATATGTGAAGTCTCTATTATTTCAAATAGTCCCCAATTAAAGTTTATTTCTTTGACCGAAACTAGTGTATAATATACTATGATTTTTGACCGAAACTCGGATTTCGAAAAGTTTCATAGAATCTAATTTTCGGATGATTTTTTGCATGGACTTCCATCATAACCTTCCCTCGTAAAATATAGAAATGATATGTGATGTTTTGTATCATTTCGAAGAGTCCCCGATTTAATTCGATTTTTGACCAAAACTAGTATAAACTAGTGTATAATATATTATGATTTTTTGACCGAACCATGCATTTCGCAAAGTTTCATAGAATATAGTTTTCATATAATTTTTTTGCATGGACTTCCACCATAACCTTCCCTCTTAACATATATAAATGATCTGAAAAGTCTCGTATCATTTCAAATAGTTCCCAAATAAATTTTATTTTTTTTACCGAAACTAGTGTATAATATACTATTATTTTGGACCGAAACTTGCATTTCAAAAAGTTTAAGAGAATCAAAGTTTCAGATGATTTTTTTCTTGGACTTCCCTCTTAACAAAAATAAATGATATATGAAGTCTCGTATCATTTCAAATAATCCCCAATTAAAGTTTATTTTTTTGACCGAAACTAGTGTATAATATACTATGATTTTTGACCGAAACTCGGATTTCAAAAAGTTTCATAGAATCTAATTTTTAGATGATTTTTTTGCATGGACTTCCATCATAACCTTCCCTCTTAACATATATAAATGATATGTGAAGTCTCTATTATTTCAAATAGTCCCCAATTAAAGTTTATTTCTTTGACCGAAACTAGTGTATAATATACTATGATTTTTGACCGAAACTCGGATTTCGAAAAGTTTCATAGAATCTAATTTTCGGATGATTTTTTGCATGGACTTCCATCATAACCTTCCCTCGTAAAATATAGAAATGATATGTGATGTTTTGTATCATTTCGAAGAGTCCCCGATTTAATTCGATTTTTGACCAAAACTAGTATAAACTAGTGTATAATATATTATGATATTTTGACCGAACCATGCATTTCGCAAAGTTTCATAGAATATAGTTTTCATATAATTTTTTTGCATGGACTTCCACCATAACCTTCCCTCTTAACATATATAAATGATCTGAAAAGTCTAGTATCAATTCAAATATTTCCCAAATAAATTTTATTTTTTTGACCGAAACTAGTGTATAATATACTATGATTTTGGACCGAAACTTGCATTTCAAAAAGTTTCATAGAATCAAATTTTCTGATGATTTTTTTCATGGACTTCCCTCTTAACATATATAAATGATATATGAAGTCTCGTATCATTTCAAATAGTCCCCAATTAAATTTTATTTTTTTGACCGAAACTAGTGTATAATATACTATGATTTTTGACCGAAACTCGGATTTCAAAAAGTTTCATAGAATCTAATTTTTGGATGATTTTTTGCATGGACTTCCATCATAACCTTCCCTCGTAAAATATATAAGAATATGTGAAGTTTCGTATCATTTCAAACAGTCCCCGATTTAATTCGATTTTTGACCGAAACTAGTATAAACCAGTGTATAATATATTATGATTTTTTGACCGAAACTTGCATTTTGCAAAGTTTCATAGAATCTTGTTTTCAGATGATTTTTTTGCATGGACTTCCATCATAACCTTCCCTCTTAACATATATAAATTATCTGAAAAATCTCGTATCATTTCAAATAGTCCCCAATTAAATATTTTTTTTTGACCGAAACTAGTGTATAATATACTATGATTTTTGACCGCAACTCGGATTTCAAAAAGTTTCAGAGAATCTAATTTTTAGATGATTTTTTTGCATGGACTTCCATCATAACCTTCCCTCTTAACATATATAAATGATATGTGAAGTCCCGTATCATTTCAAATAGTCCCCAATTAAAGTTTATTTCTTTGACCGAAACTAGTGTATAATATACTATGATTTTTGACCGAAACTCGGATTTCGAAAAGTTTCATAGAATCTAATTTTCGGATGATTTTTTGCATGGACTTCCATCATAACCTTCCCTCGTAAAATATAGAAATGATATGTGATGTTTTGTATCATTTCGAAGAGTCCCCGATTTAATTCGATTTTTGACCAAAACTAGTATAAACTAGTGTATAATATATTATGATTTTTTGACCGAACCATGCATTTCGCAAAGTTTCATAGAATATAGTTTTCATATAATTTTTTTTGCATGGACTTCCACCATAATCTTCCCTCTTAACATATATAAATGATCTGAAAAGTCTCGTATCATTTCAAATAGTTCCCAAATAAATTTTATTTTTTTTTACCGAAACTAGTGTATAATATACTATTATTTTGGACCGAAACTTGCATTTCAAAATGTTTAAGAGAATCAAAGTTTCAGATGATTTTTTTCTTGGACTTCCCTCTTAACATATATAAATGATATATGAAGACTCATATCATTTCAAATAGTCCCCAATTAAATTTTATTTTTTTGACCGAAACTAGTGTATAATATACTATGATTTTTGACCGAAACTCGGATTTCAAAAAGTTTCATGAATCTAATTTTTAGATGATTTTTTTGCATGGACTTCCATCATAACCTTCCCTCTTAACATATATAAATTATATGTGAAGTCTCTATTATTTCAAATAGTCCCCAATTAAAGTTTATTTCTTTGACCGAAACTAGTGTATAATATACTATGATTTTTGACCGAAACTCGGATTTCGAAAAGTTTCATAGAATCTAATTTTCGGATGATTTTTTGCATGGACTTCCATCATAACCTTCCCTCGTAAAATATAGAAATGATATGTGATGTTTTGTATCATTTCGAAGAGTCCCCGATTTAATTCGATTTTTGACCAAAACTAGTATAAACTAGTGTATAATATATTATGATTTTTTGACCGAACCATGCATTTCGCAAAGTTTCATAGAATATAGTTTTCATATAATTTTTTTGCATGGACTTCCACCATAACCTTCCCTCTTAACATATATAAATGATCTGAAAAGTCTAGTATCAATTCAAATATTTCCCAAATAAATTTTATTTTTTTGACCGAAACTAGTGTATAATATACTATGATTTTGGACCGAAACTTGCATTTCAAAAAGTTTCATAGAATCAAATTTTCTGATGATTTTTTTCATGGACTTCCCTCTTAACATATATAAATGATATATGAAGTCTCGTATCATTTCAAATAGTCCCCAATTAAATTTTATTTTTTTGACCGAAACTAGTGTATAATATACTATGATTTTTGACCGAAACTCGGATTTCAAAAAGTTTCATAGAATCTAATTTTTGGATGATTTTTTGCATGGACTTCCATCATAACCTTCCCTCGTAAAATATATAAGAATATGTGAAGTTTCGTATCATTTCAAACAGTCCCCGATTTAATTCGATTTTTGACCGAAACTAGTATAAACCAGTGTATAATATATTATGATTTTTTGACCGAAACTTGCATTTTGCAAAGTTTCATAGAATCTTGTTTTCAGATGATTTTTTTGCATGGACTTCCATCATAACCTTCCCTCTTAACATATATAAATTATCTGAAAAATCTCGTATCATTTCAAATAGTCCCCAATTAAATATTTTTTTTTGACCGAAACTTGTGTATAATATACTATGATTTTTGACCGAAACTCGGATTTCAAAAAGTTTCAGAGAATCTAATTTTTAGATGATTTTTTTGCATGTACTTCCATCATAACCTTCCCTCTTAACATATATAAATGATATGTGAAGTCCCGTATCATTTCAAATAGTCCCCAATTAAAGTTTATTTCTTTGACCGAAACTAGTGTATAATATACTATGATTTTTGACCGAAACTCGGATTTCGAAAAGTTTCATAGAATCTAATTTTCGGATGATTTTTTACATGGACTTCCATCATAACCTTCCCTCGTAAAATATAGAAATGATATGTGATGTTTTGTATCATTTCGAAGAGTCCCCGATTTAATTCGATTTTTGACCAAAATTAGTATAAACTAGTGTATAATATATTATGATTTTTTGACCGAACCATGCATTTCGCAAAGTTTCATAGAATATAGTTTTCATATAATTTTTTTGCATGGACTTCCACCATAACCTTCCCTCTTAACATATATAAATGATCTGAAAAGTCTCGTATCATTTCAAATAGTTCCCAAATAAATTTTTTTTATTTTTACCGAAACTAGTGTATAATATACTATTATTTTGGACCGAAACATGCATTTCAAAAAGTTTAAGAGAATCAAAGTTTCAGATGATTTTTTTCTTGGACTTCCCTCTTAACATATATAAATGATATATGAAGACTCATATCATTTCAAATAGTCCCCAATTAAATTTTATTTTTTTGACCGAAACTAGTGTATAATATACTATGATTTTTGACCGAAACTCGGATTTCAAAAAGTTTCATAGAATCTAATTTTTAGATGATTTTTTTGCATGGACTTCCATCATAACCTTCCCTCTTAACATATATAAATGATATGTGAAGTCTCGTATCATTTCAAATAGTCCCCAATTAAAGATTATTTTTTTGACCGAAACTAGTGTATAATATACTATGATTTTTGACCGAAACTCGGATTTCAAAAAGTTTCATAGAATCTAATTTTTAGATGATTTTTTTGCATGGACTTCCATAATAACCTTCCCTCTTAACATATATAAATGATATGTGATGTTTTGTATCATGTCGAAGAGTCCCCGATTTAATTTGATTTTTGACCAAAACTAGTATAAACTAGTGTATAATATATTATGATTTTTTGACCGAACCATGCATTTCGCATAGTTTCATAGAATATAGTTTTCATATAATTTTTTTGCATGGACTTCCACCATAACCTTCCCTCTTAACATATATAAATGATCTGAAAAGTCTCGTATCAATTCAAATAGTTCCCAAATAAATTTTATTTTTTTGACCGAAACTAGTGTATAATATACTATGATTTTGGACCGAAACTTGCATTTCAAAAAGTTTCATAGAATCAAATTTTCTGATGATTTTTTTCATGGACTTCCCTCTTAACATATATAAATGATATATGAAGTCTCGTATCATTTCAAATAGTCCCCAATTAAATTTTATTTTTTTGACCGAAACTAGTGTATAATATACTATGATTTTTGACCGAAACTCGGATTTCAAAAAGTTTCATAGAATCTAATTTTTGGATGATTTTTTGCATGGACTTCCATCATAACCTTCCCTCGTAAAATATATAAGAATATGTGATGTTTCGTATCATTTCAAACAGTCCCCGATTTAATTCGATTTTTGACCGAAACTAGTATAAACCAGTGTATAATATATTATGATTTTTTGACCGAAACATGCATTTTGCAAAGTTTCATAGAATCTTGTTTTCAGATGATTTTTTTGCATGGACTTCCATCATAACCTTCCCTCTTAACATATATAAATTATCTGAAAAATCTCGTATCATTTCAAATAGTCCCCAATTAAATATTTTTTTTTGACCGAAACTAGTGTATAATATACTATGATTTTTGACCGAAACTCGGATTTCAAAAAGTTTCAGAGAATCTAATTTTTAGATATTTTTTTGCATGGACTTCCATCATAACCTTCCCTCTTAACATATATAAATGATATGTGAAGTCCCGTATCATTTCAAATAGTCCCCAATTAAAGTTTATTTCTTTGACCGAAACTAGTGTATAATATACTATGATTTTTGACCGAAACTCGGATTTCGAAAAGTTTCATAGATTCTAATTTTCGGATGATTTTTTGCATGAACTTCCATCATAACCTTCCCTCGTAAAATATAGAAATGATATGTGATGTTTTGTATCATTTCTAAGAGTCCCCGATTTAATTCGATTTTTGACCAAAACTAGTATAAACTAGTGTATAATATATTATGATTTTTTGACCGAACCATGCATTTCGCAAAGTTTCATAGAATATAGTTTTCATATAATTTTTTTGCATGGACTTCCACCATAACCTTCCCTCTTAACATATATAAATGATCTGAAAAGTCTCGTATCATTTCAAATAGTTCCCAAATAAATTTTATTTTTTTTTACCGAAACTAGTGTATAATATACTATTATTTTGGACCGAAACTTGCATTTCAAAAAGTTTAAGAGAATCAAAGTTTCAGATGATTTTTTTCTTGGACTTCCCTCTTAACATATATAAATGATATATGAAGACTCATATCATTTCAAATAGTCCCCAATTAAATGTTATTTTTTTGACCGAAACTAGTGTATAATATACTATGATTTTTGACCGAAACTCGGATTTCAAAAAGTTTCATAGAATCTAATTTTTAGATGATTTTTTTGCATGGACTTCCATCATAACCTTCCCTCTTAACATATATAAATGATATGTGAAGTCTCGTATCATTTCAAATAGTCCCCAATTAAAGATTATTTTTTTGACCGAAACTAGTGTATAATATACTATGATTTTTGACCGAAACTCGGATTTCAAAAAGTTTCATAGAATCTAATTTTTAGATGATTTTTTTGCATGGACTTCCATAATAACCTTCCCTCTTAACATATATAAATGATATGTGATGTTTTGTATCATGTCGAAGAGTCCCCGATTTAATTCGATTTTTGACCAAAACTAGTATAAACTAGTGTATAATATATTATGATTTTTTAACCGAACCATGCATTTCGCAAAGTTTCATAGAATATAGTTTTCATATAATTTTTTTGCATGGACTTCCACCATAACCTTCCCTCTTAACATATATAAATGATCTGAAAAGTCTCGTATCAATTCAAATAGTTCCCAAATAAATATTATTTTTTTGACCGAAACTAGTGTATAATATACTATGATTTTGGACCGAAACTTGCATTTCAAAAAGTTTCATAGAATCAAATTTTCTGATGATTTTTTTCATGGACTTCCCTCTTAACATATATAAATGATATATGAAGTCTCGTATCATTTCAAATAGTCCCCAATTAAATTTTATTTTTTTGACCGAAACTAGTGTATAATATACTATGATTTTTGACCGAAACTTGCATTTCGAAAAGTTTCATACAATCTAATTTTTGGATGATTTTTTGCATGGACTTCCATCATAACCTTCCCTCGTAAAATATATAAGAATATGTGATGTTTCGTATCATTTCAAACAGTCCCCGATTTAATTCGATTTTTGACCGAAACTAGTATAAACCAGTGTATAATATATTATGATTTTTTGACCGAAACTTGCATTTTGCAAAGTTTCATAGAATCTTGTTTTCAGATGATTTTTTTGCATGGACTTCCATCATAACCTTCCCTCTTAACATATATAAATTATCTGAAAAATCTTGTATCATTTCAAATAGTCCCCAATTAAATTTTATTTTTTTGACCGAAACTAGTGTATAATATACTATGATTTTTGACCGAAACTCGGATTTCAAAAAGTTTCATAGAATCTAATTTTTAGATGATTTTTTTGCATGGACTTCCATCATAACCTTCCCTCTTAACATTTATAAATGATATGTGAAGTCCCGTATCATTTCAAATAGTCCCCAATTAAAGTTTATTTCTTTGACCGAAACTAGTGTATAATATACTATGATTTTTGACCGAAACTCGGATTTCGAAAAGTTTCATAGAATCTAATTTTCGGATGATTTTTTGCCTGGACTTCCATCATAACCTTCCCTCGTAAAATATAGAAATGATATGTGATGTTTTGTATCATTTCGAAGAGTCCCCGATTTAATTCGATTTTTGACCAAAACTAGTATAAACTAGTGTATAATATATTATGATTTTTTGACCGAACCATGCATTTCGCAAAGTTTCATAGAATATAGTTTTCATATAATTGTTTTGCATGGACTTCCACCGTAACCTTCCCTCTTAACATATATAAATGATCTGAAAAGTCTCGTATCATTTCAAATAGTTCCCAAATAAATTTTATTTTTTTGACCGAAACTAGTGTATAATATACTATTATTTTGGACCGAAACTTGCATTTCAAAAACTTTAAGAGAATCAAAGTTTAAGATGATTTTTTTCTTGGACTTCCCTCTTAACATATATAAATGATATATGAAGATTCATATCATTTCAAATAGTCCCCAATTAAATTTTATTTTTTTGACCGAAACTAGTGTATAATATACTATGATTTTTGACCGAAACTCGGATTTCAAAAAGTTTCATAGAATCTAATTTTTGGATGATTTTTTGCATGGACTTCCATCATAACCTTCCCTCGTAAAATATATAAGAATATGTGATGTTTCGTATCATTTCAAACAGTCCCCGATTTAATTCGATTTTTGACCGAAACTAGTATAAACCAGTGTATAATATATTATGATTTTTTGACCGAAACATGCATTTTGCAAAGTTTCATAGAATCTTGTTTTCAGATGATTTTTTTGCATGGACTTCCATCATAACCTTACCTCTTAACATATATAAATTATCTGAAAAATCTCGTATCATTTCAAATAGTCCCCAATTAAATATTTTTTTTTGACCGAAACTAGTGTATAATATACTATGATTTTTGACCGAAACTCGGATTTCAAAAAGTTTCAGAGAATCTAATTTTTAGATGATTTTTTTGCATGGACTTCCATCATAACCTTCCCTCTTAACATATATAAATGATATGTGAAGTCCCGTATCATTTCAAATAGTCCCCAATTAAATTTTATTTTTTTGACCGAAACTAGTGTATAATATACTATGATTTTTGACCGAAACTCGGATTTCAAAAAGTTTCATAGAATCTAATTTTTGGATGATTTTTTGCATGGACTTCCATCATAACCTTCCCTCGTAAAATATATAAGAATATGTGATGTTTCGTATCATTTCAAACAGTCCCCGATTTAATTCGATTTTTGACCGAAACTAGTATAAACCAGTGTATAATATATTATGATTTTTTGACCGAAACATGCATTTTGCAAAGTTTCATAGAATCTTGTTTTCAGATGATTTTTTTGCATGGACTTCCATCATAACCTTCCCTCTTAACATATATAAATTATCTGAAAAATCTCGTATCATTTCAAATAGTCCCCAATTAAATATTTTTTTTTGACCGAAACTTGTGTATAATATACTATGATTTTTGACCGAAACTCGGATTTCAAAAAGTTTCAGAGAATCTAATTTTTAGATGATTTTTTTGCATGTACTTCCATCATAACCTTCCCTCTTAACATATATAAATGATATGTGAAGTCCCGTATCATTTCAAATAGTCCCCAATTAAAGTTTATTTCTTTGACCGAAACTAGTGTATAATATACTATGATTTTTGACCGAAACTCGGATTTCGAAAAGTTTCATAGAATCTAATTTTCGGATGATTTTTTACATGGACTTCCATCATAACCTTCCCTCGTAAAATATAGAAATGATATGTGATGTTTTGTATCATTTCGAAGAGTCCCCGATTTAATTCGATTTTTGACCAAAATTAGTATAAACTAGTGTATAATATATTATGATTTTTTGACCGAACCATGCATTTCGCAAAGTTTCATAGAATATAGTTTTCATATAATTTTTTTGCATGGACTTCCACCATAACCTTCCCTCTTAACATATATAAATGATCTGAAAAGTCTCGTATCATTTCAAATAGTTCCCAAATAAATTTTTTTTATTTTTACCGAAACTAGTGTATAATATACTATTATTTTGGACCGAAACATGCATTTCAAAAAGTTTAAGAGAATCAAAGTTTCAGATGATTTTTTTCTTGGACTTCCCTCTTAACATATATAAATGATATATGAAGACTCATATCATTTCAAATAGTCCCCAATTAAATTTTATTTTTTTGACCGAAACTAGTGTATAATATACTATGATTTTTGACCGAAACTCGGATTTCAAAAAGTTTCATAGAATCTAATTTTTAGATGATTTTTTTGCATGGACTTCCATCATAACCTTCCCTCTTAACATATATAAATGATATGTGAAGTCTCGTATCATTTCAAATAGTCCCCAATTAAAGATTATTTTTTTGACCGAAACTAGTGTATAATATACTATGATTTTTGACCGAAACTCGGATTTCAAAAAGTTTCATAGAATCTAATTTTTAGATGATTTTTTTGCATGGACTTCCATAATAACCTTCCCTCTTAACATATATAAATGATATGTGATGTTTTGTATCATGTCGAAGAGTCCCCGATTTAATTTGATTTTTGACCAAAACTAGTATAAACTAGTGTATAATATATTATGATTTTTTGACCGAACCATGCATTTCGCATAGTTTCATAGAATATAGTTTTCATATAATTTTTTTGCATGGACTTCCACCATAACCTTCCCTCTTAACATATATAAATGATCTGAAAAGTCTCGTATCAATTCAAATAGTTCCCAAATAAATTTTATTTTTTTGACCGAAACTAGTGTATAATATACTATGATTTTGGACCGAAACTTGCATTTCAAAAAGTTTCATAGAATCAAATTTTCTGATGATTTTTTTCATGGACTTCCCTCTTAACATATATAAATGATATATGAAGTCTCGTATCATTTCAAATAGTCCCCAATTAAATTTTATTTTTTTGACCGAAACTAGTGTATAATATACTATGATTTTTGACCGAAACTCGGATTTCAAAAAGTTTCATAGAATCTAATTTTTGGATGATTTTTTGCATGGACTTCCATCATAACCTTCCCTCGTAAAATATATAAGAATATGTGATGTTTCGTATCATTTCAAACAGTCCCCGATTTAATTCGATTTTTGACCGAAACTAGTATAAACCAGTGTATAATATATTATGATTTTTTGACCGAAACATGCATTTTGCAAAGTTTCATAGAATCTTGTTTTCAGATGATTTTTTTGCATGGACTTCCATCATAACCTTCCCTCTTAACATATATAAATTATCTGAAAAATCTCGTATCATTTCAAATAGTCCCCAATTAAATATTTTTTTTTGACCGAAACTAGTGTATAATATACTATGATTTTTGACCGAAACTCGGATTTCAAAAAGTTTCAGAGAATCTAATTTTTAGATATTTTTTTGCATGGACTTCCATCATAACCTTCCCTCTTAACATATATAAATGATATGTGAAGTCCCGTATCATTTCAAATAGTCCCCAATTAAAGTTTATTTCTTTGACCGAAACTAGTGTATAATATACTATGATTTTTGACCGAAACTCGGATTTCGAAAAGTTTCATAGATTCTAATTTTCGGATGATTTTTTGCATGAACTTCCATCATAACCTTCCCTCGTAAAATATAGAAATGATATGTGATGTTTTGTATCATTTCTAAGAGTCCCCGATTTAATTCGATTTTTGACCAAAACTAGTATAAACTAGTGTATAATATATTATGATTTTTTGACCGAACCATGCATTTCGCAAAGTTTCATAGAATATAGTTTTCATATAATTTTTTTGCATGGACTTCCACCATAACCTTCCCTCTTAACATATATAAATGATCTGAAAAGTCTCGTATCATTTCAAATAGTTCCCAAATAAATTTTATTTTTTTTTACCGAAACTAGTGTATAATATACTATTATTTTGGACCGAAACTTGCATTTCAAAAAGTTTAAGAGAATCAAAGTTTCAGATGATTTTTTTCTTGGACTTCCCTCTTAACATATATAAATGATATATGAAGACTCATATCATTTCAAATAGTCCCCAATTAAATGTTATTTTTTTGACCGAAACTAGTGTATAATATACTATGATTTTTGACCGAAACTCGGATTTCAAAAAGTTTCATAGAATCTAATTTTTAGATGATTTTTTTGCATGGACTTCCATCATAACCTTCCCTCTTAACATATATAAATGATATGTGAAGTCTCGTATCATTTCAAATAGTCCCCAATTAAAGATTATTTTTTTGACCGAAACTAGTGTATAATATACTATGATTTTTGACCGAAACTCGGATTTCAAAAAGTTTCATAGAATCTAATTTTTAGATGATTTTTTTGCATGGACTTCCATAATAACCTTCCCTCTTAACATATATAAATGATATGTGATGTTTTGTATCATGTCGAAGAGTCCCCGATTTAATTTGATTTTTGACCAAAACTAGTATAAACTAGTGTATAATATATTATGATTTTTTGACCGAACCATGCATTTCGCATAGTTTCATAGAATATAGTTTTCATATAATTTTTTTGCATGGACTTCCACCATAACCTTCCCTCTTAACATATATAAATGATCTGAAAAGTCTCGTATCAATTCAAATAGTTCCCAAATAAATTTTATTTTTTTGACCGAAACTAGTGTATAATATACTATGATTTTGGACCGAAACTTGCATTTCAAAAAGTTTCATAGAATCAAATTTTCTGATGATTTTTTTCATGGACTTCCCTCTTAACATATATAAATGATATATGAAGTCTCGTATCATTTCAAATAGTCCCCAATTAAATTTTATTTTTTTGACCGAAACTAGTGTATAATATACTATGATTTTTGACCGAAACTCGGATTTCAAAAAGTTTCATAGAATCTAATTTTTGGATGATTTTTTGCATGGACTTCCATCATAACCTTCCCTCGTAAAATATATAAGAATATGTGATGTTTCGTATCATTTCAAACAGTCCCCGATTTAATTCGATTTTTGACCGAAACTAGTATAAACCAGTGTATAATATATTATGATTTTTTGACCGAAACATGCATTTTGCAAAGTTTCATAGAATCTTGTTTTCAGATGATTTTTTTGCATGGACTTCCATCATAACCTTCCCTCTTAACATATATAAATTATCTGAAAAATCTCGTATCATTTCAAATAGTCCCCAATTAAATATTTTTTTTTGACCGAAACTAGTGTATAATATACTATGATTTTTGACCGAAACTCGGATTTCAAAAAGTTTCAGAGAATCTAATTTTTAGATATTTTTTTGCATGGACTTCCATCATAACCTTCCCTCTTAACATATATAAATGATATGTGAAGTCCCGTATCATTTCAAATAGTCCCCAATTAAAGTTTATTTCTTTGACCGAAACTAGTGTATAATATACTATGATTTTTGACCGAAACTCGGATTTCGAAAAGTTTCATAGATTCTAATTTTCGGATGATTTTTTGCATGAACTTCCATCATAACCTTCCCTCGTAAAATATAGAAATGATATGTGATGTTTTGTATCATTTCTAAGAGTCCCCGATTTAATTCGATTTTTGACCAAAACTAGTATAAACTAGTGTATAATATATTATGATTTTTTGACCGAACCATGCATTTCGCAAAGTTTCATAGAATATAGTTTTCATATAATTTTTTTGCATGGACTTCCACCATAACCTTCCCTCTTAACATATATAAATGATCTGAAAAGTCTCGTATCATTTCAAATAGTTCCCAAATAAATTTTATTTTTTTTTACCGAAACTAGTGTATAATATACTATTATTTTGGACCGAAACTTGCATTTCAAAAAGTTTAAGAGAATCAAAGTTTCAGATGATTTTTTTCTTGGACTTCCCTCTTAACATATATAAATGATATATGAAGACTCATATCATTTCAAATAGTCCCCAATTAAATGTTATTTTTTTGACCGAAACTAGTGTATAATATACTATGATTTTTGACCGAAACTCGGATTTCAAAAAGTTTCATAGAATCTAATTTTTAGATGATTTTTTTGCATGGACTTCCATCATAACCTTCCCTCTTAACATATATAAATGATATGTGAAGTCTCGTATCATTTCAAATAGTCCCCAATTAAAGATTATTTTTTTGACCGAAACTAGTGTATAATATACTATGATTTTTGACCGAAACTCGGATTTCAAAAAGTTTCATAGAATCTAATTTTTAGATGATTTTTTTGCATGGACTTCCATAATAACCTTCCCTCTTAACATATATAAATGATATGTGATGTTTTGTATCATGTCGAAGAGTCCCCGATTTAATTCGATTTTTGACCAAAACTAGTATAAACTAGTGTATAATATATTATGATTTTTTAACCGAACCATGCATTTCGCAAAGTTTCATAGAATATAGTTTTCATATAATTTTTTTGCATGGACTTCCACCATAACCTTCCCTCTTAACATATATAAATGATCTGAAAAGTCTCGTATCAATTCAAATAGTTCCCAAATAAATATTATTTTTTTGACCGAAACTAGTGTATAATATACTATGATTTTGGACCGAAACTTGCATTTCAAAAAGTTTCATAGAATCAAATTTTCTGATGATTTTTTTCATGGACTTCCCTCTTAACATATATAAATGATATATGAAGTCTCGTATCATTTCAAATAGTCCCCAATTAAATTTTATTTTTTTGACCGAAACTAGTGTATAATATACTATGATTTTTGACCGAAACTTGCATTTCGAAAAGTTTCATACAATCTAATTTTTGGATGATTTTTTGCATGGACTTCCATCATAACCTTCCCTCGTAAAATATATAAGAATATGTGATGTTTCGTATCATTTCAAACAGTCCCCGATTTAATTCGATTTTTGACCGAAACTAGTATAAACCAGTGTATAATATATTATGATTTTTTGACCGAAACTTGCATTTTGCAAAGTTTCATAGAATCTTGTTTTCAGATGATTTTTTTGCATGGACTTCCATCATAACCTTCCCTCTTAACATATATAAATTATCTGAAAAATCTTGTATCATTTCAAATAGTCCCCAATTAAATTTTATTTTTTTGACCGAAACTAGTGTATAATATACTATGATTTTTGACCGAAACTCGGATTTCAAAAAGTTTCATAGAATCTAATTTTTAGATGATTTTTTTGCATGGACTTCCATCATAACCTTCCCTCTTAACATTTATAAATGATATGTGAAGTCCCGTATCATTTCAAATAGTCCCCAATTAAAGTTTATTTCTTTGACCGAAACTAGTGTATAATATACTATGATTTTTGACCGAAACTCGGATTTCGAAAAGTTTCATAGAATCTAATTTTCGGATGATTTTTTGCCTGGACTTCCATCATAACCTTCCCTCGTAAAATATAGAAATGATATGTGATGTTTTGTATCATTTCGAAGAGTCCCCGATTTAATTCGATTTTTGACCAAAACTAGTATAAACTAGTGTATAATATATTATGATTTTTTGACCGAACCATGCATTTCGCAAAGTTTCATAGAATATAGTTTTCATATAATTGTTTTGCATGGACTTCCACCGTAACCTTCCCTCTTAACATATATAAATGATCTGAAAAGTCTCGTATCATTTCAAATAGTTCCCAAATAAATTTTATTTTTTTGACCGAAACTAGTGTATAATATACTATTATTTTGGACCGAAACTTGCATTTCAAAAACTTTAAGAGAATCAAAGTTTAAGATGATTTTTTTCTTGGACTTCCCTCTTAACATATATAAATGATATATGAAGATTCATATCATTTCAAATAGTCCCCAATTAAATTTTATTTTTTTGACCGAAACTAGTGTATAATATACTATGATTTTTGACCGAAACTCGGATTTCAAAAAGTTTCATAGAATCTAATTTTTGGATGATTTTTTGCATGGACTTCCATCATAACCTTCCCTCGTAAAATATATAAGAATATGTGATGTTTCGTATCATTTCAAACAGTCCCCGATTTAATTCGATTTTTGACCGAAACTAGTATAAACCAGTGTATAATATATTATGATTTTTTGACCGAAACATGCATTTTGCAAAGTTTCATAGAATCTTGTTTTCAGATGATTTTTTTGCATGGACTTCCATCATAACCTTACCTCTTAACATATATAAATTATCTGAAAAATCTCGTATCATTTCAAATAGTCCCCAATTAAATATTTTTTTTTGACCGAAACTAGTGTATAATATACTATGATTTTTGACCGAAACTCGGATTTCAAAAAGTTTCAGAGAATCTAATTTTTAGATGATTTTTTTGCATGGACTTCCATCATAACCTTCCCTCTTAACATATATAAATGATATGTGAAGTCCCGTATCATTTCAAATAGTCCCCAATTAAATTTTATTTTTTTGACCGAAACTAGTGTATAATATACTATGATTTTTGACCGAAACTCGGATTTCAAAAAGTTTCATAGAATCTAATTTTTGGATGATTTTTTGCATGGACTTCCATCATAACCTTCCCTCGTAAAATATATAAGAATATGTGATGTTTCGTATCATTTCAAACAGTCCCCGATTTAATTCGATTTTTGACCGAAACTAGTATAAACCAGTGTATAATATATTATGATTTTTTGACCGAAACATGCATTTTGCAAAGTTTCATAGAATCTTGTTTTCAGATGATTTTTTTGCATGGACTTCCATCATAACCTTACCTCTTAACATATATAAATTATCTGAAAAATCTCGTATCATTTCAAATAGTCCCCAATTAAATATTTTTTTTTGACCGAAACTAGTGTATAATATACTATGATTTTTGACCGAAACTCGGATTTCAAAAAGTTTCAGAGAATCTAATTTTTAGATGATTTTTTTGCATGGACTTCCATCATAACCTTCCCTCTTAACATATATAAATGATATGTGAAGTCCCGTATCATTTCAAATAGTCCCCAATTAAATTTTATTTTTTTGACCGAAACTAGTGTATAATATACTATGATTTTTGACCGAAACTCGGATTTCAAAAAGTTTCATAGAATCTAATTTTTGGATGATTTTTTGCATGGACTTCCATCATAACCTTCCCTCGTAAAATATATAAGAATATGTGATGTTTCGTATCATTTCAAACAGTCCCCGATTTAATTCGATTTTTGACCGAAACTAGTATAAACCAGTGTATAATATATTATGATTTTTTGACCGAAACATGCATTTTGCAAAGTTTCATAGAATCTTGTTTTCAGATGATTTTTTTGCATGGACTTCCATCATAACCTTACCTCTTAACATATATAAATTATCTGAAAAATCTCGTATCATTTCAAATAGTCCCCAATTAAATATTTTTTTTTGACCGAAACTAGTGTATAATATACTATGATTTTTGACCGAAACTCGGATTTCAAAAAGTTTCAGAGAATCTAATTTTTAGATGATTTTTTTGCATGGACTTCCATCATAACCTTCCCTCTTAACATATATAAATGATATGTGAAGTCCCGTATCATTTCAAATAGTCCCCAATTAAAGTTTATTTCTTTGACCGAAACTAGTGTATAATATACTATGATTTTTGACCGAAACTCGGATTTCGAAAAGTTTCATAGATTCTAATTTTCGGATGATTTTTTGCATGAACTTCCATCATAACCTTCCCTCGTAAAATATAGAAATGATATGTGATGTTTTGTATCATTTCTAAGAGTCCCCGATTTAATTCGATTTTTGACCAAAACTAGTATAAACTAGTGTATAATATATTATGATTTTTTGACCGAACCATGCATTTCGCAAAGTTTCATAGAATATAGTTTTCATATAATTTTTTTGCATGGACTTCCACCATAACCTTCCCTCTTAACATATATAAATGATCTAAAAAGTCTCGTATCATTTCAAATAGTTCCCAAATAAATTTTATTTTTTTTTACCGAAACTAGTGTATAATATACTATTATTTTGGACCGAAACTTGCATTTCAAAAAGTTTAAGAGAATCAAAGTTTCAGATGATTTTTTTCTTGGACTTCCCTCTTAACATATATAAATGATATATGAAGACTCATATCATTTCAAATAGTCCCCAATTAAATTTTATTTTTTTGACCGAAACTAGTGTATAATATACTATGATTTTTGACCGAAACTCGGATTTCAAAAAGTTTCATAGAATCTAATTTTTAGATGATTTTTTTGCATGGACTTCCATCATAACCTTCCCTCTTAACATATATAAATGATATGTGAAGTCTCGTATCATTTCAAATAGTCCCCAATTAAAGTTTATTTTTTTGACCGAAACTAGTGTATAATATACTATGATTTTTGACCGAAACTCGGATTTTGAAAAGTTTCATAGAATCTACTTTTTGGATGATTTTTTGCATGGACTTCCATCATAACCTTCCCTCGTAATATATAGAAATAATATGTGATGTTTTGTATCATTTCGAAGAGTCCCCGATTTAATTCGATTTTTGACCAAAACTAGTATAAACTAGTGTATAATATATTATGATTTTTTGACCGAACCATGCATTTCGCAAAGTTTCATAAAATATAGTTTTCATATAATTTTTTTGCATGGAATTCCACCATAACCTTCCCTCTTAACATATATAAATGATCTGAAAAGTCTCGTATCATTTCAAATAGTTCCCAAATAAATTTTATTTTTTTGACCGAAACTAGTGTATAATATACTATGATTTTGGACCGAAACTTGCATTTCAAAAAGTTTCATAGAATCAAAGTTTAAGATGATTTTTTTCTTGGACATCCCTCTTAACATAAATAAATGATATATGAAGTCTCGTATCATTTCAAATAGTCCCCAATTAAAGTTTATTTTTTTGACCGAAACTAGTGTATAATATACTATGATTTTTGACCGAAACTCGGATTTTGAAAAGTTTCATAGAATCTAATTTTCGGATGATTTTTTGCATGGACTTCCATCATAACATTCCCTCGTAAAATATAGAAATAATATGTGATGTTTTGTATCATTTCGAAGAGTCCCCGATTTAATTCGATTTTTGACCAAAACTAGTATAAACTAGTGTATAATATATTATGATTTTTTGACCGAACCATGCATTTCGCAAAGTTTCATAGAATATAGTTTTCATATAATTTTTTTGCATGGACTTCCACCATAACCTTCCCTCTTAACATATATAAATGATCTGAAAAGTCTCGTATCAATTCAAATAGTTAACAAATAAATTTATTTTTTTTGACCGAAACTAGTGTATAATATACTATGATTTTGGACCGAAACTTGCATTTCAAAAAGTTTCATAGAATCAAATTTTCTGATGATTTTTTTCATGGACTTCCCTCTTAATATATATAAATGATATATGAAGTCTCGTATCATTTCAAATAGTCCCCAATTAAATTTTATTTTTTTGACCGAAACTAGTGTATAATATACTATGATTTTTGACCGAAACTTGCATTTCGAAAAGTTTCATACAATCTAATATTTGGATGATTTTTTGCATGGACTTCCATCATAACCTTCCCTCGTAAAATATATAAGAATATGTGATGTTTCGTATCATTTCAAACAGTCCCCGATTTAATTCGATTTTTGACCGAAACTAGTATAAACCAGTGTATAATATATTATGATTTTTTGACCGAAACTTGCATTTTGCAAAGTTTCATAGAATCTTGTTTTCAGATGATTTTTTTGCATGGACTTCCATCATAACCTTCCCTCTTAACATATATAAATTATCTGAAAAATCTCGTATCATTTCAAATAGTCCCCAATTAAATTTTATTTTTTTGACCGAAACTAGTGTATAATATACTATGATTTTTGACCGAAACTCGGATTTCAAAAAGTTTCATAGAATCTAATTTTTAGATGATTTTTTTGCATGGACTTCCATCATAACCTTCCCTCTTAACATATATAAATGATATGTGAAGTCCCGTATCATTTCAAATAGTCCCCAATTAAAGTTTATTTCTTTGACCGAAACTAGTGTATAATATACTATGATTTTTGACCGAAACTCGGATTTCGAAAAGTTTCATAGAATCTAATTTTCGGATGATTTTTTGCCTGGACTTCCATCATAACCTTCCCTCGTAAAATATAGAAATGATATGTGATGTTTTGTATCATTTCGAAGAGTCCCCGATTTAATTCGATTTTTGACCAAAACTAGTATATACTAGTTTATAATATATTATGATTTTTTGACCGAACCATGCATTTCGCAAAGTTTCATAGAATATAGTTTTCATATAATTTTTTTGCATGGACTTCCACCATAACCTTCCCTCTTAACATATATAAATGATCTGAAAAGTCTCGTATCATTTCAAATAGTTCCCAAATAAATTTTATTTTTTTGACCGAAACTAGTGTATAATATACTATGATTTTGGACCGAAACTTGCATTTCAAAAAGTTTCATAGAATCAAATTTTCTGATGATTTTTTTCATGGACTTCCCTCTTAACATATATAAATGATATATGAAGTCTCGTATCATATCAAATAGTCCCCAATTAAATTTTATTTTTTTGACCGAAACTAGTGTATAATATACTATGATTTTTGACCGAAACTTGCATTTCGAAAAGTTTCATACAATCTAATTTTTGGATGATTTTTTGCATGGACTTCCATCATAACCTTCCCTCGTAAAATATATAAGAATATGTGATGTTTCGTATCATTTCAAACAGTCCCCGATTTAATTTGATTTTTGACCGAAACTAGTATAAACCAGTGTATAATATATTATGATTTTTTGACCGAAACTTGCATTTTGCAAAGTTTCATAGAATCTTGTTTTCAGATGATTTTTTTGCATGGACTTCCATCATAACCTTCCCTCTTAACATATATAAATTATCTGAAAAATCTTGTATCATTTAAAATAGTCCCCAATTAAATTTTATTTTTTTGACCGAAACTAGTGTATAATATACTATGATTTTTGACCGAAACTCGGATTTCAAAAAGTTTCATAGAATCTAATTTTTAGATGATTTTTTTGCATGGACTTCCATCATAACCTTCCCTCTTAACATTTATAAATGATATGTGAAGTCCCGTATCATTTCAAATAGTCCCCAATTAAAGTTTATTTCTTTGACCGAAACTAGTGTATAATATACTATGATTTTTGACCGAAACTCGGATTTCGAGAAGTTTCATAGAATCTAATTTTCGGATGATTTTTTGCCTGGACTTCCATCATAACCTTCCCTCGTAAAATATAGAAATGATATGTGATGTTTTGTATCATTTCGAAGAGTCCCCGATTTAATTCGATTTTTGACCAAAACTAGTATAAACTAGTGTATAATATATTATGATTTTTTGACCGAACCATGCATTTCGCAAAGTTTCATAGAATATAGTTTTCATATAATTGTTTTGCATGGACTTCCACCGTAACCTTCCCTCTTAACATATATAAATGATCTGAAAAGTCTCGTATCATTTCAAATAGTTCCCAAATAAATTTTATTTTTTTGACCGAAACTAGTGTATAATATACTATTATTTTGGACCGAAACTTCCATTTCAAAAACTTTAAGAGAATCAAAGTTTAAGATGATTTTTTTCTTGGACTTCCCTCTTAACATATATAAATGATATATGAAGATTCATATCATTTCAAATAGTCCCCAATTAAATTTTATTTTTTTAACCGAAACTAGTGTATAATATACTATGATTTTTGACCGAAACTCGGATTTCAAAAAGTTTCATAGAATCTAATTTTTAGATGATTTTTTTGCATGGACTTCCATCATAACCTTCCCTCTTAACATATATAAATGATATGTGAAGTCTCGTATCATTTCAAATAGTCCCCAATTAAAGTTTATTTTTTTGACCGAAACTAGTGTATAATATACTATGATTTTTGACCGAAACTCGGATTTTGAAAAGTTTCATAGAATCTACTTTTTGGATGATTTTTTGCATGGACTTCCATCATAACCTTCCCTCGTAATATATAGAAATAATATGTGATGTTTTGTATCATTTCGAAGAGTCCCCGATTTAATTCGATTTTTGACCAAAACTAGTATAAACTAGTGTATAATATATTATGATTTTTTGACCGAACCATGCATTTCGCAAAGTTTCATAAAATATAGTTTTCATATAATTTTTTTGCATGGAATTCCACCATAACCTTCCCTCTTAACATATATAAATGATCTGAAAAGTCTCGTATCATTTCAAATAGTTCCCAAATAAATTTTATTTTTTTGACCGAAACTAGTGTATAATATACTATGATTTTGGACCGAAACTTGCATTTCAAAAAGTTTCATAGAATCAAA
This sequence comes from Lathyrus aphaca, assembly GCA_963966055.1. Taxonomy (NCBI): domain Eukaryota; kingdom Viridiplantae; phylum Streptophyta; class Magnoliopsida; order Fabales; family Fabaceae; genus Lathyrus; species Lathyrus aphaca. The sequence continues at coordinate 6,328,694 of OZ014522.1, forward strand.
GTTTAAGATGATTTTTTTCTTGGACATCCCTCTTAACATAAATAAATGATATATGAAGTCTCGTATCATTTCAAATAGTCCCCAATTAAAGTTTATTTTTTTGACCGAAACTAGTGTATAATATACTATGATTTTTGACCGAAACTCGGATTTTGAAAAGTTTCATAGAATCTAATTTTCGGATGATTTTTTGCATGGACTTCCATCATAACATTCCCTCGTAAAATATAGAAATAATATGTGATGTTTTGTATCATTTCGAAGAGTCCCCGATTTAATTCGATTTTTGACCAAAACTAGTATAAACTAGTGTATAATATATTATGATTTTTTGACCGAACCATGCATTTCGCAAAGTTTCATAGAATATAGTTTTCATATAATTTTTTTGCATGGACTTCCACCATAACCTTCCCTCTTAACATATATAAATGATCTGAAAAGTCTCGTATCAATTCAAATAGTTAACAAATAAATTTATTTTTTTTGACCGAAACTAGTGTATAATATACTATGATTTTGGACCGAAACTTGCATTTCAAAAAGTTTCATAGAATCAAATTTTCTGATGATTTTTTTCATGGACTTCCCTCTTAATATATATAAATGATATATGAAGTCTCGTATCATTTCAAATAGTCCCCAATTAAATTTTATTTTTTTGACCGAAACTAGTGTATAATATACTATGATTTTTGACCGAAACTTGCATTTCGAAAAGTTTCATACAATCTAATATTTGGATGATTTTTTGCATGGACTTCCATCATAACCTTCCCTCGTAAAATATATAAGAATATGTGATGTTTCGTATCATTTCAAACAGTCCCCGATTTAATTCGATTTTTGACCGAAACTAGTATAAACCAGTGTATAATATATTATGATTTTTTGACCGAAACTTGCATTTTGCAAAGTTTCATAGAATCTTGTTTTCAGATGATTTTTTTGCATGGACTTCCATCATAACCTTCCCTCTTAACATATATAAATTATCTGAAAAATCTCGTATCATTTCAAATAGTCCCCAATTAAATTTTATTTTTTTGACCGAAACTAGTGTATAATATACTATGATTTTTGACCGAAACTCGGATTTCAAAAAGTTTCATAGAATCTAATTTTTAGATGATTTTTTTGCATGGACTTCCATCATAACCTTCCCTCTTAACATATATAAATGATATGTGAAGTCCCGTATCATTTCAAATAGTCCCCAATTAAAGTTTATTTCTTTGACCGAAACTAGTGTATAATATACTATGATTTTTGACCGAAACTCGGATTTCGAAAAGTTTCATAGAATCTAATTTTCGGATGATTTTTTGCCTGGACTTCCATCATAACCTTCCCTCGTAAAATATAGAAATGATATGTGATGTTTTGTATCATTTCGAAGAGTCCCCGATTTAATTCGATTTTTGACCAAAACTAGTATATACTAGTTTATAATATATTATGATTTTTTGACCGAACCATGCATTTCGCAAAGTTTCATAGAATATAGTTTTCATATAATTTTTTTGCATGGACTTCCACCATAACCTTCCCTCTTAACATATATAAATGATCTGAAAAGTCTCGTATCATTTCAAATAGTTCCCAAATAAATTTTATTTTTTTGACCGAAACTAGTGTATAATATACTATTATTTTGGACCGAAACTTGCATTTCAAAAAGTTTAAGAGAATCAAAGTTTCAGATGATTTTTTTCTTGGACTTCCCTCTTAACATATATAAATGATATATGAAGACTCATATCATTTCAAATAGTCCCCAATTAAATTTTATTTTTTTGACCGAAACTAGTGTATAATATACTATGATTTTTGACCGAAACTCGGATTTCAATAAGTTTCATAGAATCTAATTTTTAGATGATTTTTTTGCATGGACTTCCATCATAACCTTCCCTCTTAACATATATAAATGATATGTGAAGTCTCGTATCATTTCAAATAGTCCCCAATTAAAGTTTATTTTTTTGACCGAAACTAGTGTATAATATACTATGATTTTTGACCGAAACTCGGATTTCAAAAAGTTTCATAGAATCTAAATTTTAGATGATTTTTTTGCATTGACTTCCATCATAACCTTCCCTCTTAACATATATAAACGATATGTGAAGTCTCTATTATTTCAAATAGTCCCCAATTAAAGTTTATTTCTTTGACCGAAACAAGTGTATAATATACTATGATTTTTGACCGAAACTCGGATTTCGAAAAGTTTCATAGAATCTAATTTTTAGATGATTTTTTTGCATGGACTTCCATCATAACCTTCCCTCTTAACATATATAAATGATATGTGAAGTCTCGTATCATTTCAAATAGTCCCCAATTAAAGTTTATTTTTTTGACCGAAACTAGTGTATAATATACTATGATTTTTGACCGAAACTCGGATTTCAAAAAGTTTCATAGAATCTAATTTTTAGATGATTTTTTTGCATGGACTTCCATCATAACCTTCCCTCTTAACATATATAAATGATATGTGAAGTCTCTATTATTTCAAATAGTCCCCAATTAAAGTTTATTTCTTTGACCGAAACAAGTGTATAATATACTATGATTTTTGACCGAAACTCGGATTTCGAAAAGTTTCATAGAATCTAATTTTCGGATGATTTTTTGCATGGACTTCCATCATAACCTTCCCTCGTAAAATATAGAAATGATATGTGATGTTTTGTATCATTTCGAAGAGTCCCCGATTTAATTTGAATTTTGACCAAAACTAGTATAAACTAGTGTATAATATATTATGATTTTTTGACCGAACCTTGCATTTCACAAAGTTTCATAGAATATAGTTTTCATATAATTTTTTTGCATGGACTTCCACCATAACCTTCCCTCTTAACATATATAAATGATCTGAAAAGTCTCGTATCAATTCAAATAGTTCCCAAATAAATTTTATTTTTTTGACCGAAACTAGTGTATAATATACTATGATTTTGGACCGAAACTTGCATTTCAAAAAGTTTCATAGAATCAAATTTTCTGATGATTTTTTTCATGGACTTCCCTCTTAACATATATAAATGATATATGAAGTCTCGTATCATTTCAAATAGTCCCCAATTAAATTTTATTTTTTTGACCGAAACTAGTGTATAATATACTATGATTTTTGACCGAAACTTGCATTTCGAAAAGTTTCATACAATCTAATTTTTGGATGATTTTTGGCATGGACTTCCATCATAACCTTCCCTCGTAAAATATATAAGAATATGTGAAGTTTCGTATCATTTCAAACAGTCCCCGATTTAATTCGATTTTTGACCGAAACTAGTATAAACCAGTGTATAATATATTATGATTTTTTGACCGAAACTTGCATTTTGCAAAGTTTCATAGAATCTTGTTTTCAGATGATTTTTTGGCATGGACTTCCATCATAACCTTCCCTCTTAACATATATAAATTATCTGAAAAATCTCGTATCATTTCAAATAGTCCCCAATTAAATTTTATTTTTTTGACCGAAACTAGTGTATAATATACTATGATTTTTGACCGAAACTCGGATTTCAAAAAGTTTCATAGAATCTAATTTTTAGATGATTTTTTTGCATGGACTTCCATCATAACCTTCCCTCTTAACATATATAAATGATATTTGAAGTCCCGTAACATTTCAAATAGTCCCCAATTAAAGTTTATTTCTTTGACCGAAACTAGTGTATAATATACTATGATTTTTGACCGAAACTCGGATTTCGAAATGTTTCATAGAATCTAATTTTCGGATGATTTTTTGCATGGACTTCCATCATAACCTTCCCTCGTAAAATATAGAAATGATATGTGATGTTTTGTATCATTTCGAAGAGTCCCCGATTTAATTCGATTTTTGACCAAAACTAGTATAAACTAGTGTATAATATATTATGATTTTTTGACCGAACCATGCATTTCGCAAAGTTTCATAGAATATAGTTTTCATATAATTTTTTTGCAAGGACTTCCACCGTAACCTTCCCTCTTAACATATATAAATGATCTGAAAAGTCTCGTATCATTTCAAATAGTTCCCAAATAAATTTTATTTTTTTGACCGAAACTAGTGTATAATATACTATTATTTTGGACCGAAACTTGCATTTCAAAAAGTTTAAGAGAATCAAAGTTTCAGATGATTTTTTTCTTGGACTTCCCTCTTAACATATATAAATGATATATGAAGATTCATATCATTTCAAATAGTCCCCAATTAAATTTTATTTTTTTAACCGAAACTAGTGTATAATATACTATGATTTTTGACCGAAACTCGGATTTCAAAAAGTTTCATAGAATCTAATTTTTAGATGATTTTTTTGCATGGACTTCCATCATAACCTTCCCTCTTAACATATATAAATGATATGTGAAGTCTCGTATCATTTCAAATAGTCCCCAATTAAAGTTTATTTTTTTGACCGAAACTAGTGTATAATATACTATGATTTTTGACCGAAACTCGGATTTTGAAAAGTTTCATAGAATCTAATTTTCGGATGATTTTTTGCATGGACTTCCATCATAACCTTCCCTCGTAAAATATAGAAATAATATGTGATGTTTTGTATCATTTCGAAGAGTCCCCGATTTAATTCGATTTTTGACCAAAACTAGTATAAACTAGTGTATAATATATTATGATTTTTTGACCGAACCATGCATTTCGCAAAGTTTCATAGAATATAGTTTTCATATAATTTTTTTGCATGGACATCCACCATAACCTTCCCTCTTAACATATATAAATGATCTGAAAAGTCTCGTATCAATTCAAATAGTTCCCAAATAAAGTTTATTTTTTTGACCGAAACTAGTGTATAATATACTATGATTTTGGACCGAAACTTGCATTTCAAAAAGTTTCATAGAATCAAATTTTCTGATGATTTTTTTCATGGACTTCCCTCTTAACATATATAAATGATATATGAAGTCTCGTATCATTTCAAATAGTCCCCAATTAAATTTTATTTTTTTGACCGAAACTAGTGTATAATATACTATGATTTTTGACCGAAACTTGCATTTCGAAAAGTTTCATACAATCTAATTTTTGGATGATTTTTTGCAAGGACTTCCATCATAACCTTCCCTCGTAAAATATATAAGAATATTTAATGTTTCGTATCATTTCAAACAGTCCCCGATTTAATTCGATTTTTGACCGAAACTAGTATAAACCAGTGTATAATATATTATGATTTTTTGACCGAAACTTGCATTTTGCAAAGTTTCATAGAATCTTGTTTTCAGATGATTTTTTTGCATGGACTTCCATCATAACCTTCCCTCTTAACATATATAAATTATCTGAAAAATCTCGTATCATTTCAAATAGTCCCCAATTAAATTTTATTTTTTTGACCGAAACTAGTGTATAATATACTATGATTTTTGACCGAAACTCGGATTTCCAAAAGTTTCATAGAATCTAATTTTTAGATGATTTTTTTGCATGGACTTCCATCATAACCTTCCCTCTTAACATATATAAATGATATTTGAAGTCCCGTAACATTTCAAATAGTCCCCAATTAAAGTTTATTTCTTTGACCGAAACTAGTGTATAATATACTATGATTTTTGACCGAAACTCGGATTTCGAAATGTTTCATAGAATCTAATTTTCGGATGATTTTTTGCATGGACTTCCATCATAACCTTCCCTCGTAAAATATAGAAATGATATGTGATGTTTTGTATCATTTCGAAGAGTCCCCGATTTAATTCGATTTTTGACCAAAACTAGTATAAACTAGTGTATAATATATTATGATTTTTTGACCGAACCATGCATTTCGCAAAGTTTCATAGAATATAGTTTTCATATAATTTTTTTGCAAGGACTTCCACCGTAACCTTCCCTCTTAACATATATAAATGATCTGAAAAGTCTCGTATCATTTCAAATAGTTCCCAAATAAATTTTATTTTTTTGACCGAAACTAGTGTATAATATACTATTATTTTGGACCGAAACTTGCATTTCAAAAAGTTTAAGAGAATCAAAGTTTCAGATGATTTTTTTTTTGGACTTCCCTCTTAACATATATAAATGATATATGAAGATTCATATCATTTCAAATAGTCCCCAATTAAATTTTATTTTTTTAACCGAAACTAGTGTATAATATACTATGATTTTTGACCGAAACTCGGATTTCAAAAAGTTTCATAGAATCTAATTTTTAGATGATTTTTTTGCATGGACTTCCATCATAACCTTCCCTCTTAACATATATAAATGATATATGAAGTCTCGTATCATTTCAAATAGTCCCCAATTAAAGTTTATTTTTTTGACCGAAACTAGTGTATAATATACTATGATTTTTGACCGAAACTCGGATTTTGAAAAGTTTCATAGAATCTAATTTTCGGATGATTTTTTGCATGGACTTCCATCATAACCTTCCCTCGTAAAATATAGAAATAATATGTGATGTTTTGTATCATTTCGAAGAGTCCCCGATTTAATTCGATTTTTGACCAAAACTAGTATAAACTAGTGTATAATATATTATGATTTTTTGACCGAACCATGCATTTCGCAAAGTTTCATAGAATATAGTTTTCATATAATTTTTTTGCATGGACTTCCACCATAACCTTCCCTCTTAACATATATAAATGATCTGAAAAGTCTCGTATCAATTCAAATAGTTCCCAAATAAAGTTTATTTTTTTGACCGAAACTAGTGTATAATATACTATGATTTTGGACCGAAACTTGCATTTCAAAAAGTTTCATAGAATCAAATTTTCTGATGATTTTTTTCATGGACTTCCCTCTTAACATATATAAATGATATATGAAGTCTCGTATCATTTCAAATAGTCCCCAATTAAATTTTATTTTTTTGACCGAAACTAGTGTATAATATACTATGATTTTTGACCGAAACTTGCATTTCGAAAAGTTTCATACAATCTAATTTTTGGATGATTTTTTGCAAGGACTTCCATCATAACCTTCCCTCGTAAAATATATAAGAATATGTAATGTTTCGTATCATTTCAAACAGTCCCCGATTTAATTCGATTTTTGACCGAAACTAGTATAAACCAGTGTATAATATATTATGATTTTTTGACCGAAACTTGCATTTTGCAAAGTTTCATAGAATCTTGTTTTCAGATGATTTTTTTGCATGTACTTCCATCATAACCTTCCCTCTTAACATATATAAATTATCTGAAAAATCTCGTATCATTTCAAATAGTCCCCAATTAAATTTTATTTTTTTGACCGAAACTAGTGTATAATATACTATGATTTTTGACCGAAACTCGGATTTCAAAAAGTTTCATAGAATCTAATTTTTAGATGATTTTTTTGCATGGACTTCCATCATAACCTTCCCTCTTAACATATATAAATGATATGTGAAGTCCCGTATCATTTCAAATAGTCCCCAATTAAAGTTTATTTCTTTGACCGAAACTAGTTTATAATATACTATGATTTTTGACCGAAACTCGGATTTCGAAAAGTTTCATAGAATCTAATTTTCGGATGATTTTTTGCATGGACTTCCATCATAACCTTCCCTCGTAAAATATAGAAATGATATGTGATGTTTTGTATCATTTCGAAGAGTCCCCGATTTAATTCGATTTTTGACCAAAACTAGTATAAACTAGTGTATAATATATTATGATTTTTTGACCGAACCATGCATTTCGCAAAGTTTCATAGAATATAGTTTTCATATAATTTTTTTGCATGGACTTCCACCGTAACCTTCCCTCTTAACATATATAAATGATCTGAAAAGTCTCGTATCATTTCAAATAGTTCCCAAATAAATTTTATTTTTTTTACCGAAACTAGTGTATAATATACTATTATTTTGGACCGAAACTTGCATTTCAAAAAGTTTAAGAGAATCAAAGTTTCAGATGATTTTTTTCTTGGACTTCCCTCTTAACATATATAAATGATATATGAAGATTCATATCATTTCAAATAGTCCCCAATTAAATTTTATTTTTTAAACCGAAACTAGTGTATAATATACTATGATTTTTGACCGAAACTCGGATTTCAAAAAGTTTCATAGAATCTAATTTTTAGATGATTTTTTTGCATGGACTTCCATCATAACCTTCCCTCTTAACATATATAAATGATATGTGAAGTCTCGTATCATTTCAAATAGTCCCCAATTAAAGTTTATTTTTTTGACCGAAACTAGTGTATAATATACTATGATTTTTGACCGAAACTCGGATTTTGAAAAGTTTCATAGAATCTAATTTTCGGATGATTTTTTGCATGGACTTCCATCATAACCTTCCCTCGTAAAATATAGAAATAATATGTGATGTTTTGTATCATTTCGAAGAGTCCCCGATTTAATTCGATTTTTGACCAAAACTAGTATAAACTAGTGTATAATATATTATGATTTTTTGACCGAACCATGCATTTCGCAAAGTTTCATAGAATATAGTTTTCATATAATTTTTTTGCATGGACTTCCACCATAACCTTCCCTCTTAACATATATAAATGATCTGAAAAGTCTCGTATCAATTCAAATAGTTCCCAAATAAAGTTTATTTTTTTGACCGAAACTAGTGTATAATATACTATGATTTTGGACCGAAACTTGCATTTCAAAAAGTTTCATAGAATCAAATTTTCTGATGATTTTTTTCATGGACTTCCCTCTTAACATATATAAATGATATATGAAGTCTCGTATCATTTCAAATAGTCCCCAATTAAATTTTATTTTTTTGACCGAAACTAGTGTATAATATACTATGATTTTTGACCGAAACTTGCATTTCGAAAAGTTTCATACAATCTAATTTTTGGATGATTTTTTGCAAGGACTTCCATCATAACCTTCCCTCGTAAAATATATAAGAATATGTAATGTTTCGTATCATTTCAAACAGTCCCCGATTTAATTCGATTTTTGACCGAAACTAGTATAAACCAGTGTATAATATATTATGATTTTTTGACCGAAACTTGCATTTTGCAAAGTTTCATAGAATCTTGTTTTCAGATGATTTTTTTGCATGTACTTCCATCATAACCTTCCCTCTTAACATATATAAATTATCTGAAAAATCTCGTATCATTTCAAATAGTCCCCAATTAAATTTTATTTTTTTGACCGAAACTAGTGTATAATATACTATGATTTTTGACCGAAACTCGGATTTCAAAAAGTTTCATAGAATCTAATTTTTAGATGATTTTTTTGCATGGACTTCCATCATAACCTTCCCTCTTAACATATATAAATGATATGTGAAGTCCCGTATCATTTCAAATAGTCCCCAATTAAAGTTTATTTCTTTGACCGAAACTAGTTTATAATATACTATGATTTTTGACCGAAACTCGGATTTCGAAAAGTTTCATAGAATCTAATTTTCGGATGATTTTTTGCATGGACTTCCATCATAACCTTCCCTCGTAAAATATAGAAATGATATGTGATGTTTTGTATCATTTCGAAGAGTCCCCGATTTAATTCGATTTTTGACCAAAACTAGTATAAACTAGTGTATAATATATTATGATTTTTTGACCGAACCATGCATTTCGCAAAGTTTCATAGAATATAGTTTTCATATAATTTTTTTGCATGGACTTCCACCGTAACCTTCCCTCTTAACATATATAAATGATCTGAAAAGTCTCGTATCATTTCAAATAGTTCCCAAATAAATTTTATTTTTTTTACCGAAACTAGTGTATAATATACTATTATTTTGGACCGAAACTTGCATTTCAAAAAGTTTAAGAGAATCAAAGTTTCAGATGATTTTTTTCTTGGACTTCCCTCTTAACATATATAAATGATATATGAAGATTCATATCATTTCAAATAGTCCCCAATTAAATTTTATTTTTTAAACCGAAACTAGTGTATAATATACTATGATTTTTGACCGAAACTCGGATTTCAAAAAGTTTCATAGAATCTAATTTTTAGATGATTTTTTTGCATGGACTTCCATCATAACCTTCCCTCTTAACATATATAAATGATATGTGAAGTCTCGTATCATTTCAAATAGTCCCCAATTAAAGTTTATTTTTTTGACCGAAACTAGTGTATAATATACTATGATTTTTGACCGAAACTCGGATTTTGAAAAGTTTCATAGAATCTAATTTTCGGATGATTTTTTGCATGGACTTCCATCATAACCTTCCCTCGTAAAATATAGAAATAATATGTGATGTTTTGTATCATTTCGAAGAGTCCCCGATTTAATTCGATTTTTGACCAAAACTAGTATAAACTAGTGTATAATATATTATGATTTTTTGACCGAACCATGCATTTCGCAAAGTTTCATAGAATATAGTTTTCATATAATTTTTTTGCATGGACTTCCACCATAACCTTCCCTCTTAACATATATAAATGATCTGAAAAGTCTCGTATCAATTCAAATAGTTCCCAAATAAAGTTTATTTTTTTGACCGAAACTAGTGTATAATATACTATGATTTTGGACCGAAACTTGCATTTCAAAAAGTTTCATAGAATCAAATTTTCTGATGATTTTTTTCATGGACTTCCCTCTTAACATATATAAATGATATATGAAGTCTCGTATCATTTCAAATAGTCCCCAATTAAATTTTATTTTTTTGACCGAAACTAGTGTATAATATACTATGATTTTTGACCGAAACTTGCATTTCGAAAAGTTTCATACAATCTAATTTTTGGATGATTTTTTGTAAGGACTTCCATCATAACCTTCCCTCGTAAAATATATAAGAATATGTAATGTTTCGTATCATTTCAAACAGTCCCCGATTTAATTCGATTTTTGACCGAAACTAGTATAAACCAGTGTATAATATATTATGATTTTTTGACCGAAACTTGCATTTTGCAAAGTTTCATAGAATCTTGTTTTCAGAAGATTTTTTTGCATGGACTTCCATCATAACCTTCCCTCTTAACATATATAAATTATCTGAAAAATCTCGTATCATTTCAAATAGTCCCCAATTAAATTTTATTTTTTTGACCGAAACTAGTGTATAATATACTATGATTTTTGACCGAAACTCGGATTTCAAAAAGTTTCATAGAATCTAATTTTTAGATGATTTTTTTGCATGGACTTCCATCATAACCTTCCCTCTTAACATATATAAATGATATGTGAAGTCCCGTATCATTTCAAATAGTCCCCAATTAAAGTTTATTTCTTTGACCGAAACTAGTTTATAATATACTATGATTTTTGACCGAAACTCGGATTTCGAAAAGTTTCATAGAATCTAATTTTCGGATGATTTTTTGCATGGACTTCCATCATAACCTTCCCTCGTAAAATATAGAAATGATATGTGATGTTTTGTATCATTTCGAAGAGTCCCCGATTTAATTCGATTTTTGACCAAAACTAGTATAAACTAGTGTATAATATATTATGATTTTTTGACCGAACCATGCATTTCGCAAAGTTTCATAGAATATAGTTTTCATATAATTTTTTTGCATGGACTTCCACCGTAACCTTCCCTCTTAACATATATAAATGATCTGAAAAGTCTCGTATCATTTCAAATAGTTCCCAAATAAATTTTATTTTTTTGACCGAAACTAGTGTATAATATACTATTATTTTGGACCGAAACTTGCATTTCAAAAAGTTTAAGAGAATCAAAGTTTCAGATGATTTTTTTCTTGGACTTCCCTCTTAACATATATAAATGATATATGAAGATTCATATCATTTCAAATAGTCCCCAATTAAATTTTATTTTTTAAACCGAAACTAGTGTATAATATACTATGATTTTTGACCGAAACTCGGATTTCAAAAAGTTTCATAGAATCTAATTTTTAGATGATTTTTTTGCATGGACTTCCATCATAACCTTCCCTCTTAACATATATAAATGATATGTGAAGTCTCGTATCATTTCAAATAGTCCCCAATTAAAGTTTATTTTTTTGACCGAAACTAGTGTATAATATACTATGATTTTTGACCGAAACTCGGATTTTGAAAAGTTTCATAGAATCTAATTTTCGGATGATTTTTTGCATGGACTTCCATCATAACCTTCCCTCGTAAAATATAGAAATAATATGTGATGTTTTGTATCATTTCGAAGAGTCCCCGATTTAATTCGATTTTTGACCAAAACTAGTATAAACTAGTGTATAATATATTATGATTTTTTGACCGAACCATGCATTTCGCAAAGTTTCATAGAATATAGTTTTCATATAATTTTTTTGCATGGAATTCCACCATAACCTTCCCTCTTAACATATATAAATGATCTGAAAAGTCTCGTATCATTTCAAATAGTTCCCAAATAAATTTTAATTTTTAGACCGAAACTAGTGTATAATATACTATGATTTTGGACCGAAACTTGCATTTCAAAAAGTTTCATAGAATCAAAGTTTAAGATGATTTTTTTCTTGGACTTCCCTCTTAACATAAATAAATGATATATGAAGTCTCGTATCATTTCAAATAGTCCCCAATTAAATTTTATTTTTTTGACCGAAACTAGTGTATTATACTATGATTTTTGACCGAAACTCAGATTTCAAAAAGTTTCATAGAATCTAATTTTTAGATGATTTTTTTGCATGGACTTCCATCATAACCTTCCCTCTTAACATATATAAATGATATGTGAAGTCCCGTATCATTTCAAATAGTGCCCAATTAAATTTTATTTTTTTGACTGAAACTAGTGTATAATATACTATGATTTTTGACCGAAACTCGGATTTCGAATAGTTTCCTAGAATCTAATTTTCGGATGATTTTTTGCATGGACTTCCATCATAACCTTCCCTCGTAAAATATAGAAATGATATGTGATGTTTTGTATCATTTCGAAGAGTCCCCGATTTAATTCGATTTTTGACCGAAACTAGTATAAACTAGTGATTAATATATTATGATTTTTTGACCGAACCATGCATTTCGCAAAGTTTCATAGAATATATTTTTCATATAGTTTTTTTGCATGAACTTCTATCATAACCTTCCCTCTTAACATATATAAATGATCTGAAAAATCTCGTATCATTTCAAATAGTTCCCAAATAAATTTTATATTTTTGACTGAAACTAGTGTATAATATACTATTATTTTGGACCGAAACTTGCATTTCAAAAAGTTTAAGAGAATCAAAGTTTCAGATGATTTTTTTCTTGGACTTCCCTCTTAACATATATAAATAATATATGAAGACTCATATCATTTCAAATAGTCCACAATTAAATTTTATTTTTTTGACCGAAACTAGTGTATAATATACTATGATTTTTGACCAAAACTCGGATTTCAAAAAGTTTCATAGAATCTAATTTTTAGATGATTTTTTTGCTTGGACTTCCATCATAACCTTCCCTCTTAACATATATAAATGATATGTGAAGTCCCGTATCATTTCAAATAGTCCCCAATTAAATTTTATTTTTTTGACTGAAACTAGTGTATAATATATTATGATTTTTGACCGAAACTCGGATTTCGAAAAGTTTCATAGAATCTAATTTTCGGATGATTTTTTGCATGGACTTCCATCATAACCTTCCCTCGTAAAATATAGAAATAATATGTGATGTTTTGTATCATTTCGAAGAGTCCCCGATTTAATTCGATTTTTGACCGAAACTAGTATAAACTAGTGTATAATATATTATGATTTTTTGACCGAACCATGCATTTCGCAAAGTTTCATAGAATATAGTTTTCATATAATTTTTTTGCATGGAATTCCACCATAACCTTCCCTCTTAACATATATAAATGATCTGAAAAGTCTCGTATCATTTCAAATAGTTCCCAAATAAATTTTATTTTTTTGACCGAAACTAGTGTATAATATACTATGATTTTGGACCGAAACTTGCATTTCAAAAAGTTTAAGAGAATCAAAGTTTCAGATGATTTTTTTCTTGGAATTCCCTCTTAACATAAATAAATGATATATGAAGTCTCTTATCATTTCAAATAGTCCCCAATTAAATTTTATTTTTTTGACCGAAACTAGTGTATAATATACTATGATTTTTGACCGAAACTCGGATTTCAAAAAGTTTCATAGAATATAATTTTTAGATGATTTTTTTGCATGGACTTCCATCATAACCTTCCCTCTTAACATATATAAATGATATGTGAAGTCTCTATTATTTCAAATAGTCCCCAATTAAAGTTTATTTCTTTGACCGAAACTAGTGTATAATATACTATGATTTTTGACCGAAACTCGGATTTCGAAAAGTTTCATAGAATCTAATTTTCGGATGATTTTTTGCATGGACTTCCATCATAACCTTCCCTCGTAAAATATAGAAATGATATGTGATGTTTTCTATCATTTCAAAGAATCCCCGATTTAATTCGATTTTTGACCAAAACTAGTATAAACTAGTGTATAATATATTATGATTTTTTGACCGAACCATGCATTTCGCAAAGTTTCATAGAATATAGTTTTCATATAATTTTTTTGCATGGAATTCCACCATAACCTTCCCTCTTAACATATATAAATGATCTGAAAAGTCTCGTATCATTTCAAATAGTTCCCAAATAAATTTTATTTTTTTGACCGAAACTAGTGTATAGTATACTATTATTTTGGACCGAAACTTGCATTTCAAAAAGTTTAAGAGAATCAAAGTTTCAGATGATTTTTTTCTTGGACTTCCCTCTTAACATATATAAATGATATATGAAGATTCATATCATTTCAAATAGTCCCCAATTAAATTTTATTTTTTTAACCGAAACTAGTGTATAATATACTATGATTTTTGACCGAAAGTCGGATTTCAAAAAGTTTCATAGAATCTAATTTTTAGATGATTTTTTTGCATGGACTTCCATCATAACCTTCCCTCTTAACATATATAAATGAATTGTGAAGTCTCGTATCATTTCAAATAGTCCCCAATTAAAGTTTATTTTTTTGACCGAAACTAGTGTATAATATACTATGATTTTTGACCGAAACTCGGATTTTGAAAAGTTTCATAGAATCTAATTTTCGGATGATTTTTTGCATGGACTTCCATCATAACCTTCCCTCGTAAAATATAGAAATGATATGTGATGTTTTGTATCATTTCGAAGAGTCCCCGATTTAATTCGATTTTTGACCGAAACTAGTATAAACTAGTGTATAATATATTATGATTTTTTGACCGAACCATGCATTTCGCAAAGTTTCATAGAATATAGTTTTCATATAATTTTTTTGCATGGAATTCCACCATAACCTTCCCTCTTAACATATATAAATGATCTGAAAAGTCTCGTATCATTTCAAATAGTTCCCAAATAAATTTTATTTTTTTGACCGAAACTAGTGTATAATATACTATGATTTTGGACCGAAACTTGCATTTCAAAAAGTTTCATAGAATCAAAGTTTAAGATGATTTTTTTCTTGGACTTCCCTCTTAACATAAATAAATGATAATGAAGTCTCGTATCATTTCAAATAGTCCCCAATTAAATTTTATTTTTTTGACCGAAACTAGTGTATTATACTATGATTTTTGACCGAAAGTCGGATTTCAAAAAGTTTCATAGAATATAATTTTTAGATGATTTTTTTGCATGGACTTCCATCATAACCTTCCCTCTTAACATATATAAATGATATGTGAAGTCTCGTATCATTTCAAATAGTCCCCAATTAAAGTTTATTTTTTTGACCGAAACTAGTGTATAATATACTATGATTTTTGACCGAAACTCGGATTTTGAAAAGTTTCATAGAATCTAATTTTCGGATGATTTTTTGCATGGACTTCCATCATAACCTTCCCTCGTAAAATATAGAAATGATATGTGATGTTTTGTATCATTTCGAAGAGTCCCCGATTTAATTCGATTTTTGACCGAAACTAGTATAAACTAGTGTATAATATATTATGATTTTTTGACCGAACCATGCATTTCGCAAAGTTTCATAGAATACAGTTTTCATATAATTTTTTTGCATGGAATTCCACCATAACCTTCCCTCTTAACATATATAAATGATCTGAAAAGTCTCGTATCATTTCAAATAGTTCCCAAATAAATTTTATTTTTTTGACCGAAACTAGTGTATAATATACTATGATTTTGGACCGAAACTTGCATTTCAAAAAGTTTCATAGAATCAAAGTTTAAGATGATTTTTTTCTTGGACTTCCCTCTTAACATAAATAAATGATAATGAAGTCTCGTATCATTTCAAATAGTCCCCAATTAAATTTTATTTTTTTGACCGAAACTAGTGTATTATACTATGATTTTTGACCGAAACTCGGATTTCAAAAAGTTTCATAGAATATAATTTTTAGATGATTTTTTTGCATGGACTTCCATCATAACCTTCCCTCTTAACATATATAAATGATATGTGAAGTCTCTATTATTTCAAATAGACCCCAATTAAAGTTTATTTCATTGACCGAAACTAGTGTATAATATACTATGATTTTTGACCGAAACTCGGATTTCGAAAAGTTTCATAGAATCTAATTTTCGGATGACTTTTTGCATGGACTTCCATCATAACCTTCCCTCGTAAAATATAGAAATGATATGTGATGTTTTGTATCATTTCGAAGAGTCCCCGATTTAATTCGATTTTTGACCGAAACTAGTATAAACTAGTGATTAATATATTATGATTTTTTGACCGAACCATGCATTTCGCAAAGTTTCATAGAATATAGTTTTCATATAATTTTTTTGCATGGACTTCCACCATAACCTTCCCTCTTAACATATATAAATGATCTGAAAAGTCTCGTATCATTTCAAATAGTTCCCAAATAAATTTTATTTTTTTACCGAAACTAGTGTATAGTATACTATTATTTTGGACCGAAACTTGCATTTCAAAAAGTTTAAGAGAATCAAAGTTTCAGATGATTTTTTTCTTGGACTTCCCTCTTAACATATATAAATGATATATGAAGATTCATATCATTTCAAATAGTCCCCAATTAAATTTTATTTTTTTAACCGAAACTAGTGTATAATATACTATGATTTTTGACCGAAAGTCGGATTTCAAAAAGTTTCATAGAATCTAATTTTTAGATGATTTTTTTGCATGGACTTCCATCATAACCTTCCCTCTTAACATATATAAATGATATGTGAAGTCTCGTATCATTTCAAATAGTCCCCAATTAAAGTTTATTTTTTTGACCGAAACTAGTGTATAATATACTATGATTTTTGACCGAAACTCGGATTTTGAAAAGTTTCATAGAATCTAATTTTCGGATGATTTTTTGCATGGACTTCCATCATAACCTTCCCTCGTAAAATATAGAAATAATATGTGATGTTTTGTATCATTTCGAAGAGTCCCCGATTTAATTCAATTTTTGACCAAAACTAGTATAAACTAGTGTATAATATATTATGATTTTTTGACCGAACCATGCATTTCGCAAAGTTTCATAGAATATAGTTTTCATATAATTTTTTTGCATGGAATTCCACCATAACCTTCCCTCTTAACATATATAAATGATCTGAAAAGTCTCGTATCATTTCAAATAGTTCCCAAATAAATTTTATTTTTTTGACCGAAACTAGTGTATAATATACTATGATTTTGGACCGAAACTTGCATTTCAAAAAGTTTCATAGAATCAAAGTTTAAGATGATTTTTTTCTTGGACTTCCCTCTTAACATAAATAAATGATATATGAAGTCTCGTATCATTTCAAATAGTCCCCAATTAAATTTTATTTTTTTGACCGAAACTAGTGTATTATACTATGATTTTTGACCGAAACTCGGATTTCAAAAAGTTTCATAGAATCTAATTTTTAGATGATTTTTTTGCATGGACTTCCATCATAACCTTCCCTCTTAACATATATAAATGATATGTGAAGTCCCGTATCATTTCAAATAGTGCCCAATTAAATTTTATTTTTTTGACTGAAACTAGTGTATAATATACTATGATTTTTGACCGAAACTCGGATTTCGAATAGTTTCCTAGAATCTAATTTTCGGATGATTTTTTGCATGGACTTCCATCATAACCTTCCCTCGTAAAATATAGAAATGATATGTGATGTTTTGTATCATTTCGAAGAGTCCCCGATTTAATTCGATTTTTGACCGAAACTAGTATAAACTAGTGATTAATATATTATGATTTTTTGACCGAACCATGCATTTCGCAAAGTTTCATAGAATATAGTTTTCATATAGTTTTTTTGCATGGACTTCTATCATAACCTTCCCTCTTAACATATATAAATGATCTGAAAAATCTCGTATCATTTCAAATAGTTCCCAAATAAATTTTATATTTTTGACTGAAACTAGTGTATAATATACTATTATTTTGGACCGAAACTTGCATTTCAAAAAGTTTAAGAGAATCAAAGTTTCAGATGATTTTTTTCTTGGACTTCCCTCTTAACATATATAAATGATATATGAAGACTCATATCATTTCAAATAGTCCACAATTAAATTTTATTTTTTTGACCGAAACTAGTGTATAATATACTATGATTTTTGACCGAAACTCGGATTTCAAAAAGTTTCATAGAATCTAATTTTTAGATGATTTTTTTGGTTGGACTTCCATCATAACCTTCCCTCTTAACATATATAAATGATATGTGAAGTCCCGTATCATTTCAAATAGTCCCCAATTAAATTTTATTTTTTTGACTGAAACTAGTGTATAATATATTATGATTTTTGACCGAAACTCGGATTTCGAAAAGTTTCATAGAATCTAATTTTCGGATGATTTTTTGCATGGACTTCCATCATAACCTTCCCTCGTAAAATATAGAAATAATATGTGATGTTTTGTATCATTTCGAAGAGTCCCCGATTTAATTCGATTTTTGACCAAAACTAGTATAAACTAGTGTATAATATATTATGATTTTTTGACCGAACCATGCATTTCGAAAAGTTTCATAGAATATAGTTTTCATATAATTTTTTTGCATGGAATTCCACCATAACCTTCCCTCTTAACATATATAAATGATCTGAAAAGTCTCGTATCATTTCAAATAGTTCCCAAATAAATTTTATTTTTTTGACCGAAACTAGTGTATAATATACTATGATTTTGGACCGAAACTTGCATTTCAAAAAGTTTAAGAGAATCAAAGTTTCAGATGATTTTTTTCTTGGAATTCCCTCTTAACATAAATAAATGATATATGAAGTCTCTTATCATTTCAAATAGTCCCCAATTAAATTTTATTTTTTTGACCGAAACTAGTGTATAATATACTATGATTTTTGACCGAAACTCGGATTTCAAAAAGTTTCATAGAATATAATTTTTAGATGATTTTTTTGCATGGACTTCCATCATAACCTTCCCTCTTAACATATATAAATGATATGTGAAGTCTCTATTATTTCAAATAGTCCCCAATTAAAGTTTATTTCTTTGACCGAAACTAGTGTATAATATACTATGATTTTTGACCGAAACTCGGATTTCGAAAAGTTTCATAGAATCTAATTTTCGGATGATTTTTTGCATGGGCTTCCATCATAACCTTCCCTCGTAAAATATAGAAATGATATCTGCTGTTTTCTATCATTTCGAAGAGTCCCCGATTTAATTCGATTTTTGACCAAAACTAGTATAAACTAGTGTATAATATATTATGATTTTTTGACCGAACCATGCATTTCGCAAAGTTTCATAGAATATAGTTTTCATATAATTTTTTTGCATGGACTTCCACCATAACCTTCCCTCTTAACATATATAAATGATCTGAAAAGTCTCGTATCATTTCAAATAGTTCCCAAATAAAATTTTTTTTTTTGACCGAAACTAGTGTATAATATACTATTATTTTGGACCGAAACTTGCATTTCAAAAAGTTTAAGAGAATCAAAGTTTCAGATGATTTTTTTCTTGGAATTCCCTCTTAACATAAATAAATGATATATGAAGTCTCTTATCATTTCAAATAGTCCCCAATTAAATTTTATTTTTTTGACCGAAACTAGTGTATAATATACTATGATTTTTGACCGAAACTCGGATTTCAAAAAGTTTCATAGAATATAATTTTTATATGATTTTTTTGCATGGACTTCCATCATAACCTTCCCTCTTAACATATATAAATGATATGTGAAGTCTCTATTATTTCAAATAGTCCCCAATTAAAGTTTATTTCTTTGACCGAAACTAGTGTATAATATACTATGATTTTTGACCGAAACTCGGATTTCGAAAAGTTTCATAGAATCTAATTTTCGGATGATTTTTTGCATGGAATTCCATCATAACCTTCCCTCGTAAAATATAGAAATGATATGTGATGTTTTTTATCATTTCAAAGAATCCCCGATTTAATTCGATTTTTGACCAAAACTAGTATAAACTAGTGTATAATATATTATGATTTTTTGACCGAACCATGCATTTCGCAAAGTTTCATAGAATATAGTTTTCATATAATTTTTTTGCATGGAATTCCACCATAACCTTCCCTCTTAACATATATAAATGATTTGAAAAGTCTCGTATCATTTCAAATAGTTCCCAAATAAATTTTATTTTTTTGACCGAAACTAGTGTATAGTATACTATTATTTTGGACCGAAACTTGCATTTCAAAAAGTTTAAGAGAATCAAAGTTTCAGATGATTTTTTTCTTGGACTTCCCTCTTAACATATATAAATGATATATGAAGATTCATATCATTTCAAATAGTCCCCAATTAAATTTTATTTTTTTAACCGAAACTAGTGTATAATATACTATGATTTTTGACCGAAAGTCGGATTTCAAAAAGTTTCATAGAATCTAATTTTTAGATGATTTTTTTGCATGGACTTCCATCATAACCTTCCCTCTTAACATATATAAATGATATGTGAAGTCTCGTATCATTTCAAATAGTCCCCAATTAAAGTTTATTTTTTTGACCGAAACTAGTGTATAATATACTATGATTTTTGACCGAAACTCGGATTTTGAAAAGTTTCATAGAATCTAATTTTCGGATGATTTTTTGCATGGACTTCCATCATAACCTTCCCTCGTAAAATATAGAAATGATATGTGATGTTTTGTATCATTTCGAAGAGTCCCCGATTTAATTCGATTTTTGACCGAAACTAGTATAAACTAGTGTATAATATATTATGATTTTTTGACCGAACCATGCATTTCGCAAAGTTTCATAGAATATAGTTTTCATATAATTTTTTTGCATGGAATTCCACCATAACCTTCCCTCTTAACATATATAAATGATCTGAAAAGTCTCGTATCATTTCAAATAGTTCCCAAATAAATTTTATTTTTTTGACCGAAACTAGTGTATAATATACTATGATTTTGGACCGAAACTTGCATTTCAAAAAGTTTCATAGAATCAAAGTTTAAGATGATTTTTTTCTTGGACTTCCCTCTTAACATAAATAAATGATAATGAAGTCTCGTATCATTTCAAATAGTCCCCAATTAAATTTTATTTTTTTGACCGAAACTAGTGTATTATACTATGATTTTTGACCGAAAGTCGGATTTCAAAAAGTTTCATAGAATATAATTTTTAGATGATTTTTTTGCATGGACTTCCATCATAACCTTCCCTCTTAACATATATAAATGATATGTGAAGTCTCGTATCATTTCAAATAGTCCCCAATTAAAGTTTATTTTTTTGACCGAAACTAGTGTATAATATACTATGATTTTTGACCGAAACTCGGATTTTGAAAAGTTTCATAGAATCTAATTTTCGGATGATTTTTTGCATGGACTTCCATCATAACCTTCCCTCGTAAAATATAGAAATGATATGTGATGTTTTGTATCATTTCGAAGAGTCCCCGATTTAATTCGATTTTTGACCGAAACTAGTATAAACTAGTGTATAATATATTATGATTTTTTGACCGAACCATGCATTTCGCAAAGTTTCATAGAATATAGTTTTCATATAATTTTTTTGCATGGAATTCCACCATAACCTTCCCTCTTAACATATATAAATGATCTGAAAAGTCTCGTATCATTTCAAATAGTTCCCAAATAAATTTTATTTTTTTGACCGAAACTAGTGTATAATATACTAAGATTTTGGACCGAAACTTGCATTTCAAAAAGTTTCATAGAATCAAAGTTTAAGATGATTTTTTTCTTGGACTTCCCTCTTAACATAAATAAATGATATATGAAGTCTCGTATCATTTCAAATAGTCCCCAATTAAATTTTATTTTTTTGACCGAAACTAGTGTATAATATACTATGCTTTTTGACCGAAACTCGGATTTCAAAAAGTTTCATAGAATATAATTTTTAGATGATTTTTTTGCATGGACTTCCATCATAACCTTCCCTCTTAACATATATAAATGATATGTGAAGTCTCTATTATTTCAAATAGTCCCCAATTAAAGTTTATTTCTTTGACCGAAACTAGTGTATAATATACTATGATTTTTGACCGAAACTCGGATTTCGAAAAGTTTCATAGAATCTAATTTTCGGATGATTTTTTGCATGGACTTCCATCATAACCTTCCCTCGTAAAATATAGAAATGATATGTGATGTTTTGTATCATTTCGAAGAGTCCCCGATTTAATTCGATTTTTTACCGAAACTAGTATAAACTAGTGATTAATATATTATGATTTTTTGACCGAACCATGCATTTCGCAAAGTTTCATAGAATATAGTTTTCATATAATTTTTTTGCATGGACTTCCACCATAACCTTCCCTCTTAACATATATAAATGATCTGAAAAGTCTCGTATCATTTCAAATAGTTCCCAAATAAATTTTATTTTTTTGACCGAAACTAGTGTATAGTATACTATTATTTTGGACCGAAACTTGCATTTCAAAAAGTTTAAGAGAATCAAAGTTTCAGATGATTTTTTTCTTGGACTTCCCTCTTAACATATATAAATGATATATGAAGATTCATATCATTTCAAATAGTCCCCAATTAAATTTTATTTTTTTAACCGAAACTAGTGTATAATATACTATGATTTTTGACCGAAAGTCGGATTTCAAAAAGTTTCATAGAATCTAATTTTTAGATGATTTTTTTTATGGACTTCCATCATAACCTTCCCTCTTAACATATATAAATGATATGTGAAGTCTCGTATCATTTCAAATAGTCCCCAATTAAAGTTTATTTTTTTGACCGAAACTAGTGTATAATATACTATGATTTTTGACCGAAACTCGGATTTTGAAAAGTTTCATAGAATCTAATTTTCGGATGATTTTTTGCATGGAATTCCATCATAACCTTCCCTCGTAAAATATAGAAATAATATGTGATGTTTTGTATCATTTCGAAGAGTCCCCGATTTAATTCGATTTTTGACCAAAACTAGTATAAACTAGTGTATAATATATTATGATTTTTTGACCGAACCATGCATTTCGCAAAGTTTCATAGAATATAGTTTTCATATAATTTTTTTGCATGGAATTCCACCATAACCTTCCCTCTTAACATATATAAATGATCTGAAAAGTCTCGTATCATTTCAAATAGTTCCCAAATAAATTTTATTTTTTTGACCGAAACTAGTGTATAATATACTATGATTTTGGACCGAAACTTGCATTTCAAAAAGTTTCATAGAATCAAAGTTTAAGATGATTTTTTTCTTGGACTTCCCTCTTAACATAAATAAATGATATATGAAGTCTCGTATCATTTCAAATAGTCCCCAATTAAATTTTATTTTTTTGACCGAAACTAGTGTATTATACTATTATTTTTGACCGAAACTCGGATTTCAAAAAGTTTCATAGAATCTAATTTTTAGATGATTTTTTTGCATGGACTTCCATCATAACCTTCCCTCTTAACATATATAAATGATATGTGAAGTCCCGTATCATTTCAAATAGTGCCCAATTAAATTTTATTTTTTTGACTGAAACTAGTGTATAATATACTATGATTTTTGACCTAAACTCGGATTTCGAATAGTTTCCTAGAATCTAATTTTCGGATGATTTTTTGCATGGACTTCCATCATAACCTTCCCTCGTAAAATATAGAAATGATATGTGATGTTTTGTATCATTTCGAAGAGTCCCCGATTTAATTCGATTTTTGACCGAAACTAGTATAAACTAGTGATTAATATATTATGATTTTTTGACCGAACCATGCATT
This sequence comes from Lathyrus aphaca, assembly GCA_963966055.1. Taxonomy (NCBI): domain Eukaryota; kingdom Viridiplantae; phylum Streptophyta; class Magnoliopsida; order Fabales; family Fabaceae; genus Lathyrus; species Lathyrus aphaca. The sequence goes on from OZ014522.1 coordinate 6,352,896, forward strand.
TCGCAAAGTTTCATAGAATATAGTTTTCATATAGTTTTTTTGCATGGACTTCTATCATAACCTTCCCTCTTAACATATATAAATGATCTGAAAAATCTCGTATCATTTCAAATAGTTCCCAAATAAATTTTATATTTTTGACTGAAACTAGTGTATAATATACTATTATTTTGGACCGAAACTTGCATTTCAAAAAGTTTAAGAGAATCAAAGTTTCAGATGATTTTTTTCTTGGACTTCCCTCTTAACATATATAAATGATATATGAAGACTCATATCATTTCAAATAGTCCACAATTAAATTTTATTTTTTTGACCGAAACTAGTGTATAATATACTATGATTTTTGACCGAAACTCGGATTTCAAAAAGTTTCATAGAATCTAATTTTTAGATGATTTTTTTGGTTGGACTTCCATCATAACCTTCCCTCTTAACATATATAAATGATATGTGAAGTCCCGTATCATTTCAAATAGTCCCCAATTAAATTTTATTTTTTTGACTGAAACTAGTGTATAATATATTATGATTTTTGACCGAAACTCGGATTTCGAAAAGTTTCATAGAATCTAATTTTCGGATGATTTTTTGCATGGACTTCCATCATAACCTTCCCTCGTAAAATATAGAAATAATATGTGATGTTTTGTATCATTTCGAAGAGTCCCCGATTTAATTCGATTTTTGACCAAAACTAGTATAAACTAGTGTATAATATATTATGATTTTTTGACCGAACCATGCATTTCGAAAAGTTTGATAGAATATAGTTTTCATATAATTTTTTTGCATGGAATTCCACCATAACCTTCCCTCTTAACATATATAAATGATCTGAAAAGTCTCGTATCATTTCAAATAGTTCCCAAATAAATTTTATTTTTTTGACCGAAACTAGTGTATAATATACTATGATTTTGGACCGAAACTTGCATTTCAAAAAGTTTAAGAGAATCAAAGTTTCAGATGATTTTTTTCTTGGAATTCCCTCTTAACATAAATAAATGATATATGAAGTCTCTTATCATTTCAAATAGTCCCCAATTAAATTTTATTTTTTTGACCGAAACTAGTGTATAATATACTATGATTTTTGACCGAAACTCGGATTTCAAAAAGTTTCATAGAATATAATTTTTAGATGATTTTTTTGCATGGACTTCCATCATAACCTTCCCTCTTAACATATATAAATGATATGTGAAGTCTCTATTATTTCAAATAGTCCCCAATTAAAGTTTATTTCTTTGACCGAAACTAGTGTATAATATACTATGATTTTTGACCGAAACTCGGATTTCGAAAAGTTTCATAGAATCTAATTTTCGGATGATTTTTTGCATGGGCTTCCATCATAACCTTCCCTCGTAAAATATAGAAATGATATCTGCTGTTTTCTATCATTTCGAAGAGTCCCCGATTTAATTCGATTTTTGACCAAAACTAGTATAAACTAGTGTATAATATATTATGATTTTTTGACCGAACCATGCATTTCGCAAAGTTTCATAGAATATAGTTTTCATATAATTTTTTTGCATGGACTTCCACCATAACCTTCCCTCTTAACATATATAAATGATCTGAAAAGTCTCGTATCATTTCAAATAGTTCCCAAATAAATTTTTTTTTTTGACCGAAACTAGTGTATAATATACTATTATTTTGGACCGAAACTTGCATTTCAAAAAGTTTAAGAGAATTAAAGTTTCAGATGATTTTTTTCTTGGAATTCCCTCTTAACATATATAAATGATATATGAAGACTCATATCATTTCAAATAGTCCCCAATTAAAATTTATTTTTTTGACCGAAACTAGTGTATAATATACTATGATTTTTGACCTAAACTCGGATTTCAAAAAGTTTCATAGAATCTAATTTTTAGATGATTTTTTTGCTTGGACTTCCATCATAACCTTCCCTCTTAACATATATAAATTATATGTGAAGTCCCGTATCATTTCAAATAGTCCCCAATTAAATTTTATTTTTTTGACTGAAACTAGTGTATAATATATTATGATTTTTGACCGAAACTCGGATTTCGAAAAGTTTCATAGAATCTAATTTTCGGATGATTTTTTGCATGGACTTCCATCATAACCTTCCCTCGTAAAATATAGAAATAATATGTGATGTTTTGTATCATTTCGAAGAGTCCCCGATTTAATTCGATTTTTGACCAAAACTAGTATAAACTAGTGTATAATATATTATGATTTTTTGACCGAACCATGCATTTCGAAAAGTTTCATAGAATATAGTTTTCATATAATTTTTTTGCATGGAATTCCACCATAACCTTCCCTCTTAACATATATAAATGATCTGAAAAGTCTCGTATCATTTCAAATAGTTCCCAAATAAATTTTATTTTTTTGACCGAAACTAGTGTATAATGTACTATGATTTTGGACCGAAACTTGCATTTCAAAAAGTTTAAGAGAATCAAAGTTTCAGATGATTTTTTTCTTGGAATTCCCTCTTAACATAAATAAATGATATATGAAGTCTCTTATCATTTCAAATAGTCCCCAATTAAATTTTATTTTTTTGACCGAAATTAGTGTATAATATACTATGATTTTTGACCGAAACTCGGATTTCAAAAAGTTTCATAGAATATAATTTTTAGATGATTTTTTTGCATGGACTTCCATCATAACCTTCCCTCTTAACATATATAAATGATATGTGAAGTCTCTATTATTTCAAATAGTCCCCAATTAAAGTTTATTTCTTTGACCGAAACTAGTGTATAATATACTATGATTTTTGACCGAAACTCGGATTTCGAAAAGTTTCATAGAATCAAATTTTCGGATGATTTTTTGCATGGGCTTCCATCATAACCTTCCCTCGTAAAATATAGAAATGATATTTGTTGTTTTCTATCATTTCGAAGAGTCCCCGATTTAATTCGATTTTTGACCAAAACTAGTATAAACTAGTGTATAATATATTATGATTTTTTGACCGAACCATGCATTTCGCAAAGTTTCATAGAATATAGTTTTCATATAATTTTTTTGCATGGACTTCCACCATAACCTTCCCTCTTAACATATATAAATGATCTGAAAAGTCTCGTATCATTTCAAATAGTTCCCAAATAAATTTTATTTTTTTGACCGAAACTAGTGTATAATATACTATTATTTTGGACCGAAACTTGCATTTCAAAAAGTTTAAGAGAATCCAAGTTTCAGATGATTTTTTTCTTGGACTTCCCTATTAACATATATAAATGATATATGAAGACTCATATCATTTCAAATAGACCCCAATTAAATTTTATTTTTTTGACCGAAACTAGTGTATAATATACTATGATTTTTGACCGAAACTCGGATTTCGAAAAGTTTCATAGAATCTAATTTTCGGATGATTTTTTGCATGGACTTCCATCATAACCTTCCCTCGTAAAATATAGAAATGATATGTGATGTTTTCTATCATTTCGAAGAGTCCCCGATTTAATTCGATTTGTGACCAAAACTAGTATAAACTAGTGTATAATATATTATGATTTTTTGACCGAACCATGCATTTCGCAAAGTTTCATAGAATATAGTTTTCATATAATTTTTTTGCATGGACTTCCACCATAACCTTCTCTCTTAACATATATAAATGATCTGAAAAGTCTCGTATCATTTCAAATAGTTCCCAAATAAATTTTATTTTTTTGGCCGAAACTAGTGTATAATATACTATTATTTTGGACCGAAACTTGCATTTCAAAAAGTTTAAGAGAATCAAAGTTTCAGATGATTTTTTTCTTGGACTTCCCTCTTAACATATATAAATGATATATGAAGACTCATATCATTTCAAATAGTCCCCAATTATATTTTATTTTTTTGACCGAAACTAGTGTATAATATACTATGATTTTTGACCGAAACTCGGATTTCAAAAAGTTTCATAGAATCTAATTTTTAGATGATTTTTTTGCTTGGACTTCCATCATAACCTTCCCTCTTAACATATATAAATGATATGTGAAGTCCCGTATCATTTCAAATAGTCCCCAATTAAATTTTATTTTTTTTACTGAAACTAGTGTATAATATATTATGATTTTTGACCGAAACTCGGATTTCGAAAAGTTTCATAGAATCTAATTTTCGGATGATTTTTTGCATGGACTTCCATCATAACCTTCCCTCGTAAAATATAGAAATGATATGTGATGTTTTGTATCATTTCGAAGAGTCCCCGATTTAATTCGATTTTTGACCAAAACTAGTATAAACTAGTGTATAATATATTATGATTTTTTGACCGAACCATGCATTTCGCAAAGTTTCATAGAATATAGTTTTCATATAATTTTTTTGCATGGACTTCCACCATAACCTTCCCTCTTAACATATATAAATGATCTGAAAAGTCTCGTATCATTTCAAATAGTTCCCAAATAAATTTTATTTTTTTGACCGAAACTAGTGTATAATATACTATGATTTTGGACCGAAACTTGCATTTCAAAAAGTTTAAGAGAATCAAAGTTTCAGATGATTTTTTTCTTGGAATTCCCTCTTAACATAAATAAATGATATATGAAGTCTCTTATCATTTCAAATAGTCCCCAATTAAATTTTATTTTTTTGACCGAAACTAGTGTATAATATACTATGATTTTTGACCGAAACTCGGATTTCAAAAAGTTTCATAGAATCTAATTTTTAGATGATTTTTTTGCATGGACTTCCATCATAACCTTCCCTCTTAACATATATAAAGGATATGTGAAGTCTCTATTATTTCAAATAGTCCCCAATTAAAGTTTATTTCTTTGACCGAAACTAGTGTATAATATACTATGATTTTTGACCGAAACTCGGATTTCGAAAAGTTTCATAGAATCTAATTTTCGGATGATTTTTTGCATGGACTTCCATCATAACCTTCCCTCATAAAATATAGAAATAATATGTGATGTTTTGTATCATTTCGAAGAGTCCCCGATTTAATTCGATTTTTGACCGAAACTAGTATAAACTAGTGTATAATATATTATGATTTTTTGACCGAACCATGCATTTCGCAAAGTTTCATAGAATATAGTTTTCATATAATTTTTTTGCATGGACTTCCACCATAACCTTCCCTCTTAACATATATAAATGATCTGAAAAGTCTCGTATCAATTCAAATAGTTCCCAAATAAATTTTATTTTTTTGACCGAAACTAGTGTATAATATACTATGATTTTGGACCGAAACTTTCATTTCAAAAAGTTTCATAGAATCAAATTTTCTGATGATTTTTTTCATGGACTTCGCTCTTAACATATATAAATGATATATGAAGTCTCGTATCATTTCAAATAGTCCCCAATTAAATTTTATTTTTTTGACCGAAACTAGTGTATAATATGCTATGATTTTTGACCGAAACTTGCATTTCGAAAAGTTTCATACAATCTAATTTTTGGATGATTTTTTGCATGGACTTCCATCATAACCTTCCCTCGTAAAATATATAATAATATGTGAAGTTTCGTATCATTTCAAACAGTCCCCGATTTAATTCGATTTTTGACCGAAACTAGTATAAACCAGTGTATAATATATTATGATTTTTTGACCGAAACTTGCATTTTGCAAAGTTTCATAGAATCTTGTTTTCAGATGATTTTTTTGCATGGACTTCCATCAAAACCTTCCCTCTTAACATATACAAATTATCTGAAAAATCTCGTATCATTTCAAATAGTTCCCAAATAAATTTTATTTTTTTGACCGAAACTAGTGTATAATATACTATGATTTTGGACCGAAACTTGCATTTCAAAAAGTTTAAGAGAATCAAAGTTTCAGATGATTTTTTTCTTGGAATTCCCTCTTAACATAAATAAATGATATATGAAGTCTCTTATCATTTCAAATAGTCCCCAATTAAATTTTATTTTTTTGACCGAAACTAGTGTATAATATACTATGATTTTTTACCGAAACTCGGATTTCAAAAAGTTTCATAGAATCTAATTTTTAGATGATTTTTTTGCATGGACTTCCATCATAACCTTCCCTCTTAACATATATAAATGATATGTGAAGTCTCTATTATTTCAAATAGTCCCCAATTAAAGTTTATTTCTTTGACCGAAACTAGTGTATAATATACTATGATTTTTGACCGAAACTCGGATTTCGAAAAGTTTCATAGAATCTAATTTTCGGATGATTTTTTGCATGGACTTCCATCATAACCTTCCCTCATAAAATATAGAAATAATATGTGATGTTTTGTATCATTTCGAAGAGTCCCCAATTTAATTCGATTTTTGACCGAAACTAGTATAAACTAGTGTATAATATATTATGATTTTTTGACCGAACCATGCATTTCGCAAAGTTTCATAGAATATAGTTTTCATATAATTTTTTTGCATGGACTTCCACCATAACCTTCCCTCTTAACATATATAAATGATCTGAAAAGTCTCGTATCAATTCAAATAGTTCCCAAATAAATTTTATTTTTTTGACCGAAACTAGTGTATAATATACTATGATTTTGGACCGAAACTTTCATTTCAAAAAGTTTCATAGAATCAAATTTTCTGATGATTTTTTTCATGGACTTCGCTCTTAACATATATAAATGATATATGAAGTCTCGTATCATTTCAAATAGTCCCCAATTAAATTTTATTTTTTTGACCGAAACTAGTGTATAATATACTATGATTTTTGACCGAAACTTGCATTTCGAAAAGTTTCATACAATCTAATTTTTGGATGATTTTTTGCATGGACTTCCATCATAACCTTCCCTCGTAAAATATATAATAATATGTGAAGTTTCGTATCATTTCAAACAGTCCCCGATTTAATTCGATTTTTGACCGAAACTAGTATAAACCAGTGTATAATATATTATGATTTTTTGACCGAAACTTGCATTTTGCAAAGTTTCATAGAATCTTGTTTTCAGATGATTTTTTTGCATGGACTTCCATCAAAACCTTCCCTCTTAACATATACAAATTATCTGAAAAATCTCGTATCATTTCATATAGTTCCCAAATAAATTTTATTTTTTTGACCGAAACTAGTGTATAATATACTATGATTTTGGACCGAAACTTGCATTTCAAAAAGTTTAAGAGAATCAAAGTTTCAGATGATTTTTTTCTTTGAATTCCCTCTTAACATAAATAAATGATATATGAAGTCTCTTATCATTTCAAATAGTCCCCAATTAAATTTTATTTTTTTGACCGAAACTAGTGTATAATATACTATGATTTTTGACCGAAACTCGGATTTCAAAAAGTTTCATAGAATCTAATTTTTAGATGATTTTTTTGCATGGACTTCCATCATAACCTTCCCTCTTAACATATATAAATGATATGTGAAGTCTCTATTATTTCAAATAGTCCCCAATTAAAGTTTATTTCTTTGACCGAAACTAGTGTATAATATACTATGATTTTTGACCGAAACTCGGATTTCGAAAAGTTTCATAGAATCTAATTTTCGGATGATTTTTTGCATGGACTTCCATCATAACCTTCCCTCGTAAAATATAGAAATGATATGTGATGTTTTCTATCATTTCGAAGAGTCCCCGATTTAATTCGATTTTTGACCTAATCTAGTATAAACTAGTGTATAATATATTATGATTTTTTGATCGAACCATGCATTTCGCAAAGTTTCATAGAATATAGTTTTCATATAATTTTTTTGCATGGACTTCCACCATAACCTTCCCTCTTAACATATATAAATGATCTGAAAAGTCTCGTATCAATTCAAATAGTTCCCAAATAAATTTTATTTTTTTGACCAAAACTAGTGTATAATATACTATGATTTTGGACCGAAACTTTCATTTCAAAAAGTTTCATAGAATCAAATTTTCTGATGATTTTTTTCATGGACTTCGCTCTTAACATATATAAATGATATATGAAGTCTCGTATCATTTCAAATAGTCCCCAATTAAATTTTATTTTTTTGACCGAAACTAGTGTATAATATACTATGATTTTTGACCGAAACTTGCATTTCGAAAAGTTTCATACAATCTAATTTTTGGATGATTTTTTGCATGGACTTCCATCATAACCTTCCCTCGTAAAATATATAATAATATGTGAAGTTTCGTATCATTTCAAACAGTCCCCGATTTAATTCGATTTTTGAACGAAACTAGTATAAACCAGTGTATAATATATTATGATTTTTTGACCGAAACTTGCATTTTGCAAAGTTTCATAGAATCTTGTTTTCAGATGATTTTTTTGCATGGACTTCCATCAAAACCTTCCCTCTTAACATATACAAATTATCAGAAAAATCTCGTATCATTTCAAATAGTCCCCAATTAAATTTTATTTTTTTGACCGAAACTAGTGTATTATACTATGATTTTTGACCGAAACTCTGATTTCAAAAAGTTTCATAGAATCTAATTTTTAGATGATTTTTTTGTATGTACTTCCATCATAACCTTTCCTCTTAACATATATAAATGATATGTGAAGTCCCGTATCATTTCAAATAGTCCCCAATTAAATTTTATTTTTTTGAATGAAACTAGTGTATAATATACTATGATTTTTGACCGAAACTCGGATTTCGAAAAGTTTCATAGAATCTAATTTTCGGATGATTTTTTGCATGGACTTCCATCATAACCTTCCCTCGTAAAATATAGAAATGATATGTGATGTTTTGTATCATTTCGAAGAGTCCCCGATTTAATTCGATTTTTGACCGAAACTAGTATAAACTAGTGATTAATATAATATGATTTTTTGACCGAACCATGCATTTCGCAAAGTTTCATAGAATATAGTTTTCATATAATTTTTTTGCATGGACTTCCACCATAACCTTCCCTCTTAACATATATAAATGATCTGAAAACTCTCATATCATTTCAAATAGTTCCCAAATAAATTTTATATTTTTGACCGAAACTAGTGTATAATATACTATTATTTTGGACCGAAACTTGCATTTCAAAAAGTTTAAGAGAATCAAAGTTTCAGATGATTTTTTTCTTGGAATTCCCTCTTAACATAAATAAATGATATATGAAGTCTCTTATCATTTAAAATAGTCCCGAATTAAATTTTATTTTTTTGACCAAAACTAGTGTATAATATACTATGATTTTTGACCGAAACTCGGATTTCAAAAAGTTTCATAGAATCTAATTTTTAGATGATTTTTTTGCATGGACTTCCATCATAACCTTCCCTCTTAACATAAATAAATGATATGTGAAGTCTCGTATCATTTCAAATAGTCCCCAATTAAATTTTATTTTTTTGACCGAAACTAGTGTATAATATACTATGATTTTTGACCGAAACTCGGATTTCGAAAAGTTTCATAGAATCTAATTTTCGGATGATTTTTTGCATGGACTTCCATCATAACCTTCCCTCGTAAAATATAGAAATGATATGTGATGTTTTTGAAATTCTGTAATGAGATGTCCTAAGAGATGTTCCAACACTTAATAGGACATTTAACCAAAACTTAAACAGCAGGAAAAATAAACAACACAGAAGTTTGTTAACCCAGTTCAGTGTATAACCACACCTACATCTGGAGGCTACCAAGCCAGGAGGAAATCCACTATTAGTAATATTAATTCTAGACTTAAACCACCCTGTTTAATCTATCACTTAATACTTACCCAATGCAATTTCTACCTAAGACTCACTTAGATAAGAGTACCCTACTCACTCCCCCTCAATCACCCAGTGATCAAGTTTACAAGTTTACAGAAATTGAAGACATCCTTCAAACAATACAGCTTGATCTTACTTCACAGTTTCAATCAAGTCACAAATGCACTTTTGCTTAAAAGCTCATAAAGTGGTACATAAAAACAACCTGCTATTAAAACACTAGACACCCTATTTAGTCTTCTGAAATTCGTACTCAATTCTATGAGTTTCTGTTGTTTAAATAGGTATCTGAATTTTGGGCTTTCTGTAGAATGATCCAGCCCTAATGTGCAGCAACTGTCACCTTGAATTTAGGGTTTGTTACCTCCTATATTCTAGGTGCATTAGGTCTTCTGTTTTAATCTGAATCTTCAATTTAAAACTCCCTACAGATGCGCCTTGTTCTGTTTTTATCCAGCATTAATTAATTCCAGATAGTTCTCCTTAAATATCTCTGATCTGTTAATCAATAATTAATTCTGGTAGCAGGTCTGAGATGTCTCAACATCTGTTGGGACATCCTGAAAAACTGAACTTAATTTATTCACACAATGTCCCAACATCTGATGAGACATCCTGAAATAAATTCACATACTCTGTTTGATAATGTCCCAACATCTGATAGGACATTCTGAACTGAATTTAACATTTCTTGTTTGGTCAAAAATTCTGCTAATTCTTAAACATCTACAAACTCCCCCTTTGGCTAATTTTTGGCTAACATCTTTCCTGGTTTTCAGAGTGCAGCAGAAGTTCTTTTTATCAGAGTATATCATTACTTTTCTGTTGATTCATATTTGAGTTTTACTCCCCCTCAAACATATATGAGTCCAGTCTTGTTTCAACAGAAATATTCACACTTATTCAGTTCAGGCAGAAACAAACAGATTTCATTCATTTAAACAGCAATTACATTTGATGTTATTTGATGTTGTTCTCCCCCTTGGTAGACACAAAATTAGGGGCCAAAGACACTATTACTGTCATTACATTGCTGTCATTACATTTGATCACTCAGATTCAGCACTCTCAGTTTCCTCCTCCACTTCAGTGTCTTCAGCAGCTTCACTTGCTTCATCAGCTTCCTGTCTTCATCAGATGCAGCTGTCTGATCTTCTTCACTTTCCAACCTCTTAATTATTTCCTCAAGCTTCTGTCTTCTAGCTTCAAGCTCTTTGCAGGTGCCTTTGAGTTCAGCAATCAAGGCTTTCTTGGAGATTGGATTCTTAGCATGTGAGGGACCAGCAGATGTCCCAGAAGGTGCTTCAACATCTGCAGCATGGTGACTGAGAAATAATTTGTAGTGAAAAGCCAGGGGGCTTTCTCTCTTGCAGATTGTGTCCTTCTCAGTTAAAATCCTAGGAAATTGGCTTAATATTATACCACATAGCAATGAAGGAAAAGCTATTGGTAGCTTTGTTGCAGAAGAGCTGGAATGCTTCATGGTTTGATCAAAGATGAAAGCTCCATAGTCCATTTTGGTTTGAGTTCCAACAGCATATATAAATCTGGCTAGACCAGTTGAGATTGAGGAAGTGTGGTTAGTAGGCACCCAATTAGATGTACCAATCCTGTTCAGCATGGCATACTTTCTGGTAAGCATGCTTACAGATAGCTTTCCCTTCACAGGCCATGCCTTTACCTGGTCAGCAGTTATCACCTTACAGACTTGATTATCTGTCTTGCCTAGCTCATTTGGTCCATCTGTTTCTCTTCCTAGATACTGATTTATGATTTGGGAAGAAAACTCCACACATCTACCTCTAACATAAACTTTTCTAAACTCAGAGGACTTACTATTTGAGCAATCCTCCTGAAGATTCACAATGAACTCTTTGACAAGAAGTTCATAGCAGGGAGAGAGGTCTGAGACTGTTCTGAATAGTCCTGCAGCAGAGATGAGATCAATCAGTTCTGTGCACTCAAGTGCATTGCTGCTCAGTTCTCTTTCCAGGGCAACCCTTCTTTGGTACACATACTTCCACCTGTTCACACTAGAGACATGGTGAAATGATATGTTGTCCAAGGGAGCTTCTGGTACAGCAGTTGAAGCTCTGGATGTTGCTGGTCTCTTCTTGGGAGGAGATGTTGGGACATCTGATTCAACATCTGAATCTGATGGTGTGACAGCCTTTCTTTTCTGAGTTTGAACTTTACTCCATTGTTTTGATGGCCCAAAAGAGGCTTTAGCTTTCCCTTTCTTTGGAGAGGCTTTCTTCTTTTCAGGAATTGCTGCTTCAGCTTGCATCTTACCCTTCCTGGACCTGAGTCTTTTGGCTATGCTGGGTTTGACAGATGCTATGATTTCTGCATCAGAGTCCTGCTCCAGGTTGACCACTGGAGGAGATTGAGCAGTCTCTTCTTCAGCTTGTTGATCAGCAGGGATTAGATCTTCATCTGAGGCTTTGGTCTGATCCTCAGAGACTTTGTCATTATCTTCATTTAAGGCCTTATTCTGATCCTCAGAGTTTTCTTTATCACTTTCACTTGAGGCCTTTTCTTGGACCTCAGTCTGTTCAGCATCAGATGAATTTTCTTTCTCATCTGCAGATGTTCCAACATTTATTGGGACATCTTGTTCTGCAGAAGTGTCCTCTGCAGTTTGAGATGGTTCTTCTTGGGGAGCAGGCATGGTTTGCAATGGAACAGAGATCCCACTCACCTTTCTTTGTTCAAACAGAATTTGGGTGACAATCTCCTTGATTGAATCATCCACATAGTTTGAAGATTTTGGTGGCATGTTAGCAGGAGAAGGAATGCCTCCTTTGGCTTTGCTACAAACTTGATCTTTAGCTCTCTTTGGTGTTCTTGCCTTTTTAGTGTGAGAAGCGCTTCCCCTGAGCTCGTCCAATGATGTTGATTTCATTGGTACCACAGAAATTGGAGTGGCATGAACCACGTCTTCCTGGTTGAGAACTTCTTCAGATGTTTTAGGGTTTTGAGACATTGTGAAGGAAGAAGGATGAACAGCTTTAGGGTTTATGATTTCTGAAGATTTGAGAGTTAATGTGATTCGCTTGTGATGATATGATGAGAATCTTGATAGCTTCTTATAAGTAGTTACTAAATAAGTAGCCGTTACAGTCCAAATGATTAAGAATGGAATTCCCAAGGATCTTGTCCAGACTAGCTTTGCCATCTGGAACTTATGCCATGCAATGTCATATGACATGTTGGCACATCTCATTAACTGCTAAATATCACATAAACATATTCCAAGTTTGCCCCTTAAGTTCTCAAATTGTGTAGCATCCAATGCTTTGGTAAAGATATCAGCTAATTGCAGATCTGTAGCAACATGCTCCAATGAAATCACCTTCTCTTCTACAAGATCTCTGATGAAATGATGTCTGATATCAATATGCTTTGTCCTGCTATGTTGAATAGGATTTTTAGATATGTTGATTGCACTTAAGTTATCACAATACAATGTCATGACATCCTGTGGGACATTGTACTCAGTGAGCATCTGCTTCATCCAAACCAACTGAGAACAACTGCTACCTGCTACTATGTATTCAGCTTCAGCTGTAGATAAAGATACACAATTCTGTTTCTTACTGAACCAAGAAATCAGATTGTTTCCTAGAAAGAAGCATCCTCCTGAAGTGCTTTTTCTGTCATCAGCACTTCCTGCCCAATCAGCATCACAGAAGCCAGTGAGAATAGGTTTGCAACCATGAAAGTACATTATGCCATAGTCACAAGTACCATTAACATATTTAAGGATTCTCTTGACTTGATTGAGATGACTGACTTTTGGATCAGCTTGATATCTTGCACAAACTCCTACTGCAAATGCAATGTCTGGTCTGCTAGCAGTCAAGTATAACAAGCTCCCAATCATGCTTCTATATAAACTATGATCTACATTCTCACCCTTCTCATCTTTAGTCAGCTTCAAATGTGTAGGAGCAGGAGTTCTTTTATGAGAAGCATTTTCCATTCCAAATTTCTTCACTATGTTCTTGGAGTACTTGCTTTGTGAGATGAACATTGAGTCTTCCATTTGCTTAACTTGCAGACCAAGAAAATAGGTTAATTCACCTACTAGACTCATTTCAAATTCAGCTTCCATCTGCTTGACAAAATGTTTGACCATCTTATCAGACATCCCACCAAACACAATGTCATCCACATATATTTGTGCAATCATGACATTACCTTCTTCATCTTTAACAAACAGGGTTTTATCAATCCCACCTTTTCTGTATCCTTGCTTGATAAGAAATGTGGTAAGTCTTTCATACCATGCCCTTGGAGCTTGCTTCAGACCATAAAGTGCTTTCTTGAGTTTGTATACATGATTTGGACAGCTTGGATCAACAAATCCTTTAGGCTGTTCTACATATACCTCTTCATTAAGATAACCATTAAGAAAGGCACTTTTCACATCCATTTGAAATAGCTTGAACTTTAAGATACAAGCAATTCCCAACAGTAGTCTTATTGATTCAAGCCTTGCTACTGGTGCAAAGGTTTCATCAAAGTCTACTCCTTCAATTTGAGTGTATCCTTGAGCCACAAGTCTAGCTTTGTTCTTTGTAACAATTCCTTGTTCATTTGACTTGTTCTTGTACACCCATTTTGTACCAATCACATTTATGTCATTTGGTCTAGGAACAAGATTCCACACTTCATTCCTTGTGAATTGACCTAATTCCTCTTGCATAGCACAAATCCAGTATTCATCAGTGAGAGCCTCCTTGATGTTTTTAGGTTCTATTTTGGACACAAAACAAGAACCTGAAATCACTTCTCTTGATCTAGTGCTCACACCTCTGTTGGGATCACCAATTATTAAATCTTTGGGATGATCCTTCTGTATTCTGATGGAGGGAGGTTTACTGGATTCTTCTGTCCTTGTATCAGATTGAGTGCAGTTATATTGATCATCCTTTTCTTCAGCTTCAGTCTTGATATCAGCAGATGTTCCAACATCTTCTGGGACATCTGTAGGAGCATCATCAATTATCACATTTATGGACTCCATGATAACATTGGTTCTAGAATTAAATACTCTGTATGCTCTGCTGTTTGTAGAGTATCCAAGGAAAAACCCTTCATCACTTTTAGGATCCATTTTTCTCCTTTGCTCCCTGTCTGCCAGAATGTAGCAGTTACTTCCAAACACATGAAAGTACTTAACAGTGGGTTTTCTGCCCTTCCAGACTTCATATATTGTGGACAAAGTTCCTTTTCTCAAGGTAACTCTGTTATGGATATAGCAGGCAGTGTTCATGGCTTCAGCCCAGAAATACAGAGGTAGCTTTTTAGCATGTATCATAGCTCTTGCAGATTCTTGAATAGTTCTATTTTTTCTCTCAACAATCCCATTCTGTTGAGGAGTGATAGGAGAAGAGTATTCATGATTGATTCCTTCTGAAGAGCAGAAATCTAAGAATTTTTGATTCTCAAATTCCTTTCCATGATCACTTCTAATTCTGATCACACAGCTGGATTTTTCCCTTTGTAATCTTTGACATAATTCCTTGAATACATCAAAGACATCTGACTTTTCTTTAATGAAATTTATCCATGTATATCTTGAAAAGTCATCAACCACCACATATGCATACCTCTTACCACCAAGGCTTTCAACTTGCATAGGTCCCATGAGATCCATATGTAACAATTCCAAAACTTTGGAAGTTGTCAGATGTTGGAGCTTTGGATGGGACATCTTGGTTTGCTTGCCTATTTGACATTCACCACATATTTTGCCATCATCAATCTTCAGTTTAGGAATACCTCTTACAGCATCCATAGATATGATCTTCTTTATGCCTCTGAAATGAAGATGACCTAGTCTTTGATGCCACAGTTTCACTTCTTCTTCTTTAGCTAGAGAACAGGTTGAAGTGAGACTGAGATTTTGGGATTCCCACATGTAACAGTTGTCTTTAGATCTGGATCCTTTCATGACAACCTCTTGTTCTTTGTTAGTCACTATACATTCAGATTTGGTAAAGTTTACACAGTACCCTTGATCACATAACTGACTTATACTGATCAGGTTAGCAGTTAAACCTTTAACAAGCAGCACATCATCTAGTCTTGGAACATCTTGACAATCCAAGGTTCCAACTCCCTTGATCTCTCCTTTAGCTCCATCTCCAAAGGTAACATACCTGGATGAATGTGACTTTAAGTTTACTAGCAAATTCTTCAATCCAGTCATGTGTCTTGAGCATCCACTGTCAAAGTACCAGTCTTCTTTAGCTGATACTTTCAATGATGTATGTGCTATGTATGCAGTACTTTTCTTTGACCAGATGAGTTGAGATTTCTTTTGATGCCTCTGCTCTGAGTGTTGTTCAGCTGATCTCCAAGCTTGATTGTTGATCTTGTTCTTGTGTATGTGGCTTTGATCAGTCTGAATGTCAGCTTTTGGTCTCCAAACTGTCTTGATTACTTCTGTCTTTTGCTTAGGAGGTTGCTGATTTCTATGCAGCACTTTCTTGGTACCTTCTACTTTCTGCTTGGAAGGTTGCTGACACATCTGATTTGGATATCCATGTAGCTTATAACAGTGAGGTTTGATATGCCCAAATCTTCCACAGTGATGACATCTCCATCTTTGATATTTTTTCTTCATTTTGTTCTTTCCAGAATGTTGAGACATCTGTTGGAACATTATGTTTGTCTTTGTGTTCTGATGTTGGAGCATCTGTTGAGACATCTTGTTTGACTGTATAGTTTTTGAAGTAGTTTTGCTAGAGCTTGCTTCATCTCTGTTATATCCCAGTCCACTTTTGTCCCCTGAATGTTTATTATTGCAGAGAATAGCATCCAGTGTATTTGAGCTGCTGTTCATCATTCTAACAGATTTGGACATATGTTCCAGCTTAGAATTGAGAAGAGTTACTTCACTTTTTAAGGTATCAATGATTACTTGATCACTTGCTTTTTCTTCTTCTAGTACTTCATTCTGCTTCTTTAGCTTTATGACCTCACTGCATACTTCAGTACTTCTCTTGTACAGATCCTTGAAGGCTTGCTCAAGATCTGCATAAGTAAGCTCTTCACAGCTGGAATCACTGTCATATTCACACAGTCCAGCTAAAGCAGCAATGTGCTTAGCTGATTCTTCTTCTGAATCTCCCGAGTCTTCATCAGACCAGGTCACAGAGAGTCCTTTCTTTTGCCTCTTTAAGTAGGTAGGACATTCAAACTTGATATGTCCATATCCTTCACATTCATGGCATTTGACTCCTTTATCTTGACTGGTCTTTTCAGCATACTTTACTCTTTTGTTAGCATCATAAGGTCTTTTGTTCTCAGAGTTTGTGTTTCTTCCACTAGGTTTGGATTTTCCTTCCATTCCTCTGAGAATCTGTTTGAATTGTCTTCCAATCAATGCAAGGTTTTCTGATAAGCTTTTATCATTTGCTGGTTCATCATCTTCTTCTTCATCTGTATTTGAAACCAAGGCAATGCTTTTGTTCTTTTTAGCATGTGTGTCATTCATTCCCATCTCAAAAGTTTGAAGGGAACCAATGAGTTCTTCAGCTTTCATGGAGCATATGTCTTGTGCCTCTTCTATTGCTGTGACTTTCATGTCAAATCTTTTTGGCAAAGATCTGAGAATCTTCCTTACAAGCTTTTCATCAGTCATCTTTTCTCCCAAGGCTCCAGAAGTATTGGCTATATCCAAGATGTTCATGTAGAACTCATGAATTGATTCATCTTCCTTCATTCTCAAGTTTTCAAACTTGGTGGTGAGAAGTTGAAGTCTTGACATTTTTACTTTTGATGTTCCTTCATGAGTTGTCTTGAGGGTATCCCACACATCTTTGGCCAGCTCACAATGATGCACCAGTCTGAAAATATTTCTATCAATGCCATTGAATAAAGCATTTAGGGCTTTTGAGTTGCCTAGTTCTGAATCTTCTTCCTCTTTACTCCATTCTTCTTCAGGTTTCAGAACTTTTGATCCATCTTTGGTGTCTTGGACAGGATGTTTCCATCCAACATTTACTGCTTTCCATGCCCTGTTGTCAAGAGATTTTAAGAATGCAATCATTCTTGGCTTCCAGTAGTCATAATTAGATCCTTCCAGAATAGGTGGTCTATTTACTGACCCTATATCTCTGTCCATGTTACAGAATTTGTTTTCCCTAGATCTCACCCAGTATAAACAGGCAGGGTGCCTGCTCTGATGCCAATTGAAATTCTGTAATGAGATGTCCTAAGAGATGTTCCAACACTTAATAGGACATTTAACCAAAACTTAAACAGCAGGAAAAATAAACAACACAGAAGTTTGTTAACCCAGTTCAGTGTATAACCACACCTACATCTGGAGGCTACCAAGCCAGGAGGAAATCCACTATTAGTAATATTAATTCTAGACTTAAACCACCCTGTTTAATCTATCACTTAATACTTACCCAATGCAATTTCTACCTAAGACTCACTTAGATAAGAGTACCCTACTCACTCCCCCTCAATCACCCAGTGATCAAGTTTACAAGTTTACAGAAATTGAAGACATCCTTCAAACAATACAGCTTGATCTTACTTCACAGTTTCAATCAAGTCACAAATGCACTTTTGCTTAAAAGCTCATAAAGTGGTACATAAAAACAACCTGCTATTAAAACACTAGACACCCTATTTAGTCTTCTGAAATTCGTACTCAATTCTATGAGTTTCTGTTGTTTAAATAGGTATCTGAATTTTGGGCTTTCTGTAGAATGATCCAGCCCTAATGTGCAGCAACTGTCACCTTGAATTTAGGGTTTGTTACCTCCTATATTCTAGGTGCATTAGGTCTTCTGTTTTAATCTGAATCTTCAATTTAAAACTCCCTACAGATGCGCCTTGTTCTGTTTTTATCCAGCATTAATTAATTCCAGATAGTTCTCCTTAAATATCTCTGATCTGTTAATCAATAATTAATTCTGGTAGCAGGTCTGAGATGTCTCAACATCTGTTGGGACATCCTGAAAAACTGAACTTAATTTATTCACACAATGTCCCAACATCTGATGAGACATCCTGAAATAAATTCACATACTCTGTTTGATAATGTCCCAACATCTGATAGGACATTCTGAACTGAATTTAACATTTCTTGTTTGGTCAAAAATTCTGCCAATTCTTAAACATCTACAGTTTTGTATCATTTCGAAGAGTCCCCGATTTAATTCGATTTTTGACCGAAACTAGTATAAACTAGTGATTAATATAATATGATTTTTTGACCGAACCATGCATTTCGCAAAGTTTCATAGAATATAGTTTTCATATAATTTTTTTGCATGGACTTCCACCATAACCTTCCCTCTTAACATATATAAATTATCTAAAAAGTCTCGTATCATTTCAAATTGTTACCAAATAAATTTTATTTTTTTGACCGAAACTAGTGTATAATATACTATGATTTTGGACCGAAACTTGCATTTCAAAAAGTTTCATAGAATCAAAGTTTAAGATGATTTTTTTCTTGGACTTCCCTCTTAACATAAATAAATGATATATGAAGTCTCGTATCATTTCAAATAGTCCCCAATTAAATTTTATTTTTTTGACCGAAACTAGTGTATAATATACTATAATTTTTGACCGAAACTCGGATTTCAAAAAGTTTCATAGAATCTAATTTTTAGATGATTTTTTTGCATGGACTTCCATCATAACCTTCCCTCTTAACATATATAAATGATATGTGAAGTCTCTATTATTTCAAATAGTCCCCAATTCAAGTTTATTTCTTTGACCGAAACTAGTGTATAATATACTATGATTTTTGACCGAAACTCGGATTTCGAAAAGTTTCATAGAATCTAATTTTCGGATGATTTTTTGCATGGACTTCCATCATAACCTTCCCTCGTAAAATATAGAAATGATATGTGATGTTTTGTATCATTTCGAAGAGTCCCCGATTTAATTCGATTTTTGACCAAAACTAGTATAAACTAGTGTATAATATATTATGATTTTTTGACCGAACCATGCATTTCGCAAAGTTTCTTAGAATATAGTTTTCATATAATTTTTTTGCATGGACTTCCACCATAACCTTCCCTCTTAACATATATAAATGATCTGAAAAGTCTCGTATCAATTCAAATAGTTCCCAAATAAATTTTATTTTTTTGACCGAAACTAGTGTATAATATACTATGATTTTGGACCGAAACTTTCATTTCAAAAAGTTTCATAGAATCAAATTTTCTGATGATTTTTTTCATGGACTTCGCTCTTAACATATATAAATGATATATGAAGTCTCGTATCATTTCAAATAGTCCCCAATTAAATTTTATTTTTTTGACCGAAACTAGTGTATAATATACTATGATTTTTGACCGAAACTTGCATTTCGAAAAGTTTCATACAATCTAATTTTTGGATGATTTTTTGCATGGACTTCCCTCATAACCTTCCCTCGTAAAATATATAATAATATGTGAAGTTTCGTATCATTTCAAACAGTCCCTGATTTAATTCGATTTTTGACCGAAACTAGTATAAACCAGTGTATAATATATTATGATTTGTTTGACCGAAACTTGCATTTTGCAAAGTTTCATAGAATCTTGTTTTCAGATGATTTTTTTGCATGGACTTCCATCAAAACCTTCCCGCTTAACATATATAAATTATCTGAAAAATCTCGTATCATTTCAAATAGTCCCCAATTAAATTTTATTTTTTTGACCGAAACTAGTGTATTATACTATGATTTTTGACCGAAACTCGGATTTCAAAAAGTTTCATAGAATCTAATTTTTAGATGATTTTTTTGTATGGACTTCCATCATAACCTTCCCTCTTAACATATATAAATGATATGTGAAGTCCCGTATCATTTCAAATAGTCCCCAATTAAATTTTATTTTTTTGACTGAAACTAGTGTATAATATACTATGATTTTTGACCGAAACTCGGATTTCGAAAAGTTTCATAGAATCTAATTTTCGGATGATTTTTTGCATGGACTTCCATCATAACCTTCCCTCGTAAAATATAGAAATGATATGTGATGTTTTGTATCATTTCGAAGAGTCCCCGATTTAATTCGATTTTTGACCGAAACTAGTGATTAATATATTATGATTTTTTGACCGAACCATGCATTTCGCAAAGTTTCATAGAATATAGTTTTCATATAATTTTTTTGCATGGACTTCCACCATAACCTTACCTCTTAACATATATAAATGATCTGAAAACTCTCGTATCATTTCAAATAGTTCCCAAATAAATTTTATATTTTTGACCGAAACTAGTGTATAATATACTATTATTTTGGACCGAAACTTGCATTTCAAAAAGTTTAAGAGAATCAAAGTTTCAGATGATTTTTTTCTTGGAATTCCCTCTTAACATAAATAAATGATATATGAAGTCTCTTATCATTTCAAATAGTCCCCAATTAAATTTTATTTTTTTGACCGAAATTAGTGTATAATATACTATGATTTTTGACCGAAACTCGGATTTCAAAAAGTTTCATAGAATCTAATTTTTAGATGATTTTCTTGCATGGACTTCCATCATAACCTTCCCTCTTAACATATATAAATGATATGTGAAGTCTCGTATCATTTCAAATAGTCCCCAATTAAAGTTTATTGCTTTGACCGAAACTAGTGTATAATATACTATGATTTTTGACCGAAACTCGGATTTCGAAAAGTTTCATAGAATCTAATTTTCGGATGATTTTTTGCATGGACTTCCATCATAACCTTCCCTCGTAAAATATAGAAATGATATGTGATGTTTTGTATCATTTCGAAGAGTCCCCGATTTACTTCGATTTTTGACCAAAACTAGTATAAACTAGTGTATAATATATTATGATTTTTTGACCGAACCATGCATTTCGCAAAGTTTCATAGAATATAGTTTTCATATAATTTATTTGCATGGAATTCCACCATAACCTTCCCTCTTAACATATATAAATGATCTGAAAAGTCTCGTATCATTTCAAATAGTTCCCAAATAAATTTTATTTTTTTGACCGAAACTAGTGTATAATATACTATTATTTTGGACCGAAACTTGCATTTCAAAAAGTTTAAGAGAATCAAAGTTTCAGATGATTTTTTTCTTGGACTTCCCTCTTAACATATATAAATGATATATGAAGTCTCGTATCATTTCAAATAGTCCCCAATTAAATTTTATTTTTTTGACCGAAACTAGTGTATAATATACTATGATTTTTGACCGAAACTTGCATTTCAAAAAGTTTCATACAATCTAATTTTCGGATGATTTTTTGCATGGACTTCCATCATAACCTTCCCTCGTAAGAAATATAATAATATGTGAAGTTTCGTATCATTTCAAACAGTCCCCGATTTTATTCGATTTTTGACCGAAACTAGTATAAACCAGTGTATAATATATTATGATTTTTTGACCGAAACTTGCATTTTGCAAAGTTTCATAGAATCTAGTTTTCAGATGATTTTTTTGCATGAACTTCCATCATAACCTTCCCTCTTAACATATATAAATTATCTGAAAAATCTCGTATCATTTCAAATAGTCCCCAATTAAATTTTATTTTTTTGACCGAAACTAGTGTATTATACTATGATTTTTGACCGAAACTCGGATTTCAAAAAGTTTCATAGAATCTAATTTTTAGATGATTTTTTTGCATGGACTTCCATCATAACCTTCCCTCTTAACATATATAAATGATATGTGAAGTCCCGTCTCATTTCAAATAGTCCCCAATTAAATTTTATTTTATTGATTGAAACTAGTGTATAATATACTATGATTTTTGACCGAAACTCGGATTTCGAAAAGTTTCATAGAATCTAATTTTCGGATGATTTTTTGCATGGACTTCAATCATAACCTTCCCTCGTAAAATATAGAAATGATATGTGATGTTTTGTATCATTTCGAAGAGTCCCCGATTTAATTCGATTTTTAACCGAAACTAGTATAAACTAGTGATTAATATATTATGATTTTTTGACCGAACCATGCATTTCGCAAAGTTTCATAGAATATAGTTTTCATATAATTTTTTTGCATGGACTTCCACCATAACCTTCCCTCTTAACATATATAAATGATCTGAAAAATCTCGTATCATTTCAAATAGTTCCCAAATAAATTTTATATTTTTGACCGAAACTAGTGTATAATATACTATTATTTTGGACCGAAACTTGCATTTCAAAAAGTTTAAGAGAATCAAAGTTTCAGATGATTTTTTTCTTGGAATTCCCTCTTAACATAAATAAATGATATATGAAGTCTCTTATCATTTCAAATAGTCCCCAATTAAATTTTATTTTTTTGACCGAAACTAGTGTATAATATACTATGATTTTTGACCGAAACTCGGATTTCAAAAAGTTTCATAGAATCTAATTTTTAGATGATTTTTTTGCATGGACTTCCATCATAACCTTCCCTCTTAACATATATAAATGATATGTGAAGTCTCGTATCATTTCAAATAGTCCCCAATTAAAGTTTATTTCTTTGACCGAAACTAGTGTATAATATACTATGATTTTTGACCGAAACTCGGATTTCGAAAAGTTTCATAGAATCTAATTTTCGGATGATTTTTTGCATGGACTTCCATCATAACCTTCCCTCGTAAAATATAGAAATGATATGTGATGTTTTGTATCATTTCGAAGAGTCCCCGATTTAATTCGATTTTTGACCAAAACTAGTATAAACTAGTGTATAATATATTATGATTTTTTGACCGAACCATGCATTTCGCAAAGTTTCATAGAATATAGTTTTCATATAATTTATTTGCATGGAATTCCACCATAACCTTCCCTCTTAACATATATAAATGATCTGAAAAGTCTCGTATCATTTCAAATAGTTCCCAAATAAATTTTATTTTTTTGACCGAAACTAGTGTATAATATACTATTATTTTGGACCGAAACTTGCATTTCAAAAAGTTTAAGAGAATCAAAGTTTCAGATGATTTTTTTCTTGGACTTCCCTCTTAACATATATAAATGATATATGAAGTCTCGTATCATTTCAAATAGTCCCCAATTAAATTTTATTTTTTTGACCGAAACTAGTGTATAATATACTATGATTTTTGACCGAAACTTGCATTTCAAAAAGTTTCATACAATCTAATTTTCGGATGATTTTTTGCATGGACTTCCATCATAACCTTCCCTCGTAAGAAATATAATAATATGTGAAGTTTCGTATCATTTCAAACAGTCCCCGATTTAATTCGATTTTTGACCGAAACTAGTATAAACCAGTGTATAATATATTATGATTTTTTGACCGAAACTTGCATTTTGCAAAGTTTCATAGAATCTAGTTTTCAGATGATTTTTTTGCATGAACTTCCATCATAACCTTCCCTCTTAACATATATAAATTATCTGAAAAATCTCGTATCATTTCAAATAGTCCCCAATTAAATTTTATTTTTTTGACCGAAACTAGTGTATTATACTATGATTTTTGACCGAAACTCGGATTTCAAAAAGTTTCATAGAATCTAATTTTTAGATGATTTTTTTGCATGGACTTCCATCATAACCTTCCCTCTTAACATATATAAATGATATGTGAAGTCCCGTCTCATTTCAAATAGTCCCCAATTAAATTTTATTTTATTGATTGAAACTAGTGTATAATATACTATGATTTTTGACCGAAACTCGGATTTCGAAAAGTTTCATAGAATCTAATTTTCGGATGATTTTTTGCATGGACTTCAATCATAACCTTCCCTCGTAAAATATAGAAATGATATGTGATGTTTTGTATCATTTCGAAGAGTCCCCGATTTAATTCGATTTTTAACCGAAACTAGTATAAACTAGTGATTAATATATTATGATTTTTTGACCGAACCATGCATTTCGCAAAGTTTCATAGAATATAGTTTTCATATAATTTTTTTGCATGGACTTCCACCATAACCTTCCCTCTTAACATATATAAATGATCTGAAAAATCTCGTATCATTTCAAATAGTTCCCAAATAAATTTTATATTTTTGACCGAAACTAGTGTATAATATACTATTATTTTGGACCGAAACTTGCATTTCAAAAAGTTTAAGAGAATCAAAGTTTCAGATGATTTTTTTCTTGGAATTCCCTCTTAACATAAATAAATGATATATGAAGTCTCTTATCATTTCAAATAGTCCCCAATTAAATTTTATTTTTTTGACCGAAACTAGTGTATAATATACTATGATTTTTGACCGAAACTCGGATTTCAAAAAGTTTCATAGAATCTAATTTTTAGATGATTTTTTTGCATGGACTTCCATCATAACCTTCCCTCTTAACATATATAAATGATATGTGAAGTCTCGTATCATTTCAAATAGTCCCCAATTAAAGTTTATTTCTTTGACCGAAACTAGTGTATAATATACTATGATTTTTGACCGAAACTCGGATTTCGAAAAGTTTCATAGAATCTAATTTTCGGATGATTTTTTGCATGGACTTCCATCATAACCTTCCCTCGTAAAATATAGAAATGATATGTGATGTTTTGTATCATTTCGAAGAGTCCCCGATTTAATTCGATTTTTGACCAAAACTAGTATAAACTAGTGTATAATATATTATGATTTTTTGACCGAACCATGCATTTCGCAAAGTTTCATAGAATATAGTTTTCATATAATTTATTTGCATGGAATTCCACCATAACCTTCCCTCTTAACATATATAAATGATCTGAAAAGTCTCGTATCATTTCAAATAGTTCCCAAATAAATTTTATTTTTTTGACCGAAACTAGTGTATAATATACTATTATTTTGGACCGAAACTTGCATTTCAAAAAGTTTAAGAGAATCAAAGTTTCAGATGATTTTTTTCTTGGACTTCCCTCTTAACATATATAAATGATATATGAAGTCTTGTATCATTTCAAATAGTCCCCAATTAAATTTTATTTTTTTGACCGAAACTAGTGTATAATATACTATGATTTTTGACCGAAACTTGCATTTCAAAAAATTTCATACAATCTAATTTTCGGATGATTTTTTGCATGGACTTCCATCATAACCTTCCCTGGTAAAAAATATAATAATATGTGAAGTTTCGTATCATTTCAAACAGTCCCCGATTTAATTCGATTTTTGACCGAAACTAGTATAAACCAGTGTATAATATATTATGATTTTTTGACCGAAACTTGCATTTTGCAAAGTTTCATAGAATCTAGTTTTCAGATGATTTTTTTGCATGGACTTCCATCATAACCTTCCCTCTTAACATATATAAATTATCTGAAAAATCTCGTATCATTTCAAATAGTCCCCAATTAAATTTTATTTTTTTGACCGAAACTAGTGTATTATACTATGATTTTTGACCGAAACTCGGATTTCAAAAAGTTTCATAGAATCTAATTTTTAGATGATTTTTTTGCATGGACTTCCATCATAACCTTCCCTCTTAACATATATAAATGATATGTGAAGTCCCGTATCATTTCAAATAGTTCCCAATTAAATTTTATTTTTTTGACTGAAACTAGTGTATAATATACTATGATTTTTGACCGAAACTCGGATTTCGAAAAGTTTCATAGAATCTAATTTTCGGATGATTTTTTGCATGGACTTCCATCATAACCTTCCCTCGTAAAATATAGAAATGATATGTGATGTTTTGTATCATTTCGAAGAGTCCCCGATTTAATTCGATTTTTGACCGAAACTAGTGATTAATATATTATGATTTTTTGACCGAACCATGCATTTCGCAAAGTTTCATAGAATATAGTTTTCATATAATTTTTTTGCATGGACTTCCACCATAACCTTACCTCTTAACATATATAAATGATCTGAAAACTCTCGTATCATTTCAAATAGTTCCCAAATAAATTTTATATTTTTGACCGAAACTAGTGTATAATATACTATTATTTTGGACCGAAACTTGCATTTCAAAAAGTTTAAGAGAATCAAAGTTTCAGATGATTTTTTTCTTGGAATTCCCTCTTAACATAAATAAATGATATATGAAGTCTCTTATCATTTCAAATAGTCCCCAATTAAATTTTATTTTTTTGACCGAAATTAGTGTATAATATACTATGATTTTTGACCGAAACTCGGATTTCAAAAAGTTTCATAGAATCTAATTTTTAGATGATTTTCTTGCATGGACTTCCATCATAACCTTCCCTCTTAACATATATAAATGATATGTGAAGTCTCGTATCATTTCAAATAGTCCCCAATTAAAGTTTATTGCTTTGACCGAAACTAGTGTATAATATACTATGATTTTTGACCGAAACTCGGATTTCGAAAAGTTTCATAGAATCTAATTTTCGGATGATTTTTTGCATGGACTTCCATCATAACCTTCCCTCGTAAAATATAGAAATGATATGTGATGTTTTGTATCATTTCGAAGAGTCCCCGATTTACTTCGATTTTTGACCAAAACTAGTATAAACTAGTGTATAATATATTATGATTTTTTGACCGAACCATGCATTTCGCAAAGTTTCATAGAATATAGTTTTCATATAATTTATTTGCATGGAATTCCACCATAACCTTCCCTCTTAACATATATAAATGATCTGAAAAGTCTCGTATCATTTCAAATAGTTCCCAAATAAATTTTATTTTTTTGACCGAAACTAGTGTATAATATACTATTATTTTGGACCGAAACTTGCATTTCAAAAAGTTTAAGAGAATCAAAGTTTCAGATGATTTTTTTCTTGGACTTCCCTCTTAACATATATAAATGATATATGAAGTCTCGTATCATTTCAAATAGTCCCCAATTAAATTTTATTTTTTTGACCGAAACTAGTGTATAATATACTATGATTTTTGACCGAAACTTGCATTTCAAAAAGTTTCATACAATCTAATTTTCGGATGATTTTTTGCATGGACTTCCATCATAACCTTCCCTCGTAAGAAATATAATAATATGTGAAGTTTCGTATCATTTCAAACAGTCCCCGATTTAATTCGATTTTTGACCGAAACTAGTATAAACCAGTGTATAATATATTATGATTTTTTGACCGAAACTTGCATTTTGCAAAGTTTCATAGAATCTAGTTTTCAGATGATTTTTTTGCATGGACTTCCATCATAACCTTCCCTCTTAACATATATAAATTATCTGAAAAATCTCGTATCATTTCAAATAGTCCCCAATTAAATTTTATTTTTTTGACCGAAACTAGTGTATTATACTATGATTTTTGACCGAAACTCGGATTTCAAAAAGTTTCATAGAATCTAATTTTTAGATGATTTTTTTGCATGGACTTCCATCATAACCTTCCCTCTTAACATATATAAATGATATGTGAAGTCCCGTCTCATTTCAAATAGTCCCCAATTAAATTTTATTTTATTGATTGAAACTAGTGTATAATATACTATGATTTTTGACCGAAACTCGGATTTCGAAAAGTTTCATAGAATCTAATTTTCGGATGATTTTTTGCATGGACTTCAATCATAACCTTCCCTCGTAAAATATAGAAATGATATGTGATGTTTTGTATCATTTCGAAGAGTCCCCGATTTAATTCGATTTTTAACCGAAACTAGTATAAACTAGTGATTAATATATTATGATTTTTTGACCGAACCATGCATTTCGCAAAGTTTCATAGAATATAGTTTTCATATAATTTTTTTGCATGGACTTCCACCATAACCTTCCCTCTTAACATATATAAATGATCTGAAAAATCTCGTATCATTTCAAATAGTTCCCAAATAAATTTTATATTTTTGACCGAAACTAGTGTATAATATACTATTATTTTGGACCGAAACTTGCATTTCAAAAAGTTTAAGAGAATCAAAGTTTCAGATGATTTTTTTCTTGGAATTCCCTCTTAACATAAATAAATGATATATGAAGTCTCTTATCATTTCAAATAGTCCCCAATTAAATTTTATTTTTTTGACCGAAATTAGTGTATAATATACTATGATTTTTGACCGAAACTCGGATTTCAAAAAGTTTCATAGAATCTAATTTTTAGATGATTTTCTTGCATGGACTTCCATCATAACCTTCCCTCTTAACATATATAAATGATATGTGAAGTCTCGTATCATTTCAAATAGTCCCCAATTAAAGTTTATTGCTTTGACCGAAACTAGTGTATAATATACTATGATTTTTGACCGAAACTCGGATTTCGAAAAGTTTCATAGAATCTAATTTTCGGATGATTTTTTGCATGGACTTCCATCATAACCTTCCCTCGTAAAATATAGAAATGATATGTGATGTTTTGTATCATTTCGAAGAGTCCCCGATTTACTTCGATTTTTGACCAAAACTAGTATAAACTAGTGTATAATATATTATGATTTTTTGACCGAACCATGCATTTCGCAAAGTTTCATAGAATATAGTTTTCATATAATTTATTTGCATGGAATTCCACCATAACCTTCCCTCTTAACATATATAAATGATCTGAAAAGTCTCGTATCATTTCAAATAGTTCCCAAATAAATTTTATTTTTTTGACCGAAACTAGTGTATAATATACTATTATTTTGGACCGAAACTTGCATTTCAAAAAGTTTAAGAGAATCAAAGTTTCAGATGATTTTTTTCTTGGACTTCCCTCTTAACATATATAAATGATATATGAAGTCTCGTATCATTTCAAATAGTCCCCAATTAAATTTTATTTTTTTGACCGAAACTAGTGTATAATATACTATGATTTTTGACCGAAACTTGCATTTCAAAAAGTTTCATACAATCTAATTTTCGGATGATTTTTTGCATGGACTTCCATCATAACCTTCCCTCGTAAGAAATATAATAATATGTGAAGTTTCGTATCATTTCAAACAGTCCCCGATTTAATTCGATTTTTGACCGAAACTAGTATAAACCAGTGTATAATATATTATGATTTTTTGACCGAAACTTGCATTTTGCAAAGTTTCATAGAATCTAGTTTTCAGATGATTTTTTTGCATGGACTTCCATCATAACCTTCCCTCTTAACATATATAAATTATCTGAAAAATCTCGTATCATTTCAAATAGTCCCCAATTAAATTTTATTTTTTTGACCGAAACTAGTGTATTATACTATGATTTTTGACCGAAACTCGGATTTCAAAAAGTTTCATAGAATCTAATTTTTAGATGATTTTTTTGCATGGACTTCCATCATAACCTTCCCTCTTAACATATATAAATGATATGTGAAGTCCCGTCTCATTTCAAATAGTCCCCAATTAAATTTTATTTTATTGATTGAAACTAGTGTATAATATACTATGATTTTTGACCGAAACTCGGATTTCGAAAAGTTTCATAGAATCTAATTTTCGGATGATTTTTTGCATGGACTTCAATCATAACCTTCCCTCGTAAAATATAGAAATGATATGTGATGTTTTGTATCATTTCGAAGAGTCCCCGATTTAATTCGATTTTTAACCGAAACTAGTATAAACTAGTGATTAATATATTATGATTTTTTGACCGAACCATGCATTTCGCAAAGTTTCATAGAATATAGTTTTCATATAATTTTTTTGCATGGACTTCCACCATAACCTTCCCTCTTAACATATATAAATGATCTGAAAAATCTCGTATCATTTCAAATAGTTCCCAAATAAATTTTATATTTTTGACCGAAACTAGTGTATAATATACTATTATTTTGGACCGAAACTTGCATTTCAAAAAGTTTAAGAGAATCAAAGTTTCAGATTATTTTTTTCTTGGAATTCCCTCTTAACATAAATAAATGATATATGAAGTCTCTTATCATTTCAAATAGTCCCCAATTAAATTTTATTTTTTTGACCGAAACTAGTGTATAATATACTATGATTTTTGAC
This sequence comes from Lathyrus aphaca, assembly GCA_963966055.1. Lineage (NCBI taxonomy): Eukaryota > Viridiplantae > Streptophyta > Magnoliopsida > Fabales > Fabaceae > Lathyrus > Lathyrus aphaca. The sequence continues at coordinate 6,383,465 of OZ014522.1, forward strand.
CGAAACTCGGATTTCAAAAAGTTTCATAGAATCTAATTTTTAGATGATTTTTTTGCATGGACTTCCATCATAACCTTCCCTCTTAACATATATAAATGATATGTGAAGTCTCGTATCATTTCAAATAGTCCCCAATTAAAGTTTATTTCTTTGACCGAAACTAGTGTATAATATACTATGATTTTTGACCGAAACTCGGATTTCGAAAAGTTTCATAGAATCTAATTTTCGGATGATTTTTTGCATGGACTTCCATCATAACCTTCCCTCGTAAAATATAGAAATGATATGTGATGTTTTGTATCATTTCGAAGAGTCCCCGATTTAATTCGATTTTTGACCAAAACTAGTATAAACTAGTGTATAATATATTATGATTTTTTGACCGAACCATGCATTTCGCAAAGTTTCATAGAATATAGTTTTCATATAATTTATTTGCATGGAATTCCACCATAACCTTCCCTCTTAACATATATAAATGATCTGAAAAGTCTCGTATCATTTCAAATAGTTCCCAAATAAATTTTATTTTTTTGACCGAAACTAGTGTATAATATACTATTATTTTGGACCGAAACTTGCATTTCAAAAAGTTTAAGAGAATCAAAGTTTCAGATGATTTTTTTCTTGGACTTCCCTCTTAACATATATAAATGATATATGAAGTCTTGTATCATTTCAAATAGTCCCCAATTAAATTTTATTTTTTTGACCGAAACTAGTGTATAATATACTATGATTTTTGACCGAAACTTGCATTTCAAAAAATTTCATACAATCTAATTTTCGGATGATTTTTTGCATGGACTTCCATCATAACCTTCCCTGGTAAAAAATATAATAATATGTGAAGTTTCGTATCATTTCAAACAGTCCCCGATTTAATTCGATTTTTGACCGAAACTAGTATAAACCAGTGTATAATATATTATGATTTTTTGACCGAAACTTGCATTTTGCAAAGTTTCATAGAATCTAGTTTTCAGATGATTTTTTTGCATGGACTTCCATCATAACCTTCCCTCTTAACATATATAAATTATCTGAAAAATCTCGTATCATTTCAAATAGTCCCCAATAAAATTTTATTTTTTTGACCGAAACTAGTGTATTATACTATGATTTTTGACCGAAACTCGGATTTCAAAAAGTTTCATAGAATCTAATTTTTAGATGATTTTTTTGCATGGACTTCCATCATAACCTTCCCTCTTAACATATATAAATGATATGTGAAGTCCCGTATCATTTCAAATAGTCCCCAATTAAATTTTATTTTTTTGACTGAAACTAGTGTATAATATACTATGATTTTTGACCGAAACTCGGATTTCGAAAAGTTTCATAGAATCTAATTTTCGGATGATCTTTTGCATGGACTTCAATCATAACCTTCCCTCGTAAAATATAGAAATGATATGTGATGTTTTGTATCATTTCGAAGAGTCCCCGATTTAATTCGATTTTTGACCGAAACTAGTATAAACTAGTGATTAATATATTATGATTTTTTGACCGAACCATGCATTTCGCAAAGTTTCATAGAATATAGTTTTCATATAATTTTTTTGCATGGACTTCCACCATAACCTTCCCTCTTAACATATATAAATGATCTGAAAAATCTCGTATCATTTCAAATAGTTCCCAAATAAATTTTATATTTTTGACCGAAACTAGTGTATAATATACTATTATTTTGGACCGAAACTTGCATTTCAAAAAGTTTAAGAGAATCAAAGTTTCAGATGATTTTTTTCTTGGAATTCCCTCTTAACATAAATAAATGATATATGAAGTCTCTTATCATTTCAAATAGTCCCCAATTAAATTTTATTTTTTTGACCGAAACTAGTGTATAATATACTATGATTTTTGACCGAAACTCGGATTTCAAAAAGTTTCATAGAATCTAATTTTTAGATGATTTTTTTGCATGGACTTCCATCATAACCTTCCCTCTTAACATATATAAATGATATGTGAAGTCTCGTATCATTTCAAATAGTCCCCAATTAAAGTTTATTTCTTTGACCGAAACTAGTGTATAATATACTATGATTTTTGACCGAAACTCGGATTTCGAAAAGTTTCATAGAATCTAATTTTCGGATAATTTTTTGCATGGACTTCCATCATAACCTTCCCTCTTAAAATATAGAAATTATATGTGATGTTTTGTATCATTTCGAAGAGTCCCCGATTTAATTCGATTTTTGACCAAAACTAGTATAAACTAGTGTATAATATATTATGATTTTTTAACCGAACCATGCATTTCGCAAAGTTTCATAGAATATAGTTTTCATATAATTTATTTGCATGGAATTCCACCATAACCTTCCCTCTTAACATATATAAATGATCTGAAAAGTCTCGTATCATTTCAAATAGTTCCCAAATAAATTTTATTTTTTTGACCGAAACTAGTGTATAATATACTATTATTTTGGACCGAAACTTGCATTTCAAAAAGCTTAAGAGAATCAAAGTTTCAGATGATTTTTTTCTTGGACTTCCCTCTTAACATATATAAATGATATATGAAGTCTTGTATCATTTCAAATAGTCCCCAATTAAATTTTATTTTTTTGACCGAAACTAGTGTATAATATACTATGATTTTTGACCGAAACTTGCATTTCAAAAAGTTTCATACAATCTAATTTTCGGATGATTTTTTGCATGGACTTCCATCATAACCTTCCCTCGTAAAAAATATAATAATATGTGAAGTTTCGTATCATTTCAAACAGTCCCAGATTTAATTCGATTTTTGACCGAAACTAGTATAAACCAGTGTATAATATATTATGATTTTTTGACCGAAACTTGCATTTTGCAAAGTTTCATAGAATCTAGTTTTCAGATGATTTTTTTGCATGGACTTCCATCATAACCTTCCCTCTTAACATATATAAATTATCTGAAAAATCTCGTATCATTTCAAATAGTCCCCAATAAAATTTTATTTTTTTGACCGAAACTAGTGTATTATACTATGATTTTTGACCGAAACTCGGATTTCAAAAAGTTTCATAGAATCTAATTTTCAGATGATTTTTTTGCATGGACTTCCATCATAACCTTCCCTCTTAACATATATAAATGATATGTGAAGTCCCGTATCATTTCAAATAGTCCCCAATTAAATTTTATTTTTTTGACCGAAACTAGTGTATAATATACTATGATTTTTGACCGAAACTCGGATTTCGAAAAGTTTCATAGAATCTAATTTTCGGATGATTTTTTGCATGGACTTCAATCATAACCTTCCCTCGTAAAATATAGAAATGATATGTGATGTTTTGTATCATTTCGAAGAGTCCCCGATTTAATTCGATTTTTGACCGAAACTAGTATAAACTAGTGATTAATATATTATGATTTTTTGACCGAACCATGCATTTCGCAAAGTTTCATAGAATATAGTTTTCATATAATTTTTTTGCATGGACTTCCACCATAACCTTCCCTCTTAACATATATAAATGATCTGAAAAATCTCGTATCATTTCAAATAGTTCCCAAATAAATTTTATATTTTTGACCGAAACTAGTGTATAATATACTATTATTTTGGACCGAAACTTGCATTTCAAAAAGTTTAAGAGAATCAAAGTTTCAGATGATTTTTTTCTTGGAATTCCCTCTTAACATAAATAAATGATATATGAAGTCTCTTATCATTTCAAATAGTCCCCAATTAAATTTTATTTTTTTGACCGAAACTAGTGTATAATATACTATGATTTTTGACCGAAACTCGGATTTCAAAAAGTTTCATAGAATCTAATTTTTAGATGATTTTTTTGCATGGACTTCCATCATAACCTTCCCTCTTAACATATATAAATGATATGTGAAGTCTCGTATCATTTCAAATAGTCCCCAATTAAAGTTTATTTCTTTGACCGAAACTAGTGTATAATATACTATGATTTTTGACCGAAACTCGGATTTCGAAAAGTTTCATAGAATCTAATTTTCGGATAATTTTTTGCATGGACTTCCATCATAACCTTCCCTCTTAAAATATAGAAATTATATGTGATGTTTTGTATCATTTCGAAGAGTCCCCGATTTAATTCGATTTTTGACCAAAACTAGTATAAACTAGTGTATAATATATTATGATTTTTTAACCGAACCATGCATTTCGCAAAGTTTCATAGAATATAGTTTTCATATAATTTATTTGCATGGAATTCCACCATAACCTTCCCTCTTAACATATATAAATGATCTGAAAAGTCTCGTATCATTTCAAATAGTTCCCAAATAAATTTTATTTTTTTGACCGAAACTATTGTATAATATACTATTATTTTGGACCGAAACTTGCATTTCAAAAAGTTTAAGAGAATCAAAGTTTCAGATGATTTTTTTCTTGGACTTCCCTCTTAACATATATAAATGATATATGAAGTCTTGTATCATTTCAAATAGTCCCCAATTAAATTTTATTTTTTTGACCGAAACTAGTGTATAATATACTATGATTTTTGACCGAAACTTGCATTTCAAAAAGTTTCATACAATCTAATTTTCGGATGATTTTTTGCATGGACTTCCATCATAACCTTCCCTCGTAAAAAATATAATAATATGTGAAGTTTCGTATCATTTCAAACAGTCCCCGATTTAATTCGATTTTTGACCGAAACTAGTATAAACCAGTGTATAATATATTATGATTTTTTGACCGAAACTTGCATTTTGCAAAGTTTCATAGAATCTAGTTTTCAGATGATTTTTTTGCATGGACTTCCATCATAACCTTCCCTCTTAACATATATAAATTATCTGAAAAATCTCGTATCATTTCAAATAGTCCCCAATAAAATTTTATTTTTTTGACCGAAACTAGTGTATTATACTATGATTTTTGACCGAAACTCGGATTTCAAAAAGTTTCATAGAATCTAATTTTTAGATGATTTTTTTGCATGGACTTCCATCATAACCTTCCCTCTTAACATATATAAATGATATGTGAAGTCCCGTATCATTTCAAATAGTCCCCAATTAAATTTTATTTTTTTGACTGAAACTAGTGTATAATATACTATGATTTTTGACCGAAACTCGGATTTCGAAAAGTTTCATAGAATCTAATTTTCGGATGATTTTTTGCATGGACTTCAATCATAACGTTCCCTCGTAAAATATAGAAATGATATGTGATGTTTTGTATCATTTCGAAGAGTCCCCGATTTAATTCGATTTTTGACCGAAACTAGTATAAACTAGTGATTAATATATTATGATTTTTTGACCGAACCATGCATTTCGCAAAGTTTCATAGAATATAGTTTTCATATAATTTTTTTGCATGGACTTCCACCATAACCTTCCCTCTTAACATATATAAATGATCTGAAAAATCTCGTATCATTTCAAATAGTTCCCAAATAAATTTTATATTTTTGACCGAAACTAGTGTATAATATACTATTATTTTGGACCGAAACTTGCATTTCAAAAAGTTTAAGAGAATCAAAGTTTCAGATGATTTTTTTCTTGGACTTACCTCTTAACATATATAAATGATATAAGAAGACTCATATCATTTCAAATAGTCCCCAATTAAATTTTATTTTTTTGACCGAAACTTGTGTATAATATACTATGATTTTTGACCGAAACTCGGATTTCAAAAAGTTTCATAGAATCTAATATTTAGATGATTTTTTTGCTTGGACTTCCATCATAACCTTCCCTCTTAACATATATAAATGATATGTGAAGTCTCGTATCATTTCAAATAGTCCCCAATTAAAGTTTATTTTTTTGACCGAAACTAGTGTATAATATATTATGATTTTTTACCGAAACTCGAATTTCGAAAAGTTTCATAGAATCTAATTTTCGGATAATTTTTTGCATGGACTTCCATCATAACCTTCCCTCGTAAAATATAGAAATGATATGTGATGTTTTGTATCATTTCGAAGAGTCCCCGATTTAATTCGATTTTTGACCGAAACTAGTATAAACTAGTGATTAATATATTATGATTTTTTGACCGAACCATGCATTTCGCAAAGTTTCATAGAATATAGTTTTCATATAATTTTTTTGCATGGACTTCCACCATAACCTTCCCTCTTAACATATATAAATGATCTGAAAAATCTCGTATCATTTCAAATAGTTCCCAAATAAATTTTATTTTTTTGACCGAAACTAGTGTATAATATACTATTATTTTGGACCGAAACTTTCATTTCAAAAAGTTTAAGAGAATCAAAGTTTCAGATGATTTTTTCTTGGACTTCCCTCTTAACATATATAAATGATATATGAAGTCTTGTATCATTTCAAATAGTCCCCAATTAAATTTTATTTTTTTGACCGAAACTAGTGTATAATATACTATGATTTTTGACCGAAACTTGCATTTCAAAAAGTTTCATAGAATCTAATATTTAGATGATTTTTTGCATGGACTTCCATCATAACCTTCCCTCGTAAAAAATATAATAATATGTGATGTTTCGTATCATTTCAAACAGTCCCCGATTTAATTCGATTTTTGACCGAAACTAGTATAAACCAGTGTATAATATATTATGATTTTTTGACCGAAACTTGCATTTTGCAAAGTTTCATAGAATCTAGTTTTCAGATGATTTTTTTGCATGGACTTCCATCATAACCTTCCCTCTTAACATATATAAATTATCTGAAAAATCTCGTATCATTTCAAATAGTCCCCAATAAAATTTTATTTTTTTGACCGAAACTAGTGTATTATACTATGATTTTTGACCGAAACTCGGATTTCAAAAAGTTTCATAGAATCTAATTTTTAGATGATTTTTTTGCATGGACTTCCATCATAACCTTCCCTCTTAACATATATAAATGATATGTGAAGTCCCGTATCATTTCAAATAGTCCCCAATTAAATTTTATTTTTTTGACTGAAACTAGTGTATAATATACTATGATTTTTGACCGAAACTCGGATTTCGAAAAGTTTCATAGAATCTAATTTTCGGATGATTTTTTGCATGGACTTCAATCATAACGTTCCCTCGTAAAATATAGAAATGATATGTGATGTTTTGTATCATTTCGAAGAGTCCCCGATTTAATTCGATTTTTGACCAAAACTAGTATAAACTAGTGTATAATATATTATGATTTTTTAACCGAACCATGCATTTCGCAAAGTTTCATAGAATATAGTTTTCATATAATTTATTTGCATGGAATTCCACCATAACCTTCCCTCTTAACATATATAAATGATCTGAAAAGTCTCGTATCATTTCAAATAGTTCCCAAATAAATTTTATTTTTTTGACCGAAACTATTGTATAATATACTATTATTTTGGACCGAAACTTGCATTTCAAAAAGTTTAAGAGAATCAAAGTTTCAGATGATTTTTTTCTTGGACTTCCCTCTTAACATATATAAATGATATATGAAGTCTTGTATCATTTCAAATAGTCCCCAATTAAATTTTATTTTTTTGACCGAAACTAGTGTATAATATACTATGATTTTTGACCGAAACTTGCATTTCAAAAAGTTTCATACAATCTAATTTTCGGATGATTTTTTGCATGGACTTCCATCATAACCTTCCCTCGTAAAAAATATAATAATATGTGAAGTTTCGTATCATTTCAAACAGTCCCCGATTTAATTCGATTTTTGACCGAAACTAGTATAAACCAGTGTATAATATATTATGATTTTTTGACCGAAACTTGCATTTTGCAAAGTTTCATAGAATCTAGTTTTCAGATGATTTTTTTGCATGGACTTCCATCATAACCTTCCCTCTTAACATATATAAATTATCTGAAAAATCTCGTATCATTTCAAATAGTCCCCAATAAAATTTTATTTTTTTGACCGAAACTAGTGTATTATACTATGATTTTTGACCGAAACTCGGATTTCAAAAAGTTTCATAGAATCTAATTTTTAGATGATTTTTTTGCATGGACTTCCATCATAACCTTCCCTCTTAACATATATAAATGATATGTGAAGTCCCGTATCATTTCAAATAGTCCCCAATTAAATTTTATTTTTTTGACTGAAACTAGTGTATAATATACTATGATTTTTGACCGAAACTCGGATTTCGAAAAGTTTCATAGAATCTAATTTTCGGATGATTTTTTGCATGGACTTCAATCATAACGTTCCCTCGTAAAATATAGAAATGATATGTGATGTTTTGTATCATTTCGAAGAGTCCCCGATTTAATTCGATTTTTGACCGAAACTAGTATAAACTAGTGATTAATATATTATGATTTTTTGACCGAACCATGCATTTCGCAAAGTTTCATAGAATATAGTTTTCATATAATTTTTTTGCATGGACTTCCACCATAACCTTCCCTCTTAACATATATAAATGATCTGAAAAATCTCGTATCATTTCAAATAGTTCCCAAATAAATTTTATATTTTTGACCGAAACTAGTGTATAATATACTATTATTTTGGACCGAAACTTGCATTTCAAAAAGTTTAAGAGAATCAAAGTTTCAGATGATTTTTTTCTTGGACTTACCTCTTAACATATATAAATGATATAAGAAGACTCATATCATTTCAAATAGTCCCCAATTAAATTTTATTTTTTTGACCGAAACTTGTGTATAATATACTATGATTTTTGACCGAAACTCGGATTTCAAAAAGTTTCATAGAATCTAATATTTAGATGATTTTTTTGCTTGGACTTCCATCATAACCTTCCCTCTTAACATATATAAATGATATGTGAAGTCTCGTATCATTTCAAATAGTCCCCAATTAAAGTTTATTTTTTTGACCGAAACTAGTGTATAATATATTATGATTTTTTACCGAAACTCGAATTTCGAAAAGTTTCATAGAATCTAATTTTCGGATAATTTTTTGCATGGACTTCCATCATAACCTTCCCTCGTAAAATATAGAAATGATATGTGATGTTTTGTATCATTTCGAAGAGTCCCCGATTTAATTCGATTTTTGACCGAAACTAGTATAAACTAGTGATTAATATATTATGATTTTTTGACCGAACCATGCATTTCGCAAAGTTTCATAGAATATAGTTTTCATATAATTTTTTTGCATGGACTTCCACCATAACCTTCCCTCTTAACATATATAAATGATCTGAAAAATCTCGTATCATTTCAAATAGTTCCCAAATAAATTTTATTTTTTTGACCGAAACTAGTGTATAATATACTATTATTTTGGACCGAAACTTTCATTTCAAAAAGTTTAAGAGAATCAAAGTTTCAGATGATTTTTTCTTGGACTTCCCTCTTAACATATATAAATGATATATGAAGTCTTGTATCATTTCAAATAGTCCCCAATTAAATTTTATTTTTTTGACCGAAACTAGTGTATAATATACTATGATTTTTGACCGAAACTTGCATTTCAAAAAGTTTCATAGAATCTAATATTTAGATGATTTTTTGCATGGACTTCCATCATAACCTTCCCTCGTAAAAAATATAATAATATGTGAAGTTTCGTATCATTTCAAACAGTCCCCGATTTAATTCGATTTTTGACCGAAACTAGTATAAACCAGTGTATAATATATTATGATTTTTTGACCGAAACTTGCATTTTGCAAAGTTTCATAGAATCTAGTTTTCAGATGATTTTTTTGCATGGACTTCCATCATAACCTTCCCTCTTAACATATATAAATTATCTGAAAAATCTCGTATCATTTCAAATAGTCCCCAATAAAATTTTATTTTTTTGACCGAAACTAGTGTATTATACTATGATTTTTGACCGAAACTCGGATTTCAAAAAGTTTCATAGAATCTAATTTTTAGATGATTTTTTTGCATGGACTTCCATCATAACCTTCCCTCTTAACATATATAAATGATATGTGAAGTCCCGTATCATTTCAAATAGTCCCCAATTAAATTTTATTTTTTTGACTGAAACTAGTGTATAATATACTATGATTTTTGACCGAAACTCGGATTTCGAAAAGTTTCATAGAATCTAATTTTCGGATGATTTTTTGCATGGACTTCAATCATAACCTTCCCTCGTAAAATATAGAAATGATATGTGATGTTTTGTATCATTTCGAAGAGTCCCCGATTTAATTCGATTTTTGACCGAAACTAGTATAAACTAGTGATTAATATATTATGATTTTTTGACCGAACCATGCATTTCGCAAAGTTTCATAGAATATAGTTTTCATCTAATTTTTTTGCATGGACTTCCACCATAACCTTCCCTCTTAACATATATAAATGATCTGAAAAATCTCGTATCATTTCAAATAGTTCCCAAATAAATTTTATATTTTTGACCGAAACTAGTGTATAATATACTATTATTTTGGACCGAAACTTGCATTTCAAAAAGTTTAAGAGAATCAAAGTTTCAGATGATTTTTTTCTTGGACTTCCCTCTTAACATATATAAATGATATAAGAAGACTCATATCATTTCAAATAGTCCCCAATTAAATTTTATTTTTTTGACCGAAACTTGTGTATAATAATATACTATGATTTTTGACCGAAACTCGGATTTCAAAAATTTTCATAGAATCTAATATTTAGATGATTTTTTTGCTTGGACTTCCATCATAACCTTCCCTCTTAACATATATAAATGATATGTGAAGTCTCGTATCATTTCAAATAGTCCCCAATTAAAGTTTATTTTTTTTACCGAAACTAGTGTATAATATATTATGATTTTTTACCGAAACTCGAATTTCAAAAAGTTTCATAGAATCTAATTTTCGGATAATTTTTTGCATGGACTTCCATCATAACCTTCCCTCGTAAAATATAGAAATGATATGTGATGTTTTGTATCATTTCGAAGAGTCCCCGATTTAATTCGATTTTTGACCAAAACTAGTATAAACTAGTGATTAATATATTATGATTTTTTGACCGAACCATGCATTTCGCAAAGTTTCATAGAATATAGTTTTCATATAATTTTTTTGCATGGACTTCCACCATAACCTTCCCTCTTAACATATATAAATGATCTGAAAAATCTCGTATCATTTCAAATAGTTCCCAAATAAATTTTATATTTTTGACCGAAACTAGTGTATAATATACTATTATTTTGGACCGAAACTTGCATTTCAAAAAGTTTAAGAGAATCAAAGTTTCAAATGATTTTTTTCTTGGACTTCCCTCTTAACATATATAAATGATATAAGAAGACTCATATCATTTCAAATAGTCCCCAATTAAATTTTATTTTTTTGACCGAAACTTGTGTATAATATACTATGATTTTTGACCGAAACTAGGATTCCAAAAAGTTTCATAGAATCTAATATTTAGATGATTTTTTTGCTTGGACTTCCATCATAACCTTCCCTCTTAACATATATAAATGATATGTGAAGTCTCGTATCATTTCAAATAGTCCCCAATTAAAGTTTATTTTTTTGACCGAAACTAGTGTATAATATATTATGATTTTTTACCGAAACTCGAATTTCGAAAAGTTTCATAGAATCTAATTTTCGGATGATTTTTTGCATGGACTTCCATCATAACCTTCCCTCGTAAAATATAGAAATGATATGTGATGTTTTGTATCATTTCGAAGAGTCCCCGATTTAATTCGATTTTTGACCGAAACTAGTATAAACTAGTGATTAATATATTATGATTTTTTGACCGAACCATGCATTTCGCAAAGTTTCATAGAATATAGTTTTCATATAATTTTTTTGCATGGACTTCCACCATAACCTTCCCTCTTAACATATATAAATGATCTGAAAAATCTCGTATCATTTCAAATAGTTCCCAAATAAATTTTATATTTTTGACCGAAACTAGTGTATAATATACTATTATTTTGGACCGAAACTTGCATTTCAAAAAGTTTAAGAGAATCAAAGTTTCAGATGATTTTTTTCTTGGACTTCCCTCTTAACATATATAAATGATATAAGAAGACTCATATCATTTCAAATAGTCCCCAATTAAATTTTATTTTTTTGACCGAAACTTGTGTATAATATACTATGATTTTTGACCGAAACTCGGATTTCAAAAAGTTTCATAGAATCTAATTTTTAGATGATTTTTTTGCTTGGACTTCCATCATAACCTTCCCTCTTAACATATATAAATGATATGTGAAGTCTCGTATCATTTCAAATAGTCCCCAATTAAAGTTTATTTTTTTGACCGAAACTAGTGTATAATATATTATGATTTTTTTACCGAAACTCGAATTTCGAAAAGTTTCATAGAATCTAATTTTCGGATGATTTTTTTCATGGACTTCCATCATAACCTTCCCTCGTAAAATATAGAAATGATATGTGATGTTTTGTATCATTTCGAAGAGTCCCCGATTTAATTCGATTTTTGACCAAAACTAGTATAAACTAGTGTATAATATATTATGATTTTTTGACCAAACCATGCATTTCGCAAAGTTTCATAGAATATAGTTTTCATATAATTTTTTTGCATGGAAATCCACCATAACCTTCCCTCTTAACATATATAAATGATCTGAAAAGTCTCGTATCATTTCAAATAGTTCCCAAATAAATTTTATTTTTTTGACCAAAACTAGTGTATAATATACTATGATTTTGGACCGAAACTTGCATTTCAAAAAGTTTCATAGAATCAAAGTTTAAGATGATTTTTTTCTTGGACTTCCCTCTTAACATATATAAATGATATATGAAGTCTCGTATCATTTCAAATAGTCCCCAATTAAATTTTATTTTTTTGACCGAAACTAGTGTATAATATACTATGATTTTTGACCGAAACTTGCATTTCAAAAAGTTTCATACAATCTAATTTTCGGATGATTTTTTGCATGGACTTCCATCATAACCTTCCCTCGTAAGAAATATAATAATATGTGAAGTTTCGTATCATTTCAAACAGTCCCCGATTTAATTCGATTTTTGACCGAAACTAGTATAAACCAGTGTATAATATATTATGATTTTTTGACCGAAACTTGCATTTTGCAAAGTTTCATAGAATCTAGTTTTCAGATGATTTTTTTGCATGGACTTCCATCATAACCTTCCCTCTTAACATATATAAATTATCTGAAAAATCTCGTATCATTTCAAATAGTCCCCAATTAAATTTTATTTTTTTGACCGAAACTAGTGTATTATACTATGATTTTTGACCGAAACTCGGATTTCAAAAAGTTTCATAGAATCTAATTTTTAGATGATTTTTTTGCATGGACTTCCATCATAACCTTCCCTCTTAACATATATAAATGATATGTGAAGTCCCGTCTCATTTCAAATAGTCCCCAATTAAATTTTATTTTATTGATTGAAACTAGTGTATAATATACTATGATTTTTGACCGAAACTCGGATTTCGAAAAGTTTCATAGAATCTAATTTTCGGATGATTTTTTGCATGGACTTCAATCATAACCTTCCCTCGTAAAATATAGAAATGATATGTGATGTTTTGTATCATTTCGAAGAGTCCCCGATTTAATTCGATTTTTAACCGAAACTAGTATAAACTAGTGATTAATATATTATGATTTTTTGACCGAACCATGCATTTCGCAAAGTTTCATAGAATATAGTTTTCATATAATTTTTTTGCATGGACTTCCACCATAACCTTCCCTCTTAACATATATAAATGATCTGAAAAATCTCGTATCATTTCAAATAGTTCCCAAATAAATTTTATATTTTTGACCGAAACTAGTGTATAATATACTATTATTTTGGATTGAAACTTGCATTTCAAAAAGTTTAAGAGAATCAAAGTTTCAGATGATTTTTTTCTTGCAATTCCCTCTTAACATAAATAAATGATATATGAAGTCTCTTATCATTTCAAATAGTCCCCAATTAAATTTTATTTTTTTGACCGAAACTAGTGTATAATATACTATGATTTTTGACCGAAACTCGGATTTCAAAAAGTTTCATAGAATCTAATTTTTAGATGATTTTTTTGCATGGACTTCCATCATAACCTTCCCTCTTAACATATATAAATGATATGTGAAGTCTCGTATCATTTCAAATAGTCCCCAATTAAAGTTTATTTCTTTGACCGAAACTAGTGTATAATATACTATGATTTTTGACCGAAACTCGGATTTCGAAAAGTTTCATAGAATCTAATTTTCGGATAATTTTTTGCATGGACTTCCATCATAACCTTCCCTCGTAAAATATAGAAATTATATGTGATGTTTTGTATCATTTCGAAGAGTCCCCGATTTAATTCGATTTTTGACCAAAACTAGTATAAACTAGTGTATAATATATTATGATTTTTTGACCGAACCATGCATTTCGCAAAGTTTCATAGAATATAGTTTTCATATAATTTATTTGCATGGAATTCCACCATAACCTTCCCTCTTAACATATATAAATGATCTGAAAAGTCTCGTTTCATTTCAAATAGTTCCCAAATAAATTTTATTTTTTTGACCGAAACTAGTGTATAATATACTATTATTTTGGACCGAAACTTGCATTTCAAAAAGTTTAAGAGAATCAAAGTTTCAGATGATTTTTTTCTTGGACTTCCCTCTTAACATATATAAATGATATATGAAGTCTTGTATCATTTCAAATAGTCCCCAATTAAATTTTATTTTTTTGACCGAAACTAGTGTATAATATACTATGATTTTTGACCGAAACTTGCATTTCAAAAAGTTTCATACAATCTAATTTTCGGATGATTTTTTGCATGGACTTCCATCATAATCTTCCCTCGTAAAAAATATAATAATATGTGAAGTTTCGTATCATTTCAAACAGTCCCCGATTTAATTCGATTTTTGACCGAAACTAGTATAAACCAGTGTATAATATATTATGATTTTTTGACCGAAACTTGCATTTTGCAAAGTTTCATAGAATCTAGTTTTCAGATGATTTTTTTGCATGGACTTCCATCATAACCTTCCCTCTTAACATATATAAATTATCTGAAAAATCTCGTATCATTTCAAATAGTCCCCAATTAAATTTTATTTTTTTGACCGAAACTAGTGTATTATACTATGATTTTTGACCGAAACTCGGATTTCAAAAAGTTTCATAGAATCTAATTTTTAGATGATTTTTTTGCATGGACTTCCATCATAACCTTCCCTCTTAACATATATAAATGATATGTGAAGTCCCGTATCATTTCAAATAGTCCCCAATTAAATTTTATTTTTTTGACTGAAACTAGTGTATAATATACTATGATTTTTGACCGAAACTCGGATTTCGAAAAGTTTCATAGAATCTAATTTTCGGATGATTTTTTGCATGGACTTCAATTATAACCTTCCCTCGTAAAATATAGAAATGATATGTGATGTTTTGTATCATTTCGAAGAGTCCCCGATTTAATTCGATTTTTGACCGAAACTAGTATAAACTAGTGATTAATATATTATGATTTTTTGACCGAACCATGCATTTCGCAAAGTTTCATAGAATATAGTTTTCATATAATTTTTTTGCATGGACTTCCACCATAACCTTCCCTCTTAACATATATAAATGATCTGAAAAATCTCGTATCATTTCAAATAGTTCCCAAATAAATTTTATATTTTTGACCGAAACTAGTGTATAATATACTATTATTTTGGACCGAAACATGCATTTCAAAAAGTTTAAGAGAATCAAAGTTTCAGATGATTTTTTTCTTGGACTTCCCTCTTAACATATATAAATGATATAAGAAGACTCATATCATTTCAAATAGTCCCCAATTAAATTTTATTTTTTTGACCGAAACTTGTGTATAATATACTATGATTTTTGACCGAAACTCGGATTTCAAAAAGTTTCATAGAATCTAATTTTTAGATGATTTTTTTGCTTGGACTTCCATCATAACCTTCCCTCTTAACATATATAAATGATATGTGAAGTCTCGTATCATTTCAAATAGTCCCCAATTAAAGTTTATTTTTTTGACCGAAACTAGTGTATAATATATTATGATTTTTTACCGAAACTCGAATTTCGAAAAGTTTCATAGAATCTAATTTTCGGATGATTTTTTGCATGGACTTCCATCATAACCTTCCCTCGTAAAATATAGAAATGATATGTGATGTTTTGTATCATTTCGAAGAGTCCCCGATTTAATTCGATTTTTGACCGAAACTAGTATAAACTAGTGATTAATATATTATGATTTTTTGACCGAACCATGCATTTCGCAAAGTTTCATAGAATATAGTTTTCATATAATTTTTTTGCATGGACTTCCACCATAACCTTCCCTCTTAACATATATAAATGATCTGAAAAATCTCGTATCATTTCAAATAGTTCCCAAATAAATTTTATATTTTTGACCGAAACTAGTGTATAATATACTATTATTTTTGACCGAAACTTGCATTTCAAAAAGTTTAAGAGAATCAAAGTTTCAGATGATTTTTTTCTTGGACTTCCCTCTTAACATATATAAATGATATAAGAAGACTCATATCATTTCAAATAGTCCCCAATTAAATTTTATTTTTGTGACCGAAACTTGTGTATAATATACTATGATTTTTGACCGAAACTCGGATTTCAAAAAGTTTCATAGAATCTAATTTTTAGATGATTTTTTTGCTTGGACTTCCATCATAACCTTCCCTCTTAACATATATAAATGATATGTGAAGTCTCGTATCATTTCAAATAGTCCCCAATTAAAGTTTATTTATTTGACCGAAACTAGTGTATAATATATTATGATTTTTTACCGAAACTCGAATTTCGAAAAGTTTCATAGAATCTAATTTTCGGATGATATTTTGCATGGACTTCCATCATAACCTTCCCTCGTAAAATATAGAAATGATATGTGATGTTTTGTATCATTTCGAAGAGTCCCCGATTTAATTCGATTTTTGACCAAAACTAGTATAAACTAGTGTATAATATATTATGATTTTTTGACCAAACCATGCATTTCGCAAAGTTTCATAGAATATAGTTTTCATATAATTTTTTTGCATGGAAATCCACCATAACCTTCCCTCTTAACATATATAAATGATCTGAAAAGTCTCGTATCATTTCAAATAGTTCCCAAATAAATTTTATTTTTTTGACCAAAACTAGTGTATAATATACTATGATTTTGGACCGAAACTTGCATTTCAAAAAGTTTCATAGAATCAAAGTTTAAGATGATTTTTTTCTTGGACTTCCCTCTTAACATAAATAAATGATATATGAAGTCTCGTATCATTTCAAATAGTCCCCAATTAAATTTTATTTTTTTGACCGAAACTAGTGTATAATATACTATGATTTTTGACCGAAACTCGGATTTCAAAAAGTTTCATAGAATCTAATTTTTAGATGATTTTTTTGCATGGACTTCCATCATAACCTTCCCTCTTAACATATATAAATGATATGTGATGTCTTGTATCATTTCAAATAGTCCCCAATTAAAGTTTATTTCTTTGACCGAAACTAGTGTATAATATACTATGATTTTTGACCGAAACTCGGATTTCGAAAAGTTTCATAGAATCTAATTTTCGGATGATTTTTTGCATGGACTTCCATCATAACCTTCCCTCGTAAAATATAGAAATGATATGTGATGTTTTGTATCATTTCGAAGAGTCCCCGATTTAATTCGATTTTTGACCAAAACTAGTATAAACTAGTGTATAATATATTATGATTTTTTGACCGAACCATGCATTTCGCAAAGTTTCATAGAATATATTTTTCATATAATTTTTTTGCATGGACTTCCACCATAACCTTCCGTCCTAACATATATAAATGATCTGAAAAGTCTCGTATCATTTCAAATAGTTCCCAAATAAATTTTATTTTTTTGACCGAAACTAGTGTATAATATACTATTATTTTGGACCGAAAAATGCATTTCAAAAAGTTTAAGAGTATCAAAGTTTCAGATGATTTTTTTCTTGGACTTCCCTCTTAACATATATAAATGATATATGAAGTCTCGTATCATTTCAAATAGTCCCCAATTAAATTTTATTTTTTTGACCGAAACTAGTGTATAATATACTATGATTTTTGACCGAAACTTGCATTTCGAAAAGTTTCATACAATCTAATTTTCGGATGATTTTTTGCATGGACTTCCATCATAACCTTCCCTCGTAAAAAATATAATAATATGTGAAGTTTCGTATCATTTCAAACAGTCCCCGATTTAATTCGATTTTTGACCGAAACTAGTATAAACCAGTGTATAATATATTATGATTTTTTGACCGAAACTTGCATTTTGCAAAGTTTCATAGAATCTAGTTTTCAGATGATTTTTTTGCATGGACTTCCATCATAACCTTCCCTCTTAACATATATAAATTATCTGAAAAATCTCGTATCATTTCAAATAGTCCCCAATTAAATTTTATTTTTTTGACCGAAACTAGTGTATTATACTATGATTTTTGACCGAAACTCGGATTTCAAAAAGTTTCATAGAATCTAATTTTTAGATGATTTTTTTGCATGGACTTCCATCATAACCTTCCCTCTTAACATATATAAATGATATGTGAAGTCCCGTATCATTTCAAATAGTCCCCAATTAAATTTTATTTTTTTGACTGAAACTAGTGTATAATATACTATGATTTTTGACCGAAACTCGGATTTCGAAAAGTTTCATAGAATCTAATTTTCGGATGATTTTTTGCATGGACTTCAATCATAACCTTCCCTCGTAAAATATAGAAATGATATGTGATGTTTTGTATCATTTCGAAGAGTCCCCGATTTAATTCGATTTTTGACCGAAACTAGTATAAACTAGTGATTAATATATTATGATTTTTTGACCGAACCTTGCATTTCGCAAAGTTTCATAGAA
This sequence comes from Lathyrus aphaca, assembly GCA_963966055.1. Classification (NCBI taxonomy): domain Eukaryota; kingdom Viridiplantae; phylum Streptophyta; class Magnoliopsida; order Fabales; family Fabaceae; genus Lathyrus; species Lathyrus aphaca. The sequence goes on from OZ014522.1 coordinate 6,402,331, forward strand.
TATAGTTTTCATATAATTTTTTTGCATGGACTTCCACCATAACCTTCCCTCTTAACATATATAAATGATCTGAAAAGTCTCGTATCATTTCAAATAGTTCCCAAATAAATTTTATTTTTTTGACCGAAACTAGTGTATAATATACTATGATTTTGGACCGAAACTTGCATTTCAAAAAGTTTCATAGAATCAAAGTTTAAGATGATTTTTTCTTGGACTTCCCTCTTAACATAAATAAATGATATATGAAGTCTCGTATCATTTCAAATAGTCCCCAATTAAATTTTATTTTTTTGACCGAAACTAGTGTATAATATACTATGATTTTTGACCGAAACTCGGATTTCAAAAAGTTTCAGACTCTAATTTTTAGATGATTTTTTTGCATGGACTTCCATCATAACCTTCCCTCTTAACATATATAAATGATATGTGAAGTCTTGTATCATTTCAAATAGTCCCCAATTAAAGTTTATTTCTTTGACCGAAACTAGTGTATAATATACTATGATTTTTGACCGAAACTCGGATTTCGAAAAGTTTCATAGAATCTAATTTTCGGATGATTTTTTGCATGGACTTCCATCATAACCTTCCCTCGTAAAATATAGAAATGATATGTGATGTTTTGTATCATTTCGAAGAGTCCCCGATTTAATTCGATTTTTGACCAAAACTAGTATAAACTAGTGTATAATATATTATAATTTTTTGACCGAACCATGCATTTCGCAAAGTTTCATAGAATATAGTTTTCATATAATTTTTTTGCATGGACTTCCACCATAACCTTCCCTCTTAACATATATAAATGATCTGAAAAGTCTCGTATCATTTCAAATAGTTCCCAAATAAATTTTATTTTTTTGACCGAAACTAGTGTATAATATACTATTATTTTGGACCGAAACATGCATATCAAAAAGTTTAAGAGTATCAAAGTTTCAGATGATTTTTTTCTTGGACTTCCCTCTTAACATATATAAATGATATATGAAGTCTCGTATCATTTCAAATAGTCCCCAATTAAATTTTATTTTTTTGACCGAAACTAGTGTGTAATATACTATGATTTTTGACCGAAACTTGCATTTCGAAAAGTTTCATACAATCTAATTTTCGGATGATTTTTTGCATGGACTTCCATCATAACCTTCCCTCGTAAAAAATATAATAATATGTGAAGTTTCATATCATTTCAAACAGTCCCCGATTTAATTCGATTTTTGACCGAAACTAGTATAAACCAGTGTATAATATATTATGATTTTTTGACCGAAACTTGCATTTTGCAAAGTTTCATAGAATCTAGTTTTCAGATGATTTTTTTGCATGGACTTCCATCATAACCTTCCCTCTTAACATATATAAATTATCTGAAAAATCTCGTATCATTTCAAATAGTCCCCAATAAAATTTTATTTTTTTGACCGAAACTAGTGTATTATACTATGATTTTTGACCGAAACTCGGATTTCAAAAAGTTTCATAGAATCTAATTTTTAGATGATTTTTTTGCATGGACTTCCAAACTAACCTTCCCTCTTAACATATATAAATGATATGTGAAGTCTTGTATCATTTCAAATAGTCCCCAATTAAAGTTTATTTCTTTGACCGAAACTAGTGTATAATATACTATGATTTTTGACCGAAACTCGGATTTCGAAAAGTTTCATAGAATCTAATTTTCGGATGATTTTTTGCATGGACTTCCATCATAACCTTCCCTCGTAAAATATAGAAATGATATGTGATGTTTTGTATCATTTCGAAGAGTCCCCGATTTAATTCGATTTTTGACCGAAACTAGTATAAACTAGTGTATAATATATTATGATTTTTTGACCGAACCATGCATTTCGCAAAGTTTCATAGAATATAGTTTTCATATAATTTTTTTGCATGGACTTCCACCATAACCTTCCCTCTTAACATATATTAATGATCTGAAAAGTCTCGTATCATTTCAAATAGTTCCCAAATAAATTTTATTTTTTTGACCGAAACTAGTGTATAATATACTATTATTTTAGACCGAAACATGCATTTCAAAAAGTTTAAAAGTATCAAAGTTTCAGATGATTTTTTTCTTGGACCTCCCTCTTAACATATATAAATGATATATGAAGTCTCGTATCATTTCAAATAGTCCCCAATTAAATTTTATTTTTTTGACCGAAACTAGTGTATAATATACTATGATTTTTGACCGAAACTTGCATTTCGAAAAGTTTCATACAATCTAATTTTCGGATGATTTTTTGCATGGACTTCCATCATAACCTTCCCTCGTAAAAAATATAATAATATGTGAAGTTTCGTATCATTTCAAACAGTCCTCGATTTAATTCGATTTTTGACCGAAACTAGTATAAACCAGTGTATAATATATTATGATTTTTTGACCGAAACCTCCATTTTGCAAAGTTTCATAGAATCTAGTTTTCAGATGATTTTTTTGCATGGACTTCCATCATAACCTTCCCTCTTAACATATATAAATTATCTGAAAAATCTCGTATCATTTCAAATAGTCCCCAATTATATTTTATTTTTTTGACCGAAACTAGTGTATTATACAATGATTTTTGACCGAAACTCGGATTTCAAAAAGTTTCATAGAATCTAATTTTTAGATGATTTTTTTGCATGGACTTCCAAACTAACCTTCCCTCTTAACATATATAAATGATATGTGAAGTCTTGTATCATTTCAAATAGTCCCCAATTAAAGTTTATTTCTTTGACCGAAACTAGTGTATAATATACTATGATTTTTGACCGAAACTCGGATTTCGAAAAGTTTCATAGAATCTAATTTTCGGATGATTTTTTGCATGGACTTCCATCATAACCTTCCCTCGTAAAATATAGAAATGATATGTGATGTTTTGTATCATTTCGAAGAGTCCCCGATTTAATTCGATTTTTGACCGAAACTAGTATAAACTAGTGTATAATATATTATGATTTTTTGACCGAACCATGCATTTCGCAAAGTTTCATAGAATATAGTTTTCATATAATTTTTTTGCATGGACTTCCACCATAACCTTCCCTCTTAACATATATTAATGATCTGAAAAGTCTCGTATCATTTCAAATAGTTCCCAAATAAATTTTATTTTTTTGACCGAAACTAGTGTATAATATACTATTATTTTAGACCGAAACATGCATTTCAAAAAGTTTAAAAGTATCAAAGTTTCAGATGATTTTTTTCTTGGACCTCCCTCTTAACATATATAAATGATATATGAAGTCTCGTATCATTTCAAATAGTCCCCAATTAAATTTTATTTTTTTGACCGAAACTAGTGTATAATATACTATGATTTTTGACCGAAACTTGCATTTCGAAAAGTTTCATACAATCTAATTTTCGGATGATTTTTTGCATGGACTTCCATCATAACCTTCCCTCGTAAAAAATATAATAATATGTGAAGTTTCGTATCATTTCAAACAGTCCCCGATTTAATTCGATTTTTGACCGAAACTAGTATAAACCAGTGTATAATATATTATGATTTTTTGACCGAAACTTGCATTTTGCAAAGTTTCATAGAATCTAGTTTTCATATGATTTTTTTGCATGGACTTCCATCATAACCTTCCCTCTTAACATATATAAATTATCTGAAAAATCTCGTATCATTTCAAATAGTCCCCAATTAAATTTTATTTTTTTGACCGAAACTAGTGTATTATACTATGATTTTTGACCGAAACTCGGATTTCAAAAAGTTTCATAGAATCTAATTTTTAGATGATTTTTTTGCATGGACTTCCATCATAACCTTCCCTCTTAACATATATAAATGATATGTGAAGTCCCGTATCATTTCAAATAGTCCCCAATTAAATTTTATTTTTTTGACTGAAACTAGTGTATAATATACTATGATTTTTGACCGAAACTCGGATTTCGAAAAGTTTCATAGAATCTAATTTTCGGATGATTTTTTGCATGGACTTCAATCATAACCTTCCCTCGTAAAATATAGAAATGATATGTGATGTTTTGTATCATTTCGAAGAGTCCCCGATTTAATTCGATTTTTGACCGAAACTAGTATAAACTAGTGATTAATATATTATGATTTTTTGACCGAACCATGCATTTCGTAAAGTTTCATAGAATATAGTTTTCATATAATTTTTTTGCATGGACTTCCACCATAACCTTCCCTCTTAACATATATAAATGATCTGAAAAGTCTCGTATCATTTCAAATAGTTCCCAAATAAATTTTATTTTTTTGACCGAAACTAGTGTATAATATACTATGATTTTGGACCGAAACTTGCATTTCAAAAAGTTTCATAGAATCAAAGTTTAAGATGATTTTTTTCTTGGACTTCCCTCTTAACATAAATAAATGATATATGAAGTCTCGTATCATTTCAAATAGTCCCCAATTAAATTTTATTTTTTTGACCGAAACTAGTGTATAATATACTATGATTTTTGACCGAAACTCGGATTTCAAAAAGTTTCATAGAATCTAATTTTTAGATGATTTTTTTGCATGGACTTCCATCATAACCTTCCCTCTTAACATATATAAATGATATGTGAAGTCTTGTATCATTTCAAATAGTCCCCAATTAAAGTTTATTTCTTTGACCGAAACTAGTGTATAATATACTATGATTTTTGACCGAAACTCGGATTTCGAAAAGTTTCATAGAATCTAATTTTCGGATGATTTTTTGCATGGACTTCCATCATAACCTTCCCTCGTAAAATATAGAATTGATATGTGATGTTTTGTATCATTTCGAAGAGTCCCCGATTTAATTCGATTTTTGACCAAAACTAGTATAAACTAGTGTATAATATATTATGATTTTTTGACCGAACCATGCATTTCGCAAAGTTTCATAGAATATAGTTTTCATATAATTTTTTTGCATGGACTTCCACCATAACCTTCCCTCTTAACATATATAAATGATCTGAAAAGTCTCGTATCATTTCAAATAGTTCCCAAATAAATTTTATTTTTTTGACCGAAACTAGTGTATAATATACTATTATTTTGGACCGAAACATGCATTTCAAAAAGTTTAAGAGTATCAAAGTTTCAGATGATTTTCTTCTTGGACTTCCCTCTTAACATATATAAATGATATATGAAGTCTCGTATCATTTCAAATAGTCCCCAATTAAATTTTATTTTTTTGACCGAAACTAGTGTATAATATACTATGATTTTTGACCGAAACTTGCATTTCGAAAAGTTTCATACAATCTAATTTTCGGATGATTTTTTGCATGGACTTCCATCATAACCTTCCCTCGTAAAAAAATATAATAATATGTGAAGTTTCGTATCATTTCAAACAGTCCCCGATTTAATTCGATTTTTGACCGAAACTAGTATAATCCAGTGTATAATATATTATGATTTTTTGACCGAAACTTGCATTTTGCAAAGTTTCATAGAATCTAGTTTTCAGATGATTTTTTTGCATGGACTTCCATCATAACCTTCCCTCTTAACATATATAAATTATCTGAAAAATCTCGTATCATTTCAAATAGTCCCCAATTATATTTTATTTTTTTGACCGAAACTAGTGTATTATACTATGATTTTTGACCGAAACTCGGATTTCAAAAAGTTTCATAGAATCTAATTTTTAGATGATTTTTTTGCATGGACTTCCAAACTAACCTTCCCTCTTAACATATATAAATGATATGTGAAGTCTTGTATCATTTCAAATAGTCCCCAATTAAAGTTTATTTCTTTGACCGAAACTAGTGTATAATATACTATGATTTTTGACCGAAACTCGGATTTCGAAAAGTTTCATAGAATCTAATTTTCGGATGATTTTTTGCATGGACTTCCATCATAACCTTCCCTCGTAAAATATAGAAATGATATGTGATGTTTTGTATCATTTCGGAGTCCCCGATTTAATTCGATTTTTGACCGAAACTAGTATAAACTAGTGATTAATATATTATGATTTTTTGACCGAACCATGCATTTCGTAAAGTTTCATAGAATATAGTTTTCATATAATTTTTTTGCATGGACTTCCACCATAACCTTCCCTCTTAACATATATAAATGATCTGAAAAGTCTCGTATCATTTCAAATAGTTCCCAAATAAATTTTATTTTTTTGACCGAAACTAGTGTATAATATACTATTATTTTGGACCGAAACATGCATTTCAAAAAGTTTAAAAGTATCAAAGTTTCAGATGATTTTTTTCTTGGACTTCCCTCTTAACATATATAAATGATATATGAAGTCTCGTATCATTTCAAATAGTTCCCAATTAAATTTTATTTTTTTGACCGAAACTAGTGTATAATATACTATGATTTTTGACCGAAACTTGCATTTCGAAAAGTTTCATACAATCTAATTTTCGGATGATTTTTTGCATGGACTTCCATCATAACCTTCCCTCGTAAAAAATATAATAATATGTGAAGTTTCGTATCATTTCAAACAGTCCCCGATTTAATTCGATTTTTGACCGAAACTAGTATAAACCAGTGTATAATATATTGTGATTTTTTGACCGAAACTTGCATATTGCAAAGTTTCATAGAATCTAGTTTTCAGATGATTTTTTTGCATGGACTTCCATCATAACCTTCCCTCTTAACATATATAAATTATCTGAAAAATCTCGTATCATTTAAAATAGTCCCCAATTAAATTTTATTTTTTTGACCGAAACTAGTGTATTATACTATGATTTTTGACCGAAACTCGGATTTCAAAAAGTTTCATAGAATCTAATTTTTAGATGATTTTTTTGCATGGACTTCCATCTTAACCTTCCCTCTTAACATATATAAATGATATGTGAAGTCCCGTATCATTTCAAATAGTCCCCAATTAAATTTTATTTTTTTGACTGAAACTAGTGTATAATATACTATGATTTTTGACCGAAACTCGGATTTCGAAAAGTTTCATAGAATCTAATTTTCGGATGATTTTTTGCATGGACTTCAATCATAACCTTCCCTCGTAAAATATAGAAATGATATGTGATGTTTTGTATCATTTCGAAGAGTCCCCGATTTAATTCGATTTTTGACCAAAACTAGTATAAACTAGTGTATAATATATTATGATTTTTTGACCGAACCATGCATTTCGCAAAGTTTCATAGAATATAGTTTTCATATAATTTTTTTGCATGGACTTCCACCATAACCTTCCCTCTTAACATATATAAATGATCTGAAAAGTCTCGTATCATTTCAAATAGTTCCCAAATAAATTTTATTTTTTTGACCGAAACTAGTGTATAATATACTATTATTTTGGACCGAAAGATGCATTTCAAAAACTTTAAAAGTATCAAAGTTTCAGATGATTTTTTTCTTGGACTTCCCTCTTAACATATATAAATGATATATGAAGTCTCGTATCATTTCAAATAGTCCCCAATTAAATTTTATTTTTTTGACCGAAACTAGTGTATAATATACTATGAATTTTGACCGAAACTCGGATTTCAAAAAGTTTCATAGAATCTAATTTTTAGATGATTTTTTTGCTTGGACTTCCATCATAACCTTCCCTCTTAACATATATAAATGATATGTGAAGTCTCGTATCATTTCAAATAGTCCCCAATTAAAGTTTATTTTTTTGACCGAAACTAGTGTATAATATATTATGATTTTTTACCGAAACTCGAATTTCGAAAAGTTTCATAGAATCTAATTTTCGGATGAATTTTTGCATGGACTTCCATCATAACCTTCCCTCGTAAAATATAGAAATGATATGTGATGTTTTGTATCATTTCGAAGAGTCCCCGATTTAATTCGATTTTTGACCAAAACTAGTATAAACTAGTGTATAATATATTATGATTTTTTGACCGAACTATGCATTTCGCAAAGTTTCATAGAATATAGTTTTCATATAATTTTTTTGCATGGACTTCCACCATAACCTTCCCTCTTAACATATATAAATGATCTGAAAAGTCTCGTATCATTTCAAATAGTTCCCAAATAAATTTTATTTTTTTGACCGAAACTAGTGTATAATATATTATGATTTTGGACCGAAACTTGCATTTCAAAAAGTTTCATAGAATCAAAGTTTAAGATGATTTTTTTCTTGGACATCCCTCTTAACATAAATAAATGATATATGAAGTCTCGTATCATTTCAAATAGTCCCCAATTAAATTTTATTTTTTTGACCGAAACTAGTGTATAATATACTATGATTTTTGACCGAAACTCGGATTTCAAAAAGTTTCATAGAATCTAATTTTTAGATGATTTTTTTGCATGGACTTCCATCATAACCTTCCCTCTTAACATATATAAATGATATGTGAAGTCTTGTATCATTTCAAATAGTCCCCAATTAAAGTTTATTTCTTTGACCGAAACTAGTGTATAATATACTATGATTTTTGACCGAAACTCGGATTTCGAAAAGTTTCATAGAATCTAATTTTCGGATGATTTTTTGCATGGACTTCCATCATAAAATATAGAAATATAGAAATGATATGTGATGTTTTGTATCATTTCGAAGAGTTCCCGATTTAATTCGATTTTTGACCAAAACTAGTATAAACTAGTGTATAATATATTATGATTTTTTGACCGAACCATACATTTCGCAAAGTTTCATAGAATATAGTTTTCATATATTTTTTTTGCATGGACTTCCACCATAACCTTCCCTCTTAACATATATAAATGATCTGAAAAGTCTCGTATCATTTCAAATAGTTCCCAAATAAATTTTATTTTTTTGACCGAAACTAGTGTATAATATACTATTATTTTGGACCGAAACATGCATTTCAAAAAGTTTAAGAGTATCAAAGTTTCAGATGATTTTTTTCTTGGACTTCCCTCTTAACATATATAAATGATATATGAAGTCTCGTATCATTTCAAATAGTCCCCAATTAAATTTTATTTTTTTGACCGAAACTAGTGTATAATATACTATTATTTTTGACCGAAACTTGCATTTCTAAAAGTTTCATACAATCTAATTTTCGGATGATTTTTTGCATGGACTTCCATCATAACCTTCCCTCGAAAAAAATATAATAATATGTGAAGTTTCGTATCATTTCAAACAGTCGCCGATTTAATTCGATTTTTGACCGAAACTAGTATAAACCAGTGTATAATATATTATGATTTTTTGACCGAAACTTGCATTTTGCAAAGTTTCATAGAATCTAGTTTTCAGATGATTTTTTTGCATGGACTTCCATCATAACCTTCCCTCTTAACATATATAAATTATCTGAAAAATCTCGTATCATTTCAAATAGTCCCCAATTATATTTTATTTTTTTGACCGAAACTAGTGTATTATACTATGATTTTTGACCGAAACTCGTATTTCAAAAAGTTTCATAGAATCTAATTTTTAGATGATTTTTTTGCATGGACTTCCAAACTAACCTTCCCTCTTAACATATATAAATGATATGTGAAGTCCCGTATCATTTCAAATAGTCCCCAATTAAATTTTATTTTTTTGACTGAAACTAGTGTATAATATACTATGATTTTTGACTGAAACTCGGATTTCGAAAAGTTTCATAGAATCTAATTTTCGGATGATTTTTTGCATGGACTTCCATCATAACCTTCCCTCGTAAAATATAGAAATGATATGTGATGTTTTGTATCATTTCGAAGAGTCCCCGATTTAATTCGATTTTTGACCGAAACTAGTATAAACTAGTGATTAATATATTATGATTTTTTGACCGAACCATGCATTTCGCAATGTTTCATAGAATATAGTTTTCATATAATTTTTTTGCATGGACTTCCACCATAACCTTCCCTCTTAACATATATAAATGATCTGAAAAATCTCGTATCATTTCAAATAGTTCCCAAATAAATTTTATATTTTTGACCGAAACTAGTGTATAATATACTATTATTTTGGACCGAAACTTGCATTTCAAAAAGTTTAAGAGAATCAAAGTTTCAGATGATTTTTTTCTTGGACTTCCCTCTTAACATATATAAATGATATAAGAAGACTCATATCATTTCAAATAGTCCCCAATTAAATTTTATTTTTTTGACCTAAACTAGTGTATAATATACTATGATTTTTGACCGAAACTCGGATTTCAAAAAGTTTCATAGAATCTAATTTTTAGATAATTTTTTTCCTTGGACTTCCATCATAACCTTCCCTCTTAACATATATAAATGATATGTGAAGTCTCGTATCATTTCAAATAGTCCCCAATTAAAGTTTATTTTTTTGACCGAAACTAGTGTATAATATATTATGATTTTTGACCGAAACTCGGATTTCGAAAAGTTTCATAGAATCTAATTTTCGGTTGATTTTTTGCATGGACTTCCATCATAACCTTCCCTCGTAAAATATAGAAATAATATGTGATGTTTTGTATCATTTCGAAGAGTCCCCGATTTAATTCGATTTTTGACCAAAACTAGTATAAACTAGTGTATAATATATTATGATTTTTTGACCAAACCATGCATTTCGCAAAGTTTCATAGAATATAGTTTTCATATAATTTTTTTGCATGGACTTCAACCATAACCTTCCCTCTTAACATATATAAATGATCTGAAAAGTCTCGTATCATTTCAAATAGTTCCCAAATAAATTTATTTTTTTGACTGAAACTAGTGTATAATATACTATGATTTTGGACCGAAACTTGCATTTCAAAAAGTTTCATAGAATCAAAGTTTAAGATGATTTTTTTCTTGGACTTCCCTCTTAACATATATAAATGATATATGAAGTCTCGTATCATTTCAAATAGTCCCCAATTAAATTTTATTTTTTTGACCGAAACTAGTGTATAATATACTATGATTTTTGACCGAAACTCGGATTTCAAAAAGTTTCATAGAATCTAATTTTTAGATGATTTTTTTGCATGGACTTCCATCATAATCTTCCCTCTTAACATATATAAATGATATGTGAAGTCTCTATTATTTCAAATAGTCCCCAATTAAAGTTTATTTCTGTGACCGAAACTAGTGTATAATATACTATGATTTTTGACCGAAACTCGGATTTCGAAAAGTTACATAGAATCTAATTTTCGGATGATTTTTTGCATGGACTTCCATCATAACCTTCCCTCGTAAAATATAGAAATGATATGTGATGTTTTGTATCATTTCGAAAAGTCCCCGATTTAATTCGATTTTTGACCAAAACTAGTATAAACTAGTGTTTAATATATTATGATTTTTTGACCGAACCATGCATTTTTCAAAGTTTCATAGAATATAGTTTTCATATAATTTTTTTGCATGGAATTCCACCATAACCTTCCCTCTTAACATATATAAATGATCTGAAAAGTCTCGTATCATTTCAAATAGTTCCCAAATAAATTTTATTTTTTTTACCGAAACTAGTGTATAATATACTATGATTTTGGACCGAAACTTGCATTTCAAAAAGTTTCATAGAATCAAATTTTCAGATAATTTTTTTCTTGGACTTCCTTCTTAACATATATAAATGATATATGAAGTCTCGTATTATTTCAAATAGTCCCCAATTATATTTTATTTTTTTGACCGAAACTAGTGTATAATATACTATGATTTTTGACCGAAACTCGGATTTCAAAAAGTTTCATAGAATCTAATTTTTAGATGATTTTTTTGCATGGACTTCCATCATAACCTTCCCTCTTAACATATATAAATGATATGTGAAGTCTCTATTATTTCAAATAGTCCCCAATTAAAGTTTATTTCTTAGACCGAAACTAGTGTATAATATACTATGATTTTTGACCAAAACTCAAATTTCGAAAAGTTTCATAGAATATAATTTTCGGATGATTTTTTGCATGGACTTCCATCATAACCTTCCCTCGTAAAATATAAATATGATATGTGATGTTTTGTATCATTTCGAAGAGTCCCCGATTTAATTCGATTTTTGACCGAAACTAGTATAAACTAGTGTATAATATATTATGATTTTTTGACCGAACCATGCATTTCGCAAAGTTTCATAGAATATAGTTTTCATATGATTTTTTTGCATGGATTCCACCATAACCTTCCCTCTTAACATATATAAATGATCTGAAAAGTCTCGTATCATTTCAAATAGTTCCCAAATAAATTTTATTTTTTTGACCGAAACTAGTGTATAATATACTATTATTTTTGACCGAAACATGCATTTCAAAAACTTTAAAAGTATCAAAGTTTCAGATGATTTTTTTCTTGGACTTCCCTCTTAACATATATAAATGATATATGAAGTCTCGTATCATTTCAAATAGTCCCCAATTAAATTTTATTTTTTTGACCGAAACTAGTGTATAATATACTATGATTTTTGACCGAAACTTGCATTTCGAAAAGTTTCATACAATCTAATTTTCGGATGATTTTTTGCATGGACTTCCATCATAACCTTCCCTCGTAAAAAATATAATAATATGTGAAGTTTCGTATCATTTCAAACAGTCCCCGATTTAATTCGATTTTTGACCGAAACTAGTATAAACCAGTGTATAATATATTATGATTTTTTGACCGAAACTTGCATTTTGCAAAGTTTCATAGAATCTAGTTTTCAGATGATTTTTTGCATGGACTTCCATCATAACCTTCCCTCTTAACATATATAAATTATCTGAAAAATCTCTTATCATTTCAAATAGTCCCCAATTAAATTTTATTTTTTTGACCGAAACTAGTGTATTATACTATGATTTTTGACCGAAACTCGGATTTCAAAAAGTTTCATAGAATCTAATTTTTAGATGATTTTTTTGCATGGACTTTCATCATAACCTTCCCTCTTAACATATATAAATGATATGTGAAGTCCCGTATCATTTCAAATAGTCCCCAATTAAATTTTATTTTTTTGACTGAAACTAGTGTATAATATACTATGATTTTTGACCGAAACTCGGATTTCGAAAAGTTTCATAGAATCTAATTTTCGGATGATTTTTTGCATGGACTTCAATCATAACCTTCCCTCGTAAAATATAGAAATGATATGTGATGTTTTGTATCATTTCGAAGTGTCCCCGATTTAATTCGATTTTTGACCGAAACTAGTATAAACTAGTGATTAATATATTATGATTTTTTGACCGAACCATGCATTTCGTAAAGTTTCATAGAATATAGTTTTCATATAATTTTTTTGCATGGACTTCCACCATAACCTTCCCTCTTAACATATATAAATGATCTGAAAAATCTCGTATCATTTCAAATAGTTCCCAAATAAATTTTATATTTTTGATCGAAACTAGTGTATAATATACTATTATTTTGGACCGAAACTTGCATTTCAAAAAGTTTAAGAGAATCAAAGTTTCAGATGATTTTTTTCTTGGACTTCCCTCTTAACATATATAAATGATATAAGAAGACTCATATCATTTCAAATAGTCCCCAATTAAATTTTATTTTTTTGACCGAAACTTGTGTATAATATACTATGATTTTTGACCGAAACTCGGATTTCAAAAAATTTCATAGAATCTAATTTTTAGATGATTTTTTTGCTTGGACTTCCATCATAACCTTCCCTCTTAACATATATAAATGATATGTGAAGTCTCGTATCATTTCAAATAGTCCCCAATTAAAGTTTATTTTTTTGACCGAAACTAGTGTATAATATATTATGATTTTTTACCGAAACTCGAATTTCGAAAAGTTTCATAGAATCTAATTTTCGGATGATTTTTTGCATGGACTTCCATCATAACCTTCCCTCGTAAAATATAGAAATGATATGTGATGTTTTGTATCATTTCGAAGAGTCCCCGATTTAATTCGATTTTTGACCAAAACTAGTATAAACTAGTGTATAATATATTATGATTTTTTGACCGAACTATGCATTTCGCAAAGTTTCATAGAATATAGTTTTCATATAATTTTTTTGCATGGACTTCCACCATAACCTTCCCTCTTAACATATATAAATGATCTGAAAAGTCTCGTATCATTTCAAATAGTTCCCAAATAAATTTTATTTTTTTGACCGAAACTAGTGTATAATATACTATGATTTTGGATCGAAAAATGCATTTCAAAAAGTTTCATAGAATCAAAGTTTAAGATGATTTTTTTCTTGGACTTCCCTCTTAACATAAATAAATGATATATGAAGTCTCGTATCATTTCAAATATTCCCCAATTAAATTTTATTTTTTTGACCGAAACTAGTGTATAATATACTATGATTTTTGACCGAAACTCGGATTTCAAAAAGTTTCATAGAATCTAATTTTTAGATGATTTTTTTGCATGGACTTCCATCATAACCTTCCCTCTTAACATATATAAATGATATGTGAAGTCTTGTATCATTTCAAATAGTCCCCAATTAAAGTTTATTTCTTTGACCGAAACTAGTGTATAATATACTATGATTTTTGACCGAAACTCGGATTTCGAAAAGTTTCATAGAATCTAATTTTCGGATGATTTTTTGCATGGACTTCCATCATAACCTTCCCTCGTAAAATATAGAAATGATATGTGATGTTTTGTATCATTTCGAAGAGTCCCCGATTTAATTCGATTTTTGACCAAAACTAGTATAAACTAGTGTATAATATATTATGATTTTTTGACCGAACCATACATTTCGCAAAGTTTCATAGAATATAGTTTTCATATAATTTTTTTGCATGGACTTCCACCATAACCTTCCCTCTTAACATATATAAATGATCTGAAAAGTCTCGTATCATTTCAAATAGTTCCCAAATAAATTTTATTTTTTTGACCGAAACTAGTGTATAATATACTATTATTTTGGACCGAAACATGCATTTCAAAAAGTTTAAGAGTATCAAAGTTTCAGATGATTTTTTTCTTGGACTTCCCTCTTAACATATATAAATGATATATGAAGTCTCGTATCATTTCAAATAGTCCCCAATTAAATTTTATTTTTTTGACCGAAACTAGTGTATAATATATTATGATTTTTGACCGAAACTTGCATTTCGAAAAGTTTCATACAATCTAATTTTCGGATGATTTTTTGCATGGACTTCCATCATAACCTTCCCTCGTAAAAAATATAATAATATGTGAAGTTTCGTATCATTTCAAACAGTCCCCGATTTAATTCGATTTTTGACCGAAACTAGTATAAACCAGTGTATAATATATTATGATTTTTTGACCGAAACTTGCATTTTGCAAAGTTTCATAGAATCTAGTTTTCAGATGATTTTTTTGCATGGACTTCCATCATAACCTTCCCTCTTAACATATATAAATTATCTGAAAAATCTCGTATCATTTCAAATAGTCCCCAATTATATTTTATTTTTTTGACCGAAACTAGTGTATTATACTATGATTTTTGACCGAAACTCGTATTTCAAAAAGTTTCATAGAATCTAATTTTTAGATGATTTTTTTGCATGGACTTCCAAACTAACCTTCCCTCTTAACATATATAAATGATATGTGAAGTCCCGTATCATTTCAAATAGTCCCCAATTAAATTTTATTTTTTTGACTGAAACTAGTGTATAATATACTATGATTTTTGACTGAAACTCGGATTTCGAAAAGTTTCATAGAATCTAATTTTCGGATGATTTTTTGCATGGACTTCCATCATAACCTTCCCTCGTAAAATATAGAAATGATATGTGATGTTTTGTATCATTTCGAAGAGTGCCCGATTTAATTCGATTTTTGACCGAAACTAGTATAAACTAGTGATTAATATATTATGATTTTTTGACCGAACCATGCATTTCGCAAAGTTTCATAGAATATAGTTTTCATATAATTTTTTTGCATGGACTTCCACCATAACCTTCCCTCTTAACATATATAAATGATCTGAAAAATCTCGTATCATTTCAAATAGTTCCCAAATAAATTTTATATTTTTGACCGAAACTAGTGTATAATATACTATTATTTTGGACCGAAACATGCATTTCAAAAAGTTTAAGAGAATCAAAGTTTCAGATGATTTTTTTCTTGGACTTCCCTCTTAACATATATAAATGATATAAGAAGACTCATATCATTTCAAATAGTCCCCAATTAAATTTTATTTTTTTGACCTAAACTAGTGTATAATATACTATGATTTTTGACCGAAACTCGGATTTCAAAAAGTTTCATAGAATCTAATTTTTAGATAATTTTTTTCCTTGGACTTCCATCATAACCTTCCCTCTTAACATATATAAATGATATGTGAAGTCTCGTATCATTTCAAATAGTCCCCAATTAAAGTTTATTTTTTTGACCGAAACTAGTGTATAATATATTATGATTTTTGACCGAAACTCGGATTTCGAAAAGTTTCATAGAATCTAATTTTCGGTTGATTTTTTGCATGGACTTCCATCATAACCTTCCCTCGTAAAATATAGAAATAATATGTGATGTTTTGTATCATTTCGAAGAGTCCCCGATTTAATTCGATTTTTGACCAAAACTAGTATAAACTAGTGTATAATATATTATGATTTTTTGACCAAACCATGCATTTCGCAAAGTTTCATAGAATATAGTTTTCATATAATTTTTTTGCATGGACTTCAACCATAACCTTCCCTCTTAACATATATAAATGATCTGAAAAGTCTCGTATCATTTCAAATAGTTCCCAAATAAATTTTATTTTTTTGACTGAAACTAGTGTATACTATGATTTTGGACCGAAACTTGCATTTCAAAAAGTTTCATAGAATCAAAGTTTAAGATGATTTTTTTCTTGGACTTCCCTCTTAACATATATAAATGATATATGAAGTCTCGTATCATTTCAAATAGTCCCCAATTAAATTTTATTTTTTTGACCGAAACTAGTGTATAATATACTATGATTTTTGACCGAAACTCGGATTTCAAAAAGTTTCATAGAATCTAATTTTTAGATGATTTTTTTGCATGGACTTCCATCATAATCTTCCCTCTTAACATATATAAATGATATGTGAAGTCTCTATTATTTCAAATAGTCCCCAATTAAAGTTTATTTCTGTGACCGAAACTAGTGTATAATATACTATGATTTTTGACCGAAACTCGGATTTCGAAAAGTTTCATAGAATCTAATTTTCGGATGATTTTTTGCATGGACTTCCATCATAACCTTCCCTCGTAAAATATAGAAATGATATGTGATGTTTTGTATCATTTCGAAAAGTCCCCGATTTAATTCGATTTTTGACCAAAACTAGTATAAACTAGTGTTTAATATATTATGATTTTTTGACCGAACCATGCATTTTTCAAAGTTTCATAGAATATAGTTTTCATATAATTTTTTTGCATGGAATTCTACCATAACCTTCCCTCTTAACATATATAAATGATCTGAAAAGTCTCGTATCATTTCAAATAGTTCCCAAATAAATTTTATTTTTTTTACCGAAACTAGTGTATAATATACTATGATTTTGGACCGAAACTTGCATTTCAAAAAGTTTCATAGAATCAAATTTTCAGATGATTTTTTTCTTGGACTTCCTTCTTAACATATATAAATGATATATGAAGTCTCGTATTATTTCAAATAGTCCCCAATTATATTTTATTTTTTTGACCGAAACTAGTGTATAATATATTATGATTTTTGACCGAAACTCGGATTTCAAAAAGTTTCATAGAATCTAATTTTTAGATGATTTTTTTGCATGGACTTCCATCATAACCTTCCCTCTTAACATATATAAATGATATGTGAAGTCTCTATTATTTCAAATAGTCCCCAATTAAAGTTTATTTCTTAGACCGAAACTAGTGTATAATATACTATGATTTTTGACCAAAACTCAAATTTCGAAAAGTTTCATAGAATATAATTTTCGGATGATTTTTTGCATGGACTTCCATCATAACCTTCCCTCGTAAAATATAAATATGATATGTGATGTTTTGTATCATTTCGAAGAGTCCCCGATTTAATTCGATTTTTGACCGAAACTAGTATAAACTAGTGTATAATATATTATGATTTTTTGACCGAACCATGCATTTCGCAAAGTTTCATAGAATATAGTTTTCATATGATTTTTTTGCATGGATTCCACCATAACCTTCCCTCTTAACATATATAAATGATCTGAAAAGTCTCGTATCATTTCAAATAGTTCCCAAATAAATTTTATTTTTTTGACCGAAACTAGTGTATAATATACTATTATTTTGGACCGAAACATGCATTTCAAAAACTTTAAAAGTATCAAAGTTTCAGATGATTTTTTTCTTGGACTTCCCTCTTAACATATATAAATGATATATGAAGTCTCGTATCATTTCAAATAGTCCCAAATTAAATTTTATTTTTTTGACCGAAACTAGTGTATAATATACTATGATTTTTGACCGAAACTTGCATTTCGAAAAGTTTCATACAATCTAATTTTCGGATGATTTTTTGCATGGACTTCCATCATAACCTTCCCTCGTAAAAAATATAATAATATGTGAAGTTTCGTATCATTTCAAACAGTCCCCGATTTAATTCGATTTTTGACCGAAACTAGTATAAACCAGTGTATAATATATTATGATTTTTTGACCGAAACTTGCATTTTGCAAAGTTTCATAGAATCTAGTTTTCAGATGATTTTTTTGCATGGACTTCCATCATAACCTTCCCTCTTAACATATATAAATTATCTGAAAAATCTCGTATCATTTCAAATAGTCCCCAATTAAATTTTATTTTTTTGACCGAAACTAGTGTATTATACTATGATTTTTGACCGAAACTCGGATTTCAAAAAGTTTCATAGAATCTAATTTTTAGATGATTTTTTTGCATGGACTTCCATCATAACCTTCCCTCTTAACATATATAAATGATATGTGAAGTCCCGTATCATTTCAAATAGTCCCCAATTAAATTTTATTTTTTTGACTGAAACTAGTGTATAATATACTATGATTTTTGACCGAAACTCGGATTTCGAAAAGTTTCATAGAATCTAATTTTCGGATGATTTTTTGCATGGACTTCAATCATAACCTTCCCCCGTAAAATATAGAAATGATATGTGATGTTTTGTATCATTTCGAAGTGTCCCCGATTTAATTCGATTTTTGACCGAAACTAGTATAAACTAGTGATTAATATATTATGATTTTTTGACCGAACCATGCATTTCGTAAAGTTTCATAGAATATAGTTTTCATATAATTTTTTTGCATGGACTTCCACCATAACCTTCCCTCTTAACATATATAAATGATCTGAAAAATCTCGTATCATTTCAAATAGTTCCCAAATAAATTTTATATTTTTGATCGAAACTAGTGTATAATATACTATTATTTTGGACCGAAACTTGCATTTCAAAAAGTTTAAGAGAATCAAAGTTTCAGATGATTTTTTTCTTGGACTTCCCTCTTAACATATATAAATGATATAAGAAGACTCATATCATTTCAAATAGTCCCCAATTAAATTTTATTTTTTTGACCGAAACTTGTGTATAATATACTATGATTTTTGACCGAAACTCGGATTTCAAAAAATTTCATAGAATCTAATTTTTAGATGATTTTTTTGCTTGGACTTCCATCATAACCTTCCCTCTTAACATATATAAATGATATGTGAAGTCTCGTATCATTTCAAATAGTCCCCAATTAAAGTTTATTTTTTTGACCGAAACTAGTGTATAATATACTATGATTTTTGACCGAAACTCAAATTTCGAAAAGTTTCATAGAATCTAATTTTCGGATGATTTTTTGCATGGACTTCCATCATAACCTTCCCTCGTAAAATATAGAAATGATATGTGATGTTTTGTATCATTTCGAAGAGTCCCCGATTTAATTCGATTTTTGACCAAAACTAGTATAAACTAGTGTATAATATATTATGATTTTTTGACCGAACTATGCATTTTTCAAAGTTTCATAGAATATAGTTTTCATATAATTTTTTTGCATGGACTTCCACCATAACCTTCCCTCTTAACATATATAAATGATCTGAAAAGTCTCGTATCATTTCAAATAGTTCCCAAATAAATTTTATTTTTTTGACCGAAACTAGTGTATAATATACTATGATTTTGGACCGAAACTTGCATTTCAAAAAGTTTCATAGAATCAAAGTTTCAGATGATTTTTTTCTTGGACTTCCCTCTTAACATAAATAAATGATATATGAAGTCTCGTATCATTTCAAATAGTCCCCAATTAAATGTTATTTTTTTGACCGAAACTAGTGTATAATATACTATGATTTTTGACCGAAACTCGGATTTCAAAAAGTTTCATAGAATCTAATTTTTAGATGATTTTTTTGCATGGACTTCCATCATAACCTTCCCTCTTAACATATATAAATGATATGTGAAGTCTTGTATCATTTCAAATAGTCCCCAATTAAAGTTTATTTCTTTGACCGAAACTAGTGTATAATATACTATGATTTTTGACCGAAACTCGGATTTCGAAAAGTTTCATAGAATCTAATTTTCGGATGATTTTTTGCATGGACTTCCATCATAACCTTCCCTCGTAAAATATAGAAATGATATGTGATGTTTTGTATCATTTCGAAGAGTCCCCGATTTAATTCGATTTTTGACCAAAACTAGTATAAACTAGTGTATAATATATTATGATTTTTTGACCGAACCATACATTTCGCAAAGTTTCATAGAATATAGTTTTCATATAATTTTTTTGCATGGACTTCCACCATAACCTTCCCTCTTAACATATATAAATGATCTGAAAAGTCTCGTATCATTTCAAATAGTTCCCAAATAAATTTTATTTTTTTGACCGAAACTAGTGTATAATATACTATTATTTTGGACCGAAACATGCATTTCAAAAAGTTTAAGAGTATCAAAGTTTCAGATGATTTTTTTCTTGGACTTCCCTCTTAACATATATAAATGATATATGAAGTCTCGTATCATTTCAAATAGTCCCCAATTAAATTTTATTTTTTTGACCGAAACTAGTGTATAATATACTATGATTTTTGACCGAAACTTGCATTTCGAAAAGTTTCATACAATCCAATTTTCGGATGATTTTTTGCATGGACTTCCATCATAACCTTCCCTCGTAAAAAATATAATAACATGTGAAGTTTCGTATCATTTCAAACAGTCCCCGATTTAATTCGATTTTTTACCGAAACTAGTATAAACCAGTGTATAATATATTATGATTTTTTGACCGAAACTTGCATTTTGCAAAGTTTCATAGAATCTAGTTTTCAGATGATTTTTTTGCATGGACTTCCATCATAACCTTCCCTCTTAACATATATAAATTATCTGAAAAATCTCGTATCATTTCAAATAGTCCCCAATTATATTTTATTTTTTTGACCGAAACTAGTGTATTATACTATGATTTTTGACCGAAACTCGTATTTCAAAAAGTTTCATAGAATCTAATTTTTAGATGATTTTTTTGCATGGACTTCCATCATAACCTTCCCTCTTAACATATATAAATGATATGTGAAGTCCCGTATCATTTCAAATAGTCCCCAATTAAATTTTATTTTTTTGACTGAAACTAGTGTATAATATACTATGATTTTTGACCGAAACTCGGATTTCGAAAAGTTTCATAGAATCTAATTTTCGGATGATTTTTTGCATGGACTTCAATCATAACCTTCCCCCGTAAAATATAGAAATGATATGTGATGTTTTGTATCATTTCGAAGAGTCCCCGATTTAATTCGATTTTTGACCGAAACTAGTATAAACTAGTGATTAATATATTATGATTTTTTGACCGAACCATGCATTTCGCAAAGTTTCATAGAATATAGTTTTCATATAATTTTTTTGCATGGACTTCCACCATAACCTTCCCTCTTAACATATATAAATGATCTGAAAAATCTCGTATCATTTCAAATAGTTCCCAAATAAATTTTATATTTTTGACCGAAACTAGTGTATAATATACTATTATTTTGGACCGAAACTTGCATTTCAAAAAGTTTAAGAGAATCAAAGTTTCAGTTGATTTTTTTCTTGGACTTCCCTCTTAACATATATAAATGATATAAGAAGACTCATATCATTTCAAATAGTCCCCAATTAAATTTTATTTTTTTGACCGAAACTTGTGTATAATATACTATGATTTTTGACCGAAACTCGGATTTCAAAAAATTTCATAGAATCTAATTTTTAGATGATTTTTTTGCTTGGACTTCCATCATAACCTTCCCTCTTAACATATATAAATGATATGTGAAGTCTCGTATCATTTCAAATAGTCCCCAATTAAAGTTTATTTTTTTGACCGAAACTAGTGTATAATATATTATGATTTTTTACCGAAACTCGAATTTCGAAAAGTTTCATAGAATCTAATTTTCGGATGATTTTTTGCATGGACTTCCATCATAACCTTCCCTCGTAAAATATAGAAATGATATGTGATGTTTTGTATC
This sequence comes from Lathyrus aphaca, assembly GCA_963966055.1. Taxonomy (NCBI): domain Eukaryota; kingdom Viridiplantae; phylum Streptophyta; class Magnoliopsida; order Fabales; family Fabaceae; genus Lathyrus; species Lathyrus aphaca. The sequence continues at coordinate 6,424,777 of OZ014522.1, forward strand.
ATTTCGAAGAGTCCCCGATTTAATTCGATTTTTGACCAAAACTAGTATAAACTAGTGTATAATATATTATGATTTTTTGACCGAACTATGCATTTCGCAAAGTTTCATAGAATATAGTTTTCATATAATTTTTTTGCATGGACTTCCACCATAACCTTCCCTCTTAACATATATAAATGATCTGAAAAGTCTCGTATCATTTCAAATAGTTCCCAAATAAATTTTATTTTTTTGACCGAAACTAGTGTATAATATACTATGATTTTGGACCGAAACTTGCATTTCAAAAAGTTTCATAGAATCAAAGTTTAAGATGATTTTTTTCTTGGACTTCCCTCTTAACATAAATAAATGATATATGAAGTCTCGTATCATTTCAAATAGTCCCCAATTAAATTTTATTTTTTTGACCGAAACTAGTGTATAATATACTATGATTTTTGACCGAAACTCGGATTTCAAAAAGTTTCATAGAATCTAATTTTTAGATGATTTTTTTGCATGGACTTCCATCATAACCTTCCCTCTTAACATATATAAATGATATGTGAAGTCTTGTATCATTTCAAATAGTCCCCAATTAAAGTTTATTTCTTTGACCGAAACTAGTGTATAATATACTATGATTTTTGACCGAAACTCGGATTTCGAAAAGTTTCATAGAATCTAATTTTCGGATGATTTTTTGCATGGACTTCCATCATAACCTTCCCTCGTAAAATATAGAAATGATATGTGATGTTTTGTATCATTTCGAAGAGTCCCCGATTTAATTCGATTTTTGACCAAAACTAGTATAAACTAGTGTATAATATATTATGATTTTTTGACCGAACCATACATTTCGCAAAGTTTCATAGAATATAGTTTTCATATAATTTTTTTGCATGGACTTCCACCATAACCTTCCCTCTTAACATATATAAATGATCTGAAAAGTCTCGTATCATTTCAAATAGTTCCCAAATAAATTTTATTTTTTTGACCGAAACTAGTGTATAATATACTATTATTTTGGACCGAAACATGCATTTCAAAAAGTTTAAGAGTATCAAAGTTTCAGATGATTTTTTTCTTGGACTTCCCTCTTAACATATATAAATGATATATGAAGTCTCGTATCATTTCAAATAGTCCCCAATTAAATTTTATTTTTTTGACCGAAACTAGTGTATAATATACTATGATTTTTGACCGAAACTTGCATTTCGAAAAGTTTCATACAATCCAATTTTCGGATGATTTTTTGCATGGACTTCCATCATAACCTTCCCTCGTAAAAAATATAATAACATGTGAAGTTTCGTATCATTTCAAACAGTCCCCGATTTAATTCGATTTTTTACCGAAACTAGTATAAACCAGTGTATAATATATTATGATTTTTTGACCGAAACTTGCATTTTGCAAAGTTTCATAGAATCTAGTTTTCAGATGATTTTTTTGCATGGACTTCCATCATAACCTTCCCTCTTAACATATATAAATTATCTGAAAAATCTCGTATCATTTCAAATAGTCCCCAATTATATTTTATTTTTTTGACCGAAACTAGTGTATTATACTATGATTTTTGACCGAAACTCGTATTTCAAAAAGTTTCATAGAATCTAATTTTTAGATGATTTTTTTGCATGGACTTCCATCATAACCTTCCCTCTTAACATATATAAATGATATGTGAAGTCCCGTATCATTTCAAATAGTCCCCAATTAAATTTTATTTTTTTGACTGAAACTAGTGTATAATATACTATGATTTTTGACTGAAACTCGGATTTCGAAAAGTTTCATAGAATCTAATTTTCGGATGATTTTTTGCATGGACTTCAATCATAACCTTCCCCCGTAAAATATAGAAATGATATGTGATGTTTTGTATCATTTCGAAGAGTCCCCGATTTAATTCGATTTTTGACCGAAACTAGTATAAACTAGTGATTAATATATTATGATTTTTTGACCGAACCATGCATTTCGCAAAGTTTCATAGAATATAGTTTTCATATAATTTTTTTGCATGGACTTCCACCATAACCTTCCCTCTTAACATATATAAATGATCTGAAAAATCTCGTATCATTTCAAATAGTTCCCAAATATATTTTATATTTTTGACCGAAACTAGTGTATAATATACTATTATTTTGGACCGAAACTTGCATTTCAAAAAGTTTAAGAGAATCAAAGTTTCAGTTGATTTTTTTCTTGGACTTCCCTCTTAACATATATAAATGATATAAGAAGACTCATATCATTTCAAATAGTCCCCAATTAAATTTTATTTTTTTGACCTAAACTAGTGTATAATATACTATGATTTTTGACCGAAACTCGGATTTCAAAAAGTTTCATAGAATCTAATTTTTAGATAATTTTTTTCCTTGGACTTCCATCATAACCTTCCCTCTTAACATATATAAATGATATGTGAAGTCTCGTATCATTTCAAATAGTCCCCAATTAAAGTTTATTTTTTTGACCGAAACTAGTGTATAATATATTATGATTTTTGACCGAAACTCGGATTTCGAAAAGTTTCATAGAATCTAATTTTCGGATGATTTTTTGCATGGACTTCCATCATAACCTTCCCTCGTAAAATATAGAAATAATATGTGATGTTTTGTATCATTTCGAAGATTCCCCGATTTAATTCGATTTTTGACCAAAACTAGTATAAACTAGTGTATAATATATTATGATTTTTTGACCAAACCATGCATTTCGCAAAGTTTCATAGAATATAGTTTTCATATAATTTTTTTGCATGGACTTCAACCATAACCTTCCCTCTTAACATATATAAATGATCGGAAAAGTCTCGTATCATTTCAAATAGTTCCCAAATAAATTTTATTTTTTTGACCGAAACTAGTGTATAATATACTATGATTTTGGACCGAAACTTGCATTTCAAAAAGTTTCATAGAATCAAAGTTTAAGATGATTTTTTTCTTGGACTTCCCTCTTAACATAAATAAATGATATATGAAGTCTCGTATCATTTCAAATAGTCCCCAATTAAATTTTATTTTTTTGACCGAAACTAGTGTATAATATACTATGATTTTTGACCGAAACTCGGATTTCAAAAAGTTTCATAGAATCTAATTTTTAGATGATTTTTTTGCATGGACTTCCATCATAACCTTCCCTCTTAACATATATAAATGATATGTGAAGTCTTGTATCATTTCAAATAGTCCCCAATTAAAGTTTATTTCTTTGACCGAAACTAGTGTATAATATACTATGATTTTTGACCGAAACTCGGATTTCGAAAAGTTTCATAGAATCTAATTTTCGGATGATTTTTTGCATGGACTTCCATCATAACCTTCCCTCGTAAAATATAGAAATGATATGTGATGTTTTGTATCATTTCGAAGAGTCCCCGATTTAATTCGATTTTTGACCAAAACTAGTATAAACTAGTGTATAATATATTATGATTTTTTGACCGAACCATACATTTCGCAAAGTTTCATAGAATATAGTTTTCATATAATTTTTTTGCATGGACTTCCACCATAACCTTCCCTCTTAACATATATAAATGATCTGAAAAGTCTCGTATCATTTCAAATAGTTCCCAAATAAATTTTATTTTTTTGACCGAAACTAGTGTATAATATACTATTATTTTGGACCGAAACATGCATTTCAAAAAGTTTAAGAGTATCAAAGTTTCAGATGATTTTTTTCTTGGACTTCCCTCTTAACATATATAAATGATATATGAAGTCTCGTATCATTTCAAATAGTCCCCAATTAAATTTTATTTTTTTGACCGAAACTAGTGTATAATATACTATGATTTTTGACCGAAACTTGCATTTCGAAAAGTTTCATACAATCCAATTTTCGGATGATTTTTTGCATGGACTTCCATCATAACCTTCCCTCGTAAAAAATATAATAACATGTGAAGTTTCGTATCATTTCAAACAGTCCCCGATTTAATTCGATTTTTTACCGAAACTAGTATAAACCAGTGTATAATATATTATGATTTTTTGACCGAAACTTGCATTTTGCAAAGTTTCATAGAATCTAGTTTTCAGATGATTTTTTTGCATGGACTTCCATCATAACCTTCCCTCTTAACATATATAAATTATCTGAAAAATCTCGTATCATTTCAAATAGTCCCCAATTATATTTTATTTTTTTGACCGAAACTAGTGTATTATACTATGATTTTTGACCGAAACTCGTATTTCAAAAAGTTTCATAGAATCTAATTTTTAGATGATTTTTTTGCATGGACTTCCAAACTAACCTTCCCTCTTAACATATATAAATGATATGTGAAGTCCCGTATCATTTCAAATAGTCCCCAATTAAATTTTATTTTTTGACTGAAACTAGTGTATAATATACTATGATTTTTGACTGAAACTCGGATTTCGAAAAGTTTCATAGAATCTAATTTTCGGATGATTTTTTGCATGGACTTCAATCATAACCTTCCCTCGTAAAATATAGAAATGATATGTGATGTTTTGTATCATTTCGAAGAGTCCCCGATTTAATTCGATTTTTGACCGAAACTAGTATAAACTAGTGATTAATATATTATGATTTTTTGACCGAACCATGCATTTCGCAAAGTTTCATAGAATATAGTTTTCATATAATTTTTTTGCATGGACTTCCACCATAACCTTCCCTCTTAACATATATAAATGATCTGAAAAATCTCGTATCATTTCAAATAGTTCCCAAATATATTTTATATTTTTGACCGAAACTAGTGTATAATATACTATTATTTTGGACCGAAACTTGCATTTCAAAAAGTTTAAGAGAATCAAAGTTTCAGTTGATTTTTTTCTTGGACTTCCCTCTTAACATATATAAATGATATAAGAAGACTCATATCATTTCAAATAGTCCCCAATTAAATTTTATTTTTTTGACCTAAACTAGTGTATAATATACTATGATTTTTGACCGAAACTCGGATTTCAAAAAGTTTCATAGAATCTAATTTTTAGATAATTTTTTTCCTTGGACTTCCATCATAACCTTCCCTCTTAACATATATAAATGATATGTGAAGTCTCGTATCATTTCAAATAGTCCCCAATTAAAGTTTATTTTTTTGACCGAAACTAGTGTATAATATATTATGATTTTTGACCGAAACTCGGATTTCGAAAAGTTTCATAGAATCTAATTTTCGGATGATTTTTTGCATGGACTTCCATCATAACCTTCCCTCGTAAAATATAGAAATAATATGTGATGTTTTGTATCATTTCGAAGATTCCCCGATTTAATTCGATTTTTGACCAAAACTAGTATAAACTAGTGTATAATATATTATGATTTTTTGACCAAACCATGCATTTCGCAAAGTTTCATAGAATATAGTTTTCATATAATTTTTTTGCATGGACTTCAACCATAACCTTCCCTCTTAACATATATAAATGATCGGAAAAGTCTCGTATCATTTCAAATAGTTCCCAAATAAATTTTATTTTTTTGACTGAAACTAGTGTATAATATACTATGATTTTGGACCGAAACTTGCATTTCAAAAAGTTTCATAGAATCAAAGTTTAAGATGATTTTTTTCTTGGACTTCCCTCTTAACATATATAAATGATATATGAAGTCTCGTATCATTTCAAATAGTCCCCAATTAAATTTTATTTTTTTGACCGAAACTAGTGTATAATATACTATGATTTTTGACCGAAACTCGGATTTCAAAAAGTTTCATAGAATCTAATTTTTAGATGATTTTTTTGCATGGACTTCCATCATAAGCTTCCCTCTTAACATATATAAATGATATGTGAAGTCTCTATTATTTCAAATAGTCCCCAATTAAAGTTTATTTCTGTGACCGAAACTAGTGTATAATATACTATGATTTTTGACCGAAACTCGGATTTCGAAAAGTTTCATAGAATCTAATTTTCGGATGATTTTTTGCATGGACTTCCATCATAACCTTCCCTCGTAAAATATAGAAATGATATGTGATGTTTTGTATCATTTCGAAGAGTCCCCGATATAATTCGATTTTTGACCAAAACTAGTATAAACTAGTGTTTAATATATTATGATTTTTTGACCAAACCATGCATTTCGCAAAGTTTCATAGAATATAGTTTTCATATAATTTTTTTGCATGGAATTCCACCATAACCTTCCCTCTTAACATATATAAATGATCTGAAAAGTCTCGTATCATTTCAAATAGTTCCCAAATAAATTTTATTTTTTTTACCGAAACTAGTGTATAATATACTATGATTTTGGACCGAAACTTGCATTTCAAAAAGTTTCATAGAATCAAATTTTCAGATGATTTTTTTCTTGGACTTCCTTCTTAACATATATAAATGATATATGAAGTCTCGTATTATTTCAAACAGTCCCCAATTATATTTTATTTTTTTGACCGAAACTAGTGTATAATATACTATGATTTTTGACCGAAACTCGGATTTCAAAAAGTTTCATAGAATCTAATTTTTAGATGATTTTTTTGCATGGACTTCCATCATAACCTTCCCTCTTAACATATATAAATGATATGTGAAGTCTCTATTATTTCAAATAGTCCCCAATTAAAGTTTATTTCTTAGACCGAAACTAGTGTATAATATACTATGATTTTTGACCAAAACTCAAATTTCGAAAAGTTTCATAGAATATAATTTTTGGATGATTTTTTGCATGGACTTCCATCATAACCTTCCCTCGTAAAATATAAATATGATATGTGATGTTTTGTATCATTTCGAAGAGTCCCCGATTTAATTCGATTTTTGACCGAAACTAGTATAAACTAGTGTATAATATATTATGATTTTTTGACCGAACCATGCATTTCGCAAAGTTTCATAGAATATAGTTTTCATATGATTTTTTTGCATGGATTCCACCATAACCTTCCTTCTTAACATATATAAATGATCTGAAAAGTCTCGTATCATTTCAAATAGTTCCCAAATAAATTTTATTTTTTTGACCGAAACTAGTGTATAATATACTATGATTTTGGACCGAAACTTGCATTTCAAAAAGTTTCATAGAATCAAATTTTCAGATGATTTTTTTCTTGGACTTCCCTCTTAACATATATAAATGATATATGAAGTCTCGTATCATTTCAAATAGTCCCCAATTAAATTTTATTTTTTTGTCTGAAACTAGTGTATAATATACTAAGATTTTTGACCGAAACTCGGATTTCGAAAAGTTTCATAGAATATAATTTTCGGATGATTTTTTGCATGGACTTCAATCATAACCTTCCCTCGTAAAATATAGAAATGATATGTGATGTTTTGTATCATTTCGAAGAGTCCCGATTTAATTCGATTTTTGACCGAAACTAGTATAAACTAGTGATTAATATATTATGATTTTTTTACCGAACCATGCATTTCGCAAAGTTTCATAGAATATAGTTTTCATATAATTTTTTTGCATGGACTTCCACCATAACCTTCCCTCTTAACATATATAAATGATCTGAAAAATCGCGTATCATTTCAAATAGTTCCCAAATAAATTTTATATTTTTGACCGAAACTAGTGTATAATATACTATTATTTTGGACCGAAACTTGCATTTCAAAAAGTTTAAGAGAATCAAAGTTTCAGATGATTTTTTTCTTGGACTTCCCTCTTAACATATATAAATGATATATGAAGTCTCGTATCATTTCAAATAGTCCCCAATTAAATTTTATTTTTTTGACCGAAACTAGTGTATAATATACTATTATTTTTGACCGAAACTCGGATTTCAAAAAGTTTCATAGAATCTAATTTTTAGATGATTTTTTTGCATGGACTTCCATCATAATCTTCCCTCTTAACATATATAAATGATATGTGAAGTCTCTATTATTTCAAATAGTCCCCAATTAAAGTTTATTTCTGTGACCGAAACTAGTGTATAATATACTATGATTTTTGACCGAAACTCGGATTTCGAAAAGTTTCATAGAATCTAATTTTCGGATGATTTTTTGCATGGACTTCCATCATAACCTTCCCTCGTAAAATATAGAAATGATATGTGATGTTTTGTATCATTTCGAAGAGTCCCCGATTTAATTCGATTTTTGACCAAAACTAGTATAAACTAGTGTTTAATATATTATGATTTTTTGACCGAACCATGCATTTCGCAAAGTTTCATAGAATATAGTTTTCATATGATTTTTTTGCATGGAATTCCACCATAACCTTCCCTCTTAACATATATAAATGATCTGAAAAGTCTCGTATCATTTCAAATAATTCCCAAATAAATTTTATTTTTTTGACCGAAACTAGTGTATAATATACTATGATTTTGGACCGAAACTTGCATTTCAAAAAGTTTCATAGAATCAAATTTTCAGATGATTTTTTTCATGGACTTCCCTCTTAACATATATAAATGATATACGAAGTCTCGTATCATTTCAAATAGTCCCCAATTATATTTTATTTTTTTGACCGAAACTAGTGTATAATATACTATGATTTTTGACCGAAACTCGGATTTCAAAAAGTTTCATAGAATCTAATTTTTAGATGATTTTTTTGCATGGACTTCCATCATAACCTTCCCTCTTAACATATATAAATGATATGTGAAGTCCCGTATCATTTCAAATAGTCCCCAATTAAAGTTTATTACTTAGACCTAAACTAGTGTATAATATACTATGATTTTTGACCGAAACTCGGATTTCGAAAAGTTTCATAGAATCTAATTTTCGGATGATTTTTTGCATGGACTTCCATCATAACCTTCCCTCGTAAAATATAGAAATGATATGTGATGTTTTGTATCATTTCGAAGAGTCCCCGATTTAATTCGATTTTTGACCGAAACTAGTATAAACTAGTGATTAATATATTATGATTTTTTGACCGAACCATGCATTTCGCAAAGTTTCATAGAATATAGTTTTCATATAATTTTTTTGCATGGACTTCCACCATAACCTTCCCTCTTAACATATATAAATGATCTGAAAAATCTCGTATCATTTCAAATAGTTCCTAAATAAATTTTATATTTTTGACCGAAACTAGTGTATAATATAATATTATTTTGGACCGAAACTTGCATTTCAAAAAGTTTAAGAGAATCAAAGTTTCAGATGATTTTTTTCTTGGACTTCCCTCTTAACATATATAAATGATATAAGAAGACTCATATCATTTCAAATAGTCCCCAATTAAATTTTATTTTTTTGACCGAAACTAGTGTATAATATACTATGATTTTTGACCGAAACTCGGATTTCAAAAAGCTTCATAGAATCTAATTTTTAGATGATTTTTTTGCTTGGACTTCCATCATAACCTTCCCTCTTAACATATATAAATTATATGTGAAGTCTCGTATCATTTCAAATAGTCCCCAATTAAAGTTTATTTTTTTGACCGAAACTAGTGTATAATATATTATGATTTTTGACCGAAACTCGGATTTCGAAAAGTTTCATAGAATCTAATTTTCGGATTATTTTTTGCATGGACTTCCATCATAATCTTCCCTCGTAAAATATAGAAATAATATGTGATGTTTTGTATCATTTCGAAGAGTCCCCGATTTAATTCGATTTTTGACCAAAACTAGTATAAACTAGTGTATAATATATTATGATTTTTTGACTGAACCATGCATTTTGCAAAGTTTCATAGAATATAGTTTTCATATAATTTTTTTGCATGGAATTCCACCATAACCTTCCCTCTTAACATATATAAATGATCTGAAAAGTCTCGTATCATTTCAAATAGTTCCCAAATAAATTTTATTTTTTTGACCGAAACTAGTGTATAATATACTATGATTTTGGACCGAAACATGCATTTCAAAAAGTTTTATAGAATCAAAGTTTAAGATGATTTTTTTCTTGGACTTCCCTGTTAACATAAATAAATGATATATGAAGTCTCGTATCATTTCAAATAGTCCCCAATTAAATTTTATTTTTTTGACCGAAACTAGTGTATAATATACTTTGATTTTTGACCGAAACTCGGATTTCAAAAAGTTTCATAGAATCTAATTTTTAGATGATTTTTTTGCATGGACTTCCATCATAACCTTCCCTCTTAACATATATAAATGATATGTGAAGTCTCTATTATTTCAAATAGTCCCCAATTAAAGTTTATTTCTGTGACCGAAACTAGTGTATAATATACTATGATTTTTGACCGAAACTCGGATTTCGAAAAGTTTCATAGAATCTAATTTTCGGATGATTTTTTGCATGGACTTCCATCATAACCTTCCCTCGTAAAATAGAGAAATGATATGTGATGTTTTGTATCATTTCGAAGAGTCCCCGATTTAATTCGATTTTTGACCAAAACTAGTATAAACTAGTGTTTAATATATTATGATTTTTTGACCGAACCATGCATTTCGCAAAGTTTCATAGAATATAGTTTTCATATAATTTTTTTGCATGGAATTCCACCATAACCTTCCCTCTTAACATATATAAATGATCTGAAAAGTCTCGTATCATTTCAAATAGTTCCCAAATAAATTTTATTTTTTTGACCGAAACTAGTGTATAATATACTATGATTTTGGACCGAAACTTGCATTTCAAAAAGTTTCATAGAATCAAAGTTTAAGATGATTTTTTTCATGGACTTCCCTCTTAACATATATAAATGATATATGAAGTCTCGTATCATTTCAAATAGTCCCCAATTAAATTTTATTTTTTTGACCGAAACTAGTGTATAATATACTTTGATTTTTGACCGAAACTCGGATTTCAAAAAGTTTCATAGAATCTAATTTTTAGATGATTTTTTTGCATGGACTTCCATCATAACCTTCCCTCTTAACATATATAAATGATATGTGAAGTCTCTATTATTTCAAATAGTCCCCAATTAAAGTTTATTTCTTTGACCGAAACTAGTGTATAATATACTATGATTTTTGACCGAAACTCGGATTTCGAAAAGTTTCATAGAATCTAATTTTCGGATGATTTTTTGCATGGACTTCCATCATAACCTTCCCTCGTAAAATATAGAAATGATATGTGATATTTTGTATCATTTCGAAGAGTCCCCGATTAATTCGATTTTTGACCAAAACTAGTATAAACTAGTGTTTAATATATTATGATTTTTTGACCGAACCATCCATTTCGCAAAGTTTCATAGAATATAGTTTTCATATAATTTTTTTGCATGGAATTCTACCAGAACCTTCCCTCTTAACATATATAAATGATCTGAAAAGTCTCGTATCATTTCAAATAGTTCCCAAATAAATTTTATTTTTTTGACCGAAACTAGTGTATAATATACTATGATTTTGGACCGAAACTTGCATTTCAAAAAGTTTCATAGAATCAAATTTTCAGATGATTTTTTTCTATGACTTCCCTCTTAACATATATAAATGATATATGAATTCTCGTATCATTTCAAATAGTCCCCAATTATATTTTATTTTTTTGACCGAAACTAGTGTATAATATACTATGATTTTTGACCGAAACTCGGATTTCAAAAAGTTTCATAGAATCTAATTTCTAGATGATTTTTTTGCATGGACTTCCATCATAACCTTCCCTCTTAACATATATAAATGATATGTGAAGTCTCTATTATTTCAAATAGTCCCCAATTAAAGTTTATTTCTTTGACCGAAACTAGTGTATAATATACTATGATTTTTGACCGAAACTCGGATTTCGAAAAGTTTCATAGAATCTAATTTTCGGATGATTTTTTGCATGGACTTCCATCATAACCTTCCCTCGTAAAATATAGAAACGATATGTGATATTTTGTATCATTTCGAAGAGTCCCCGATTTAATTCGATTTTTGACCAAAACTAGTATAAACTAGTGTTTAATATATTATGGTTTTTTGACCGAACAATCCATTTCGCAAAGTTTCATAGAATATAGTTTTCATATAATTTTTTTTTGCATGGAATTCCACCATAACCTTCCCTCTTAACATATATAAATTATCTGAAAAGTCTCGTATCATTTCAAATAGTTCCCAAATAAATTTTATTTTTTTTACCGAAACTAGTGTATAATATACTATGATTTTGGACCGAAACTTGCATTTCAAAAAGTTTCATTGAATCAAAGTTTAAGATGATTTTTTTCATGGACTTCCCTCTTAACATATATAAATGATATATGAAGTCTCGTATCATTTCAAATAGTCCCCAATTATATTTTATTTTTTTTGACCGAAACTAGTGTATAATATACTATGACTTTTGACCGAAACTCGGATTTCAAAAAGTTTCATAGAATCTAATTTTTAGATGATTTTTTTGAATGGACTTCCATCATAACCTTCCCTCTTAACATATATAAATGATATGTGAAGTCTCTATTATTTCAAATAGTCCCCAATTAAAGTTTATTTCTTTGACCGAAACTAGTGTATAATATACTATGGTTTTTGACCGAAACTCGAATTTCGAAAAGTTTCATAGAATCTAATTTTCGGATGATTTTTTGCATGGACTTCCATCATAACCTTCCCTCGTAAAATATAGAAATGATATGTGATGTTTTGTATCATTTCGAAGAGTCCCCGATTTAATTCGATTTTTGACCAAAACTAGTATAAACTAGTGTATAATATATTATGATTTTTTGACCGAACCATGCATTTCGCAAAGTTTCATAGAATATAGTTTTCATATAATTTTTTTGCATGGACTTCCACCATAACCTTCACTCTTAACATATATAAATGATCTGAAAAGTCTCGTATCATTTCAAATAGTTCCCAAATAAATTTTATTTTTTTGACCGAAACTAGTGTATAATATACTATGATTTTTGACCGAAACTTGCATTTCAAAAAGTTTAAGAGAATCAAAGTTTCAGATGATTTTTTTCTTGGACTTCCCTCTTAACATATATAAATGATATATGACGTCTCGTATCATTTCAAATAGTCCCCAATTAAATTTTATTTTTTTGACCGAAACTAGTGTATAATATACTATTATTTTTGACCGAAACTCGGATTTCAAAAAGTTTCATAGAATCTAATTTTTAGATGATTTTTTTGCATGGACTTCCATCATAACCTTCCCTCTTAACATATATAAATGATATGTGAAGTCTCGTATCATTTCAAATAGTCCCCAATTAAAGTTTATTTCTTTGACCGAAACTAGTGTATAATATACTATGATTTTTGACCGAAACTCGGAGTTCGAACAGTTTCATAGAATCTAATTTTCGGATGATTTTTTGCATGGACTTCCATCATAACCTTCCCTCGTAAAATATAGAAATGATATGTGATGTTTTGTATCATTTCGAAGAGTCCTCGATTTAATTCGATTTTTGACCGAAACTAGTATAAACTAGTGTATAATATATTATGATTTTTTGACCGAAACATGCATTTAGCAAAGTTTCATAGAATATAGTTTTCATATCATTTTTTTGCATGGACTTCCACCATAACCTTCCCTCTTAACATATATAAATGATCTGAAAAGTCTCGAATCAATTCAAATAGTTCCCAAATAAATTTTATTTTTTTGACCGAAACTAGTGTATAATATACTATGATTTTGGACCGAAACTTGCATTTTAAAAAGTTTCATAGAATCAAATTTCCAGATGATTTTTTTCTTGGACTTCCCTCTTAAAATATATAAATGATATATGAAGTCTCGTATCATTTCAAATAGTCCGCTAGTAAATTTTAATTTTTTGACCGAAACTAGTGTATAATATACTATGATTTTTGACCGAAACTTGCTTTTCGAAAAGTTTCATACAATCTAATTTTCGGATGATTTTTTGCATGGACTTCCATCATAACCTTCCCTCGTAAAATATATAATAATATATGAAGTTTCGTATCATTTCGAACAGTCCCTGATTTAATTCGATTTTTGACCGAAACTAGTATAAACCAGTGTATAATATATTATGACTTTTTGACCGAAACTTGCATTTTGCAAAGTTTCATAGAATCTAGTTTTCAGATGAATTTTTTGCATGGACTTCCATCATAACCTTCCCTCTTAACATATATAAATGATCTGAAAAATCTCGTATCATTTCAAATAGTCCCCAATTAAATTTTATTTTTTTGACCGAAACTAGTGTATTATACTACGATTTTTGACTGAAACTCGGATTTAAAAAAGTTTCATAGAATCTAATTTTTAGATGATTTTTTTGCATGGACTTCCATCATAACCTTCCCTCTTAACATATATAAATGATATGTGAAGTCTCGTATCATTTCAAATAGTCCCCAATTAAATTTTATTTTTTTGACTGAAACTAGTGTATAATATTATATGATTTTTTACCGAAACTCGGATTTCGAAAAGTTTCATAGAATCTAATTTTCGGATGATTTTTTGCATGGACTTCCATCATAACCTTCCCTCGTAAAATATAGAAATGATATGTGATGTTTTGTATCATTTCGAAGAGTCCCCGATTTAATTCGATTTTTGACCGAAACTAGTATAAACTAGTTTATAATATAATATGATTTTTTGACCGAAACATGCATTTCGCAAATTTTCATAGAATATAGTTTTCATATGATTTTTATGCATGGACTTCCACCATAACCTTCCCTCTTAACATATATAAATGATCTGAAAAGTCTCGTATCAATTCAAATAGTTCCCAAAAAAATTTTATTTTTTTGACCGAAACTAGTGTATAATATACTATGATTTTAGACCGAAACTTGCATTTCAAAAAGTTTCATAGAATCAATTTTTCAGATGATTTTTTTCCTGGACTTACCTCTTAACATATATAAATGATATATGAAGTCTCGTATCATTTCAAATAGTCCCCAATTAAATTTTATTTTTTTGACCGAAACTAGTGTATAATCTATGATTTTTGACCGAAACTTGCATTTCGAAAAGTTTCATACAATCTAATTCTCGGATGATTTTTTGCATGGACTTCCATCATAACCTTCCCTCGTAAAATATATAATAATATGTGAAGTTTCGTATCATTTCAAACAGTCCCCGATTTAATTCGATTTTTGACCGAAACTAGTATAAACCAGTGTATAATATATTATGATTTTTTGACCGAAACTTGCATTTTGCAAAGTTTCATAGAATCTAGTTTTCAGATGATTTTTTGCATGGACTTCCATCATAACCTTCCCTCGTAAAATATATAATAATATATGAAGTTTCGTATCATTTGAAACAGTCCCCGATTTAATTCGATTTTTGACCGAAACTAGTATAAACCAGTGTATAATATATTATGACTTTTTGACCGAAACTTGCATTTTGCAAAGTTTCATAGAATCTAGTTTTCAGATGATTTTTTTGCATGGACTTCCATCATAACCTTCCCTCTTAACATATATAGATGATCTGAAAAATCTCGTATCATTTCAAATACTCCCCAATTAAATTTTATTTTTTTGACCGAAACTAGTGTATTATACTACGATTTTTGACCGAAACTCGGATTTAAAAAAGTTTCATAGAATCTAATTTTTAGATGATTTTTTTGCATGGACTTCCATCATAACCTTCCCTCTTAACATATATAAATGATATGTGAAGTCTCGTATCATTTCGAATAGTCCCCAATTAAATTTTATTTTTTTGACTTAAACTAGTGTATAATATACTATGAGTTTTTACCGAAACTCGGATTTCGAAAAGATTCATACAATCTAATTTTCGGATGATTTTTTGCATGGACTTCCATCATAACCTTCCCTCGTAAAATATATAATAATATGTGAAGTTTCGTATCATTTCAAACAGTCCCCGATTTAATTCGATTTTTTACCGAAACTAGTATAAACCAGTGTATAATATATTATGATTTTTTGACCGAAACATGCATTTCGCAAATTTTCATAGAATCTAGTTTTCAGATGATTTTTTTGCATGGACTTCCACCATAACCTTCCCTCTTAACATATATTAATTATCTAAAAAATCTCGTATCATTTCAAATAGTCCCCAATTAAATTTTATTTTTTTGACCGAAACTAGTGTATAATATACTATGATTTTAGACCGAAACTTGCATTTCAAAAAGTTTCATAGAATCAATTTTTCAGATGATTTTTTTCTTGGACTTACCTCTTAACATATATAAATGATATATGAAGTCTCGTATCATTTCAAATAGTCCCCAATTAAATTTTATTTTTTTGACCGAAACTAGTGTATAATCTATGATTTTTGACCGAAACTTGCATTTCGAAAAGTTTCATACAATCTAATTCTCGGATGATTTTTTGCATGGACTTCCATCATAACCTTCCCTCGTAAAATATATAATAATATGTGAAGTTTCGTATCATTTCAAACAGTCCCCGATTTAATTCGATTTTTGACCGAAACTAGTATAAACCAGTGTATAATATATTATGATTTTTTGACCGAAACTTGCATTTTGCAAAGTTTCATAGAATCTAGTTTTCAGATGATTTTTTGCATGGACTTCCATCATAACCTTCCCTCGTAAAATATATAATAATATGTGAAGTTTCGTATCATTTGAAACAGTCCCCGATTTAATTCGATTTTTGACCGAAACTAGTATAAACCAGTGTATAATATATTATGATTTTTTGACCGAAACTTTCATTTTGCAAAGTTTCATAGAATCTAGTTTTCAGATGATTTTTTTGCATGGACTTCCATCATAACCTTCCCTCTTAACATATATAGATTATCTAAAAAATCTCGTATCATTTCAAATAATCCCCAATTAAATTTTATTTTTTTGACCGAAACTAGTGTATTATACTACGATTTTTGACCGAAACTCGGATTTCAAAAAGTTTCATAGAATCTAATTTTTAGATGATTTTTTTGCATGGACTTCCATCAAAACCTTCCCTCTTAACATATATAAATGATATGTGAAGTCTCGTATCATTTCGAATAGTCCCCAATTAAATTTTATTTTTTTGACTTAAACTAGTGTATAATATACTATGAGTTTTTACCGAAACTCGGATTTCGAAAAGATTCATACAATCTAATTTTCGGATGATTTTTTGCATGGACTTCCATCATAACCTTCCCTCGTAAAATATATAATAATATGTGAAGTTTCGTATCATTTCAAACAGTCCCCGATTTAATTCGTTTTTTTACCGAAACTAGTATAAACCAGTGTATAATATATTATGATTTTTTGACCGAAACTTGCATTTTGCAAAGTTTCATAGAATCTAGTTTTCAGATGATTTTTTTGCATGGACTTCCACCATAACCTTCCCACTTAACATATATAAATTATCTAAAAAATCTCGTATCATTTCAAATAGTCCCCAATTAAATTTTATTTTTTTGACCGAAACTAGTGTATTATACTATGATTTTTGACCGAAACTCGGATTTCAAAAAGTTTCATAGAATCTAATTTTTAGATGATTTTTTTGCATGGACTTCCATCATAACCTTCCCTCTTAACATATATAAATGATATGTGAAGTCTCGTATCATTTCAAATAGTCCCCAATTAAAGTTTATTTTTTTGACCGAAACTAGTGTATAATATACTATGATTTTTGACCGAAACTCGGATTTCGAACAGTTTCATAGAATCTAATTTTCGGATGATTTTTTGCATGGACTTCCATCATAACCTTCCCTCGTAAAATATAGAAATGATATGTGATGTTTTGTATCATTTCGAAGAGTCCTCGATTTAATTCGATTTTTAACCGAAACTAGTATAAACTAGTGTATAATATATTATGATTTTTTGACCGAAACATGCATTTAGCAAAGTTTCATAGAATATAGTTTTCATATGATTTTTTTGCATGGACTTCCACCATAACCTTCCCTCTTAACATATATAAATGATCTGAAAAGTCTCGAATCAATTCAAATAGTTCCCAGATAAATTTTATTTTTTTGACCGAAACTAGTGTATAATATACTATGATTTTGGACCGAAACTTGCATTTCAAAAAGTTTCATAGAATCAATTTTTCAGATGATTTTTTTCTTGGACTTCCCTCTTAACATATATAAATGATATATGAAGTCTCGTATCATTTCAAATAGTCCCCAATTAAATTTTATTTTTTTGACCGAAACTAGTGTATAATATACTATGATTTTTGACCGAAACTTGCATTTCAAAAAGTTTCATACAATCTAATTTTCGGAGAAATTTTTGCATGGACTTCCATCATAACCTTCCCTCGTAAAATATATAATAATATGTGAAGTTTCGTATCATTTCGAACAGTTTCCGATTTAATTCTATTTTTGATCGAAACTAGTATAAACCACTGTATAATATATTATGATTTTTTTACCAAAACTTGCATTTCGCAAAGTTTCATAGAATCTAGTTTTCAGATGATATTTTTGCATGGACTTCCATCATAACCTTCCCTCTTAACATATATAAATGATCTGAAAAGTCTCGTATCATTTCAAATAGTCCCCAATTAAATTTTAATTTTTTTAAACGAAACTAGTGTATAATATACTATGATTTTTGACCGAAACTCGGATTTCAAAAAGTTTAATAGAATCTAATTTTCAGATGATTTTTTTGCATGAACTTCCATCATAACCTTCCCTCTTAACATATATAAATGATCTGAAAAGTCTCGTATCATTTCAAATAGTCCCCAATTAAATTTTATTTTTTTGACCTAAACTAGTGTGTAATATACTATGATTTTGGACCGAAACTTGCATTTCAAAAATTTTCATAGAATCTAATTTTCAGATGATTTTTTTTCTTTGACTTCCTTCAAAACCTTCCCTCTGAACATATATAAATGATATATAATTCTCGTATCATTTCAAATAATCCCCAATTAAATTTTATTTTTTTGACCGAAACTAGTGTATTATACTACGATTTTTGACCGAAACTCGGATTTCAAAAAGTTTCATAGAATCTAATTTTTAGATGATTTTTTTGCATGGACTTCCATCAAAACCTTCCCTCTTAACATATATAAATGATATGTGAAGTCTCGTATCATTTCGAATAGTCCCCAATTAAATTTTATTTTTTTGACTTAAACTAGTGTATAATATACTATGAGTTTTTACCGAAACTCGGATTTCGAAAAGATTCATACAATCTAATTTTCGGATGATTTTTTGCATGGACTTCCATCATAACCTTCCCTCGTAAAATATATAATAATATGTGAAGTTTCGTATCATTTCAAACAGTCCCCGATTTAATTCGTTTTTTTACCGAAACTAGTATAAACCAGTGTATAATATATTATGATTTTTTGACCGAAACTTGCATTTTGCAAAGTTTCATAGAATCTAGTTTTCAGATGATTTTTTTGCATGGACTTCCACCATAACCTTCCCACTTAACATATATAAATTATCTAAAAAATCTCGTATCATTTCAAATAGTCCCCAATTAAATTTTATTTTTTTGACCGAAACTAGTGTATTATACTATGATTTTTGACCGAAACTCGGATTTCAAAAAGTTTCATAGAATCTAATTTTTAGATGATTTTTTTGCATGGACTTCCATCATAACCTTCCCTCTTAACATATATAAATGATATGTGAAGTCTCGTATCATTTCAAATAGTCCCCAATTAAAGTTTATTTTTTTGACCGAAACTAGTGTATAATATACTATGATTTTTGACCGAAACTCGGATTTCGAACAGTTTCATAGAATCTAATTTTCGGATGATTTTTTGCATGGACTTCCATCATAACCTTCCCTCGTAAAATATAGAAATGATATGTGATGTTTTGTATCATTTCGAAGAGTCCTCGATTTAATTCGATTTTTAACCGAAACTAGTATAAACTAGTGTATAATATATTATGATTTTTTGACCGAAACATGCATTTAGCAAAGTTTCATAGAATATAGTTTTCATATGATTTTTTTGCATGGACTTCCACCATAACCTTCCCTCTTAACATATATAAATGATCTGAAAAGTCTCGAATCAATTCAAATAGTTCCCAGATAAATTTTATTTTTTTGACCGAAACTAGTGTATAATATACTATGATTTTGGACCGAAACTTGCATTTCAAAAAGTTTCATAGAATCAATTTTTCAGATGATTTTTTTCTTGGACTTCCCTCTTAACATATATAAATGATATATGAAGTCTCGTATCATTTCAAATAGTCCCCAATTAAATTTTATTTTTTTGACCGAAACTAGTGTATAATATACTATGATTTTTGACCGAAACTTGCATTTCAAAAAGTTTCATACAATCTAATTTTCGGAGAAATTTTTGCATGGACTTCCATCATAACCTTCCCTCGTAAAATATATAATAATATGTGAAGTTTCGTATCATTTCGAACAGTTTCCGATTTAATTCTATTTTTGATCGAAACTAGTATAAACCACTGTATAATATATTATGATTTTTTTACCAAAACTTGCATTTCGCAAAGTTTCATAGAATCTAGTTTTCAGATGATATTTTTGCATGGACTTCCATCATAACCTTCCCTCTTAACATATATAAATGATCTGAAAAGTCTCGTATCATTTCAAATAGTCCCCAATTAAATTTTAATTTTTTTAAACGAAACTAGTGTATAATATACTATGATTTTTGACCGAAACTCGGATTTCAAAAAGTTTAATAGAATCTAATTTTCAGATGATTTTTTTGCATGAACTTCCATCATAACCTTCCCTCTTAACATATATAAATGATCTGAAAAGTCTCGTATCATTTCAAATAGTCCCCAATTAAATTTTATTTTTTTGACCTAAACTAGTGTGTAATATACTATGATTTTGGACCGAAACTTGCATTTCAAAAATTTTCATAGAATCTAATTTTCAGATGATTTTTTTTCTTTGACTTCCTTCAAAACCTTCCCTCTGAACATATATAAATGATATATAATTCTCGTATCATTTCAAATAGTCCCCAATTAAATTTTATTTTTTTGACCGAAACTAGTGTATAATATACTATGATTTTTGACCGAAACTCGGATTTCAAAAAGTTTCATAGAATCTAATTTTTAGATGATTTTTTTGCATGGACTTCCATCATAACCTTCCCTCTTAACATATATAAATGATATGTGAAGTCTCTATTATTTCAAATAGTCCCCAATTAAAGTTTATTTCTTTGACAGAAACTAGTGTATAATATACTATGATTTTTTTCCGAAACTCGAATTTCGAAAAGTTTCATAGAATCTTATTTTCGGATGATTTTTTGCATGGACTTCCATCATAACCTTCCCTCGTAAAATATATAAATGATATGTGATGTTTTGTATCATTTCGAAGAGTCCCCGATTTAATTCGATTTTTGACCGAAACTAGTATAAATTAGTGTATAATATATTATGATTTTTTGACCGAACCATGCATTTCGCAAAGTTTCATAGAATATAGTTTTCATATGATTTTTTTGCATGGACTTCCACCATAACCTTCCCTCTTAACATATATAAATGATCTGAAAAGTCTCGTATCATTTCAAATAGTTCCCAAATAAATTTTATTTTTTTGACCGAAACTATTGTATAATATATTATGATTTTGGACCGAAACTTGCATTTCAAAAAGTTTCATAGAATCAAATTTTCAGATGATTTTTTTCTTTGACTTCCCTCTTAACATATATAAATGATATATGAAGTCTCGTATCATTTCAAATAATCCCCTATTAAAGTTTATTTTTTTGACCGAAACTAGTGTATAATATACTATGATTTTTGACCGAAACTCGGATTTCGAACAGTTTCAAAAATCTATTTTCGGATGATTTTTTGCATGGACTTCCATCATAACCTTCCCTCGTAAAATATAGAAATGATATGTGATGTTTTGTATCATTTCAAAGAGTCCTCGATTTAATTCGATTTTTGACCGAAACTAGTATAAACTAGTGTATAATATATTATGATTTTTTGACCAAAACATGCATTTAGCAAAGTTTCATAGAATATAGTTTTCATATGATTTTTTTGCATGGACTTCCACCATAACCTTCCCTCTTAACATATATAAATGATCTGAAAAGTCTCGAATCAATTCAAATAGTTCCCAGATAAATTTTATTTTTTTGACCGAAACTAGTGTATAATATACTATGATTTTGGACCGAAACTTGCATTTGAAAAAGTTTCATAGAATCAAATTTTCAGATGATTTTTTTCTTGGACTTCCCTCTTAACATATAGAAATGATATATGAAGTCTCGTATCATTTCAAATAGTCCCCTAGTAAATTTTATTTTTTTGACCGAAACTAGTGTATAATATACTATGATTTTTGACCGAAACTTGCATTTCGAAAAGTTTCATACAATCTAATTTTCGGATGATTTTTTGCATGGACTTCCATCATAACCTTCCCTCGTAAAATATATAATAATATGTGAAGTTTCGTATCATTTCGAACAGTCCCCGATTTAATTCGATTTTTGACCGAAACTAGTATAAACCAGTGTATAATATATTATGACTTTTTGACCGAAACTTGCATTTTGCAAAGTTTCATAGAATCTAGTTTTCAGATGATTTTTTTGCATGGACTTCCATCATAACCTTCCCTCTTAACATATATAAATGATCTGAAAAATCTCGTATCATTTCAAATAGTCTCCAATTAAATTTTATTTTTTTGACCTAAACTAGTGTATAATATACTATGATTTTTGACCGAAATTCGGATTTCAAAAAGTTCCATAGAATCTAATTTTTAGATTATTTTTTTGCATGGACTTCCATCATAACCTTCCCTCTTAACATATATAAATGATATGTGAAGTCTCGTATCATTTCAAATAGTCCCCAATTAAAGTTTATTTTTTTGACTGAAACTAGTGTATAATATACTATGATTTTTGACCGAAACTCGGATTTCGAAAAGTTTCATAGAATCTAATTTTCGGATGATTTTTTACATGGACTTCCATCATAACCTTCCCTCTTAAAATATAGAAATGATATGTGTTGTTTTGTATCATTTCGAAGAGTTCCCGATTTAATTCGATTTTTGACCGAAACTAGTATAAACTAGTGTATAATATATTATGATTTTTTGACCGAACCATGCATTTCGCAAAGTTTCATCGAATATAGTTTTCATATAATTTTTTTGGATGGACTTCCACCATAACCTTCCCTCTTAACATTTATAAATGATCTGAAAAGTCTCGTATCATTTCAAATAGTCTCCAATTAAATTTTATTTTTTTGACTTAAACTAGTGAATAATATACTATGATTTTGGACCGAAACTTGCATTTCAAAAAGTTTCAAAGAATCTAATTTTCAGATGATTTTTTTTCTTGGACTTCCTTCAAAACCTTCCATCTTAACATATATAAATGATAAATGAAGTCTCGTATCATTTCAAATAGTCCCCAATTAAATTTTATTTTTTTGACCGAAACTAGTGTATAATATACTATGATTTTTGACCGAAACTTGCATTTCGAAAAGTTTCATACAATCTAATTTTCGGAGAATTTTTTGCATGGACTTCCATCATAACCTTCCCTCATAAAATATATAATAATATATGAAGTTTCGTATCATTTCGAACAGTTTCCGATTTAATTCGATTTTTGATCGAAACTAGTATAAACCACTGTATAATATATTATGATTTTTTTACCAAAACTTGCATTTCGTAAAGTTTCATAGAATCTAGTTTTCAGATGATATTTTTGCATGGACTTCCATCATAACCTTCCCTCTTAACATATATAAATGATCTGAAAAGTCTCGTATCATTTCAAATAGTCCCCAATTAAATTTTATTTTTTTAAACGAAACTAGTGTATAATATACTATGATTTTTGACCGAAACTCGGATTTCAAAAAGTTTAATAGAATCTAATTTTCAGATGATTTTTTTGCATGAACTTCCATCATAACCTTCCCTCTTAACATATATAAATGATCTGAAAAGTCTCGTATCATTTCAAATAGTCCCCAATTAAATTTTATTTTTTTGACCTAAACTAGTGTGTAATATACTATGATTTTGGACCGAAACTTGCATTTCAAAAAGTTTCATAGAATCTAATTTTCAGATGATTTTTTTTCTTTGACTTCCTTCAAAACCTTCCCTCTGAACATATATAAATGATATATAATTCTCGTATCATTTCAAATAGTCCCCAATTAAATTTTATTTTTTTGACCGAAACTAGTGTATAATATACAATGATTTTTGACCGAAACTTGCATTTTGAAAAGTTTCATACAATCTAATTTTTGGATGATTTTTTTCATGGACTTCCATCATAACCTTCCCTCGTAAAATATATAATAATATGTGAAGTTTCGTATCATATAGAACAGTCCCCGATTTAATTCGATTTTTGACCGAAACTAGTATAAACAAGTGTATAATATATTATGATTTTTTGACCGAAACTTGCATTTCACAAAGTTTCATAGAATCTAGTTTTCAGATGATTTTTTTTGCATGGAATTCCATCATAACCTTCCCTCTTAACATATATAAATGATCTGAAAAGTCTCGTATAATTTCAAATAGTCCCCTATTAAATTTTATTTTTTTGACCGAAACTAGTGTATAATATACTATGATTTTGACCGAAACTCGGATTTCAAAAAGTTTCATAGAATCTAATTTTCAAATGATTTTTTTGCATGGAC
The DNA here is from genome assembly GCA_963966055.1 of Lathyrus aphaca. NCBI lineage: Eukaryota > Viridiplantae > Streptophyta > Magnoliopsida > Fabales > Fabaceae > Lathyrus > Lathyrus aphaca. The sequence continues at coordinate 6,449,409 of OZ014522.1, forward strand.
TTCCATCATAACCTTCCCTCTTAACATATATAAATGATTTGTGAAGTCTCGTATCATTTCAAATAGTCCCCAATTAAATTTTATTTTTTTGACCGAAACTAGTGTATAATATACTATGATTTTTGACCGAAACTTGCATTTCGAAAAGTTTCATACAATCTAATTTTCGGATGATTTTTTGCATGGACTTCCATCATAACCTTCCCTCGTAAAATATATAATAATATGTGAAGTTTCGTATCATTCCGAACAGTCCTAGATTTAATTCGGTTTTTGACCGAAACTAGTATAAACCAGTGTATAATATACTATGATTTTTTGACCGAAACTTGCATTTTGCTAAGTTTCATAGAATCTATTTTCAGATGATTTTTTTGCATGGACTTCCATCATAACCATTCCTCTTTACATATGTAAATGATATGTGATGTCTCGTATCATTTAGAATAGTCCCCAATTAAATTTTATTTTTTTTACGGAAACTAGTGTTTAATATACTATGATTTTTTACTGAAACTAGCATTTCGAAAGGTTATTTAGAATCTAATATTCGGATGATTTTTTGCATGGACTTCCATCATAACCTTTCCTCGTAACATATATAAATGATTTGTGAAGTCTCGTATCATTTCAAATAGTCCCCAATTAAATTTTATTTTTTTGACCGAAACTAGTGTATAATATACTATGATTTTTGACCGAAACTTGCATTTCGAAAAGTTTCATACAATCTAATTTTCGGATGATTTTTTGCATGGACTTCCATAGAATCTAATTTTCAGATGTTTTTTTTGCATGGACTTCCATCATAACCTTCCCTCTTAACATATATAAATGATTTGTGAAGTCTCGTATCATTTCAAATAGTCCCCAATTAAAGTTTATTTTTTTGACTGAAACTAGTGTATAATATACTATGATTTTTGACCGAAACTCGGATTTCGAAAAGTTTCATAGAATCTAATTTTCAGATGATTTTTTGCATTGACTTCCATCATAACCTTCCCTCTTAAAATATAGAAATGATATGTGATGTTTTGTATCATTTCGAAGAGTCCCCGATTTAATTCGATTTTTGACCGAAACTAGTATAAACTAGTGTATAATATATTATGATTTTTTGACCGAACCATGCATTTTGCAAAGTTTCATAGAATATAGTTTTCATATAATTTTTTTGCATGGACTTCCACCAAAACCTTCCCTCTTAACATATATAAATGATCTGAAAAGTCTCGTATCATTTCAAATAGTCCCCAATTAAATTTTATTTTTTTGACTTAAACTAGTGTATAATATACTATGATTTTGGACCGAAACTAGCATTTCAAAAAGTTTCATAGAATCTAAATTTCAGATGATTTTTTTCCTTGGACTTCCTTAAAAACATTCCCTCTTAAAATATATAAATGATAAATGACGTCTTGTATCATTTCAAATAGTCCCCAATTAAATTTTATTTTTTTGACCGAAACTAGTGTATAATATACTATGATTTTTGACCGAAACTTGCATTTCGAAAAGTTTCATACAATCTAATTTTCGGATGATTTTTTGCATGGACTTCCATCATAACCTTCCCTCGTAAAATATATAATAATATGTGAAGTTTCGTATCATTTTGAACAGTCCTCGATTTAATTCGGTTTTTGACCGAAACTAGTATAAACCAGTGTATAATATATTATGATTTTTTGACCGAAACTTGCATTTCGCTAAGTTTCATAGAATCTAGTTTTCAGATGATTTTTTTGCATGGACTTCCATCATAACCTTCCCCCTTAACATATATAAATGATATGTGAAGTCTCTATTATTTCAAATAGTCCCCAATTAAAGTTTATTTCTTTGACCGAAACTAGTGTATAATATACTATGATTTTTGACCGAAACTCGGATTTCGAAACGTTTCATAGAATCTAATTTTCGGATGATTTTTTGCATGGACTTCCATCATAACCTTCCCTCGTAAAATATAGAAATGATATGTGTTGTTTTGTATCATTTCGAAGAGTCCCCGATTTAATTCGATTTTTGACCAAAACTAGTATAAACTAGTGTTTAATATTTTATGATTTTTTGACCGAACCATGCATTTCGCAAAGTTTCATAGAATATAGTTTTCATATAATTTTTTTGTATGGAATTCCACCATAACCTTCCCTCTTAACATATATAAATGATCTGAAAAGTCTCGTATCATTTCAAATAGTTCCCAAATAAATTTTATTTTTTTGACCGAAACTAATGTATAATATACTATGATTTTGGACCGAAACTTGCATTTCAAAAAGTTTCATAGAATCAAAGTTTAAGATGATTTTTTTCTTGGACTTCCCTTTTAACATATATAAATGATATATGAAGTCTCGTATCATTTCAAATAGTCCCCAATTAAATTTTATTTTTTTGACCGAAACTAGTGTATAATATACTATGATTTTTGACCGAAACTCGGATTTCAAAAAGTTTCATAGAATCTAATTTTTAGATGATTTTTTTGCATGGACATCCATCATAACCTTCCCTCTTAACATATATAAATGATATGTGAAGTCTCTATTATTTCAAATAGTCCCCAATTAAAGTTTATTTCTTTGACCGAAACTAGTGTATAATATACTATGATTTTTTACCGAAACTCGAATTTCGAAAAGTTTCATAGAATCTAATTTTCGGATGATTTTTTGCATGGACTTCCATCATAACCTTCCCTCGTAAAATATATAAATGATATGTGATGTTTTGTATCATTTCGAAGAGTCCCCGATTTAATTCGATTTTTGACCGAAACTAGTATAAACTAGTGTATAATATATTATGATTTTTTGACCGAACCATGCATTTTGCAAAGTTTCATAGAATATAGTTTTCATATAATTTTTTTGCATGGAATTCCACCATAACCTTCCCTCTTAACATATATAAATAATCTGAAAAGTCTCGTATCATTTCAAATAGTTCCCAAATAAATTTTATTTTTTTGACCGAAACTAGTGTATAATATACTATGATTTTGGACCGAAACTTGCATTTCAAAAAGTTTCATAGAATCAAAGTTTAAGATGATTTTTTTCTTGGACTTCCCTCTTAACATAAATAAATGATATATGAAGTCTCGTATCATTTCAAATAGTCCCCAATTAAATTTTATTTTATTGACCGAAACTTGTGTATAATATACTATGATTTTTGACCGAAACTCGGATTTCAAAAAGTTTCATAGAATCTAATTTTTAGATGATTTTTTTGCATGGACTTCCATCATAACCTTCCCTCTTAACATATATAAATGATATGTGAAGTCTCTATTATTTCAAATAGTCCCCAATTAAAGTTTATTTCTTTGACCGAAACTAGTGTATAATATACTATGATTTTTGACCGAAACTCGGATTTCGAAAAGTTTCATAGAATCTAATTTTCGGATGATTTTTTGCATGGACTTCCATCATAACCTTCCCTCGTAAAATATAGAAATGATATGTGATGTTTTGTATCATTTCGAAGAGTCCCCGATTTAATTCGATTTTTGACCAAAACTAGTATAAACTAGTGTATAATATATTATGATTTTTTGACCGAACCATGCATTTCGCAAAGTTTCATAGAATATAGTTTTCTATTAATTTTTTTGCATGGAATTCCACCATAACCTTCCCTCTTAACATATATAAATGATCTGAAAAGTCTCGTATCATTTCAAATAGTTCCCAAATAAATTTTATTTTTTTGACCGAAACTAATGTATAATATACTATGATTTTTGACCGAAACTTGCATTTCAAAAAGTTTCATAGAATCAAAGTTTAAGATGATTTTTTTCTTGGACTTCCCTCTTAACATATATAAATGATATATGAAGTCTCGTATCATTTCAAATAGTCCCCAATTAAATTTTATTTTTTTGACCGAAACTAGTGTATAATATACTATGATTTTTGACCGAAACTCGGATTTCAAAAAGTTTCATAGAATCTAATTTTTAGATGATTTTTTTGCATGGACTTCCATCATAACCTTCCCTCTTAACATATATAAATGATATGTGAAGTCTCTATTATTTCAAATAGTCCCCAATTAAAGTTTATTTCTTTGACCGAAACTAGTGTATAATATACTATGATTTTTGACCGAAACTCGGATTTTGAAAAGTTTCATAGAATCTAATTTTCGGATGATTTTTTGCATGGACTTCCATCATAACCTTCCCTCGTTTAATATAGAAATGATATGTGATGTTTTGTATCATTTCGAAGAGTCCCCGATTTAATTCGATTTTTGACCAAAACTAGTATAAACTAGTGTATAATATATTATGATTTTTTGACCGAACCATGCATTTCGCAAAGTTTCATAGAATATAGTTTTCTATTAATTTTTTTGCATGGAATTCCACCATAACCTTCCCTCTTAACATATATAAATGATCTGAAAAGTCTCGTATCATTTCAAATAGTTCCCAAATAAATTTTATTTTTTTGACCGAAACTAATGTATAATATACTATGATTTTGGACCGAAACTTGCATTTCAAAAAGTTTCATAGAATCAAAGTTTAAGATGATTTTTTTCTTGGACTTCCCTCTTAACATATATAAATGATATATGAAGTCTCGTATCATTTCAAATAGACCCCAATTAAATTTTATTTTTTTGACCGAAACTAGTGTATAATATACTATGATTTTTGACCGAAACTCGGATTTCAAAAAGTTTCATAGAATCTAATTTTTAGATGATTTTTTTGCATGGACTTCCATCATAACCTTCCCTCTTAACATATATAAATGATATGTGAAGTCTCTATTATTTCAAATAGTCCCCAATTAAAGTTTATTTCTTTGACCGAAACTAGTGTATAATATACTATGATTTTTTACCGAAACTCGAATTTCGAAAAGTTTCATAGAATCTGATTTTTGGATGATTTTTTGCATGGACTTCCATCATAACCTTCCCTCGTAAAATATATAAATGATATGTGATGTTTTGTATCATTTCGAAGAGTCCCCGATTTAATTCGATTTTTGACCGAAACTAGTATAAACTAGTGTATAATATATTATGATTTTTTGACCGAACCATGCATTTTGCAAAGTTTCATAGAATATAGTTTTCATATAATTTTTTTGCATGGAATTCCACCATAACCTTCCCTCTTAACATATATAAATGATCTGAAAAGTCTCGTATCATTTCAAATAGTTCCCAAATAAATTTTATTTTTTTGACCGAAACTAGTGTATAATATACTATGATTTTGGACCGAAACTTGCATTTCAAAAAGTTACATAGAATCAAAGTTTAAGATGATTTTTTTCTTGGACTTCCCTCTTAACATAAATAAATGATATATGAAGTCTCGTATCATTTCAAATAGTCCCCAATTAAATTTTATTTTATTGACCGAAACTAGTGTATAATATACTATGATTTTTGACCGAAACTCTGATTTCAAAAAGTTTCATAGAATCTAATTTTTAGATGATTTTTTTGCATGGACTTCCATCATAACCTTCCCTCTTAACATATATAAATGATATGTGAAGTCTCTATTATTTCAAATAGTCCCCAATTAAAGTTTATTTCTTTGACCGAAACTAGTGTATAATATACTATGATTTTTGACCGAAACTCGGATTTCGAAAAGTTTCATAGAATCTAATTTTCGGATGATTTTTTGCATGGACTTCCATCATAACCTTCCCTCGTAAAATATAGAAATGATATGTGATGTTTTGTATCATTTCGAAGAGTCCCCGATTTAATTCGATTTTTGACCAAAACTAGTATAAACTAGTGTATAATATATTATGATTTTTTGACCGAACCATGCATTTCGCAAAGTTTCATAGAATATAGTTTTCTATTAATTTTTTTGCATGGAATTCCACCATAACCTTCCCTCTTAACATATATAAATGATCTGAAAAGTCTCGTATCATTTCAAATAGTTCCCAAATAAATTTTATTTTTTTGACCGAAACTAATGTATAATATACTATGATTTTTGACCGAAACTTGCATTTCAAAAAGTTTCATAGAATCAAAGTTTAAGATGATTTTTTTCTTGGACTTCCCTCTTAACATATATAAATGATATATGAAGTCTCGTATCATTTCAAATAGTCCCCAATTAAATTTTATTTTTTTGACCGAAACTAGTGTATAATATACTATGATTTTTGACCGAAACTCGGATTTCAAAAAGTTTCATAGAATCTAATTTTTAGATGATTTTTTTGCATGGACTTCCATCATAACCTTCCCTCTTAACATATATAAATGATATGTGAAGTCTCTATTATTTCAAATAGTCCCCAATTAAAGTTTATTTCTTTGACCGAAACTAGTGTATAATATACTATGATTTTTGACCGAAACTCGGATTTTGAAAAGTTTCATAGAATCTAATTTTCGGATGATTTTTTGCATGGACTTCCATCATAACCTTCCCTCGTTTAATATAGAAATGATATGTGATGTTTTGTATCATTTCGAAGAGTCCCCGATTTAATTCGATTTTTGACCAAAACTAGTATAAACTAGTGTATAATATATTATGATTTTTTGACCGAACCATGCATTTCGCAAAGTTTCATAGAATATAGTTTTCTATTAATTTTTTTGCATGGAATTCCACCATAACCTTCCCTCTTAACATATATAAATGATCTGAAAAGTCTCGTATCATTTCAAATAGTTCCCAAATAAATTTTATTTTTTTGACCGAAACTAATGTATAATATACTATGATTTTGGACCGAAACTTGCATTTCAAAAAGTTTCATAGAATCAAAGTTTAAGATGATTTTTTTCTTGGACTTCCCTCTTAACATATATAAATGATATATGAAGTCTCGTATCATTTCAAATAGTCCCCAATTAAATTTTATTTTTTTGACCGAAACTAGTGTATAATATACTATGATTTTTGACCGAAACTCGGATTTCAAAAAGTTTCATAGAATCTAATTTTTAGATGATTTTTTTGCATGGACTTCCATCATAACCTTCCCTCTTAACATATATAAATGATATGTGAAGTCTCTATTATTTCAAATAGTCCCCAATTAAAGTTTATTTCTTTGACCGAAACTAGTGTATAATATACTATGATTTTTTACCGAAACTCGAATTTCGAAAAGTTTCATAGAATCTGATTTTTGGATGATTTTTTGCATGGACTTCCATCATAACCTTCCCTCGTAAAATATATAAATGATATGTGATGTTTTGTATCATTTCGAAGAGTCCCCGATTTAATTCGATTTTTGACCGAAACTAGTATAAACTAGTGTATAATATATTATGATTTTTTGACCGAACCATGCATTTTGCAAAGTTTCATAGAATATAGTTTTCATATAATTTTTTTGCATGGAATTCCACCATAACCTTCCCTCTTAACATATATAAATGATCTGAAAAGTCTCGTATCATTTCAAATAGTTCCCAAATAAATTTTATTTTTTTGACCGAAACTAGTGTATAATATACTATGATTTTGGACCGAAACTTGCATTTCAAAAAGTTACATAGAATCAAAGTTTAAGATGATTTTTTTCTTGGACTTCCCTCTTAACATAAATAAATGATATATGAAGTCTCGTATCATTTCAAATAGTCCCCAATTAAATTTTATTTTATTGACCGAAACTAGTGTATAATATACTATGATTTTTGACCGAAACTCTGATTTCAAAAAGTTTCATAGAATCTAATTTTTAGATGATTTTTTTGCATGGACTTCCATCATAACCTTCCCTCTTAACATATATAAATGATATGTGAAGTCTCTATTATTTCAAATAGTCCCCAATTAAAGTTTATTTCTTTGACCGAAACTAGTGTATAATATACTATGATTTTTGACCGAAACTCGGATTTCGAAAAGTTTCATAGAATCTAATTTTCGGATGATTTTTTGCATGGACTTCCATCATAACCTTCCCTCGTAAAATATAGAAATGATATGTGATGTTTTGTATCATTTCGAAGAGTCCCCGATTTAATTCGATTTTTGACCAAAACTAGTATAAACTAGTGTATAATATATTATGATTTTTTGACCGAACCATGCATTTCGCAAAGTTTCATAGAATATAGTTTTCTATTAATTTTTTTGCATGGAATTCCACCATAACCTTCCCTCTTAACATATATAAATGATCTGAAAAGTCTCGTATCATTTCAAATAGTTCCCAAATAAATTTTATTTTTTTGACCGAAACTTGCATTTCAAAAAGTTTCATAGAATCAAAGTTTAAGATGATTTTTTTCTTGGACTTCCCTCTTAACATAAATAAATGATATATGAAGTCTCGTATCATTTCAAATAGTCCCCAATTAAATTTTATTTGTTTGACCGAAACTCGGATTTCAAAAAGTTTCATAGAATCTAATTTTTAGATGATTTTTTTGCATGGACTTCCATCATAACCTTCCCCATTAACATATATAAATGATATGTGAAGTCTCTACTATTTCAAATAGTCCCCAATTAAAGTTTATTTCTTTGACCGAAACTAGTGTATAATATACTATGATTTTTGACCGAAACTTGGATTTCGAAACGTTTCATAGAATCTAATTTTCGGATGATTTTTGGCATGGACTTCCATCATAACCTTCCCTCATAAAATATAGAAATGATATGTGTTGTTTTGTATCATTTCGAAGAGTTCCCGATTTAATTCGATTTTTGACCAAAACTAGTATAAACTAGTGTTTAATATTTTATGATTTTTTGACCGAACCATGCATTTCGCAAAGTTTCATAGAATATAGTTTTCATATAATTTTTTTGTATAGAATTCCACCATAACCTTCCCTCTTAACATATATAAATGATCTGAAAAGTCTCGTATCATTTCAAATAGTTCCCAAATAAATTTTATTTTTTTGACCGAAACTAGTGTATAATATACTATGATTTTGGACCGAAACTTGCATTTCAAAAAGTTTCATAGAATCAAAGTTTAAGATGATTTTTTTCTTGGACTTCCCTCTTAACATATATAAATGATATATGAAGTCTCGTATCATTTCAAATAGTCCCCAATTAAATTTTATTTTTTTGACCGAAACTAGTGTATAATATACTATGATTTTTGACCGAAACTCGGATTTCAAAAAGTTTCATAGAATCTAATTTTTAGATGATTTTTTTGCATGGACTTCCATCATAACCTTCCCTCTTAACATATATAAATGATATGTGAAGTCTCTATTATTTCAAATAGTCCTCAATTAAAGTTTATTTCTTTGACCGAAACTAGTGTATAATATACTATGATTTTTGACCGAAACTCGGATTTCGAAACGTTTCATAGAATCTAATTTTCGGATGATTTTTTGCATGGACTTCCATCATAACCTTCCCTCGTAAAATATAGAAATGATATGTGTTGTTTTGTATCATTTCGAAGAGTCCCCGATTTAATTCGATTTTTGACCGAAACTAGTATAAACTAGTGTTTAATATTTTATGATTTTTTGACCGAACCATGCATTTCGCAAAGTTTCATAGAATATAGTTTTCATATAATTTTTTTGTATGGAATTCCACCATAACCTTCCCTCTTAACATATATAAATGATCTGAAAAGTCTCGTATCATTTCAAATAGTTCCCAAATAAATTTTATTTTTTTGACCGAAACTAATGTATAATATACTATGATTTTGGACCGAAACTTGCATTTCAAAAAGTTTCATAGAATCAAAGTTTAAGATGATTTTTTTCTTGGACTTCCCTCTTAACATATATAAATGATATATGAAGTCTCGTATCATTTCAAATAGTCCCCAATTAAATTTTATTTTTTTGACCGAAACTAGTGTATAATATACTATGATTTTTGACCGAAACTCGGATTTCAAAAAGTTTCATAGAATCTAATTTTTAGATGATTTTTTTGCATGGACTTCCATCATAACCTTCCCTCTTAACATATATAAATGATATGTGAAGTCTCTATTATTTCAAATAGTCCCCAATTAAAGTTTATTTCTTTGACCGAAACTAGTGTATAATATACTATGATTTTTTACCGAAACTCGGATTTCGAAAAGTTTCATAGAATCTAATTTTCGGATGATTTTTTGCATGGACTTCCATCATAACCTTCCCTCGTAAAATATATAAATGATATGTGATGTTTTGTATCATTTCGAAGAGTCCCCGATTTAATTCGATTTTTGACCGAAACTAGTATAAACTAGTGTATAATATATTATGATTTTTTGACCGAACCATGCATTTTGCAAAGTTTCATAGAATATAGTTTTCATATAATTTTTTTGCATGGAATTCCACCATAACCTTCCCTCTTAACATATATAAATGATCTGAAAAGTCTCGTATCATTTCAAATAGTTCCCAAATAAATTTTATTTTTTTGACCGAAACTAGTGTATAATATACTATGATTTTGGACCGAAACTTGCATTTCAAAAAGTTTCATAGAATCAAAGTTTAATATGATTTTTTTCATGGACTTCCCTCTTAACATAAATAAATGATATATGAAGTCTCGTATCATTTCAAATAGTCCCCAATTAAATTTTATTTTATTGACCGAAACTAGTGTATAATATACTATGATTTTTGACCGAAACTCGGATTTCAAAAAGTTTCATAGAATCTAATTTTTAGATGATTTTTTTGCATGGACTTCCATCATAACCTTCCCTCTTAACATATATAAATGATATGTGAAGTCTCTATTATTTCAAATAGTCCCCAATTAAAGTTTATTTCTTTCACCGAAACTAGTGTATAATATACTATGATTTTTGACCGAAACTCGGATTTCGAAAAGTTTCATAGAATCTAATTTTCGGATGATTTTTTGCATGGACTTCCATCATAACCTTCCCTCGTAAAATATAGAAATGATATGTGATGTTTTGTATCATTTCGAAGAGTCCCCGATTTAATTCGATTTTTGACCAAAACTAGTATAAACTAGTGTATAATATATTATGATTTTTTGACCGAACCATGCATTTCGCAAAGTTTCATAGAATATAGTTTTCTATTAATTTTTTTTGCATGGAATTCCACCATAACCTTCCCTCTTAACATATATAAATGATATGAAAAGTCTCGTATCATTTCAAATAGTTCCCAAATAAATTTTATTTTTTTGACCGAAACTAGTGTATAATATACTATGATTTTGGACCGAAACTTGCATTTCAAAAAGTTTCATAGAATCAAAGTTTAAGATGATTTTTTTCGTGGACTTCCCTCTTAACATATATAAATGATATATGAAGTCTCGTATCATTTCAAATAGTCCCCAATTAAATTTTATTTTTTTGACCGAAACTAGTGTATAATATACTATGATTTTAGACCGAAACTCGGATTTCAAAAAGTTTCATAGAATCTAATTTTTAGATGATTTTTTTGCATGGACTTCCATCATAACCTTCCCTCTTAACATATATAAATGATATGTGAAGTCTCTATTATTTCAAATAGTCCCCAATTAAAGTTTATTTCTTTGACCGAAACTAGTGTATAATATACTATGATTTTTTACCGAAACTCGAATTTCGAAAAGTTTCATAGAATCTAATTTTCGGATGATTTTTTGCATGGACTTCCATCATAACCTTCCCTCGTAAAATATATAAATGATATGTGATGTTTTGTATCTTTTCGAAGAGTCCCCGATTTAATTCGATTTTTGACCGAAACTATTATAAACTAGTGTATAATATATTATGATTTTTTGACCGAACCATGCATTTTACAAAGTTTCCTAGAATATAGTTTTCATATAATTTTTTTGCATGGAATTCCACCATAACCTTCCCTCTTAACATATATAAATGATCTGAAAAGTCTAGTATCATTTCAAATAGTTCCCTAATAAATTTTATTTTTTTGACCGAAACTAGTGTATAATATACTATGATTTTGGACCGAAACTTGCATTTCAAAAAGTTTCATAGAATCAAAGTTTAAGATGATTTTTTTCTTGGACTTCCCTATTAACATAAATAAATGATATATGAAGTCTCGTATCATTTCAAATAGTCCCCAATTAAATTTTATTTTATTGACCGAAACTAGTGTATAATATACTATGATTTTTGACCGAAACTCGGATTTCAAAAAGTTTCATAGAATCTAATTTTTAGATGATTTTTTTGCATGGACTTCCATCATAACCTTCCCTCTTAACATATATAAATGATATGTGAAGTCTCTATTATTTCAAATAGTCCCCAATTAAAGTTTATTTCTTTGACCGAAACTAGTGTATAATATACTATGATTTTTGACCGAAACTCGGATTTCGAAAAGTTTCATAGAATCTAATTTTCGGATGATTTTTTGCATGGACTTCCATCATAACCTTCCCTCGTAAAATATAGAAATGATATGTGATGTTTTGTATCATTTCGAAGAGTCCCCGATTTAATTCGATTTTTGACCAAAACTAGTATAAACTAGTGTATAATATATTATGATTTTTTGACCGAACCATGCATTTCGCAAAGTTTCATAGAATATTGTTTTCTATTAATTTTTTTGCGTGGAATTCCACCATAACCTTCCCTCTTAACATATATAAATGATCTGAAAAGTCTCGTATCATTTCAAATAGTTCCCAAATAAATTTTATTTTTTTGACCGAAACTAGTGTATAATATACTATGATTTTGGACCGAAACTTGCATTTCAAAAAGTTTCATAGAATCAAAGTTTAAGATGATTTTTTTCGTGGACTTCCCTCTTAACATATATAAATGATATATGAAGTCTCGTATCATTTCAAATAGTCCCCAATTAAATTTTATTTTTTTGACCGAAACTAGTGTATAATATACTATGATTTTTGACCGAAACTCGGATTTCAAAAAGTTTCATAGAATCTAATTTTTAGATGATTTTTTTGCATGGACTTCCATCATAACCTTCCCTCTTAACATATATAAATGATATGTGAAGTCTCTATTATTTCAAATAGTCCCCAATTAAAGTTTATTTCTTTGACCGAAACTAGTGTATAATATACTATGATTTTTGACCGAAACTCGAATTTCAAAAAGTTTCATAGAATCTAATTTTCGGATGATTTTTTGCATTGACTTCCATCATAACCTTCCCTCGTAAAATATATAAATGATATGTGATGTTTTGTATCATTTCGAAGAGTCCCCGATTTAATTCGATTTTTGACCGAAACTATTATAAACTAGTGTATAATATATTATGATTTTTTGACCGAACCATGCATTTTACAAAGTTTCCTAGAATATAGTTTTCATATAATTTTTTTGCATGGAATTCCACCATAACCTTCCCTCTTAACATATATAAATGATCTGAAAAGTCTCGTATCATTTCAAATAGTTCCCAAATAAATTTTATTTTTTTGACCGAAACTAATGTATAATATACTATGATTTTGGACCGAAACTTGCATTTCAAAAAGTTTCATAGAATCAAAGTTTAAGATGATTTTTTTCTTGGACTTCCCTCTTAACATATATAAATGATATATAAAGTCTCGTATCATTTCAAATAGTCCCCAATTAAATTTTATTTTTTTGACCGAAACTAGTGTATAATATACTATGATTTTTGACCGAAACTCGGATTTCAAAAAGTTTCATAGAATCTAATTTTTAGATGATTTTTTTGCATGGACTTCCATCATAACCTTCCCTCTTAACATATATAAATGATATGTGAAGTCTCTATTATTTCAAATAGTCCCCAATTAAAGTTTATTTCTTTGACCGAAACTAGTGTATAATATACTATGATTTTTTACCGAAACTCGAATTTCGAAACGTTTCATAGAATCTAATTTTCGGATGATTTTTTGCATGGACTTCCATCATAACCTTCCCTCGTAAAATATAGAAATGATATGTGTTGTTTTGTATCATTTCGAAGAGTCCCCGATTTAATTCGATTTTTGACCGAAACTAGTATAAACTAGTGTTTAATATTTTATGATTTTTTGACCGAACCATGCATTTCGCAAAGTTTCATAGAATATAGTTTTCATATAATTTTTTTGCATGGAATTCCACCATAACCTTCCCTCTTAACATATATAAATAATCTGAAAAGTCTCGTATCATTTCAAATAGTTCCCAAATAAATTTTATTTTTTTGACCGAAACTAGTGTATAATATACTATGATTTTGGACCGAAACTTGCATTTCAAAAAGTTTCATAGAATCAAAGTTTAAGATGATTTTTTTCTTGGACTTCCCTCTTAACATAAATAAATGATATATGAAGTCTCGTATCATTTCAAATAGTCCCCAATTAAATTTTATTTTATTGACCGAAACTTGTGTATAATATACTATGATTTTTGACCGAAACTCGGATTTCAAAAAGTTTCATAGAATCTAATTTTTAGATGATTTTTTTGCATGGACTTCCATCATAACCTTCCCTCTTAACATATATAAATGATATGTGAAGTCTCTATTATTTCAAATAGTCCTCAATTAAAGTTTATTTCTTTGACCGAAACTAGTGTATAATATACTATGATTTTTGACCGAAACTCGGATTTCGAAACGTTTCATAGAATCTAATTTTCGGATGATTTTTTGCATGGACTTCCATCATAACCTTCCCTCGTAAAATATAGAAATGATATGTGTTGTTTTGTATCATTTCGAAGAGTCCCCGATTTAATTCGATTTTTGACCGAAACTAGTATAAACTAGTGTTTAATATTTTATGATTTTTTGACCGAACCATGCATTTCGCAAAGTTTCATAGAATATAGTTTTCATATAATTTTTTTGTATGGAATTCCACCATAACCTTCCCTCTTAACATATATAAATGATCTGAAAAGTCTCGTATCATTTCAAATAGTTCCCAAATAAATTTTATTTTTTTGACCGAAACTAATGTATAATATACTATGATTTTGGACCGAAACTTGCATTTCAAAAAGTTTCATAGAATCAAAGTTTAAGATGATTTTTTTCTTGGACTTCCCTCTTAACATATATAAATGATATATGAAGTCTCGTATCATTTCAAATAGTCCCCAATTAAATTTTATTTTTTTGACCGAAACTAGTGTATAATATACTATGATTTTTGACCGAAACTCGGATTTCAAAAAGTTTCATAGAATCTAATTTTTAGATGATTTTTTTGCATGGACTTCCATCATAACCTTCCCTCTTAACATATATAAATGATATGTGAAGTCTCTATTATTTCAAATAGTCCCCAATTAAAGTTTATTTCTTTGACCGAAACTAGTGTATAATATACTATGATTTTTTACCGAAACTCGGATTTCGAAAAGTTTCATAGAATCTAATTTTCGGATGATTTTTTGCATGGACTTCCATCATAACCTTCCCTCGTAAAATATATAAATGATATGTGATGTTTTGTATCATTTCGAAGAGTCCCCGATTTAATTCGATTTTTGACCGAAACTAGTATAAACTAGTGTATAATATATTATGATTTTTTGACCGAACCATGCATTTTGCAAAGTTTCATAGAATATAGTTTTCATATAATTTTTTTGCATGGAATTCCACCATAACCTTCCCTCTTAACATATATAAATGATCTGAAAAGTCTCGTATCATTTCAAATAGTTCCCAAATAAATTTTATTTTTTTGACCGAAACTAGTGTATAATATACTATGATTTTGGACCGAAACTTGCATTTCAAAATGTTTCATAGAATCAAAGTTTAAGATGATTTTTTTCATGGACTTCCCTCTTAACATAAATAAATGATATATGAAGTCTCGTATCATTTCAAATAGTCCCCAATTAAATTTTATTTTATTGACCGAAACTAGTGTATAATATACTATGATTTTTGACCGAAACTCGGATTTCAAAAAGTTTCATAGAATCTAATTTTTAGATGATTTTTTTGCATGGACTTCCATCATAACCTTCCCTCTTAACATATATAAATGATATGTGAAGTCTCTATTATTTCAAATAGTCCCCAATTAAAGTTTATTTCTTTGACCGAAACTAGTGTATAATATACTATGATTTTTGACCGAAACTCGGATTTCGAAAAGTTTCATAGAATCTAATTTTCGGATGATTTTTTGCATGGACTTCCATCATAACCTTCCCTCGTAAAATATAGAAATGATATGTGATGTTTTGTATCATTTCGAAGAGTCCCCGATTTAATTCGATTTTTGACCAAAACTAGTATAAACTAGTGTATAATATATTATGATTTTTTGACCGAACCATGCATTTCGCAAAGTTTCATAGAATATAGTTTTCTATTAATTTTTTTTGCATGGAATTCCACCATAACCTTCCCTCTTAACATATATAAATGATATGAAAAGTCTCGTATCATTTCAAATAGTTCCCAAATAAATTTTATTTTTTTGACCGAAACTAGTGTATAATATACTATGATTTTGGACCGAAACTTGCATTTCAAAAAGTTTCATAGAATCAAAGTTTAAGATGATTTTTTTCGTGGACTTCCCTCTTAACATATATAAATGATATATGAAGTCTCGTATCATTTCAAATAGTCCCCAATTAAATTTTATTTTTTTGACCGAAACTAGTGTATAATATACTATGATTTTTGACCGAAACTCGGATTTCAAAAAGTTTCATAGAATCTAATTTTTAGATGATTTTTTTGCATGGACTTCCATCATAACCTTCCCTCTTAACATATATAAATGATATGTGAAGTCTCTATTATTTCAAATAGTCCCCAATTAAAGTTTATTTCTTTGACCGAAACTAGTGTATAATATACTATGATTTTTGACCGAAACTCGGATTTCGAAAAGTTTCATAGAATCTAATTTTCGGATGATTTTTTGCATGGACTTCCATCATAACCTTCCCTCGTAAAATATAGAAATGATATGTGATGTTTTGTATCATTTCGAAGAGTCCCCGATTTAATTCGATTTTTGACCAAAACTAGTATAAACTAGTGTATAATATATTATGATTTTTTGACCGAACCATGCATTTCGCAAAGTTTCATAGAATATAGTTTTCTATTAATTTTTTTTGCATGGAATTCCACCATAACCTTCCCTCTTAACATATATAAATGATATGAAAAGTCTCGTATCATTTCAAATAGTTCCCAAATAAATTTTATTTTTTTGACCGAAACTAGTGTATAATATACTATGATTTTGGACCGAAACTTGCATTTCAAAAAGTTTCATAGAATCAAAGTTTAAGATGATTTTTTTTCGTGGACTTCCCTCTTAACATATATAAATGATATATGAAGTCTCGTATCATTTCAAATAGTCCCCAATTAAATTTTATTTTTTTGACCGAAACTAGTGTATAATATACTATGATTTTTGACCGAAACTCGGATTTCAAAAAGTTTCATATTATCTAATTTTTAGATGATTTTTTTGCATGGACTTCCATCATAACCTTCCCTCTTAACATATATAAATGATATGTGAAGTCTCTATTATTTCAAATAGTCCCCAATTAAAGTTTATTTCTTTGACCGAAACTAGTGTATAATATACTATGATTTTTTACCGAAACTCGAATTTCGAAAAGTTTCATAGAATCTAATTTTCGGATGATTTTTTGCATGGACTTCCATCATAACCTTCCCTCGTAAAATATATAAATGATATGTGATGTTTTGTATCATTTCGAAGAGTCCCCGATTTAATTCGATTTTTGACCGAAACTAGTATAAACTAGTGTATAATATATTATGATTTTTTGACCGAACCATGCATTTTACAAAGTTTCCTAGAATATAGTTTTCATATAATTTTTTTGCATGGAATTCCACCATAACCTTCCCTCTTAACATATATAAATGATCTGAAAAGTCTCGTATCATTTCAAATAGTTCCCTAATAAATTTTATTTTTTTGACCGAAACTAGTGTATAATATACTATGATTTTGGACCGAAACTTGCATTTCAAAAAGTTTCATAGAATCAAAGTTTAAGATGATTTTTTTCTTGGACTTCCCTATTAACATAAATAAATGATATATGAAGTCTCGTATCATTTCAAATAGTCCCCAATTAAATTTTATTTTATTGACCGAAACTAGTGTATAATATACTATGATTTTTGACCGAAACTCGGATTTCAAAAAGTTTCATAGAATCTAATTTTTAGATGATTTTTTTGCATGGACTTCCATCATAACCTTCCCTCTTAACATATATAAATGATATGTGAAGTCTCTATTATTTCAAATAGTCCCCAATTAAAGTTTATTTCTTTGACCGAAACTAGTGTATAATATACTATGATTTTTGACCGAAACTCGGATTTCGAAAAGTTTCATAGAATCTAATTTTAGGATGATTTTTTGCATGGACTTCCATCATAACCTTCCCTCGTAAAATATAGAAATGATATGTGATGTTTTGTATCATTTCGAAGAGTCCCCGATTTAATTCGATTTTTGACCAAAACTAGTATAAACTAGTGTATAATATATTATGATTTTTTGACCGAACCATGCATTTCGCAAAGTTTCATAGAATATAGTTTTCTATTAATTTTTTTGCATGGAATTCCACCATAACCTTCCCTCTTAACATATATAAATGATCTGAAAAGTCTCGTATCATTTCAAATAGTTCCCAAATAAATTTTATTTTTTTGACCGAAACTAGTGTATAATATACTATGATTTTGGACCGAAACTTGCATTTCAAAAAGTTTCATAGAATCAAAGTTTAAGATGATTTTTTTCGTGGACTTCCCTCTTAACATATATAAATGATATATGAAGTCTCGTATCATTTCAAATAGTCCCCAATTAAATTTTATTTTTTTGACCGAAACTAGTGTATAATATACTATGATTTTTGACCGAAACTCGGATTTCAAAAAGTTTCATAGAATCTAATTTTTAGATGATTTTTTTGCATGGACTTCCATCATTACCTTCCCTCTTAACATATATAAATGATATGTGAAGTCTCTATTATTTCAAATAGTCCCCAATTAAATTTTATTTCTTTGACCGAAACTAGTGTATAATATACTATGATTTTTTACCGAAACTCGAATTTCGAAAAGTTTCATAGAATCTAATTTTCGGATGATTTTTTGCATGGACTTCCATCATAACCTTCCCTCGTAAAATATATAAATGATATGTGATGTTTTGTATCATTTCGAAGAGTCCCCGATTTAATTCGATTTTTGACCGAAACTATTATAAACTAGTGTATAATATATTATGATTTTTTGACCGAACCATGCATTTTACAAAGTTTCCTAGAATATAGTTTTCATATAATTTTTTTGCATGGAATTCCACCATAACCTTCCCTCTTAACATATATAAATGATCTGAAAAGTCTCGTATCATTTCAAATAGTTCCCAAATAAATTTTATTTTTTTGACCGAAACTAGTGTATAATATACTATGATTTTGGACCGAAACTTGCATTTCAAAAAGTTTCATAGAATCAAAGTTTAAGATGATTTTTTTCTTGGACTTCCCTATTAACATAAATAAATGATATATGAAGTCTCGTATCATTTCAAATAGTCCCCAATTAAATTTTATTTTATTGACCGAAACTAGTGTATAATATACTATGATTTTTGACCGAAACTCGGATTTCAAAAAGTTTCATAGAATCTAATTTTTAGATGATTTTTTTGCATGGACTTCCATCATAACCTTCCCTCTTAACATATATAAATGATATGTGAAGTCTCTATTATTTCAAATAGTCCCCAATTAAAGTTTATTTCTTTGACCGAAACTAGTGTATAATATACTATGATTTTTGACCGAAACTCGGATTTCGAAAAGTTTCATAGAATCTAATTTTCGGATGATTTTTTGCATGGACTTCCATCATAACCTTCCCTCGTAAAATATAGAAATGATATGTGATGTTTTGTATCATTTCGAAGAGTCCCCGATTTAATTCGATTTTTGACCGAAACTATTATAAACTAGTGTATAATATATTATGATTTTTTGACCGAACCATGCATTTTACAAAGTTTCCTAGAATATAGTTTTCATATAATTTTTTTGCATGGAATTCCACCATAACCTTCCCTCTTAACATATATAAATGATCTGAAAAGTCTCGTATCATTTCAAATAGTTCCCAAATAAATTTTATTTTTTTGACCGAAACTAGTGTATAATATACTATGATTTTGGACCGAAACTTGCATTTCAAAAAGTTTCATAGAATCAAAGTTTAAGATGATTTTTTTCTTGGACTTCCCTATTAACATAAATAAATGATATATGAAGTCTCGCATCATTTCAAATAGTCCCCAATTAAATTTTATTTTTTTGACCGAAACTAGTGTATAATATACTATGATTTTGGACCGAAACTTGCATTTCAAAAAGTTTCATAGAATCAAAGTTTAAGATGATTTTTTTCTTGGACTTCCCTCTTAACATAAATAAATGATATATGAAGTCTCGTATCATTTCAAATAGTCCCCAATTAAATTTTATTTTATTGACCGAAACTAGTGTATAATATACTATGATTTTTGACCGAAACTCGGATTTCAAAAAGTTTCATAGAATCTAATTTTTAGATGATTTTTTTGCATGGACTTCCATCATAACCTTCCCTCTTAACATATATAAATGATATGTGAAGTCTCTATTATTTCAAATAGTCCCCAATTAAAGTTTATTTCTTTGACCGAAACTAGTGTATAATATACTATGATTTTTGACCGAAACTCGGATTTCGAAAAGTTTCATAGAATCTAATTTTCGGATGATTTTTTGCATGGACTTCCATCATAACCTTCCCTCCTAAAATATAGAAATGATATGTGATGTTTTGTATCATTTCGAAGAGTCCCCGATTTAATTCGATTTTTGACCAAAACTAGTATAAACTAGTGTATAATATATTATGATTTTTTGACCGAACCATGCATTTCGCAAAGTTTCATAGAATATAGTTTTCTATTAATTTTTTTGCATGGAATTCCACCATAACCTTCCCTCTTAACATATATAAATGATCTGAAAAGTCTTGTATCATTTCAAATAGTTCCCAAATAAATTTTATTTTTTTGACCGAAACTAGTGTATAATATACTATGATTTTGGACCGAAACTTGCATTTCAAAAAGTTTCATAGAATCAAAGTTTAAGATGATTTTTTTCGTGGACTTCCCTCTTAACATATATAAATGATATATGAAGTCTCGTATCATTTCAAATAGTCCCCAATTAAATTTTATTTTTTTGACCGAAACTAGTGTATAATATACTATGATTTTTGACCGAAACTCGGATTTCAAAAAGTTTCATAGAATCTAATTTTTAGATGATTTTTTTGCATGGACTTCCATCATAACCTTCCCTCTTAACATATATAAATGATATGTGAAGTCTCTATTATTTCAAATAGTCCCCAATTAAAGTTTATTTCTTTGACCGAAACTAGTGTATAATATACTATGATTTTTTACCGAAACTCGAATTTCGAAAAGTTTCATAGAATCTAATTTTCGGATGATTTTTTGCATGGACTTCCATCATAACCTTCCCTCGTAAAATATATAAATGATATGTGATGTTTTGTATCATTTCGAAGAGTCCCCGATTTAATTCGATTTTTGACCGAAACTATTATAAACTAGTGTATAATATATTATGATTTTTTGACCGAACCATGCATTTTACAAAGTTTCCTAGAATATAGTTTTCATATAATTTTTTTGCATGCAATTCCACCATAACCTTCCCTCTTAACATATATAAATGATCTGAAAAGTCTCGTATCATTTCAAATAGTTCCCAAATAAATTTTATTTTTTTGACCGAAACTAGTGTATAATATACTATGATTTTGGACCGAAACTTGCATTTCAAAAAGTTTCATAGAATCAAAGTTTAAGATGATTTTTTTCTTGGACTTCCCTATTAACATAAATAAATGATATATGAAGTCTCGTATCATTTCAAATAGTCCCCAATTAAATTTTATTTTATTGACCGAAACTAGTGTATAATATACTATGATTTTTGACCGAAACTCGGATTTCAAAAAGTTTCATAGAATCTAATTTTTAGATGATTTTTTTGCATGGACTTCCATCATAACCTTCCCTCTTAACATATATAAACTATATGTGAAGTCTCTATTATTTCAAATAGTCCCCAATTAAAGTTTATTTCTTTGACCGAAACTAGTGTATAATATACTATGATTTTTGACCGAAACTCGGATTTCGAAAAGTTTCATAGAATCTAATTTTCGGATGATTTTTTGCATGGACTTCCATCATAACCTTCCCTCGTAAAATATAGAAATGATATGTGATGTTTTGTATCATTTCGAAGAGTCCCCGATTTAATTCGATTTTTGACCGAAACTATTATAAACTAGTGTATAATATATTATGATTTTTTGACCGAACCATGTATTTTACAAAGTTTCCTAGAATATAGTTTTCATATAATTTTTTTGCATGGAATTCCACCATAACCTTCCCTCTTAACATATATAAATGATCTGAAAAGTCTCGTATCATTTCAAATAGTTCCCAAATAAATTTTATTTTTTTGACCGAAACTAGTGTATAATATACTATGATTTTGGACCGAAACTTGCATTTCAAAAAGTTTCATAGAATCAAAGTTTAAGATGATTTTTTTCTTGGACTTCCCTATTAACATAAATAAATGATATATGAAGTCTCGCATCATTTCAAATAATCCCCAATTAAATTTTATTTTTTTGACCGAAACTAGTGTATAATATACTATGATTTTGGACCGAAACTTGCATTTCAAAAAGTTTCATAGAATCAAAGTTTAAGATGATTTTTTTCTTGGACTTCCCTCTTAACATAAATAAATGATATATGAAGTCTCGTATCATTTCAAATAGTCCCCAATTAAATTTTATTTTATTGACCGAAACTAGTGTATAATATACTATGATTTTTGACCGAAACTCGGATTTCAAAAAGTTTCATAGAATCTAATTTTTAGATGATTTTTTTGCATGGACTTCCATCATAACCTTCCCTCTTAACATATATAAATGATATGTGAAGTCTCTATTATTTCAAATAGTCCCCAATTAAAGTTTATTTCTTTGACCGAAACTAGTGTATAATATACTATGATTTTTGACCGAAACTCGGATTTCGAAAAGTTTCATAGAATCTAATTTTCGGATGATTTTTTGCATGGACTTCCATCATAACCTTCCCTCGTAAAATATAGAAATGATATGTGATGTTTTGTATCATTTAGAAGAGTCCCCGATTTAATTCGATTTTTGACCAAAACTAGTATAAACTAGTGTATAATATATTATGATTTTTTGACCGAACCATGCATTTCGCAAAGTTTCATAGAATATAGTTTTCTATTAATTTTTTTGCATGGAATTCCACCATAACCTTCCCTCTTAACATATATAAATGATCTGAAAAGTCTCGTATCATTTCAAATAGTTCCCAAATAAATTTTATTTTTTTGACCGAAACTAATGTATAATATACTATGATTTTGGACCGAAACTTGCATTTCAAAAAGTTTCATAGAATCAAAGTTTAAGATGATTTTTTTCTTGGACTTCCCTCTTAACATATATAAATGATATATGAAGTCTCGTATCATTTCAAATAGTCCCCAATTAAATTTTATTTTTTTGACCGAAACTAGTGTATAATATACTATGATTTTTGACCGAAACTCGGATTTCAAAAAGTTTCATAGAATCTAATTTTTAGATGATTTTTTTGCATGGACTTCCATCATAACCTTCCCTCTTAACATATATAAATGATATGTGAAGTCTCTATTATTTCAAATAGTCCCCAATTAAAGTTTATTTCTTTGACCGAAACTAGTGTATAATATACTATGATTTTTTACCGAAACTCGGATTTCGAAAAGTTTCATAGAATCTAATTTTCGGATGAATTTTTGCATGGACTTCCATCATAACCTTCCCTCGTAAAATATATAAATGATATGTGATGTTTTGTATCATTTCGAAGAGTCCCCGATTTAATTCGATTTTTGACCGAAACTAGTATAAACTAGTGTATAATATATTATGATTTTTTGACCGAACCATGCATTTTGCAAAGTTTCATAGAATATAGTTTTCATATAATTTTTTTGCATGGAATTCCACCATAACCTTCCCTCTTAACATATATAAATGATCTGAAAAGTCTCGTATCATTTCAAATAGTTCCCAAATAAATTTTATTTTTTTGACCGAAACTAGTGTATAATATACTATGATTTTGGACCGAAACTTGCATTTCAAAATGTTTCATAGAATCAAAGTTTAAGATGATTTTTTTCATGGACTTCCCTCTTAACATAAATAAATGATATATGAAGTCTCGTATCATTTCAAATAGTCCCCAATTAAATTTTATTTTATTGACCGAAACTAGTGTATAATATACTATGATTTTTGACCGAAACTCGGATTTCAAAAAGTTTCATAGAATCTAATTTTTAGATGATTTTTTTGCATGGACTTCCATCATAACCTTCCCTCTTAACATATATAAATGATATGTGAAGTCTCTATTATTTCAAATAGTCCCCAATTAAAGTTTATTTCTTTGACCGAAACTAGTGTATAATATACTATGATTTTTGACCGAAACTCGGATTTCGAAAAGTTTCATAGAATCTAATTTTCGGATGATTTTTTGCATGGACTTCCATCATAACCTTCCCTCGTAAAATATAGAAATGATATGTGATGTTTTGTATCATTTCGAAGAGTCCCCGATTTAATTCGATTTTTGACCAAAACTAGTATAAACTAGTGTATAATATATTATGATTTTTTGACCGAACCATGCATTTCGCAAAGTTTCATAGAATATAGTTTTCTATTAATTTTTTTTGCATGGAATTCCACCATAACCTTCCCTCTTAACATATATAAATGATATGAAAAGTCTCGTATCATTTCAAATAGTTCCCAAATAAATTTTATTTTTTTGACCGAAACTAGTGTATAATATACTATGATTTTGGACCGAAACTTGCATTTCAAAAAGTTTCATAGAATCAAAGTTTAAGATGATTTTTTTCGTGGACTTCCCTCTTAACATATATAAATGATATATGAAGTCTCGTATCATTTCAAATAGTCCCCAATTAAATTTTATTTTTTTGACCGAAACTAGTGTATAATATACTATGATTTTTGACCGAAACTCGGATTTCAAAAAGTTTCATAGAATCTAATTTTTAGATGATTTTTTTGCATGGACTTCCATCATAACCTTCCCTCTTAACATATATAAATGATATGTGAAGTCTCTATTATTTCAAATAGTCCCCAATTAAAGTTTATTTCTTTGACCGAAACTAGTGTATAATATACTATGATTTTTGACCGAAACTCGGATTTCGAAAAGTTTCATAGAATCTAATTTTCGGATGATTTTTTGCATGGACTTCCATCATAACCTTCCCTCGTAAAATATAGAAATGATATGTGATGTTTTGTATCATTTCGAAGAGTCCCCGATTTAATTCGATTTTTGACCAAAACTAGTATAAACTAGTGTATAATATATTATGATTTTTTGACCGAACCATGCATTTCGCAAAGTTTCATAGAATATAGTTTTCTATTAATTTTTTTTGCATGGAATTCCACCATAACCTTCCCTCTTAACATATATAAATGATATGAAAAGTCTCGTATCATTTCAAATAGTTCCCAAATAAATTTTATTTTTTTGACCGAAACTAGTGTATAATATACTATGATTTTGGACCGAAACTTGCATTTCAAAAAGTTTCATAGAATCAAAGTTTAAGATGATTTTTTTCGTGGACTTCCCTCTTAACATATATAAATGATATATGAAGTCTCGTATCATTTCAAATAGTCCCCAATTAAATTTTATTTTTTTGACCGAAACTAGTGTATAATATACTATGATTTTTGACCGAAACTCGGATTTCAAAAAGTTTCATATTATCTAATTTTTAGATGATTTTTTTGCATGGACTTCCATCATAACCTTCCCTCTTAACATATATAAATGATATGTGAAGTCTCTATTATTTCAAATAGTCCCCAATTAAAGTTTATTTCTTTGACCGAAACTAGTGTATAATATACTATGATTTTTTACCGAAACTCGAATTTCGAAAAGTTTCATAGAATCTAATTTTCGGATGATTTTTTGCATGGACTTCCATCATAACCTTCCCTCGTAAAATATATAAATGATATGTGATGTTTTGTATCATTTCGAAGAGTCCCCGATTTAATTCGATTTTTGACCGAAACTAGTATAAACTAGTGTATAATATATTATGATTTTTTGACCGAACCATGCATTTTACAAAGTTTCCTAGAATATAGTTTTCATATAATTTTTTTGCATGGAATTCCACCATAACCTTCCCTCTTAACATATATAAATGATCTGAAAAGTCTCGTATCATTTCAAATAGTTCCCTAATAAATTTTATTTTTTTGACCGAAACTAGTGTATAATATACTATGATTTTGGACCGAAACTTGCATTTCAAAAAGTTTCATAGAATCAAAGTTTAAGATGATTTTTTTCTTGGACTTCCCTATTAACATAAATAAATGATATATGAAGTCTCGTATCATTTCAAATAGTCCCCAATTAAATTTTATTTTATTGACCGAAACTAGTGTATAATATACTATGATTTTTGACCGAAACTCGGATTTCAAAAAGTTTCATAGAATCTAATTTTTAGATGATTTTTTTGCATGGACTTCCATCATAACCTTCCCTCTTAACATATATAAATGATATGTGAAGTCTCTATTATTTCAAATAGTCCCCAATTAAAGTTTATTTCTTTGACCGAAACTAGTGTATAATATACTATGATTTTTGACCGAAACTCGGATTTCGAAAAGTTTCATAGAATCTAATTTTCGGATGATTTTTTGCATGGACTTCCATCATAACCTTCCCTCGTAAAATATAGAAATGATATGTGATGTTTTGTATCATTTCGAAGAGTCCCCGATTTAATTCGATTTTTGACCAAAACTAGTATAAACTAGTGTATAATATATTATGATTTTTTGACCGAACCATGCATTTCGCAAAGTTTCATAGAATATAGTTTTCTATTAATTTTTTTGCATGGAATTCCACCATAACCTTCCCTCTTAACATATATAAATGATCTGAAAAGTCTCGTATCATTTCAAATAGTTCCCAAATAAATTTTATTTTTTTGACCGAAACTAGTGTATAATATACTATGATTTTGGACCGAAACTTGCATTTCAAAAAGTTTCATAGAATCAAAGTTTAAGATGATTTTTTTCGTGGACTTCCCTCTTAACATATATAAATGATATATGAAGTCTCGTATCATTTCAAATAGTCCCCAATTAAATTTTATTTTTTTGACCGAAACTAGTGTATAATATACTATGATTATTGACCGAAACTCGGATTTCAAAAAGTTTCATAGAATCTAATTTTTAGATGATTTTTTTGCATGGACTTCCATCATAACCTTCCCTCTTAACATATATAAATGATATGTGAAGTCTCTATTATTTCAAATAGTCCCCAATTAAAGTTTATTTCTTTGACCGAAACTAGTGTATAATATACTATGATTTTTTACCGAAACTCGAATTTCGAAAAGTTTCATAGAATCTAATTTTCGGATGATTTTTTGCATGGACTTCCATCATAACCTTCCCTCGTAAAATATATAAATGATATGTGATGTTTTGTATCATTTCGAAGAGTCCCCGATTTAATTCGATTTTTGACCGAAACTATTATAAACTAGTGTATAATATATTATGATTTTTTGACCGAACCATGCATTTTACAAAGTTTCCTAGAATATAGTTTTCATATAATTTTTTTGCATGGAATTCCACCATAACCTTCCCTCTTAACATATATAAATGATCTGAAAAGTCTCGTATCATTTCAAATAGTTCCCAAATAAATTTTATTTTTTTGACCGAAACTAGTGTATAATATACTATGATTTTGGACCGAAACTTGCATTTCAAAAAGTTTCATAGAATCAAAGTTTAAGATGATTTTTTTCTTGGACTTCCCTATTAACATAAATAAATGATATATGAAGTCTCGTATCATTTCAAATAGTCCCCAATTAAATTTTATTTTATTGACCGAAACTAGTGTATAATATACTATGATTTTTGACCGAAACTCGGATTTCAAAAAGTTTCATAGAATCTAATTTTTAGATGATTTTTTTGCATGGACTTCCATCATAACCTTCCCTCTTAACATATATAAATGATATGTGAAGTCTCTATTATTTCAAATAGTCCCCAATTAAAGTTTATTTCTTTGACCGAAACTAGTGTATAATATACTATGATTTTTGACCGAAACTCGGATTTCGAAAAGTTTCATAGAATCTAATTTTCGGATGATTTTTTGCATGGACTTCCATCATAACCTTCCCTCGTAAAATATAGAAATGATATGTGATGTTTTGTATCATTTCGAAGAGTCCCCGATTTAATTCGATTTTTGACCGAAACTATTATAAACTAGTGTATAATATATTATGATTTTTTGACCGAACCATGCATTTTACAAAGTTTCCTAGAATATAGTTTTCATATAATTTTTTTGCATGGAATTCCACCATAACCTTCCCTCTTAACATATATAAATGATCTGAAAAGTCTCGTATCATTTCAAATAGTTCCCAAATAAATTTTATTTTTTTGACCGAAACTAGTGTATAATATACTATGATTTTGGACCGAAACTTGCATTTCAAAAAGTTTCATAGAATCAAAGTTTAAGATGATTTTTTTCTTGGACTTCCCTATTAACATAAATAAATGATATATGAAGTCTCGCATCATTTCAAATAGTCCCCAATTAAATTTTATTTTTTTGACCGAAACTAGTGTATAATATACTATGATTTTGGACCGAAACTTGCATTTCAAAAAGTTTCATAGAATCAAAGTTTAAGATGATTTTTTTCTTGGACTTCCCTCTTAACATAAATAAATGATATATGAAGTCTCGTATCATTTCAAATAGTCCCCAATTAAATTTTATTTTATTGACCGAAACTAGTGTATAATATACTATGATTTTTGACCGAAACTCGGATTTCAAAAAGTTTCATAGAATCTAATTTTTAGATGATTTTTTTGCATGGACTTCCATCATAACCTTCCCTCTTAACATATATAAATGATATGTGAAGTCTCTATTATTTCAAATAGTCCCCAATTAAAGTTTATTTCTTTGACCGAAACTAGTGTATAATATACTATGATTTTTGACCGAAACTCGGATTTCGAAAAGTTTCATAGAATCTAATTTTCGGATGATTTTTTGCATGGACTTCCATCATAACCTTCCCTCCTAAAATATAGAAATGATATGTGATGTTTTGTATCATTTCGAAGAGTCCCCGATTTAATTCGATTTTTGACCAAAACTAGTATAAACTAGTGTATAATATATTATGATTTTTTGACCGAACCATGCATTTCGCAAAGTTTCATAGAATATAGTTTTCTATTAATTTTTTTGCATGGAATTCCACCATAACCTTCCCTCTTAACATATATAAATGATCTGAAAAGTCTTGTATCATTTCAAATAGTTCCCAAATAAATTTTATTTTTTTGACCGAAACTAGTGTATAATATACTATGATTTTGGACCGAAACTTGCATTTCAAAAAGTTTCATAGAATCAAAGTTTAAGATGATTTTTTTCGTGGACTTCCCTCTTAACATATATAAATGATATATGAAGTCTCGTATCATTTCAAATAGTCCCCAATTAAATTTTATTTTTTTGACCGAAACTAGTGTATAATATACTATGATTTTTGACCGAAACTCGGATTTCAAAAAGTTTCATAGAATCTAATTTTTAGATGATTTTTTTGCATGGACTTCCATCATAACCTTCCCTCTTAACATATATAAATGATATGTGAAGTCTCTATTATTTCAAATAGTCCCCAATTAAAGTTTATTTCTTTGACCGAAACTAGTGTATAATATACTATGATTTTTTACCGAAACTCGAATTTCGAAAAGTTTCATAGAATCTAATTTTCGGATGATTTTTTGCATGGACTTCCATCATAACCTTCCCTCGTAAAATATATAAATGATATGTGATGTTTTGTATCATTTCGAAGAGTCCCCGATTTAATTCGATTTTTGACCGAAACTATTATAAACTAGTGTATAATATATTATGATTTTTTGACCGAACCATGCATTTTACAAAGTTTCCTAGAATATAGTTTTCATATAATTTTTTTGCATGGAATTCCACCATAACCTTCCCTCTTAACATATATAAATGATCTGAAAAGTCTCGTATCATTTCAAATAGTTCCCAAATAAATTTTATTTTTTTGACCGAAACTAGTGTATAATATACTATGATTTTGGACCGAAACTTGCATTTCAAAAAGTTTCATAGAATCAAAGTTTAAGATGATTTTTTTCTTGGACTTCCCTATTAACATAAATAAATGATATATGAAGTCTCGTATCATTTCAAATAGTCCCCAATTAAATTTTATTTTATTGACCGAAACTAGTGTATAATATACTATGATTTTTGACCGAAACTCGGATTTCAAAAAGTTTCATAGAATCTAATTTTTAGATGATTTTTTTGCATGGACTTCCATCATAACCTTCCCTCTTAACATATATAAATGATATGTGAAGTCTCTATTATTTCAAATAGTCCCCAATTAAAGTTTATTTCTTTGACCGAAACTAGTGTATAATATACTATGATTTTTGACCGAAACTCGGATTTCGAAAAGTTTCATAGAATCTAATTTTCGGATGATTTTTTGCATGGACTTCCATCATAACCTTCCCTCGTAAAATATAGAAATGATATGTGATGTTTTGTATCATTTCGAAGAGTCCCCGATTTAATTCGATTTTTGACCGAAACTATTATAAACTAGTGTATAATATATTATGATTTTTTGACCGAACCATGTATTTTACAAAGTTTCCTAGAATATAGTTTTCATATAATTTTTTTGCATGGAATTCCACCATAACCTTCCCTCTTAACATATATAAATGATCTGAAAAGTCTCGTATCATTTCAAATAGTTCCCAAATAAATTTTATTTTTTTGACCGAAACTAGTGTATAATATACTATGATTTTGGACCGAAACTTGCATTTCAAAAAGTTTCATAGAATCAAAGTTTAAGATGAGTTTTTTCTTGGACTTCCCTATTAACATAAATAAATGATATATGAAGTCTCGCATCATTTCAAATAATCCCCAATTAAATTTTATTTTTTTGACCGAAACTAGTGTATAATATACTATGATTTTGGACCGAAACTTGCATTTCAAAAAGTTTCATAGAATCAAAGTTTAAGATGATTTTTTTCTTGGACTTCCCTCTTAACATAAATAAATGATATATGAAGTCTCGTATCATTTCAAATAGTCCCCAATTAAATTTTATTTTATTGACCGAAACTAGTGTATAATATACTATGATTTTTGACCGAAACTCGGATTTCAAAAAGTTTCATAGAATCTAATTTTTAGATGATTTTTTTGCATGGACTTCCATCATAACCTTCCCTCTTAACATATATAAATGATATGTGAAGTCTCTATTATTTCAAATAGTCCCCAATTAAAGTTTATTTCTTTGACCGAAACTAGTGTATAATATACTATGATTTTTGACCGAAACTCGGATTTCGAAAAGTTTTATAGAATCTAATTTTCGGATGATTTTTTGCATGGACTTCCATCATAACCTTCCCTCGTAAAATATAGAAATGATATGTGATGTTTTGTATCATTTAGAAGAGTCCCCGATTTAATTCGATTTTTGACCAAAACTAGTATAAACTAGTGTATAATATATTATGATTTTTTGACCGAACCATGCATTTCGCAAAGTTTCATAGAATATAGTTTTCTATTAATTTTTTTGCATGGAATTCCACCATAACCTTCCCTCTTAACATATATAAATGATCTGAAAAGTCTCGTATCATTTCAAATTGTTCCCAAATAAATTTTATTTTTTTGACCGAAACTAGTGTATAATATACTATGATTTTGGACCGAAACTTGCATTTCAAAAAGTTTCATAGAATCAAAGTTTAAGATGATTTTTTTCTTGGACTTCCCTCTTAACATAAATAAATGATATATGAAGTCTCGTATCATTTCAAATAGTCCCCAATTAAATTTTATTTGTTTGACCGAAACTCGGATTTCAAAAAGTTTCATAGAATCTAATTTTTAGATGATTTTTTTGCATGGACTTCCATCATAACCTTCCCCATTAACATATATAAATGATATGTGAAGTCTCTACTATTTCAAATAGTCCCCAATTAAAGTTTATTTCTTTGACCGAAACTAGTGTATAATATACTATGATTTTTGACCGAAACTTGGATTTCGAAACGTTTCATAGAATCTAATTTTCGGATGATTTTTTGCATGGACTTCCATCATAACCTTCCCTCATAAAATATAGAAATGATATGTGTTGTTTTGTATCATTTCGAAGAGTTCCCGATTTAATTCGATTTTTGACCAAAACTAGTATAAACTAGTGTTTAATATTTTATGATTTTTTGACCGAACCATGCATTTCGCAAAGTTTCATAGAATATAGTTTTCATATAATTTTTTTGTATGGAATTCCACCATAACCTTCCCTCTTAACATATATAAATGATCTGAAAAGTCTCGTATCATTTCAAATAGTTCCCAAATAAATTTTATTTTTTTGACCGAAACTAGTGTATAATATACTATGATTTTGGACCGAAACTTGCATTTCAAAAAGTTTCATAGAATCAAAGTTTAAGATGATTTTTTTCTTGGACTTCCCTCTTAACATATATAAATGATATATGAAGTCTCGTATCATTTCAAATAGTCCCCAATTAAATTTTATTTTTTTGACCGAAACTAGTGTATAATATACTATGATTTTTGACCGAAACTCGGATTTCAAAAAGTTTCATAGAATCTAATTTTTAGATGATTTTTTTGCATGGACTTCCATCATAACCTTCCCTCTTAACATATATAAATGATATGTGAAGTCTCTATTATTTCAAATAGTCCCCAATTAAAGTTTATTTCTTTGACCGAAACTAGTGTATAATATACTATGATTTTTGACCGAAACTCGGATTTCGAAAAGTTTCATAGAATCTAATTTTCGGATGATTTTTTGCATGGACTTCCATCATAACCTTCCCTCGTAAAATATATAAATTATATGTGATGTTTTGTATCATTTCGAAGAGTCCCCGATTTAATTCGATTTTTGACCGAAACTAGTATAAACTAGTGTATAATATATTATGATTTTTTGACCGAACCATGCATTTTGCAAAGTTTCATAGAATATAGTTTTCATATAATTTTTTTGCATGGAATTCCACCATAACCTTCCCTCTTAACATATATAAATGATCTGAAAAGTCTCGTATCATTTCAAATAGTTCCCAAATAAATTTTATTTTTTTGACCGAAACTAGTGTATAATATACTATGATTTTGGACCGAAACTTGCATTTCAAAAAGTTTCATAGAATCAAAGTTTAAGATGATTTTTTTCTTGGACTTCCCTCTTAACATATATAAATGATATATGAAGTCTCGTATCATTTCAAATAGTCCCCAATTAAATTTTATTTTTTTGACCGAAACTAGTGTATAATATACTATGATTTTTGACCGAAACTCGGATTTCAAAAAGTTTCATAGAATCTAATTTTTAGATGATTTTTT
Organism: Lathyrus aphaca; assembly: GCA_963966055.1. NCBI lineage: Eukaryota > Viridiplantae > Streptophyta > Magnoliopsida > Fabales > Fabaceae > Lathyrus > Lathyrus aphaca. The sequence goes on from OZ014522.1 coordinate 6,483,223, forward strand.
TGCATGGACTTCCATCATAACCTTCCCTCTTAACATATATAAATGATATGTGAAGTCTCTATTATTTCAAATAGTCCCCAATTAAAGTTTATTTCTTTGACCGAAACTAGTGTATAATATACTATGATTTTTTACCGAAACTCGAATTTCGAAAAGTTTCATAGAATCTAATTTTCGGATGATTTTTTGCATGGACTTCCATCATAACCTTCCCTCGTAAAATATATAAATGATATGTGATGTTTTGTATCATTTCGAAGAGTCCCCGATTTAATTCGATTTTTGACCGAAACTAGTATAAACTAGTGTATAATATATTATGATTTTTTGACCGAACCATGCATTTTGCAAAGTTTCATAGAATATAGTTTTCATATAATTTTTTTGCATGGAATTCCACCATAACCTTCCCTCTTAACATATATAAATGATCTGAAAATTCTCGTATCATTTCAAATAGTTCCCAAAAAAATTTTATTTTTTTGACCGAAACTAGTGTATAATATACTATGATTTTGGACCGAAACTTGCATTTCAAAAAGTTTCATAGAATCAAAGTTTAAGATGATTTTTTTCTTGGACTTCCCTATTAACATAAATAAATGATATATGAAGTCTCGTATCATTTCAAATAGTCCCCAATTAAATTTTATTTTATTGACCGAAACTAGTGTATAATATACTATGATTTTTGACCGAAACTCGGATTTCAAAAAGTTTCATAGAATCTAATTTTTAGATGATTTTTTTGCATGGACTTCCATCATAACCTTCCCTCTTAACATATATAAATGATATGTGAAGTCTCTATTATTTCAAATAGTCCCCAATTAAAGTTTATTTCTTTGACCGAAACTAGTGTATAATATACTATGATTTTTGACCGAAACTCGGATTTCGAAAAGTTTCATAGAATCTAATTTTCGGATGATTTTTTGCATGGACTTCCATCATAACCTTCCCTCGTAAAATATAGAAATGATATGTGATGTTTTGTATCATTTAGAAGAGTCCCCGATTTAATTCGATTTTTGACCAAAACTAGTATAAACTAGTGTATAATATATTATGATTTTTTGACCGAACCATGCATTTCGCAAAGTTTCATAGAATATAGTTTTCTATTAATTTTTTTGCATGGAATTCCACCATAACCTTCCCTCTTAACATATATAAATGATCTGAAAAGTCTCGTATCATTTCAAATAGTTCCCAAATAAATTTTATTTTTTTGACCGAAACTAGTGTATAATATACTATGATTTTGGACCGAAACTTGCATTTCAAAAAGTTTCATAGAATCAAAGTTTAAGATGATTTTTTTCTTGGACTTCCCTCTTAACATAAATAAATGATATATGAAGTCTCGTATCATTTCAAATAGTCCCCAATTAAATTTTATTTGTTTGACCGAAACTCGGATTTCAAAAAGTTTCATAGAATCTAATTTTTAGATGATTTTTTTGCATGGACTTCCATCATAACCTTCCCCATTACCATATATAAATGATATGTGAAGTCTCTACTATTTCAAATAGTCCCCAATTAAAGTTTATTTCTTTGACCGAAACTAGTGTATAATATACTATGATTTTTGACCGAAACTTGGATTTCGAAACGTTTCATAGAATCTAATTTTCGGATGATTTTTTGCATGGACTTCCATCATAACCTTCCCTCATAAAATATAGAAATGATATGTGTTGTTTTGTATCATTTCGAAGAGTTCCCGATTTAATTCGATTTTTGACCAAAACTAGTATAAACTAGTGTTTAATATTTTATGATTTTTTGACCGAACCATGCATTTCGCAAAGTTTCATAGAATATAGTTTTCATATAATTTTTTTGTATGGAATTCCACCATAACCTTCCCTCTTAACATATATAAATGATCTGAAAAGTCTCGTATCATTTCAAATAGTTCCCAAATAAATTTTATTTTTTTGACCGAAACTAGTGTATAATATACTATGATTTTGGACCGAAACTTGCATTTCAAAAAGTTTCATAGAATCAAAGTTTAAGATGATTTTTTTCTTGGACTTCCCTCTTAACATATATAAATGATATATGAAGTCTCGTATCATTTCAAATAGTCCCCAATTAAATTTTATTTTTTTGACCGAAACTAGTGTATAATATACTATGATTTTTGACCGAAACTCGGATTTCAAAAAGTTTCATAGAATCTAATTTTTAGATGATTTTTTTGCATGGACTTCCATCATAACCTTCCCTCTTAACATATATAAATGATATGTGAAGTCTCTATTATTTCAAATAGTCCCCAATTAAAGTTTATTTCTTTGACTGAAACTAGTGTATAATATACTATGATTTTTGACCGAAACTCGGATTTCGAAAAGTTTCATAGAATCTAATTTTCGGATGATTTTTTGCATGGACTTCCATCATAACCTTCCCTCGTAAAATATATAAATTATATGTGATGTTTTGTATCATTTCGAAGAGTCCCCGATTTAATTCGATTTTTGACCGAAACTAGTATAAACTAGTGTATAATATATTATGATTTTTTGACCGAACCATGCATTTTGCAATGTTTCATAGAATATAGTTTTCATATAATTTTTTTGCATGGAATTCCACCATAACCTTCCCTCTTAACATATATAAATGATCTGAAAAGTCTCGTATCATTTCAAATAGTTCACAAATAAATTTTATTTTTTTGACCGAAACTAGTGTATAATATACTATGATTTTGGACCGAAACTTGCATTTCAAACAGTTTCATAGAATCAAAGTTTAAGATGATTTTTTTCTTGGACTTCCCTCTTAACATATATAAATGATATATGAAGTCTCGTATCATTTCAAATAGTCCCCAATTAAATTTTATTTTTTTGACCGAAACTAGTGTATAATATACTATGATTTTTGACCGAAACTCGGATTTCAAAAAGTTTCATAGAATCTAATTTTTAGATGATTTTTTTGCATGGACTTCCATCATAACCTTCCCTCTTAACATATATAAATGATATGTGAAGTCTCTATTATTTCAAATAGTCCTCAATTAAAGTTTATTTCTTTGACCGAAACTAGTGTATAATATACTATGATTTTTTACCGAAACTCGAATTTCGAAAAGTTTCATAGAATCTAATTTTCGGATGATTTTTTGCATGGACTTCCATCATAACCTTCCCTCGTAAAATATATAAATGATATGTGATGTTTTGTATCATTTCGAAGAGTCCCCGATTTAATTCGATTTTTGACCGAAACTAGTATAAACTAGTGTATAATATATTATGATTTTTTGACCGAACCATGCATTTTGCAAAGTTTCATAGAATATAGTTTTCATATAATTTTTTTGCATGGAATTCCACCATAACCTTCCCTCTTAACATATATAAATGATCTGAAAAGTATCGTATCATTTCAAATAGTTCCCAAATAAATTTTATTTTTTTGACCGAAACTAGTGTATAATATACTATGATTTTGGACCGAAACTTGCATTTCAAAAAGTTTCATAGAATCAAAGTTTAAGATGATTTTTTTCTTGGACTTCCCTATTAACATAAATAAATGATATATGAAGTCTCGTATCATTTCAAATAGTCCCCAATTAAATTTTATTTTTTTGACCGAAACTAGTGTATAATATACTATGATTTTTGACCGAAACTCGGATTTCAAAAAGTTTCATAGAATCTAATTTTTAGATGATTTTTTTGCATGGACTTCCATCATAACCTTCCCTCTTAACATATATAAATGATATGTGAAGTCTCTATTATTTCAAATAGTCCTCAATTAAAGTTTATTTCTTTGACCGAAACTAGTGTATAATATACTATGATTTTTGACCGAAACTCGGATTTCGAAAAGTTTCATAGAATCTAATTTTCGGATGATTTTTTGCATGGACTTCCATCATAACCTTCCCTCGTAAAATATATAAATGATATGTGATGTTTTGTATCATTTCGAAGAGTCCCCGATTTAATTCGATTTTTGACCGAAACTAGTATAAACTAGTGTATAATATATTATGATTTTTTGACCGAACCATGCATTTTGCAAAGTTTCATAGAATATAGTTTTCATATAATTTTTTTGCATGGAATTCCACCATAACCTTCCCTCTTAACATATATAAATGATCTGAAAAGTATCGTATCATTTCAAATAGTTCCCAAATAAATTTTATTTTTTTGACCGAAACTAGTGTATAATATACTATGATTTTGGACCGAAACTTGCATTTCAAAAAGTTTCATAGAATCAAAGTTTAAGATGATTTTTTTCTTGGACTTCCCTATTAACATAAATAAATGATATATGAAGTCTCGTATCATTTCAAATAGTCCCCAATTAAATTTTATTTTATTGACCGAAACTAGTGTATAATATACTATGATTTTTGACCGAAACTCGGATTTCAAAAAGTTTCATAGAATCTAATTTTTAGATGATTTTTTTGCATGGACTTCCATCATAACCTTCCCTCTTAACATATATAAATGATATGTGAAGTCTCTATTATTTCAAATAGTCCCCAATTAAAGTTTATTTCTTTGACCGAAACTAGTGTATAATATACTATGATTTTTGACCGAAACTCGGATTTCCAAAAGTTTCATAGAATCTAATTTTCGGATGATTTTTTGCATGGACTTCCATCATAACCTTCCCTCGTAAAATATAGAAATGATATGTGATGTTTTGTATCATTTAGAAGAGTCCCCGATTTAATTCGATTTTTGACCAAAACTAGTATAAACTAGTGTATAATATATTATGATTTTTTGACCGAACCATGCATTTCGCAAAGTTTCATAGAATATAGTTTTCTATTAATTTTTTTGCATGGAATTCCACCATAACCTTCCCTCTTAACATATATAAATGATCTGAAAAGTCTCGTATCATTTCAAATAGTTCCCAAATAAATTTTATTTTTTTGACCGAAACTAGTGTATAATATACTATGATTTTGGACCGAAACTTGCATTTCAAAAAGTTTCATAGAATCAAAGTTTAAGATGATTTTTTTCTTGGACTTCCTTCTTAACATAAATAAATGATATATGAAGTCTCGTATCATTTCAAATAGTCCCCAATTAAATTTTATTTGTTTGACCGAAACTCGGATTTCAAAAAGTTTCATAGAATCTAATTTTTAGATGATTTTTTTGCATGGACTTCCATCATAACCTTCCCCATTAACATATATAAATGATATGTGAAGTCTCTACTACTTTAAATAGTCCCCAATTAAAGTTTATTTCTTTGACCGAAACTAGTGTATAATATACTATGATTTTTGACCGAAACTCGGATTTCGAAAAGTTTCATAGAATCTAATTTTCGGATGATTTTTTGCATGGACTTCCATCATAACCTTCCCTCGTAAAATATATAAATGATATGTGATGTTTTGTATCATTTCGAAGAGTCCCCGATTTAATTCGATTTTTGACCGAAACTAGTATAAACTAGTGTATAATATATTATGATTTTTTGACCGAACCATGCATTTTGCAAAGTTTCATAGAATATAGTTTTCATATAATTTTTTTGCATGGAATTCCACCATAACCTTCCCTCTTAACATATATAAATGATCTGAAAAGTCTCGTATCATTTCAAATAGTTCCCAAATAAATTTTATTTTTTTGACCGAAACTAGTGTATAATATACTATGATTTTCGACCGAAACTTGCATTTCAAAAAGTTTCATAGAATCAAAGTTTAAGATGATTTTTTTCTTGGACTTCCCTCTTAACATATATAAATGATATATGAAGTCTCGTATCATTTCAAATAGTCCCCAATTAAATTTTATTTTTTTGACCGAAACTAGTGTATAATATACTATGATTTTTGACCGAAACTCGGATTTCAAAAAGTTTCATAGAATCTAATTTTTAGATGATTTTTTTGCATGGACTTCCATCATAACCTTCCCTCTTAACATATATAAATGATATGTGAAGTCTCTATTATTTCAAATAGTCCCCAATTAAAGTTTATTTCTTTGACCGAAACTAGTGTATAATATACTATGATTTTTGACCGAAACTCGGATTTCCAAAAGTTTCATAGAATCTAATTTTCGGATGATTTTTTGCATGGACTTCCATCATAACCTTCCCTCGTAAAATATAGAAATGATATGTGATGTTTTGTATCATTTAGAAGAGTCCCCGATTTAATTCGATTTTTGACCAAAACTAGTATAAACTAGTGTATAATATATTATGATTTTTTGACCGAACCATGCATTTCGCAAAGTTTCATAGAATATAGTTTTCTATTAATTTTTTTGCATGGAATTCCACCATAACCTTCCCTCTTAACATATATAAATGATCTGAAAAGTCTCGTATCATTTCAAATAGTTCCCAAATAAATTTTATTTTTTTGACCGAAACTAGTGTATAATATACTATGATTTTGGACCGAAACTTGCATTTCAAAAAGTTTCATAGAATCAAAGTTTAAGATGATTTTTTTCTTGGACTTCCTTCTTAACATAAATAAATGATATATGAAGTCTCGTATCATTTCAAATAGTCCCCAATTAAATTTTATTTGTTTGACCGAAACTCGGATTTCAAAAAGTTTCATAGAATCTAATTTTTAGATGATTTTTTTGCATGGACTTCCATCATAACCTTCCCCATTAACATATATAAATGATATGTGAAGTCTCTACTACTTTAAATAGTCCCCAATTAAAGTTTATTTCTTTGACCGAAACTAGTGTATAATATACTATGATTTTTGACCGAAACTCGGATTTCGAAAAGTTTCATAGAATCTAATTTTCGGATGATTTTTTGCATGGACTTCCATCATAACCTTCCCTCGTAAAATATATAAATGATATGTGATGTTTTGTATCATTTCGAAGAGTCCCCGATTTAATTCGATTTTTGACCGAAACTAGTATAAACTAGTGTATAATATATTATGATTTTTTGACCGAACCATGCATTTTGCAAAGTTTCATAGAATATAGTTTTCATATAATTTTTTTGCATGGAATTCCACCATAACCTTCCCTCTTAACATATATAAATGATCTGAAAAGTCTCGTATCATTTCAAATAGTTCCCAAATAAATTTTATTTTTTTGACCGAAACTAGTGTATAATATACTATGATTTTCGACCGAAACTTGCATTTCAAAAAGTTTCATAGAATCAAAGTTTAAGATGATTTTTTTCTTGGACTTCCCTCTTAACATATATAAATGATATATGAAGTCTCGTATCATTTCAAATAGTCCCCAATTAAATTTTATTTTTTTGACCGAAACTAGTGTATAATATACTATGATTTTTGACCGAAACTCGGATTTCAAAAAGTTTCATAGAATCTAATTTTTAGATGATTTTTTTGCATGGACTTCCATCATAACCTTCCCTCTTAACATATATAAATGATATGTGAAGTCTCGTATCATTTCAAATAGTCCCCAATTAAATTTTATTTTTTTTACCGAAACTAGTGTATAATATATTATGATTTTTGACTGAAACTAGTATTTCGAAAAGTTTCATAGAATCTAATTTTCGGATGATTTTTTGCATGGACTTCCATCATAACCTTCCCTCGTAAAATATAGAAATGATATGTGATGTTTTGTATCATTTAGAAGAGTCCCCGATTTAATTCGATTTTTGACCAAAACTAGTATAAACTAGTGTATAATATATTATGATTTTTTGACCGAACCATGCATTTCGCAAAGTTTCATAGAATATAGTTTTCTATTAATTTTTTTGCATGGAATTCCACCATAACCTTCCCTCTTAACATATATAAATGATCTGAAAAGTCTCGTATCATTTCAAATAGTTCCCAAATAAATTTTATTTTTTTGACCGAAACTAGTGTATAATATACTATGATTTTGGACCGAAACTTGCATTTCAAAAAGTTTCATAGAATCAAAGTTTAAGATGATTTTTTTCTTGGACTTCCTTCTTAACATAAATAAATGATATATGAAGTCTCGTATCATTTCAAATAGTCCCCAATTAAATTTTATTTGTTTGACCGAAACTCGGATTTCAAAAAGTTTCATAGAATCTAATTTTTAGATGATTTTTTTGCATGGACTTCCATCATAACCTTCCCCATTAACATATATAAATGATATGTGAAGTCTCTACTACTTCAAATAGTCCCCAATTAAAGTTTATTTCTTTGACCGAAACTAGTGTATAATATACTATGATTTTTGACCGAAACTCGGATTTCGAAAAGTTTCATAGAATCTAATTTTCGGATGATTTTTTGCATGGACTTCCATCATAACCTTCCCTCGTAAAATATATAAATGATATGTGATGTTTTGTATCATTTCGAAGAGTCCCCGATTTAATTCGATTTTTGACCGAAACTAGTATAAACTAGTGTATAATATATTATGATTTTTTGACCGAACCATGCATTTTGCAAAGTTTCATAGAATATAGTTTTCATATAATTTTTTTGCATGGAATTCCACCATAACCTTCCCTCTTAACATATATAAATGATCTGAAAAGTCTCGTATCATTTCAAATAGTTCCCAAATAAATTTTATTTTTTTGACCGAAACTAGTGTATAATATACTATGATTTTCGACCGAAACTTGCATTTCAAAAAGTTTCATAGAATCAAAGTTTAAGATGATTTTTTTCTTGGACTTCCCTCTTAACATATATAAATGATATATGAAGTCTCGTATCATTTCAAATAGTCCCCAATTAAATTTTATTTTTTTGACCGAAACTAGTGTATAATATACTATGATTTTTGACCGAAACTCGGATTTCAAAAAGTTTCATAGAATCTAATTTTTAGATGATTTTTTTGCATGGACTTCCATCATAACCTTCCCTCTTAACATATATAAATGATATGTGAAGTCTCTATTATTTCAAATAGTCCCCAATTAAAGTTTATTTCTTTGACCGAAACTAGTGTATAATATACTATGATTTTTGACCGAAACTCGAATTTCGAAAAGTTTCATAGAATCTAATTTTCGGATGATTTTTTGCATGGACTTCCATCATAACCTTCCCTTGTAAAATATATAAATGATATGTGATGTTTTGTATCATTTCGAAGAGTCCCCGATTTAATTCGATTTTTGACCGAAACTAGTATAAACTAGTGTATAATATATTATGATTTTTTGACCGAACCATGCATTTTGCAAAGTTTCATAGAATATAGTTTTCATATAATTTTATTGCATGGAATTCCACCATAACCTTCCCTCTTAACATATATAAATGATATGAAAAGTATCGTATCATTTCAAATAGTTCCCAAATAAATTTTATTTTTTTGACCGAAACTAGTGTATAATATACTATGATTTTGGACCGAAACTTGCATTTCAAAAAGTTTCATAGAATCAAAGTTTAAGATGATTTTTTTCTTGGACTTCCCTATTAACATAAATAAATGATATATGAAGTCTCGTATCATTTCAAATAGTCCCCAATTAAATTTTATTTTATTGACCGAAACTAGTGTATAATATACTATGATTTTTGACCGAAACTCGGATTTCAAAAAGTTTCATAGAATCTAATTTTTAGATGATTTTTTTGCATGGACTTCCATCATAACCTTCCCTCTTAACATATATAAATGATATGTGAAGTCTCTATTATTTCAAATAGTCCCCAATTAAAGTTTATTTCTTTGACCGAAACTAGTGTATAATATACTATGATTTTTGACCGAAACTCGGATTTCGAAAAGTTTCATAGAATCTAATTTTCGGATGATTTTTTGCATGGACTTCCATCATAACCTTCCCTCGTAAAATATATAAATGATATGTGATGTTTTGTATCATTTCGAAGAGTCCCCGATTTAATTCGATTTTTGACCGAAACTAGTATAAACTAGTGTATAATATATTATGATTTTTTGACCGAACCATGCATTTTGCAAAGTTTCATAGAATATAGTTTTCATATAATTTTTTTGCATGGAATTCCACCATAACCTTCCCTCTTAACATATATAAATGATCTGAAAAGTCTCGTATCATTTCAAATAGTTCCCAAATAAATTTTATTTTTTTGACCGAAACTAGTGTATAATATACTATGATTTTGGACCGAAACTTGCATTTCAAAAAGTTTCATAGAATCAAAGTTTAAGATGATTTTTTTCTTGGACTTCCCTCTTAACATATATAAATGATATATGAAGTCTCGTATCATTTCAAATACTCCCCAATTAAATTTTATTTTTTTGACCGAAACTAGTGTATAATATACTATGATTTTTGACCGAAACTCGGATTTCAAAAAGTTTCATAGAATCTAATTTTTAGATGATTTTTTTGCATGGACTTCCATCATAACCTTCCCTCTTAACATATATAAATGATATATGAAGTCTCTATTATTTCAAATAGTCCCCAATTAAAGTTTATTTCTTTGACCGAAACTAGTGTATAATATACTATGATTTTTTACCGAAACTCGAATTTCGAAAAGTTTCATAGAATCTAATTTTCGGATGATTTTTTGCATGGACTTCCATCATAACCTTCCCTCGTAAAATATATAAATGATATGTGATGTTTTGTATCATTTCGAAGAGTCCCCGATTTAATTCGATTTTTGACCGAAACTAGTATAAACTAGTGTATAATATATTATGATTTTTTGACCGAACCATGCATTTTGCAAAGTTTCATAGAATATAGTTTTCATATAATTTTTTTGCATGGAATTCCACCATAACCTTCCCTCTTAACATATATAAATGATCTGAAAAGTCTCGTATCATTTCAAATAGTTCCCAAATAAATTTTATTTTTTTGACCGAAACTAGTGTATAATATACTATGATTTTGGACCGAAACTTGCATTTCAAAAAGTTTCATAGAATCAAAGTTTAAGATGATTTTTTTCTTGGACTTCCCTATTAACATAAATAAATGATATATGAAGTCTCGTATCATTTCAAATAGTCCCCAATTAAATTTTATTTTATTGACCGAAACTAGTGTATAATATACTATGATTTTTGACCGAAACTCGGATTTCAAAAAGTTTCATAGAATCTAATTTTTAGATGATTTTTTTGCATGGACTTCCATCATAACCTTCCCTCTTAACATATATAAATGATATGTGAAGTCTCTATTATTTAAAATAGTCCCCAATTAAAGTTTATTTCTTTGACCGAAACTAGTGTATAATATACTATGATTTTTGACCGAAACTCGGATTTCGAAAAGTTTCATAGAATCTAATTTTCGGATGATTTTTTGCCTGGACTTCCATCATAACCTTCCCTCGTAAAATATAGAAATGATATGTGATGTTTTGTATCATTTCGAAGAGTCCCCGATTTAATTCGATTTTTGACCAAAACTAGTATAAACTAGTGTATAATATATTATGATTTTTTGACCGAACCATGCATTTCGCAAAGTTTCATAGAATATAGTTTTCTATTAATTTTTTTGCATGGAATTCCACCATAACCTTCCCTCTTAACATATATAAATGATCTGAAAAGTCTCGTATCATTTCAAATAGTTCCCAAATAAATTTTATTTTTTTGACCGAAACTAGTGTATAATATACTATGATTTTGGACCGAAACTTGCATTTCAAAAAGTTTCATAGAATCAAAGTTTAAGATGATTTTTTTCGTGGACTTCCCTCTTAACATATATAAATGATATATGAAGTCTCGTATCATTTCAAATAGTCCCCAATTAAATTTTATTTTTTTGACCGAAACTAGTGTATAATATATACTATGATTTTTGACCGAAACTCGGATTTCAAAAAGTTTCATAGAATCTAATTTTTAGATGATTTTTTTGCATGGACTTCCATCATAACCTTCCCTCTTAACATATATAAATGATATGTGAAGTCTCTATTATTTCAAATAGTCCCCAATTAAAGTTTATTTCTTTGACCGAGACTAGTGTATAATATACTATGATTTTTTACCGAAACTCGAATTTCGAAAAGTTTCATAGAATCTAATTTTCGGATGATTTTTTGCATGGACTTCCATCATAACCTTCCCTCGTAAAATATATAAATGATATGTGATGTTTTGTATCATTTCGAAGAGTCCCCGATTTAATTCGATTTTTGACCGAAACTAGTATAAACTAGTGTATAATATATTATGATTTTTTGACCGAACCATGCATTTTGCAAAGTTTCATAGAATATAGTTTTCATATAATTTTTTTGCATGGAATTCCACCATAACCTTCCCTCTTAACATATATAAATGATCTGAAAAGTCTCGTATCATTTCAAATAGTTCCCAAATAAATTTTATTTTTTTGACCAAAACTAGTGTATAATATACTATGATTTTGGACCGAAACTTGCATTTCAAAAAGTTTCATAGAATCAAAGTTTAAGATGATTTTTCTCTTGGACTTCCCTATTAACATAAATAAATGATATATGAAGTCTCGTATCATTTCAAATAGTCCCCAATTAAATTTTATTTTATTGACCGAAACTAGTGTATAATATACTATGATTTTTGACCGAAACTCGGATTTCAAAAAGTTTCATAGAATCTAATTTTTAGATGATTTTTTTGCATGGACTTCCATCATAACCTTCCCTCTTAACATATATAAATGATATGTGAAGTCTCTATTATTTCAAATAGTCCCCAATTAAAGTTTATTTCTTTGACCGAAACTAGTGTATAATATACTATGATTTTTGACCGAAACTCGGATTTCGAAAAGTTTCATAGAATCTAATTTTCGGATGATTTTTTGCATGGACTTCCATCATAACCTTCCCTCGTAAAATATAGAAATGATATGTGATGTTTTGTATCATTTAGAAGAGTCCCCGATTTAATTCGATTTTTGACCAAAACTAGTATAAACTAGTGTATAATATATTATGATTTTTTGACCGAACCATGCATTTCGCAAAGTTTCATAGAATATAGTTTTCTATTAATTTTTTTGCATGGAATTCCACCATAACCTTCCCTCTTAACATATATAAATGATCTGAAAAGTCTCGTATCATTTCAAATAGTTCCCAAATAAATTTTATTTTTTTGACCGAAACTAGTGTATAATATACTATGATTTTGGACCGAAACTTGCATTTCAAAAAGTTTCATAGAATCAAAGTTTAAGATGATTTTTTTCTTGGACTTCCCTCTTAACATAAATAAATGATATATGAAGTCTCGTATCATTTCAAATAGTCCCCAATTAAATTTTATTTGTTTGACCGAAACTCGGATTTCAAAAAGTTTCATAGAATCTAATTTTTAGATGATTTTTTTGCATGGACTTCCATCATAACCTTCCCCATTAACATATATAAATGATATGTGAAGTCTCTACTATTTCAAATAGTCCCCAATTAAAGTTTATTTCTTTGACCGAAACTAGTGTATAATATACTATGATTTTTGACCGAAACTTGGATTTCGAAACGTTTCATAGAATCTAATTTTCGGATGATTTTTTGCATGGACTTCCATCATAACCTTCCCTCATAAAATATAGAAATGATATGTGTTGTTTTGTATCATTTCGAAGAGTTCCCGATTTAATTCGATTTTTGACCAAAACTAGTATAAACTAGTGTTTAATATTTTATGATTTTTTGACCGAACCATGCATTTCGCAAAGTTTCATAGAATATAGTTTTCATATAATTTTTTTGTATGGAATTCCACCATAACCTTCCCTCTTAACATATATAAATGATCTGAAAAGTCTCGTATCATTTCAAATAGTTCCCAAATAAATTTTATTTTTTTGACCGAAACTAGTGTATAATATACTATGATTTTGGACCGAAACTTGCATTTCAAAAAGTTTCATAGAATCAAAGTTTAAGATGATTTTTTTCTTGGACTTCCCTCTTAACATATATAAATGATATATGAAGTCTCGTATCATTTAAAATAGTCCCCAATTAAATTTTATTTTTTTGACCGAAACTAGTGTATAATATACTATGATTTTTGACCGAAACTCGGATTTCAAAAAGTTTCATAGAATCTAATTTTTAGATGATTTTTTTGCATGGACTTCCATCATAACCTTCCCTCTTAACATATATAAATGATATGTGAAGTCTCTATTATTTCAAATAGTCCCCAATTAAAGTTTATTTCTTTGACCGAAACTAGTGTATAATATACTATGATTTTTGACCGAAACTCGGATTTCGAAAAGTTTCATAGAATCTAATTTTCGGATGATTTTTTGCATGGACTTCCATCATAACCTTCCCTCGTAAAATATATAAATGATATGTGATGTTTTGTATCATTTCGAAGAGTCCCCGATTTAATTCGATTTTTGACCGAAACTAGTATAAACTAGTGTATAATATATTATGATTTTTTGACCGAACCATGCATTTTGCAAAGTTTCATAGAATATAGTTTTCATATAATTTTTTTGCATGGAATTCCACCATAACCTTCCCTCTTAACATATATAAATGATCTGAAAAGTCTCGTATCATTTCAAATAGTTCCCAAATAAATTTTATTTTTTTGACCGAAACTAGTGTATAATATACTATGATTTTGGACCGAAACTTGCATTTCAAAAAGTTTCATAGAATCAAAGTTTAAGATGATTTTTCTCTTGGACTTCCCTATTAACATAAATAAATGATATATGAAGTCTCGTATCATTTCAAATAGTCCCCAATTAAATTTTATTTTATTGACCGAAACTAGTGTATAATATACTATGATTTTTGACCGAAACTCGGATTTCAAAAAGTTTCATAGAATCTAATTTTTAGATGATTTTTTTGCATGGACTTCCATCATAACCTTCCCTCTTAACATATATAAATGATATGTGAAGTCTCTATTATTTCAAATAGTCCCCAATTAAAGTTTATTTCTTTGACCGAAACTAGTGTATAATATACTATGATTTTTGACCGAAACTCGGATTTCGAAAAGTTTCATAGAATCTAATTTTCGGATGATTTTTTGCATGGACTTCCATCATAACCTTCCCTCGTAAAATATAGAAATGATATGTGATGTTTTGTATCATTTAGAAGAGTCCCCGATTTAATTCGATTTTTGACCAAAACTAGTATAAACTAGTGTATAATATATTATGATTTTTTGACCGAACCATGCATTTCGCAAAGTTTCATAGAATATAGTTTTCTATTAATTTTTTTGCATGGAATTCCACCATAACCTTCCCTCTTAACATATATAAATGATCTGAAAAGTCTCGTATCATTTCAAATAGTTCCCAAATAAATTTTATTTTTTTGACCGAAACTAGTGTATAATATACTATGATTTTGGACCGAAACTTGCATTTCAAAAAGTTTCATAGAATCAAAGTTTAAGATGATTTTTTTCTTGGACTTCCCTCTTAACATAAATAAATGATATATGAAGTCTCGTATCATTTCAAATAGTCCCCAATTAAATTTTATTTGTTTGACCGAAACTCGGATTTCAAAAAGTTTCATAGAATCTAATTTTTAGATGATTTTTTTGCATGGACTTCCATCATAACCTTCCCCATTAACATATATAAATGATATGTGAAGTCTCTACTATTTCAAATAGTCCCCAATTAAAGTTTATTTCTTTGACCGAAACTAGTGTATAATATACTATGATTTTTGACCGAAACTTGGATTTCGAAACGTTTCATAGAATCTAATTTTCGGATGATTTTTTGCATGGACTTCCATCATAACCTTCCCTCATAAAATATAGAAATGATATGTGTTGTTTTGTATCATTTCGAAGAGTTCCCGATTTAATTCGATTTTTGACCAAAACTAGTATAAACTAGTGTTTAATATTTTATGATTTTTTGACCGAACCATGCATTTCGCAAAGTTTCATAGAATATAGTTTTCATATAATTTTTTTGTATGGAATTCCACCATAACCTTCCCTCTTAACATATATAAATGATCTGAAAAGTCTCGTATCATTTCAAATAGTTCCCAAATAAATTTTATTTTTTTGACCGAAACTAGTGTATAATATACTATGATTTTGGACCGAAACTTGCATTTCAAAAAGTTTCATAGAATCAAAGTTTAAGATGATTTTTTTCTTGGACTTCCCTCTTAACATATATAAATGATATATGAAGTCTCGTATCATTTAAAATAGTCCCCAATTAAATTTTATTTTTTTGACCGAAACTAGTGTATAATATACTATGATTTTTGACCGAAACTCGGATTTCAAAAAGTTTCATAGAATCTAATTTTTAGATGATTTTTTTGCATGGACTTCCATCATAACCTTCCCTCTTAACATATATAAATGATATGTGAAGTCTCTATTATTTCAAATAGTCCCCAATTAAAGTTTATTTCTTTGACCGAAACTAGTGTATAATATACTATGATTTTTGACCGAAACTCGGATTTCGAAAAGTTTCATAGAATCTAATTTTCGGATGATTTTTTGCATGGACTTCCATCATAACCTTCCCTCGTAAAATATATAAATGATATGTGATGTTTTGTATCATTTCGAAGAGTCCCCGATTTAATTCGATTTTTGACCGAAACTAGTATAAACTAGTGTATAATATATTATGATTTTTTGACCGAACCATGCATTTTGCAAAGTTTCATAGAATATAGTTTTCATATAATTTTTTTGCATGGAATTCCACCATAACCTTCCCTCTTAACATATATAAATGATCTGAAAAGTCTCGTATCATTTCAAATAGTTCCCAAATAAATTTTATTTTTTTGACCGAAACTAGTGTATAATATACTATGATTTTGGACCGAAACTTGCATTTCAAAAAGTTTCATAGAATCAAAGTTTAAGATGATTTTTTTCTTGGACTTCCCTCTTAACATATATAAATGATATATGAAGTCTCGTATCATTTCAAATAGTCCCCAATTAAATTTTATTTTTTTGACCGAAACTAGTGTATAATATACTATGATTTTTGACCGAAACTCGGATTTCAAAAAGTTTCATAGAATCTAATTTTTAGATGATTTTTTTGCATGGACTTCCATCATAACCTTCCCTCTTAACATATATAAATGATATGTGAAGTCTCTATTATTTCAAATAGTCCCCAATTAAAGTTTATTTCTTTGACCGAAACTAGTGTATAATATACTATGATTTTTTACCGAAACTCGAATTTCGAAAAGTTTCATAGAATCTAATTTTCGGATGATTTTTTGCATGGACTTCCATCATAACCTTCCCTCGTAAAATATAGAAATGATATGTGATGTTTTGTATCATTTCGAAGAGTCCCCGATTTAATTCGATTTTTGACCGAAACTAGTATAAACTAGTGTATAATATATTATGATTTTTTGACCGAACCATGCATTTTGCAAAGTTTCATAGAATATAGTTTTCATATAATTTTTTTGCATGGAATTCCACCATAACCTTCCCTCTTAACATATATAAATGATCTGAAAAGTCTCGTATCATTTCAAATAGTTCCCAAATAAATTTTATTTTTTTGACCGAAACTAGTGTATAATATACTATGATTTTGGACCGAAACTTGCATTTCAAAAAGTTTCATAGAATCAAAGTTTAAGATGATTTTTTTCTTGGACTTCCCTATTAACATAAATAAATGATATATGAAGTCTCGTATCATTTCAAATAGTCCCCAATTAAATTTTATTTTATTGACCGAAACTAGTGTATAATATACTATGATTTTTGACCGAAACTCGGATTTCAAAAAGTTTCATAGAATCTAATTTTTAGATGATTTTTTTGCATGGACTTCCATCATAACCTTCCCTCTTAACATATATAAATGATATGTGAAGTCTCTATTATTTCAAATAGTCCCCAATTAAAGTTTATTTCTTTGACCGAAACTAGTGTATAATATACTATGATTTTTGACCGAAACTCGGATTTCGAAAAGTTTCATAGAATCTAATTTTCGGATGATTTTTTGCATGGACTTCCATCATAACCTTCCCTCGTAAAATATAGAAATGATATGTGATGTTTTGTATCATTTAGAAGAGTCCCCGATTTAATTCGATTTTTGACCAAAACTAGTATAAACTAGTGTATAATATATTATGATTTTTTGACCGAACCATGCATTTCGCAAAGTTTCATAGAATATAGTTTTCTATTAATTTTTTGCATGGAATTCCACCATAACCTTCCATCTTAACATATATAAATGATCTGAAAAGTCTCGTATCATTTCAAATAGTTCCCAAATAAATTTTATTTTTTTGACCGAAACTAGTGTATAATATACTATGATTTTGGACCGAAACTTGCATTTCAAAAAGTTTCATAGAATCAAAGTTTAAGATGATTTTTTTCTTGGACTTCCCTCTTAACATAAATAAATGATATATGAAGTCTCGTATCATTTCAAATAGTCCCCAATTAAATTTTATTTGTTTGACCGAAACTCGGATTTCAAAAAGTTTCATAGAATCTAATTTTTAGATGATTTTTTTGCATGGACTTCCATCATAACCTTCCCCATTAACATATATAAATGATATGTGAAGTCTCTACTATTTCAAATAGTCCCCAATTAAAGTTTATTTCTTTGACCGAAACTAGTGTATAATATACTATGATTTTTGAACGAAACTTGGATTTCGAAACGTTTCATAGAATCTAATTTTCGGATGATTTTTTGCATGGACTTCCATCATAACCTTCCCTCATAAAATATAGAAATGATATGTGTTGTTTTGTATCATTTCGAAGAGTTCCCGATTTAATTCGATTTTTGACCAAAACTAGTATAAACTAGTGTTTAATATTTTATGATTTTTTGACCGAACCATGCATTTCGCAAAGTTTCATAGAATATAGTTTTCATATAATTTTTTTGTATGGAATTCCACCATAACCTTCCCTCTTAACATATATAAATGATCTGAAAAGTCTCGTATCATTTCAAATAGTTCCCAAATAAATTTTATTTTTTTGACCGAAACTAGTGTATAATATACTATGATTTTGGACCGAAACTTGCATTTCAAAAAGTTTCATAGAATCAAAGTTTAAGATGATTTTTTTCTTGGACTTCCCTCTTAACATATATAAATGATATATGAAGTCTCGTATCATTTCAAATAGTCCCCAATTAAATTTTATTTTTTTGACCGAAACTAGTGTATAATATACTATGATTTTTGACCGAAACTCGGATTTCAAAAAGTTTCATAGAATCTAATTTTTAGATGATTTTTTTGCATGGACTTCCATCATAACCTTCCCTCTTAACATATATAAATGATATGTGAAGTCTCTATTATTTCAAATAGTCCCCAATTAAAGTTTATTTCTTTGACCGAAACTAGTGTATAATATACTATGATTTTTGACCGAAACTCGGATTTCGAAAAGTTTTATAGAATCTAATTTTCGGATGATTTTTTGCATGGACTTCCATCATAACCTTCCCTCGTAAAATATATAAATGATATGTGATGTTTTGTATCATTTCGAAGAGTCCCCGATTTAATTCGATTTTTGACCGAAACTAGTATAAACTAGTGTATAATATATTATGATTTTTTGACCGAACCATGCATTTTGCAAAGTTTCATAGAATATAGTTTTCATATAATTTTTTTGCATGGAATTCCACCATAACCTTCCCTCTTAACATATATAAATGATCTGAAAAGTCTCGTATCATTTCAAATAGTTCCCAAATAAATTTTATTTTTTTGACCGAAACTAGTGTATAATATACTATGATTTTGGACCGAAACTTGCATTTCAAAAAGTTTCATAGAATCAAAGTTTAAGATGATTTTTTTCTTGGACTTCCCTCTTAACATATATAAATGATATATGAAGTCTCGTATCATTTCAAATAGTCCCCAATTAAATTTTATTTTTTTGACCGAAACTAGTGTATAATATACTATGATTTTTGACCGAAACTCGGATTTCAAAAAGTTTCATAGAATCTAATTTTTAGATGATTTTTTTGCATGGACTTCCATCATAACCTTCCCTCTTAACATATATAAATGATATGTGAAGTCTCTATTATTTCAAATAGTCCCCAATTAAAGTTTATTTCTTTGACCGAAATTAGTGTATAATATACTATGATTTTTTACCGAAACTAGAATTTCGAAAAGTTTCATAGAATCTAATTTTCGGATGATTTTTTGCATGGACTTCCATCATAACCTTCCCTCGTAAAATATATAAATGATATGTGATGTTTTGTATCATTTCGAAGAGTCCCCGATTTAATTCGATTTTTGACCGAAACTAGTATAAACTAGTGTATAATATATTATGATTTTTTGACCGAACCATGCATTTTGCAAAGTTTCATAGAATATAGTTTTCATATAATTTTTTTGCATGGAATTCCACCATAACCTTCCCTCTTAACATATATAAATGATCTGAAAAGTCTCGTATCATTTCAAATAGTTCCCAAATAAATTTTATTTTTTTGACCGAAACTAGTGTATAATATACTATGATTTTGGACCGAAACTTGCATTTCAAAAAGTTTCATAGAATCAAAGTTTAAGATGATTTTTTTCTTGGACTTCCCTCTTAACATAAATAAATGATATATGAAGTCTCGTATCATTTCAAATAGTCCCCAATTAAATTTTATTTTATTGACCGAAACTAGTGTATAATATACTATGATTTTTGACCGAAACTCGGATTTCAAAAAGTTTCATAGAATCTAATTTTTAGATGATTTTTTTGCATGTACTTCCATCATAACCTTCCCTCTTAACATATATAAATGATATGTGAAGTATCTATTATTTCAAATAGTCCCCAATTAAAGTTTATTTCTTTGACCGAAACTAGTGTATAATATACTATGATTTTTGACCGAAACTCGGATTTCGAAAAGTTTCATAGAATCTAATTTTCGGATGATTTTTTGCATGGACTTCCATCATAACCTTCCCTCGTAAAATATAGAAATGATATGTGATGTTTTGTATCATTTCGAAGAGTCCCCGATTTAATTCGATTTTTGACCAAAATTAGTATAAACTAGTGTATAATATATTATGATTTTTTGACAAAACCATGCATTTCGCAAAGTTTCATAGAATATAGTTTTCTATTAATTTTTTTGCATGGAATTCCACCATAACCTTCCCTCTTAACATATATAAATGATCTGAAAAGTCTCGTATCATTTCAAATTCCCAAATAAATTTTATGTTTTTGACCGAAACTAGTGTATAATATACTATGATTTTGGACCGAAACTTGCATTTCAAAAAGTTTCATAGAATCAAAGTTTAAGATGATTTTTTTCTTGGACTTCCCTCTTAACATAAATAAATGATATATGAAGTCTCGTATCATTTCAAATAGTCCCCAATTCAATTTTATTTGTTTGACCGAAACTCGGATTTCAAAAAGTTTCATAGAATCTAATTTTTAGATGATTTTTTTGCATGGACTTCCATCATAACCTTCCCTCTTAACATATATAAATGATATGTGAAGTCTCTATTATTTCAAATAGTCCCCAAATAAAGTTTATTTCTTTGACTGAAACTAGTGTATAATATACTATGATTTTTGACCGAAACTCGGATTTCGAAAAGTTTCATAGAATCTAATTTTCGGATGATTTTTTGCATGGACTTCCATCATAACCTTCCCTCGTAAAATATAGAAATGATATGTGATGTTTTGTATCATTTCGAAGAGTCCCCGATTTAATTCGATTTTTGACCAAAACTAGTATAAACTAGTGTATAATATATTATGATTTTTTGACCGAACCATGCATTTCGCAAAGTTTCATAGAATATAGTTTTCATATAATTTTTTTGAATGGAATTCCACCATAACCTTCCCTCTTAACATATATAAATGATCTGAAAAGTCTCGTATCATTTCAAATAGTTCCCAAATAAATTTTATGTTTTTGACCGAAACTAGTGTATAATATACTATGATTTTGGACCGAAACTTGCATTTCAAAAAGTTTCATAGAATCAAAGTTTAAGATGATTTTTTTCTTGGACTTCCCTCTTAACATATATAAATGATATATGAAGTCTCGTATCATTTCAAATAGTCCCCAATTAAATTTTATTTTTTTGACCGAAACTAGTGTATAATATACTATGATTTTTGACCGAAACTCGGATTTCAAAAAGTTTCATAGAATCTAATTTTTAGATGATTTTTTTGCATGGACTTCCATCATAACCTTCCCTCTTAACATATATAAATGATATGTGAAGTCTCTATTATTTCAAATAGTCCTCAATTAAAGTTTATTTCTTTGACCGAAACTAGTGTATAATATACTATGATTTTTGACCGAAACTCGGATTTCGAAAAGTTTCATAGAATCTAATTTTCGGATGATTTTTTGCATGGACTTCCATCATAACCTTCCCTCGTAAAATATAGAAATGATATGTGATGTTTTGTATCATTTCGAAGAGTCCCCGATTTAATTCGATTTTTGACCGAAACTAGTATAAACTAGTGTATAATATATTATGATTTTTTGACCGAACCATGCATTTCGCAAAGTTTCATAGAATATAGTTTTCATATGATTTTTTTGCATGGACTTCCACCATAACCTTCCCTCTTAACATATATAAATGATCTGAAAAGTCTCGTATCATTTCAAATAGTTCCTAACTAAATTTTATTTTTTTGACCGAAACTAGTGTATAATATACTATGATTTTGGACCGAAACTTGCATTTCAAAAAGTTTCATAGAATCAAATTTTCAGATGATTTTTTTCTTTGACTTCCCTCTTAACATATATAAATGATATATGAAGTCTCGTATCATTTCAAATAGTCCCCAATTAAATTTTATTTTTTTGACCGAAACTAGTGTATAATATACTATGATTTTTGACCGAAACTCGGATTTCAAAAAGTTTCATAGAATCTAATTTTTAGATGATTTTTTTGCATGGACTTCCATCATAACCTTCCCTCTTAACATATATAAATGATATGTGAAGTCTCTATTATTTCAAATAGTCCCCAATTAAAGTTTATTTCTTTGACCGAAACTAGTGTATAATATACTATGATTTTTTACCGAAACTCGAATTTCGAAAAGTTTCATAGAATCTAATTTTCGGATGATTTTTTGCATGGACTTCCATCATAACCTTCCCTCGTAAAATATATAAATGATATGTGATGTTTTGTATCATTTCGAAGAGTCCCCGATTTAATTCGATTTTTGACCGAAACTAGTATAAACTAGTGTATAATATATTATGATTTTTTGACCGAACCATGCATTTCGCAAAGTTTCATAGAATATAGTTTTCATATGATTTTTTTGCATGGACTTCCACCATAACCTTCCCTCTTAACATATATAAATGATCTGAAAAGTCTCGTATCATTTCAAATAGTTCCCAAATAAATTTTATTTTTTTGACCGAAACTAGTGTATAATATACTATGATTTTGGACCGAAACTTGCATTTCAAAAAGTTTCATAGAATCAAATTTTCAGATGATTTTTTTCTTTTACTTCCCTCTTAACATATATAAATGATATATGAAGTCTCGTATCATTTAAAATAGTCCCCAATTAAATTTTATTTTTTTGACCGAAACTAGTGTATAATATACTATGATTTTTGACCGAAACTCGGATTTCAAAAAGTTTCATAGAATCTAATTTTTAGATGATTTTTTTGCATGGACTTCCATCATAACCTTCCCTCTTAACATATATAAATGATATGTGAAGTCTCTATTATTTCAAATAGTCCCCAATTAAAGTTTATTTCTTTGACCGAAACTAGTGTATAATATACTATGATTTTTTACCGAAACTCGAATTTCGAAAAGTTTCATAGAATCTAATTTTCGGATGATTTTTTGCATGGACTTCCATCATAACCTTCCCTCGTAAAATATATAAATGATATGTGATGTTTTGTATCATTTCGAAGAGTCCCCGATTTAATTCGATTTTTGACCGAAACTAGTATAAACTAGTGTATAATATATTATGATTTTTTGACCGAACCATGCATTTCGCAAAGTTTCATAGAATATAGTTTTCATATGATTTTTTTGCATGGACTTCCACCATAACCTTCCCTCTTAACATATATAAATGATATGAAAAGTCTCGTATCATTTCAAATAGTTCCCAAATAAATTTTATTTTTTTGACCGAAACTAGTGTATAATATACTATGATTTTGGACCGAAACTTGCATTTCAAAATGTTTCATAGAATCAAATTTTCAGATGATTTTTTTCTTTGACTTCCCTCTTAACATATATAAATGATATATGAAGTCTCGTATCATTTCAAATAGTCCCCAATTAAATTTTATTTTTTTGACCGAAACTAGTGTATAATATACTATGATTTTTGACCGAAACTCGGATTTCAAAAAGTTTCATAGAATCTAATTTTTAGATGATTTTTTTGCATGGACTTCCATCATAACCTTCCCTCTTAACATATATAAATGATATGTGAAGTCTCTATTATTTCAAATAGTCCCCAATTAAAGTTTATTTCTTTGACCGAAACTAGTGTATAATATACTATGATTTTTTACCGAAACTCGAATTTCGAAAAGTTTCATAGAATCTAATTTTCGGATGATTTTTTGCATGGACTTCCATCATAACCTTCCCTCGTAAAATATATAAATGATATGTGATGTTTTGTATCATTTCGAAGAGTCCCCGATTTAATTCGATTTTTGACCGAAACTAGTATAAACTAGTGTATAATATATTATGATTTTTTGACCGAACCATGCATTTCGCAAAGTTTCATAGAATATAGTTTTCATATGATTTTTTTGCATGGACTTCCACCATAACCTTCCCTCTTAACATATATAAATGATCTGAAAAGTCTCGTATCATTTCAAATAGTTCCCAAATAAATTTTATTTTTTTGACCGAAACTAGTGTATAATATACTATGATTTTGGACCGAAACTTGCATTTCAAAAAGTTTCATAGAATCAAATTTTCAGATGATTTTTTTCTTTTACTTCCCTCTTAACATATATAAATGATATATGAAGTCTCGTATCATTTAAAATAGTCCCCAATTAAATTTTATTTTTTTGACCGAAACTAGTGTATAATATACTATGATTTTTGACCGAAACTCGGATTTCAAAAAGTTTCATAGAATCTAATTTTTAGATGATTTTTTTGCATGGACTTCCATCATAACCTTCCCTCTTAACATATATAAATGATATGTGAAGTCTCTATTATTTCAAATAGTCCCCAATTAAAGTTTATTTCTTTGACCGAAACTAGTGTATAATATACTATGATTTTTTACCGAAACTCGAATTTCGAAAAGTTTCATAGAATCTAATTTTCGGATGATTTTTTGCATGGACTTCCATCATAACCTTCCCTCGTAAAATATATAAATGATATGTGATGTTTTGTATCATTTCGAAGAGTCCCCGATTTAATTCGATTTTTGACCGAAACTAGTATAAACTAGTGTATAATATATTATGATTTTTTGACCGAACCATGCATTTCGCAAAGTTTCATAGAATATAGTTTTCATATGATTTTTTTGCATGGACTTCCACCATAACCTTCCCTCTTAACATATATAAATGATCTGAAAAGTCTCGTATCATTTCAAATAGTTCCCAAATAAATTTTATTTTTTTGACCGAAACTAGTGTATAATATACTATGATTTTGGACCGAAACTTGCATTTCAAAATGTTTCATAGAATCAAATTTTCAGATGATTTTTTTCTTTGACTTACCTCTTAACATATATAAATGATATATGAAGTCTCGTATCATTTTAAATAGTCCCCAATTAAATTTTATTTTTTTGACCGAAACTAGTGTATAATATACTATGATTTTTGACCGAAACTCGGATTTCAAAAAGTTTCATAGAATCTAATTTTTAGATGATTTTTTTGCATGGACTTCCATCATAACCTTCCCTCTTAACATATATAAATGATATGTGAAGTCTCTATTTTTTCAAATAGTCCCCAAATAAAGTTTATTTCTTTGACTGAAACTAGTGTATAATATACTATGATTTTTGACCGAAACTCGGATTTCGAAAAGTTTCATAGAATCTAATTTTCGGATGATTTTTTGCATGGACTTCCATCATAACCTTCCCTCGTAAAATATAGAAATGATATGTGATGTTTTGTATCATTTCGAAGAGTCCCCGATTTAATTCGATTTTTGACCAAAACTAGTATAAACTAGTGTATAATATATTATGATTTTTTGACCGAACCATGCATTTCGCAAAGTTTCATAGAATATAGTTTTCATATAATTTTTTTGCATGGAATTCCACCATAACCTTCCCTCTTAACATATATAAATGATCTAAAAAGTCTCGTATCATTTCAAATAGTTCCCAAATAAATTTTATTTTTTTGACCGAAACTAGTGTATAATATACTATGATTTTGGACCGAAACTTGCATTTCAAAAAGTTTCATAGAATCAATGTTTAAGATGATTTTTTTCTTGGACTTCCCTCTTAACATATATAAATGATATATGAAGTCTCGTATCATTTCAAATAGTCCCCAATTAAATTTTATTTTTTTGACCGAAACTAGTGTATAATATACTATGATTTTTGACCGAAACTCGGATTTCAAAAAGTTTCATAGAATCTAATTTTTAGATGTTTTTTTGCATTGACTTCCATCATAACCTTCCCTCATAACATATATAAATGATATGTGAAGTCTCTATTATTTCAAATAGTCCCCAATTAAAGTTTATTTCTTTGACCGAAACTAGTGTATAATATACTATAATTTTTGACCGAAACTCGGATTTCGAAAAGTTTCATAGAATCTAATTTTCGGATGATTTTTTGCATGGACTTCCATCATAACCTTCCCTCATAAAATATATAAATGATATGTGATGTTTTGTATCATTTCGAAGAGTCCCCGATTTAATTCGATTTTTGACCAAAACAAGTATAAACTAGTGTATAATATATTATGATTTTTTGACCGAACCATGCATTTCGCAAAGTTTCATAGAATATAGTTTTCATATGATTTTTTGCATGGACTTCCACCATAACCTTCCCTCTTAACATATATAAATGATCTGAAAAGTCTCGTATCATTTCAAATAGTTCCCAAATAAATTTTATTTTTTTGACCGAAACTAGTGTATAATATACTATGATTTTGGACCAAAACTTGCATTTCAAAAAGTTTCATAGAATCAAATTTTCAGATGATTTTTTTCTTTGACTTCCCTCTTAACATATATAAATGATATATGAAGTCTCGTATCATTTCAAATAGTCCCCAATTAAATTTTATTTTTTTGACCGAAACTAGTGTATAATATACTATGATTTTTGACCGAAACTCGGATTTCAAAAAGTTTCATAGAATCTAATTTTTAGATGATTTTTTTGCATGGACTTCCATCATAACCTTCCCTCTTAACATATATAAATGATATGTGAAGTCTCTATTATTTCAAATAGTCCTCAATTAAAGTTTATTTCTTTGACTTAAACTAGTGTATAATATACTATGATTTTTGACCGAAACTCGGATTTCGAAAAGTTTCATAGAATCTAATTTTCGGATGATTTTTTGCATGGACTTCCATCATAACCTTCCCTCGTAAAATATAGAAATGATATGTGATGTTTTGTATCATTTCGAAGAGTCCCCGATTTAATTCGATTTTTGACCAAAACTAGTATAAACTAGTGTATAATATATTATGATTTTTTGACCGAACCATGCATTTCGCAAAGTTTCATAGAATATAGTTTTCATATAATTTTTTTGCATGGAATTCCACCATAACCTTCCCTCTTAACATATATAAATGATCTGAAAAGTCTCGTATCATTTCAAATAGTTCCCAAATAAATTTTATTTTTTTGACCGAAACTAGTGTATAATATACTATGATTTTGGACCGAAAATTGCATTTCAAAAAGTTTCATAGAATCAAATTTTCAGATGATTTTTTTCATTGACTTCCCTCTTAACATATATAAATGATATATGAAGTCTCGTATCATTTCAAATAGTCCCCAATTAAATTTTATTTTTTTGACCGAAACTAGTGTATAATATACTATGATTTTTGACCGAAACTCGGATTTCAAAAAGTTTCATAGAATCTAATTTTTAGATGTTTTTTTGCATTGACATCCATCATAACCTTCCCTCATAACATATATAAATGATATGTGAAGTCTCTATTATTTCAAATAGTCCCCAATTAAAGTTTATTTCTTTGACCGAAACTAGTGTATAATATACTATAATTTTTGACCGAAACTCGGATTTCGAAAAGTTTCATAGAATCTAATTTTCGGATGATTTTTTGCATGGAC
Source organism: Lathyrus aphaca (assembly GCA_963966055.1). Lineage (NCBI taxonomy): Eukaryota > Viridiplantae > Streptophyta > Magnoliopsida > Fabales > Fabaceae > Lathyrus > Lathyrus aphaca. The sequence continues at coordinate 6,511,605 of OZ014522.1, forward strand.
TTCCATCATAACCTTCCCTCGTAAAATATATAAATGATATGTGATGTTTTGTATCATTTCGAAGAGTCCCCGATTTAATTCGATTTTTGAACAAAACTAGTATAAACTAGTGTATAATATATTATGATTTTTTGACCGAACCATGCATTTCGCAAAGTTTCATAGAATATAGTTTTCATATGATTTTTTGCATGGACTTCCACCATAATCTTCCCTCTTAACATATATAAATGATACGAAAAGTCTCGTATCATTTCAAATAGTTCCCAAATAAATTTTATTTTTTTGACCGAAACTAGTGTATAATATACTATGATTTTGGACCGAAACTTGCATTTCAAAAAGTTTCATAGAATCAAATTTTCAGATGATTTTTTTCTTTGACTTCCCTCTTAATATATATAAATGATATATGAAGTCTCGTATCATTTCAAATAATCCCCAATTAAATTTTATTTTTTTGACCGAAACTAGTGTATAATATACTATGATTTTTGACCGAAACTCGGATTTCAAAAAGTTTCATAGAATCTAATTTTTAGATGATTTTTTTGCATGGACTTCCATCATAACCTTCCCTCTTAACATATATAAATGATATGTGAAGTGTCTATTATTTCAAATAGTCCTCAATTAAAGTTTATTTCTTTGACTGAAACTAGTGTATAATATACTATGATTTTTGACCGAAACTCGGATTTCGAAAAGTTTCATAGAATCTAATTTTCGGATGATTTTTTGCATGGAATTCCATCATAACCTTCCATCGTAAAATATATAAATGATATGTGATGTTTTGTATCATTTCAAAGAGTCCTCGATTTAATTCAATTTTTGACCAAAACTAGTATAAACTAGTGTATAATATATTATGATTTTTTGACCGAACCATGCATTTCGCAAAGTTTCATAGAATATAGTTTTCATATGATTTTTTTGCATGGACTTCCACCATAACCTTACCTCTTAACATATATAAATGATCTGAAAAGTCTCGTATCATTTCAAATAGTTCCCAAATAAATTTTATTTTTTTGACCGAAACTAGTGTATAATATACTATGATTTTGGACCGAAACCTGCATTTCAAAAAGTTTCATAGAATCAAATTTTCAGTTGATTTTTTTCTTTGACTTCCCTCTTAACATATATAAATGATATATGAAGTCTCGTATCATTTCAAATAGTCCCCAATTAAAGTTTATTTTTTTGACCGAAACTAGTGTATAATATACTATGATTTTTGACCGAAACTCGGATTTCAAAAAGTTTCATAGAATCTAATTTTTAGATGATTTTTTTGCACGGACTTCCATCATAACCTTCCCTCTTAACATATATAAATGATATGTGAAGTCTCTATTATTTCAAATAGTCCCCAATTAAAGTTTATTTCTTTGACTGAAACTAGTGTATAATATACTATGATTTTTGACCGAAACTCGGATTTCGAAAAGTTTCATAGAATCTAATTTTCAGATGATTTTTTGCATGGACTTCCATCATAACCTTCCCTCGTAAAATATAGAAATGATATGTGATGTTTTGTATCATTTCGAAGAGTCCCCGATTTAATTCGATTTTTGACCAAAACTAGTATAAACTAGTGTATAATATATTATGATTTTTTGACCGAACCATGCATTTCGCAAAGTTTCATAGAATATAGTTTTCATATAATTTTTTTGCATGGAATTCCACCATAACCTTCCCTCTTAACATATATAAATGATCTGAAAAGTCTCGTATCATTTCAAATAGTTCCCAAATAAATTTTATTTTTTTGACCGAAACTAGTGTATAATATACTATAATTTTGGACCGAAACTTGCATTTCAAAAAGTTTCATAGAATCAAAGTTTAAGATGATTTTTTCTTGGACTTCCCTCTTAACATATATAAATGATATATGAAGTCTCATATCATTTCAAATAGTCCCCAATTAAATTTTATTTTTTTGACCGAAACTAGTGTATAATATACTATGATTTTTGAACGAAACTCGGATTTCAAAAAGTCTCATAGAATCTAATTTTAGATGATTTTTTTGCATGGACTTCCATCATAACCTTCCCTCTTAACATATATAAATGATATGTGAAGTCTCTATTATTTCAAATAGTCCCCAATTAAAGTTTATTTCTTTGACCGAAACTAGTGTATAATATACTATGATTTTTGACCGAAACTCGGATTTCGAAACGTTTCATAGAATCTAATTTTCGGATGATTTTTTGCATGGACTTCCATCATAACCTTCCCTCGTAAAATATAGAAATGATATGTGATGTTTTGTATCATTTCGAAGAGTCCCCGATTTAATTCGATTTTTGACCAAAACTAGTATAAACTAGTGTATAATATATTAAGATTTTTTGACCGAACCATGCATTTCGCAAAGTTTCATAGAATATAGTTTTCATATAATTTTTTTGCATGGACTTCCACCATAACCTTCCCTCTTAACATATATAAATGATCTGAAAAGTCTCGTATCATTTCAAATAGTTCCCAAATTAATTTTATTTTTTTGACCGAAACAAGTGTATAATATACTATGATTTTGGACCGAAACTTGCATTTCAAAAAGTTTCATAGAATCAAAGTTTAAGATGATTTTTTTCTTGGAATTCCCTCTTAACATATATAAATGATATATGAAGTCTCGTATCATTTCAAATAGTCCCCAATTAAATTTTTATTTTTTGACCGAAACTAGTGTATAATATACTATGATTTTTGACCGAAACTCGGATTTCAAAAATTTTCATAGAATCTAATTTTTAGATGATTTTTTTGCATGGACTTCCATCATAACCTTCCCTCTTAACATATATAAATGATATGTGAAGTCTCTATTATTTCAAATAGTCCCCAATTAAAGTTTATTTCTTTGACCGAAACTAGTGTATAATATACTATGATTTTTGACCGAAACTCGGATTTCGAAAAGTTTCATAGAATCTAATTTTCGGATGATTTTTTGCATGGACTTCCATCATAACCTTCCCTCGTAAAATATAGAAATGATATGTGATGTTTTGTATCATTTCGAAGAGTCCCCGATTTAATTCGATTTTTGACCAAAACTAGTATAAACTAGTGTATAATATATTATGATTTTTTGACCGAACCTTGCATTTCGCAAAGTTTCATAGAATATAGTTTTTATATAATTTTTTTGCATGGAATTCCACCATAACCTTCCCTCTTAACATATATAAATGATCTGAAAAGTCTCGTATCATTTCAAATAGTTCCCAAATAAATTTTATTTTTTTGACCGAAACTAGTGTATAATATACTATGATTTTGGACCGAAACTTGCATTTCAAAAAGTTTCATAGAATCAAAGTTTAAGATGATTTTTTTCTTGGACTTCCCTCTTAACATATATAAATGATATATGAAGTCTCATATCATTTCAAATAGTCCCCAATTAAATTTTATTTTTTTGACCGAAACTAGTGTATAATATACTATGATTTTTGAACGAAACTCGGATTTCAAAAAGTCTCATAGAATCTAATTTTAGATGATTTTTTTGCATGGACTTCCATCATAACCTTCCCTCTTAACATATATAAATGATATGTGAAGTCTCTATTATTTCAAATAGTCCCCAATTAAAGTTTATTTCTTTGACCGAAACTAGTGTATAATATACTATGATTTTTGACCGAAACTCGGATTTCGAAACGTTTCATAGAATCTAATTTTCGGATGATTTTTTGCATGGACTTCCATCATAACCTTCCCTCGTAAAATATAGAAATGATATGTGATGTTTTGTATCATTTCGAAGAGTCCCCGATTTAATTCGATTTTTGACCAAAACTAGTATAAACTAGTGTATAATATATTAAGATTTTTTGACCGAACCATGCATTTCGCAAAGTTTCATAGAATATAGTTTTCATATAATTTTTTTGCATGGACTTCCACCATAACCTTCCCTCTTAACATATATAAATGATCTGAAAAGTCTCGTATCATTTCAAATAGTTCCCAAATTAATTTTATTTTTTTGACCGAAACAAGTGTATAATATACTATGATTTTGGACCGAAACTTGCATTTCAAAAAGTTTCATAGAATCAAAGTTTAAGATGATTTTTTTCTTGGAATTCCCTCTTAACATATATAAATGATATATGAAGTCTCGTATCATTTCAAATAGTCCCCAATTAAATTTTTATTTTTTGACCGAAACTAGTGTATAATATACTATGATTTTTGACCGAAACTCGGATTTCAAAAATTTTCATAGAATCTAATTTTTAGATGATTTTTTTGCATGGACTTCCATCATAACCTTCCCTCTTAACATATATAAATGATATGTGAAGTCTCTATTATTTCAAATAGTCCCCAATTAAAGTTTATTTCTTTGACCGAAACTAGTGTATAATATACTATGATTTTTGACCGAAACTCGGATTTCGAAAAGTTTCATAGAATCTAATTTTCGGATGATTTTTTGCATGGACTTCCATCATAACCTTCCCTCGTAAAATATAGAAATGATATGTGATGTTTTGTATCATTTCGAAGAGTCCCCGATTTAATTCGATTTTTGACCAAAACTAGTATAAACTAGTGTATAATATATTATGATTTTTTGACCGAACCTTGCATTTCGCAAAGTTTCATAGAATATAGTTTTTATATAATTTTTTTGCATGGAATTCCACCATAACCTTCCCTCTTAACATATATAAATGATCTGAAAAGTCTCGTATCATTTCAAATAGTTCCCAAATAAATTTTATTTTTTTGACCGAAACTAGTGTATAATATACTATGATTTTGGACCGAAACTTGCATTTCAAAAAGTTTCATAGAATCAAAGTTTAAGATGATTTTTTTCTTGGACTTCCCTCTTAACATATATAAATGATATATGAAGTCTCGTATCATTTCAAATAGTCCCCAATTAAATTTTATTTTTTTGACCGAAACTAGTGTATAATATACTATGATTTTTGAGCGAAACTCGGATTTCAAAAAGTTTCATAGAATCTAATTTTTAGATGATTTTTTTGCATGGACTTCCATCATAATCTTCCCTCTTAACATATATAAATGATATGTGAAGTCTTTATTATTTCAAATAGTCCCCAATTAAAGTTTATTTCTTTGACTGAAACTAGTGTATAATATACTATGATTTTTGATCGAAACTCGGATTTCGAAAAGTTTCATAGAATCTAATTTTCGGATGATTTTTTGCATGGAATTCCATCATAACCTTTCATCGTAAAATATATAAATGATATGTGATGTTTTGTATCATTTCGAAGAGTCCTCGATTTAATTCGATTTTTGACCAAAACTAGTATAAACTAGTGTATAATATATTATGATTTTTTGACCGAACCATGCATTTCGCAAAGTTTCATAGAATATAGTTTTCATATGATTTTTTTGCATGGACTTCCACCATAACCTTCCCTCTTAACATATATAAATGATCTGAAAAGTCTCGTATCATTTCAAATAGTTCCCAAATAAATTTTATTTTTTTGACCGAAACTAGTGTATAATATACTATGATATTGGACCGAAACTTGCATTTCAAAAAGTTTCATAGAATCAAAGTTTAAGATGATTTTTTTCTTGAACTTCCCTCTTAACATATATAAATGATATATGAAGTCTCGTATCATTTCAAATAGTCCCCAATTAAATTTTTATTTTTTGACCGAAACTAGTGTATAATATACTATGATTTTTGACCGAAACTCGGATTTCAAAAATTTTCATAGAATCTAATTTTTATATGATTTTTTTGCATGGACTTCCATCATAACCTTCCCTCTTAACATATATAAATGATATGTGAAGTCTCTATTATTTCAAATAGTCCCCAATTAAAGTTTATTTCTTTGACTGAAACTAGTGTATAATATACTATGATTTTTGACCGAAACTCGGATTTCGAAAAGTTTCATAGAATCTAATTTTCGGATGATTTTTTGCATGGACTTCCATCATAACCTTCCCTCGTAAAATATAGAAATGATATGTGATGTTTTGTATCATTTCGAAGAGTCCCCGATTTAATTCGATTTTTGACCAAAACTAGTATAAACTAGTGTATAATATATTATGATTTTTTGACCGAACCTTGCATTTCGCAAAGTTTCATAGAATATAGTTTCCATATAATTTTTTTGCATGGAATTCCACCATAACCTTCCCTCTTAACATATATAAATGATCTGAAAAGTCTCGTATCATTTCAAATAGTTCCCAAATAAATTTTATTTTTTTGACCGAAACTAGTGTATAATATACTATGATTTTGGACCGAAACTTGCATTTCAAAAAGTTTCATAGAATCAAAGTTTAAGATGATTTTTTTCTTGGACTTCCCTCTTAACATATATAAATGATATATGAAGTCTCGTATCATTTCAAATAGTCCCCAATTAAATTTTATTTTTTTGACCGAAACTAGTGTATAATATACTATGATTTTTGAGCGAAACTCGGATTTCAAAAAGTTTCATAGAATCTAATTTTTAGATGATTTTTTTGCATGGACTTCCATCATAATCTTCCCTCTTAACATATATAAATGATATGTGAAGTCTTTATTATTTCAAATAGTCCCCAATTAAAGTTTATTTCTTTGACCGAAACTAGTGTATAATATACTATGATTTTTGATCGAAACTCGGATTTCGAAAAGTTTCATAGAATCTAATTTTCGGATGATTTTTTGCATGGACTTCCATCATAACCTTCCATCGTAAAATATATAAATGATATGTGATGTTTTGTATCATTTCGAAGAGTCCTCGATTTAATTCGATTTTTGACCAAAACTAGTATAAACTAGTGTATAATATATTATGATTTTTTGACCGAACCATGCATTTCGCAAAGTTTCATAGAATATAGTTTTCATATGATTTTTTTGCATGGACTTCCACCATAACCTTCCCTCTTAACATATATAAATGATCTGAAAAGTCTCGTATCATTTCAAATAGTTCCCAAAGAAATTTTATTTTTTTGACCGAAACTAGTGTATAATATACTATGATTTTGGACCGAAACTTGCATTTCAAAAAGTTTCATAGAATCAAAGTTTAAGATGATTTTTTTCTTGGACTTCCCTCTTAACATATATAAATGATATATGAAGTCTCGTATTATTTCAAATAGTCCCCAATTAAATTTTATTTTTTTGACCGAAACTAGTGTATAATATACTATGATTTTTGAGCGAAACTCGGATTTCAAAAAGTTTCATAGAATCTAATTTTTAGATGATTTTTTTGCATGGACTTCCATCATAATCTTCCCTCTTAACATATATAAATGATATGTGAAGTCTCTATTATTTCAAATAGTCCCCAATTAAAGTTTATTTCTTTGACTGAAACTAGTGTATAATATACTATGATTTTTGACCGAAACTCGGATTTCGAAAAGTTTCATAGAATCTAATTTTCGGATGATTTTTTGCATGGACTTCCATCATAACCTTCCCTCGTAAAATATAGAAATGATATGTGATGTTTTGTATCATTTCGAAGAGTCCCCGATTTAATTCGATTTTTGACCAAAACTAGTATAAACTAGTGTATAATATATTATGATTTTTTGACCGAACCTTGCATTTCGCAAAGTTTCATAGAATATAGTTTTCATATAAATTTTTTGAATGGAATTCCACCTTAACCTCCCCTCTTAACATATATAAATGATCTGAAAAGTCTCGTATCATTTCAAATAGTTCCCAAATAAATTTTATTTTTTTGACCGAAACTAGTGTATAATATACTATGATTTTGGACCGAAACTTGCATTTCAAAAAGTTTCATAGAATCAAAGTTTAAGATGATTTTTTTCTTGGACTTCCCTCTTAACATATATAAATGATATATGAAGTCTCGTATCATTTCAAATAGTCTCCAATTAAATTTTATTTTTTTGACCGAAACTAGTGTATAATATACTATGATTTTTGAGCGAAACTCGGATTTCAAAAAGTTTCATAGAATCTAATTTTAGATGATTTTTTTGCATGGACTTCCATCATAATCTTCCCTCTTAACATATATAAATGATATGTGAAGTCTTTATTATTTCAAATAGTCCCCAATTAAAGTTTATTTCTTTGACTGAAACTAGTGTATAATATACTATGATTTTTGATCGAAACTCGGATTTCGAAAAGTTTCATAGAATCTAATTTTCGGATGATTTTTTGCATGGAATTCCATCATAACCTTCCATCGTAAAATATATAAATGATATGTGATGTTTTGTATCATTTCGAAGAGTCCCCGATTTAATTCGATTTTTGACCAAAACTAGTATAAACTAGTGTATAATATATTATGATTTTTTGACCGAACCATGCATTTCGCAAAGTTTCATAGAATATAGTTTTCATATGATTTTTTTGCATGGACTTCCACCATAACCTTCCCTCTTAACATATATAAATGATCTGAAAAGTCTCGTATCATTTCAAATAGTTCCCAAATAAATTTTATTTTTTTGACCGAAACTAGTGTATAATATACTATGATATTGGACCGAAACTTGCATTTCAAAAAGTTTCATAGAATCAAAGTTTAAGATTATTTTTTTCTTGGACTTCCCTCTTAACATATATAAATGATATATGAAGTCTCGTATCATTTCAAATAGTCCCCAATTAAATTTTTATTTTTTGACCGAAACTAGTGTATAATATACTATGATTTTTGACCGAAACTCGGATTTCAAAAATTTTCATAGAATCTAATTTTTATATGATTTTTTTGCATGGACTTCCATCATAACCTTCCCTCTTAACATATATAAATGATATGTGAAGTCTCTATTATTTCAAATAGTCCCCAATTAAAGTTTATTTCTTTGACTGAAACTAGTGTATAATATACTATGATTTTTGACCGAAACTCGGATTTCGAAAAGTTTCATAGAATCTAATTTTCGGATGATTTTTTGCATGGACTTCCATCATAACCTTCCCTCGTAAAATATAGAAATGATATGTGATGTTTTGTATCATTTCGAAGAGTCCCCGATTTAATTCGATTTTTGACCAAAACTAGTATAAACTAGTGTATAATATATTATGATTTTTTGACCGAACCTTGCATTTCGCAAAGTTTCATAGAATATAGTTTCCATATAATTTTTTTGCATGGAATTCCACCATAACCTTCCCTCTTAACATATATAAATGATCTGAAAAGTCTCGTATCATTTCAAATAGTTCCCAAATAAATTTTATTTTTTTGACCGAAACTAGTGTATAATATACTATGATTTTGGACCGAAACTTGCATTTCAAAAAGTTTCATAGAATCAAAGTTTAAGATAATTTTTTTCTTGGACTTCCCTCTTAACATATATAAATGATATATGAAGTCTCGTATCATTTCAAATAGTCCCCAATTAAATTTTATTTTTTTGACCGAAACTAGTGTATAATATACTATGATTTTTGAGCGAAACTCGGATTTCAAAAAGTTTCATAGAATCTAATTTTTAGATGATTTTTTTGCATGGACTTCCATCATAATCTTCCCTCTTAACATATATAAATGATATGTGAAGTCTTTATTATTTCAAATAGTCCCCAATTAAAGTTTATTTCTTTGACCGAAACTAGTGTATAATATACTATGATTTTTGATCGAAACTCGGATTTCGAAAAGTTTCATAGAATCTAATTTTCGGATGATTTTTTGCATGGAATTCCATCATAACCTTCCATCGTAAAATATATAAATGATATGTGATGTTTTGTATCATTTCGAAGAGTCCTCGATTTAATTCGATTTTTGACCAAAACTAGTATAAACTAGTGTATAATATATTATGATTTTTTGACCGAACCATGCATTTCGCAAAGTTTCATAGAATATAGTTTTCATATGATTTTTTTGCATGGACTTCCACCATAACCTTCCCTCTTAACATATATAAATGATCTGAAAAGTCTCGTATCATTTCAAATAGTTCCCAAATAAATTTTATTTTTTTGACCGAAACTAGTGTATAATATACTATGATTTTGGACCGAAACCTGCATTTCAAAAAGTTTCATAGAATCAAATTTTCAGTTGATTTTTTTCTTTGACTTCCCGCTTAACATATATAAATGATATATGAAGTCTCGTATCATTTCAAATAGTCCCCAATTAAATTTTATTTTTTTGACCGAAACTAGTGTATAATATACTATGATTTTTGAACGAAACTCGGATTTCAAAAAGTTTCATAGAATCTAATTTTAGATGATTTTTTTGCATGGACTTCCATCATAACCTTCCCTCTTAACATATATAAATGATATGTGAAGTCTCTATTATTTCAAATAGTCCCCAATTAAAGTTTATTTCTTTGACCGAAACTAGTGTATAATATACTATGATTTTTGACCGAAACTCGGATTTCGAAACGATTCATAGAATCTAATTTTCGGATGATTTTTTGCATGGACTTCCATCATAACCTTCCCTCGTAAAATATAGAAATGATATGTGATGTTTTGTATCATTTCGAAGAGTCCCCGATTTAATTCGATTTTTGACCAAAACTAGTATAAAGTAGTGTATAATATATTATGATTTTTTGACCGAACCATGCATTTCGCAAAGTTTCATAGAATATAGTTTTCATATAATTTTTTTGCATGGACTTCCACCATAACCTTCCCTCTTAACATATATAAATGATCTGAAAAGTCTCGTATCATTTCAAAGTGTTCCCAAATAAATTTTAATTTTTTTGACCGAAACTAGTGTATAATGTACTATGATTTTGGACCGAAACTTGCATTTCAAAAAGTTTCATAGAATCCAAGTTTAAGATGATTTTTTTCTTGGACTTCCCTCTTAACATATATAAATGATATATGAAGTCTCGTATCATTTCAAATAGTCCCCAATTAAATTTTATTTTTTTGACCGAAACTAGTGTATAATATACTATGATTTTTGAGCGAAACTCGGATTTCAAAAAGTTTCATAGAATCTAATTTTTAGATGATTTTTTTGCATGGACTTCCATCATAATCTTCCCTCTTAACATATATAAATGATATGTGAAGTCTCTATTATTTCAAATAGTCCCCAATTAAAGTTTATTTCTTTGACCGAAACTAGTGTATAATATACTATGATTTTTGACCGAAACTCGGATTTCGAAACGTTTCATAGAATCTAATTTTCGGATGATTTTTTGCATGGAATTCCATCATAACCTTCCATCTTAAAATATATAAATGATATGTGATGTTTTGTATCATTTCGAAGAGTCCTCGATTTAATTCAATTTTTGACCAAAACTAGTATAAACTAGTGTATAATATATTATGATTATTTGACCGAACCATGCATTTCGCAAAGTTTCATAGAATATAGTTTTCATATGATTTTTTTGCATGGACTTCCACCATAACCTTCCCTCTTAACATATATAAATGATCTGAAAAGTCTCGTATCATTTCAAATAGTTCCCAAATAAATTTTATTTTTTTGACCGAAACTAGTGTATAATATACTATGATTTTGGACCGAAACCTGCATTTCAAAAAGTTTCAAAGAATCAAATTTTCAGTTGATTTTTTTCTTTGACTTCCCTCTTAACATATATAAATGATATATGAAGTCTCGTATCATTTCAAATAGTCCCCAATTAAATTTTATTTTTTTGACCGAAACTAGTGTATAATATACTATGATTTTTGACCGAAACTCGGATTTCAAAAAGTTTCATAGAATCTAATTTTTAGATGATTTTTTTGCATGGACTTCCATCATAACCTTCCCTCTTAACATATATAAATGATATGTGAAGTCTCTATTATTTCAAATAGTCCTCAATTAAAGTTTATTTCTTTGACCGAAACTAGTGTATAATATACTATAATTTTTGACCGAAACTCGGATTTCGAAAAGTTTCATAGAATCTAATTTTCGGATGATTTTTTGCATGGACTTCCATCATAACCTTCCCTCGTAAAATATAGAAATGATATGTGATGTTTTGTATCATTTCGAAGAGTCCCCGATTTAATTCGATTTTTGACCAAAACTAGTATAAACTAGTGTATAATATATTATGATTTTTTGACCGAACCATGCATTTCGCAAAGTTTCATAGAATATAGTTTTCATATAATTTTTTTGCATGGAATTCCACCATAACCTTCCCTCTTAACATATATAAATGATCTGAAAAGTCTCGTATCATTTCAAATAGTTCCCAAATAAATTTTATTTTTTTGACCGAAACTAGTGTATAATATACTATGATTTTGGACCGAAACTTGCATTTCAAAAAGTTTCATAGAATCAAAGTTTAAGATGATTTTTTTCTTGGACTTCCCTCTTAACATATATAAATGATATATGAAGTCTCGTATCATTTCAAATAGTCCCCAATTAAATTTTATTTTTTTGACCGAAACTAGTGTATAATATACTATGATTTTTGAACGAAACTCGGATTTCAAAAAGTTTCATAGAATCTAATTTTTAGATGATTTTTTTGCATGGACTTCCATCATAATCTTCCCTCTTAACATATATAAATGATATGTGAAGTCTTTATTATTTCAAATAGTCCCCAATTAAAGTTTATTTCTTTGACCGAAACTAGTGTATAATATACTATGATTTTTGATCGAAACTCGGATTTCGAAAAGTTTCATAGAATATAATTTTCGGATGATTTTTTGCATGGAATTCCATCATAACCTTCCATCTTAAAATATATAAATGATATGTGATGTTTTGTATCATTTCGAAGAGTCCTCGATTTAATTCAATTTTTGACCAAAACTAGTATAAACTAGTGTATAATATATTATGATTTTTTGACCGAACCATGCATTTCGCAAAGTTTCATAGAATATAGTTTTCATATGATTTTTTTGCATGGACTTCCACCAAAACCTTCCCTCTTAACATATATAAATGATCTGAAAAGTCTCGTATCATTTCAAATAGTTCCCAAATAAATTTTATTTTTTTGACCGAAACTAGTGTATAATATACTATGATTTTGGACCGAAACCTGCATTTCAAAAAGTTTCAAAGAATCAAATTTTCAGTTGATTTTTTTCTTTGACTTCCCTCTTAACATATATAAATGATATATGAAGTCTCGTATCATTTCAAATAGTCCCCAATTAAATTTTATTTTTTTGACCGAAACTAGTGTATAATATACTATGATTTTTGACCGAAACTCGGATTTCAAAAAGTTTCATAGAATCTAATTTTTAGATGATTTTTTTGCATGGACTTCCATCATAACCTTCCCTCTTAACATATATAAATGATATGTGAAGTCTCTATTATTTCAAATAGTCCTCAATTAAAGTTTATTTCTTTGACCGAAACTAGTGTATAATATACTATAATTTTTGACCGAAACTCGGATTTCGAAAAGTTTCATAGAATCTAATTTTCGGATGATTTTTTGCATGGACTTCCATCATAACCTTCCCTCGTAAAATATAGAAATGATATGTGATGTTTTGTATCATTTCGAAGAGTCCCCGATTTAATTCGATTTTTGACCAAAACTAGTATAAACTAGTGTATAATATATTATGATTTTTTGACCGAACCATGCATTTCGCAAAGTTTCATAGAATATAGTTTTCATATAATTTTTTTGCATGGAATTCCACCATAACCTTCCCTCTTAACATATATAAATGATCTGAAAAGTCTCGTATCATTTCAAATAGTTCCCAAATAAATTTTATTTTTTTGACCGAAACTAGTGTATAATATACTATGATTTTGGACCGAAACTTGCATTTCAAAAAGTTTCATAGAATCAAAGTTTAAGATGATTTTTTTCTTGGACTTCCCTCTTAACATATATAAATGATATATGAAGTCTCGTATCATTTCAAATAGTCCCCAATTAAATTTTATTTTTTTGACCGAAACTAGTGTATAATATACTATGATTTTTGAGCGAAACTCGGATTTCAAAAAGTTTCATAGAATCTAATTTTTAGATGATTTTTTTGCATGGACTTCCATCATAATCTTCCCTCTTAACATATATAAATGATATGTGAAGTCTTTATTATTTCAAATAGTCCCCAATTAAAGTTTATTTCTTTGACCGAAACTAGTGTATAATATACTATGATTTTTGATCGAAACTCGGATTTCGAAAAGTTTCATAGAATATAATTTTCGGATGATTTTTTGCATGGAATTCCATCATAACCTTCCATCTTAAAATATATAAATGATATGTGATGTTTTGTATCATTTCGAAGAGTCCTCGATTTAATTCAATTTTTGACCAAAACTAGTATAAACTAGTGTATAATATATTATGATTTTTTGTCCGAACCATGCATTTCGCAAAGTTTCATAGAATATAGTTTTCATATGATTTTTTTGCATGGACTTCCACCATAACCTTCCCTCTTAACATATATAAATGATCTGAAAAGTCTCGTATCATTTCAAATAGTTCCCAAATAAATTTTATTTTTTTGACCGAAACTAGTGTATAATATACTATGATTTTGGACCGAAACCTGCATTTCAAAAAGTTTCAAAGAATCAAATTTTCAGTTGATTTTTTTCTTTGACTTCCCTCTTAACATATATAAATGATATATGAAGTCTCGTATCATTTCAAATAGTCCCCAATTAAATTTTATTTTTTTGACCGAAACTAGTGTATAATATACTATGATTTTTGACCGAAACTCGGATTTCAAAAAGTTTCATAGAATCTAATTTTTAGATGATTTTTTTGCATGGACTTCCATCATAACCTTCCCTCTTAACATATATAAATGATATGTGAAGTCTCTATTATTTCAAATAGTCCTCAATTAAAGTTTATTTCTTTGACCGAAACTAGTGTATAATATACTATAATTTTTGACCGAAACTCGGATTTCGAAAAGTTTCATAGAATCTAATTTTCGGATGATTTTTTGCATGGACTTCCATCATAACCTTCCCTCGTAAAATATAGAAATGATATGTGATGTTTTGTATCATTTCGAAGAGTCCCCGATTTAATTCGATTTTTGACCAAAACTAGTATAAACTAGTGTATAATATATTATGATTTTTTGACCGAACCATGCATTTCGCAAAGTTTCATAGAATATAGTTTTCATATAATTTTTTTGCATGGAATTCCACCATAACCTTCCCTCTTAACATATATAAATGATCTGAAAAGTCTCGTATCATTTCAAATAGTTCCCAAATAAATTTTATTTTTTTGACCGAAACTAGTGTATAATATACTATGATTTTGGACCGAAACTTGCATTTCAAAAAGTTTCATAGAATCAAAGTTTAAGATGATTTTTTTCTTGGACTTCCCTCTTAACATATATAAATGATATATGAAGTCTCGTATCATTTCAAATAGTCCCCAATTAAATTTTATTTTTTTGACCGAAACTAGTGTATAATATACTATGATTTTTGAGCGAAACTCGGATTTCAAAAAGTTTCATAGAATCTAATTTTTAGATGATTTTTTTGCATGGACTTCCATCATAATCTTCCCTCTTAACATATATAAATGATATGTGAAGTCTTTATTATTTCAAATAGTCCCCAATTAAAGTTTATTTCTTTGACCGAAACTAGTGTATAATATACTATGATTTTTGATCGAAACTCGGATTTCGAAAAGTTTCATAGAATCTAATTTTCGGATGATTTTTTGCATGGAATTCCATCATAACCTTCCATCGTAAAATATATAAATGATATGTGATGTTTTGTATCATTTCGAAGAGTCCTCGATTTAATTCGATTTTTGACCAAAACTAGTATAAACTAGTGTATAATATATTATGATTTTTTGACCGAACCATGCATTTCGCAAAGTTTCATAGAATATAGTTTTCATATGATTTTTTTGCATGGACTTCCACCATAACCTTCCCTCTTAACATATATAAATGATCTGAAAAGTCTCGTATCATTTCAAATAGTTCCCAAATAAATTTTATTTTTTTGACCGAAACTAGTGTATAATATACTATGATTTTGGACCGAAACCTGCATTTCAAAAAGTTTCATAGAATCAAATTTTCAGTTGATTTTTTTCTTTGACTTCCCGCTTAACATATATAAATGATATATGAAGTCTCGTATCATTTCAAATAGTCCCCAATTAAATTTTATTTTTTTGACGGAAACTAGTGTATAATATACTATGATTTTTGAACGAAACTCGGATTTCAAAAAGTTTCATAGAATCTAATTTTAGATGATTTTTTTGCATGGACTTCCATCATAACCTTCCCTCTTAACATATATAAATGATATGTGAAGTCTCTATTATTTCAAATAGTCCCCAATTAAAGTTTATTTCTTTGACCGAAACTAGTGTATAATATACTATGATTTTTGACCGAAACTCGGATTTCGAAACGATTCATAGAATCTAATTTTCGGATGATTTTTTGCATGGACTTCCATCATAACCTTCCCTCGTAAAATATAGAAATGATATGTGATGTTTTGTATCATTTCGAAGAGTCCCCGATTTAATTCGATTTTTGACCAAAACTAGTATAAAGTAGTGTATAATATATTATGATTTTTTGACCGAACCATGCATTTCGCAAAGTTTCATAGAATATAGTTTTCATATAATTTTTTTGCATGGACTTCCACCATAACCTTCCCTCTTAACATATATAAATGATCTGAAAAGTCTCGTATCATTTCAAAGTGTTCCCAAATAAATTTTAATTTTTTTGACCGAAACTAGTGTATAATGTACTATGATTTTGGACCGAAACTTGCATTTCAAAAAGTTTCATAGAATCCAAGTTTAAGATGATTTTTTTCTTGGACTTCCCTCTTAACATATATAAATGATATATGAAGTCTCGTATCATTTCAAATAGTCCCCAATTAAATTTTATTTTTTTGACCGAAACTAGTGTATAATATACTATGATTTTTGAGCGAAACTCGGATTTCAAAAAGTTTCATAGAATCTAATTTTTAGATGATTTTTTTGCATGGACTTCCATCATAATCTTCCCTCTTAACATATATAAATGATATGTGAAGTCTCTATTATTTCAAATAGTCCCCAATTAAAGTTTATTTCTTTGACCGAAACTAGTGTATAATATACTATGATTTTTGACCGAAACTCGGATTTCGAAACGTTTCATAGAATCTAATTTTCGGATGATTTTTTGCATGGAATTCCATCATAACCTTCCATCTTAAAATATATAAATGATATGTGATGTTTTGTATCATTTCGAAGAGTCCTCGATTTAATTCAATTTTTGACCAAAACTAGTATAAACTAGTGTATAATATATTATGATTATTTGACCGAACCATGCATTTCGCAAAGTTTCATAGAATATAGTTTTCATATGATTTTTTTGCATGGACTTCCACCATAACCTTCCCTCTTAACATATATAAATGATCTGAAAAGTCTCGTATCATTTCAAATAGTTCCCAAATAAATTTTATTTTTTTGACCGAAACTAGTGTATAATATACTATGATTTTGGACCGAAACCTGCATTTCAAAAAGTTTCAAAGAATCAAATTTTCAGTTGATTTTTTTCTTTGACTTCCCTCTTAACATATATAAATGATATATGAAGTCTCGTATCATTTCAAATAGTCCCCAATTAAATTTTATTTTTTTGACCGAAACTAGTGTATAATATACTATGATTTTTGACCGAAACTCGGATTTCAAAAAGTTTCATAGAATCTAATTTTTAGATGATTTTTTTGCATGGACTTCCATCATAACCTTCCCTCTTAACATATATAAATGATATGTGAAGTCTCTATTATTTCAAATAGTCCTCAATTAAAGTTTATTTCTTTGACCGAAACTAGTGTATAATATACTATAATTTTTGACCGAAACTCGGATTTCGAAAAGTTTCATAGAATCTAATTTTCGGATGATTTTTTGCATGGACTTCCATCATAACCTTCCCTCGTAAAATATAGAAATGATATGTGATGTTTTGTATCATTTCGAAGAGTCCCCGATTTAATTCGATTTTTGACCAAAACTAGTATAAACTAGTGTATAATATATTATGATTTTTTGACCGAACCATGCATTTCGCAAAGTTTCATAGAATATAGTTTTCATATAATTTTTTTGCATGGAATTCCACCATAACCTTCCCTCTTAACATATATAAATGATCTGAAAAGTCTCGTATCATTTCAAATAGTTCCCAAATAAATTTTATTTTTTTGACCGAAACTAGTGTATAATATACTATGATTTTGGACCGAAACTTGCATTTCAAAAAGTTTCATAGAATCAAAGTTTAAGATGATTTTTTTCTTGGACTTCCCTCTTAACATATATAAATGATATATGAAGTCTCGTATCATTTCAAATAGTCCCCAATTAAATTTTATTTTTTTGACCGAAACTAGTGTATAATATACTATGATTTTTGAACGAAACTCGGATTTCAAAAAGTTTCATAGAATCTAATTTTTAGATGATTTTTTTGCATGGACTTCCATCATAATCTTCCCTCTTAACATATATAAATGATATGTGAAGTCTTTATTATTTCAAATAGTCCCCAATTAAAGTTTATTTCTTTGACCGAAACTAGTGTATAATATACTATGATTTTTGATCGAAACTCGGATTTCGAAAAGTTTCATAGAATATAATTTTCGGATGATTTTTTGCATGGAATTCCATCATAACCTTCCATCTTAAAATATATAAATGATATGTGATGTTTTGTATCATTTCGAAGAGTCCTCGATTTAATTCAATTTTTGACCAAAACTAGTATAAACTAGTGTATAATATATTATGATTTTTTGACCGAACCATGCATTTCGCAAAGTTTCATAGAATATAGTTTTCATATGATTTTTTTGCATGGACTTCCACCAAAACCTTCCCTCTTAACATATATAAATGATCTGAAAAGTCTCGTATCATTTCAAATAGTTCCCAAATAAATTTTATTTTTTTGACCGAAACTAGTGTATAATATACTATGATTTTGGACCGAAACCTGCATTTCAAAAAGTTTCAAAGAATCAAATTTTCAGTTGATTTTTTTCTTTGACTTCCCTCTTAACATATATAAATGATATATGAAGTCTCGTATCATTTCAAATAGTCCCCAATTAAATTTTATTTTTTTGACCGAAACTAGTGTATAATATACTATGATTTTTGACCGAAACTCGGATTTCAAAAAGTTTCATAGAATCTAATTTTTAGATGATTTTTTTGCATGGACTTCCATCATAACCTTCCCTCTTAACATATATAAATGATATGTGAAGTCTCTATTATTTCAAATAGTCCTCAATTAAAGTTTATTTCTTTGACCGAAACTAGTGTATAATATACTATAATTTTTGACCGAAACTCGGATTTCGAAAAGTTTCATAGAATCTAATTTTCGGATGATTTTTTGCATGGACTTCCATCATAACCTTCCCTCGTAAAATATAGAAATGATATGTGATGTTTTGTATCATTTCGAAGAGTCCCCGATTTAATTCGATTTTTGACCAAAACTAGTATAAACTAGTGTATAATATATTATGATTTTTTGACCGAACCATGCATTTCGCAAAGTTTCATAGAATATAGTTTTCATATAATTTTTTTGCATGGAATTCCACCATAACCTTCCCTCTTAACATATATAAATGATCTGAAAAGTCTCGTATCATTTCAAATAGTTCCCAAATAAATTTTATTTTTTTGACCGAAACTAGTGTATAATATACTATGATTTTGGACCGAAACTTGCATTTCAAAAAGTTTCATAGAATCAAAGTTTAAGATGATTTTTTTCTTGGACTTCCCTCTTAACATATATAAATGATATATGAAGTCTCGTATCATTTCAAATAGTCCCCAATTAAATTTTATTTTTTTGACCGAAACTAGTGTATAATATACTATGATTTTTGAGCGAAACTCGGATTTCAAAAAGTTTCATAGAATCTAATTTTTAGATGATTTTTTTGCATGGACTTCCATCATAATCTTCCCTCTTAACATATATAAATGATATGTGAAGTCTTTATTATTTCAAATAGTCCCCAATTAAAGTTTATTTCTTTGACCGAAACTAGTGTATAATATACTATGATTTTTGATCGAAACTCGGATTTCGAAAAGTTTCATAGAATATAATTTTCGGATGATTTTTTGCATGGAATTCCATCATAACCTTCCATCTTAAAATATATAAATGATATGTGATGTTTTGTATCATTTCGAAGAGTCCTCGATTTAATTCAATTTTTGACCAAAACTAGTATAAACTAGTGTATAATATATTATGATTTTTTGTCTGAACCATGCATTTCGCAAAGTTTCATAGAATATAGTTTTCATATGATTTTTTTGCATGGACTTCCACCATAACCTTCCCTCTTAACATATATAAATGATCTGAAAAGTCTCGTATCATTTCAAATAGTTCCCAAATAAATTTTATTTTTTTGACCGAAACTAGTGTATAATATACTATGATTTTGGACCGAAACCTGCATTTCAAAAAGTTTCAAAGAATCAAATTTTCAGTTGATTTTTTTCTTTGACTTCCCTCTTAACATATATAAATGATATATGAAGTCTCGTATCATTTCAAATAGTCCCCAATTAAATTTTATTTTTTTGACCGAAACTAGTGTATAATATACTATGATTTTTGACCGAAACTCGGATTTCAAAAAGTTTCATAGAATCTAATTTTTAGATGATTTTTTTGCATGGACTTCCATCATAACCTTCCCTCTTAACATATATAAATGATATGTGAAGTCTCTATTATTTCAAATAGTCCTCAATTAAAGTTTATTTCTTTGACCGAAACTAGTGTATAATATACTATAATTTTTGACCGAAACTCGGATTTCGAAAAGTTTCATAGAATCTAATTTTCGGATGATTTTTTGCATGGACTTCCATCATAACCTTCCCTCTTAAAATATAGAAATGATATGTGATGTTTTGTATCATTTCGAAGAGTCCCCGATTTAATTCGATTTTTGACCAAAACTAGTATAAACTAGTGTATAATATATTATGATTTTTTGACCGAACCATGCATTTCGCAAAGTTTCATAGAATATAGTTTTCATATAATTTATTTGCATGGAATTCCACCATAACCTTCCCTCTTAACATATATAAATGATCTGAAAAGTCTCGTATCATTTCAAATAGTTCCCAAATAAATTTTATTTTTTTGACCGAAACTAGTGTATAATATACTATGATTTTGGACCGAAACTTGCATTTCAAAAAGTTTCATAGAATCAAAGTTTAAGATGATTTTTTTCTTGGAATTCCCTCTTAACATATATAAATGATATATGAAGTCTCGTATCATTTCAAATAGTCCCCAATTAAATTTTATTTTTTTGACCGAAACTAGTGTATAATATACTATGATTTTTGAGCGAAACTCGGATTTCAAAAAGTTTCATAGAATCTAATTTTTAGATGATTTTTTTGCACGGACTTCCATCATAACCTTCCCTCTTAACATATATAAATGATATGTGAAGTGTCTATTATTTCAAATAGTCCCCAATTAAAGTTTATTTCTTTGACTGAAACTAGTGTATAATATACTATGATTTTTGACCGAAACTCGAATTTCGAAAAGTTTCATAGAATCTAATTTTCGGATGATTTTTTGCATGGACTTCCATCATAACCTTCCCTCGTAAAATATATAAATGATATGTGATGTTTTGTATCATTTCGAAGAGTCCTCGATTTAATTCAATTTTTGACCAAAACTAGTATAAACTAGTGTATAATATATTATGATTTTTTGACCGAACCATGCATTTCGCAAAGTTTCATAGAATATAGTTTTCATATGATTTTTTTGCATGGACTTCCACCATAACCTTCCCTCTTAACATATATAAATGATCTGAAAAGTCTCGTATCATTTCAAATAGTTCCCAAATAAATTTTATTTTTTTGACCGAAACTAGTGTATAATATACTATGATTTTGGACCGAAACTTGCATTTCAAAAAGTTTCATAGAATCAAAGTTTAAGATGATTTTTTTCTTGGACTTCCCTCTTAACATATATAAATGATATATGAAGTCTCGTATCATTTCAAATAGTCCCCAATTAAATTTTATTTTTTTGACCGAAACTAGTGTATAATATACTATGATTTTTGAACGAAACTCGGATTTCAAAAAGTTTCATAGAATCTAATTTTTAGATGATTTTTTTGCATGGACTTCCATCATAATCTTCCCTCTTAACATATATAAATGATATGTGAAGTCTTTATTATTTCAAATAGTCCCCAATTAAAGTTTA
This sequence comes from Lathyrus aphaca, assembly GCA_963966055.1. Classification (NCBI taxonomy): domain Eukaryota; kingdom Viridiplantae; phylum Streptophyta; class Magnoliopsida; order Fabales; family Fabaceae; genus Lathyrus; species Lathyrus aphaca. The sequence continues at coordinate 6,533,965 of OZ014522.1, forward strand.
TTTCTTTGACCGAAACTAGTGTATAATATACTATGATTTTTGATCGAAACTCGGATTTCGAAAAGTTTCATAGAATATAATTTTCGGATGATTTTTTGCATGGAATTCCATCATAACCTTCCATCTTAAAATATATAAATGATATGTGATGTTTTGTATCATTTCGAAGAGTCCTCGATTTAATTCAATTTTTGACCAAAACTAGTATAAACTAGTGTATAATATATTATGATTTTTTGACCGAACCATGCATTTCGCAAAGTTTCATAGAATATAGTTTTCATATGATTTTTTTGCATGGACTTCCACCATAACCTTCCCTCTTAACATATATAAATGATCTGAAAAGTCTCGTATCATTTCAAATAGTTCCCAAATAAATTTTATTTTTTTGACCGAAACTAGTGTATAATATACTATAATTTTGGACCGAAACCTGCATTTCAAAAAGTTTCAAAGAATCAAATTTTCAGTTGATTTTTTTCTTTGACTTCCCTCTTAACATATATAAATGATATATGAAGTCTCGTATCATTTCAAATAGTCCCCAATTAAATTTTATTTTTTTGACCGAAACTAGTGTATAATATACTATGATTTTTGACCGAAACTCGGATTTCAAAAAGTTTCATAGAATCTAATTTTTAGATGATTTTTTTGCATGGACTTCCATCATAACCTTCCCTCTTAACATATATAAATGATATGTGAAGTCTCTATTATTTCAAATAGTCCTCAATTAAAGTTTATTTCTTTGACCGAAACTAGTGTATAATATACTATAATTTTTGACCGAAACTCGGATTTCGAAAAGTTTCATAGAATCTAAGTTTCGGATGATTTTTTGCATGGACTTCCATCATAACCTTCCCTCTTAAAATATAGAAATGATATGTGATGTTTTGTATCATTTCGAAGAGTCCCCGATTTAATTCGATTTTTGACCAAAACTAGTATAAACTAGTGTATAATATATTATGATTTTTTGACCGAACCATGCATTTCGCAAAGTTTCATAGAATATAGTTTTCATATAATTTTTTTGCATGGAATTCCACCATAACCTTCCCTCTTAACATATATAAATGATCTGAAAAGTCTCGTATCATTTCAAATAGTTCCCAAATAAATTTTATTTTTTTGACCGAAACTAGTGTATAATATACTATGATTTTGGACCGAAACTTGCATTTCAAAAAGTTTCATAGAATCAAAGTTTAAGATGATTTTTTTCTTGGACTTCCCTCTTAACATATATAAATGATATATGAAGTCTCGTATCATTTCAAATAGTCCCCAATTAAATTTTATTTTTTTGACCGAAACTAGTGTATAATATACTATGATTTTTGAGCGAAACTCGGATTTCAAAAAGTTTCATAGAATCTAATTTTTAGATGATTTTTTTGCACGGACTTCCATCATAACCTTCCCTCTTAACATATATAAATGATATGTGAAGTGTCTATTATTTCAAATAGTCCCCAATTAAAGTTTATTTCTTTGACTGAAACTAGTGTATAATATACTATGATTTTTGACCGAAACTCGAATTTCGAAAAGTTTCATAGAATCTAATTTTCGGATGATTTTTTGCATGGACTTCCATCATAACCTTCCCTCGTAAAATATATAAATGATATGTGATGTTTTGTATCATTTCGAAGAGTCCTCGATTTAATTCAATTTTTGACCAAAACTAGTATAAACTAGTGTATAATATATTATGATTTTTTGACCGAACCATGCATTTCGCAAAGTTTCATAGAATATAGTTTTCATATGATTTTTTTGCATGGACTTCCACCATAACCTTCCCTCTTAACATATATAAATGATCTGAAAAGTCTCGTATCATTTCAAATAGTTCCCAAATAAATTTTATTTTTTTGACCGAAACTAGTGTATAATATACTATGATTTTGGACCGAAACTTGCATTTCAAAAAGTTTCATAGAATCAAAGTTTAAGATGATTTTTTTCTTGGACTTCCCTCTTAACATATATAAATGATATATGAAGTCTCGTATCATTTCAAATAGTCCCCAATTAAATTTTATTTTTTTGACTGAAACTAGTGTATAATATACTATGATTTTTGACCGAAACTCGGATTTCAAAAAGTTTCATAGAATCTAATTTTTAGATGATTTTTTTGCACGGACTTCCATCATAACCTTCCCTCTTAACATATATAAATGATATGTGAAGTCTCTATTATTTCAAATAGTCCCCAATTAAAGTTTATTTCTTTGACTGAAACTAGTGTATAATATACTATGATTTTTGACCGAAACTCGAATTTCGAAAAGTTTCATAGAATCTAATTTTCGGATGATTTTTTGCATGGACTTCCATCATAACCTTCCCTCGTAAAATATATAAATGATATGTGATGTTTTGTATCATTTCGAAGAGTCCCCGATTTAATTCGATTTTTGACCAAAACTAGTATAAACTAGTGTATAATATATTATGATTTTTTGACCGAACCATGCATTTCGCAATGTTTCATAGAATATAGTTTTCATATAATTTTTTTGCATGGAATTCCACCATAACCTTCCCTCTTAACATATATAAATGATCTGAAAAGTCTCGTATCATTTCAAATAGTTCCCAAATAAATTTTATTTTTTTGACCGAAACTAGTGTATAATATACTATAATTTTTGACCGAAACTTGCATTTCAAAAAGTTTCATAGAATCAAAGTTTAAGATTATTTTTTTCTTGGACTTCCCTCTTAACATATATAAATGATATATGAAGTCTCATATCATTTCAAATAGTCCCCAATTAAATTTTATTTTTTTGACCGAAACTAGTGTATAATATACTATGATTTTTGAACGAAACTCGGATTTCAAAAAGTTTCATAGAATCTAATATTAGATGATTTTTTTGCATGGACTTCCATCACAACCTTCCCTCTTAACATATATAAATGATATGTGAAGTCTCTATTATTTCAAATAGTCCCCAATTAAAGTTTATTTCTTTGACCGAAACTAGTGTATAATATACTATGATTTTTGACCGAAACTCGGATTTCGAAACGTTTCATAGAATCTAATTTTCGGATGATTTTTTGCATGGACTTCCATCATAACCTTCCCTCGTAAAATATAGAAATGATATGTGATGTTTTGTATCATTTCGAAGAGTCCCCGATTTAATTCGATTTTTGACCAAAACTAGTATAAACTATTGTATAATATATTATAATTTTTTGACCGAACCATGCATTTCGCAAAGTTTCATAGAATATAGTTTTCATATAATTTTTTTGCATGGAATTCCACCATAACCTTCCCTCTTAACATATATAAATGATCTGAAAAGTCTCGTATCATTTCAAATAGTTCCCAAATAAATTTTAATTTTTTTGACCGAAACTAGTGTATAATATACTATGATTTTGGACCGAAACTTGCATTTCAAAAAGTTTCATAGAATCAAAGTTTAAGATGATTTTTTTCTTGGACTTCCCTCTTAACATATATAAATGATATATGAAGTCTCGTATCATTTCAAATAGTCCCCAATTAAATTTTATTTTTTTGACCGAAACTAGTGTATAATATACTATGATTTTTGACCGAAACTCGGATTTCAAAAATTTTCATAGAATCTAATTTTTAGATGATTATTTTTGCATGGACTTCCATCATAACCATCCCTCTTAACATATATAAATGATATGTGAAGTCTCTATTATTTCAAATAGTCCCCAATTAAAGTTTATTTCTTTGACCGAAACTAGTATATAATATACTATGATTTTTGACCAAAACTCGGATTTCGAAAAGTTTCATAGAATCTAATTTTCGGATGATTTTTTGCATGGACTTCCATCATAACCTTCCCTCGTAAAATATAGAAATGATATGTGATGTTTTGTATCATTTCGAAGAGTCCCCGATTTAATTCGATTTTTGACCAAAACTAGTATAAACTAGTGTATAATATATTATGATTTTTTGACCGTACCTTGCATTTCGCAAAGTTTCATAGAATATAGTTTTCATATAATTTTTTTGCATGGTATTCCACCATAACCTTCCCTCTTAACATATATAAATGATCTGAAAAGTCTCGTATCATTTCAAATAGTTCCCAAATAAATTTTAATTTTTTTGACCGAAACTAGTGTATAATATACTATGATTTTGGACCGAAACTTGCATTTCAAAAAGTTTCATAGAATCAAAGTTTAAGATGATTTTTTTCTTGGACTTCCCTCTTAACATATATAAATGATATATGAAGTCTCGTATCATTTCAAATAGTCCCCAATTAAATTTTATTTTTTTGACCGAAACTAGTGTATAATATACTATGATTTTTGAGCGAAACTCGGATTTCAAAAAGTTTCATAGAATCTAATTTTTAGATGATTTTTTTGCATGGACTTCCATCATAATCTTCCCTCTTAACATATATAAATGATATGTGAAGTCTTTATTATTTCAAATAGTCCCCAATTAAAGTTTATTTCTTTGACCGAAACTAGTGTATAATATACTATGATTTTTGATCGAAACTCGGATTTCGAAAAGTTTCATAGAATATAATTTTCGGATGATTTTTTGCATGGAATTCCATCATAACCTTCCATCTTAAAATATATAAATGATATGTGATGTTTTGTATCATTTCGAAGAGTCCTCGATTTAATTCAATTTTTGACCAAAACTAGTATAAACTAGTGTATAATATATTATGATTTTTTGACCGAACCATGCATTTCGCAAAGTTTCATAGAATATAGTTTTCATATGATTTTTTTGCATGGACTTCCACCATAACCTTCCCTCTTAACATATATAAATGATCTGAAAAGTCTCGTATCATTTCAAATAGTTCCCAAATAAATTTTATTTTTTTGACCGAAACTAGTGTATAATATACTATGATTTTGGACCGAAACCTGCATTTCAAAAAGTTTCAAAGAATCAAATTTTCAGTTGATTTTTTTCTTTGACTTCCCTCTTAACATATATAAATGATATATGAAGTCTCGTATCATTTCAAATAGTCCCCAATTAAATTTTATTTTTTTGACCGAAACTAGTGTATAATATACTATGATTTTTGACCGAAACTCGGATTTCAAAAAGTTTCATAGAATCTAATTTTTAGATGATTTTTTTGCATGGACTTCCATCATAACCTTCCCTCTTAACATATATAAATGATATGTGAAGTCTCTATTATTTCAAATAGTCCTCAATTAAAGTTTATTTCTTTGACCGAAACTAGTGTATAATATACTATAATTTTTTATCGAAACTCGGATTTCGAAAAGTTTCATAGAATCTAATTTTCGGATGATTTTTTGCATGGACTTCCATCATAACCTTCCCTCTTAAAATATAGAAATGATATGTGATGTTTTGTATCATTTCGAAGAGTCCCCGATTTAATTCGATTTTTGACCAAAACTAGTATAAACTAGTGTATAATATATTATGATTTTTTGACCGAACCATGCATTTCGCAAAGTTTCATAGAATATAGTTTTCATATAATTTTTTTGCATGGAATTCCACCATAACCTTCCCTCTTAACATATATAAATGATCTGAAAAGTCTCGTATCATTTCAAATAGTTCCCAAATAAATTTTATTTTTTTGACCGAAACTAGTGTATAATATACTATGATTTTGGACCGAAACTTGCATTTCAAAAAGTTTCATAGAATCAAAGTTTAAGATGATTTTTTTCTTGGACTTCCCTCTTAACATATATAAATGATATATGAAGTCTCGTATCATTTCAAATAGTCCCCAATTAAATTTTATTTTTTTGACCGAAACTAGTGTATAATATACTATGATTTTTGACCGAAACTCGGATTTCAAAAAGTTTCATAGAATCTAATTTTTAGATGATTTTTTTGCACGGACTTCCATCATAACCTTCCCTCTTAACATATATAAATGATATGTGAAGTCTCTATTATTTCAAATAGTCCCCAATTAAAGTTTATTTCTTTGACTGAAACTAGTGTATAATATACTATGATTTTTGACCGAAACTCGAATTTCGAAAAGTTTCATAGAATCTAATTTTCGGATGATTTTTTGCATGGACTTCCATCATAACCTTCCCTCGTAAAATATATAAATGATATGTGATGTTTTGTATCATTTCGAAGAGTCCTCGATTTAATTCAATTTTTGACCAAAACTAGTATAAACTAGTGTATAATATATTATGATTTTTTGACCGAACCATGCATTTCGCAAAGTTTCATAGAATATAGTTTTCATATGATTTTTTTGCATGGACTTCCACCATAACCTTCCCTCTTAACATATATAAATGATCTGAAAAGTCTCGTATCATTTCAAATAGTTCCCAAATAAATTTTATTTTTTTGACCGAAACTAGTGTATAATATACTATGATTTTGGACCGAAACCTGCATTTCAAAAAGTTTCAAAGAATCAAATTTTCAGTTGATTTTTTTCTTTGACTTCCCTCTTAACATATATAAATGATATATGAAGTCTCGTATCATTTCAAATAGTCCCCAATTAAATTTTATTTTTTTGACCGAAACTAGTGTATAATATACTATGATTTTTGACCGAAACTCGGATTTCAAAAAGTTTCATAGAATCTAATTTTTAGATGATTTTTTTGCATGGACTTCCATCATAACCTTCCCTCTTAACATATATAAATGATATGTGAAGTCTCTATTATTTCAAATAGTCCTCAATTAAAGTTTATTTCTTTGACCGAAACTAGTGTATAATATACTATAATTTTTTATCGAAACTCGGATTTCGAAAAGTTTCATAGAATCTAATTTTCGGATGATTTTTTGCATGGACTTCCATCATAACCTTCCCTCTTAAAATATAGAAATGATATGTGATGTTTTGTATCATTTCGAAGAGTCCCCGATTTAATTCGATTTTTGACCAAAACTAGTATAAACTAGTGTATAATATATTATGATTTTTTGACCGAACCATGCATTTCGCAAAGTTTCATAGAATATAGTTTTCATATAATTTTTTTGCATGGAATTCCACCATAACCTTCCCTCTTAACATATATAAATGATCTGAAAAGTCTCGTATCATTTCAAATAGTTCCCAAATAAATTTTATTTTTTTGACCGAAACTAGTGTATAATATACTATGATTTTGGACCGAAACTTGCATTTCAAAAAGTTTCATAGAATCAAAGTTTAAGATGATTTTTTTCTTGGACTTCCCTCTTAACATATATAAATGATATATGAAGTCTCGTATCATTTCAAATAGTCCCCAAGTAAATTTTATTTTTTTGACCGAAACTAGTGTATAATATACTATGATTTTTGAACGAAACTCGGATTTCAAAAAGTTTCATAGAATCTAATTTTTAGATGATTTTTTTGCATGGACTTCCATCATAACCTTCCCTCTTAACATATATAAATGATATGTGAAGTCTCTATTATTTCAAATAGTCCCCAATTAAAGTTTATTTCTTTGACCGAAACTAGTGTATAATATACAATGATTTTTGACCGAAACTCGGATTTCGAAAAGTTTCATAGAATCTAATTTTCGGATGATTTTTTGCATGGACTTCCATCATAACCTTCCCTCGTAAAATATAGAAATGATATGTGATGTTTTGTATCATTTCGAAGAGTCCCCGATTTAATTCGATTTTTGACCAAAACTAGTATAAACTAGTGTATAATATATTATGATTTTTTGACCGAACCATGCGTTTCGCAAAGTTTCATAGAATATAGTTTTCATATGATTTTATTTGCATGGAATTCCACCATAACCTTCCCTCTTAACATATATAAATGATCTGAAAAGTCTCGTATCATTTCAAATAGTTCCCAAATAAATTTTATTTTTTTGACCGAAACTAGTGTATAATATTCTATGATTTTGGACCGAAACTTGCATTTCAAAAAGTTTTATAGAATCAAAGTTTAAGATGATTTTTTTCTTGTACTTCCCTCTTAACATATATAAATGATATATGAAGTCTCGTATCATTTCAAATAGTCCCCAATTAAATTTTATTTTTTTGACCAAAACTACTGTATAATATACTATGATTTTTGAACGAAACTCGGATTTCAAAAAGTTTCATAGAATCTAATTTTTAGATGATTTTTTTGCATGGACTTCCATCATAACCTTCCCTCTTAACATATATAAATGATATGTGAAGTCTCTATTATTTCAAATAGTCCCCAATTAAAGTTTATTTCTTTGACCAGAACTAGTGTATAATATACTATGATTTTTGACCGAAACTCGGATTTCGAAAAGTTTCATAGAATCTAATTTTCGAATGATTTTTTGCATGGACTTCCATCATAACCTTCCCTCTTAAAATATATAAATGATATGTGATGTTTTGTATCATTTCGAAGAGTCCCCGATTTAATTCGATTTTTGACCAAAACTAGTATAAAGTAGTGTATAATATATTATGATTTTTTGACCGAACCATGCATTTCGCAAATTTTCGTAGAATATAGTTTTCATATGATTTTTTTGCATGGACTTCCACCATAACCTTCAATCTTAACATATATAAATGATCTAAAAAGTCTCGTATCATTTCAAATAGTTCCCAAATAAATTTTATTTTTTTGACCGAAACTAGTGTATAATATACTATGATTTTGGACCGAAACTTGCATTTCAAAAAGTTTCATAGAATCAAATTTTCAGTTGATTTTCTTCTTTGACTTCCCTCTTAACATATATAAATGATATATGAAGTCTCGTATCATTTCAAATAGTCCCCAAGTAAATTTTATTTTTTTGACCGAAACTAGTGTATAATATACTATGATTTTTGAACGAAACTCGGATTTCAAAAAGTTTCATAGAATCTAATTTTTAGATGATTTTTTTGCATGGACTTCCATCATAACCTTCCCTCTTAACATATATAAATGATATGTGAAGTCTCTATTATTTCAAATAGTCCCCAATTAAAGTTTATTTCTTTGACCGAAACTAGTGTATAATATACTATGATTTTTGACCGAAACTCGGATTTCGAAAAGTTTCATAGAATCTAATTTTCGGATGATTTTTTGCATGGACTTCCATCATAACCTTCCCTCGTAAAATATAGAAATGATATGTGATGTTTTGTATCATTTCGAAGAGTCCCCGATTTAATTCGATTTTTGACCAAAACTAGTATAAACTAGTGTATAATATATTTTGATTTTTTGACCGAACCATGCATTTCGCAAAGTTTCATAGAATATAGTTTTCATATGATTTTATTTGCATGGAATTCCACCATAACCTTCCCTCTTAACATATATAAATGATCTGAAAAGTCTCGTATCATTTCAAATAGTTCCCAAATAAATTTTATTTTTTTGACCGAAACTAGTGTATAATATTCTATGATTTTGGACCGAAACTTGCATTTCAAAAAGTTTTATAGAATCAAAGTTTAAGATGATTTTTTTCTTGTACTTCCCTCTTAACATATATAAATGATATATGAAGTCTCGTATCATTTCAAATAGTCCCCAATTAAATTTTATTTTTTTGACCGAAACTACTGTATAATATACTATGATTTTTGAACGAAACTCGGATTTCAAAAAGTTTCATAGAATCTAATTTTTAGATGATTTTTTTGCATGGACTTCCATCATAACCTTCCCTCTTAACATATATAAATGATATGTGAAGTCTCTATTATTTCAAATAGTCCCCAATTAAAGTTTATTTCTTTGACCAGAACTAGTGTATAATATACTATGATTTTTGACCGAAACTCGGATTTCGAAAAGTTTCATAGAATCTAATTTTCGAATGATTTTTTGCATGGACTTCCATCATAACCTTCCCTCTTAAAATATATAAATGATATGTGATGTTTTGTATCATTTCGAAGAGTCCCCGATTTAATTCGATTTTTGACCAAAACTAGTATAAAGTAGTGTATAATATATTATGATTTTTTGACCGAACCATGCATTTCGCAAATTTTCGTAGAATATAGTTTTCATATGATTTTTTTGCATGGACTTCCACCATAACCTTCAATCTTAACATATATAAATGATCTAAAAAGTCTCGTATCATTTCAAATAGTTCCCAAATAAATTTTATTTTTTTGACCGAAACTAGTGTATAATATACTATGATTTTGGACCGAAACTTGCATTTCAAAAAGTTTCATAGAATCAAATTTTCAGTTGATTTTCTTCTTTGACTTCCCTCTTAACATATATAAATGATATATGAAGTCTCGTATCATTTCAAATAGTCCCCAAGTAAATTTTATTTTTTTGACCGAAACTAGTGTATAATATACTATGATTTTTGAACGAAACTCGGATTTCAAAAAGTTTCATAGAATCTAATTTTTAGATGATTTTTTTGCATGGACTTCCATCATAACCTTCCCTCTTAACATATATAAATGATATGTGAAGTCTCTATTATTTCAAATAGTCCCCAATTAAAGTTTATTTCTTTGACCGAAATTAGTGTATAATATACTATGATTTTTGACCGAAACTCGGATTTCAAAAAGTTTCATAGAATCTAATTTTCGAATGATTTTTTGCATGGACTTCCATCATAACCTTCCCTCGTAAAATATATAAATGATATGTGATGTTTTGTATCATTTCTAAGAGTCCCTGATTTGATTCGATTTTTGACCGAAACTAGTATAAACTAGTGTATAATATATTATGATTTTTTGACCGAAACATGCATTTCGCAAAGTTTCATAGAATATAGTTTTCATATGATTTTTTTGCATGGACTTCCACCATAACCTTTCCTCTTAACATATATAAATGATCTGAAAAGTCTCGTATCAATTCAAATAGTTCCCAAATAAATTTTATTTTTTTGACCGAAACTATTGTATAATATACTATGATTTTGGACCGAAACTTGCATTTCAAAAAGTTTCATAGAATCAAATTTTCAGATGATTTTTTTCTTGGACTTCCCTCTTAACATATATAAATGAAATATGAAGTCTCGTATCATTTCAAATAGTCCCCAAGTAAATTTTATTTTTTTGACCGAAACTAGTGTATAATATACTATGATTTTTGAACGAAACTCGGATTTCAAAAAGTTTCATAGAATCTAATTTTTAGATGATTTTTTTGCATGGACTTCCATCATAACCTTCCCTCTTAACATATATAAATGATATGTGAAGTCTCTATTATTTCAAATAGTCCCCAATTAAAGTTTATTTCTGTGACCGAAACTAGTGTATAATATACTATGATTTTTGACCGAAACTCGGATTTCGAAAAGTTTCATAGAATCTAATTTTCGGATGATTTTTTGCATGGACTTCCATCATAACCTTCCCTCGTAAAATATAGAAATGATATGTGATGTTTTGTATCATTTCGAAGAGTCCCCGATTTAATTCGATTTTTGACCAAAACTAGTATAAACTAGTGTATAATATATTATGATTTTTTGACCGAACCATGCATTTCGCAAAGTTTCATAGAATATAGTTTTCATATGATTTTATTTGCATGGAATTCCACCATAACCTTCCCTCTTAACATATATAAATGATCTGAAAAGTCTCGTATCATTTCAAATAGTTCCCAAATAAATTTTATTTTTTTGACCGAAACTAGTGTATAATATACTATGATTTTGGACCGAAACTTGCATTTCAAAAAGTTTTATAGAATCAAAGTTTAAGATGATTTTTTTCTTGTACTTCCCTCTTAACATATATAAATGATATATGAAGTCTCGTATCATTTCAAATAGTCCCCAATTAAATTTTATTTTTTTGACCGAAACTACTGTATAATATACTATGATTTTTGAACGAAACTCGGATTTCAAAAAGTTTCATAGAATCTAATTTTTAGATGATTTTTTTGCATGGACTTCCATCATAACCTTCCCTCTTAACATATATAAATGATATGTGAAGTCTCTATTATTTCAAATAGTCCCCAATTAAAGTTTATTTCTTTGACCAGAACTAGTGTATAATATACTATGATGTTTGACCGAAACTCGGATTTCGAAAAGTTTCATAGAATCTAATTTTCGAATGATGTTTTGCATGGACTTCCATCATAACCTTCCCTCGTAAAATATATAAATGATATGTGATGTTTTGTATCATTTCGAAGAGTCCCCGATTTAATTCGATTTTTGACCAAAACTAGTATAAAGTAGTGTATAATATATTATGATTTTTTGACCGAACCATGCATTTCGCAAATTTTCGTAGAATATAGTTTTCATATGATTTTTTTGCATGGACTTACACCATAACCTTCAATCTTAACATATATAAATGATCTAAAAAGTCTCGTATCATTTCAAATAGTTCCCAAATAAATTTTATTTTTTTGACCGAAACTAGTGTATAATATACTATGATTTTGGACCGAAACTTGCATTTCAAAAAGTTTCATAGAATCAAATTTTCAGTTGATTTTCTTCTTTGACTTCCCTCTTAACATATATAAATGATATATGAAGTCTCGTATCATTTCAAATAGTCCCCAAGTAAATTTTATTTTTTTGACCGAAACTAGTGTATAATATACTATGATTTTTGAACGAAACTCGGATTTCAAAAAGTTTCATAGAATCTAATTTTTAGATGATTTTTTTGCATGGACTTCCATCATAACCTTCACTCTTAACATATATAAATGATATGTGAAGTCTCTATTATTTCAAAAAGTCCCCAATTAAAGTTTATTTCTTTGACCAAAACTAGTGTATAATATACTATGATTTTTGACCGAAACTCGGATTTCGAAAAGTTTCATAGAATCTAATTTTCGGATGATTTTTTGCATGGACTTCCATCATAACCTTCCCTCGTAAAATATAGAAATGATATGTGATGTTTTGTATCATTTCGAAGAGTCCCCGATTTAATTCGATTTTTGACCAAAACTAGTATAAACTAGTGTATAATATATTGATTTTTTGACCGAACCATGCATTTCGCAAAGTTTCATAGAATATAGTTTTCATATAATTTTTTTGCATGGAATTCCACCATAACCTTCCCTCTTAACATATATAAATGATCTGAAAAGTCTCGTATCATTTCAAATAGTTCCCAAATAAATTTTATTTTTTTGACCGAAACTAGTGTATAATATACTATGATTTTGGACCGAAACTTGCATTTCAAAAAGTTTTATAGAATCAAAGTTTAAGATGATTTTTTTCTTGGACTTCCCTCTTAACATATATAAATGATATATGAAGTCTCGTATCATTTCAAATAGTCCCCAATTAAATTTTATTTTTTTGACCGAAACTACTGTATAATATACTATGATTTTTGAACGAAACTCGGATTTCAAAAAGTTTCATAGAATCTAATTTTTAGATGATTTTTTTGCATGGACTTCCATCATAACCTTCCCTCTTAACATATATAAATGATATGTGAAGTCTCTATTATTTCAAATAGTCCCCAATTAAAGTTTATTTCTTTGACCGAAATTAGTGTATAATATACTATGATTTTTGACCGAAACACGGATTTCGAAAAGTTTCATAGAATCTAATTTTCGAATGATTTTTTGCATGGACTTCCATCATAACCTTCCCTCGTAAAATATATAAATGATATGTGATGTTTTGTATCATTTCTAAGAGTCCCTGATTTGATTCGATTTTTGACCGAAACTAGTATAAACTAGTGTATAATATATTATGATTTTTTGACCGAAACATGCATTTCGCAAAGTTTCATAGAATATAGTTTTCATATGATTTTTTTGCATGGACTTCCACCATAACCTTTCCTCTTAACATATATAAATGATCTGAAAAGTCTCGTATCAATTCAAATAGTTCCCAAATAAATTTTATTTTTTTGACCGAAACTAGTGTATAATATACTATGATTTTGGACCGAAACTTGCATTTCAAAAAGTTTCATAGAATCAAATTTTCAGATGATTTTTTTATTGGACTTCCCTCTTAACATATATAAATGAAATATGAAGTCTCGTATCATTTCAAATAGTCCCCAAGTAAATTTTATTTTTTTGACCGAAACTAGTGTATAATATACTATGATTTTTGAACGAAACTCGGATTTCAAAAAGTTTCATAGAATCTAATTTTTAGATGATTTTTTTGCATGGACTTCCATCATAACCTTCCCTCTTAACATATATAAATGATATGTGAAGTCTCTATTATTTCAAATAGTCCCCAATTAAAGTTTATTTCTTTGACCGAAACTAGTGTATAATATACTATGATTTTTGACCGAAACTCGGATTTCGAAAAGTTTCATAGAATCTAATTTTCGGATGATTTTTTGCATGGACTTCCATCATAACCTTCCCTCGTAAAATATAGAAATGATATGTGATGTTTTGTATCATTTCGAAGAGTCCCCGATTTAATTCGATTTTTGACCAAAACTAGTATAAACTAGTGTATAATATATTATGATTTTTTGACCGAACCATGCATTTCGCAAAGTTTCATAGAATATAGTTTTCATATGATTTTATTTGCATGGAATTCCACCATAAGCTTCCCTCTTAACATATATAAATGATCTGAAAAGTCTCGTATCATTTCAAATAGTTCCCAAATAAATTTTATTTTTTTGACCGAAACTAATGTATAATATACTATGATTTTGGACCGAAACTTGCATTTCAAAAAGTTTTATAGAATCAAAGTTTAAGATGATTTTTTTCTTGTACTTCCCTCTTAACATATATAAATGATATATGAAGTCTCGTATCATTTCAAATAGTCCCCAATTAAATTTTATTTTTTTGACCGAAACTACTGTATAATATACTATGATTTTTGAACGAAACTCGAATTTCAAAAAGTTTCATAGAATCTAATTTTTAGATGATTTTTTTGCATGGACTTCCATCATAACCTTCCCTATTAACATATATAAATGATATGTGAAGTCTCTATTATTTCAAATAGTCCCCAATTAAAGTTTATTTCTTTGACCAGAACTAGTGTATAATATACTATGATTTTTGACCGAAACTCGGATTTCGAAAAGTTTCATAGAATCTAATTTTCGAATGATTTTTTGCATGGACTTCCATCATAACCTTCCCTCGTAAAATATATAAATGATATGTGATGTTTTGTATCATTTCAAAGAGTCCCCGGTTTAATTCGATTTTTGACCAAAACTAGTATAAAGTAGTGTATAATATATTATGATTTTTTGACCGAACCATGCATTTCGCAAATTTTCGTAGAATATAGTTTTCATATGATTTTTTTGCATGGACTTCCACCATAACCTTCAATCTTAACATATATAAATGATCTAAAAAGTCTCGTATCATTTCAAATAGTTCCCAAATAAATTTTATTTTTTTGACCGAAACAAGTGTATAATATACTATGATTTTGGACCGAAACTTGCATTTCAAAAAGTTTCATAGAATCAAATTTTCAGTTGATTTTCTTCTTTGACTTCCCTCTTAACATATATAAATGATATATGAAGTCTCGTATCATTTCAAATAGTCCCCAAGTAAATTTTATTTTTTTGACCGAAACTAGTGTATAATATACTATGATTTTTGAACGAAACTCGGATTTCAAAAAGTTTCATAGAATCTAATTTTTAGATGATTTTTTTGCATGGACTTCCATCATAACCCTCCCTCTTAACATATATAAATGATATGTGAAGTCTCTATTATTTCAAATAGTCCCCAATTAAAGTTTATTTCTTTGACCGAAACTAGTGTATAATATACTATGATTTTTGACCGAAACTCGGATTTCGAAAAGTTTCATAGAATATAATTTTCGGATGATTTTTTGCATGGACTTCCATCATAACCTTCCCTCGTAAAATATAGAAATGATATGTGATGTTTTGTATCATTTCGAAGAGTCCCCGATTTAATTCGATTTTTGACCAAAACTAGTATAAACTAGTGTATAATATATTATGATTTTTTGACCGAACCATGCATTTCGCAAAGTTTCATAGAATATAGTTTTCATATAATTTTTTTGCATGGAATTCCACCATAACCTTCCCTCTTAACATATATAAATGATCTGAAAAGTCTCGTATCATTTCAAATAGTTTCCAAATAAATTTTATTTTTTTGACCGAAACTAGTGTATAATATACTATGATTTTGGACCGAAACTTGCATTTCAAAAAGTTTTATAGAATCAAAGTTTAAGATGATTTTTTTCATGGACTTCCCTCTTAACATATATAAATGATATATGAAGTCTCGTATCATTTCAAATAGTCCCCAATTAAATTTTATTTTTTTGACCGAAACTAGTGTATAATATACTATGATTTTTGAACGAAACTCGGATTTCAAAAAGTTTCATAGAATCTAATTTTTAGATGATTTTTTTGCATGGACTTCCATCATAACCTTCCCTCTTAACATATATAAATGATATGTGAAGTCTCTATTATTTCAAATAGTCCCCAATTAAAGTTTATTTCTTTGACCGAAATTAGTGTATAATATACTATGATTTTTGACCGAAACTCGGATTTCGAAAAGTTTCATAGAATCTAATTTTCGAATGATTTTTTGCATGGACTTCCATCATAACCTTCCCTCGTAAAATATATAAATGATATGTGATGTTTTGTATCATTTATAAGAGTCCCTGATTTGATTCGATTTTTTACCGAAACTAGTATAAACTAGTGTATAATATATTATGATTTTTTGACCGAAACATGCATTTCGCAAAGTTTCATAGAATATAGTTTTCATATGATTTTTTTGCATGGACTTCCACCATAACCTTTCCTCTTAAGATATATAAATGATCTGAAAAGTCTCGTATCAATTCAAATAGTTCCCAAATAAATTTTATTTTTTTGACCGAAACTAGTGTATAATATACTATGATTTTGGACCGAAACTTGCATTTCAAAAAGTTTCATAGAATCAAATTTTCAGATGATTTTTTTCTTGGACTTCCCTGTTAACATATATAAATGAAATATGAAGTCTCGTATCATTTCAAATAGTCCCCAAGTAAATTTTATTTTTTTGACCGAAACTAGTGTATAATATACTATGATTTTTGAACGAAACTCGGATTTCAAAAAGTTTCATAGAATCTAATTTTTAGATGATTTTTTTGCATGGACTTCCATCATAACCTTCCCTCTTAACATATATAAATGATATGTGAAGTCTCTATTATTTCAAATAGTCCCCAATTAAAGTTTATTTCTTTGACCGAAACTAGTGTATAATATACTATGATTTTTGACCGAAACTCGGATTTCGAAAAGTTTCATAGAATCTAATTTTCGGATGATTTTTTGCATGGACTTCCATCATAACCTTCCCTCGTAAAATATAGAAATGATATGTGATGTTTTGTATCATTTCGAAGAGTCCCCGATTTAATTCGATTTTTGACCAAAACTAGTATAAACTAGTGTATAATATATTATGATTTTTTGACCGAACCATGCATTTCGCAAAGTTTCATAGAATATAGTTTTCATATGATTTTATTTGCATGGAATTCCACCATATCCTTCCCTCTTAACATATATAAATGATCTGAAAAGTCTCGTATCATTTCAAATAGTTCCCAAATAAATTTTATTTTTTTGACCAAAACTAGTGTATAATATACTATGATTTTGGACCGAAACTTGCATTTCAAAAAGTTTTATAGAATCAAAGTTTAAGATGATTTTTTTCTTGTACTTCCCTCTTAACATATATAAATGATATATGAAGTCTCGTATCATTTCAAATAGTCCCCAATTAAATTTTATTTTTTTGACCGAAACTAGTGTATAATATACTATGATTTTTGAACGAAACTCGGATTTCAAAAAGTTTCATAGAATCTAATTTTTAGATGATTTTTTTGCATGGACTTCCATCATAACCTTCCCTCTTAACATATATAAATGATATGTGAAGTCTCTATTATTTCAAATAGTCCCCAATTAAAGTTTATTTCTTTGACCAGAACTAGTGTATAATATACTATGATTTTTGACCGAAACTCGGATTTCGAAAAGTTTCATAGAATCTAATTTTCGAATGATTTTTTGCATGGAATTCCATCATAACCTTCCCTCGTAAAATATATAAATGATATGTGATGTTTTGTATCATTTTGAAGAGTCCCTTATTTAATTCGATTTTTGACCGAAACTAGTATAAACTAGTGTATAATATATTATGATTTTTTGACCGAAACATGCATTTCGCAAAGTTTCATAGAATATAGTTTTCATATGATTTTTTTGCATGGACTTCCACCATAACCTTTCCTCTTAACATATACAAATGATCTGAAAAGTCTCGTATCAATTCAAATAGTTCCCAAATAAATTTTATTTTTTTGACCGAAACTAGTGTATAATATACTATGATTTTGGACCGAAACTTGCATTTCAAAAAGTTTCATAGAATCAAATTTTCAGATGATTTTTTTCTTGGACTTCCCTCTTAACATATATAAATTAAATATGAAGTCTCGTATCATTTCAAATAGTCCCCAAGTAAATTTTATTTTTTTGACCGAAACTAGTGTATAATATACTATGATTTTTGAACGAAACTCGGATTTCAAAAAGTTTCATAGAATCTGATTTCTAGATGATTTTTTTGCATGGACTTCCATCATAACCTTCCCTCTTAACATATATAAATGATATGTGAAGTCTCTATTATTTCAAATAGTCCCCAATTAAAGTTTATTTCTTTGACCGAAACTAGTGTATAATATACTATGATTTTTGACCGAAACTCGGATTTCGAAAAGTTTCATAGAATCTAATTTTCGGATGATTTTTTGCATGGACTTCCATCATAACCTTCCCTCGTAAAATATAGAAATGATATGTGATGTTTTGTATCATTTCGAAGAGTCCCCGATTTAATTCGATTTTTGACCAAAACTAGTATAAACTAGTGTATAATATATTATGATTTTTTGACCGAACCATGCATTTCCCAAAGTTTCATAGAATATAGTTTTCATATGATTTTATTTGCATGGAATTCCACCATAACCTTCCCTCTTAACATATATAAATGATCTGAAAAGTCTCGTATCATTTCAAATAGTTCCCAAATAAATTTTATTTTTTTGACCGAAACTAGTGTATAATATACTATGATTTTGGACCGAAACTTGCATTTCAAAAAGTTTTATAGAATCAAAGTTTAAGATGATTTTTTTCTTGTACTTCCCTCTTAACATATATAAATGATATATGAAGTCTCGTATCATTTCAAATAGTCCCCAATTAAATTTTATTTTTTTGACCGAAACTAGTGTATAATATACTATGATTTTTGAACGAAACTCGGATTTCAAAAAGTTTCATAGAATCTAATTTTTAGATGATTTTTTTGCATGGACTTCCATCATAACCTTCCCTCTTAACATATATAAATGATATGTGAAGTCTCTATTATTTCAAATAGTCCCCAATTAAAGTTTATTTCTTTGACCAGAACTAGTGTATAATATACTATGATTTTTGACCGAAACTCGGATTTCGAAAAGTTTCATAGAATCTAATTTTCGAATGATTTTTTGCATGGACTTCCATCATAACCTTCCCTCGTAAAATATATAAATGATATGTGATGTTTTGTATCATTTTGAAGAGTCCCTTATTTAATTCGATTTTTGACCGAAACTAGTATAAACTAGTGTATAATATATTATGATTTTTTGACCGAAACATGCATTTCGCAAAGTTTCATAGAATATAGTTTTCATATGATTTTTTTGCATGGACTTCCACCATAACCTTTCCTCTTAACATATACAAATGATCTGAAAAGTCTCGTATCAATTCAAATAGTTCCCAAATAAATTTTATTTTTTTGACCGAAACTAGTGTATAATATACTATGATTTTGGACCGAAACTTGCATTTCAAAAAGTTTCATAGAATCAAATTTTCAGATGATTTTTTTCTTGGACTTCCCTCTTAACATATATAAATGAAATATGAAGTCTCGTATCATTTC
Source organism: Lathyrus aphaca (assembly GCA_963966055.1). NCBI lineage: Eukaryota > Viridiplantae > Streptophyta > Magnoliopsida > Fabales > Fabaceae > Lathyrus > Lathyrus aphaca. The sequence goes on from OZ014522.1 coordinate 6,553,983, forward strand.
AAATAGTCCCCAAGTAAATTTTATTTTTTTGACCGAAACTAGTGTATAATATACTATGATTTTTGAACGAAACTCGGATTTCAAAAAGTTTCATAGAATCTGATTTCTAGATGATTTTTTTGCATGGACTTCCATCATAACCTTCCCTCTTAACATATATAAATGATATGTGAAGTCTCTATTATTTCAAATAGTCCCCAATTAAAGTTTATTTCTTTGACCGAAACTAGTGTATAATATACTATGATTTTTGACCGAAACTCGGATTTCGAAAAGTTTCATAGAATCTAATTTTCGGATGATTTTTTGCATGGACTTCCATCATAACCTTCCCTCGTAAAATATAGAAATGATATGTGATGTTTTGTATCATTTCGAAGAGTCCCCGATTTAATTCGATTTTTGACCAAAACTAGTATAAACTAGTGTATAATATATTATGATTTTTTGACCGAACCATGCATTTCGCAAAGTTTCATAGAATATAGTTTTCATATGATTTTATTTGCATGGAATTCCACCATATCCTTCCCTCTTAACATATATAAATGATCTGAAAAGTCTCGTATCATTTCAAATAGTTCCCAAATAAATTTTATTTTTTTGACCGAAACTAATGTATAATATACTATGATTTTGGACCGAAACTTGCATTTCAAAAAGTTTTATAGAATCAAAGTTTAAGATGATTTTTTTCTTGTACTTCACTCTTAACATATATAAATGATATATGAAGTCTCGTATCATTTCAAATAGTCCCCAATGAAATTTTATTTTTTTGACCGAAACTACTGTATAATATACTATGATTTTTGAACGAAACTCGGATTTCAAAAAGTTTCATAGAATCTAATTTTTAGATGATTTTTTTGCATGGACTACCATCATAACCTTCCCTCTTAACATATATAAATGATATGTGAAGTCTCTATTATTTCAAATAGTCCCCAATTAAAGTTTATTTCTTTGACCAGAACTAGTGTATAATATACTATGATTTTTGACCGAAACTCGGATTTCGAAAAGTTTCATAGAATCTAATTTTCGAATGATTTTTTGCATGGACTTCCATCATAACCTTCCCTCGTAAAATATATAAATGATATGTGATGTTTTGTATCATTTCGAAGAGTCCCCGATTTAATTCGATTTTTGACCAAAACTAGTATAAAGTAGTGTATAATATATTATGATTTTTTGACCGAACCATGCATTTCGCAAATTTTCGTAGAATATAGTTTTCATATGATTTTTTTGCATGGACTTCCACCATAACCTTCAATCTTAACATATATAAATGATCTAAAAAGTCTCGTATCATTTCAAATAGTTCCCAAATAAATTTTATTTTTTTGACCGAAACAAGTGTATAATATACTATGCTTTTGGACCGAAACTTGCATTTCAAAAAGTTTCATAGAATCAAATTTTCAGTTTATTTTCTTCTTTGACTTCCCTCTTAACATATATAAATGATATATGAAGTCTCGTATCCTTTCAAATAGTCCCCAGGTAAATTTCATTTTTTTGACCGAAACTAGTGTATAATATACTATGATTTTTGAACGAAACTCGGATTTCAAAAAGTTTCATAGAATCTAATTTTTAGATGATTTTTTTGCATGGACTTCCATCATAACCTTCCCTCTTAACATATATAAATGATATGTGAAGTCTCTATTATTTCAAATAGTCCCCAATTAAAGTTTATTTCTTTGACCGAAACTAGTGTATAATATACTATGATTTTTGACCGAAACTCGGATTTCGAAAAGTTTCATAGAATCTAATTTTCGGATGATTTTTTGCATGGACTTCCATCATAACCTTCCCTCGTAAAATATAGAAATGATATGTGATGTTTTGTATCATTTCGAAGAGTCCCCGATTTAATTCGATTTTTGACCAAAACTAGTATAAACTAGTGTATAATATATTATGATTTTTTGACCGAACCATGCATTTCGCAAAGTTTCATAGAATATAGTTTTCATATAATTTTTTTGCATGGAATTCCACCATAACCTTCCCTCTTAACATATATAAATGATCTGAAAAGTCTCGTATCATTTCAAATAGTTTCCAAATAAATTTTATTTTTTTGACCGAAACTAGTGTATAATATACTATGATTTTGGACCGAAACTTGCATTTCAAAAAGTTTTATAGAATCAAAGTTTAAGATGATTTTTTCTTGGACTTCCCTCTTAACATATATAAATGATATATGAAGTCTCGTATCATTTCAAATAGTCCCCAATTAAATTTTATTTTTTTGACCGAAACTAGTGTATAATATACTATGATTTTTGAACGAAACTCGGATTTCAAAAAGTTTCATAGAATCTAATTTTTAGATGATTTTTTTGCATGGACTTCCATCATAACCTTCCCTCTTAACATATATAAATGATATGTGAAGTCTCTATTATTTCAAATAGTCCCCAATTAAAGTTTATTTCTTTGACCGAAATTAGTGTATAATATACTATGATTTTTGACCGAAACTCGGATTTCGAAAAGTTTCATAGAATCTAATTTTCGAATGATTTTTTGCATGGACTTCCATCATAACCTTCCCTCGTAAAATATATAAATGATATGTGATGTTTTGTATCATTTCTAAGAGTCCCTGATTTGATTCGATTTTTGACCGAAACTAGTATAAACTAGTGTATAATATATTATGATTTTTTGACCGAAACATGCATTTCGCAAAGTTTCATAGAATATAGTTTTCATATGATTTTTTTGCATGGACTTCCACCATAACCTTTCCTCTTAAGATATATAAATGATCTGAAAAGTCTCGTATCAATTCAAATAGTTCCCAAATAAATTTTATTTTTTTGACCGAAACTAGTGTATAATATACTATGATTTTGGACCGAAACTTGCATTTCAAAAAGTTTCATAGAATCAAATTTTCAGATGATTTTTTTCTTGGACTTCCCTGTTAACATATATAAATGAAATATGAAGTCTCGTATCATTTCAAATAGTCCCCAAGTAAATTTTATTTTTTTGACCGAAACTAGTGTATAATATACTATGATTTTTGAACGAAACTCGGATTTCAAAACGTTTCATAGAATCTAATTTTTAGATGATTTTTTTGCATGGACTTCCATCATAACCTTCCCTCTTAACATATATAAATGATATGTGAAGTCTCTATTATTTCAAATAGTCCCCAATTAAAGTTTATTTCTTTGACCGAAACTAGTGTATAATATACTATGATTTTTGACCGAAACTCGGATTTCGAAAAGTTTCATAGAATCTAATTTTCGGATGATTTTTTGCATGGACTTCCATCATAACCTTCCCTCGTAAAATATAGAAATGATATGTGATGTTTTGTATCATTTCGAAGAGTCCCCGATTTAATTCGATTTTTGACCAAAACTAGTATAAACTAGTGTATAATATATTATGATTTTTTGACCGAACCATGCATTTCGCAAAGTTTCATAGAATATAGTTTTCATATGATTTTATTTGCATGGAATTCCACCATATCCTTCCCTCTTAACATATATAAATGATCTGAAAAGTCTCGTATCAATTCAAATAGTTCCCAAATAAATTTTATTTTTTTGACCGAAACTAGTGTATAATATACTATGATTTTGGACCGAAACTTGCATTTCAAAAAGTTTCATAGAATCAAATTTTCAGATGATTTTTTTCTTGGACTTCCCTCTTAACATATATAAATGATATATGAAGTCTCGTATCATTTCAAATAGTCCCCAATTAAATTTTATTTTTTTGACCGAAACAAGTGTATAATATACTATGATTTTTGAACGAAACTCGGATTTCAAAAAGTTTCATAGAATCTAATTTTTAGATGATTTTTTTGCATGGACTTCCATCATAACCTTCCCTCTTAACATATATAAATGATATGTGAAGTCTCTATTATTTCAAATAGTCCCCAATTAAAGTTTATTTCTTTGACCAGAACTAGTGTATAATATACTATGATTTTTGACCGAAACTCGGATTTCGAAAAGTTTCATAGAATCTAATTTTCGAATGATTTTTTGCATGGACTTCCATCATAACCTTCCCTCGTAAAATATATAAATGATATGTGATGTTTTGTATCATTTTGAAGAGTCCCTTATTTAATTCGATTTTTGACCGAAACTAGTATAAACTAGTGTATAATATATTATGATTTTTTGACCGAAACATGCATTTCGCAAAGTTTCATAGAATATAGTTTTCATATGATTTTTTTGCATGGACTTCCACCATAACCTTTCCTCTTAACATATACAAATGATCTGAAAAGTCTCGTATCAATTCAAATAGTTCCCAAATAAATTTTATTTTTTTGACCGAAACTAGTGTATAATATACTATGATTTTGGACCGAAACTTGCATTTCAAAAAGTTTCATAGAATCAAATTTTCAGATGATTTTTTTCTTGGACTTCCCTCTTAACATATATAAATGAAATATGAAGTCTCGTATCATTTCAAATAGTCCCCAAGTAAATTTTATTTTTTTGACCGAAACTAGTGTATAATATACTATGATTTTTGAACGAAACTCGGATTTCAAAAAGTTTCATAGAATCTGATTTCTAGATGATTTTTTTGCATGGACTTCCATCATAACCTTCCCTCTTAACATATATAAATGATATGTGAAGTCTCTATTATTTCAAATAGTCCCCAATTAAAGTTTATTTCTTTGACCGAAACTAGTGTATAATATACTATGATTTTTGACCGAAACTCGGATTTCGAAAAGTTTCATAGAATCTAATTTTCGGATGATTTTTTGCATGGACTTCCATCATAACCTTCCCTCGTAAAATATAGAAATGATATGTGATGTTTTGTATCATTTCGAAGAGTCCCCGATTTAATTCGATTTTTGACCAAAACTAGTATAAACTAGTGTATAATATATTATGATTTTTTGACCGAACCATGCATTTCCCAAAGTTTCATAGAATATAGTTTTCATATGATTTTATTTGCATGGAATTCCACCATAACCTTCCCTCTTAACATATATAAATGATCTGAAAAGTCTCGTATCATTTCAAATAGTTCCCAAATAAATTTTATTTTTTTGACCGAAACTAGTGTATAATATACTATGATTTTGGACCGAAACTTGCATTTCAAAAAGTTTTATAGAATCAAATTTTCAGATGATTTTTTTCTTGGACTTCCCTCTTAACATATATAAATGATATATGAAGTCTCGTATCATTTCAAATATTCCCCAATTAAATTTTATTTTTTTGACCGAAACTAGTGTATAATATACTATGATTTTTGAACGAAACTCGGATTTCAAAACGTTTCATAGAATCTAATTTTTAGATGATTTTTTTGCATGGACTTCCATCATAACCTTCCCTCTTAACATATATAAATGATATGTGAAGTCTCTATTATTTCAAATAGTCCCCAATTAAAGTTTATTTCTTTGACCGAAATTAGTGTATAATATACTATGATTTTTGACCGAAACTCGGATTTCGAAAAGTTTCATAGAATCTAATTTTCGAATGATTTTTTGCATGGACTTCCATCATAACCTTCCCTCGTAAAATATATAAATGATATGTGATGTTTTGTATCATTTCTAAGAGTCCCTGATTTGATTCGATTTTTGACCGAAACTAGTATAAACTAGTGTATAATATATTATGATTTTTTGACCGAAACATGCATTTCGCAAAGTTTCATAGAATATAGTTTTCATATGATTTTTTTGCATGGACTTCCACCATAACCTTTCCTCTTAAGATATATAAATGATCTGAAAAGTCTCGTATCAATTCAAATAGTTCCCAAATAAATTTTATTTTTTTGACCGAAACTAGTGTATAATATACTATGATTTTGGACCGAAACTTGCATTTCAAAAAGTTTCATAGAATCAAATTTTCAGATGATTTTTTTCTTGGACTTCCCTGTTAACATATATAAATGAAATATGAAGTCTCGTATCATTTCAAATAGTCCCCAAGTAAATTTTATTTTTTTGACCGAAACTAGTGTATAATATACTATGATTTTTGAACGAAACTCGGATTTCAAAACGTTTCATAGAATCTAATTTTTAGATGATTTTTTTGCATGGACTTCCATCATAACCTTCCCTCTTAACATATATAAATGATATGTGAAGTCTCTATTATTTCAAATAGTCCCCAATTAAAGTTTATTTCTTTGACCGAAACTAGTGTATAATATACTATGATTTTTGACCGAAACTCGGATTTCGAAAAGTTTCATAGAATCTAATTTTCGGATGATTTTTTGCATGGACTTCCATCATAACCTTCCCTCGTAAAATATAGAAATGATATGTGATGTTTTGTATCATTTCGAAGAGTCCCCGATTTAATTCGATTTTTGACCAAAACTAGTATAAACTAGTGTATAATATATTATGATTTTTTGACCGAAACATGCATTTCGCAAAGTTTCATAGAATATAGTTTTCATATGATTTTTTTGCATGGACTTCCACCATAACCTTTCCTTTTAACATATACAAATGATCTGAAAAGTCTCGTATCAATTCAAATAGTTCCCAAATAAATTTTATTTTTTTGACCGAAACTAGTGTATAATATACTATGATTTTGGACCGAAACTTGCATTTCAAAAAGTTTCATAGAATCAAATTTTCAGATGATTTTTTTCTTGGACTTCCCTCTTAACATATATAAATGAAATATGAAGTCTCGTATCATTTCAAATAGTCCCCAAGTAAATTTTATTTTTTTGACCGAAACTAGTGTATAATATACTATGATTTTTGAACGAAATTCGGATTTCAAAAAGTTTCATAGAATCTGATTTCTAGATGATTTTTTTGCATGGACTTCCATCATAACCTTCCCTCTTAACATATATAAATGATATGTGAAGTCTCTATTATTTCAAATAGTCCCCAATTAAAGTTTATTTCTTTGACCGAAACTAGTGTATAATATACTATGATTTTTGACCGAAACTCGGATTTCGAAAAGTTTCATAGAATCTAATTTTCGGATGATTTTTTGCATGGACTTCCATCATAACCTTCCCTCGTAAAATATAGAAATGATATGTGATGTTTTGTATCATTTCGAAGAGTCCCCGATTTAATTCGATTTTTGACCAAAACTAGTATAAACTAGTGTATAATATATTATGATTTTTTGACCGAACCATGCATTTCCCAAAGTTTCATAGAATATAGTTTTCATATGATTTTATTTGCATGGAATTCCACCATAACCTTCCCTCTTAACATATATAAATGATCTGAAAAGTCTCGTATCATTTCAAATAGTTCCCAAATAAATTTTATTTTTTTGACCGAAACTAGTGTATAATATACTATGATTTTGGACCGAAACTTGCATTTCAAAAAGTTTTATAGAATCAAATTTTCAGATGATTTTTTTCTTGGACTTCCCTCTTAACATATATAAATGATATATGAAGTCTCGTATCATTTCAAATATTCCCCAATTAAATTTTATTTTTTTGACCGAAACTAGTGTATAATATACTATGATTTTTGAACGAAACTCGGATTTCAAAACGTTTCATAGAATCTAATTTTTAGATGATTTTTTTGCATGGACTTCCATCATAACCTTCCCTCTTAACATATATAAATGATATGTGAAGTCTCTATTATTTCAAATAGTCCCCAATTAAAGTTTATTTCTTTGACCGAAACTAGTGTATAATATACTATGATTTTTGACCGAAACTCGGATTTCGAAAAGTTTCATAGAATCTAATTTTCGGATGATTTTTTGCATGGACTTCCATCATAACCTTCCCTCGTAAAATATAGAAATGATATGTGATGTTTTGTATCTTTTCGAAGAGTCCCCGATTTAATTCGAGTTTTGACCAAAACTAGTATAAACTGGTGTATAATATATTATGATTTTTTGACCGAACCATGCATTTCGCAAAGTTTCATAGAATATAGTTTTCATATGATTTTATTTGCATGGAATTCCACCATATCCTTCCCTCTTAACATATATAAATGATCTGAAAAGTCTCGTATCATTTCAAATAGTTCCCAAATAAATTTTATTTTTTTGACCGAAACTAGTGTATAATATACTATGATTTTGGACCGAAACTTGCATTTCAAAAAGTTTTATAGAATCAAAGTTTAAGATGATTTTTTTCTTTGACTTCCCTCTTAACATATATAAATGATATATGAAGTCTCATATCATTTCAAATAGTCCCCAATTAAATTTTATTTTTTTGACCGAAACTAGTGTATAATATACTATGATTTTTGAACGAAACTCGGATTTCAAAAAGTTTCATAGAATCTAATTTTTAGATGATTTTTTTGCATGGACTTCCATCATAACCTTCCCTCTTAACATATATAAATGATATGTGAAGTCTCTATTATTTCAAATAGTCCCCAATTAAAGTTTATTTCTTTGACCAGAACTAGTGTATAATATACTATGATTTTTGACCGAAACTCAGATTTCTAAAAGTTTCATAGAATCTAATTTTCGAATGATTTTTTGCATGGACTTCCATCATAACCTTCCCTCGTAAAATATATAAATGATATGTGATGTTTTGTATCATTTAGAAGAGTCCCCGATTTAATTCGATTTTTGACCAAAACTAGTATAAACTAGTGTATAATATATTATGATTTTTTGACCGAAACATGCATTTCGCAAAGTTTCATAGAATATAGTTTTCATATGATTTTTTTGCATGGACTTCCACCATAACCTTTCCTCTTAACATATACAAATGATCTGAAAAGTCTCGTATCAATTCAAATAGTTCCCAAATAAATTTTATTTTTTTGACCGAAACTAGTGTATAATATACTATGATTTTGGACCGAAACTTGCATTTCAAAAAGTTTCATAGAATCAAATTTTCAGATGATTTTTTTCTTGAACTTCCCTCTTAACATATATAAATGAAATATGAAGTCTCGTATCATTTCAAATAGTCCCCAAGTAAATTTTATTTTTTTGACCGAAACTAGTGTATAATATACTATGATTTTTGAACGAAATTCGGATTTCAAAAAGTTTCATAGAATCTGATTTCTAGATGATTTTTTTGCATGGACTTCCATCATAACCTTCCCTCTTAACATATATAAATGATATGTGAAGTCTCTATTATTTCAAATAGTCCCCAATTAAAGTTTATTTCTTTGACCGAAACTAGTGTATAATATACTATGATTTTTGACCGAAACTCGGATTTCGAAAAGTTTCATAGAATCTAATTTTCGGATGATTTTTTGCATGGACTTCCATCATAACCTTCCCTCGTAAAATATAGAAATGATATGTGATGTTTTGTATCATTTCGAAGAGTCCCCGATTTAATTCGATTTTTGACCAAAACTAGTATAAACTAGTGTATAATATATTATGATTTTTTGACCGAACCATGCATTTCCCAAAGTTTCATAGAATATAGTTTTCATATGATTTTATTTGCATGGAATTCCACCATAACCTTCCCTCTTAACATATATAAATGATCTGAAAAGTCTCGTATCATTTCAAATAGTTCCCAAATAAATTTTATTTTTTTGACCGAAACTAGTGTATAATATACTATGATTTTGGACCGAAACTTGCATTTCAAAAAGTTTTATAGAATCAAATTTTCAGATGATTTTTTTCTTGGACTTCCCTCTTAACATATATAAATGATATATGAAGTCTCGTATCATTTCAAATATTCCCCAATTAAATTTTATTTTTTTGACCGAAACTAGTGTATAATATACTATGATTTTTGAACGAAACTCGGATTTCAAAACGTTTCATAGAATCTAATTTTTAGATGATTTTTTTGCATGGACTTCCATCATAACCTTCCCTCTTAACATATATAAATGATATGTGAAGTCTCTATTATTTCAAATAGTCCCCAATTAAAGTTTATTTCTTTGACCGAAACTAGTGTATAATATACTATGATTTTTGACCGAAACTCGGATTTCGAAAAGTTTCATAGAATCTAATTTTCGGATGATTTTTTGCATGGACTTCCATCATAACCTTCCCTCGTAAAATATATAAATGATATGTGATGTTTTGTATCTTTTCGAAGAGTCCCCGATTTAATTCGAGTTTTGACCAAAACTAGTATAAACTGGTGTATAATATATTATGATTTTTTGACCGAACCATGCATTTCGCAAAGTTTCATAGAATATAGTTTTCATATGATTTTATTTGCATGGAATTCCACCATATCCTTCCCTCTTAACATATATAAATGATCTGAAAAGTCTCGTATCATTTCAAATAGTTCCCAAATAAATTTTATTTTTTTGACCGAAACTAGTGTATAATATACTATGATTTTGGACCGAAACTTGCATTTCAAAAAGTTTTATAGAATCAAAGTTTAAGATGATTTTTTTCTTTGACTTCCCTCTTAACATATATAAATGATATATGAAGTCTCATATCATTTCAAATAGTCCCCAATTAAATTTTATTTTTTTGACCGAAACTAGTGTATAATATACTATGATTTTTGACCGAAACTCGGATTTCAAAAAGTTTCATAGAATCTAATTTTTAGATGATTTTTTTGCATGGACTTCCATCATAACCTTCCCTCTTAACATATATAAATGATATGTGAAGTCTCTATTATTTCAAATAGTCCCCAATTAAAGTTTATTTCTTTGACCAGAACTAGTGTATAATATACTATGATTTTTGACCGAAACTCGGATTTCTAAAAGTTTCATAGAATCTAATTTTCGAATGATTTTTTGCATGGACTTCCATCATAACCTTCCCTCGTAAAATATATAAATGATATGTGATGTTTTGTATCATTTCGAAGAGTCCCCGATTTAATTCGATTTTTGACCAAAACTAGTATAAACTAGTGTATAATATATTATGATTTTTTGACCGAAACATGCATTTCGCAAAGTTTCATAGAATATAGTTTTCATATGATTTTTTTGCATGGACTTCCACCATAACCTTTCCTCTTAACATATACAAATGATCTGAAAAGTCTCGTATCAATTCAAATAGTTCCCAAATAAATTTTATTTTTTTGACCGAAACTAGTGTATAATATACTATGATTTTGGACCGAAACTTGCATTTCAAAAAGTTTCATAGAATCAAATTTTCAGATGATTTTTTTCTTGAACTTCCCTCTTAACATATATAAATGAAATATGAAGTCTCGTATCATTTCAAATAGTCCCCAAGTAAATTTTATTTTTTTGACCGAAACTAGTGTATAATATACTATGATTTTTGAACGAAATTCGGATTTCAAAAAGTTTCATAGAATCTGATTTCTAGATGATTTTTTTGCATGGACTTCCATCATAACCTTCCCTCTTAACATATATAAATGATATGTGAAGTCTCTATTATTTCAAATAGTCCCCAATTAAAGTTTATTTCTTTGACCGAAACTAGTGTATAATATACTATGATTTTTGACCGAAACTCGGATTTCGAAAAGTTTCATAGAATCTAATTTTCGGATGATTTTTTGCATGGACTTCCATCATAACCTTCCCTCGTAAAATATAGAAATGATATGTGATGTTTTGTATCATTTCGAAGAGTCCCCGATTTAATTCGATTTTTGACCAAAACTAGTATAAACTAGTGTATAATATATTATGATTTTTTGACCGAACCATGCATTTCCCAAAGTTTCATAGAATATAGTTTTCATATGATTTTATTTGCATGGAATTCCACCATAACCTTCCCTCTTAACATATATAAATGATCTGAAAAGTCTCGTATCATTTCAAATAGTTCCCAAATAAATTTTATTTTTTTGACCGAAACTAGTGTATAATATACTATGATTTTGGACCGAAACTTGCATTTCAAAAAGTTTTATAGAATCAAATTTTCAGATGATTTTTTTCTTGGACTTCCCTCTTAACATATATAAATGATATATGAAGTCTCGTATCATTTCAAATATTCCCCAATTAAATTTTATTTTTTTGACCGAAACTAGTGTATAATATACTATGATTTTTGAACGAAACTCGGATTTCAAAACGTTTCATAGAATCTAATTTTTAGATGATTTTTTTGCATGGACTTCCATCATAACCTTCCCTCTTAACATATATAAATGATATGTGAAGTCTCTATTATTTCAAATAGTCCCCAATTAAAGTTTATTTCTTTGACCGAAACTAGTGTATAATATACTATGATTTTTGACCGAAACTCGGATTTCGAAAAGTTTCATAGAATCTAATTTTCGGATGATTTTTTGCATGGACTTCCATCATAACCTTCCCTCGTAAAATATAGAAATGATATGTGATGTTTTGTATCTTTTCGAAGAGTCCCCGATTTAATTCGAGTTTTGACCAAAACTAGTATAAACTGGTGTATAATATATTATGATTTTTTGACCGAACCATGCATTTCGCAAAGTTTCATAGAATATAGTTTTCATATGATTTTATTTGCATGGAATTCCACCATATCCTTCCCTCTTAACATATATAAATGATCTGAAAAGTCTCGTATCATTTCAAATAGTTCCCAAATAAATTTTATTTTTTTGACCGAAACTAGTGTATAATATACTATGATTTTGGACCGAAACTTGCATTTCAAAAAGTTTTATAGAATCAAAGTTTAAGATGATTTTTTTCTTTGACTTCCCTCTTAACATATATAAATGATATATGAAGTCTCATATCATTTCAAATAGTCCCCAATTAAATTTTATTTTTTTGACCGAAACTAGTGTATAATATACTATGATTTTTGAACGAAACTCGGATTTCAAAAAGTTTCATAGAATCTAATTTTTAGATGATTTTTTTGCATGGACTTCCATCATAACCTTCCCTCTTAACATATATAAATGATATGTGAAGTCTCTATTATTTCAAATAGTCCCCAATTAAAGTTTATTTCTTTGACCAGAACTAGTGTATAATATACTATGATTTTTGACCGAAACTCAGATTTCTAAAAGTTTCATAGAATCTAATTTTCGAATGATTTTTTGCATGGACTTCCATCATAACCTTCCCTCGTAAAATATATAAATGATATGTGATGTTTTGTATCATTTAGAAGAGTCCCCGATTTAATTCGATTTTTGACCAAAACTAGTATAAACTAGTGTATAATATATTATGATTTTTTGACCGAAACATGCATTTCGCAAAGTTTCATAGAATATAGTTTTCATATGATTTTTTTGCATGGACTTCCACCATAACCTTTCCTCTTAACATATACAAATGATCTGAAAAGTCTCGTATCAATTCAAATAGTTCCCAAATAAATTTTATTTTTTTGACCGAAACTAGTGTATAATATACTATGATTTTGGACCGAAACTTGCATTTCAAAAAGTTTCATAGAATCAAATTTTCAGATGATTTTTTTCTTGAACTTCCCTCTTAACATATATAAATGAAATATGAAGTCTCGTATCATTTCAAATAGTCCCCAAGTAAATTTTATTTTTTTGACCGAAACTAGTGTATAATATACTATGATTTTTGAACGAAATTCGGATTTCAAAAAGTTTCATAGAATCTGATTTCTAGATGATTTTTTTGCATGGACTTCCATCATAACCTTCCCTCTTAACATATATAAATGATATGTGAAGTCTCTATTATTTCAAATAGACCCCAATTAAAGTTTATTTCTTTGACCGAAACTAGTGTATAATATACTATGATTTTTGACCGAAACTCGGATTTCGAAAAGTTTCATAGAATCTAATTTTCGAATGATTTTTTGCATGGACTTCCATCATAACCTTCCCTCGTAAAATATAGAAATGATATGTGATGTTTTGTATCTTTTCGAATAGTCCCTGATTTAATTCGAGTTTTGACCGAAACTAGTATAAACTGGTGTATAATATATTATGATTTTTTGACCGAACCATGCATTTCGCAAAGTTTCATAGAATATAGTTTTCATATGATTTTTTTGCATGGACTTCCACCATAACCTTTCCTCTTAACATATATAAATGATCTGAAAAGTCTCGTATCATTTCAAATAGTTCCCAAATAAATTTTATTTTTTTGACCGAAACTAGTGTATAATATACTATGATTTTGGACCGAAACTTGCATTTCAAAAAGTTTCATAGAATCAAATTTTCAGTTGATTTTTTTCTTTGACTTCCCTCTTAACATATATAAATGATATATGAAGTCTCGTATCATTTCAAATAGTCCTCAATTAAATTTTATTTTTTTGACCGAAACTAGTGTATAATATACTATGATTTTTGACCGAAACTCGGATTTCAAAAAGTTTCATAGAATATAATTTTTAGATGATTTTTTTGCATGGACTTCCATCATAACCTTCCCTCTTAACATATATAAATGATATGTGAAGTCTCTATTATTTCAAATAGTCCTCAATTAAAGTTTATTTCTTTGACTGAAACTAGTGTATAATATACTATGATTTTTGACCGAAACTCGGATTTCGAAAAGTTTCATAGAATCTAATTTTCGGTTGATTTTTTGCATGGACTTCCATCATAACCTTCCCTCGTAAAATATTGAAATGATATGTGATGTTTTGTATCATTTCGAAGAGTCCCCGATTTAATTCGATTTTTGACCAAAACTAGTATAAACTAGTGTATAATATATTATGATTTTTTGACCGAACCATGCATTTCGCAAAGTTTCATAGAATATAGTTTTCATATAATTTTTTTGCATGGAATTCCACCTTAACCTTCCCTCTAAACATATATAAATGATCTGAAAAGTCTCGTATCATTTCAAATAGTTCCCAAATAAATTTTATTTTTTTGACCGAAACTAGTGTATAATATACTATGATTTTGGACCGAAACTTGCATTTCAAAAGTTTCATAGAATCAAAGTTTAAGATGATTTTTTTCTTGAACTTCCCTCTTAACATATATAAATGATATATGAAATCTCGTATCATTTCAAATAGTCCCCAATTAAATTTTATTTTTTTGACCGAAACTACTGTATAATATACTATGATTTTTGACCGAAACTCGGATTTCAAAAAGTTTCATAGAATCTAATTTTTAGATGATTTTTTTGCATGGACTTCCATCATAACCTTCCCTCTTAACATATATAAATGATATGTGAAGTCTCTATTATTTCAAATAGACCCCAATTAAAGTTTATTTCTTTGACCGAAACTAGTGTATAATATACTATGATTTTTGACCGAAACTCGGATTTCGAAAAGTTTCATAGAATCTAATTTTCGAATGATTTTTTGCATGGACTTCCATCATAACCTTCCCTCGTAAAATATATAAATGATATGTGATGTTTTGTATCTTTTCGAATAGTCCCTGATTTAATTCGAGTTTTGACCGAAACTAGTATAAACTGGTGTATAATATATTATGATTTTTTGACCGAAACATGCATTTCGCAAAGTTTCATAGAATATAGTTTTCATATGATTTTTTTGCATGGACTTCCACCATAACCTTTCCTCTTAACATATATAAATGATCTGAAAAGTCTCGTATCAATTCAAATAGTTCCCAAATAAATTTTATTTTTTTGACCTAAACTAGTGTATAATATACTATGATTTTGGACCGAAACTTGCATTTCAAAAAGTTTCATAGAATCAAATTTTCAGTTGATTTTTTTCTTGGACTTCCCTCTTAACATATATAAATGAAATATGAAGTCTCGTATCATTTCAAATAGTCCTCAATTAAATTTTATTTTTTTGACCGAAACTAGTGTATAATATACTATGATTTTTGAACGAAACTCGGATTTCAAAAAGTTTCATAGAATCTAATTTTTAGATGATTTTTTTGCATGGACTTCCATCATAACCTTCCCTCTTAACATATATAAATGATATGTGAAGTCTCTATTATTTCAAATAGTCCCCAATTAAATTTTATTTCTTTGACCGAAACTAGTGTATAATATACTATGATTTTTGACCGAAACTCGGATTTCGAAAAGTTTCATAGAATCTAATTTTCGGATGATTTTTTGCATGGACTTCCATCATAACCTTCCCTCGTAAAATATATAAATGATATGTGATGTTTTGTATCTTTTCGAAGAGTCCTCGATTTAATTCGAGTTTTGACCAAAACTAGTATAAACTGGTGTATAATATATTATGATTTTTTGACCGAACCATGCATTTCGCAAAGTTTCATAGAATATAGTTTTCATATGATTTTTTTGCATGGACTTCCACCATAACCTTCCCTATTAACATATATAAATGATCTGAAAAGTCTCGTATCATTTCAAATAGTTCCCAAATAAATTTTATTTTTTTGACCGAAACTAGTGTATAATATACTATGATTTTGGACCGAAACTTGCATTTCAAAAAGTTTCATAGAATCAAATTTTCAGTTGATTTTTTTCTTTGACTTCCCTCTTAACATATATAAATGATATATGAAGTCTCGTATCATTTCAAATAGTCCTCAATTAAATTTTATTTTTTTGACCGAAACTAGTGTATAATATACTATGATTTTTGACCGAAACTCGGATTTCAAAAAGTTTCATAGAATATAATTTTTAGATGATTTTTTTGCATGGACTTCCATCATAACCTTCCCTCTTAACATATATAAATGATATGTGAAGTCTCTATTATTTCAAATAGTCCTCAATTAAAGTTTATTTCTTTGACTGAAACTAGTGTATAATATACTATGATTTTTGACCGAAACTCGGATTTCGAAAAGTTTCATAGAATCTAATTTTCGGTTGATTTTTTGCATGGACTTCCATCATAACCTTCCCTCGTAAAATATAGAAATGATATGTGATGTTTTGTATCATTTCGAAGAGTCCCCGATTTAATTCGATTTTTGACCAAAACTAGTATAAACTAGTGTATAATATATTATGATTTTTTGACCGAACCATGCATTTCGCAAAGTTTCATAGAATATAGTTTTCATATAATTTTTTTGCATGGAATTCCACCTTAACCTTCCCTCTAAACATATATAAATGATCTGAAAAGTCTCGTATCATTTCAAATAGTTCCCAAATAAATTTTATTTTTTTGACCGAAACTAGTGTATAATATACTATGATTTTGGACCGAAACTTGCATTTCAAAAGTTTCATAGAATCAAAGTTTAAGATGATTTTTTTCTTGAACTTCCCTCTTAACATATATAAATGATATATGAAATCTCGTATCATTTCAAATAGTCCCCAATTAAATTTTATTTTTTTGACCGAAACTACTGTATAATATACTATGATTTTTGACCGAAACTCGGATTTCAAAAAGTTTCATAGAATCTAATTTTTAGATGATTTTTTTGCATGGACTTCCATCATAACCTTCCCTCTTAACATATATAAATGATATGTGAAGTCTCTATTATTTCAAATAGACCCCAATTAAAGTTTATTTCTTTGACCGAAACTAGTGTATAATATACTATGATTTTTGACCGAAACTCGGATTTCGAAAAGTTTCATAGAATCTAATTTTCGAATGATTTTTTGCATGGACTTCCATCATAACCTTCCCTCGTAAAATATATAAATGATATGTGATGTTTTGTATCTTTTCGAATAGTCCCTGATTTAATTCGAGTTTTGACCGAAACTAGTATAAACTGGTGTATAATATATTATGATTTTTTGACCGAAACATGCATTTCGCAAAGTTTCATAGAATATAGTTTTCATATGATTTTTTTGCATGGACTTCCACCATAACCTTTCCTCTTAACATATATAAATGATCTGAAAAGTCTCGTATCAATTCAAATAGTTCCCAAATAAATTTTATTTTTTTGACCTAAACTAGTGTATAATATACTATGATTTTGGACCGAAACTTGCATTTCAAAAAGTTTCATAGAATCAAATTTTCAGTTGATTTTTTTCTTGGACTTCCCTCTTAACATATATAAATGAAATATGAAGTCTCGTATCATTTCAAATAGTCCTCAATTAAATTTTATTTTTTTGACCGAAACTAGTGTATAATATACTATGATTTTTGAACGAAACTCGGATTTCAAAAAGTTTCATAGAATCTAATTTTTAGATGATTTTTTTGCATGGACTTCCATCATAACCTTCCCTCTTAACATATATAAATGATATGTGAAGTCTCTATTATTTCAAATAGTCCCCAATTAAATTTTATTTCTTTGACCGAAACTAGTGTATAATATACTATGATTTTTGACCGAAACTCGGATTTCGAAAAGTTTCATAGAATCTAATTTTCGGATGATTTTTTGCATGGACTTCCATCATAACCTTCCCTCGTAAAATATATAAATGATATGTGATGTTTTGTATCTTTTCGAAGAGTCCTGGATTTAATTCGAGTTTTGACCAAAACTAGTATAAACTGGTGTATAATATATTATGATTTTTTGACCGAACCATGCATTTCGCAAAGTTTCATAGAATATAGTTTTCATATGATTTTTTTGCATGGACTTCCACCATAACCTTCCCTATTAACATATATAAATGATCTGAAAAGTCTCGTATCATTTCAAATAGTTCCCAAATAAATTTTATTTTTTTGACCGAAACTAGTGTATAATATACTATGATTTTGGACCGAAACTTGCATTTCAAAAAGTTTCATAGAATCAAATTTTCAGTTGATTTTTTTCTTTGACTTCCCTCTTAACATATATAAATGATATATGAAGTCTCGTATCATTTCAAATAGTCCTCAATTAAATTTTATTTTTTTGACCGAAACTAGTGTATAATATACTATGATTTTTGACCGAAACTCGGATTTCAAAAAGTTTCATAGAATATAATTTTTAGATGATTTTTTTGCATGGACTTCCATCATAACCTTCCCTCTTAACATATATAAATGATATGTGAAGTCTCTATTATTTCAAATAGTCCTCAATTAAAGTTTATTTCTTTGACTGAAACTAGTGTATAATATACTATGATTTTTGACCGAAACTCGGATTTCGAAAAGTTTCATAGAATCTAATTTTCGGTTGATTTTTTGCATGGACTTCCATCATAACCTTCCCTCGTAAAATATAGAAATGATATGTGATGTTTTGTATCATTTCGAAGAGTCCCCGATTTAATTCGATTTTTGACCAAAACTAGTATAAACTAGTGTATAATATATTATGATTTTTTGACCGAACCATGCATTTCGCAAAGTTTCATAGAATATAGTTTTCATATAATTTTTTTGCATGGAATTCCACCTTAACCTTCCCTCTAAACATATATAAATGATCTGAAAAGTCTCGTATCATTTCAAATAGTTCCCAAATAAATTTTATTTTTTTGACCGAAACTAGTGTATAATATACTATGATTTTGGACCGAAACTTGCATTTCAAAAGTTTCATAGAATCAAAGTTTAAGATGATTTTTTTCTTGAACTTCCCTCTTAACATATATAAATGATATATGAAATCTCGTATCATTTCAAATAGTCCCCAATTAAATTTTATTTTTTTGACCGAAACTACTGTATAATATACTATGATTTTTGACCGAAACTCGGATTTCAAAAAGTTTCATAGAATCTAATTTTTAGATGATTTTTTTGCATGGACTTCCATCATAACCTTCCCTCTTAACATATATAAATGATATGTGAAGTTTCTATTATTTCAAATAGACCCCAATTAAAGTTTATTTCTTTGACCGAAACTAGTGTATAATATACTATGATTTTTGACCGAAACTCGGATTTCGAAAAGTTTCATAGAATCTAATTTTCGGATGATTTTTTGCATGGACTTCCATCATAACCTTCCCTCGTAAAATATATAAATGATATGTGATGTTTTGTATCTTTTCGAAGAGTCCTCGATTTAATTCGAGTTTTGACCAAAACTAGTATAAACTGGTGTATAATATATTATGATTTTTTGACCGAAACATGCATTTCGCAAAGTTTCATAGAATATAGTTTTCATATGATTTTTTTGCATGGACTTCCACCATAACCTTCCCTCTTAACATATATAAATGATCTGAAAAGTCTCGTATCAATTCAAATAGTTCCCAAATAAATTTTATTTTTTTGACCGAAACTAGTGTATAATAATATACTATGATTTTGGACCGAAACTTGCATTTCAAAAGTTTCATAGAATCAAAGTTTAAGATGATTTTTTTCTTGAACTTCCCTCTTAACATATATAAATGATATATGAAATCTCGTATCATTTCAAATAGTCCCCAATTAAATTTTATTTTTTTGACCGAAACTACTGTATAATATACTATGATTTTTGACCGAAACTCGGATTTCAAAAAGTTTCATAGAATCTAATTTTTAGATGATTTTTTTGCATGGACTTCCATCATAACCTTCCCTCTTAACATATATAAATGATATGTGAAGTCTCTATTATTTCAAATAGTCCCCAATTAAAGTTTATTTCTTTGACCGAAACTAGTGTATAATATACTATGATTTTTGACCGAAACTCGGATTTCGAAAAGTTTCATAGAATCTAATTTTCGAATGATTTTTTGCATGGACTTCCATCATAACCTTCCCTCGTAAAATATATAAATGATATGTGATGTTTTGTATCTTTTCGAATAGTCCCTGATTTAATTCGAGTTTTGACCGAAACTAGTATAAACTGGTGTATAATATATTATGATTTTTTGACCGAAACATGCATTTCGCAAAGTTTCATAGAATATAGTTTTCATATGATTTTTTTGCATGGACTTCCACCATAACCTTTCCTCTTAACATATATAAATGATCTGAAAAGTCTCGTATCAATTCAAATAGTTCCCAAATAAATTTTATTTTTTTGACCTAAACTAGTGTATAATATACTATGATTTTGGACCGAAACTTGCATTTCAAAAAGTTTCATAGAATCAAATTTTCAGTTGATTTTTTTCTTGGACTTCCCTCTTAACATATATAAATGAAATATGAAGTCTCGTATCATTTCAAATAGTCCTCAATTAAATTTTATTTTTTTGACCGAAACTAGTGTATAATATACTATGATTTTTGAACGAAACTCGGATTTCAAAAAGTTTCATAGAATCTAATTTTTAGATGATTTTTTTGCATGGACTTCCATCATAACCTTCCCTCTTAACATATATAAATGATATGTGAAGTCTCTATTATTTCAAATAGTCCCCAATTAAATTTTATTTCTTTGACCGAAACTAGTGTATAATATACTATGATTTTTGACCGAAACTCGGATTTCGAAAAGTTTCATAGAATCTAATTTTCGGATGATTTTTTGCATGGACTTCCATCATAACCTTCCCTCGTAAAATATATAAATGATATGTGATGTTTTGTATCTTTTCGAAGAGTCCTCGATTTAATTCGAGTTTTGACCAAAACTAGTATAAACTGGTGTATAATATATTATGATTTTTTGACCGAACCATGCATTTCGCAAAGTTTCATAGAATATAGTTTTCATATGATTTTTTTGCATGGACTTCCACCATAACCTTCCCTATTAACATATATAAATGATCTGAAAAGTCTCGTATCATTTCAAATAGTTCCCAAATAAATTTTATTTTTTTGACCGAAACTAGTGTATAATATACTATGATTTTGGACCGAAACTTGCATTTCAAAAAGTTTCATAGAATCAAATTTTCAGTTGATTTTTTTCTTTGACTTCCCTCTTAACATATATAAATGATATATGAAGTCTCGTATCATTTCAAATAGTCCTCAATTAAATTTTATTTTTTTGACCGAAACTAGTGTATAATATACTATGATTTTTGACCGAAACTCGGATTTCAAAAAGTTTCATAGAATATAATTTTTAGATGATTTTTTTGCATGGACTTCCATCATAACCTTCCCTCTTAACATATATAAATGATATGTGAAGTCTCTATTATTTCAAATAGTCCCCAATTAAATTTTATTTCTTTGACCGAAACTAGTGTATAATATACTATGATTTTTGACCGAAACTCGGATTTCGAAAAGTTTCATAGAATCTAATTTTCGGATGATTTTTTGCATGGACTTCCATCATAACCTTCCCTCGTAAAATATATAAATGATATGTGATGTTTTGTATCTTTTCGAAGAGTCCTCGATTTAATTCGAGTTTTGACCAAAACTAGTATAAACTGGTGTATAATATATTATGATTTTTTGACCGAACCATGCATTTCGCAAAGTTTCATAGAATATAGTTTTCATATGATTTTTTTGCATGGACTTCCACCATAACCTTCCCTATTAACATATATAAATGATCTGAAAAGTCTCGTATCATTTCAAATAGTTCCCAAATAAATTTTATTTTTTTGACCGAAACTAGTGTATAATATACTATGATTTTGGACCGAAACTTGCATTTCAAAAAGTTTCATAGAATCAAATTTTCAGTTGATTTTTTTCTTTGACTTCCCTCTTAACATATATAAATGATATATGAAGTCTCGTATCATTTCAAATAGTCCTCAATTAAATTTTATTTTTTTGACCGAAACTAGTGTATAATATACTATGATTTTTGACCGAAACTCGGATTTCAAAAAGTTTCATAGAATATAATTTTTAGATGATTTATTTGCATGGACTTCCATCATAACCTTCCCTCTTAACATATATAAATGATATGTGAAGTCTCTATTATTTCAAATAGTCCTCAATTAAAGTTTATTTCTTTGACTGAAACTAGTGTATAATATACTATGATTTTTGACCGAAACTCGGATTTCGAAAAGTTTCATAGAATCTAATTTTCAGATGATTTTTTGCATGGACTTCCATCATAACCTTCCCTCGTAAAATATAGAAATGATATGTGATGTTTTGTATCATTTCGAAGAGTCCCCGATTTAATTCGATTTTTGACCAAAACTAGTATAAACTAGTGTATAATATATTATGATTTTTTGACCGAACCATGCATTTCGCAAAGTTTCATAGAATATAGTTTTCATATAATTTTTTTGCATGGAATTCCACCTTAACCTTCCCTCTAAACATATATAAATGATCTGAAAAGTCTCGTATCATTTCAAATAGTTCCCAAATAAATTTTATTTTTTTGACCGAAACTAGTGTATAATATACTATGATTTTGGACCGAAACTTGCATTTCAAAAGTTTCATAGAATCAAAGTTTAAGATGATTTTTTTCTTGAACTTCCCTCTTAACATATATAAATGATATATGAAATCTCGTATCATTTCAAATAGTCCCCAATTAAATTTTATTTTTTTGACCGAAACTACTGTATAATATACTATGATTTTTGACCGAAACTCGGATTTCAAAAAGTTTCATAGAATATAATTTTTAGATGATTTTTTTGCATGGACTTCCATCATAACCTTCCCTCTTAACATATATAAATGATATGTGAAGTCTCTATTATTTCAAATAGTCCTCAATTAAAGTTTATTTCTTTGACTGAAACTAGTGTATAATATACTATGATTTTTGACCGAAACTCGGATTTCGAAAAGTTTCATAGAATCTAATTTTCGGATGATTTTTTGCATGGACTTCCATCATAACCTTCCCTCGTAAAATATAGAAATGATATGTGATGTTTTGTATCATTTCGAAGAGTCCCCGATTTAATTCGATTTTTGACCAAAACTAGTATAAACTAGTGTATAATATATTATGATTTTTTGACCGAACCATGCATTTCGCAAAGTTTCATAGAATATAGTTTTCATATAATTTTTTTGCATGGAATTCCACCTTAACCTTCCCTCTAAACATATATAAATGATCTGAAAAGTCTCGTATCATTTCAAATAGTTCCCAAATAAATTTTATTTTTTTGACCGAAACTAGTGTATAATATACTATGATTTTGGACCGAAACTTGCATTTCAAAAGTTTCATAGAATCAAAGTTTAAGATGATTTTTTTCTTGAACTTCCCTCTTAACATATATAAATGATATATGAAATCTCGTATCATTTAAAATAGTCCTCAATTAAATTTTATTTTTTTGACCGAAACTACTGTATAATATACTATGATTTTTGACCGAAACTCGGATTTCAAAAAGTTTCATAGAATCTAATTTTTAGATGATTTTTTTGCATGGACTTCCATCATAACCTTCCCTCTTAACATATATAAATGATATGTGAAGTCTCTATTATTTCAAATAGTCCCCAATTAAAGTTTATTTCTTTGACCGAAACTAGTGTATAATATACGATGATTTTTGACCGAAACTCGGATTTCGAAAAGTTTCATAGAATCTAATTTTCGGATGATTTTTTGCATGGGCTTCCATCATAACCTTCCCTCGTAAAATATATAAATGATATGTGATGTTTTGTATCATTTCGAAGAGTCCTCGATTTAATTCGATTTTTGACCAAAACTAGTATAAACTAGTGTATAATATATTATGATTTTTTGACCGAACCATGCATTTCGCAAAGTTTCATAGAATATAGTTTTCATATGATTTTTTTGCATGGACTTCCACCATAACCTTCCCTCTTAACATATATAAATGATCTGAAAAGTCTCGTATCATTTCAAATAGTTCCCAAATAAATTTTATTTTTTTGACCGAAACTAGTGTATAATATACTATGATTTTGGACCGAAACTTGCATTTCAAAAGTTTCATAGAATCAAAGTTTAAGATGATTTTTTTCTTGAACTTCCCTCTTAACATATATAAATGATATATGAAATCTCGTATCATTTCAAATAGTCCCCAATTAAATTTTATTTTTTTGACCGAAACTACTGTATAATATACTATGATTTTTGACCGAAACTCGGATTTCAAAAAGTTTCATAGAATATAATTTTTAGATGATTTTTTTGCATGGACTTCCATCATAACCTTCCCTCTTAACATATATAAATGATATGTGAAGTCTCTATTATTTCAAATAGTCCTCAATTAAAGTTTATTTCTTTGACTGAAACTAGTGTATAATATACTATGATTTTTGACCGAAACTCGGATTTCGAAAAGTTTCATAGAACCTAATTTTCGGATGATTTTTTGCATGGACTTCCATCATAACCTTCCCTCGTAAAATATAGAAATGATATGTGATGTTTTGTATCATTTCGAAGAGTCCCCGATTTAATTCGATTTTTGACCAAAACTAGTATAAACTAGTGTATAATATATTATGATTTTTTGACCGAACCATGCATTTCGCAAAGTTTCATAGAATATAGTTTTCATATAATTTTTTTGCATGGAATTCCACCTTAACCTTCCCTCTAAACATATATAAATGATCTGAAAAGTCTCGTATCATTTCAAATAGTTCCCAAATAAATTTTATTTTTTTGACCGAAACTAGTGTATAATATACTATGATTTTGGACCGAAACTTGCATTTCAAAAGTTTCATAGAATCAAAGTTTAAGATGATTTTTTTCTTGAACTTCCCTCTTAACATATATAAATGATATATGAAATCTCGTATCATTTAAAATAGTCCCCAATTAAATTTTATTTTTTTGACCGAAACTACTGTATAATATACTATGATTTTTGACCGAAACTCGGATTTCAAAAAGTTTCATAGAATCTAATTTTTAGATGATTTTTTTGCATGGACTTCCATCATAACCTTCCCTCTTAACATATATAAATGATATGTGAAGTCTCTATTATTTCAAATAGTCCCCAATTAAAGTTTATTTCTTTGACCGAAACTAGTGTATAATATACTATGATTTTTGACCGAAACTCGGATTTCGAAAAGTTTCATAGAATCTAATTTTCGGATGATTTTTTGCATGGGCTTCCATCATAACCTTCCCTCGTAAAATATATAAATGATATGTGATGTTTTGTATCATTTCGAAGAGTCCTCGATTTAATTCGATTTTTGACCAAAACTAGTATAAACTAGTGTATAATATATTATGATTTTTTGACCGAACCATGCATTTCGCAAAGTTTCATAGAATATAGTTTTCATATGATTTTTTTGCATGGACTTCCACCATAACCTTCCCTCTTAACATATATAAATGATCTGAAAAGTCTCGTATCATTTCAAATAGTTCCCAAATAAATTTTATTTTTTTGACCGAAACTAGTGTATAATATACTATGATTTTGGACCGAAACTTGCATTTCAAAAGTTTCATAGAATCAAAGTTTAAGATGATTTTTTTCTTGAACTTCCCTCTTAACATATATAAATGATATATGAAATCTCGTATCATTTCAAATAGTCCCCAATTAAATTTTATTTTTTTGACCGAAACTACTGTATAATATACTATGATTTTTGACCGAAACTCGGATTTCAAA
Source organism: Lathyrus aphaca (assembly GCA_963966055.1). Lineage (NCBI taxonomy): Eukaryota > Viridiplantae > Streptophyta > Magnoliopsida > Fabales > Fabaceae > Lathyrus > Lathyrus aphaca. The sequence goes on from OZ014522.1 coordinate 6,580,285, forward strand.
AAGTTTCATAGAATATAATTTTTAGATGATTTTTTTGCATGGACTTCCATCATAACCTTCCCTCTTAACATATATAAATGATATGTGAAGTCTCTATTATTTCAAATAGTCCTCAATTAAAGTTTATTTCTTTGACTGAAACTAGTGTATAATATACTATGATTTTTGACCGAAACTCGGATTTCGAAAAGTTTCATAGAACCTAATTTTCGGATGATTTTTTGCATGGACTTCCATCATAACCTTCCCTCGTAAAATATAGAAATGATATGTGATGTTTTGTATCATTTCGAAGAGTCCCCGATTTAATTCGATTTTTGACCAAAACTAGTATAAACTAGTGTATAATATATTATGATTTTTTGACCGAACCATGCATTTCGCAAAGTTTCATAGAATATAGTTTTCATATAATTTTTTTGCATGGAATTCCACCTTAACCTTCCCTCTAAACATATATAAATGATCTGAAAAGTCTCGTATCATTTCAAATAGTTCCCAAATAAATTTTATTTTTTTGACCGAAACTAGTGTATAATATACTATGATTTTGGACCGAAACTTGCATTTCAAAAGTTTCATAGAATCAAAGTTTAAGATGATTTTTTTCTTGAACTTCCCTCTTAACATATATAAATGATATATGAAATCTCGTATCATTTAAAATAGTCCCCAATTAAATTTTATTTTTTTGACCGAAACTACTGTATAATATACTATGATTTTTGACCGAAACTCGGATTTCAAAAAGTTTCATAGAATCTAATTTTTAGATGATTTTTTTGCATGGACTTCCATCATAACCTTCCCTCTTAACATATATAAATGATATGTGAAGTCTCTATTATTTCAAATAGTCCCCAATTAAAGTTTATTTCTTTGACCGAAACTAGTGTATAATATACTATGATTTTTGACCGAAACTCGGATTTCGAAAAGTTTCATAGAATCTAATTTTCGGATGATTTTTTGCATGGGCTTCCATCATAACCTTCCCTCGTAAAATATATAAATGATATGTGATGTTTTGTATCATTTCGAAGAGTCCTCGATTTAATTCGATTTTTGACCAAAACTAGTATAAACTAGTGTATAATATATTATGATTTTTTGACCGAACCATGCATTTCGCAAAGTTTCATAGAATATAGTTTTCATATGATTTTTTTGCATGGACTTCCACCATAACCTTCCCTCTTAACATATATAAATGATCTGAAAAGTCTCGTATCATTTCAAATAGTTCCCAAATAAATTTTATTTTTTTGACCGAAACTAGTGTATAATATACTATGATTTTGGACCGAAACTTGCTTTTCAAAAAGTTTCATAGAATCAAATTTTCAGTTGATTTTTTTCTTTGACTTCCCTCTTAACATATATAAATGATATATGAAGTCTCGTATCATTTCAAATAGTCCCCAAGTAAATTTTATTTTTTTGACCGAAACTAGTGTATAATATACTATGATTTTTGACCGAAACTCGGATTTCAAAAAGTTTCATAGAATCTAATTTTCGGATGATTTTTTGCATGGACTTCCATCATAACCTTCCCTCGTAAAATATAGAAATGATATGTGATGTTTTGTATCATTTCGAAGAGTCCCCGATTTAATTCGATTTTTGACCAAAACTAGTATAAACTAGTGTATAATATATTATGATTTTTTGACCGAACCATGCATTTCGCAAAGTTTCATAGAATATAGTTTTCATATGATTTTATTTGCATGTAATTCCACCATAAACTTCCCTCTTAACATATATATAAGATCTGAAAAGTCTCGTATCATTTCAAATAGTTCCCAAATAAATTTTATTTTTTTGACCGAAACTAGTGTATAATATACTATGATTTTGGACCGAAACTTGCATTTCAAAAAGTTTCATAGAATCAAAGTTTAAGATGATTTTTTTCTTGGACTTCCCTCTTAACATATATAAATGATATATGAAGTCTCGTATCATTTCAAATAGTCCCCAATTAAATTTTATTTTTTGACTGAAACTAGTGTATAATATACTATGATTTTTGAACGAAACTCGGATTTCAAAAAGTTTCATAGAATCTAATTTTTAGATGATTTTTTTGCATGGACTTCCATCATAACCTTCCCTCTTAACATATATAAATGATATGTGAAGTCTCTATTATTTCAAATAGTCCCCAATTAAATTTTATTTCTTTGACCGAAACTAGTGTATAATATACTATGATTTTTGACCGAAACTCGGATTTCGAAAAGTTTCATAGAATCTAATTTTCGGATGATTTTTTGCATGGGCTTCTATCATAACCTTCCCTCGTAAAATATATAAATGATATGTGATGTTTTGTATCATTTCGAAGAGTCCTCGATTTAATTCGATTTTTTACCAAAACTAGTATAAACTGGTGTATAATATATTATGATTTTTGGACCGAACCATGCATTTCGCAAAGTTTCATAGAATATAGTTTTCATATGATTTTTTTGCATGGACTTCCACCATAACCTTCCCTCTTAACATATATAAATGATCTGAAAAGTCTCGTATCATTTCAAATAGTTCCCAAATAAATTTTATTTTTTTGACCGAAACTAGTGTATAATATACTATGATTTTGGACCGAAACTTGCTTTTCAAAAAGTTTCATAGAATCAAATTTTCAGTTGATTTTTTTCTTTGACTTCCCTCTTAACATATATAAATGATATATGAAGTCTCGTATCATTTCAAATAGTCCCCAAGTAAATTTTATTTTTTTGACCGAAACTAGTGTATAATATACTATGATTTTTGACCGAAACTCGGATTTCGAAAAGTTTCATAGAATCTAATTTTCGGATGATTTTTTGCATGGACTTCCATCATAACCTTCCCTCGTAAAATATAGAAATGATATGTGATGTTTTGTATCATTTCGAAGAGTCCCCGATTTAATTCGATTTTTGACCAAAACTAGTATAAACTAGTGTATAATATATTATGATTTTTTGACCGAACCATGCATTTCGCAAAGTTTCATAGAATATAGTTTTCATATGATTTTATTTGCATGTAATTCCACCATAAACTTCCCTCTTAACATATATATAAGATCTGAAAAGTCTCGTATCATTTCAAATAGTTCCCAAATAAATTTTATTTTTTTGACCGAAACTAGTGTATAATATACTATGATTTTGGACCGAAACTTGCATTTCAAAAAGTTTCATAGAATCAAAGTTTAAGATGATTTTTTTCTTGGACTTCCCTCTTAACATATATAAATGATATATGAAGTCTCGTATCATTTCAAATAGTCCCCAATTAAATTTTATTTTTTTGACCGAAACTAGTGTATAATATACTATGATTTTTTAACGAAACTCGGATTTCAAAAAGTTTCATAGAATCTAATTTTTAGATGATTTTTTTGCATGGACTTCCATCATAACCTTCCCTCTTAACATATATATATGATATGTGAAGTCTCTATTATTTCAAATAGTCCCCAATTAAATTTTATTTCTTTGACCGAAACTAGTGTATAATATACTATGATTTTTGACCGAAACTCGGATTTCGAAAAGTTTCATAGAATCTAATTTTCGGATGATTTTTTGCATGGGCTTCCATCATAACCTTCCCTCGTAAAATATATAAATGATATGTGATGTTTTGTATCATTTCGAAGAGTCCTCGATTTAATTCGATTTTTGACCAAAACTAGTATAAACTGGTGTATAATATATTATGATTTTTTGACCGAACCATGCATTTCGCAAAGTTTCATAGAATATAGTTTTCATATGATTTTTTTGCATGGACTTCCACCATAACCTTCCCTCTTAACATATATAAATGATCTGAAATGTCTCGTATCATTTCAAATAGTTCCCAAATAAATTTTTTTTTTGGACCGAAACTAGTGTATAATATACTATGATTTTGGACCGAAACTTGCATTTCAAAAAGTTTCATAGAATCAAAGTTTAAGATGATTTTTTTCTTGGACTTCCCTCTTAACATATATAAATGATATATGAAGTCTCGTATCATTTCAAATAGTCCCCAATTAAATTTTATTTTTTTGACCGAAACTAGTGTATAATATACTATGATTTTTTACCGAAACTCGGATTTCGAAAAGTTTCAAAGAATCTAATTTTCGGATGATTTTTTGCATGGACTTCCATCATAACCTTCCCTCGTAAAATATAGAAATGATATGTGATGTTTTGTATCATTTCGAAGAGTCCCCGATTTAATTCGATTTTTGACCAAAACTAGTATAAACTAGTGTATAATATATTATGATTTTTTGACCGAACCATGCATTTCGCAAAGTTTCATAGAATATAGTTTTCATATGATTTTATTTGCATGTAATTCCACCATAAACTTCCCTCTTAACATATATATAAGATCTGAAAAGTCTCGTATCATTTCAAATAGTTCCCAAATAAATTTTATTTTTTTGACCGAAACTAGTGTATAATATACTATGATTTTGGACCGAAACTTGCATTTCAAAAAGTTTCATAGAATCAAAGTTTAAGATGATTTTTTTCTTGGACTTCCCTCTTAACATATATAAATGATATATGAAGTCTCGTATCATTTCAAATAGTCCCCAATTAAATTTTATTTTTTTGACCGAAACTAGTGTATAATATACTATGATATTTGAACGAAACTCGGATTTCAAAAAGTTTCATAGAATCTAATTTTTAGATGATTTTTTTGCATGGACTTCCATCATAACCTTCCCTCTTAACATATATAAATGATATGTGAAGTCTCTATTATTTCAAATAGTCCCCAATTAAATTTTATTTCTTTGACCGAAACTAGTGTATAATATACTATGATTTTTGACCGAAACTCGGATTTCGAAAAGTTTCATAGAATCTAATTTTCGGATGATTTTTTGCATGGGCTTCCATCATAACCTTCCCTCGTAAAATATATAAATGATATGTGATGTTTTGTATCATTTCGAAGAGTCCTCGATTTAATTCGATTTTTGACCAAAACTAGTATAAACTGGTGTATAATATATTATGATTTTTTGACCGAACCATGCATTTCGCAAAGTTTCATAGAATATAGTTTTCATATGATTTTTTTGCATGGACTTCCACTATAACCTTCCCTCTTAACATATATAAATGATCTGAAATGTCTCGTATCATTTCAAATAGTTCCCAAATAAATTTTTTTTTTTGACCGAAACTAGTGTATAATATACTATGATTTTGGACCGAAACTTGCATTTCAAAAAGTTTCATAGAATCAAAGTTTAAGATGATTTTTTTCGTGGACTTCCCTCTTAACATATATAAATGATATATGAAGTCTCGTATCATTTCAAATAGTCCCCAATTAAATTTTATTTTTTTGACCGAAACTAGTGTATAATATACTATGATTTTTGACCGAAACTCGGATTTCAAAAAGTTTCATAGAATCTAATTTTCGGATGATTTTTTGCATGGACTTCCATCATAACCTTCCCTCGTAAAATATATAAATGATATGTGATGTTTTGTATCATTTCGAAGAGTCCCCGATTTAATTTGATTTTTGACCAAAACTAGTATAAACTAGTGTATAATATATTTTGATTTTTTGACCGAACCATGCATTTCGCAAAGTTTCATAGAATATAGTTTTCATATGATTTTATTTGCATGGAATTCCACCATAAACTTCCCTCTTAACATATATATAAGATCTGAAAAGTCTCGTATCATTTCAAATAGTTCCCAAATAAATTTTATTTTTTTGACCGAAACTAGTGTATAATATACTATGATTTTGGACCGAAACTTGCATTTCAAAAAGTTTCATAGAATCAAAGTTTAAGATGATTTTTTTCTTGGACTTCCCTCTTAACATATATAAATGATATATGAAGTCTCGTATCATTTCAAATAGTCCCCAATTAAATTTTATTTTTTTGACCGAAACTAGTGTATAATATACTATGATTTTTGAACGAAACTCGGATTTCAAAAAGTTTCATAGAATCTAATTTTTAGATGATTTTTTTGCATGGACTTCCATCATAACCTTCCCTCTTAACATATATAAATGATATGTGAAGTCTCTATTATTTCAAATAGTCCCCAATTAAATTTTATTTATTTGACCGAAACTAGTGTATAATATACTATGATTTTTGACCGAAACTCGGATTTCGAAAAGTTTCATAGAATCTAATTTTCGGATGATTTGTTGCATGGACTTCCATCATAACCTTCCCTCGTAAAATATATAAATGATATGTGATGTTTTGTATCATTTCGAAGAGTCCTCGATTTAATTCGATTTTTGACCAAAACTAGTATAAACTGGTGTATAATATATTATGATTTTTTGACCGAACCAGGCATTTCGCAAAGTTTCATAGAATATAGTTTTCATATGATTTTTTTGCATGGACTTCCACCATAACCTTCCCTCTTAACATATATAAATGATCTGGAAAGTCTCGTATCATTTCAAATAGTTCCCAAATAAATTTTATTTTTTTGACCGAAACTAGTGTATAATATACTATGATTTTGGACCGAAACTTGCTTTTCAAAAAGTTTCATAAAATCAAATTTTCAGTTGATTTTTTTCTTTGACTTCCCTCTTAACATATATAAATGATATATGAAGTCTCGTATCATTTCAAATAGTCCCCAAGTAAATTTTATTTTTTTGACCGAAACTAGTGTATAATATACTATGATTTTTGACCGAAACACGGATTTCAAAAAGTTTCATAGAATCTAATTTTTAGATGATTTTTTTGCATGGACTTCCATCATAACCTTCCCTCTTAACATATATAAATGATATGTGAAGTCTCTATTATATCAAATAGTCCCCAATTAAAGTTTATTTCTTTGACCGAAACTAGTGTATAATATACTATGATTTTTGACCGAAACTCGGATTTCGAAAAGTTTCATAGAATCTAATTTTCGGATGATTTTTTGCATGGACTTCCATCATAACCTTCCCTCGTAAAATATAGAAATGATATGTGATGTTTTGTATCATTTCGAAGAGTCCCCGATTTAATTCGATTTTTGACCAAAACTAGTATAAACTAGTGTATAATATATTATGATTTTTTGACCGAACCATGCATTTCGCAAAGTTTCATAGAATATAGTTTTCATATAATTTTTTTGCATGGAATTCCACCATAACCTTCCCTCTTAACATATATAAATGATCTGAAAAGTCTCGTATCATTTCAAATAGTTCCCAAATAAATTTTATTTTTTTGACCGAAACTAGTGTATAATATACTATGATTTTGGACCGAAACTTGCATTTCAAAAAGTTTCATAGAATCAAATTTTCAGATGATTTTTTTCTTGGACTTCCCTCTTAACATATATAAATGATATATGAAGTCTCGTATCATTTCAAATAGTCCCCAAGTAAATTTTATTTTTTTGACCGAAACTAGTGTATAATATACTATGATTTTTGAACGAAACTCGGATTTCAAAAAGTTTCATAGAATCTAATTTTTAGATGATTTTTTTGCATGGACTTCCATCATAACCTTCCCTCTTAACATATATAAATGATATGTGAAGTCTCTATTATTTCAAATAGTCCCCAATTAAAGTTTATTTCTTTGACCGAAACTAGTGTATAATATACTATGATTTTTGACCGAAACTCGGATTTCGAAAAGTTTCATAGAATCTAATTTTCGGATGATTTTTTGCATGGACTTCCATCATAACCTTCCCTCGTAAAATATATAAATGATATGTGATGTTTTGTATCATTTCGAAGAGTCCTCGATTTAATTCGATTTTTGACCAAAACTAGTATAAACTGGTGTATAATATATTATGATTTTTTGACCGAACCAGGCATTTCGCAAAGTTTCATAGAATATAGTTTTCATATGATTTTTTTGCATGGACTTCCACCATAACCTTCCCTCTTAACATATATAAATGATCTGGAAAGTCTCGTATCATTTCAAATAGTTCCCAAATAAATTTTATTTTTTTGACCGAAACTAGTGTATAATATACTATGATTTTGGACCGAAACTTGCTTTTCAAAAAGTTTCATAGAATCAAATTTTCAGTTGATTTTTTTCTTTGACTTCCCTCTTAACATATATAAATGATATATGAAGTCTCGTATCATTTCAAATAGTCCCCAAGTAAATTTTATTTTTTTGACCGAAACTAGTGTATAATATACTATGATTTTTGACCGAAACACGGATTTCAAAAAGTTTCATAGAATCTAATTTTTAGATGATTTTTTTGCATGGACTTCCATCATAACCTTCCCTCTTAACATATATAAATGATATGTGAAGTCTCTATTATTTCAAATAGTCCCCAATTAAAGTTTATTTCTTTGACTGAAACTAGTGTATAATATACTATGATTTTTGACCGAAACTCGGATTTCGAAAAGTTTCATAGAATCTAATTTTCGGATGATTTTTTGCATGGACTTCCATCATAACCTTCCCTCGTAAAATATAGAAATGATATGTGATGTTTTGTATCATTTCGAAGAGTCCCCGATTTAATTCGATTTTTGACCAAAACTAGTATAAACTAGTGTATAATATATTATGATTTTTTGACCGAACCATGCATTTTGCAAAGTTTCATAGAATATAGTTTTCATATAATTTTTTTGCATGGAATTCCACCATAACCTTCCCTCTTAACATATATAAATGATCTGAAAAGTCTCGTATCATTTCAAATAGTTCCCAAATAAATTTTATTTTTTTGACCGAAACTAGTGTATAATATACTATGATTTTGGACCGAAACTTGCATTTCAAAAAGTTTCATAGAATCAAAGTTTAAGATGATTTTTTTCTTGGACTTCCCTCTTAACATATATAAATGATATGTGAAGTCTCTATTATTTCAAATAGTCCCCAATTAAAGTTTATTTCTTTGACTGAAACTAGTGTATAATATACTATGATTTTTTACCGAAACTCGGATTTCGAAAAGTTTCATAGAATCTAATTTTCGGATGATTTTTTGCATGGACTTCCATCATAACCTTCCCTCGTAAAATATAGAAATGATATGTGATGTTTTGTATCATTTCGAAGAGTCCCCGATTTAATTCGATTTTTGACCAAAACTAGTATAAACTAGTGTATAATATATTATGATTTTTTGACCGAACCATGCATTTCGCAAAGTTTCATAGAATATAGTTTTCATATGATTTTATTTGCATGTAATTCCACCATAAACTTCCCTCTTAACATATATATAAGATCTGAAAAGTCTCGTATCATTTCAAATAGTTCCCAAATAAATTTTATTTTTTTGACCGAAACTAGTGTATAATATACTATGATTTTGGACCGAAACTTGCATTTCAAAAAGTTTCATAGAATCAAAGTTTAAGATGATTTTTTTCTTGGACTTCCCTCTTAACATATATAAATGATATATGAAGTCTCGTATCATTTCAAATAGTCCCCAATTAAATTTTATTTTTTTGACCGAAACTAGTGTATAATATACTATGATTTTTGAACGAAACTCGGATTTCAAAAAGTTTCATAGAATCTAATTTTTAGATGATTTTTTTGCATGGACTTCCATCATAACCTTCCCTCTTAACATATATAAATGATATGTGAAGTCTCTATTATTTCAAATAGTCCCCAATTAAATTTTATTTCTTTGACCTAAACTAGTGTATAATATACTATGATTTTTGACCGAAACTCGGATTTCGAAAAGTTTCATAGAATCTAATTTTCGGATGATTTTTTGCATGGGCTTCCATCATAACCTTCCCTCGTAAAATATATAAATGATATGTGATGTTTTGTATCATTTCGAAGAGTCCTCGATTTAATTCGATTTTTGACCAAAACTAGTATAAACTGGTGTATAATATATTATGATTTTTTGACCGAACCATGCATTTCGCAAAGTTTCATAGAATATAGTTTTCATATGATTTTTTTGCATGGACTTCCACTATAACCTTCCCTCTTAACATATATAAATGATCTGAAATGTCTCGTATCATTTCAAATAGTTCCCAAATAAATTTTTTTTTTGACCGAAACTAGTGTATAATATACTATGATTTTGGACAGAAACTTGCATTTCAAAAAGTTTCATAGAATCAAAGTTTAAGATGATTTTTTTCTTGGACTTCCCTCTTAACATATATAAATGATATATGAAGTCTCGTATCATTTCAAATAGTCCCCAATTAAATTTTATTTTTTTGACCGAAACTAGTGTATAATATACTATGATTTTTGACCGAAACTCGGATTTCAAAAAGTTTCATAGAATCTAATTTTCGGATGATTTTTTGCATGGACTTCCATCATAACCTTCCCTCGTAAAATATATAAATGATATGTGATGTTTTGTATCATTTCGAAGAGTCCCCGATTTAATTTGATTTTTGACCAAAACTAGTATAAACTAGTGTATAATATATTATGATTTTTTGACCGAACCATGCATTTCGCAAAGTTTCATAGAATATAGTTTTCATATGATTTTATTTGCATGGAATTCCACCATAAACTTCCCTCTTAACATATATATAAGATCTGAAAAGTCTCGTATCATTTCAAATAGTTCCCAAATAAATTTTATTTTTTTGACCGAAACTAGTGTATAATATACTATGATTTTGGACCGAAACTTGCATTTCAAAAAGTTTCATAGAATCAAAGTTTAAGATGATTTTTTTCTTGGACTTCCCTCTTAACATATATAAATGATATATGAAGTCTCGTATCATTTCAAATAGTCCCCAATTAAATTTTATTTTTTTGACCGAAACTAGTGTATAATATACTATGATTTTTGAACGAAACTCGGATTTCAAAAAGTTTCATAGAATCTAATTTTTAGATGATTTTTTTGCATGGACTTCCATCATAACCTTCCCTCTTAACATATATAAATGATATGTGAAGTCTCTATTATTTCAAATAGTCCCCAATTAAATTTTATTTATTTGACCGAAACTAGTGTATAATATACTATGATTTTTGACCGAAACTCGGATTTCGAAAAGTTTCATAGAATCTAATTTTCGGATGATTTTTTGCATGGACTTCCATCATAACCTTCCCTCGTAAAATATATAAATGATATGTGATGTTTTGTATCATTTCGAAGAGTCCTCGATTTAATTCGATTTTTGACCAAAACTAGTATAAACTGGTGTATAATATATTATGATTTTTTGACCGAACCAGGCATTTCGCAAAGTTTCATAGAATATAGTTTTCATATGATTTTTTTGCATGGACTTCCACCATAACCTTCCCTCTTAACATATATAAATGATCTGGAAAGTCTCGTATCATTTCAAATAGTTCCCAAATAAATTTTATTTTTTTGACCGAAACTAGTGTATAATATACTATGATTTTGGACCGAAACTTGCTTTTCAAAAAGTTTCATAGAATCAAATTTTCAGTTGATTTTTTTCTTTGACTTCCCTCTTAACATATATAAATGATATATGAAGTCTCGTATCATTTCAAATAGTCCCCAAGTAAATTTTATTTTTTTGACCGAAACTAGTGTATAATATACTATGATTTTTGACCGAAACACGGATTTCAAAAAGTTTCATAGAATCTAATTTTTAGATGATTTTTTTGCATGGACTTCCATCATAACCTTCCCTCTTAACATATATAAATGATATGTGAAGTCTCTATTATATCAAATAGTCCCCAATTAAAGTTTATTTCTTTGACCGAAACTAGTGTATAATATACTATGATTTTTGACCGAAACTCGGATTTCGAAAAGTTTCATAGAATCTAATTTTCGGATGATTTTTTGCATGGACTTCCATCATAACCTTCCCTCGTAAAATATAGAAATGATATGTGATGTTTTGTATCATTTCGAAGAGTCCCCGATTTAATTCGATTTTTGACCAAAACTAGTATAAACTAGTGTATAATATATTATGATTTTTTGACCGAACCATGCATTTCGCAAAGTTTCATAGAATATAGTTTTCATATAATTTTTTTGCATGGAATTCCACCATAACCTTCCCTCTTAACATATATAAATGATCTGAAAAGTCTCGTATCATTTCAAATAGTTCCCAAATAAATTTTATTTTTTTGACCGAAACTAGTGTATAATATACTATGATTTTGGACCGAAACTTGCATTTCAAAAAGTTTCATAGAATCAAATTTTCAGATGATTTTTTTCTTGGACTTCCCTCTTAACATATATAAATGATATATGAAGTCTCGTATCATTTCAAATAGTCCCCAAGTAAATTTTATTTTTTTGACCGAAACTAGTGTATAATATACTATGATTTTTGAACGAAACTCGGATTTCAAAAAGTTTCATAGAATCTAATTTTTAGATGATTTTTTTGCATGGACTTCCATCATAACCTTCCCTCTTAACATATATAAATGATATGTGAAGTCTCTATTATTTCAAATAGTCCCCAATTAAAGTTTATTTCTTTGACCGAAACTAGTGTATAATATACTATGATTTTTGACCGAAACTCGGATTTCGAAAAGTTTCATAGAATCTAATTTTCGGATGATTTTTTGCATGGACTTCCATCATAACCTTCCCTCGTAAAATATATAAATGATATGTGATGTTTTGTATCATTTCGAAGAGTCCTCGATTTAATTCGATTTTTGACCAAAACTAGTATAAACTGGTGTATAATATATTATGATTTTTTGACCGAACCAGGCATTTCGCAAAGTTTCATAGAATATAGTTTTCATATGATTTTTTTGCATGGACTTCCACCATAACCTTCCCTCTTAACATATATAAATGATCTGGAAAGTCTCGTATCATTTCAAATAGTTCCCAAATAAATTTTATTTTTTTGACCGAAACTAGTGTATAATATACTATGATTTTGGACCGAAACTTGCTTTTCAAAAAGTTTCATAGAATCAAATTTTCAGTTGATTTTTTTCTTTGACTTCCCTCTTAACATATATAAATGATATATGAAGTCTCGTATCATTTCAAATAGTCCCCAAGTAAATTTTATTTTTTTGACCGAAACTAGTGTATAATATACTATGATTTTTGACCGAAACACGGATTTCAAAAAGTTTCATAGAATCTAATTTTTAGATGATTTTTTTGCATGGACTTCCATCATAACCTTCCCTCTTAACATATATAAATGATATGTGAAGTCTCTATTATTTCAAATAGTCCCCAATTAAAGTTTATTTCTTTGACTGAAACTAGTGTATAATATACTATGATTTTTGACCGAAACTCGGATTTCGAAAAGTTTCATAGAATCTAATTTTCGGATGATTTTTTGCATGGACTTCCATCATAACCTTCCCTCGTAAAATATAGAAATGATATGTGATGTTTTGTATCATTTCGAAGAGTCCCCGATTTAATTCGATTTTTGACCAAAACTAGTATAAACTAGTGTATAATATATTATGATTTTTTGACCGAACCATGCATTTTGCAAAGTTTCATAGAATATAGTTTTCATATAATTTTTTTGCATGGAATTCCACCATAACCTTCCCTCTTAACATATATAAATGATCTGAAAAGTCTCGTATCATTTCAAATAGTTCCCAAATAAATTTTATTTTTTTGACCGAAACTAGTGTATAATATACTATGATTTTGGACCGAAACTTGCATTTCAAAAAGTTTCATAGAATCAAAGTTTAAGATGATTTTTTTCTTGGACTTCCCTCTTAACATATATAAATGATATATGAAGTCTCGTATCATTTCAAATAGTCCCCAATTAAATTTTATTTTTTTGACCGAAACTAGTGTATAATATACTATGATTTTTTACCGAAACTCGGATTTCGAAAAGTTTCATAGAATCTAATTTTCGGATGATTTTTTGCATGGACTTCCATCATAACCTTCCCTCGTAAAATATAGAAATGATATGTGATGTTTTGTATCATTTCGAAGAGTCCCCGATTTAATTCGATTTTTGACCAAAACTAGTATAAACTAGTGTATAATATATTATGATTTTTTGACCGAACCATGCATTTCGCAAAGTTTCATAGAATATAGTTTTCATATGATTTTATTTGCATGTAATTCCACCATAAACTTCCCTCTTAACATATATATAAGATCTGAAAAGTCTCGTATCATTTCAAATAGTTCCCAAATAAATTTTATTTTTTTGACCGAAACTAGTGTATAATATACTATGATTTTGGACCGAAACTTGCATTTCAAAAAGTTTCATAGAATCAAAGTTTAAGATGATTTTTTTCTTGGACTTCCCTCTTAACATATATAAATGATATATGAAGTCTCGTATCATTTCAAATAGTCCCCAATTAAATTTTATTTTTTTGACCGAAACTAGTGTATAATATACTATGATTTTTGAACGAAACTCGGATTTCAAAAAGTTTCATAGAATCTAATTTTTAGATGATTTTTTTGCATGGACTTCCATCATAACCTTCCCTCTTAACATATATAAATGATATGTGAAGTCTCTATTATTTCAAATAGTCCCCAATTAAATTTTATTTCTTTGACCGAAACTAGTGTATAATATACTATGATTTTTGACCGAAACTCGGATTTCGAAAAGTTTCATAGAATCTAATTTTCGGATGATTTTTTGCATGGGCTTCCATCATAACCTTCCCTCGTAAAATATATAAATGATATGTGATGTTTTGTATCATTTCGAAGAGTCCTCGATTTAATTCGATTTTTGACCAAAACTAGTATAAACTGGTGTATAATATATTATGATTTTTTGACCGAACCATGCATTTCGCAAAGTTTCATAGAATATAGTTTTCATATGATTTTTTTGCATGGACTTCCACTATAACCTTCCCTCTTAACATATATAAATGATCTGAAATGTCTCGTATCATTTCAAATAGTTCCCAAATAAATTTTTTTTTTTGACCGAAACTAGTGTATAATATACTATGATTTTGGACAGAAACTTGCATTTCAAAAAGTTTCATAGAATCAAAGTTTAAGATGATTTTTTTCTTGGACTTCCCTCTTAACATATATAAATGATATATGAAGTCTCGTATCATTTCAAATAGTCCCCAATTAAATTTTATTTTTTTGACCGAAACTAGTGTATAATATACTATGATTTTTGACCGAAACTCGGATTTCAAAAAGTTTCATAGAATCTAATTTTCGGATGATTTTTTGCATGGACTTCCATCATAACCTTCCCTCGTAAAATATATAAATGATATGTGATGTTTTGTATCATTTCGAAGAGTCCCCGATTTAATTTGATTTTTGACCAAAACTAGTATAAACTAGTGTATAATATATTATGATTTTTTGACCGAACCATGCATTTCGCAAAGTTTCATAGAATATAGTTTTCATATGATTTTATTTGCATGGAATTCCACCATAAACTTCCCTCTTAACATATATATAAGATCTGAAAAGTCTCGTATCATTTCAAATAGTTCCCAAATAAATTTTATTTTTTTGACCGAAACTAGTGTATAATATACTATGATTTTGGACCGAAACTTGCATTTCAAAAAGTTTCATAGAATCAAAGTTTAAGATGATTTTTTTCTTGGACTTCCCTCTTAACATATATAAATGATATATGAAGTCTCGTATCATTTCAAATAGTCCCCAATTAAATTTTATTTTTTTGACCGAAACTAGTGTATAATATACTATGATTTTTGAACGAAACTCGGATTTCAAAAAGTTTCATAGAATCTAATTTTTAGATGATTTTTTTGCATGGACTTCCATCATAACCTTCCCTCTTAACATATATAAATGATATGTGAAGTCTCTATTATTTCAAATAGTCCCCAATTAAATTTTATTTATTTGACCGAAACTAGTGTATAATATACTATGATTTTTGACCGAAACTCGGATTTCGAAAAGTTTCATAGAATCTAATTTTCGGATGATTTTTTGCATGGACTTCCATCATAACCTTCCCTCGTAAAATATATAAATGATATGTGATGTTTTGTATCATTTCGAAGAGTCCTCGATTTAATTCGATTTTTGACCAAAACTAGTATAAACTGGTGTATAATATATTATGATTTTTTGACCGAACCAGGCATTTCGCAAAGTTTCATAGAATATAGTTTTCATATGATTTTTTTGCATGGACTTCCACCATAACCTTCCCTCTTAACATATATAAATGATCTGGAAAGTCTCGTATCATTTCAAATAGTTCCCAAATAAATTTTATTTTTTTGACCGAAACTAGTGTATAATATACTATGATTTTGGACCGAAACTTGCTTTTCAAAAAGTTTCATAGAATCAAATTTTCAGTTGATTTTTTTCTTTGACTTCCCTCTTAACATATATAAATGATATATGAAGTCTCGTATCATTTCAAATAGTCCCCAAGTAAATTTTATTTTTTTGACCGAAACTAGTGTATAATATACTATGATTTTTGACCGAAACACGGATTTCAAAAAGTTTCATAGAATCTAATTTTTAGATGATTTTTTTGCATGGACTTCCATCATAACCTTCCCTCTTAACATATATAAATGATATGTGAAGTCTCTATTATATCAAATAGTCCCCAATTAAAGTTTATTTCTTTGACCGAAACTAGTGTATAATATACTATGATTTTTGACCGAAACTCGGATTTCGAAAAGTTTCATAGAATCTAATTTTCGGATGATTTTTTGCATGGACTTCCATCATAACCTTCCCTCGTAAAATATAGAAATGATATGTGATGTTTTGTATCATTTCGAAGAGTCCCCGATTTAATTCGATTTTTGACCAAAACTAGTATAAACTAGTGTATAATATATTATGATTTTTTGACCGAACCATGCATTTCGCAAAGTTTCATAGAATATAGTTTTCATATAATTTTTTTACATGGAATTCCACCATAACCTTCCCTCTTAACATATATAAATGATCTGAAAAGTCTCGTATCATTTCAAATAGTTCCCAAATAAATTTTATTTTTTTGACCGAAACTAGTGTATAATATACTATGATTTTGGACCGAAACTTGCATTTCAAAAAGTTTCATAGAATCAAATTTTCAGATGATTTTTTTCTTGGACTTCCCTCTTAACATATATAAATGATATATGAAGTCTCGTATCATTTCAAATAGTCCCCAAGTAAATTTTATTTTTTTGACCGAAACTAGTGTATAATATACTATGATTTTTGAACGAAACTCGGATTTCAAAAAGTTTCATAGAATCTAATTTTTAGATGATTTTTTTGCATGGACTTCCATCATAACCTTCCCTCTTAACAAATATAAATGATATGTGAAGTCTCTATTATTTCAAATAGTCCCCAATTAAAGTTTATTTCTTTGACCGAAACTAGTGTATAATATACTATGATTTTTGACCGAAACTCGGATTTCGAAAAGTTTCATAGAATCTAATTTTCGGATGATTTTTTGCATGGACTTCCATCATAACCTTCCCTCGTAAAATATATAAATGATATGTGATGTTTTGTATCATTTCGAAGAGTCAACGATTTAATTCGATTTTTGACCAAAACTAGTATAAACTGGTGTATAATATATTATGATTTTTTGACCGAACCAGGCATTTCGCAAAGTTTCATAGAATATAGTTTTCATATGATTTTTTTGCATGGACTTCCACCATAACCTTCCCTCTTAACATATATAAATGATCTGGAAAGTCTCGTATCATTTCAAATAGTTCCCAAATAAATTTTATTTTTTTGACCGAAACTAGTGTATAATATACTATGATTTTGGACCGAAACTTGCTTTTCAAAAAGTTTCATAGAATCAAATTTTCAGTTGATTTTTTTCTTTGACTTCCCTCTTAACATATATAAATGATATATGAAGTCTCGTATCATTTCAAATAGTCCCCAAGTAAATTTTATTTTTTTGACCGAAACTAGTGTATAATATACTATGATTTTTGACCGAAACACGGATTTCAAAAAGTTTCATAGAATCTAATTTTTAGATGATTTTTTTGCATGGACTTCCATCATAACCTTCCCTCTTAACATATATAAATGATATGTGAAGTCTCTATTATTTCAAATAGTCCCCAATTAAAGTTTATTTCTTTGACTGAAACTAGTGTATAATATACTATGATTTTTGACCGAAACTCGGATTTCGAAAAGTTTCATAGAATCTAATTTTCGGATGATTTTTTGCATGGACTTCCATCATAACCTTCCCTCGTAAAATATAGAAATGATATGTGATGTTTTGTATCATTTCGAAGAGTCCCCGATTTAATTCGATTTTTGACCAAAACTAGTATAAACTAGTGTATAATATATTATGATTTTTTGACCGAACCATGCATTTTGCAAAGTTTCATAGAATATAGTTTTCATATAATTTTTTTGCATGGAATTCCACCATAACCTTCCCTCTTAACATATATAAATGATCTGAAAAGTCTCGTATCATTTCAAATAGTTCCCAAATAAATTTTATTTTTTTGACCGAAACTAGTGTATAATATACTATGATTTTGGACCGAAACTTGCATTTCAAAAAGTTTCATAGAATCAAAGTTTAATATGATTTTTTTTCTTGGACTTCCCTCTTAACATATATAAATGATATATGAAGTCTCGTATCATTTCAAATAGTCCCCAATTAAATTTTATTTTTTTGACCGAAACTAGTGTATAATATACAATGATTTTTGACCGAAACTCGGATTTCAAAAAGTTTCATAGAATCTAATTTTTAGATGATTTTTTTGCATGGACTTCCATCATAACCTTCCCTCTTAACATATATAAATGATATGTGAAGTCTCTATTATTTCAAATAGTCCCCAATTAAAGTTTATTTCTTTGACCGAAACTAGTGTATAATATACTATGATTTTTGACCGAAACTCGGATTTCGAAAAGTTTCATAGAATCTAATTTTCGGATGATTTTTTGCATGGACTTCCATCATAACCTTCCCTCGTAAAATATATAAATGATATGTGATGTTTTGTATCATTTCGAAGAGTCAACGATTTAATTCGATTTTTGACCAAAACTAGTATAAACTGGTGTATAATATATTATGATTTTTTGACCGAACCAGGCATTTCGCAAAGTTTCATAGAATATAGTTTTCATATGATTTTTTTGCATGGACTTCCACCATAACCTTCCCTCTTAACATATATAAATGATCTGGAAAGTCTCGTATCATTTCAAATAGTTCCCAAATAAATTTTATTTTTTTGACCGAAACTAGTGTATAATATACTATGATTTTGGACCGAAACTTGCTTTTCAAAAAGTTTCATAGAATCAAATTTTCAGTTGATTTTTTTCTTTGACTTCCCTCTTAACATATATAAATGATATATGAAGTCTCGTATCATTTCAAATAGTCCCCAAGTAAATTTTATTTTTTTGACCGAAACTAGTGTATAATATACTATGATTTTTGACCGAAACACGGATTTCAAAAAGTTTCATAGAATCTAATTTTTAGATGATTTTTTTGCATGGACTTCCATCATAACCTTCCCTCTTAACATATATAAATGATATGTGAAGTCTCTATTATTTCAAATAGTCCCCAATTAAAGTTTATTTCTTTGACTGAAACTAGTGTATAATATACTATGATTTTTGACCGAAACTCGGATTTCGAAAAGTTTCATAGAATCTAATTTTCGGATGATTTTTTGCATGGACTTCCATCATAACCTTCCCTCGTAAAATATAGAAATGATATGTGATGTTTTGTATCATTTCGAAGAGTCCCCGATTTAATTCGATTTTTGACCAAAACTAGTATAAACTAGTGTATAATATATTATGATTTTTTGACCGAACCATGCATTTTGCAAAGTTTCATAGAATATAGTTTTCATATAATTTTTTTGCATGGAATTCCACCATAACCTTCCCTCTTAACATATATAAATGATCTGAAAAGTCTCGTATCATTTCAAATAGTTCCCAAATAAATTTTATTTTTTTGACCGAAACTAGTGTATAATATACTATGATTTTGGACCGAAACTTGCATTTCAAAAAGTTTCATAGAATCAAAGTTTAATATGATTTTTTTTCTTGGACTTCCCTCTTAACATATATAAATGATATATGAAGTCTCGTATCATTTCAAATAGTCCCCAATTAAATTTTATTTTTTTGACCGAAACTAGTGTATAATATACAATGATTTTTGACCGAAACTCGGATTTCAAAAAGTTTCATAGAATCTAATTTTTAGATGATTTTTTTGCATGGACTTCCATCATAACCTTCCCTCTTAACATATATAAATGATATGTGAAGTCTCTATTATTTCAAATAGTCCCCAATTAAAGTTTATTTCTTTGACCGAAACTAGTGTATAATATACTATGATTTTTGACCGAAACTCGGATTTCGAAAAGTTTCATAGAATCTAATTTTCGAATGATTTTTTGCATGGACTTCCATCATAACCTTCCCTCGTAAAATATATAAATTATATGTGATGTTTTGTATCATTTTGAAGAGTCCCTGATTTAATTCGATTTTTGACCGAAACTAGTATAAACTAGTGTATAATATATTATGATTTTTTGACCGAAACATGCATTTCGCAAAGTTTCATAGAATATAGTTTTCATATGATTTTTTAGCATGGACTTCCACCATAACCTTTCCTCTTAACATATATAAATGATCTGAAAAGTCTCGTATCAATTCAAATAGTTCCCAAATAAATTTTATTTTTTTGACCGAAACTAGTGTATAATATACTATGATTTTGGACCGAAACTTGCATTTCAAAAAGTTTCATAGAATCAAATTTTCAGATGATTTTTTTCTTGGACTTCCCTCTTAACATATATAAATGAAATATGAAGTCTCGTATCATTTCAAATAGTCCCCAAGTAAATTTTATTTTTTTGACCGAAACTAGTGTATAATATACTATGATTTTTGAACGAAACTCGGATTTCAAAAAGTTTCATAGAATCTAATTTTTAGATGATTTTTTTGCATGGACTTCCATCATAACCTTCCCTCTTAACATATATAAATGATATGTGAAGTCTCTATTATTTCAAATAGTCCCCAATTAAAGTTTATTTCTTTGACCGAAACTAGTGTATAATATACTATGATTTTTGACCGAAACTCGGATTTCGAAAAGTTTCATAGAATCTAATTTTCGAATGATTTTTTGCATGGACTTCCATCATAACCTTCCCTCGTAAAATATATAAATGATATGTGATGTTTTGTATCATTTTGAAGAGTCCCTGATTTAATTCGATTTTTGACCGAAACTAGTATAAACTAGTGTATAATATATTATGATTTTTTGACCGAAACATGCATTTCGCAAAGTTTCATAGAATATATTTTTCATATGATTTTTTTGCATGGACTTCCACCATAACCTTTCCTCTTAACATATATAAATGATCTGAAAAGTCTCGTATCAATTCAAATAGTTCCCAACTAAATTTTATTTTTTTGACCGAAACTAGTGTATAATATACTATGATTTTGGACCGAAACTTGCATTTCAAAAAGTTTCATAGAATCAAATTTTCAGATGATTTTTTTCTTGGACTTCCCTCTTAACATATATAAATGATATATGAAGTCTCGTATCATTTCAAATAGTCCCCAAGTAAATTTTATTTTTTTGACCGAAACTAGTGTATAATATACTATGATTTTTGAACGAAACTCGGATTTCAAAAAGTTTCATAGAATCTAATTTTTAGATGATATTTTTGCATGGACTTCCATCATAACCTTACCTCTTAACATATATAAATGATATGTGAAGTCTCTATTATTTCAAATAGTCCCCAATTAAAGTTTATTTCTTTGACTGAAACTAGTGTATAATATACTATGATTTTTGACCGAAACTCGGATTTCGAAAAGTTTCATAGAATCTAATTTTCGGATGATTTTTTGCATGGACTTCCATCATAACCTTCCCTCGTAAAATATAGAAATGATATGTGATGTTTTGTATCATTTCGAAGAGTCCCCGATTTAATTCGATTTTTGACCAAAACTAGTATAAACTAGTGTATAATATATTATGATTTTTTGACCGAACCATGCATTTCGCAAAGTTTCATAGAATATAGTTTTCATATAATTTTTTTGCATGGAATTCAACCATAACCTTCCCTCTTAACATATATAAATGATCTGAAAAGTCTCGTATCATTTCAAATAGTTCCCAAATAAATTTTATTTTTTTGACCGAAACTAGTGTATAATATACTATGATTTTGGACCGAAACTTGCATTTCAAAAAGTTTCATAGAATCAAAGTTTAATATGATTTTTTTTCTTGGACTTCCCTCTTAACATATATAAATGATATATGAAGTCTCGTATCATTTCAAATAGTCCCCAATTAAATTTTATTTTTTTGACCGAAACTAGTGTATAATATACAATGATTTTTGACCGAAACTCGGATTTCAAAAAGTTTCATAGAATCTAATTTTTAGATGATTTTTTTGCATGGACTTCCATCATAACCTTCCCTCTTAACATATATAAATGATATGTGAAGTCTCTATTATTTCAAATAGTCCCCAATTAAAGTTTATTTCTTTGACCGAAACTAGTGTATAATATACTATGATTTTTGACCGAAACTCGGATTTCGAAAAGTTTCATAGAATCTAATTTTCGAATGATTTTTTGCATGGACTTCCATCATAACCTTCCCTCGTAAAATATATAAATTATATGTGATGTTTTGTATCATTTTGAAGAGTCCCTGATTTAATTCGATTTTTGACCGAAACTAGTATAAACTAGTGTATAATATATTATGATTTTTTGACCGAAACATGCATTTCGCAAAGTTTCATAGAATATAGTTTTCATATGATTTTTTAGCATGGACTTCCACCATAACCTTTCCTCTTAACATATATAAATGATCTGAAAAGTCTCGTATCAATTCAAATAGTTCCCAAATAAATTTTATTTTTTTGACCGAAACTAGTGTATAATATACTATGATTTTGGACCGAAACTTGCATTTCAAAAAGTTTCATAGAATCAAATTTTCAGATGATTTTTTTCTTGGACTTCCCTCTTAACATATATAAATGAAATATGAAGTCTCGTATCATTTCAAATAGTCCCCAAGTAAATTTTATTTTTTTGACCGAAACTAGTGTATAATATACTATGATTTTTGAACGAAACTCGGATTTCAAAAAGTTTCATAGAATCTAATTTTTAGATGATTTTTTTGCATGGACTTCCATCATAACCTTCCCTCTTAACATATATAAATGATATGTGAAGTCTCTATTATTTCAAATAGTCCCCAATTAAAGTTTATTTCTTTGACCGAAACTAGTGTATAATATACTATGATTTTTGACTGAAACTCGGATTTCGAAAAGTTTCATAGAATCTAATTTTCGAATGATTTTTTGCATGGACTTCCATCATAACCTTCCCTCGTAAAATATATAAATGATATGTGATGTTTTGTATCATTTTGAAGAGTCCCTGATTTAATTCGATTTTTGACCGAAACTAGTATAAACTAGTGTATAATATATTATGATTTTTTGACCGAAACATGCATTTCGCAAAGTTTCATAGAATATAGTTTTCATATGATTTTTTAGCATGGACTTCCACCATAACCTTTCCTCTTAACATATATAAATGATCTGAAAAGTCTCGTATCAATTCAAATAGTTCCCAAATAAATTTTATTTTTTTGACCGAAACTAGTGTATAATATACTATGATTTTGGACCGAAACTTGCATTTCAAAAAGTTTCATAGAATCAAATTTTCAGATGATTTTTTTCTTGGACTTCCCTCTTAACATATATAAATGAAATATGAAGTCTCGTATCATTTCAAATAGTCCCCAAGTAAATTTTATTTTTTTGACCGAAACTAGTGTATAATATACTATGATTTTTGAACGAAACTCGGATTTCAAAAAGTTTCATAGAATCTAATTTTTAGATGATTTTTTTGCATGGACTTCCATCATAACCTTCCCTCTTAACATATATAAATGATATGTGAAGTCTCTATTATTTCAAATAGTCCCCAATTAAAGTTTATTTCTTTGACCGAAACTAGTGTATAATATACTATGATTTTTGACTGAAACTCGGATTTCGAAAAGTTTCATAGAATCTAATTTTCGAATGATTTTTTGCATGGACTTCCATCATAACCTTCCCTCGTAAAATATATAAATGATATGTGATGTTTTGTATCATTTTGAAGAGTCCCTGATTTAATTCGATTTTTGACCGAAACTAGTATAAACTAGTGTATAATATATTATGATTTTTTGACCGAAACATGCATTTCGCAAAGTTTCATAGAATATAGTTTTCATATGATTTTTTTGCATGGACTTCCACCATAACCTTTCCTCTTAACATATATAAATGATCTGAAAAGTCTCGTATCAATTCAAATAGTTCCCAAATAAATTTTATTTTTTTGACCGAAACTAGTGTATAATATACTATGATTTTGGACCGAAACTTGCATTTCAAAAAGTTTCATAGAATCAAATTTTCAGATGATTTTTTTCTTGGACTTCCCTCTTAACATATATAAATGATATATGAAGTCTCGTATCATTTCAAATAGTCCCCAAGTAAATTTTATTTTTTTGACCGAAACTAGTGTATAATATACTATGATTTTTGAACGAAACTCGGATTTCAAAAAGTTTCATAGAATCTAATTTTTAGATGATTTTTTTGCATGGACTTCCATCATAACCTTCCCTCTTAACATATATAAATGATATGTGAAGTCTCTATTATTTCAAATAGTCCCCAATTAAAGTTTATTTCTTTGACCGAAACTAGTGTAATATACTATGATTTTTGACCGAAACTCGGATTTCGAAAAGTTTCATAGAATCTAATTTTCGGATGATTTTTTGCATGGACTTCCATCATAACCTTCCCTCGTAAAATATATAAATGATATGTGATGTTTTGTATCATTTCGAAGAGTCCTCGATTTAATTCGATTTTTGACCAAAACTAGTATAAACTGGTGTATAATATATTATGATTTTTTGACCGAACCATGCATTTCGCAAAGTTTCATAGAATATAGTTTTCATATGATTTTTTTGCATGGACTTCCACCATAACCTTCCCTCTTAACATATATAAATGATCTGAAAAGTCTCGTATCATTTCAAATAGTTCCCAAATAAATTTTATTTTTTTGACCGAAACTAGTGTATAATATACTATGATTTTGGACCGAAACTTGCATTTCAAAAAGTTTCATAGAATCAAATTTTCAGTTGATTTTTTTCTTTGACTTCCCTCTTAACATATATAAATGATATATGAAGTCTCGTATCATTTCAAATAGTCCCCAATTAAATTTTATTTTTTTGACCGAAACTAGTGTATAATATACTATGATTTTTGACCGAAACTCGGATTTCAAAAAGTTTCATAGAATCTAATTTTTAGATGATTTTTTTGCATGGACTTCCATCATAACCTTCCCTCTTAACATATATAGATGATATGTGAAGTCTCTATTATTTCAAATAGTCCCCAATTAAAGTTTATTTCTTTGACTGAAACTAGTGTATAATATACTATGATTTTTGACCGAAACTCGGATTTCGAAAAGTTTCATAGAATCTAATTTTCGGATGATTTTTTGCATGGACTTCCATCATAACCTTCCCTCGTAAAATATAGAAATGATATGTGATGTTTTGTATCATTTCGAAGAGTCCCCGATTTAATTCGATTTTTGACCAAAACTAGTATAAACTAGTGTATAATATATTATGATTTTTTGACCGAACCATGCATTTCGCAAAGTTTCATAGAATATAGTTTTCATATGATTTTATTTGCATGGAATTCCACCATAACCTTCCCTCTTAACATATATAAATGATCTGAAAAGTCTCGTATCATTTCAAATAGTTCCCAAATAAATTTTATTTTTTTGACCGAAACTAGTGTATAATATACTATGATTTTGGACCGAAACTTGCATTTCAAAAAGTTTCATAGAATCAAAGTTTAAGATGATTTTTATCTTGGACTTCCCTCTTAACATATATAAATGATATATGAAGTCTCGTATCATTTCAAATAGTCCCCAATTAAATTTTATTTTTTTGACCGAAACTAGTGTATAATATACTATGATTTTTGAACGAAACTCGGATTTCAAAAAGTTTCATAGAATCTAATTTTTAGATGATTTTTTTGCATGGACTTCCATCATAACCTTCCCTCTTAACATATATAAATGATATGTGAAGTCTCTATTATTTCAAATAGTCCCCAATTAAATTTTATTTCTTTGACCGAAACTAGTGTATAATATACTATGATTTTTGACCGAAACTCGGATTTCGAAAAGTTTCATAGAATCTAATTTTCGGATGATTTTTTGCATGGGCTTCCAACATAACCTTCCCTCGTAAAATATATAAATGATATGTGATGTTTTGTATCATTTCGAAGAGTCCTCGATTTAATTCGATTTTTGACCGAAACTAGTATAAACTGGTGTATAATATATTATGATTTTTTGACCGAACCATGCATTTCGCAAAGTTTCATAGAATATAGTTTTCATATGATTTTTTTGCATGGACTTCCACCATAACCTTCCCTCTTAACATATATAAATGATCTGAAATGTCTCGTATCATTTCAAATAGTTCCCAAATAAATTTTTTTTTTTGACCGAAACTAGTGTATAATATACTATGATTTTGGACCGAAACATGCATTTCAAAAAGTTTCATAGAATCAAAGTTTAAGATGATTTTTTTCTTGGACTTCCCTCTTAACATATATAAATGATATATGAAGTCTCGTATCATTTCAAATAGTCCCCAATTAAATTTTATTTTTTTGACCGAAACTAGTGTATAATATACTATGATTTTTGACCGAAACTCGGATTTCAAAAAGTTTCATAGAATCTAATTTTCGGATGATTTTTTGCATGGACTTCCATCATAACCTTCCCTCGTAAAATATATAAATGATATGTGATGTTTTGTATCATTTCGAAGAGTCCCCGATTTAATTCGATTTTTGACCGAAACTAGTATAAACTAGTGTATAATATATTATGATTTTTTGACCGAACCATGCATTTCGCAAAGTTTCATAGAATATAGTTTTCATATGATTTTATTTGCATGGAATTCCACCATAAACTTCCCTCTTAACATATATATAAGATCTGAAAAGTCTCGTATCATTTCAAATAGTTCCCAAATAAATTTTATTTTTTTGACCGAAACTAGTGTATAATATACTATGATTTTGGACCGAAACTTGCATTTCAAAAAGTTTCATAGAATCAAAGTTTAAGATGATTTTTTTCTTGGACTTCCCTCTTAACATATATAAATGATATATGAAGTCTCGTATCATTTCAAATAGTCCCCAATTAAATTTTATTTTTTTGACCGAAACTAGTGTATAATATACTATGATTTTTAAACGAAACTCGGATTTCAAAAAGTTTCATAGAATCTAATTTTTAGATGATTTTTTTGCATGGACTTCCATCATAACCTTCCCTCTTAACATATATAAATGATATGTGAAGTCTCTATTATTTCAAATAGTCCCCAATTAAATTTTATTTCTTTGACCGAAACTAGTGTATAATATACTATGATTTTTGACCGAAACTCGGATTTCGAAAAGTTTCATAGAATCTAATTTTTGGATGATTTTTTGCATGGGCTTCCATCATAACCTTCCCTCGTAAAATATATAAATGATATGTGATGTTTTGTATCATTTCGAAGAGTCCTCGATTTAATTCAATTTTTGACCAAAACTAGTATAAACTGGTGTATAATATATTATGATTTTTTGACCGAACCAGGCATTTCGCAAAGTTTCATAGAATATAGTTTTCATATGATTTTTTTGCATGGACTTCCACCATAACCTTCCCTCTTAACATATATAAATGATCTGGAAAGTCTCGTATCATTTCAAATAGTTCCCAAATAAATTTTATTTTTTTGACCGAAACTAGTGTATAATATACTATGATTTTGGACCGAAACTTGCTTTTCAAAAAGTTTCATAGAATCAAATTTTCAGTTGATTTTTTTCTTTGAATTCCCTCTTAACATATATAAATGATATATGAAGTCTCGTATCATTTCAAATAGTCCCCAAGTAAATTTTATTTTTTTGACCGAAACTAGTGTATAATATACTATGATTTTTGACCGAAACACGGATTTCAAAAAGTTTCATAGAATCTAATTTTTAGATGATTTTTTTGCATGGACTTCCATCATAACCTTCCCTCTTAACATATATAAATGATATGTGAAGTCTCTATTATTTCAAATAGTCCCCAATTAAAGTTTATTTCTTTGACTGAAACTAGTGTATAATATACTATGATTTTTGACCGAAACTCGGATTTCGAAAAGTTTCATAGAATCTAATTTTCGGATGATTTTTTGCATGGACTTCCATCATAACCTTCCCTCGTAAAATATAGAAATGATATGTGATGTTTTGTATCATTTCGAAGAGTCCCCGATTTAATTCGATTTTTGACCAAAACTAGTATAAACTAGTGTATAATATATTATGATTTTTTGACCGAACCATGCATTTCGCAAAGTTTCATAGAATATAGTTTTCATATAATTTTTTTGCATGGAATTCCACCATAACCTTCCCTCTTAACATATATAAATGATCTGAAAAGTCTCGTATCATTTCAAATAGTTCCCAAATAAATTTTATTTTTTTGACCGAAACTAGTGTATAATATACTATGATTTTGGACCGAAACTTGCATTCCAAAAAGTTTCATAGAATCAAAGTTTAATATGATTTTTTTCTTGGACTTCCCTCTTAACATATATAAATGATATATGAAGTCTCGTATCATTTCAAATAGTCCCCAATTAAATTTTATATTTTTGACCGAAACTAGTGTATAATATACTATGATTTTTGACCGAAACTCGGATTTCAAAAAGTTTCATAGAATCTAATTTTTAGATGATTTTTTTGCATGGACTTCCATCATAACCTTCCCTCTTAACATATATAGATGATATGTGAAGTCTCTATTATTTCAAATAGTCCCCAATTAAAGTTTATTTCTTTGACTGAAACTAGTGTATAATATACTATGATTTTTGACCGAAACTCGGATTTCGAAAAGTTTCATAGAATCTAATTTTCGGATGATTTTTTGCATGGACTTCCATCATAACCTTCCCTCGTAAAATATAGAAATGATATGTGATGTTTTGTATCATTTCGAAGAGTCCCCGATTTAATTCGATTTTTGACCAAAACTAGTATAAACTAGTGTATAATATATTATGATTTTTTGACCGAACCATGCATTTCGCAAAGTTTCATAGAATATAGTTTTCATATGATTTTATTTGCATGGAATTCCACCATAACCTTCCCTCTTAACATATATAAATGATCTGAAAAGTCTCGTATCATTTCAAATAGTTCCCAAATAAATTTTATTTTTTTGACCGAAACTAGTGTATAATATACTATGATTTTGGACCGAAACTTGCATTTCAAAAAGTTTCATAGAATCAAAGTTTAAGATGATTTTTATCTTGGACTTCCCTCTTAACATATATAAATGATATATGAAGTCTCGTATCATTTCAAATAGTCCCCAATTAAATTTTATTTTTTTGACCGAAACTAGTGTATAATATACTATGATTTTTGAACGAAACTCGGATTTCAAAAAGTTTCATAGAATCTAATTTTTAGATGATTTTTTTGCATGGACTTCCATCATAACCTTCCCTCTTAACATATATAAATGATATGTGAAGTCTCTATTATTTCAAATAGTCCCCAATTAAATTTTATTTCTTTGACCGAAACTAGTGTATAATATACTATGATTTTTGACCGAAACTCGGATTTCGAAAAGTTTCATAGAATCTAATTTTCGGATGATTTTTTGCATGGGCTTCCAACATAACCTTCCCTCGTAAAATATATAAATGATATGTGATGTTTTGTATCATTTCGAAGAGTCCTCGATTTAATTCGATTTTTGACCGAAACTAGTATAAACTGGTGTATAATATATTATGATTTTTTGACCGAACCATGCATTTCGCAAAGTTTCATAGAATATAGTTTTCATATGATTTTTTTGCATGGACTTCCACCATAACCTTCCCTCTTAACATATATAAATGATCTGAAATGTCTCGTATCATTTCAAATAGTTCCCAAATAAATTTTTTTTTTTGACCGAAACTAGTGTATAATATACTATGATTTTGGACCGAAACATGCATTTCAAAAAGTTTCATAGAATCAAAGTTTAAGATGATTTTTTTCTTGGACTTCCCTCTTAACATATATAAATGATATATGAAGTCTCGTATCATTTCAAATAGTCCCCAATTAAATTTTATTTTTTTGACCGAAACTAGTGTATAATATACTATGATTTTTGACCGAAACTCGGATTTCAAAAAGTTTCATAGAATCTAATTTTCGGATGATTTTTTGCATGGACTTCCATCATAACCTTCCCTCGTAAAATATATAAATGATATGTGATGTTTTGTATCATTTCGAAGAGTCCCCGATTTAATTCGATTTTTGACCGAAACTAGTATAAACTAGTGTATAATATATTATGATTTTTTGACCGAACCATGCATTTCGCAAAGTTTCATAGAATATAGTTTTCATATGATTTTATTTGCATGGAATTCCACCATAAACTTCCCTCTTAACATATATATAAGATCTGAAAAGTCTCGTATCATTTCAAATAGTTCCCAAATAAATTTTATTTTTTTGACCGAAACTAGTGTATAATATACTATGATTTTGGACCGAAACTTGCATTTCAAAAAGTTTCATAGAATCAAAGTTTAAGATGATTTTTTTCTTGGACTTCCCTCTTAACATATATAAATGATATATGAAGTCTCGTATCATTTCAAATAGTCCCCAATTAAATTTTATTTTTTTGACCGAAACTAGTGTATAATATACTATGATTTTTAAACGAAACTCGGATTTCAAAAAGTTTCATAGAATCTAATTTTTAGATGATTTTTTTGCATGGACTTCCATCATAACCTTCCCTCTTAACATATATAAATGATATGTGAAGTCTCTATTATTTCAAATAGTCCCCAATTAAATTTTATTTCTTTGACCGAAACTAGTGTATAATATACTATGATTTTTGACCGAAACTCGGATTTCGAAAAGTTTCATAGAATCTAATTT
This sequence comes from Lathyrus aphaca, assembly GCA_963966055.1. Classification (NCBI taxonomy): domain Eukaryota; kingdom Viridiplantae; phylum Streptophyta; class Magnoliopsida; order Fabales; family Fabaceae; genus Lathyrus; species Lathyrus aphaca. The sequence continues at coordinate 6,611,573 of OZ014522.1, forward strand.
TTGGATGATTTTTTGCATGGGCTTCCATCATAACCTTCCCTCGTAAAATATATAAATGATATGTGATGTTTTGTATCATTTCGAAGAGTCCTCGATTTAATTCAATTTTTGACCAAAACTAGTATAAACTGGTGTATAATATATTATGATTTTTTGACCGAACCAGGCATTTCGCAAAGTTTCATAGAATATAGTTTTCATATGATTTTTTTGCATGGACTTCCACCATAACCTTCCCTCTTAACATATATAAATGATCTGGAAAGTCTCGTATCATTTCAAATAGTTCCCAAATAAATTTTATTTTTTTGACCGAAACTAGTGTATAATATACTATGATTTTGGACCGAAACTTGCTTTTCAAAAAGTTTCATAGAATCAAATTTTCAGTTGATTTTTTTCTTTGAATTCCCTCTTAACATATATAAATGATATATGAAGTCTCGTATCATTTCAAATAGTCCCCAAGTAAATTTTATTTTTTTGACCGAAACTAGTGTATAATATACTATGATTTTTGACCGAAACACGGATTTCAAAAAGTTTCATAGAATCTAATTTTTAGATGATTTTTTTGCATGGACTTCCATCATAACCTTCCCTCTTAACATATATAAATGATATGTGAAGTCTCTATTATTTCAAATAGTCCCCAATTAAAGTTTATTTCTTTGACTGAAACTAGTGTATAATATACTATGATTTTTGACCGAAACTCGGATTTCGAAAAGTTTCATAGAATCTAATTTTCGGATGATTTTTTGCATGGACTTCCATCATAACCTTCCCTCGTAAAATATAGAAATGATATGTGATGTTTTGTATCATTTCGAAGAGTCCCCGATTTAATTCGATTTTTGACCAAAACTAGTATAAACTAGTGTATAATATATTATGATTTTTTGACCGAACCATGCATTTCGCAAAGTTTCATAGAATATAGTTTTCATATTATTTTTTTGCATGGAATTCCACCATAACCTTCCCTCTTAACATATATAAATGATCTGAAAAGTCTCGTATCATTTCAAATAGTTCCCAAATAAATTTTATTTTTTTGACCGAAACTAGTGTATAATATACTATGATTTTGGACCGAAACTTGCATTCCAAAAAGTTTCATAGAATCAAAGTTTAATATGATTTTTTTCTTGGACTTCCCTCTTAACATATATAAATGATATATGAAGTCTCGTATCATTTCAAATAGTCCCCAATTAAATTTTATTTTTTTGACCGAAACTAGTGTATAATATACTATGATTTTTGAACGAAACTCGGATTTCAAAAAGTTTCATAGAATCTAATTTTTAGATGATTTTTTTGCATGGACTTCCATCATAACCTTCCCTCTTAACATATATAGATGATATGTGAAGTCTCTATTATTTCAAATAGTCCCCAATTAAAGTTTATTTCTTTGACTGAAACTAGTGTATAATATACTATGATTTTTGACCGAAACTCGGATTTCGAAAAGTTTCATAGAATCTAATTTTCGGATGATTTTTTGCATGGACTTCCATCATAACCTTCCATCGTAAAATATAGAAATGATATGTGATGTTTTGTATCATTTCGAAGAGTCCCCGATTTAATTCGATTTTTGACCAAAACTAGTATAAACTAGTGTATAATATATTATGATTTTTTGACCGAACCATGCATTTCGCAAAGTTTCATAGAATATAGTTTTCATATGATTTTATTTGCATGGAATTCCACCATAACCTTCCCTCTTAACATATATAAATGATCTGAAAAGTCTCGTATCATTTCAAATAGTTCCCAAATAAATTTAATTTTTTTGACCGAAACTAGTGTATAATATACTATGATTTTGGACCGAAACTTGAATTTCAAAAAGTTTCGTAGAATCAAAGTTTAAGATGATTTTTATCTTGGACTTCCCTCTTAACATATATAAATGATATATGAAGTCTCGTATCATTTCAAATAGTCCCCAATTAAATTTTATTTTTTTGACCGAAACTAGTGTATAATATACTATGATTTTTAAACGAAACTCGGATTTCAAAAAGTTTCATAGAATCTAATTTTTAGATGATTTTTTTGCATGGACTTCCATCATAACCTTCCCTCTTAACATATATAAATGATATGTGAAGTCTCTATTATTTCAAATAGTCCCCAATTAAATTTTATTTCTTTGACCGAAACTAGTGTATAATATACTATGATTTTTGACCGAAACTCGGATTTCGAAAAGTTTCATAGAATCTAATTTTCGGATGATTTTTTGCATGGGCTTCCAACATAACCTTCCCTCGTAAAATATATAAATGATATGTGATGTTTTGTATCATTTCGAAGAGTCCTCGATTTAATTCTATTTTTGACCGAAACTAGTATAAACTGGTGTATAATATATTATGATTTTTTGACCGAACCATGCATTTCGCAAAGTTTCATAGAATATAGTTTTCATATGATTTTTTTGCATGGACTTCCACCATAACCTTCCCTCTTAACATATATAAATGATCTGAAATGTCTCGTATCATTTCAAATAGTTCCCAAATAAATTTTTTTTTTTGACCGAAACTAGTGTATAATATACTATGATTTTGGACCGAAACTTGCATTTCAAAAAGTTTCATAGAATCAAAGTTTAAGATGATTTTTTTCTTGGACTTCCCTCTTAACATATATAAATGATATATGAAGTCTCGTATCATTTCAAATAGTCACCAATTAAATTTTATTTTTTTGACCGAAACTAGTGTATAATATACTATGATTTTTGACCGAAACTCGGATTTCAAAAAGTTTCATAGAATCTAATTTTCGGATGATTTTTTGCATGGACTTCCATCATAACCTTCCCTCGTAAAATATATAAATGATATGTGATGTTTTGTATCATTTCGAAGAGTCCCCGATTTAATTCGATTTTTGACCGAAACTAGTATAAACTAGTGTATAATATATTATGATTTTTTGACCGAACCATGCATTTCGCAAAGTTTCATAGAATATAGTTTTCATATGATTTTATTTGCATGGAATTCCACCATAAACTTCCCTCTTAACATATATATAAGATCTGAAAAGTCTCGTATCATTTCAAATAGTTCCCAAATAAATTTTATTTTTTTGACCGAAACTAGTGTATAATATACTATGATTTTGGACCGAAACTTGCATTTCAAAAAGTTTCATAGAATCAAAGTTTAAGATGATTTTTTTCTTGGACTTCCCTCTTAACATATATAAATGATATATGAAGTCTCGTATCATTTCAAATAGTCCCCAATTAAATTTTATTTTTTTGACCGAAACTAGTGTATAATATACTATGATTTTTAAACGAAACTCGGATTTCAAAAAGTTTCATAGAATCTAATTTTTAGATGATTTTTTTGCATGGACTTCCATCATAACCTTCCCTCTTAACATATATAAATGATATGTGAAGTCTCTATTATTTCAAATAGTCCCCAATTAAATTTTATTTCTTTGACCGAAACTAGTGTATAATATACTATGATTTTTGACCGAAACTCGGATTTCGAAAAGTTTCATAGAATCTAATTTTCGGATGATTTTTTGCATGGGCTTCCATCATAACCTTCCCTCGTAAAATATATAAATGATATGTGATGTTTTGTATCATTTCGAAGAGTCCTCGATTTAATTCGATTTTTGACCAAAACTAGTATAAACTGGTGTATAATATATTATGATTTTTTGACCGAACCAGGCATTTCGCAAAGTTTCATAGAATATAGTTTTCATATGATTTTTTTGCATGGACTTCCACCATAACCTTCCCTCTTAACATATATAAATGATCTGGAAAGTCTCGTATCATTTCAAATAGTTCCCAAATAAATTTTATTTTTTTGACCGAAACTAGTGTATAATATACTATGATTTTGGACCGAAACTTGCTTTTCAAAAAGTTTCATAGAATCAAATTTTCAGTTGATTTTTTTCTTTGACTTCCCTCTTAACATATATAAATGATATATGAAGTCTCGTATCATTTCAAATAGTCCCCAAGTAAATTTTATTTTTTTGACTGAAACTAGTGTATAATATACTATGATTTTTGACCAAAACACGGATTTCAAAAAGTTTCATAGAATCTAATTTTTAGATGATTTTTTTGCATGGACTTCCATCATAACCTTCCCTCTTAACATATATAAATGATATGTGAAGTCTCTATTATTTCAAATAGTCCCCAATTAAAGTTTATTTCTTTGACTGAAACTAGTGTATAATATACTATGATTTTTGACCGAAACTCGGATTTCGAAAAGTTTCATAGAATCTAATTTTCGGATGATTTTTTGCATGGACTTCCATCATAACCTTCCCTCGTAAAATATAGAAATGATATGTGATGTTTTGTATCATTTCGAAGAGTCCCCGATTTAATTCGATTTTTGACCAAAACTAGTATAAACTAGTGTATAATATATTATGATTTTTTGACCGAACCATGCATTTCGCAAAGTTTCATAGAATATAGTTTTCATATAATTTTTTTGCATGGAATTCCACCATAACCTTCCCTCTTAACATATATAAATGATCTGAAAAGTCTCGTATCATTTCAAATAGTTCCCAAATAAATTTTATTTTTTTGACCGAAACTAGTGTATAATATACTATGATTTTGGACCGAAACTTGCATTCCAAAAAGTTTCATAGAATCAAAGTTTAATATGATTTTTTTCTTGGACTTCCCTCTTAACATATATAAATGATATATGAAGTCTCGTATCATTTCAAATAGTCCCCAATTAAATTTTATTTTTTTGACCGAAACTAGTGTATAATATACTATGATTTTTGACCGAAACTCGGATTTCAAAAAGTTTCATAGAATCTAATTTTTAGATGATTTTTTTGCATGGACTTCCATCATAACCTTCCCTCTTAACATATATAGATGATATGTGAAGTCTCTATTATTTCAAATAGTCCCCAATTAAAGTTTATTTCTTTGACTGAAACTAGTGTATAATATACTATGATTTTTGACCGAAACTCGGATTTCGAAAAGTTTCATAGAATCTAATTTTCGGATGATTTTTTGCATGGACTTCCATCATAACCTTCCCTCGTAAAATATAGAAATGATATGTGATGTTTTGTATCATTTCGAAGAGTCCCCGATTTAATTCGATTTTTGACCAAAACTAGTATAAACTAGTGTATAATATATTATGATTTTTTGACCGAACCATGCATTTCGCAAAGTTTCATAGAATATAGTTTTCATATGATTTTATTTGCATGGAATTCCACCATAACCTTCCCTCTTAACATATATAAATGATCTGAAAAGTCTCGTATCATTTCAAATAGTTCCCAAATAAATTTTATTTTTTTGACCGAAACTAGTGTATAATATACTATGATTTTGGACCGAAACTTGCATTTCAAAAAGTTTCATAGAATACAAGTTTAAGTTGATTTTTTTCTTGGACTTCCCTCTTAACATATATAAATGATATATGAAGTCTCGTATCATTTCAAATAGTCCCCAATTAAATTTTATTTTTTTGACCGAAACTAGTGTATAATATACTATGATTTTTGAACGAAACTCGGATTTCAAAAAGTTTCATAGAATCTAATTTTTAGATGATTTTTTTGCATGGACTTCCATCATAACCTTCCCTCTTAACATATATAAATGATATGTGAAGTCTCTATTATTTCAAATAGTCCCCAATTAAATTTTATTTCTTTGACCGAAACTAGTGTATAATATACTATGATTTTTGACCGAAACTCGGATTTCGAAAAGTTTCATAGAATCTAATTTTCGGATGATTTTTTGCATGGGCTTCCATCATAACCTTCCCTCGTAAAATATATAAATGATATGTGATGTTTTGTATCATTTCGAAGAGTCCTCGATTTAATTCGATTTTTGACCGAAACTAGTATAAACTGGTGTATAATATATTATGATTTTTTGACCGAACCATGCATTTCGCAAAGTTTCATAGAATATAGTTTTCATATGATTTTTTTGCATGGACTTCCACCATAACCTTCCCTCTTAACATATATAAATGATCTGAAATGTCTCGTATCATTTCAAATAGTTCCCAAATAAATTTTTTTTTTTGACCGAAACTAGTGTATAATATACTATGATTTTGGACCGAAACTTGCATTTCAAAAAGTTTCATAGAATCAAAGTTTAAGATGATTTTTTTCTTGGACTTCCCTCTTAACATATATAAATGATATATGAAGTCTCGTATCATTTCAAATAGTCCCCAATTAAATTTTATTTTTTTGAACGAAACTAGTGTATAATATACTATGATTTTTGACCGAAACTCGGATTTCAAAAAGTTTCATAGAATCTAATTTTCGGATGATTTTTTGCATGGACTTCCATCATAACCTTCCCTCGTAAAATATATAAATGATATGTGATGTTTTGTATCATTTCGAAGAGTCCCCGATTTAATTCGATTTTTGACCGAAACTAGTATAAACTAGTGTATAATATATTATGATTTTTTGACCGAACCATGCATTTCGCAAAGTTTCATAGAATATAGTTTTCATATGATTTTATTTGCATGGAATTCCACCATAAACTTACCTCTTAACATATATATAAGATCTGAAAAGTCTCGTATCATTTCAAATAGTTCCCAAATAAATTTTATTTTTTTGACCGAAACTAGTGTATAATATACTATGATTTTGGACCGAAACTTGCATTTCAAAAAGTTTCATAGAATCAAAGTTTAAGATGATTTTTTTCTTGGACTTCCCTCTTAACATATATAAATGATATATGAAGTCTCGTATCATTTCAAATAGTCCCCAATTAAATTTTATTTTTTTGACCGAAACTAGTGTATAATATACTATGATTTTTGACCGAAACTCGGATTTCAAAAAGTTTCATAGAATCTAATTTTCGGATGATTTTTTGCATGGACTTCCATCATAACCTTCCCTCGTAAAATATATAAATGATATGTGATGTTTTGTATCATTTCGAAGAGTCCCCGATTTAATTCGATTTTTGACCGAAACTAGTATAAACTAGTGTATAATATATTATGATTTTTTGACCGAACCATGCATTTCGCAAAGTTTCATAGAATATAGTTTTCATATGATTTTATTTGCATGGAATTCCACCATAAACTTCCCTCTTAACATATATATAAGATCTGAAAAGTCTCGTATCATTTCAAATAGTTCCCAAATAAATTTTATTTTTTTGACCGAAACTAGTGTATAATATACTATGATTTTGGACCGAAACTTGCATTTCAAAAAGTTTCATAGAATCAAAGTTTAAGATGATTTTTTTCTTGGACTTCCCTCTTAACATATATAAATGATATATGAAGTCTCGTATCATTTCAAATAGTCCCCAATTAAATTTTATTTTTTTGACCGAAACTAGTGTATAATATACTATGATTTTTGAACGAAACTTGGATTTCAAAAAGTTTCATAGAATCTAATTTTTAGATGATTTTTTTGCATGGACTTCCATCATAACCTTCCCTCTTAACATATATAAATGATATGTGAAGTCTCGATTATTTCAAATAGTCCCCAATTAAATTTTATTTCTTTGACCGAAACTAGTGTATAATATACTATGATTTTTGACCGAAACTCGGATTTCGAAAAGTTTCATAGAATCTAATTTTCGGATGATTTTTTGCATGGGCTTCCATCATAACCTTCCCTCGTAAAATATATAAATGATATGTGATGTTTTGTATCATTTCGAAGAGTCCTCTATTTAATTCGATTTTTGACCAAAACTAGTATAAACTGGTGTATAATATATTATGATTTTTTGACCGAACCAGGCATTTCGCAAAGTTTCATAGAATATAGTTTTCATATGATTTTTTTGCATGGACTTCCACCATAACCTTCCCTCTTAACATATATAAATGATCTGAAAAGTCTCGTATCATTTCAAATAGTTCCCAAATAAATTTTATTTTTTTGACCGAAACTAGTGTATAATATACTATGATTTTGGACCGAAACTTGCATTTCAAAAAGTTTCATAGAATCAAATTTTCAGTTGATTTTTTTCTTTGACTTCCCTCTTAACATATATAAATGATATATGAAGTCTCGTATCATTTCAAATAGTCCCCAAGTAAATTTTATTTTTTTGACCGAAACTAGTGTATAATATACTATGATTTTTGACCGAAACACGGATTTCAAAAAGTTTCATAGAATCTAATTTTTAGATGATTTTTTTGCATGGACTTCCATCATAACCTTCCCTCTTAACATATATAAATGATATGTGAAGTCTCTATTATTTCAAATAGTCCCCAATTAAAGTTTATTTCTTTGACTGAAACTAGTGTATAATATACTATGATTTTTGACCGAAACTCGGATTTCGAAAAGTTTCATAGAATCTAATTTTCGGATGATTTTTTGCATGGACTTCCATCATAACCTTCCCTCGTAAAATATAGAAATGATATGTGATGTTTTGTATCATTTCGAAGAGTCCCCGATTTAATTCGATTTTTGACCAAAACTAGTATAAACTAGTGTATAATATATTATGATTTTTTGACCGAACCATGCATTTCGCAAAGTTTCATAGAATATAGTTTTCATATAATTTTTTTGCATGGAATTCCACCATAACCTTCCCTCTTAACATATATAAATGATCTGAAAAGTCTCGTATCATTTCAAATTGTTCCCAAATAAATTTTATTTTTTTGACCGAAACTAGTGTATAATATACTATGATTTTGGACCGAAACTTGCATTTCAAAAAGTTTCATAGAATCAAAGTTTAATATGATTTTTTTCTTGGACTTCCCTCTTAACATATATAAATGATATATGAAGTCTCGTATCATTTCAAATAGTCCCCAATTAAATTTTATTTTTTTGACCGAAACTAGTGTATAATATACTATGATTTTTGACCGAAACTCGGATTTCAAAAAGTTTCATAGAATCTAATTTTTAGATGATTTTTTTGCATGGACTTCCATCATAACCTTCCCTCTTAACATATATAAATGATATGTGAAGTCTCTATTATTTCAAATAGTCCCCAATTAAAGTTTATTTCTTTGACCGAAACTAGTGTATAATATACTATGATTTTTGACCGAAACTCGGATTTCGAAAAGTTTCATAGAATCTAATTTTCGAATGATTTTTTGCATGGACTTCCATCATAACCTTCCCTCGTAAAATATATAAATTATATGTGATGTTTTGTATCATTTTGAAGAGTCCCTGATTTAATTCGATTTTTGACCGAAACTAGTATAAACTAGTGTATAATATATTATGATTTTTTGACCGAAACATGCATTTCGCAAAGTTTCATAGAATATAGTTTTCATATGATTTTTTAGCATGGACTTCCACCATAACCTTTCCTCTTAACATATATAAATGATCTGAAAAGTCTCGTATCAATTCAAATAGTTCCCAAATAAATTTTATTTTTTTGACCGAAACTAGTGTATAATATACTATGATTTTGGACCGAAACTTGCATTTCAAAAAGTTTCATAGAATCAAATTTTCAGATGATTTTTTTCTTGGACTTCCCTCTTAACATATATAAATGAAATATGAAGTCTCGTATCATTTCAAATAGTCCCCAAGTAAATTTTATTTTTTTGACCGAAACTAGTGTATAATATACTATGATTTTTGAACGAAACTCGGATTTCAAAAAGTTTCATAGAATCTAATTTTTAGATGATTTTTTTGCATGGACTTCCATCATAACCTTCCCTCTTAACATATATAAATGATATGTGAAGTCTCTATTATTTCAAATAGTCCCCAATTAAAGTTTATTTCTTTGACCGAAACTAGTGTATAATATACTATGATTTTTGACCGAAACTCGGATTTCGAAAAGTTTCATAGAATCTAATTTTCGAATGATTTTTTGCATGGACTTCCATCATAACCTTCCCTCGTAAAATATATAAATGATATGTGATGTTTTGTATCATTTTGAAGAGTCCCTGATTTAATTCGATTTTTGACCGAAACTAGTATAAACTAGTGTATAATATATTATGATTTTTTGACCGAAACATGCATTTCGCAAAGTTTCATAGAATATAGTTTTCATATGATTTTTTTGCATGGACTTCCACCATAACCTTTCCTCTTAACATATATAAATGATCTGAAAAGTCTCGTATCAATTCAAATAGTTCCCAAATAAATTTTATTTTTTTGACCGAAACTAGTGTATAATATACTATGATTTTGGACCGAAACTTGCATTTCAAAAAGTTTCATAGAATCAAATTTTCAGATGATTTTTTTCTTGGACTTCCCTCTTAACATATATAAATGATATATGAAGTCTCGTATCATTTCAAATAGTCCCCAAGTAAATTTTATTTTTTTGACCGAAACTAGTGTATAATATACTATGATTTTTGAACGAAACTCGGATTTCAAAAAGTTTCATAGAATCTAATTTTTAGATGATTTTTTTGCATGGACTTCCATCATAACCTTCCCTCTTAACATATATAAATGATATTTGAAGTCTCTATTATTTCAAATAGTCCCCAATTAAAGTTTATTTCTTTGACCGAAACTAGTGTATAATATACTATGATTTTTGACCGAAACTCGGATTTCGAAAAGTTTCATAGAATCTAATTTTCGAATGATTTTTTGCATGGACTTCCATCATAACCTTCCCTCGTAAAATATATAAATGATATGTGATGTTTTGTATCATTTTGAAGAGTCCCTGATTTAATTCGATTTTTGACCGAAACTAGTATAAACTAGTGTATAATATATTATGATTTTTTGACCGAAACATGCATTTCGCAAAGTTTCATAGAATATAGTTTTCATATGATTTTTTTGCATGGACTTCCACCATAACCTTTCCTCTTAACATATATAAATGATCTGAAAAGTCTCGTATCAATTCAAATAGTTCCCAAATAAATTTTATTTTTTTGACCGAAACTAGTGTATAATATACTATGATTTTGGACCGAAACTTGCATTTCAAAAAGTTTCATAGAATCAAATTTTCAGATGATTTTTTTCTTGGACTTCCCTCTTAACATATATAAATGATATATGAAGTCTCGTATCATTTCAAATAGTCCCCAAGTAAATTTTATTTTTTTGACCGAAACTAGTGTATAATATACTATGATTTTTGAACGAAACTCGGATTTCAAAAAGTTTCATAGAATCTAATTTTTAGATGATTTTTTTGCATGGACTTCCATCATAACCTTCCCTCTTAACATATATAAATGATATTTGAAGTCTCTATTATTTCAAATAGTCCCCAATTAAAGTTTATTTCTTTGACCGAAACTAGTGTATAATATACTATGATTTTTGACCGAAACTCGGATTTCGAAAAGTTTCATAGAATCTAATTTTCGGATGATTTTTTGCATGGACTTCCATCATAACCTTCCCTCGTAAAATATATATATGATATGTGATGTTTTGTATCATTTCGAAGAGTCCTCGATTTAATTCGATTTTTGACCAAAACTAGTATAAACTGGTGTATAATATATTATGATTTTTTGACCGAACCATGCATTTCGCAAAGTTTCATAGAATATAGTTTTCATATGATTTTTTTGCATGGACTTCCACCATAACCTTCCCTCTTAACATATATAAATGATCTGAAAAGTCTCGTATCATTTCAAATAGTTCCCAAATAAATTTTATTTTTTTGACCGAAACTAGTGTATAATATACTATGATTTTGGACCGAAACTTGCATTTCAAAAAGTTTCATAGAATCAAATTTTCAGTTGATTTTTTTCTTTGACTTCCCTCTTAACATATATAAATGATATATGAAGTCTCGTATCATTTCAAATAGTCCCCAATTAAATTTTATTTTTTTGACCGAAACTAGTGTATAATATACTATGATTTTTGACCGAAACTCGGATTTCAAAAAGTTTCATAGAATCTAATTTTTAGATGATTTTTTTGCATGGACTTCCATCATAACCTTCCCTCTTAACATATATAGATGATATGTGAAGTCTCTATTATTTCAAATAGTCCCCAATTAAAGTTTATTTCTTTGACTGAAACTAGTGTATAATATACTATGATTTTTGACCGAAACTCGGATTTCGAAAAGTTTCATAGAATCTAATTTTCGGATGATTTTTTGCATGGACTTCCATCATAACCTTCCCTCGTAAAATATAGAAATGATATGTGATGTTTTGTATCATTTCGAAGAGTCCCCGATTTAATTCGATTTTTGACCAAAACTAGTATAAACTAGTGTATAATATATTATGATTTTTTGACCGAAACATGCATTTCACAAAGTTTCATAGAATATAGTTTTCATATGATTTTTTTGCATGGACTTCCACCATATTCTTTCCTCTTAACATATATAAATGATCTGAAAAGTCTCGTATCAATTCAAATAGTTCCCAAATAATTTTATTTTTTTGACCGAAACTAGTGTATAATATACTATGATTTTGGACCGAAACTTGCATTTCAAAAAGTTTCATAGAATCAAATTTTCAGATGATTTTTTTCTTGGACTTCCCTCTTAACATATATAAATGAAATATGAAGTCTCGTATCATTTCAAATAGTCCCCAAGTAAATTTTATTTTTTTGACCGAAACTAGTGTATAATATACTATGATTTTTGACCGAAACTTGCATTTCGAAAAGTTTCATACTATCTAATTTTCGGATGATTTTTTGCATGGACTTCCATCAAAACCTTCCCTCGTAAAATATATAATAATATATGAAGTTTCGTATCATTTCGAACAGTCCCCGATTTAATTCGATTTTTGACCGAAACTAGTATAAACCAGTGTATAATATATTATGATTTTTTGACCGAAACTTGCATTTTGCAAAGTTTCATAGAATCTAGTTTTCAGATGATTTTTTAGCATGGACTTCCATCATAACCTTCCCTCTTAACATATACAAAAGATCTGAAAAATCTCGTATCATTTCAAATAGTCCCCAATTAAATTTTATTTTTTTGACCGAAACTAGTGTATAATATACTATGATTTTTTACCGAAACTCGGATTTCAAAAAGTTCCATAGAATCTAATTTTTAGATGATTTTTTTTCATGGACTTCCATCATAACCTTCCCTCTTAACATATAGAAATGATATGTGATGTTTTGTATCATTTCGAAGAGTCCCCAATTTAATTCGATTTTTGACTGAAACTAGTATAAACTAGTGTATAATATATTATGCTTTTTTGACTGAACCATGCATGTCGCAAAGTTTCGTAGAATATAGTTTTCATATAATTTGTTTGCATGGACTTCCACCATAACCTTCCCTCTTAACATATATAAATGATCTGAAAAGTCTCGTATCATTTCAAATAGTCCCCAATTAAATTTTATTTTTTTGACTTAAACTAGTGTATAATATACTATGATTTTGGACCGAAACTTGCATTTCAAAAAGTTTCATAGAATCTAATTTTCAGATGATTTTTTTTCTTGGACTTCCTTCAAAACTTTCCCTCTTAACATATATAAATGATAAATGACGTCTCGTATCATTTCAAATAGTCATCAATTAAATTTTATTTTTTTGACCGAAACTAGTGTATAATATACTATGATTTTTGACCGAAACTTACATTTCAAAAAGTTTCATACAATCTAATTTTCGGATGATTTTTTGCATGGACTTCCATCATAACCTTCCCTCGTAAAATATATATTAATATGTGAAGTTTCGTATCATTTCGAACAGTCCCCGATTTATTTCGATTTTTGACCGAAACTAGTATAAACCAGTGTATAATATATTATGATTTTTTGACCGAAACATGCATTTTGCAAAGTTTCATAGAATCTAGTTTTCAGATGATTTTTTTGCATGGACTTCCATCATAACCTTCCCTCTTAACATATATAAATGATCTGAAAAATCTCGTATCATTTCAAATAGTCCCCAATTAAATTTTATTTTTTTGACCGAAACTAGTGTATAATATACTATGATTTTTGACCGTAACTCGGATTTCAAAAAGTTCCATAGAATCTAATTTTTAGATGATTTTTTTATCATCGACTTCCATCATAACCTTCCCTCTTAACATATATAAATGATATTTGAAGTCTCGTATCATTTCAAATAGTCCCCAATTAAAGTTTATTTTTTTGACTGAAACTAGTGTATAATATACTATGATTTTTGACCGAAACTCGGATTTCGAAAAGTTTCATAGAATCTAATTATCGGATGATTTTTTGCATGGACTTCCATCATAACCTTCCCTCTTAAAATATAGAAATGATATGTGATGTTTTGTATCATTTCGAAGAGTCCCCGATTTAATTCGATTTTTGACCGAAACTAGTATAAACTAGTGTATAATATATTATGATTTTTTGACCGAACCATGCATTTCGCAAAGTTTCATAGAATATAGTTTTCATATAATTTTTTTGCATGGACTTCCACCATAACCTTCCCTCTTAACATATATATAAATGATCTGAAAAGTATCGTATCATTTCAAATAGTCCCCAATTAAATTTTATTTTTTTGACTTAAACTAGTGTATAATATACTATGATTTTGGACCGAAACTAGCATTTCAAAAACTTTCATAGAATCTAATTTTCAGATGATTTTTTTTCTTGGACTTCCTTCAAAACCTTCCCTCTTAACATATATAAATGATAAATGACGTCTCGTATCATTTCAAATAGTCCCCAATTAAATTTTATTTTTTTGACCGAAACTAGTGTATAATATACTATGATTTTTGACCGAAACTTGCATTTCGAAAAGTTTCATACTATCTAATTTTCGGATGATTTTTTGCATGGACTTCTATCATAACCTTACCTCGTAAAATATATAATAATATATGAAATTTCGTATCATTTCGAATAGTCCCCGATTTAATTCGATTTTTGATCGAAACTAGTATAAACCACTGTATAATATATTATGATTTTTTTACCAAATATTGCGTTTTGCAAAGTTTCATAGAATCTAGTTTTCAGATGATATTTTTGCATGGACTTCCATCATAACCTTCCCTCTTAACATATATAAATGATCTGAAAAGTCTCGTATCATTTCAAATAGTCCCCAATTAAATTTTATTTTTTTGACCGAAACTAGTGTATAATATACAATGATTTTTGACCAAAACTTGCATTTCGATAAGTTTCATACAATCTAATTTTTGGATGATTTTTTTCATGGACTTCCATCATAACCTTCCCTCGTAAAATACATAATAATATGTGAAGTTTCGTATCATTTTGAACAGTCCCCGATTTAATTCGATTTTTGAACGAAACTAGTATAAACCAGTGTATAATATATTTTAATTTTTTGACCGAAACTTGCATTTCGCAAAGTTTCATAGAATCTAGTTTTCAGATGATTTTTTTTCATTAGACTTTCATCATAACCTTCCCTCTTAACATATATTGATGATCTGAAAAGTCTCGTATAATTTCAAATAATCCCCAATTAAATTGTAATATTTTGACCGAAACTAATGTATAATATACTATGATTTTTGACCGATTTTTTGACCGAAACTTGCATTTCGCAAAGTTTCATAGAATCTAGTTTTCAGATGATTTTTTTGCATGGACTTCCATCATAACCTTCCCTATTAACATATATAAATGATCTGAAAAGTCTCGTATAATTTCAAATAATCCCCAATTAAAATTTAATTTTTTGACCGAAACTAGTGTATAATATACTATGATTTTTGACCGATTTTTTGACCGAAACTTGCATTTCGCAAAGTTTCATAGAATCTAGTTTTCAGATGAATTTTTTGCATGGACTTCCATCATAACCTTCCCTCTTAACATATATAAATGATCTGAAAAGTCTCGTATAATTTCAAATAGTCCCCAATTAAATTTTATTTTTTTGACCGAAACTAGTGTATAATATACTATGATTTTGACCGAAACTCGGATTTCAAAATGTTTCATAGAATCTAATTTTCAAATGATTTTTTTGCATGGACTTCCATCATAACCTTCCCTCTTAACATATATAAATGATTTGTGAAGTCTCGTATCATTTCAAATAGTCCCCAATTAAATTTTATTTTTTTGACCGAAACTATTGTATAATATACTATGATTTTTGACCGAAACTTGCATTTCGAAAAGTTTCATACAATCTAATTTTCGGATGATTTTGTGCATGGACTTCCATCATAACCTTCCCTCGTAAAATATATAATAATATGTGAAGTTTTGTATCATTTCGAACAGTCCCCGATTTAATTCGATTTTTGACCGAAACTAGTATACACCAGTGTATAATATATTATGATTTTTTGACCGAAACTTGCATTTCGCAAAGTTTCAAAGAATCTAGTTTTTAGATGATTTTTTTTCATTGGACTTCCATCATAACCTTCCCTCTTAACATATATAAATGATCTGAAAAGTCTCGTATAATTTCAAATAATCTCCAATTAAATTTTAATTTTTTGACCGAAACTAGTGTATAATATACTATGATTTTTGACCGATTTTTTGACCGAAACATGCATTTCGCAAAGTTTCATAGAATCTAGTTTTTAGATGATTTTTTTGCATGGACTTCCATCATAACCTTCCCTCTTAACATATATAAATGATCTGAAAAGTCTCGTATAATTTCAAATAATCCCCAATTAAAATTTAATTTTTTGACCGAAACTAGTGTATAATATACTATGATTTTTGACCGATTTTTTGACCGAAACTTGCATTTCGCAAAGTTTCATAGAATCTAGTTTTCAGATGATTTTTTTGCATGGACTTCCATCATAACCTTCCCTCTTAACATATATAAATGATCTGAGAAGTCTCGTATAATTTCAAATAGTCCCCAATTAAATTTTATTTTTTTGACCGAAACTAGTGTATAATATACTATGATTTTGACCGAAACTCGGATTTCAAAAAGTTTCATAGAATCTAATTTTCAAATGATTTTCTTGCATGGACTTCCATCATAACCTTCCCTCTTAACATATATAAATGATTTGTGACGTCTCGTATCATTTCAAATAGTCCCCAATTAAATTTTATTTTTTTGACCGAAACTAGTGTATAATATACTATGATTTTTGACCGAAACTTGCATTTCGAAAAGTTTCATACTATCTAATTTTCGGATGATTTTTTGCATGGATTTCCGTCATAACCTTCCCTCATAAAATATATAATAATATGTGAAGTTTCGTATCATTTCGAACAGTCCTCGATTTAATTCGATTTTTGACCGAAACTAGTATAAACCAGTGTATAATATATTATGATTTTTTGACCGAAACTTGCATTTCGCTAAGTTTCATAGAATCTAGTTTTCAGATGATTTTTTTGCATGGACTTCCATCATAACCATTCCTATTTACATATATAAATGATATATGAAGTCTCGTATCATTTCAAATAGTCCTCAATTAAATTTTATTTTTTTGACCGAAACTAGTGTTTAATATACTATGATGTTTTACTGAAACTAGCATTTCGAAAGGTTTTTTAGAATCTAATTTTCGGATGATTTTTCGCATGGACTTCCATCATAACCTTCCCTCGTAAAATATATAAATGATATGTGATGTTTTGTATCATTTCGAAGAGTCCCCGATTTAATTCGATTTTTGACCGAAACTAGTATAAACTAGTATATAATATATTATGATTTTTTGATCGAAACATGCATTTCACCAAGTTTCATAGAATATAGTTTTCATATGATTTTTTTGCATGGACTTCCACCATAACCTTCCCTCTTAACATATATAAATGATCTGAAAAGTCTCGTATCATTTCAAATAGTCCCCAATTAAATTTTATTTGTCACAACTTTATGTCCATAAATCATTCTTTTAGGTCCATTTCTTTTTCAAACCATATATTTTATTCATTAATCCATTTTGACTTCATTATCAATTTTAAATTTCAAGCCATGTCATGCTTAATATCATTATACCTGAACCACTTTTTCCAGATTCCAATTTTTTAAGATTTCACTTTTGATTTCAATTGTATCAATGTTAGCCTATCTTCTTTTTTATGACCATTTTTCAATATAATTACACCACATATTTTCAAAATTCATCATGTTGGTAGTAAAAAGCCATAACAGAAAAAGTTCAACAAAAATAACAGGAGTTTAGTTTAACTAACATAACAACCAAAAAATCAGTTACAGAATGAAAAAACAGTTATAATCCATAACAGAAGGAGGAGATTGGATACAGATTTTTATTTTTTTCAGAATTCAATATAGAGAAAAAATGACAGAAAAACTCTCACAAAAAAAAGGCTCATAACAGAATATAGAATAAAAGGAAGAACTGAGAACAAAAAAAAAGGGCAGAACTTCGGAAATCTTCTTCAACCTCAATCCTGCATTCTCTACACCATCACAGATCTTCATTCATCACTTCATCTCCATCAACTCTTCTTCCAATCTTCTATATCCCAAAAAACAACCACCGAATCATCACCTCCTTCAGATTTCTTTATCATCCTCTTCAAAATCTGCAGCAAGATTCATTGAATAAAACACAAATCCTTCCATCTCTAATCTTCAGTATTATTCAAAAGGTGGAATCTTGAATCAACATCAATACCTTCAATCAACTGCAATGATTCAATTCGGCTCAGAATTGTCCAAGAACAATAGGTCCCGCCTCGACATCGACGTTGCAACCTTGATTACTTCAGCATCGATTCAAACCTGTGATTCAAAATCCCTGCATCATCATTTCTGAACGCATCATCAATCGCGAAAAAACTATATAGTCTTCAGCATCTCATCGTGGAAGCTTCATCACGATTCTTCAACGATTCACCGCCATCACCAAGATTTCGTCAATCACGTCTTCATTAATAAACAACAATACCAAACCTGCAATGAATTCAGAATCAAGAAAGAAATAAATCAACAACATATCGCAACAAGAGAGTCGAGCGGAAAATTTCAACAAAAAGTTCAGTATCACAGCTCAAGAAGATGAAGTACAGGATTGCGATTCAGAGTTCACATCAATGGGGACGTGGTAAAGACTCGTACCTGAACACCTCCATTGGATCAATGTAAACCGCATTTTAGTCTCCGCCACATCTCGCAGGGCAGTACGATTTGTTTTCAGTCTTTTCCATTATTCAGCTTCATCAATCCGCTCCACCTTCACCATCTCTTCACGGAATCTTCATGGAATCTTCATCAATCTCCCACCAATATTCATCAATCTTCAGCTCTCGCAACTCCGAATCATCACTCCAATCACACATCTTCATCAATAAAACCCATCAATACCTGCATCATCATCAAACATCAACAACTCAAATTAACAAGAGCTTTGATTGGGAGAGGAAGAAGAAGGAAAGAACGTGTCGAATTGAAGAAGAAGAATCTCAACTGAATGATGAATTCGCAGTTTCTACAGCAACAAATTATAATCCGTACCAGAAGAGTTTCGAACCGAGATTTACGCAAGATTGTTCGGACTAATTTTCCGCTGATAAGAGCTTAACGTGATTAAGGTTTTTTCCGCCTTCGACCGGTGTAAGGCCATCGTGTGGCAAAGATAGCTGTCATTGATATTCGTTGATCGGGGACAAGGTGAAGGTTGCGATGGTGGTCCTTTGGTCTGCGGCGAAGATTTGTGACGGCCTGGAGGTGAGCAAATCAAATTGAAGAAGAGGAACATCGTGCTCGGAGAAGTTGAAGAAAGAGGCGTAGGCGGTGAGTCTCGTTGGAGAACAGAAACTCCAAGAAGAAGAAGAACGACACTGTGAAAAGGATGAGGTGGAGGCGCCGTTTAGGGAAGAAGAGGAAGAGTGATTAGGTCAGGTTATGTTGTTTGTATTTTATGAAGATGCACTTGGATCAGGCTCTTGGTGTTCAGCCCATGGGATTGCTTTTCTCATCGTTGTTTTCGGAATCACACCCTCTCCCTGCGTTAAGCATCATGTGACTGGGCCTCAGCCCAAAGAAGATCTACTGGAACCTCCCTCATTACTCTCGCACTCCCTGCGGATATTGGTAGACAGATTGGGCCTTGGGCCATCTCACTATTGATACCTTGGGTCTGCTTCAGCATTTCTCTATTTTCTTTATTTTGTAGAGTTTCTAATTATTTTTTCTTGACAAAAATCATGATTTAATATTCTTGTTGAATTGTTTTTATGGATTAATATCTTGATCTATATCTTGTCAATTTCAATTAGAATTTTTACTAATTTTAATTATGATTGTGAATTAATTTTGGATTAAATTGTTCATGAGTTTTTCGTTCGATTCGTATCGATTTCGGATATGGTGGATCTTCACAAAGAGATTATGGAAGATAAGCATTTATTTTGCTTATGGAGATTACAAAACATTGCTTGAAGTTTTGGATTTCTAGTGTGTGAAGAATCGGCACTTCGACCAAGTAAGTAATCTCGAAAATCACTCTTTTCACCCCCTTCCATTATGTCTTTAGATTTTAGTTTTTGTTTTAATATAGCTTAGAAATAATTCCATAAAAAGTAGTAAAATTCATCATAAAATTCTATAAAAAAATCCAGTAGCTTAATAATTCGTATTAGAAATTGTTGACACTTTTATTTTCTGAATTTTTGTTATTTTGGATTTAATTTCGATTTTTCTCTTACTTAGCATTTTATTGAATTTCTTTTAACTGCACTTGTTTTTGTTCATTATATTTTTTCAACTTCCAGTAGGATTTTTGACCCATTCTTTTTGCTATAATTAGAGGACTAATAATAGAATTTAGGATATTGTTTGGTAGATTTTTAGGCCATTTTATCCCCTGTTTTGGTAGCTTAATCCATAGAAAATAATAGTTAATCCTTAAGTAGATTTAAGTGATTTTTAGACATAGTTAACTTCTGATTTTTTAGGATATTTTTTAGCACAATATAATAATCATTTTTAGGACCCTATAGAATTAATTCCATATTTTTTCCAGGACTTTTAATATTTTTAGTGTATTAATCTTTAGGTCTTGTTACATGTAAAATTCACCTAGTTTAGTTTAGAATATTTGGATCCATTAAGAACTAGTTTAATTAGGTTTAATCTTAGGATACTAAAATGACTTAGTATAGTTTAATTACTGATTTTTAGAATGATAATATTAGATAGTTCCCTTAGTTTTAGGACTTAGGCTTAGAATTTCTAATAAATAGACTCAGATGAAGTTTAGGCTTGTTTTGGTTTTATACCTTTAAATGCATTTGTCTTAGATTTCATTTCTTATTCCATTTTAATGCCTTGCCTTAGTATTTGAATTTTTCACTTGAATAGGTTTCCCTTTGTTTTTAGAATCAACTTAACTTCCTTAGGAAGTAAGTTGAATTCTAGTAGTTCCTAGTTCCTTTCTTCATTAGGTTTAGAAAACCACACAAACCATTAGGACCACTTGTGAATAAATAAACAAAATTAGGATTGATTCTTAGTCCCTTAGATTTTGCCTTTTGCAACTTGAGTCCTTCTTTCTCTCCTCATAAAGAAAAGCAATAAAACACTTAAGAAAAACAGAACTTTCTTGTACGACACGGGACTTTGTTGCGGAGTGCTTATACGCGTCCTGTTTCGGGGCGAGGTGTAAGTACTTACCGCGATGGATAGGTCTTAGTATGAGAATGTTCACAAACAAATTCAAAACACTTCTCATAAAAGACAAAAACAAATAATAAGCAACTATCCTGCGGGAACTTCTCTTTCTCATCTCATTCAATCTGAACGCGAACTCGCGACGACTTGTCTCTTTGCAAGACGGTAAACACACTCGTACCAGACGAGCCTGCAACACCTGAGCATAGACATACGCAGTTCCAACTGTAAAAAACACAAACAAATAGATCCCGCCTTAGTTAGGAGAACTACGTCGACTCTGATCCTCATTTTCCCGATGAGGTACGTAGGCAGTGGGGTAGGGCCCATTCGAGCACATTCTTTATTTTCCCTACATTTTCCCCATTCTTTCTTTTTGTTCTCTTTTTGTTCCATTTCTCATTTCAGTTCCAGTTCCAGTAACAATTTTATTTAGCAACATCTTATTTTCTCACTCTTTGAAACAAACACATAAGCGTGGATCCCGTCGGGTACGGCGGACGATCTGGGGTGCTAATACCTTCCCAGGTCGTAATCGAATCCGGAACCCAGATCTTTGGTTCGCAAGGCCTTGGCCTTTCCTTCTTCCTCAGGTTTGTGCAACATTACCTTTCCCATTCATTCGGGATAAAAATGCATGGCTGGCGACTCTACCTTTTCCGCGCCACTTTCGCGTTTGTACTAGGATGAAAATCCCGGGAGCGACACCATGTGAAGGGATGTTTGGTAACTTATGAGGATCAGGAGGATCGTGATATGTATGATTATGTTCATGCATGTATTTTCTTTTGTACGCATAATCGAGTTTTGCATATGCATGTATGGTGGGTGGGATAATCACGTCTCAGAAGAAGCGTAAGTAATTATCCGGATTCATAGTGAATCAATGGTATAGGGATGATCGTGTCTCAGTATGAGTGTAAGCGATGCATCCGGGGTTCGAATCAATGAACCATTGTTGAGTTGGTACCGCATTATCATTGTGTCTTGGAATCACTTTGCATTTTATTGAATGAATGATATGTGATATATGTTGTTGGATTGTGTGGGATTACCCTTTAAGATGTTAAATGCACCGTTAAAATATTGAATTGTTTTCTCACCCCTTTGTTATTTTTGTTGTGTCTGTACTTCTTAAGAAGTACAGATAAACCAGGTACTTAAGAGTGCTTTGGAGTCGTGTTGATTGTTCTAGTCATAGGTGTAACACGGTAGAAGAACTGACTTTCTATAAATGTTGCGGATAGCAAGAGTCGCCACCGACTTTTATTTTATCCAAAAGGAAAGGACATAAAAGAACAGGAAAGACCTTAAAAAGATTTTAGGTTCAGGGGGTAGGTTATACAAAGGGAAGGTGTTAGCACCCTTTATATCCATGGTTATCCATGGGCTCTTAGTTACTTAGCTCACTTTGAATTGTTTTGAAAAGGTGTAGTGTGTGATTAGAAACTTTCTAAGTACTTTGTAATGATCCTCGTATGGATGTATACAAAGACTTATTTTTGAAAAATTTTGTTTGAAAAGTGTGGTATGAAGAGTATTTTGAAAGGTGAGCAAGTAATTAGGAGGAACCTACCCTATATGAAATATTTACTGTTCTTTATGTCTTTTCAAAGGTAAGACTATCCCTATTATTAAGGAATAGGTAGTCATTACCTTGGATGTTAAGGGACATATGTAGGGACATCTGGATATAGGCAACTGTAAGGTGTCTTTAGCAACTCGTAGGGACTTATCATCTTTTATTCGAAGGGACAAGATCATTTATCGTAGGCAACATCGAAGGGACTTGATCTTATAGAATGAAGGGACTTGATGATATTTGTGAAGGGACTTTGCTTAAGACACCTTACTTGACCTTTTGAAATAGGGAACATGAGAGGTGACTCTAGAAAGTGCAAGATTGTGATCAAAGATCGACTTACGTGTGTGCGTGTTCATATTCAAATATTTATCTTGTTTAAGTTAATTATTCTAAATTAATTTTAATTACAAGTATGTTATTCACACCCTAGAATTACTAACCATACAGTAAATACAATCATAATAAGAATAAAGCAAAAATATAAATCTAAACTATTACAAAGCTTCGGGACAATTACAATATAATTGAGAAATATAATAAAGATAAATAATAATAAATAAGCAATAATAATCAATAACAATAAGAATTAAGAATAAAGGTTAGAAAAATATAAATAAGAGAAATAAGAAATTAGCAAAACAAATAAATATTAGAAAAGATTTTTTTAGATTTAATTAAGAAAATAGGTTTTAATAATAATAAATAAATACTAAATTATTCACATATTTAACAAATGATTAATGATTAATTATAATTTATAAAAATATTAGGTTAAATTTTAAAGTTAAGAAAAACTAGGGTTAGGGTTAGGGTTATAAAAATTAGGGTTAAGGTTATGGTTATGAGAATTAGGGTTTTTGATTATTAATTTAAACCTAATTAGTTTATTTACAAAAAAATATGTACAATATTAATAAATATACAATTATAAAATAAATATAAACAATTTGATTTTAGGAAATTAAATTTTGAATTTTTAAAATATGAGTTCTTATATAAGAAAATAATATAAACATTTGTTTTAGAAATTGTTTTTTTAAGAAAATTAAATAGATTAAATAAATATAAAATTAACAAGAACAAAATAAAAAAAATTGAGAAAAAGAACATACCTGGGGCTGGGATTCGAACCCAGACCCTAGGCTTTCCACACTCTGGACCAACAACGTTACCACCAGGCCATGCGCGTCTTGGCATTCATGATAGGAGTAGCAATCCTTTTATTATAAACCTGTAAAGATAAAAATAAAAACGCAACAAAACAAAATGGCCTAGGGGGAATCGAACCCAGGACCATCATATTCACACACAAACACACAAACCAGCTGAGCCACATGGGGCGCGTTATACATACCATCAGTAATAAAACATTATATTTTAAAACCAATTTTTGAATTTTAATTTCAGCGCCAATTCATCATCTTTTTCCTTGGTTCCTGCGAATGTACCTGCGAAATTACATACAAGATTTCCTGCGAATTTTTCCATATTCATAACCTGCGAATATCGTATCTTATAGCCAGACCCATGGTTTCATCAAATTAATTAGGTTAATGTGATCCTTGGGATGTATACAGTCTAGCCATGGTCTTTGAATGGATTTATATTGCTCCACACACAAAACCCTAAAACGAGCTACAAACCCTAACAATGGTGGAACTCCAAACCTGCATCGAAACTCATAACAACCCACCCAGAATCCATCTACATCATTCAACAAACAATATTACCAGCTCAAAATTGATTAATCATGCATTAAACTTATGAATCGAAAAAAAATAAACTTGACATAAAACCGATTAGGTTTTCATTATTCATGAGGTTATGGATGCTTATGATGGTGCAAATAGTATCAAGAGAGTCCAAGGATCATGTTTATTTCCTTATAATACCTTTAATTGCCCTGTAAATATGAAACCGAAAATTGAAATTTTAAGGAAAATTTTGAATGTGAAAAGTGTTCTTGGAGGCTGCCAAAATCGTCCCCTCTGTTTGTGATCACTTGTATACTTATATTAGAAGCAAATTAGGTCAGAAAGTTGTAGGTTTATGGGCTTTTTAGAGATTACTTGATCATGAAGATTCAACTTGCTATTTTGGTCAAAAAATCACACAAATCCTTTCCCCTTTGGTTGAGCACGAATTTGAATCTCCCAATCAACTTTAAATCATGTTTATGAGTTTCTAGAATGAGAATCATATCAAATATTGAGCTTTTCATATTTTATTTTGATTTAAAATGATTTTTAATGTATAAAATCAAAATAAATAAAATAAAATTAATAAAAATCTGAATAAATGATATTTGATTCGTGCATGATGTCATGGTAGTGATTGGGTCATAAAAATGCAAGCCCATGTGGAAAGAATTGGTTCTAAGACCCTATTTGCTCAATAAACCTCTCAAAAATTTCCCAACTTTGCAAAGACACAAATCCATCAATTTTAAGGCTATGAAGGTGTTCTTGGACATGTTGGAAAGCTTAAAGAGTCCTTTAACAAACCTATTTGGTCTCATGTCCATATCTTTTACCATTTTCAAGTTATGCCCTTTGGAAGATGTTGACTTTTTGTTGACTTTTAAAATGACCTATAATGTCTTAACCCATACCTTCCAAATGAAGCATTTTTGGGCTTGGCTTGTGAGACGCAAATTTGTAGAGAATTCAATTTCCTTCAAAATGAGCTTTCTATGGAAAATTATTTATGAAGCATGTGAAAGTTATGGCTGGTCAAAGTTCAGTTGACTTTTCCTGTGAAAACCCTAATTTAGAAACTCCTGATTCTTGATGATCTGAAATCTCCTTGATGAATCATGATCAACCCTTGATCAAATGATGAATTTTAATTCATATACTTGATGTTGGCAAAAAAATCATGAAGTTTGACTTTGGTTTGACCATAGTTGACTTCAGTTTGACTTTTTAACCACTTTGACTGATTTTTGCATATCTGATCATCTGACTGAGCAAACCTTTTGGGAAAGCCTTGAAACTTGACATAGGGATTCTTGAAGACATGTGGGATGTTATGAAGTTCACTTGAGGCCTTTGAAGTCCATTTATCCTGATGAAATCCAAAACCCTAGTTTAGGGTGCATTGCTTAGGAGGATGCTTTGTCTGAGGGAATTGTCAAACTTTCTGACTAATTGTAAACCTTGTGAACCTCTTGGGATACCTTGTGAACCTATTGGGACACCTTGGTACACAATTCCTTGACTAGGGTAGGGAAAATTTTGGCGTGCAACAGCTGCCCCTGTTCAATTTTCTGAAACCTGAGGAGTTAGATTGGCTTGTGTGCCATTCGTGACTCGGAAGGTTGAAGGGGATTGAACAAAAAAGCCCAAAAATTTGCACTCACTGGTGCGCAAAGTAACACTGTTTATTGGTTGTATCTGCTTGAGTGGGCTTGAAGATGCCACTTAGAGGAACTGGAGATGGGCTTATAGATGTCATCCATAATATCAGAAGGTGATAGTATCTTTATGTTGTCACTGGATATCAGTACTAGGTCTTCGTATAGGCCGTCTTTGAATCATTCCTGTAACATGGTTTGAGTTGAATGCCAGCACTAGATCTTCGTATAGATCGTCTCTGCATTATCTCTGGGGAAAAAGAATATCCTTCATTAAGTGTCAGTGCTTAGATCTTCGTATAGATCGTCTCTGAACCATTTTTAGGAACATACTTTAATTTAAGCATCAGAATCAAACCTTCGTGGCGATCTTTTATGAATTGCTTTTGGTAATATCTTGGGCTAAGTACAAGATCTTTGTATCGATCATTTATGTACCATCCCACAGATAAACTGTTGCATAGACCATTAGAAATAAATCTTCGTAGCAATTATCTCTTCTGGAAATATCCCGGATTAGGTAATAGATCTTTGTATAGACCATTTAAATACCTTCCCAAGAACAAAAAGAATATCAGGATTAAATCTTTGTGGCGGTTATCCCTGAACTTCTTCTGAAAGAATCTCTTGGATTAAGTGCTAGATCTTCGTATAGATCATTTACACACTATCCCATCAGAAATAAATCTTCGTAACGATTATCTCCTCTGGAAATATCCTGGATCAAGCACTAGATCTTCGTATAGATCATTTACGTACCCTTTCCGAGGACAACTTGAGCATTGATTATCAGAAATGCATCTTCGTAGCGATTATCCCTAAATTAAGTATCAGTACTAGATCTTCGTATAGATCGTCTCTGAACTGTTTTGAGTTGTTGATATTATTTATCTGCCTATAACTATCCTAAAAAGAAAAGGTTAGTTTATGCAATATGTATGCATGTATGGCATGATGTACCTAAGTAAATGTATTATGCATTTATGGATGCGTATGCTATGATATGATGTAAATGATGTATGTATGAATTATGTAGCCTAAAGCGTCTGAATATCTCTGTATAACAACTGCTGGCTAGGGAAAATAAATTTCGGTTCGTTATTGAGGAATATGAGGACTTCGTTCCCGTCTTGTTTGATAGTATGGTACTTATAACCTCCCGCCTTCGTTCGTCGTGCTTATTATTGAAGGTATAAGTTCCTGAATATCCTGACTGAGGATAAAAGAGATGGACATAAATCCGAGGGGAGATGTTACTTGAAGTATCTGAAAAGATTACTCTGTGGGGATGAACCGGCGAAGCTTCGTTGAATTCCTACCTTCGTTCGTCCTTAGTAAATACTATTACTGCATTTTATGCATTTTTGGTAAACATCAATCATATTCAAAGGCATACATACATTCAAACACAACCAATGGACGTTTTCGTTTAGGTAAACAAGGTAAAAGTAAATTTGGATTCAAAGACGAGATTTTATTTATTTTAGAAAGTAACCTATACACAGGCAAGTTTGTACAAGGAGACAGAAATCCTAGTAAGAGGAATTCTTCATAAAGGTTTTACAGAAACAAAAAACAGCTATGTGAGAAATAATCCTATTGAGTTTCAATTCCACTATTGCCATTATCTTCAAGTATCTCATCCTTTGTTGTCGAGATGGAAATGATTGGATTGATCCTTATTTGTTTGAACTTGAGTCAGGTAACACAACTGGTTGGGGTTACATGAGTGATCCAATGAGACATAGTCATACGCTTTAATCCCTAACTTTTGCCTGGATTGCCTTTTCAGGTTTTCAATCCACCGAGATACCCTTTTTAGCCCAAGCCGCCCTTTCAGGTTTTCGGCTTGCTGGGTGTACATTTTATATATATATATATATATATATATATATATATATATATATATATATATATATATCACTAATTTTTGCCCGAACCTTTTTTGTTCGCCGGGATGCCCCTATTTTTGCCTAGGCCAGTCAACCTAGCGGGTTTCTTTTTATGCGTAGTATTTTTTAACTATGTCTGCGTTTACAGGTTGTGGGAAGTCTTCGCCATTCATAGTAGTAAGCATCATGGCACCTCCTAAGAATACTCTCTTGACTACAAATGGTCCTTCATATTTAGGAGTCCACTTGCCCCTAGGATCACCCTGTGGTAATATGATACGCTTGATTACCAAGTCACCAGCCTGATATACCTTTTGCTTAACCTTCTTATTAAAAGCTTTGATCATCCATTTCTGGTACATCTGACCGTGACACACAGCTGCCAGCCTTTTCTCGTCAATCAAATTTATCTGGTCAAGTCGAGTCTGAATCCACTCATCTTCATCCAAGCCTGCAACCTTCATGATTCTTAAGGAGGGGATCTGAACTTCAATGGGGAGAACTGCTTCCATGCCATAGACTAAGGAGAATGGGCTTGCCTCTGTTGAAGTACGTATGGTAGTTCGATAACCATGAAGAGCAAATGGTAACATCTCGTGCAAATCCTTGTAAGTAACAGTCATCTTCTGTAGAATCTTCTTAATGTTCTTATTAGCAGCTTCTACTGCCCCATTCATCTTTGGACGATACGGAGAAGAATTGTGATGCTTAATCTTGAATTGTGTACAGAGATCAGTAATCATAGTGTTGTTCAGATTAGAGCCATTGTTTGTGATAATCCTTTCAGGGATGCCATACCTACATATGAGATTATTCTTAATGAATCAAGCCACAACATTCTTAGTAACGGATGCAAATGAGGCTGCCTCCACCCATTTTGTAAAGTAATCAATGGCAACCAGGATGAAACGATGCCCATTAGAAGCAGTAGGCTTGATCTCACCAAACATATCAATGCTCCACATGGCAAAAGGCCAAGGAGAAGTCAACACATTCAATGGAGCTAGAGGTATATGCACTTTATCAGCATAAATCTGACACTTGTGACATGTTCTGGAATGTTGATGGCAATCAGCTTCCATAGTAGAGCAATAGTAACCTACTCTCAATATCTTCTTTGCCATGGTATGACCACTAGAATGAGTGCCAAAAATCCCATCATGCATGTCTTCCATAATCTCGGTTGCTTCCTTCTTATCCACACAACGAAGCAAAGTCGAATCATGATTGCGCTTGTACAAAATTCCATTACTCAAGAAGAACTTAGCAGAAAACCTCCTCAGAAACTTCTTATCTTTGACAGATGCCCCTTCAAGGAACTCCTGAGTCTCAAGATATCTTTTCACTTCATAGAACCAAGGCTTTTCCTCTCCTCCTTTAGTGTCAATCTCATTGCAGTATGCAGGCTTCTCAAATCTGTCAATAGTAATCTTGGGAGCTTCATCATCCTAGCTAATCTCAAACATAGATGCCATGGTGGCTAATGCATCTGCCAATTGATTCTCTCCTCGTGGAATATGTCCAAAGGTAATCTCTTCAAAATATGGGATCAAGGACAACACATGCTCTCTGTAAGGAATGAGATTTTCATGCTTGGTATCCCACTCTCCTTTAATCTGACTAATTACCAGGGTTGAATCTCCATATACGTCCAAGAATTGAATCTTCATCTCAATAGCAGCTTTGATACACATGATACATGCCTCATATTCAGCTATGTTATTGGTACAATATAAACAAAGTCTTGCAGTAATTGGGGTATGATAACCTTTAGGGGAAATGATCACAACACCAACACCATTACCAAGCGCATTAGAAGCTCCATCAAAAACCATAGTTCATCGGGATCCTTGTTCAGGTCCGTCATATTGTCCAGGTTCTTTGGTAATAATCATAATGTCTTCATCAGGGAACTCAAAACTTATTGACTGATAATCATCCACCGCTTGATGAGCCAAATGATCAGCTACCACACTTCCTTTAATGGCCTTCTGAGTAGTATACTGTATATCATATTCTGTTAAGATCATTTGCCATCTCGCTATTCGTCCGGAGAGAGCAGGTTTCTCGAATATGTACTTAATTGGATCCATCTTTGAAATCAACAAGGTAGTATGAGTCAACATATACTGTCTTAGTCGGCAAGCAGCCCATGCCAAAGCGCAGCAAGTTTTCTTGAGCAGTGAGTATCTTGTTTCACAGTCGGTAAACTTTTTGCTAAGGTAGTATATTGCCTGCTCTTTTCGACCAGGCTCGTCATGTTGCCCCAACACACACCCCATTGAATTGTCTAATATTGTTAAGTACATAATCAAGGGTCTTCCATCAAATGGTGGCATCAAGATTGGAGGTTCTAAGAGATATCTCTTGATTTCATCAAAGGTTGTCTGGCACTCATCATTCCACTCCATCACCTGATCTTTCTTCAACAACTTGAAGATTAGCTCACAGGTAGAAGTTAACTGGGAAATAAACCTTGCAATGTAATTTAGTCGTCCCAAGAAACCTCTAACTTCCTTTTTAGTACGGGGAGCAGGCATCTCTTGTATAGCTTTTACTTTTGCAGGATCCACTTAAATACCTTTTCCACTGACAATGAAACCCAGAAGTTTACCAGACCTAACTCCAAAAGTACACTTGTTTGGATTCAATCTCAGCTTGTATTTCTTCAACCTCTCAAACAACTTATGCAGATGATCAAGGTGTTGTTCCTCATTATGGGATCTGGCTATCATATCATCCACATATACTTCTATTTCATGATGAATCATATCGTGAAACAAAGCCACCATTGCACGCTGATATGTTGCCCCGGCGTTCTTCAAACCAAATGGCATCACCTTATAACAGAAAGTGCCCCATTGTGTAACAAATGTAGTCTTCTCCATATCTTCAGGTGCCATCTTGATCTGATTGTAACCAGAGAAACCATCCATGAAAGAGAATACCTTATGAAGAGCAGTGTTGTCTACCAGAACATCAATATGAGGAAGTGGAAAGTCGTCCTTGGGGCTGGCCTTATTCAGATCTTTGTAGTCTACACACATACGTACCTTACGATCCTTCTTAGGTACTGGTACCACATTTGCAACCCATTGAGGATAAGAAGTCACAGCTAAGAACCATGCATCAAATTGCTTCATCACTTCTGCTTTAATCTTTTTTGACATCTCAGGACGCATGCGACGAACCTTCTGCTTCTTTGGACGATAATATTCTTTTATCGGTAAACGGTGAACCACAATGTCTGTATCCAACCCTGGCATATCTTCATAATACCAAGCAAAGATCTCCACATAATCACGTAACATCTGGATCAATCTGCTCTTAACACCATCCTCTAATTCAGCCCCTATCTTGACTTCTTTCCTGTTTTCCTCTGTTCCCAGATTCACAACTTCGATTGGCTCTTCATGTGGCCGTGTAGCTTTCTCTTCTTGTTGTAACAACCTAGCAAGCTCTACAGGTACTTCACAATCTTCCTCATTTCCATCTCCAGCTTGATAGATCGGATTCTCGAAATTATAATTGGCAATAGTAGAACTGTTATCAACAGGATCCAGAGTGGATGAGGATCTTCATTTTAGTGATGTGGGTGTGTGTAAGAACACATAGCTGATAAAACAAAAATAATAATAAAAGAAAGACAAGGAGCACAATATTTACGAAAACGAAACGTCCATTGATTTTTATTGAATGAAGTATGCAAATGAAATGGCATCCCGAAACAAGCATACCATTGTGCCCCGGGCAAGGCACAAGGCTTAAAAGTTTAATTGTTCGAAATTACAAACTTAAAATAAAAACATAGTAATAGTATTTACTCCTGACTAAAGGAGATAGGAATAACGTCTTCAGTTTTCCAATTTTTGAGTCCATCACCCATGGTAGGAAAGATCCAATCATCCAGGTTGTAGTCTTCATTACAGTCACCCACATCATTGATTTGATCTCTTATGACCCCCCGATTGGTGATACGAACAGCACGAGCACGACGAACGGCCTTCTGAGATTCTGCAGTAAAACCCAAACCAAATTTGTCAGACTTGTAAGGGATGTTGGGAAGCTGACCCCAGATAGCAGAACCACCTTTTGCAACCACAGCCTTAGCATCTTTGAGGGAGGCCATTGTAGGAGGTATGTTAGTAACCATAGGAACTCTTTCAGAAGTAGGAACAGACTGAGGAACAGGATCAGAGCAAGGAACAACTTCAAATGTTTGACACGGAGTTTCAACCATCTCACCCTCCATTTCTACATATTTGAAGGTATTCAAATGGCTCACCATGTACTCTTCTTCACCATAGACAGTGACAATTTTGTTCTTCACTAGATATTTCAACTTCTGATGCAAGGTGGAAGTCACAGCACCTGCCCCATGGATCCAGGGGCGTCCAAGCAAACAAGCATACGCAGGACGAATATCCATCACATAGAAAGTAGAGTTGAAGACTTGAGAGCCTACTTTGATTGGAAGGTCTACTTCTCCATGTACCACTCTTCTTGAACCATCAAAGACCCTCACCACTACATCACTTGGTCTTAACACAACATCTTCAGGACTGAGCTTGTCCAGAACCTCTTTAGGGAGCACATTTAATGAAGAACCATTGTCCACCAGCACATGAGACAAGGTAGTGCCTCTGCATTCAATGGAGATATGCAGAGGTCTATTATGGTTTCTCTTGGCAGGAGTCAAATCAGCATCAGAAAAGCCCAGACCATTATCACTAGTCAGATGTGCAACACAATTCTCAAATTGGTCCACAGAGATCTCATTTGGCACATGAGCAGTCTTTAAGAACTTGATTAAAGCTTTAGCATGGGCCTCAGAACACAGCAGCAAAGATAACATGGAGATTTTGGAGGGAGTATGCCCCAACTGGTCAACAATATCATAATCACTCTTGCGAATAATCTTCAGTACTTCTTCCATCTGTTTGGAAAGATTTTCAGCAATTGGTGCTTCAGCTTGCATAGGTTCAATCACAGGACCTTTGCCCCGAGTATTAGTACTTGGAGTAGCTGCACTCTTAGAGGTATTCTGAGGAGAGAAGACTCTTCCACTTCTAGTGATCTTACTAGATCCAGCAATATTATCAATATCAAGACCAACATTAGTAACAGGTGCATTAGTCAGAGGTTCTTGTTTAACACCATGGATATAGACATCAGAACCATAATTCCAGGGTATAGCTTTATCAGAAGTATATGGAATAGGGCCAGGAGTGGTAATGATCATGTGAACCACTCTAGTTTCAGCAACAGTCTTCACAAGGCCTTCAGCAGTAATCCTGACAGGACCTTTAGAAGTGATCTTGACAGGGCCTTTGGAGGTAATATTCACTGGTACTTTATCAACCATAGCTATGTCTTCAAGCTTCGTATTTCGAGTCAGATGTTCACACATACTTTCCACAGAGGGAGTTATCTCAAACAATATAGTGTAATTTTCCATGAGGCGTTGAATACCATCTTTCAACTTCCAACAGCTATCAGGTTTGTAGGTATAATAAAAACAGTCTTCATTGCAACCTGGAAAGAATCCAGCCTGCACCAGCTTCTTCTTGATAATGGATAGAGGAGTAGTCACATTTGCTACTGAGGAGACATAGGAAACCTCATCAACAACATTAACAGTCTTCTCATGATTGGGCATAGGAGCAGTGATTACATTTGGGGTCCCGGGAGGGTCAAATTCAATTTTTCCAGCTTCAATCATGTCTTGAATCTTGTTTTTCAACACCCAGCAGTTATTGGTGTCGTGTCCCGGACTATTAGAATGATATGCACATCTTGCATTAGGATTGTACCGAGGAGAGGATGTATTAGGATTCTGAGGAGGATCCCTCAAAGTAATGAGTTCCCCTATCAACATGTGTTGCAAGGCTTGGGCCAGTGACATGTTGATCTTGGTGAATTGTCTTCTAGGCTTCTGTTGATTGTTTTGTTGTGGCTCTGGTGCTGCAGGAGTAGGATTGGAGATGTGAACTGCTCCCACAGATTGGTGACTCATGTTACGACTA
The DNA here is from genome assembly GCA_963966055.1 of Lathyrus aphaca. Classification (NCBI taxonomy): domain Eukaryota; kingdom Viridiplantae; phylum Streptophyta; class Magnoliopsida; order Fabales; family Fabaceae; genus Lathyrus; species Lathyrus aphaca. The sequence goes on from OZ014522.1 coordinate 6,646,080, forward strand.
TGTTGACCATACACAGCATTAGATTCCTTCTTCCCACTAGGGGGCTTCTTAGCAGTGTTTGATGAAGAGGCACCCACCTGTATCTTACCATTTCTTATACCACTTTCCACACGTTCTCCAGTCATTATCAACTCAGTGAAACCAGATGATGAGCTTCCAATGAGGTGACTATAGAAAGGACCATTCAGCGTACTCATAAACATATCTACCAGCTCCCTGTCTGTCAGAGGAGGTTGAACTCTGCCAGCCAGGTCTCTCCATTTCTGGGCATACTCTTTGAAACTCTCCTTAGCACCCATAGACTTGCTTTGGAGCTGCATGCGAGTTGGTGCTAAATCAGCATTATATTGGTATTGCCTATAGAAGGCCTCAGCAAGATCATTCCAATCACGAATATTAACACTTTCTAGTTGATAGTACCATTCCAATTGAGCTCCAGACAAGCTTTCTTGGAAGAAATGAATCCACAGTTTCTTATCAGCAGTATGTGGTTGAATTCTCTGGACATAGGACCTTAGGTGCAGCTTAGGACATGAAACACCATCATACACCACAAAAACAGGAACTTTGAAGCCAATAGGTATAACCACTCCAGAAACTAAACTCAGATCTTCAAAATAAGGCCACGAAGATTTTTGCAATTCCATGGCATTTATTCTGTCTACCAGCGTCTTATACTTCTCCTCACTAGCAGGATCATGATAATAAACAGCGAGAAGATAAGATACCTGCTCATAAGAAACCTGTGATGGAATGATATGGTATGTAAATGCATATGCAATGTTTTCAAGGACCGCAGGATTTAAATTTGTTTAAACAATCAGAAAGTAAACTTTTATTAGTAATCAATAAACTTGTTTGCCTTTTGGGCTTACAACAAAAATGAAATGAATATAAGGATGGGTGTTTAAGTCTCCCATGGACGTTTCCTCTTTGTGTTGAGGTATGAGTTGAGATTCCGCTCCTCGTGAAGTTGTTTTGTCAGTTCCAGGATTCTTTCTTGACTAGCTTTCAAATGAGTCTCAAAAGTATCCCTTTGTTCCTTCAACTGGATCCAGGATCTCTGCAATTCTTCCAGGTCAGTAGGCCTGTCTGGATGAAGGATGATATAAGGAGTATCTCCTTCAGCAACAGGTTCCATGGTAACTGGCAGGATGGCAGGATATGGCATCATAAGAGTTTGAGCACGTGCTCGTACCCATCTGAGATAAGGTTCCATAGGAATGGAGTACTTTGGTTCTAGAGTCTTGTTGTCAACCTTGTTCACCTTGCCCCAAGCTCGTATGAACCTTTGACGGTAACCTTGCAGATCGTTGTCGTAGTCGAACATAATACCCTGAATAAGCATATCATAAGGACCATCATTCCGAGCATAACCAAATTGACGTAGAGCTAAAGAAGGATTGTAGGTAATGCCCCCTCTTATGCCTAAGAGTGGCACATTAGGGAACTCCCCACAATGGTCAATGATAGTAACATTCTCCATAGATCGAGAGCACCAATGAATGTCTGAATGAGAAAGTGACATAATCCTTTTAGACCATCTGAACCCTTGTTCATTCTTCATCACTGATCGAGGAAGGTGAGAAATAAACCACCTAGACAATAGAGGTATACAACACATCAGAGTTCCTCGTGCCTTCGTAGTACGGGTATGGAAATATCGTAAGATGTCTCCAAGTAATGTAGGCACTGGATTGCGAGTCAGAAATAAGTTGATGGCGTGTACGTCTATGAGCTGGTCTGGATTAGGGAACAACACTAAGCCATAGATCAATATGGATAAGATCTCCTCAAAAGCATCATAACTCATGGCCTTCAGGAACACTTGAGCTTTCTCCATCAATACCTTAGCAAGAATACCCTTAACTCTACTTCTTGTTTCTAGGACAATGTCTGATTTCTTCAAATGTAGGGCTGCAGCAATGACTTCAGGTTTAGGCTCTTTTTCCAAGCCTGTGAAAGGTCTCTGATCAAGGATAGGCATACCCAGTAGTTTGGAGAACTCTTCCATTGTAGGAACCAGCTGATAGTCGGGGAATGTGAAGCAATGATGTTTAGGATCAAAGAACTGAAACAGGACGCTCATCATGTCTTCATTGAACCCTGAAGTGACTAGATCCAGTAGGTGACCATGTCTCTTGATGAATTGGGAGTTTTCAGAAACTTGAGAGACCAATTCCTTAAGCTTATGAGGTATCCCTACAAAGTTGATCTGGATAGTATTCCTACGAGCAGAAGCCATGACCTGCAACAAAGAACAAAGATAAATCGTTTGGTCCTTGAAATGCTTAGTGAAAATGCTATGCTTATGATGCATGATGATGCTATGATGTTATGCTTAATCACAAACATGTGGCACACACAAACAAGTCACACAATAGCCCTAGGTTTAAGGGCTTGCATGAGGTTTAAAGGTAAGTACCCTCCCCTGAAGTTCAGATGGTTCATCTTGTCCTATAAAGTAACCAGGTTCTAAGGGATCTCAATATCATTGATCTTTCACAAGGGTGGTTGTTCAGTAGGCAACTTACTTTCCAACCAAAACCCTCCAAGTTTAGGATCTCAATGAGTGTAGCATCGAGTATCAACCAACTTCAGTCTTCACCAAAGCCGGTTATTTCACTACTTTTCTAAAGGCCAATATGGGATAACTAGGGTTCTAAAAGTCATTTAGTGTATTGACAACATATGGCAGCCTCATATTATCCTCAACTTACTTAAGGAACATAAGCACCAACCAAGAAGTCACACTAACTATGGCCACCAGATCAACCATATTGGTATACGCCGTACAGTTTCCTTGGTCTATTGCCATTTACCTAAGGTACACTAGATCCGGGTTAGGATCTTTCACACATAAAGCCCAACAAGTAATATAAATCAAACAAGGCAAACAATTTAAGTGATCTAATTCCTAAGGGTACCCCTCTTTTATTAATTCCCCAGCAGAGTCGCCAGTTCTGTAACACGGCGGGAGAACTGACTTTCTATAAATGTTGCGGATAGCAAGAGTTGCCACCGACTTTTATTTTATCCAAAAGGAAAGGACATAAAAGAACAGGAAAGACCTTAAAAAGATTTTGGGTTCGGGGGTAGGTTATACAAAGGGAAGGTGTTAGCACCATTTATATCCATGGTTATCCATGGGCTCTTAGTTACTTAGTTCACTTTGAATTGTTTTGAAAAGGTGTAGTGTGTGATTAGAAACTTTCTAAGTACTTTGTAATGATCCTCGTATGGATGTATACAAAGACTTGTTTTTGAAATATTTTGTTTGAAAAGTGTGGTATGAAGAGTATTTTGAAAGGTGAGCAAGTAATTAAGAGGAACCTACCCTATATGAAATCTTTATTGTTCTTTATGTCTTTTCAAGGGTAAGACTATCCCTATTATTAAGGAATAGGTAGTCATTACCTTGGATGTTAAGGGACATATGTAGGGACATCTGGATATAGGCAACTGTAAGGTGTCTTTAGCAACTCGTAGGGACTTATCATCTTTTATTCGAAGGGACAAGATCATTTATCGTAGGCAACATCGAAGGGACTTGATCTTATAGAATGAAGGGACTTGATGATATTTGTGAAGGGACTTTGCTTAAGACACCTTACTTGACCTTTTGAAATAGGCAACATGAGAGGTAACCCTAGAAAGTGCAAGATGGCGATCAAAGATCGACTTACGTGTGTGCGTGTTCATATTCAAATATTTATCTTGTTTAAGTTAATTATTCTAAATTAATTTTAATTACAAGTATGTTATTCACACCCTAGAATTACTAACCACACAGTAAATACAATCATAATAAGAATAAAGCAAAAATATAAATCTAAACTATTACAAAGCTTCGGGACAATTACAATATAATTGAGAAATATAATAAAGATAAATAATAATAAATAAGCAATAATAATCAATAACAATAAGAATTAAGAATAAAGGTTAGAAAAATAAAAATAAGAGAAATAAGAAATTAGCAAAACAAATTAATATTAGAAAAGATTTTTTTTAGATTTAATTAAGAAAATAGGTTTTAATAATAATAAATAAATACTAAATTATTCACATATTTAACAAATGATTAATGATTAATTATAATTTATAAAAATATTAGGTTAAATTTTAAAGTTAAGAAAAACTAGGGTTAGGGTTAGGCTTATAAAAATTAGGGTTAGGGTTATGGTTATGAGAATTAGGGTTTTTGATTATTAATTTAAACCTAATTAGTTTATTTACAAAAAATATATACAATATTAATAAATATACAATTATAAAATAAATATAAACAATTTGATTTTAGGAAAATAAAGTTTGAATTTTTAAAATATGAGTTCTTATATAAGAAAATAATATAAACATTTGTTTTAGAAATTGTTTTTTTAAGAAAATTAAATAGATTAAATAAATATAAAATAAACAAGAACAAAATAAAAAAATTTAGAAAAAGAACATACTTGGGGCTGGGATTCAAACCCAGGCCCTAGGCTTTCCACACTCTGGACCAACAACGTTACCACCAGGCCATGCGCGTCTTGGCATTCATGATAGGAGTAGCAATCCTTTTATTATAAACCTGTAAAAATAAAAATAAAATGCAACAAAACAAAATGGCCTGGGGGGAATCGAAAGGACCATCATATTCACACACAAACACACAAACCAGCTGAGCCACATGGGGAGCGTTCAACATACAATCAGTAATAAAACATTATACTTTAAAACAAATTTTTGAATTTTAATTTCAGCGCCAATTCACCATCTTCTTCCTTGGTTCCTGCGAATGTACCTGCGAAATTACATACAAGATTTCCTGCGAATTTTTCCATATTCATAACCTGCGAAAATCGTATCTTATAGCCAGACCCATGTTTTCATCAAATTAATTAGGTTAATGTGATCCTTGGGATGTATACAGTCTAGCCATGGTCTTTGAATGGATTTATATTGCTCCACACACAAAACCCTAAAACAAGCTACAAACCCTAACAATGGTGGAACTCTAAACCTGCATCGAAACTCATAACAAACCACCCAGAATCCATCTACATCGTTCAACAAACAATATTACCAGCTCAAAATTGATTAATCATGCATTAAACTTATGAATCGAAAAAAAATAAACTTGACATAAAACTGATTCGGTTTTCATTATTCATGAGGTTTTGGATGCTTATGATGGTGCAAATAGTATCAAGAGAGTCCAAGGATCATGTTTGTGTCCTTAGAATACCTTTAATTGCCCTGTAAATATGAAACCGAAAATTGAAATTTTAAGGAAAATTTTGAATGTGAAAAGTGTTCTTGGAGGCTGCCAAAATCGTCCCCTCTGTTTGTGATCACTTGTATACTTATATTAGAAGCAAATTAGGTCAGAAAGTTGTAGGTTTATGGGCTTTTTAGAGATTACTTGATCATGAAGATTCAACTTGCTATTTTGGTCAAAAAATCACACAAATCCTTTCCCCTTTGGTTGAGCACGAATTTGAATCTCCCAATCAACTTTAAATCATGTTTATGAGTTTCTAGAATGAGAATCATATCAAATATTGAGCTTTTCATATTTTATTTTGATTTAAAATGATTTTTAATGTATAAAATCAAAATAAATAAAATAAAATTAATAAAAATCTGAATAAATGATATTTGATTCGTGCATGATGTCATGGTAGTGATTGGGTCATAAAAATGCAAGCCCATGTGGAAAGAATTGGTTCTAAGACCCCATTTGCTCAATAAACCTCTCAAAAATTTCCCAACTTTGCAAAGACACAAATCCCTCAATTTTAAGGCTATGAAGGTGTTCTTGGACATCTTGGAAATATTAAAGAGTCCTTTAACAAACCTCTTTGGTCTCATGTCCATATATTTTACCATTTTCAAGTTATGCCCTTTGGAAGATGTTGACTTTTTGTTGACTTTTAAAATGACATATAATGTCTTAACCCATACCTTCCAAATGAAGCATTTTTGGGCTTGGCTTGTGAGACACAAAGTTGTAGAGAATTAAATTTCCTTCAAAAAGAGTTTTGTATGGAAAATTCTTGATGAAGCATGTGAAAGTTATGGTTGGTCAAAGTTCAGTTGACTTTTCCTATGAAAACCCTAATTTAGAAACTCCTGATTCTTGATGATCTGAAATCTCCTTGATGAATCATGATCAACCCTTGATCAAATGATGAATTTTACTTCATATACTTTATGTTGGCAAAAAATCATGAAGTTTGACTTTGGTTTGACCATAGTTGACTTCAGTTTGACCTTTTAACCACTTTGACTGATTTTTGCATATCTGATCATCTGACTGAGCAAACCTTTTGGGAAAGCCTTGAAACTTGACATAGGGATTCTTGAAGACATTTGGGATGTTATGAAGTTCACTTGAGGCCTTTGAAATCCATTTATCCTGATGAAATCCAAAACCCTAGTTTAGGGTGCATTGCTTAGGAGGATGTTTTGTCTGAGGGAATTGTCAAACTTTCTGACTAATTGTAAACCTTGTGAACCTCTTGGGATACCTTGTGAACCTCTTGGGACACCTTGTTACACAATGCCTTGACTAGGGGAGGGCAAATTTTGGGGTGCAACAATAGGACGCTCTGATACATAACACGGGAATGGGAAACTATCGTTGTTTTGTTTTATTCTGTTTTTCTGAAATTGTTTTGTTACGTATCCATGTAGTAAACCAAAGACACATTTTGAATTTGTATTGTAGATGTCGTTGTGCATGAAAAATTGATGAACTATTTACTTCCATTGTTTTAATGAAAAACTATATTTGTGTTTTCTGTTGAAAAAGTAGCATTCCACTTTTATTAAAACTCTGATTTTCTTAAGAAAGAGGTTAATTTCTTATTTGGGTAAAGTGGGTGTTACATATGTGTTATGTGACGAACATGATGAATGACTAAGTGAATTTTGTTGATTTAGAGGATAACGATTAGGTGTTGATGGGTATGTGATAATAATCGTGTGTTGATGTTTAGTGATGTTAATTATATGTTGAATATTATATGATGATTGTGTATTGATGCTTGTATGATGATGGTCATGTTAATGATGTTATTATAATGATTTTTACATATGTTAGTGATGATATTTAATAATGATATGACGAAATAAACTGATGATGTTCATATTTGATGTATATATGCTATGTGAAAAATATGGTAAATATTTAAATAAATGTTGATGCAATTTTGATGGATCCGTTAAGGATAATTATTATGACGTTTTGCATCGTGCATTCATGGCATATTAGGACTCCGGTCCAGTGATGTTGATAGGACTCTGGTCCAAGGTGGATTCAATCCCATTGTGTGGATTGAGGTAATTATGATGTGCTCCCTTGTGGAGGGTTAATGGCCCAGTGTCCATTTTATGACGATTGGTACCACATGCATATTCCGATGACGTTGCATTTTATACTATGTCGCGTTGCATGTGAATGAGTGAATTGTTGATTTGTGTATGTGTTTGTCGATTATGACTTGATGATGTTGTTGTTGTCCCATTTATATCTTTTTCTTTATACCTTTTATAATGAATTGTGAATACTCACCATGTCTGTTTGAATGTTGCATTTACGTGGGTAACGTGCATGTGATCAAAATTAGCCGTAGACGCATGAAGATTTAGCTTTGGAGTTATTTTACTCTATTTTTGTTATTAATAGAGGTGTATTTCTCTTATTTGTAACATCGGGATGGGAACACTTTTGTTTTAAATATTTGTTTATTTGATTAACATGTTTAATGAGGATTTGTAAGATGTTGAGTTATTTTTAAATTCCAATTTTAATGAGATTAAATTATTATGAATTGTTTTATAAAGGAGATTTTTATGACAAATTTCGCTGCGACGTTTTTGTTTTAAAAGATGTGTTAATCCAAAATAATTTTTTATTTTTATATGTTGTAACCCGTGTTACGTAGTAGGAAAATAATTATGATGTTTTTATGAAGATGTGACACCTATGAGTGGTGATTTTATTTGATTTGATTTCCATACATTATGTGAAATTCTTGTTGGGTTAGAAGGGTGTTACATCACAGGCCAAAGGGTTTTCCCTAAAGGACGTCTTATTAGAGATGCCTTTAGATCCTTATTCCAATGAATCACAAACATGGGAAACAAGTTGATCAGCGCAACTCCCCATGTCGCCTAGATTGTCCTCGTACCTATAAGGGCTTCTGACCCCATTTTCCTCCCTATCACCATCAGGGTTTGACTCATCAACCTCTTCATCTTCTTCGGATGACCTGTCACTGTCGTCTTCTTCATCTGATATCGAGAAGTCTGAAACACATCCTCCATTACCAACCTCCTGAAAATCACTCAAAACTGGCTCTGGGGAAACTTCACTAATTTTAATTGGGTACTCAACGTCATTGATCACTAACATCATTTCTTGAGAAACGTCAGATAGGCAATTAGTTTTTATTAGCAACCTAGCAACATCAAATCTAGTTTTTCTCATAGTATCAAGATCCCCCTTCAGGAAAAAACTCATTTCCTCTATCAGATTAGAGAAAACCATATTGTTCCAGGCAAAACAAGGAATGCTTAAACATTTCACCCAAGTGAATCTTGACACATCCATTATTTCTAAGGTCCAAGGTTTTATATCTATAAACCATTTATCACACCACCATTTGGCTTATTTAACAAAAGCAAAGACATCCCCTTGATCTTTAGATTCAAGAAGGCACAGGCTGGATCCAAGAGGAGTAGCCAAAATATCAAAGAAACCTCCTTTAAAAAAGCTTTTTGGATCAAGAAAGGGTTGACCTCTGCATGAACCTTCACAACCCAAAGCCTTTGAGAACCTAGACACTTCCTGATCAATAACCTTAACCCTATTCAAAGGCGTAACTGCGTTCAAGAAGCCATCCCGTAATTCATCTTTATTATTCTTAACAACTTGGGAAAAGTATAGCTCCTTATTAAAGTTAATATTTCCTTTTACACCATTCTGAAAGTCTTGATTCCTCCCACGAAACAGCGTATCTACAGTTCTTTTAGGATACTCTTTCTTAAATCTTGAAACATTAGCATGAATCTTTTTTCCATTTTAGAATATACTATCAAGCTTAACCGCCAAAATACGAGGATCATGGACTTTTCTGAATCTAGCAAAACCAAATTTCATCCCTATTTTGTCTCTCCTGGCAGGAATGAAGATTTCTGAAAGGACCCCATAAACCGCAAACACATCAAATAAATCTTCCGTTTGATAGTTATCTAACAAAAGTAATATAATTTTTCTTTTCCTTTTCATAATTTAAGTAATATGATTTTTCTTTTCTTATATGTTAGATTCTTGGCTTGGAAACAACATGTGACCTAAAGATTTTATATAAAATATGAGCATTTTTAAAGCATCTTATACGTTTCTAATATACCATGTGAATTTTTAAAAAATATCTCCCGTTTTCGAAGATACATCTCCGGACACACCTCTTACATATATTTTATTTGTTTTTGAATCACACTCAAATTTTATAAAAAAAATTATTCTGAAAATATATCTTTGAAAAATTTCCGAAAATATATTTCCAGAATCTATTAAATTAGTATTTATTTTCTTTAAAATCTGCATTAGTTTTTATATAACTTCAAATATTCATATTGTAACTTCAAATATAACTTTCAATATAAGTCACTTTAAATATTCTTGAAATTCTTTTTGTAAGAGAGAATATTTACCAATTTAGCTCTATATGTAGCAATGTAACTTGTAGAGTTGACCCAAAATAAAATCAGTTTACAAAAAATCTATGTAATTTTCCTCGTATTCTAGGTGGTTTTGACGATAAAAATTATCCAAACTGCAAAAGAAAAAAATATGTGGTTTGATTTGATTTAGTTGAGGTTTAAAAATAAATTTAACCAAAACAAATCAAACCAATGTGATTTGAGTTGGTTCGGTTGGTTCATTTTTTTCACAAAATTTTTATGCGAGATTAGAGAAGAGATGTGCGTTAAAAACGTAATTGGAAGAGAAAACAGTAACACAAAAAAGAGAAGATGAAAAATAAAGAACATAAGGGAGATTTGATAATGTTGAAATTGACACCCTAAGTGTGGTAAGAGAAAAATCGTTCGTAATTGTAAGGTCAAATCAATAGGTTTGTGTGTTGGGTTGAATGTGAGATAAGTGATGTTTGGATTATAACATAATGCGGTTTGGTTTGGTTTAATTCGATTTGTAAAATACAAACTGCAAATCAAACTGAACCGTGTAGTTTTGTTAATAAATGACACAAACACATTCAAATCAAATGCGGTTTTTGGCAGTTTCGGTTTGGTTTGATTTGATTTGTGATTTTCTATTAAGTTAGTTCGATTTTGAACACCTCTACTTAGGAGTGTGCTTCTCTCAAAATCTCAAGTTTGATTTCTGCAAAATACAAATAATTTTTGAATTGGATCATATCCATACATATTAAACAGGACTCCGCTAGACGGCGAGATTGACCCGTATGAATTAATCGATCACAAAAAGTAAATAATTTTTTGGTATAGAACAATATTATTATTTAACTATTTTCACAAAATTGGCCTTAGATTATTCTCAAAAGATAAATAATTATAATAGCAATAAGTCTGTTTTCTCAAGTAATGTAAAAATACTATTAAAATTTACTTTATTATTTTAAGTTTCTTCAAGCTTACTACCGTACTCTTAAATTTGAAAATTACTTATAAAAACTAAAATGGCTAATTTGACCTCTATAAAGCCATTTTGTTCAAAATCCAATTGATTGTTAAAAAATCAATATATATGATCTCTATTTGAAAGCTGGAATTGTTTCACATAATAGGAAGAAGTATTACAATATTGCTATGAATTTCTTGAAACTTTTCTTGGTTGCTTTAGCTCCAGTTTTGAACACTTTGTTCATTGCTATTATTGGGGCTGTTCTTGCACTTGACAACATTGGCATACTCAAAAAGAATACTAAAAAGCATCTCAATATTGTAAGTTTTGAAATTAGATATTGTTTTCTTTCTATTTGTTTTTGCTAGTAATTCATTTTTTTTTCTATTGATGAACTTAAAACATTATTTATTATTATTAATTGTTTCAAACACTTATTTTTGTTGTACAGATTGTATATTTTGTCTTCACTCCAGCTCTTCTTTATAGCAGCCTTGCTAAAACTATAACTTTGAGGAGCTTGGTAATGCTGTAAGTTTGTACTTATTATTTATTGTAATTCCATTTTATATATATTGTTAGCTTAATTGTGGGTGCTTTAGTTTTATATCGATTATCAACGGTAAAATATTAGAATTATAAGAGAGATGGTTCGTATAATTAATATCTTCGTTAAGATTAAACCAATATTTATGGCCTAAAAGAAAAGTTTTGGAATAAGAATCTCAAATATCATCATGCAAAATATCAAAGATAGTAGTACTTTTAATGTAGCTACTAAAATGAGGCAACTTCCATTTTTTAAAATAGACAATTTTAAAATTTAATTTAAACCTAGGAATGCAATATTTCCATTTAATTGGTTTTGCAATATAAAAGAGGAGATTAATTCACAGACATGAAAGAGGTGCTTATTTGTTAAATGAATTATGTAGGTGGTTCATGCCATTAAATATTCTTCTAAGATATATTATTGGGACAACTCTTGCATGGATTCTTGCTAAAATAACTAGAGTTCCTCCTCATCTTCATGGCCTTGTAATGGGCTGTTGTGCTGCAGGCAGGTTTATGTACACATTCATATTATTATTTTTCTTTTATGATCTTTTTTAACATGTACAAATTTTTATTTTTTGAAAAAAATATCAATTAAAAATTATCAAAATTTAAAATAGAACAACACGAATAAGTCGGTTTTATATCATGTCATTGATCGTTTAATTATTGATGTATGCAGGAAATCTTGGATCGTTACCTCTAATCATAGTTCCAGCTATTTGTAAAGGAAGAAGTCGCCCTTTCGGAGATCTAGATGCTTGTCATCGTAAAGGATTAGCATTTACTTCCCTAACAATGGCAGTATGTCACACTAACTCAAATTGATCTTTAGAATAGAATTAATATTTATGAAGTATTTAAAATAAAAATAAATAAATAAATAAACTACTATTTTTAATATGCTTCTTATTCTGCAGGTTGGACACATTTATGCTTGGTCTATTGTGTACAATATTCTTCGCATATATTCACCTAAGACCAATATTATCAAATTTAATGATTCCAAAATAAATATAGAAGTTAATAATATAGAAAATATTGTTAAATGTTCAAAAAGAACATTGACACCGGTCGAGGAAAAATCAACGTCTAATGGTTACGTCGATCAATCTGAGATAGAATGCAAAGTGATCGACAAAGAAGAAAAGGTTGGTACATTTTACTACAATATTTATTGTCTCTAAGAACACTTTTTTAGATAATATGTAAAAATCGTTGTCAGAAATCATTTCTAGCAACGTTTTGTGCTTACAACATTTATGATACTATGAATTGAATATATGTGACATTTATTTATATATTAATATTTAATTGAATTATTTAATTTAGATGATGTTTAATATTTTCAACGGATTCACAGGTACAAGAAAAATTGAAGAATATGAAGTCACTAAAAATATTATTAAGTGACAAGATCAGTATGAAAGAACTATTTGCGCCTGCATTGTGGGGAGCGGTATATGACCATAATTTTTTTTTTATTTTAGTATTTTTGGATCGAACTCTAACATCGCAATTCACAACATTAAGAATATTAATGCAGATATTTGGAGTAATAGTTGGTATAATTCCTCAATTACGAAAAGTACTAGTTGGTGAACATGCTCCTCTTTGTTTTGTTCAAACCTCTGCAATCATGTTGGGGTGAGAATCCTCTAATACTTATAAAGATGGCCACAATATAGTTATTTTAATATATTCTATATTATATTTTCTTTTAATTTTTTTTATTTTTTTTTTTTTTGCTTTTAGGGATGCATGCATTCCATCAATGATCTTGTTAGTTGGTGCAAATCTTCTAAAGGGTAATTACTCAATGAATCATCAATAACATGTTTTTTTTCAACCTTGTCTCTCATTTTCTTCTATATATACATGGATTATTATTAACTAGTTCAATAAGATGATGATACATTTCAGGTTTAAAGGGATTAGGAAAGAAGATTCCACTTGTGGTTAGCATTATTGTGGTCATATATATTGCATTACCAATAATAGGTATATGCATTGTGAAAGGTGCAGTTCATTTCAACTTCATAAGCTCTGATCCATTGTATCAGTTTGTCTTACTACTTCACTATGCCGTTCCTCCTGCGGTATCCGTGAGTAAGTCGTTTAACCGAAATCAATTTTATAAAATTAAATCAAATCAAAATCATTTATGTTTTTCGCTGCATAATCGAATATAATATCATCAATTTGTCATATTAAATTTTTATTTTGACATTGAATGTGTTAGGTACAATGACTCAATTGCTTGGAGTTGGTCAAAGTGAATGCTCACTTATTATGTTTGCAACTTATTCATCAGCACCAATTTTGCTTACTCTTTGGTGCACATTCTTTATGTGGCTTGTGTTGTAAACTATAGATTATCTAAACTAACTCTAAAGTAAAAGTTGTATGATGAATTTATCAACATAGAAGTGTGAGATGTTAATTTGAAATATTAAGGATGGCTTACACTAGTAGAAATGCACTGTTTTCCTGCGGATTTACCTGCGGATTTTATTCTAAAATCCGCAGAAAACACGTTTCCTGCGACTTTTCCTGCGACTTTTCGTCCCCAGCTAAAACCTTCGTGGATAATATAAATCCGCAGGTAAGGTCGCAGGAATCAAAATCCGCAGGTAAAGTCGCAGGAAAAACCCGCAGGTAAATGCGCAGGAAAGTCTCAAATCGCAGTAAAATCCGCAGGAAAATTCGCAGGAAAATAAATTTTTTTTGTCTAATTCATTTTTTAAATATTATAATATGTTAAATATCAAAGTAACAATAATATATAAATTAAAATTTAATTTGAATGAGACAATTTTAAACTAATCACTTTCTAATTTTTAAAGCAACCAAGTTGCTAAATATTAGTATAAAGTCAATAATACATTACTAAAAATAACACAATCAAACTACTAAGAATCACTTATCAAACCAAATTAATAAGAAAAAGACAATCCAAATTTCATACTAGCTAACAAAAAAAAAAATATAAATCAAAATTCACTACTAATGTCTTCATCTAATTCATCAACATCATCTTCACTTGGATTATCTCTTTCATTATTGGCTTGGGGTGGATGAGAAGAAGATGCAGTAAATCCTAAATGATTCATTAACAATGAAAGTTTATTGTTTGTTTGAATCATCTCTTTTTCTTGTCGTTGCAATTGTTGCTTCATCTCAAACTTCTCTTGTTCTTGTCTTTGCAATGAAGCATTGAGAGCATGGACTTGACTTCTCAAATCATCAACCTCCTGAGAGTTATTCGAAAGACTTGATTGAGTTGATAATGGAATCAAAGTCTTGGCAACGGTTCCAAGACGAAATACTCTCCCTTTCTTCTTCTTCTTTCCAAAAGACTCCACCCATATATCTAAATCATGCGACATCTCAACAGTAGGTTGACTATTAACTTCATCCTCTCCTGGAACAGTTGAATTCTGAGACGAAATCTCTAACTTTTTCCGTTCAAATTCAGCCTAAGAGAAAATTTAAAAGACATAACAAAAAGTTAAAATTTATAACATAATTTAGGAAAGATGAAGTCAATATTTAAACCTAAAGTCTCAAGCAACACATACTCTTGAATATTATATAGAATTGATTCGGAGTACTTACATATGCAGCTTCAGCATGAACACCCACCCAACTTTGATCCTTTTTTCGATGGGTGCGAAAATAAAACTCAGTCAATGATGGATCGACTCCCTTTTCCTTTTTCTATCAATTACAAAAGAATAGTGTCATTTACTATAAATAATAATTTATGAAATATGAAGAAAAACTTATAATACCATTCTTTTCCAATGCAAACGATGAGGAATGGATCCTCCAGTGTGAAGAGATGCACCATCCATAGAACAACGATTTCTTTTATTTGTTGCAGATATTTTTCTGAACTTGGAGGAATTCCAATGTACTGTTAATTGCTTCCACACATCCTGTCCCATCCATTCTGGCTTGTACTCTAAATCTCTTCGAACATCCTGCATTAATTGCGACATCTTAGCTGCACTTCTTTTTTCAAAGTTGCGTCGCACTGTAACCTTGTGTTCGGATGGCCATTTAAACTTTTGTTGTATAAAAAAAACATGAATCAATTACTTATTTATTTCAGTATATTTTTAACATAAAACCCATCTTTAGATTTAATTACCGTAAACAGGTCAAAGAAAGAATCTCGTTGCTTTTGTGATAATTTTTTCCATGACGGTTTTCCCTCATTCAAATGAGTACGTATGATGTGAGAAATTTCTGCAACCACCAATTTGTGAGGATCAAATCTGAAAAAGAGACATTAGTAGCCATTAGCCAACAAAATGGGAACAAAAAAGAATTATTAATGATATTTATACAAGTTTCTCAATTTGTTGAACAAAAAAGAACATTCTGCAGCAACCTATAAGCCAACAGTGGTGTTCTAACCAATTTGTTGAATAATTATAAGTCAACAGTGGTGTCCTAACCAATTTGTTGAATAATTATAAGCCAACAGTGGTGTTCTAACTAATGCTGCAGAATTAAGAGTATTTTTATGTAATTTGGAAAGAAAAAAAAAACAAACTAAAAAACTCAGATTAGGCATTAGCACTGCATGTGAAAAAGAATATGAAAGTAATGGTAAACAAAAAGGTACAAAAATATATTTATTATGCCATAATGGCAGTTATAGCAGTTATATCTTATTGTTGGTCAGCTGTGTTATTTATTTTTAGGAATAACAGATAGAGAAAGGAAAAGGAAAGATGCTTATGGGGTAGTTGTTGAATGTTTATGGGAGGGAGAGACCAAGCAATTTAGTTCTTGGAAGAGAGACCAAGACTCTGAAATTTCTGGGATGGGAATTGACTTGTAATAGTACATTATCTCTCCTAAGTTTATGTGTGATTTTGCATTCGCTATAGTTTGTGTATCTATGTTTTTGTTGATAGCGTATTCTACCATCAATAAAAGTATGTTTCTACAATTAAGTTGTATTTAGGAACTAGTTTCTAACAGAAAGTTACTCAAGAGTTAGTTGATTATAACTACAAGATTCATTCCTACCAAGTAGAAGCATGTCCAAATATCGGCAGCCAATAGAAAATTTAAGTAACAAACTATGAAAAGTGGTAAAACAGCTTGTGAATGGCAAAGTTATTTAATTCAATTAATTAAACAGATTATAAGTGAAAAACAACCAAATCAATTGTATAAAGTTTGATTCATAGTACCACTGGTTTTGTAGAATTAAGAGTAAGAGACTCACCCATCACCTTCGGGTAGGATTGGAATTCTAGTTCCAACGGTGTCTCCACTAGCATGACTAGATGAAGATGGGGCTTCAACGACCATAAATTGAGAAGGGATAGATCGAGATCGATGTTGAGATTCATTGGGTTGAGAAGGGATGGGTTGAGATTAAGGTTGATTAGGTTGGGGTTGAGTTGGTAAAGAGTTAGATTGGGTGAATTGAGGACGAGGTTGATTAGGTTGAGTTTGAGAAGGTTGAGTGCAAGATTGGGTGGGTTTAGGCCGTGATCGAGGTTGGTTAGGTTGAGATTCGGAAGATTGAGGACGAGGTTGAGAATAATGGGATTTGGATATAGATCTAGACGGTGGTTGAGTGAGTTGAGGTCGACTTGGATGTGGAATAGTTTGGGATTGTGGTCGGAGTTGAGTGAGTTGAGGCCGACTTGGATGTGGAATAGTTTGGGGTTGTGGTCGGAGTTGATTAAGTTGAGGCCGACTTGGATGTGGAATAGGTTGGGGTTGGGGTCGGAGTTGAGTGAGTTGAGGCCGACTTGGATGTGGAATAGGTTGGGGTTGGGGTTGGAGTTGAGTGAGTTGAGGCCGACTTGGATGTAGAATAGGTTGGGCTTGAGTTTGAGTTTGATATTGAGTGAATTGAGGTTGAATGGGATGAGGAATAGGTTGGGCTTGAGGTTGAGTTTGATATTGAGTGAATTGAGGTTGAATGAGATTAGGAATAGGTTGGGCTTGAGGTTGAGTTTGATATTGAGTGAATTGAGGTTGAATGGGATGAGGAATAGGTTGAGGTTGGATGACTTCATGTTGAGTAGATATATACGAGTGCAAAATCTTCTTCTTCTTAGACTTTTTAAGTGACTTCATCTTGCAAAACCTAAAAAATAAGAGTGCAAAATCCATAAGAAACCATAATGAATCATACTTGAGTATTCAATTAATAACAAAAAAATAACTACCATTTATATATATATATATATATATATATATATATATATATATATATATATATTATGTCTTTGACATATATATATTATTTCTGATTCCTGAAAAGTACTACAACTCCATTTAATAGTACTAGTTCTTATCATCATGATACAATAGAGTCTTGTTGTTTCTTGGAAAATGCAATGAGCTATGAGCAGCAACAACATCATGAAGGTGTGATATTTGATCAGAATAACAGAAAAAGAGAGTTCATGGAGCAAGATGAAATAATGAGTAGTTCTGCTATGGCTAGTGTTTATGTTTAGTGTGTGAGGCAGAAATGTTAAAAGTCAAAACCAATACACAAAAAGCAAAAAGCTATTGGTTGGCCTCCAATATCACTAGAAATGAGCAAGAATGGTAATAATAATCTTTGAAAAGCTTAAAAAAAGATTAGACCTTTGCTATTGGGAAGTGGAGCTGTACTTGGGCTTGCACCTGCTCCAGAGTACACCTTTTTAATATATGTTTCACCTGTTGGAAACTACTTCAAGGTAATGTATCTGCATTGCTACATTGAAATATGAAATCTTCATTATGCAAGCTTATATAAACCTCATGCAAATATGATATTTAATTTACATAATTTTATCTAAACCTACTTTAATACCATATTCAGCAGTGTTTTTACTAGTTTTAGAAGTAGCATCTTTATTGCTTCACGAAAACTCATGATTCTTACACATTTTGTAATACAGATAAACTGATATAAGCTAAAGGCAACCCATGAACTAAAGCAAGTGTAGCAATTCACAAATCAAACATAACTGAATCACAAATTTGAAATTTAAATTGAAGCAAATTGAAATAAGATAGGCAAGTGTAACAATTCACAAACTGAACATAACTGAATCACAAATTTCTATTAATCTTCATTTTCACCGTCTTCATCTTCACCCTCTTCATCTTCACCGTCATCATTGGAATCCTCTTCATCTTCATTTTCTTGCATCATTGACAAACTAACCTCTTCCCCATCAACTTCATCATCTTGTAGGTGATCAATTGGGTCATCTTCAATTGTTGCATTAACTTGTGACTCTTGAACTTGAAAAGCAACCTCTAATGTGTGCCTATCATCAACAACCCCTCTTGGCTTTGTCTTTATAGCTACCAACCAATCAACCTTATCTCTTGGGCAGCCAGGATAAGGTGAATAATAAACTTGTGTTGCAACTTTTGGAAAAATAAAAGGATCAAATTTACTATATTTTCTCCCCTTACGAACTTCTACAATTTTGTACTGACGATGTATTCGCATCCCATGTCTTGAAGGGTCAAACCAATCACAGTAAAATAAAACCAACTTTTTTGTTGTTTGACTTGGCCATTCAAATTCTAGAATCTCTGTAATAATGCCATAATAGTCATTTGAGGTTTCACCTTGTCCTATTCCACTAACACATACCCCACTGTTATCGGTTGTTTTTCCTTCACTCCAAGAAGTTGTGTGGAATTTGTATCCATTTGCAAAATAAATAGGCCAAGATTTCGCTAGTCTCAAAGGCCCCCTTGCCAAATCATACAAGTCAGAATTTTGTCTCTTATGTTTGCAATTCATTGTCACCTAGTCAAATAAATCAATTCATACATCTTAGTTTAAAAGAAAAATCTACACCTTTGTTCTAACTCAAATATCCTAGAATTGAACACTTATTAAATATGCTTACGTATTCTCGAAACCAGCGCGGAAAGTCAACTTCTAGTTGTTTATCAATGATTTCGTCATTGAGATCCCCGTAGATACTTTTCAAACTTTGGACATACATACTACAAAAGATATTATTAAAAATTAGTGTCATTATTAGTTTAATAAATATAGAGATATTTATTGCTCAATACTTACTCAATAAATGGCTTAACCTCTTTGCAATTTAAGAGAACGTGTAGTTGGGCAGCTGCCATTTCTCTATCCTCGAGCCACCTTTCACAATATTTTCCCGCTGTTTGACCATTCAAATGTTCAAAGATAGACAAATTTGGTTGCATATGGTCTTGATGAATCCCCTTGTTTATGCTAATAACACTTGAGTTTTGAGCAGGAGGCAAAAAATAATGGGAACTGAAATAGGATGTTTCTTGCACCAAATATGCTTCACAGATACATCCTTCAACATTTCTTTTGTTTTTTACTGTTTTTTTAATTTTATTTAAAAATCTTTCAAACGGATACATCCAACGATATTGAACTGGTCCACCCATCTTAGCTTCTTCAGCTAAATGAATTGGCAAGTGCTCCATAGAGTCAAATAATGCGGGTGGAAATATACGCTCCATCTTACATAATATCAAAGGAATGTTTTTTCCCATTTGTAATAAATGATCTTCTCGCAACACTGTTGAACACAAGTCTCTAAAAAATTGACTAAGCTCGGTTAAGGTCTTCCAAATTGGTTCGGGGAGAGCACTAAAAGCTATTGGAAGTAGACATTCCATAAATATATGGCAATCATGGCTTTTCATACCAAAGAGTTTTTTTTGCTTTGAATCTACACATCTAGCCAAATTAGAAGCATAACCATCAGGCATCTTCAATCCTTTCACCCATTCGCACACACCAATTTTTTGTTCATTCGACAAACAATATTTGGCTTTGGGTTTCATATATTTCCCATTAGGATTTTTTTCCAGCAACAACTCTCTTCTATGACAATACTTTTCCAAGTCCAATCTTGCATTTTCGTTGTCCTTGGTTTTCTCTTTGTTGTCCATAACCGTATGAAAAACATTTTCAAAGACATTCTTCTCTATATGCATAACATCAAGATTGTGCCTTAATAAGTTGTGTCTCCAATAAGGCAAATCCCAAAATATGCTTCTTTTGGTCCAATTGTGTGAAATTCCACGGCCAGGAACAATGCAATTTTGCATGTTAGTTACCTTAGGAAGCCCACAAACCTCTTTCCAGACTTGTTCACCATTTAACCTTGGAGGAGGCTGCCTTGTCTCAATTTTATTTTTGTAAAACGCAACCTTATTTCTTCTAAAAGCATGATCATGAGGTAAAAATCGACGGTGACAATCAAACCAACATCTCTTTTTTCCTTTTTCCAATGAGAAAGCTTTTAAACCTCCCTTGCATACTGGACAAGCAAATATTCCTGCAGTACTCCACCCAGACAACATTCCATAGGCAGGAAAATCATTTATTGTCCACATTAATGCAGCTCTCAATCGGAAATTTTGCATCTTTGATGCATCATATGTTACTACACCATCATTCCACAATTGTTGCAATTCGTCTATCAACGGTTGCAAGTACACGTCAATTTTACCTTTTGGATTTTTTGGACCTGGAATGATCAAGGTCAAGAACATATAAGGCATCATCATACATAGCTCAGGAGGTAGGTTATATGGTGTGACAATTACAGGCCAACAAGAATATGGTTTTGCAGATTGGCTAAAAGGGGTGAAGCCATCAGCACACAAACCAAGTCTAACATTTCGAGGTTCCGAAGAAAATGTAGGATATACTTGGTCAAAGTGTTTCCAAGCTTCCCCATCTGAAGGATGACACAACACACCTTCTTCCCTACGATTTTCATAATGCCACCTCATATGCTCTGCGGATCTCGCCGAAGCATATAATCTTTGAAGACGAGGGATTAAAGGCAAGTAGTGCAATCTCTTGCGAGGAACATCTTTATAGTTTCGCTTACGCTTACGTTGAAGACATGTTTTGTATCGAGGCTCATTGCAAAACTTGCACTCCTTCAAATTTATATCCTCTTTGTAATACAACATACACCCACCAATGCAACAATCTATCTTTATCCTTGATAAACCGAGTCCAGCCACAAGTTTTTTTGTTTCCCTAAAGTTAGAGGGAATTACATTCTCTGGATGGATTGATTCCTTCATAAACTTGATCATGTCATCGAAACATGCTTGTGACATATTGTGTTTAGATTTTAAACTCAACATCTTAATAGCAGCAGATAACTCAGATGTGTTTTTACATCCCGGCCACAATGGTTGTTGAGTTGAATTCAACATGTCATAAAATAATTTTGCTTTCATATTTGGAGGTTCCTCTTCTTGTTGCATAAAATGTTGCTCGCGATTAAAACCGGCAGCATCAAACACCATGTCTTGGTATCCATGAACATGTTCATAACTCCACTGTTGACTACTACTACAAGGCGCAACCATATCTATATCATCATCGTCATTATCATTGATGTGAGTGATTATCTCTCCATGGCAGGTCCAATTCCAATATCCTGGTGTAAACCCATGTTGGTGAATATGAATGTTTGCCTCATCTGGGGTGAGGTGGTCCTCATTTTTGCACAACTTACATGGACATCTTATTACACCATCCTTCAAATACTCATTCTGTTTACAAGCAAAATTTATAAACTCTTCAACGCCTTTTAGAAATTCACATGTATGTGCACTCCGGCCAGGAAGAAGCCTATTATACATCCATGTTCGATGCAGAGGAATTTCCATTTCCAATGTAGCTTCAAGGTTTTCTTAGATGTGGCGAAGAATCTAATCTATTATGTACCTATGTTTGTACACAGTAGAAGATACATATATTTTAGAAGTAATGTGAAACAATGATATTTTTATTTGTAATAATGAAAATTGTGCCAATACACAAACCAATAAAATTTATTTAAAAATGTTAACACAAATCTTATTTGTTGGACATTAAAAACAACAAGATTATGATACATTCCATAACAAGGGCCGAACTCTACAGGACTACAAGTTAATACAACATTTTGTGATATCAAAAGGCCCTTAAATATTTTATAGATGGTGATAACAACTTTATTATTTGACCTAGTTGAACAAGCATGGTGATTTTTTTTTCTCATTGCTATAGCTAACATTATTTTCTTGGGAAAATGTGGTTGTTAATGTGAAGGGTTTCATTAGTTCTAACACGGTAATAAAGACTGTAATCACTCAGCACATGGCTGTTTTAATATCCATGTGGAATCACTCAGTACATGGTTGTTAATGTGAAAGGGTTCATCAGTTCTAACACAGTAATAAAGACTAGAATCACTCAGCACAACAAAAAGCATGTCAAACTACTAATTCCTTGCAGCCAGATTTATTTATTTACTTATTTATTTTTGGATCAAGATTGAATAGTTTCAACTATATGATCTGATCAAACGATAAAAAATGTACCGAATGTGTCAATACTGTAAATTTGTGACTACGACGAATAGTGGTAAGTGAGAAACATACCAGGAGCAAGAGCAAGGGCGAAAGTAGGAGTTTCAGACACTGCAAAAACAATAAGGCAATAGTGATTAAAATGATCAAGAAAGGAGGAAAAATTCAAAGCAAACAAACTCATCCCAAAGTGGTGTTTAAATTCTCTACCTTAACTCTATAATGACTAGAACCAAGAACTCGTTTTGATAAAAATGCAAGAGAGAACAGAGTGAATACAACATCCAAAACAGAACCACTCCAGCAATGATTCCAAAAACAAGACATAAGTAAAATACAAAAGAATTTGAAATCTTGATTCTCACCATCTGGTAGGATATTTCCACAATAGTTACGATTGCCTTTATTGTAGACAGTCCATAAAGATGTATATGTACTTCCAGTGACAAACCCTCTAGCTACAAACCAGCAACGTATATCAATGGGATATTTACTAGAGTCCTTAATTTCCACTTCTAAAATAATTGAAATATTTAAGAAGACTTCGATAACAAATTTTAATTTCAACGAAGAAGAAAAGGCACAAGACAACATGTGGATACTAGTAGTTCAAATAATTATGAATGGTGACTGCAATTATTTTACACAGATCATTTAAGTATTTAACCATAGATAGACTAAAAAGAAACAACTTTGTACCTACGATGACTCACCAACAAACTCAACAGGGAAAACTGAACATTTCTTTGCTATTGTAACATTTTTTCCTGCCTATAGAGTGCTAAATCCATTGCATTTTCAAATAGAACTCAAAATAAAGGTTTAATTGGATTAAACTCATTGTGGCATTTCAACAAACACCTTGTTGGCAAAACTCAATCCAAAACCAAGTCAAAAATAACAATTAGAATGCAGGGAAGGAATACATGTTAATGAAGATTCTATAAACATTGTTTATCAAATAGAACAAAGGAAGAACACAAAATCGAAAAATAATATCAAAAATTGAAAAAATAGAACTGAAGAAGAATACTTATGTCGAAGAAGATTATGAGCGATGAACCTGGAACAACGAACTGAAGAAGAATACTGATTTCGAAGATTGTGAGATAGATTTTGAAACTCGACGAAGAAATGCAAGTTTGCCGTCGGCGGAATCGGTGAAGATGAAACCCTAGACGTGAAGATGGAGATGAACAGTTTCTAGTGTTTTTTGTTTTGTTTCTCAGTTTGAAACCTTTTATTTTTTTTTCCAAAATTTATTTATTTTTATTTTATACTATTAATTTTAAAGTATAAAATGAATGGTAAAGTAATAATTTAATCTAAAATAAAATTATTTGTATTAAAATTATTTGATTTTTAACTAATTTAATATATGTATTTTAAATAAGAGAATAATTTAATTTATTAGAAAAAGTGAAAATTTTATAATCTTAATTTAATTAAAATTTTATATTTCTCATATTAAATATCAATAAAATTTGGTTTATAATTTATTAGAAAAAAAATAAAAAATTAGAAAAAAAATTAATATTAGAAAAAAAACTTATTAGAAAAAAAATTAAAAATATAAAAATTAATATGAAATTAGAATATATCAATGTTTTATAATTTTATTTATAATTATTAAAAATAAATAAAAAATAAAAAATACTAATATTTCGCAGGAAATGTCGCAGGAAAATTCGCAGCAAAAGTCACAGCAATTCCTGCGACTTTTCCAGAGGATTTGAGTTTTCATATTTCCTGCGAAATAAATTGCAGTAAAATTCGCAGGATAAAAAGAATAATATTATAAAATCCGAAATCGCAGGTAAAGTCTCAGGAATTCCTACGAATTTTGCTGCGAATTTATTTTTCGCAGAAAACAAGTTTTTACATCAAAAATTCGCAGGTAATGTCGCAGCTATACTTGCGGATAATTTTTCGCAATAAAATCCGCAGGTAAATCGTGTATTTCTAGTAGTGTTATATTAATTCTTAAGATCAATAATATAGACTATCGACTATAATTAAATGACTATAGTTTTTTTTACCGTAAATATAGAACATGTCGAGTATTATCTACCTCGTACGTAAATGTATAGTGCATAATTTGCCAAAAAAAATGTGACAAATGTCATAGACATTCCAATCCAAACGAAGTACATTTCGATCGTCTATCCACAAGTCAAATGACATGTTAGGTCAGCAAACAAAGTGATATTATGCAAGATAAAGAAAAAATTGGACGACACTAAAGGTTTAAAAGGTCAAACAACTTCACAAGGTATTTTGGTCTTATCAATGCTACCCCCCATATTCCACCGCTAAGAAAACACCATTTACAATGGTCTAAGATGATGGTGCAATGCTATCAATCGAAATTGACACCTTACTTGGAGGTGTGTACGATTCAATAAAGAAGAAAATGAGACAAAACTTAGATGTTCTTCTGACCTAGTCGACGAGACGAGAGAAATCACCTACATCAAGGAATATACTGACAAACAGAGATTTATGAAAAAGTACAATTCAAACGTGGTCCCAAGGTTAATGTAGAAGGTCAATCTCATACTCAGATAAGTGGTCGCACTTACTCGGTTCGGAAAAGTTACTACCTAATTGAGAAGGTTCATATGAAATATGCCACAAGCTATTACATGGTGCATAAATGCTTGAGGAACTAGACAGAAGACTTATCCCAAGAACTTGGAACTTAGTTAATCTGAGATATTATTATAGTTAATTGTATAATATTTTCTATTTAATAAGGCAAAGGAACAGGTCTGCCTATGTATGAATTCTCTCAAAGACTTGGCTTTTATGTATCATTGGTAGGATAACACTTTTTTCTCCTACAAAGGCGATGGTTTTTAATTAGGCATATTATCTTACTAATTATTTGATGTTATGGTTTAGTTATTTTATATATATTTAATGGACCTTTTCCACTTATGAGGCAATTATATGTTGGACCTGAAATAAGGATCCTCACTGCTTATGAGGCAACTATACGTTGGACCATCGATGAAGGATCATTGTCATCTAAAAGGAAGTTATACGCTAGATTTTTAATGAAGGATCCTTGCCTCATAAGAGGAAATTATACATTGGACCTTCAATGAAAGATCCTATTCACCTAAGAGTCAATTATAGATTGGCCTTCAATGTAGGATCCTTAGTGCATAAGAGGCCATTTTACGTTGGAATTTCAATAAAGGATCTTCTCCGCCTATAAGGAAATTGTATATTGGACTTCTAATGAAGGTTCCTTTCCACCTAAGAGGCAATTCTATGTTGAATGTTCAATTAAGAGTCATTCCCGCCTAAGAGGCAATTCTACATTGGACCTTCAACGAAGGATCCTAGTCGCATATATGACAATTCTATATTACACCTTCAATGAATGATCCTTTCCTCCTATTATGGAATTGTATGATGGACCTTCTATGAAGGATCCTTGTCTCCTATGAGGAAATTTTATATTGGACTTTCAATGAAGGATCTTTACCGCCTATGAGTAAATTCTACACTAGACCTTCAAAGAAGGATCCTTGCCACCTACAATGCATCTTACTATTGTAATCCTCGCCAACGTTAAAGGGCAAACCCCCAAGCAAACTAAATATGAAGAAAGAAACCCAAAATAAGGTTAATCACCACAAAAAGGGTTTGGAAAGGGCGAGGGAAAAATAGTTAACAAAACAAATGACTAAGAGTCTTGCTTGAGAGACACATTTTTTAAGTCTCACCTAAGGGACTCAACTGTCTAAGTCTCCCCTATAAATAAATTACTCTCTGCATGGATTAACGCATTTCCCCCTTACCAAGGCATTGTGCATTAGGGACAATTGATAGGGATAATTTTACTAAGCCTTTTTAGGACGATCCATGATAAAGTTATCCAAACCAAGTGCATAAATATTTGCGAGCTCCCGAAGCAGGCATGATCGTCCGACTTGAACATATTATCACTTTTCCATCTCAACTTGTATGTGGCACGAAAGATGGAGGAAAAAACTAACAATCTTGATCGAATTATAGGGAAGAAACCACTTATCTAAGGAAGAAGAAAACTGCTCTTCCATAATGCCATGTATTTCTTAAAAATGGCAAGTGTCGGTTATTGGACTGAATCTGACCCATATAAACTCTTATAAATATCTCAAATTGAGAAGGATTATTCACTAATTCCACAAAATCCATCATACAAAGTCTCTCACAATCCTTATAAGAGCAGACTCTCTTTCATTATTATAAGTATAAGTATGCATCCTCTAATTGAAAAAAATAATCATTAAACTTTTTAATTTTATATTTGTCAATCTCCACAAGAAGAAGCCATTGAATTTAGTAACAAAACATAAAGTTTGACCACTCTAAATGTTAATGATGGCTCTAATGATGCCAACTCGGATAATTCTCATAAACAACCACAATATGTAACTCCTAGATGAGTTTAAAGATACATACCAAATTTAATTACCATCTAGAGTGAAAAAGTTTTAGAAATTGATATAACAAAGTGAAATCTATTAAAATATAATTGCATAAAATAACTATAATACTAGCCACATAAAAAAAGTGCTCCAAAGTGTAAGTGAAAATGCAGCACAAGAATAAGTTGCCAACATGATAACTGAGCATTCACCTTCACTAACTCCAAATAATTGAGTAATTGTACCTTCAAAATTATATATAGTAAAATAAGCTTATGTAAAAATAATATGCCATTAAAAAAATTAATTAATTACTTAAAAATAACTTACTCATGGATACTGCTGGTGGAAGTGCAAATTGAAGCAGCAAAAGAAATTGATACAATGGATCAGGATGGATCAATCCAAAATGAATAGCACCTTTAACAATTCCAATACCTATTCCTGGTAATGCTATAAATCTAACCACAATAATTCCAACAATTATTGGAAATTGTTTTCCCAATCCTTTTAAACCTGAACAATTTTTAAAAATTTATAAATAAATAAAAAAAATCATCACATTTATTTTTATAAAAAAAAATTAATTTACTAAATTTTGACAATTTTATTTACTTATTTACCTTTTATAAGATTTGCTCCAACCAACAAGGTCATTGCAGGAATTCCTGCATCCCTATAAATAAATTTATAAAAAAAAATATTATAATTTTTTTTATAATATATTAAAGTTTGAAATATTTAATATTAATTTGAGAATACTTACCCTACCATGACTATAGAGTCTTGAATAACAGCAAGAGGAGCATTGTTTACAATCAAGAGTTTTCTAAATATTGGAACTATGCCAATTATTAGACCAACAATCTGTTTATAATTATTATTTTTTTAGAATGAGATGAATGAAAAATAATAGAAAAATAAAATAAAAAAATTCTTACTGCTCCAATTGTTGCTGGTGCAAATAGTGCTTTGAGGTTGATCTTTTCTACTAAGACTTTTAAGTGTTTTTTAATCTTTTCATTTTTTGGCACCTAAAAATTCATGAAAAATATAAGATCATACATAACTTTGATTTTTTGAGTAAGAAAAAACAGAGGAAGATTAAAGAGTTGATGAATGATGTGAATGTACCTTTACTCTTTCATTAGAAGTTGAGCATTCAATTTCAAGTTGCTTCACATGATTCGTATGTGATTTATCTTTTGAAATGTGTTCTTGATCGGTTTCTAATGTAGAATTTGGAGTAATCATGGAACCGTCGATTTTAACTTCATTGGAAATTTTGCTTGAATATACTCGCACAACGTTGTACACAATTGTCCAAATGTAAATCGATCCTATCTGATATAAAAAATCAACAAAAATGAGTTCAATATAATTATTGATGGATCCGAAACAAGAGTTTCTTCTTTTAGATCTAAATATCATCTTATAAAAATGCAGAAGTATTAAATCTCTGAAGATATTTTTATATTTTACTAAGATCTCAGTCGATATACAATTCACATAAAAAATATATGTTTATATATGTTGCTTTAAAAAAATCGCACTTGAATTTCAAAAATTTTAAATTAGGATCTTACCGCCATAGATAGAGAAGCATAACCAAGTGCATTTCTATGACAAATATCTGCATCTCCAAAAGGGTTTCCTTTTTGTTTACAAACAGCTGGAACAATAATCAGAGGCAAATTTCCAAGATTTCCTACATGCGATCAACAATTTCATACAGTCAATGCATCAGTAGTCTTTAGACTAAAATCAGATCGTTCAAATTTTGAAGTTAATATTTTAAGATTTTCTTAAACGAAAATATATGTTATAATATAAACCATCATCTCGTGATTGTAATTACCTGCAGCGCAACAGCCTAAAACAAGACCGTGAAGATGACGAGGAACTCTAATCAATTTAACAAGTATCAATCCAAGAACAACTCCAATTATAAATGTTAGAAGAACATTCAATGGCATGAACCACCTACATAATTCAACAAATTAGACATATGATTGTAATTCAATAATATAGATTTTTTATAATGTGGTTTTAAAATAGAAACTTACAGCGCAAGCAAGCTCTTTGAGGTTATTGTTTCAGCTAGACTGCCACAAACAAGAGCAGGGGAGAAGACAAAAAATACAATCTAAACCAAAGAAGAACAAAAATGATGTAAATAATTATCATATAATATTTTTTTTCATATATTTTCATGCTCTCTTTTATAAAAATTTAATAAAATATGACAAGTTCAACTATATCAAAATCTTAAACTTTTAAGGACCTAAAAAATAGAAAATGTATGATGTCTTACCAAGTGTGTCTTGTGGTATTGCAACAATTTTGGTTGTGTTGTAGTTTTTATTTTGTTTGAAAAGTGATTTGTTTTTATTTGAATTAATGGGCTTTTTTGTTTGTTTGTTTTTCAAAAAAATATATATATTTTTACATTAATATATGTTTTTTTGTTAAAAAAAATTATTTTTAAAGATTTTTTTATAAAAAAAAAACTAAAATTAAAAAGTTAATTTAGATAGTTTTTCTTAAAATGATTTTTTATATCAAAATTTCAAACAAAAAAATTAGATTTAAATTTATTTTAAATAAGTTTTAATACAAAATATTTTCATAATATATCTTGTAAAAAATTACATGATTTTAAATGTATTTTAATCTTTAATAACAAATGTGTTTAACCTTTAAATTGTTTTGGTGGTTCATCTTTAAACTATGGAAGGAAAAAAAAAGTCCCTTAAGTGGTGTAAAAGAAAAATCACATAAGAGGTGCATTAAAATTCGGGTGTCAAAACATATCTGGAATGTTGTACATGTATGTTTTTCCCACATTTTAACATGGGGCGGTGGGTAAGGGTTTTGATCTTCACGTTCTAATATGTCTATTTCGTTCACCTTTTTTTCTTCATAGACTTTTGCAAGCATATATATTTATATAAATTTTTATATTTTTAGATTTAAAATATGCGGTGTCTGCATATCTAGATTTAAGATCCGCATCCTCAACTATGAGCGTCGCACCCGTTCTATTATTTTTTACAGATTCTTACTGAACGGACATGCGTGTTTGTCACCCCTATTAAAAACCTTGTTTGATGGGAAAAAGACAAAATTTATAATGAATTAAATTTTACTAGGAGTATTATGTACCACAAAAATTGAATGGTTATTATTTGAATCATGCTTTATGAAGTGGAAGTGACGAAACATGTGAAATTAAGTTTCAAAAGGGTTACAAGTCATTAGAACAACAATTATTTATGAATAATTCGTCTCAACAACATTAAATGTCATTAATGTCTCAACCAACATTGTCAATTCATTTCATGAGTTCTTCTTTGTTATGAACTACCAAAACTCACACACACCCAAAATAATAGGTCTTCACTAATCTCATCTTTCATCAAGTTTTAATGACTCTAAAAAACAGAGCATTTGGAATATAAAAATATTTATAAGAAGAAAAAAAAAGTAATGAAATGAACTTACAGTATTCAAGTTTTTTCTTGAAGTTTCGTGACTGAGGATATGAAAACGATCAAGTGCAAGAAAAATACCAAGAACAGTAATGAGCAGAACCTTAACAATTGGCATTAATGCAACAACAAAAAGCTTCCAGAATTCCATTTTACTATCACTACCCTGTTACATCAAACAACTTTTCTTCAATTATTTATTATATTGAAAATTATAACTTTCTTCTTCTTCTTCAAAGTAACATATAATAATATTAATGAATAAAAAGAGAAAGAGAAACAATGTTGGTTACCTGAGGATGATGCTCTGTTTTAGAAGTATGGTGAGAAATGAAAAAAGAATATAGATTTGGAATATGGAGAGTTGTTTATATATATATTTAGCGTACTATATGAAAACTACATGACGATATCAAATTGCCTACCAATTCTATTACTCTAATTTTTTATATTAACTAAAAGAAGTATAGTGTGTCTCATTAATAGTATTACCATCATGTTTCTAAAAAATGACTTGCCATCAAACTCACTAGTATTTTAAATCATTGGTTTATTGTTCGAGCACTAAATTCTTGATCGAAATATATCGATAAATTAGATTAAATTGGATAATTCGGTTGAATAAATAAATTTCTATAATAAAATTATTTAGTTATTAAATCGATCGAATCGAATGATTTAGTCTTTAAAAAAATCATAATACCTATGAATTTCAAAATTTCAAAATATCATAATTTTAATTTTTTAAAATTTAAATTATAATTATAATCATCACACATAATAAAATATAAATTTAAATATATTTTGAACAAATTATACTTTGAATATAAATTGAGTGTGGTTGTATTTGTTGGGACGATTCGGGAGATCAACGAGGGAGCATTATTATTTTGGACACACATTTGTGAGAGCTACACCACATATTCATCTAAAACCTTAAGGTGATAGGTCTGTAGTGTAACACCCCAAAGTCGATTTTTAATTTAATTGATGTGTTTTCTTGTAAATTATGATGTTTTGAGTAATTTTGGGGATGACTTAATATATTAGTAATATTAGAAATATTAAGTTTAGTGGGTTTAGTTTATTTTTGAAATTAAATTAAATAATATAAAAGGAATTGGAGGATAAAAGTATTGTGGTCTTTTGGTTGAGGATTAGTGAGGGTATTTTGGAGAAGGTCTATTGAACGATCAATTAGAAACGATTGCATATTGTGGTCTTAGGGGTAAGAGTGACAAAAAGAGTAAAGGGGGTTTTGTGAACGATCAATTAGAAACGATCGCATATTTTTTTGACAAAGGGAGAAAAGCTCTGAGGAAGGAAAAGTTATGGCAAGAGGTTTGAAGTTTCGCGAAGATTAACGAAGGAATTAAGGAACCTAAGGTATGGGGAGTATTTTCCTTTCAGTATTATAATGTGGGAAATAGAATTGGCGTTTTGAGGTATATGTTTTAGGGTATGGGATTTTGTGATGAATTGATCTGTTGATAACGATTTTATGTGAATTGTGATGTTTTTAATTATGTATATGATGTTATAAAGAGGAATGTTGATGTTGATGATGTTTTTCTGCTGTATTGTTGTCAATTTCTGTATTTGGATGGGTTTTATCGCAGAGGGAAGAATCTGGAAAATCGTAGAAAATTTACAAAAATCGCGAAGTTCGCTTAGCGAGCACAAGCAGGGAGTTAGGCGCTGAGCGAGCAGGATGTCTCGCTTAGCGAGCCCTGAGAAACTTTGAAAAATGTCTTTTTTTTAAACTGTTTTGGGGTGGTATGTCCTAGATTTGCTATGATGTTGTAGAGTTGTCACATGACGTGTTTTGGAGGTTATATGAGTTGAATTAGTAATTAATGATGTATGATGAATCTTTTGATTTTCTTTGAATTATGAGGTATGATTTCATGATGTAGGAGTATGATGTTAAATGAGTAAGTCGTATGATGTTCCATGAGTATGTATATGATGGTATGAATGAGTATGAGAAATGATTGATTAATAATGAATACGGATGCAATGTTATGATGTTTTGAGGATGATGTATGTATATTACATCTTGCTTCATGGCATTGAATTATGAGGGGACTTCGATCCATTGGTAGCTTCAATCTCATTGTGTGAATTAGAGTGATGTGATGTTATGATGTGCTCCCTTAGGGGAGGGTTGATGGCCCAGTGTCCATCCATGAGGATGTTTCAGTACCACATGCATTATTAAGAGGTTGCATTTCATTCTAAATGACATAGCATGAGTTGCATTGATTTTTTGTAATGATGAGATGTATTTGATGTTGTGTATACATGAGTATGGTGAATGTTATTATGATGTAATGAAAATGATTATTAGTATAATTGAGCTAGGGATGATAGATTGATGTTGTTGTTATGTTTTAAATTCTTATTTCTATATTATTTTATTGAATGTGAATTTACTCACCGTGCATGCCTTCTGGTGATGGTCTATTATGTCATTCTGTAGATAATCAAGGTTAGCTCGGTGCGTGCTTAACTCGGAGATAGTGATTCGTCGAGTTAGTTAGAAGTGGAGTCCTGCTCTGTGTCCAGTATCATTCGGGATTGGGTTTCGCTTGTTTTATGGTTTTAAGAGAATTAAGATGTTTATTTATTTTGATTTTCAATGATGTTTGGATTAAACAATGAAGTTTCCTTTTTATAAAAGATGTTTATGATGTTTTGGTTGTTTTTCCGCTGCGTATTATTTCAAAACAAAATGCAAACGAGTTTGATGATTTTACTAACCCGTGTTACGGGACAGGACTCAATGAGATGTTTTGACTTTCGAATTTAAGAAGTTATGTGATGCCCTTTTTATGAGTTTTACTCTGATATTTGATTTAAATCGCTTAACTTGTGATGGGGTAAAAAGGGTGTTACATGTGGGTTTTCTCACTTATATAGTGTTCAATCTTCTCTTTTCTAATCAATGTAGGACTGCTTCCTCACATTTGATTCTCAACATTCCCCATCAAGTGTGAGTCTATACACAATGATCATCCCCCCTCAAGTGGAAGCTTTTTCTTCCATGTATACTTGTATCACCGTTGAACTCAACGAAACACCTTCTACCCACACCTGCTGGAAGTGTTTCGATACAAGTAAGTTGGTCCCTTCACTCGAAACCAAAGACTCATGATACCACTGTTGGGGCGAATTCGAGGGGGTAAACGTGGGAGCATTATTATTTGGGCACACCTTTGTGAGAGACACACCACATATCCACCTAAATCCTTAAGGTGATAGGTGTGTGAGTTCTCTCACTTATATAGTGTTCAATCTTCCCTTTTATAATCAATGTGGGACTTCCTCCTCACACTTGATTCTCAACACTCCCCATCAAGTGTGATTCTAATGCTCCCCCTCAAGTGGAAGCTTTCTCTTCCACATGTACTTGTATCACCGTTGAACTCAACGAAACACCTTCTACCCACACATGCGGGAAGTGTTTCGATACAAGTAAGTTGGTCCCTTCACTCGAAACCAAAGGCTCTGATACCACTGTTGGGACGATTCGTGGGATCAACAATAGAGCATTATTATTTGGGACATACCTTTGTGAAAGACACATCATATATCCACTTAAAACCTTAAGGTGATAGGTGTGTGGCTTCACTCACTTATATAGTGTTTAATCTTCCATTTTCTAGTCAATGTGAGACTTCTTCCTCATACTTGATTCTCAACAGTATTCAATAAATTTAATTCTAAAGAAAGAAAATTTGTTTTAAATAACTTTTTGAACAAAATCTACTTACATGTTAATTTTAAATTTTTGTAAAATGATTATCAAAAATGACATCATTTTGTTTAAGAAAAAAAAAACATTTGACATGTTGGTTTTTCAAAATCGCCGATTCAAAGATTTTTATCGATTTTGTTCGATTCTTATCTATTCTCATCGGTTCAATGACATATCTAATTCAGTAATTAGACTAAATTGATGACAGCTAGTTGAATTTGGTTTTCAAATCAATTATTACTACCATTATATATAGTAAATATTTTAATTTTAATTTTAATTTTATTTAACCCTAATAGGTACAACCTTTGGAATGCACATTAAAGTGTCGATACTTACATTCCAAATGTAGGAGAACAAATTCAAATAGAATACACACCACAAATGAAACTATATTATTTTATTTATGCTAAGAATAGTAGTATATAGTAAATTTCTGGATGTACACAATTCATCAAAGGTGCTCCACTTTCTCTTTCATATTCTTTTTTTTTCACTTTTTACATCATCATTCTAATTCTTTCTATTATTTTCCTCCACTACTATTATCACCACTCAAATTATTCTACTTCTGACAAAATTCTTATTATACCATTACTTGCTGATTAATCATGTCACAACTCAAAATTAACACGTTATTATGACTATGCTTTGTGCATGTTTCTAACCACTAGAGTCCATTGTGTTTAACGCACTAATTAAATATTACACCAAAAACCATGGGAGGGAAATTAAAGGCTATAAAACAATGTCCATGATATAAGCTTAATCCCTTAAACACATAGATATATACATACATGTTCTCTTTCTTTGGTTACAATCCATACAAATGAGGGAAAAGCTCATAAAATTATCTTTCACCAATATAAGTAAAATAATGTAATATCCAAACCACTTCCAACTTTAACAAGGATATTACTTGACGATACAAATTCTTTGGTATTATGAAATTTTGTTTAGTTTTCAAATTCAAGAATATCATAGTATTCACCATTTAAAAATATATAATGTGACAATATGTTAGATGGAAAATCACCATACTTAGTTCATGCCAGAAAATGTCTTTATCATTGAGTCACTTTCATTCATTGAGAAGAGCAATGTTGAAATGCTCAAAAATAATTTAGTCCTAAGACGACCTAGCTTCCTTACCTTCCTACTCTTTGTCCCAATTTTGCAGAAAATAAATCCTTCCATCAACAAATAAATAAATGTCACTTTATTTATTTTGTTAGCTCACGTGTGTGGCATGGATGAAAATCCTATTATAGCATAGCCAAAGAACTTTATATGATTAATAGGTACAAGTCAAAACATTTCATATTGGAAGGGGATCCCTCTAATAGAAGCATTGCAGATTTCCAAACATGCTCACCAATACCTTAATTACAAAGTGGTAGACCTTATTAAAGATAGTAGTAGGTGGACCATTCCTTCTTTCATATATAGGAAACAAGGACCAAGCCATAGTGGTCAGTATCCTAAATGTCAAAATCTTAAAGATCATCTACGAGACAAGCAAAACACAATTAATTTTCACCCAAATAATACACATTTTCAATTTTATTTCTAAAATAACTCAGATTTCAAAAAAGTAATAATAATAATAATCTATCTCATTTTCGAAAAAAATAATGGAATGCAATGATGGAGTCAGACAAATTAGCGACTTCACCTATTTTTTCAAATTTGATTGACGAATATATATAGAGTTGACAGTACAATTGTCGTCAATATATATATATATATATATATATATATATATATAT
This sequence comes from Lathyrus aphaca, assembly GCA_963966055.1. Classification (NCBI taxonomy): domain Eukaryota; kingdom Viridiplantae; phylum Streptophyta; class Magnoliopsida; order Fabales; family Fabaceae; genus Lathyrus; species Lathyrus aphaca. The sequence continues at coordinate 6,682,121 of OZ014522.1, forward strand.
ATATATATATATATATATATATATATATATATATATATATATATATTTTCAAAGGTTGCGTCAATTCATTTGACGTCACTGTGTATCATAATTTTTTAAAGATAAATAATAAACATTAAAATTAATTTAAAATACTTTTACATGAACTAACGATGACGACCGGGTTGGTCATACCGGTCACCGGTTCCACACCCCCTAATTATCCCAACTCGTACTCGATGTTGATTTACCTTATGCGTTTTAGAATTTTAGGTCTCAGAAACATCACCAGAATCCCTAAGACGTTAAAGTCTGGTGTATGGAGTGACACGATGTTGTAACAAATAAAATATATATTCATACGAATTTATTAATTAAAAATATATATAAAATTTAAATGATAATTAGTTTAATAAATTTTTTAAATAATATTTAAAATTTGAATTTCGTTTATAATACATATATTCTTAAAGAAAAATAAACATCTAAAACATAATAGTCTACTGGTCACGCATAAATTTCTCAAATGTAAGGACATTGGTTTGATTCTTGAATGTGGCGAAACTTTTTTTATTATTTTAATTAATTGAAATCGGTCACTAATTCGGTCACTAAATAGGTCGCTAAACGTTATAGTGACCGATTTTAACGTTTTTTCGGTCACTAAAAGCGAATTTTCTAGTAGTGTTTTCGTTGGAGCCATTCTCTAAGGCATGTCGGGAGATCTGTGATGTTTTGAAGCATTCTGAACTGCAGTTTCACACGATCACTATGGTGCGTCTCCATTATGGTGAACCTGGTTATTTGTGTGCATGCAGTCCAAACGACTGTATATTTTTCTCTGACTTCATGTTGATGTTTCAAGTTTAGATATGGGCGTCAAATAAATTGTATAGGAAAAATATATTAGATTATAAAATGGGTAATATTAAAAAAAATTATTATGAATTGATTCGTTTAGTGGAAATATATCTTCTGGTGTAAGGTGGTCCAAGAGTTTGTGATACTGAGTCATACAGTGTCTAGGATATATGTTGTAAGTCATACCACGAGTCGATCATCTAAACCAAAAAAGTTTAAAAAAACTATTTAGAGATAATAATCGATAAAGTAAGTAAATCAAATTAATATTATTAAATTACTTTTGTGTGTATGGGAATATAAATTTTTTCTGGTTAAAAGGTGTTAAGGATGAAAAACTAAACAAACCTCATGCTTGGAGCAAAGCGACACATCCAAACAATGTAGATGTGTCTTTCTTTGTATTTTTACACAGAGTTATACAAATAAGACAGATAAGTGGAACCCCAACTACATGTTCCTATGTTATGTAGGTGTCTTAACAAGGGTAAATACATAACATGCATACATGAATCACTACCTTCAAGAAATAATAATAAACCAATTAAAAGAATAATATAATACCTACTTTTCATTATTTTCTTTTCTTTGGTAGAATTTCATCTAATGTTAAACCATTATAATATGTCTTAAGGCACGAAAGTACGATATTTTGGCCTATAAGCACCCAAAAGATCCTCGCAAATTGAATTTGTGAAGTTGTTTTTTCCATTCACCGCTTCACCCTCAATAAGTAGTCCTAGTAACATGTACATGTCCTCTAACGTTACGACACATTGACCGGTTGAAAAAAAGAAGGTGTGTGTCTCGGGTCGATATTTTCTTATAAAGCTAGTATAAATTTAGCATCAACCGAGTAAGACAATGAATTTGCTAACATGTCAAAAATCGGGGAGTTTAATATAAGGTTCAAGCAACACATCGGAGGTAACATATTCATGTTGACGAATATGAACATAAACACTTACATGACACTCAATGTCGACAACGGTTCCTCTGTGCATTTCACCCATAGTCAATAGAGCCATTTTACAAATGAGATAATTTGAGAAAATGTGAAGAGTAGTATTTGTTGCAAATTATGAAAATGAACCGAGTTTATGTGTTTTTATAGGGAACATAAGATATTGAGTAGTTGTACATGATAAATTCAAGCCATGCATGTAGTACAAGTGGCGTCTAGTCAATTGGCGACCACGTTCAATTTCAAAAGGCATCGCCAATTGGACTGAAGACGGTATGGGTATTATATGGTTTGCAGGTTGCACATGTTGCATGGCATAGGCATGTCAGGATTCCCATGTTATGTATTGTATCATGGGCTTTGTAGACGCGCAAAATGCTCGCACGTTGCCATACAGTAACTCTAGTTGGATCGACGACAACTTTTAAATTTTGATAGAAGTTGCCAATTGAATTGGAGAGTAATATTAATGTTGCAAGAATATGTCCAACTCTATTAAAGTTACATGACAAAAATCATATCAATATATAACCAATTCCATATCAACCTAAACCAACATCAGATCAGGCTCATACCAAAATACTCAAGTTATATCATCTACACCGAGATACATTGTTAATGCTCACTAAAATGGAGAGACATATGTCTCTAATGTATTTGGGTTTAATTTTTCGAAACACTGAAGTTATCTGATTTACAATCAATAGAAATTAAAAAATCTTGCATTTGAAAATTAGAATAAGCTAAAGATGTATATTCATATGAATCTGAAGTAGAAGTTGACTTCGTTGATGATTAAGAAGAAGTGGTGAAAACACAATAATCGTGTTGTATCCATGAACAACGTCTTCAAAAGCATTAGAAACCTAGCAATAGTCGCATTAGTGAGAGCAACTTATTTTAGGTTAGGATCACTTTTCGTAACCAGAGGCAACATATAGATTCCGGTGTTACAGTCGAGGCAAATATTTAGTGAAAGTCGCATAAAAATGATAAAGGAGGAAACTATCAAAATTAGCACACATGTTGTTACGATCTTTGACCATCATAAACACACTTTCAGTGTAAAGGAAACAATGGACCACAATAAGGGAAGGCCAATGGAGACTATCGGGTCCAACTAAATAGAGGTTAGTGATGTAACACCCTAATCCCCAACTCGTAATTAAAAGGATAAAATTTGTGTTTTAGAATGCTACTCAAACACAACACGTGTATTTTATAATTATATTCAAAACTCGCAGTGGAACTCAAATAAATATTATAACTTCAATTATCTTATCAAGTTGGAATACTTAATTTAAGTAACAAAATTCAAAAATTAACTCAAAACAAATAACACGCCCCGTTCCAGATGTTACATATCAGAGTATATAAACCAACTAAACAATGATTAAATAATAAAATAAACAAAGAAAAGCTCCAAGGCCATCTTCCAACTCACAACAACACTTACTCCTCTTGAGTATCTATACAACAATGTATAGAGGAACACAAAACAAACAAGAAAGAGGTGAGAATACACTCAAATATATTAACAGTGTAAAATAATGCATGGGTATACAACAATGTATAGAGGAACACATTTTATTACACATCAGCACAATAATCCAATTCACATAGCCTTTATGTATACAATATGACTCACGACATGAGTCTATGCATGTGGTACCAATTTGGACACCAGAGGTTTATTACTTATCTCGTCCACTTAATAATGGTTCCCCGTTCGAACTGAGTCTCCACTTTTGAACCTCGGGTCCCGACTTATGAACCCCAAACAATTATAGGTCTCACTATTGAACTCATGACTCGCCTCTTTCAACACGTCGACATAATATGATGCATGGGATATAATAATGCAACAACACAATTATGGTTCCACTTTTAACCATAATCAACAATTCAATATAACATTCAACAGCAGATCCCACTTCTGAACTACACACCTTAACATAAAACATACAATTACATTCACAACACATAATTGTATTTCGAACATAACACCTCACGCACATAATCATAATCCACCATATAAAATTATGCAAATTAATTCGATTATTATTTCACCATAATAATAATTCACCTTAGTTGATTATGTACATCAATTACCCAAAAACAACAGTCAAATGTTGACCACACAAGAAAACAACATAAAAAATGGATTGCACACTCGAAAATGCTCTATGGAAGCCATGACGACCAGGTCGTCATCTGGGTGACGACTGTCACCCAACCTGTCACTCAATTCCTTCATTACTCGTCACTCTTGTGACGACCGACAAGAAAATCCCGCATAGAGACCATGTTAGTCTCCACATCACCCTGATGACGATTGTTACCTACCCCGGAAGCATGACAGGTAGCCTATCACACTCATGACGTCCGTCGTGCTATTGCAGAGTTCATTTGAAGCTCCAATTTCAATCCCCGACACCCTAAATCGTATAGAAATTAATTGATACATATTATACATGAATCAAATCATCATATACTCATCGATTATCATTCAATTTCATCAATAAATCCCAAATTCAAGTTTATAATCATATCACCAAAGCATATCAATGGAAACAACCAAATTCAAAATTCACACCAACACATCATGCCTATTATTCAACATATTACAGAGCATAAATTCACACATAAAGCATGGAACTAATGTAACACCCTAAATATACTCTGCGTAATTTAAATAAAAATCAAAGTAAAATCCATAAATTGAATGTATTTAGGATGCTATAGTTCAACAAACACATGCTCATACTTTCAGATATGTAACACAAGTACTTTGGACATTACTAATAGTAATAATAATAATAATAATAAATCTTGTCTAAAAAATCAACTTTATTAATACAACGGAAAAATTCAACATTAAGATAATTATTCATAACATAACATGTTTTCAAAATAAATAAAAATAATCACAGTCAAAAAAATATCTAAAATCTCTAACAAAGCACAAAACTTATAACGTTCCATAACTCGATATTACACATCAGAGCAAACACCGACAATAAAAATCGACCATGGAACTCAACCATATTTGAGTGCGAAAATTAATTTGTATGATAAAATCCAATGTTTTATAATATTTTAAGCTACGAAATCCAATATTTTAAGTCATTTCATAATTGGCAATAAGAGACTTAAAAGAAAAGTCTATATAATTTTAATTTAGAAGGGAGAAATGCACCTTGCGTATACCGACAATTAATATATTTAATGACAAATGCTCGTAAAAATCTGATTTTTCAACAAGCTGTAAAAAAAAAAAAAATTCTTGTTAAAAAATTCAAAGAAATTAGGTTTTGAATGTAAAAAAAATTGATTTTTAATCTTTAGGGATATTTTGTTCTAATCAAACGTGAAAAGAGTTGGGCTTTGCTCCCTCATCCCTTCCTGATCGGAAACTCACCGTCGCCGCCGTCTCTCTCCGTCGGTCTCCGCGGTGGCTTTCTTCCACCCAGGTAGATACTTCACCAAAGTTCATCCTATTTTCCCTTTCCCTTCCTTTCATATTATTTACGCACAGTTTCACAAGCTTCCACTTACACTAATGGCGGAACCCCATTCTTAGGTTCCTTTTAGAATGTTGGTTTTTGGTAAGTTTTGCTCAAAGGCCATTTCAGTGAATATGCATTTCTCTATTTGGAAATTGATTCATTCCTTTAGTCTTTGAAGTTGGTGACTTTTGCATCAGTCGAAGCAGAAAGCATGAATGTAGAGTCCAATTCTTATGGAAATGCTACGGATCTATTGCATCAGCTGGAGGATATTCTTGAATCTGATGCTCTAATGTAAGCTTTAGCGATTTCGTACACAAACTAGTATTGTGCTTATCCTGATTGTTGATTAATAAACTTGCGGGTTTTGTGGCATTTGGTATTGAACCATTACCTTTCATATCAACTAATTCAATGTTGCTCTGTTAGAATAATACCCTGTTAGCAATTACTTCATTTTGGTAAATCTTTATTGTTTGTTGCTTGATTTACCTATATTTTGTTGCCTTTTCTAAAGATGTTTTCCCTTATGCTTTTGGGTCCAGTGATGAGCTGGGGTTTATTCATCCATCCCAGTTTTCCTTGTTAAATGAGGAATCTGGAATTTCGGCTAATTTATCTGATGAAGCCGTTCATCTATCAGCCGACAGGATAACAAGCTCTGACGAATATTCCAAACAAGAGAGACTATACTTCTGGAACAGAGATCATAAATTGGGAATTTCAACTGATGTTCTTCTACCGTTATATAAAGCTGCTAAACATGCATTTATGGCGACATTTAAACAATATAAGATGTGTGGAAATCAATCTGACAAAGATGGACTTTGTTTACGTGCTTCAGCGTCCGATGACCATCTTGAAAGCATACTTTTGAGACACAGTAGGTCTCTTCTACTGCTAAGCTGTGATTTCATGACTGCTTGGAATTGCAGGTTATCCTCTTATCTATTGATATTTTCTATTATGTTTTTCTTAATACCTTAAGAGCATAAATATATTTAAAATGAGATTCTAGAATTGTAAGGCAAGAAAACATATGAAAATGGAGAAAATTACTAGCAATTTGATATTTGATAGAAGACTCTTTTCTGTGTGTGTATTGCAGAAAGTTATTAGTGTCCAAGAAGAAGCAGGTCTCAATGTTTGTAGATGAACTTCTACTATCAGAACTTGTGCTCTCATACTCAGCCAAAAGTGAACAAGCTTGGAGTCATAGGTATTATATGTAGCAGTTTCCTCTTATGGCTTTGTCCCGTCGCAATTCACAAAAAGATAGATATTTTCAAGGAGTACTATATATGATTGGATTCTTAATACTGATTTTTCTTTTGACAATCATTTGAATACTAATTGATCCTAAGGTTTCGGAACATTAATAGTCATCTAATGCATAAAAGTATTTTATCTAGGCGATGGGTGATCAAGTCAATTTCTGCAAACTGTTCAAATCTCAAAGAGATTTTGGAAAAAGAATCTGAGCTGGTGGAGAAAATAGCTGAGGTCTAAATTCAGTCATACTATTTAAATTGGAAACATTTTCTAGTGTTCATTTAGTAGACTGGTTTTCGTACCCAAGTGAAGGATAAAAGATGAATTTACTTGACTTATGCAATGCTTCTTCACCTTTTTTTCATAGAGATTAGGGATTACATATTGAATAAACCAGCATATTTTGAGTTGACTTAAACACCCATTATTCCTCGTTTTTACCCTTCATATTCAGAGATCAAAGATGAATTATCGTGCATGGAATCACAGGTGCTGGTTAATCTCATACATGACTAAAGAACAGGTATTGATTCTATGGTATTTTTATTTTTGTAAATTATAACATGCAAGTATCACAGCATAATTCTGGATTAAATTACATAGAAAATTCATGACATCCACTAGCCATAAGTTGTGAAAAGGTTGTGCATGCAGTCTTCAGTTCAAAAATATTCTGCACTTTAATATGATATAAACCACATTCCACCCCCTTTCACCAAATGTGTGAAAAAAATGGCTCAGCTCCCGTGGATTACTTGTTCAGTCCAAAATCGTATTCACTCCAAAAGAAATATAACTTTTCAGTGATTTGATTTATGGTTCTCATGAAGTCTAAATTAAAGATGTGCTTATTTAGGTGCTATCTGAGATGAGGAAAACTAGAAGTTGGGCTGCACTGCATGTTTCTGATAATTGTTGCTTTCACTATCGCCGAGTAAGTTTTGATTTAGTTATTTGAACCTGATACTGGTGGTTATAGTTTCCATGATTTATACACTTAAATAAGCATAGATTCCATCATATTGCAGCGGCTCCTGCAAAAGATTATTGAAGACCAAAGTTATGCGGAAGAAACTGCATCTTATGGTCATAATGCTGATATTGTCCAAGCAATGAAGGTAATGGTTGTGAATTTGCATACTCTTTTGTTATTGCTTACTCGCTTTGCTTTCTACTTTAAGTTATAGTCTTGATAGTTGTATCATATATCTCCTTCGCAGAAACATAGAAAGGGAAATAAGAACTCTACTGATTTATGATACTGTATCATACTGATGAATTTTGCAACCTCGTATAGCTATTACTAGTATACATAATTTTAGTTCTTGTAATTATGCGACAGTTGTGATTTTTCAGGATGAACTTGAATGGAATGAAACATTGATAAAGCGTTATGTCGGAAGAGAGGTAGGTGGTCAGTGTATGTTTATTATTAATTACTAACAATTACTATCATGAAATTGTTGTATGGGACCAGGCATGTCTATAAAATATCGAACTCAAATACTAGTGTTATAAATACAGAAAACTTCTCTACAAGTATAGGTCAACTTTGATCCCTTTTTATCTTGGGAAAACTTCTCTACAAGTATAGGTCAACTTTGATCCCTTTTTATCTTGGCTGCAGTTGAGTTAGAGAGTCGAGAGCATTGATAAATGGAAAGTTTAGAAGTTTAGATTCATGTCTCAGAAACACACGGTTTCTTCCTCATTAGGAGTAAAACAAAGTATGTCTAATGCAAGTTTAGAAATAAAGACACTAATAATAGCTTAGAGGTGAAAGTTAGAGAGCACGCCATAATAACCATAACACAATTTCATATTTTAAGTATCTTGATCCATTGTACAAAATGATGGGATAAAGGAAAATGTTAATCATAGGATAGGACCCCAAACAAGGTGGATGAAATGAATGAATGCTTTAGGTATTGTGATAATAAGTACCAGTCAAGTTTAAAGGCAAAGGAAAATTCTACCGCACAACTATAAGGCCTGTAATATTGGGTGGATTCGAGTGCAGCAAGAAAATAAGCTCAATGTTTCTGGAACAAAAATGCTATAGTAGTCAACATGAAAGCTCAAACTTGGGGATCTTTTTCAGTTTAAGGGTCTCATCCAAGTCTATATGCAAGCCACAATTGCATTTATGGTTGCCTCTAGTGCAATATGTTTTTTCTACTAAGTAAATTGTCTTAGATGGTTAATGTTGTTCATTTCAAACAGGCTCTATGGCTTCATCGTCGCTTTCTTTCCTCATACTGGATAAATAGTTTCCTAACTGACTCTAATGACGGATCCCACCATTCCAAGGAGGCAACAAGCATGTATTATGACTTTGACACCTTTCTGCAGAACGAACTAAGTCTCCTTCACGCCTCAACTTTTGTTGATGATGATTATGGAGATTTCCAAGCACAAGCCACACATTCTGCTAGTTACATTCTGTGGTTAAAAGTGGTATGTGAATTCTTTTTCCTTAGACTTTCCATTTTATGACTGCTTATCTAGATTGCTTGCTCAGGCCGTCTTAAATATGTTATGTACATCAGCAATTGCCCAAACCTCTTGAAAACAAGCTCCTTGAGAAGATAAAAGATGTAGATTTGAAGACCTTATTGGATAAGACATGCCCAGAGAGATCCTCTCTATTCAATTACTTTATGAGCTAGAGCTATGTGAAAGAGTAGTTCTCATATCTCAAGCCAAGAAGGAAGAGTTTTGGTCAAATATTTACAGCTCTAATAGAAGAAAAATGGCACCATGTATTGTTTATTATTTTGATTTCTTGTATAGAAGTTTTTCCTTGCATGTTTTCTGGCAACACTCGGAATAAGTTTATAAATAAAGATTTATGATTTTCGAAATGTGATTTGTGCAAATAGTAATATTTTAAGGTGCAACACAAAATAGGTACAAATGACAATAGCAAAAGAAAAACAAAACAAACAATAACCAATATTTTTTACTTTTTTTTTTTGTGAAAAGCACAAATAAATGTTATCAGCAGATACATTATTGAAGTATAGCCTATAATATGGAACGAGAAACAGACATAATACAAATAAATATAAAACAGTGTCACATGACAGAGTGGTGATAGATAATAATCATATTGTCAAACAGTGTAGTGTCCATTCATATCAATGTCCAAACCCCGTAGCTTGGCAAACGATTCCACTCTTCCTTTCAGAGTGTGAAGCTCTCTCAACCTGCATCATGAGGAAGATAACGATGTTGATGGTTAGAGAAAAAGGAAAATCAAGAATCAGTAAAATAAAATCATGAAACAGTTTGAAGATGAATGAAGACCTTGCTATCTCTGCTCGCCTCTTAGCTTCGTCTGCCATTGTATTCATTTCTCTATGGTTGTGCTTCTCCGCAAACCCTTTCAACTCAACAGAGCGAAGACCGTGCAAGGTTCTTTGCTCAGCAGCCCATGCAGCCTCGCGTGATTCTTTACCAAAATCATTTTTGTTGGTAAATGCAGTCTGTTAATTTACACAAACAAGAAGTCATATCAGTTAATTATCATTCTTTGAGTCTTGGAAACTAAAAATATACTGACAGTGTATTTAGTCCTACGATATTTCAGTCATAGTGCTTACTCTTTGGTTTACGACCAGATTCCAAGCCCTTCCGCTTTGTTGATAAGCAACAGCGAACTTTAAAGGATCAAGAAAAACATAAGTTACAGTATTGAACAACCAAATGACTCCTGCCCAGCCCCAACCTATGCTTCTGATTCCAGCAATTTCCCAATTGGCCTGTGCTGATATAAGAGTTGCAACCTACGAATACAGTAAAACGAGATAGTGAGGCTTTACACATAGAAAGTTCATTTGATTTTATAATCAAGTTCGAGCAATGCGATAAGGTTAGAAAAAATCATTACCAGCTGAGCAATAACAAAAGCAAAAACAAGCAAAAGACCAGGTCTTTCTGTATAGGACCATCCCCTGGACCGTGTCACAAAGATTAAGGCTTGACTGATTGTACTGACTTGAAGATATACAGCAGAAGCCAGCATCGCTTTTATTTCATCAGTGACAGGAGTGTGTAGATCGGGGCGGATTTGTTTCACTCCAAATTGGTTCTGCACCGAAAAATTTCTATCATTCATTGCATGAAGAGGGGGAAATAGACAAAAATAGTTAACTTAGAGTGGAAGGAAGATCCTCACAGGAAAGAACTGTGTTTCGAAAACTATATAAAAGAAGATCACTGTCATTAGAGCCAGATAAGTTCCGAGAATAACCCCAGTTGCGAAAATTTCACTAAGCTTCCAACTATCAGGAAGTGGAGAAGGCTTAACCCTATCTTTAGATATTGTCATGATGGTACCTGTTAATTAAAATGCCAGCAATTGAGGAAACAAAAATGGAAATTGACCATCAAATTCTAATGAAACTTGAGATTAAGATACTAGAAAGTAGCTAATATTACCATCATTGAGAATGGCAATGATAAGAACCATAAATGGTGGAAAGTCAAAACTCCAAAAGCTGTTGAGTAACATGAAACCTAGCTGAAATTATAAAGAATTTGAAAATGAGGAAAATGTTAATGATCATGTTCATTGCTGAATTAGTTACTATCGATATATTTGCACAGATAGCTTACCACTATACGAATAGTGATAGATACGGCATATATCTGCAAGGAAAAGGAAAAAATAATGAATTGTTGTCACACTAAGAAAAAACTGAGATGTAAACTTTTGTAGTCTTGGGATTACTGTGTAGTTCTTCATCCTTTGAAAAATTGCGCGGCTAGTTAAAACTGCGCTTATGATGACACTTAAACCAGGTTCTGTCAGCACTATATCAGAAGCGCTTCGCGCAGCGTCTGTAGAATCTGCTACTGCAATACCTATGTCTGCTATCTTTAAGGCAGGTGCATCATTTACTCCATCACCAGTCATCCCGCAAATGTGCTTTCTCGCTTGTAATCTCTTCACAATCTCATACTTGTGCTCTGTAGTAAGCACACGCGTGTTGTCAGAAATCGGATGAGAAACAAGAGTAAGACATAACTTAGTTTCTGTGTTCAGATTTCTGCTTGCTTGGCTTACCAGGAAAGACACCGGCAAAACCATCAGCTTTCTCAATGAGATCATCAATGGAAACAGCACCTAATTGATCTTTATTTTCACCGAGCAGTGATGAAGAAGGATACATGTTTGTCCCCATCCCTAGTCGCCTTCCCGTTTCCTTACCTATTGCAAGTTGATCGCCTGAAAGGTTTTTTGTAGCATGAGTATGGTTTGCATCATCATTAAATCATTGACTCAATTTCAAATAATAGTGATACTGTGATACATACCAGTGATCATTTTGACACTAACGCCAAGATCAAGAGCTCTTCTGATTGTTTCTGCGCTATCATGGCGAGGAGGGTCAAAAAGAGGGAGAAGAGCAACAAACTCCCATGGTCCTCCTGCACTGTCCTTAGTTCCCTCTGGTACTTCCTATATGGAAAAAAAAAAACTTAGGTGCTAAACAAAATATACAAGATAATAACTCACTTATCAGATTATGAAGAGTTTGTAAGAGGGAAATAAACCTGTCTTGCAATCCCAAGAGAACGAAGTCCACGTTCTGCAAACTTGTCAATCATCGCATGAACCTTCCGTCCAATTTCTGCCTTGTTTTGTGCAAGATTGAGAATCTACACATTATATGAGAAAAGTTTATCAATGATCATACATAATTTACTCTGGTAGGTTGCATGGTTCTTGAAAAACGAGAATCGATTATGTTTTACCTGCTCTGGTGCACCTTTGCTAACCCGGTGCATAATACCAGCACCATCAATGTATGTAAGAGCAGTTCTTTTATCAGTTGGGTTAAATGGAAGGAAATGAACTTCTTTTATTCCAGCTCGTGCCTTGAGAAACCAAAGGAATATTAGTAGACTAACCGAATTTCAACTACACAACATGCCGCAAACAAACTTTGAAGAATTCTACAATTAGTAAATAAGACTGAATATTGTTAATCATGTAACTTGTAAGGCTTCTTTGAATTTTACCTCCTTTGGGTCTGCCAACATTGAAACGATTGCACAATCGATTGCATCCTGGTTCTCCATCCTCGAAGCTCTTGCAGCCATGAGTACAACCGAATCCTTGTCAACAGCTTTTGCAAAAACCTCAATCATTTCCTTGTCCACTGTAAGCTTGTTAAGAGTTAATGTGCCTGTTTTGTCACTACATAAGACATCCATTCCAGCCATTTCTTCAATAGCAGTCATTCTCTTTGTTATGGCACCCTGCAACAATGATGCATATGATCAAAACATGAAAATAACTTTAAAAATCTACTGAAATGTTGGAATAATCAATGTACTAATTGTAGCATTGCGAACCTGCTGAGATAACTTGTGTGAACCAATAGCCATTGTAACTGAAAGAACAGTTGGCATTGCAATAGGGATTCCTCCAATTAGTAGCACTAGAAGGTTATCAATACCATTTCTGTATCCATATCCGTGGACGCCGTATATCACAATGATTTCAATAACCATTCCAATAGCAATTGAACAGATGCAGAAATTCCCAATAGATGTCAAAACCTGTAATAATATTTGTCAGTGTTGTCAAATAGCGGCTATAAGTATAACACTACTATAGTGGATTTGAACAAATCGCTTTTGTCTGCGATACGTTATTTATTATTAAGTGATGTCAAATAACAATTATAACTTATAGTAAATCATGTATATTGCAAACCTGCTGGAAGTGTCCAACATGTGTTGTGTTTTCTACAAGATGAGCCGCCTTTCCGAAAAATGTGTGAACTCCAGTTGCTATGACAACGGCCTCAATTTCTCCTTGCTTGCAAGTTGAACCAGAATATACTCCTTCTCCGGGATGTTTTGTCACAGGAAGTGACTCTCCGGTAAGAGCAGACTAAAAGTACAAACAACAAAAACGTAACTTCAATTACAAGAAATCTAGATACTGATATCAACATTAATAAACTTGTGGAAGAAATTATTCGTTGTGATGCTTGAGTCATGCCTCGGTGATTTCATAGTACTTTATAGAATTTACCTGATCAATCTTCAAAGGATCGCCTTCAAGGAGACGTGCGTCGGCAGGAATGATGTCACCTAGCTTGATGCTAACTATGTCTCCAGGGACCAATACCGAAGCATCTTCTTCGCTCCATTTTCCGTCACGAAGTACCTATTATTTAAATATAATTAGAAATCAAAGAAACTATGAACAAGACAAGATAACAAAGAGATTGTAAGAGAAGAAGAACCTTTGCTTTTGGAGCCAATCTTGCCATAAGGGCAGCAGCTGCATTACCAGCATTATTTTCTTCTATGAAACTTATGGTTGAGTTTATAATTAGCAAAATAATTATGCCAACAAAATCTTGATAATCTCCTGGTTTACCCTGCATAATCAAAGCGCTGTTATATTAAACCGATTGATATTAAAACCAGGACCGAAGACCTAGCCGGTGAGACTTCTAGATAATGGTTCATCAGACTGGGATTGAACCAGCAGACGGACTAATCGGTTCTTAGTTCAACCCATTACACTATACGGTCTGGTTTTAGAAACACCGGTTGAAAGTTCAAACGCGACTTTTCACCTTAACAAACTTTTACCACCAAAATCTTTCTTGTATGTATTCCATAATCCTTTTGTAAAATGACTAATATTTGTTACTTTCAAATCAAGTTAACCATTGAAAAATTAGACAAGAAATAAAAAAAGAAGAGACTTACCCCTCCATGTGCCATAGCAATGGCCATGAGAGCAGCAGCTTCCATAACCCATGACAAAGGATTCCACATAAACCCTAAAAACTTAAGTATTTTACTTTCCTGCACAACAAATTAAAATAACAGAATCTATCAGTCTCTGATAAACAATTATGCAAAAAACTATATAAGCACTTAAGTTAGAATTCCAACCTTTTTCTCTTCAAGTTTATTGTATCCAAACATGTCAAGCCTCTCTTGTACTTCCTCAGAGGTTAAACCTTCTTTTGTACATTTGAGATTATCAAATACCTCCTCAAGAGGAATGTTCTCCTATATACAACAAATTCCAAGTTTAGTGACCGACACGTCTCAATATTTCACATCAACACGACACAGATACATTTCATTACGTTTAAGTATTACTGCTGTCAACGTATCAGTGTCATATCAGTATATGTGTTCGTGCTTTTTCAACAATAATCATTAAGGAGGTTTATATGACATACCAAATCAACAGCTTCCTTTATAACAGCATCCAGAGACATAGTCCCTTCCACCATTTTCTTTATTTTCTACTCCCCTTCAATAATCAAAACTAGTAAAAATTACAAAATTATTGAGACTAAATGATTAACATTACAATGAAAAATTACCTTAGAGAGAAGATTGATAATCTCTCAATTGGAATAGAATATGATATGATAATATCAAAATTCAGGAGATGGAATTTAAAGAATGTAAGAAATATATATAGTAGATAAAAAAGAGAATCTAATATCACTTTGTTCTAAGAATGATAAAAACTATATGCATTGTTAGACTCCGCCGGCCAGCTTCTGCAATGTCATCATGTAGTAAACTAAGTTCAACAATTTGTATGCAAATAAATTACTATTTTATTTTTAAATATATAAACTATTTGAGGTTGCTCATTGCACTCAAACTCTATGGAATTAAAAAAAAAAAGACTTTTGATTCATCATAAATATTTCAAAATCCGAACATATCACATATTACACAATTAAAATTTATCAAAAACACTCTGAATGCACACAAAAATTTGTTCGAATTTCAAAATTCGGATGCACCAAATATAATTAGAATGTGTAATTATATTTGTAAACACTTTTCTCTGTGCCCAATTTTATTTTATTGAATAAAAATATATAAGGTATTTTTGCCGCCATTTTTATATATTTTAGTTATTAATCCAAAGTTCCTTAGTGATGCAAATTAAATTAATAATTCGACCGTACAATGGCATATGTACTTTGTTAGTGTGACAAACATACCTATATGAGTATAACAATTTAAATACCATTTGATTTGGTCACTATAGTCCAATTTAAAAGTTGAAACTTTATTATCTTGATTAAGTAGGATACACGAAATTAGTTTCAAGTTTTGGCATGTGTCAATATTCCATTTCTTTACGGCAAAATAGTATTTAATACTAATAAACAATAATAAGACTTGATAATAATAGTGAAGGACAAGAAAGAATTGAGTGAAGCTTAGTGTGAATTAAATTAATTTGAGGTAAAAATTTATTCGATTCAAAGATAAATTTATTCGTAGTTCAGTTCAATTTTTAATGATATATTAAAAAATCGGATCTGATTCAATTTAATACGGTTTAATTTGGATCGATTTTTGTATATCTAAAAATCATATCCAATCCAAAAAATTTGATGTCATAGAATTCTGTGTTGATATGAATGTTATTAGTTGACATAATATGTGTTGAGATTTTATGATTGATTAGTTCTGAGTTGTGATGAGCAATGTTCTTGTTGACGAGCAAATGTTGATTTCTAAATTTGAACCGCCATGAGAATGAAAATATAAAAGTCTGAAACTGTTTCAGAGAGAAAAATCGCAGATAGACATAAAAGGAGATTAATCTTCTTGTTTCATGCCTAACTTGAGTTACGTAAATTCGTTTCAGGTACGGTCAGTTGTGTTAAAAAGGTAGCACAATAATCTTTCCGTTGAAGTGAGGAAATTGGATCGAGGAGAGATACAAAAATGTTACTTATCTGATTTTCATACCAGAAGCGCAGTAAAATTTCAGTCCCGCGTTGGTCATCTTGTTTCACGTATAATTGGAGTTTTGTAACTCTGATCAAGATGCAATTAATAGTGTTTGAAGTAGGGCTTAAAGAACCTTTAAAGTGGATAGTTTCATAATTTTATCATAACTCAATAATATTTGGTGTTATTGTGAAGTTAGACATTCTGTTTTAGAGTTTATGCAAGAAATATTATGATATGGTTGAACTGAAACAAATAGAACTATATTTATAATACTCCGATCGAGATTCAATCAATTGCGTTTGAAATAGGATTTAGAGAACCTTTAAACTAGAGAGTTTCATAATTTTATCATAAGTCTATAATATTTGACACTATTATACGTGAAGTTAAACATTTTGTTTTAAAATTAAATCAAGGGTTTTAGGGACCTTTAGAGTAAACTTATAGGGGTAAGGATTTTGACCCTTGAAGTGATTTAAGGAATTTAAATACATTTATAAATAACTTGGATTTGAATTATTGATATGTTTAGAGTTGATTCAGTAAGTAATTGAGTTAATTTAGGGTTGTTTTAAAGTCTAAAAGGACATGCTCATAACCCTTAAACCTATGAATAACAAGTTGTTAGTATGAGTTTTGTTTGGTGTTATTTACTTGTTGAATGACTCTTGAATATGTATTGTTGAATGTTGAGGATGTATTTGAGAAGAATTGATGTTTACGTTAACTCTAATTGTTAGACTACTTGTGTTATATATTTATGTTCAAAAGAACCAGTGTTAAGATGTTTAGGTCCAGGAGAACCAGTGAAGTGCGCCTTACATCTAAAATAATTGATGATGATGTGTTTAGGTTCGACGGAACCAGTGACGTGTGAGACTTATATCCAATGATAAAGAGTGGAGTTGGAGGAATGTGAATGATGATTTGTATTATTTGTTGTATTCGTGAATTATGTGTATCAGAGATAGGTATGACTTTGATCCAGTCGAGTAGGACTTTGGTCCAAGTGATTGTAGAAACAACATATGTACATTAGGGACCACACGTGTGCACAAATTATAGAAACAACATATGTTGTGTTTTTAATAGGGGCTACGTAGACACATAGTATAGAAACAACATAGGATACAATTATATGCAACAAAATATGCATAGATCAAACAATGCAAGTTGAAGAAATAACCATTTTCCTCAAAATATATGTTGTATTTGACATTATGAACTCATAATAAATGACTACCAAAGGTTGAAGACAATTGAACTAGGATGATATCACGAGTCATGAGCGAAGTTTAAAAACGATTGAAGTGGGACAAAGGATCGAACGAAAACAAGCGAAGTTTGAAGATGAACTTTTAAGATTAAGGATCTTTGAAAACGAAGGAACTTTCAGAGTCACAATAAGATTAAAGTTGACATTCATTTGGAGGAAATGCAAAGGCATTAGGGAAAAATTCAAAAATTTATTTCAATTTAACATTATAAATTGAATTTTATAATTAAAAAATAATTAATATAATGCATAAAATGCCGCAGGGACTAACAACCTCAAAAAACCAAACTAAAGAAAGAGATTAAGTTTCTGGATTTTAAAATGGAGGGACCGAAAACGAAACAAATAAATGTTAGGGGAACCAAAACTATAATTAATTTCAAAAATAATTTTTTTTAATATCAGTAAATAAAATAGATGATTAATAGTCAAACTAACATCGATAATCTTCATTTTATAATAACATTTCAACTAATATAATTTATTATTATATCATTAATATTATTACTTTTATAATATATTACTCATACAATCTAAATTTAAACAAATACTTTAAAATTTATTATTATTTTTTAATCATAAACCAATACTTATTTTTTATTAGCTTAAAAATTAATTTGATTATTATGACTTGTTTTTTTAGTTTATATATTTTTAAATTATATTTCGGTTTGAATTTTTTGTTTGTTTTTTAATATCTTTAAACATTTTTACCATATTTAATTTGTTGCATAATTGGATTTATTGTATTTTCTAAATACATATATTATTTTATTTTTACTGAAAACACTAAAGGGGGATGTATAATGTACTGGCTTAGGATTTTAAAAGACAATTTTTACAGATTTTAAACTATTATCAAAATTTGTAATCTGAATTTCAAAAGATCATAATTGAATACTCTTCCTAAAAATATATCATAATTATTAGAGTACCCAAACATGTCCTTAGTATAACTAGTTAAATAAAAATAAGATATTTTGACATGCAAAAACATTCATTTTGGACACATATAATCAGTCTGAACAAGATATTGCAATATGTTCCAATTGGAACAAACGACAATTCCAATATGTTTAAAAAATAAACAAGATATTGCAATCATTTCTTGGTGTTTACTCCTATGTAACAAAATGATACAATCAATGTAACAAACACTTCCCAGTTCCCACACCATAAACTTTATTCAACAGAATTAATGCTAACTTAACTTCCAAAAGAACAACAACAAAATACTCTAGCAATAATTATCATGTCTAATTCTCAGCATAATTAAAAAACTAAATTGTCTTCAACAACCAAACCAAAATAATCCAAATGAAAATTCTTGTCTTAAAATCCACAGCTGTCAAATTCTTTATTCTTAATCCAAAATAAATTAAAAAAACTTTCTCCTTAGTTGTCAGAAGCTGTTCTCTCAACTCCACAACCTTTCCTGTTGCATGTGTTTTCATATGGATTGTTCATATTCCCACATTTTTTTGCAGCTCCAGCTACCTTCAGGAAAAACTGGAAGTGCCACACGACTCTGAATCATGAAATCAAGAAAATATATATATTAAACTTCATATGATAATCAAGAAAATATATATATTAAAAATCACACACTTCTCGTACACTTGCAATATCTAATTAATCACATATAAAAATACAATTCATTTAGTTGAATAGATTGTTAATTCATTCCACATTGATAACTATTCTGGACTGGGCATGAGGCTGATTCATTATCGAATACAATACAGTACTACGCCGAGGACAGTCCAAAGTGTTTACTCAATTCGTTGAGGCCAGTGGAGCACACGTTCCCCACGTGCTCCTCACTCGAAGACACGTCACCAACCGAACCCGTACATCTCGCGGAGTCGTTTTGTCCTTCGTAACAGACAAGTCCATTCACTATCCGGAGAGTGCGGAGCGATTGACCCAGAACGATGAGCACAGATTATTCATCCATATTTTCACGTGGGAATTTTGACTATCATCCGTTGTGGGTCTGAACATCCAGCCCATAACGGAGACCATTGACCAAGCGCTGGGGCCTCACTATAAAACCTTACCTCTGCATGAGGGTTAGGTATTCTATTATTTAACTGTTTCTTACTTATCTCTTCACCCAAACTGATTTAAGTATCAGAGTGACGACATGTACAATCTTCTTGACTGGTCGTTCGCAAACCACAAACATGTTACTGACCATTCATCTATTCTGATCGCTTGCAGGTACAATCTCGTTCGCAAACCACACACGTGTTACCATTAATTCATCTATTCTGATCGACTTTTCGGATCAATAACTATATATAATTTATATATTCAACTGAATTAATCATATTTTAAACGTGATTAATTAAATTTTACATGTGTATTACTATTGATATATTCAAGAGATCACAAAAAAAAAC
The DNA here is from genome assembly GCA_963966055.1 of Lathyrus aphaca. Classification (NCBI taxonomy): domain Eukaryota; kingdom Viridiplantae; phylum Streptophyta; class Magnoliopsida; order Fabales; family Fabaceae; genus Lathyrus; species Lathyrus aphaca. The sequence goes on from OZ014522.1 coordinate 6,702,146, forward strand.
ATTGAAATATAAGTGAAAATACTTACGGGGTTTAGGAATTCGACATTTCTTCATATTGCATTTAGTTCTAAATGCAAAGTTGACATTTTTACACCTAGGACAAACCCAATCACCCACTGATAAACCATCTGATCCTGCATAAATAATTCAAAAATTTATTTTTCTCTTTTTTCATTTCTCGATTGATACATGTTTAAACTAAAAGAGAATTGATAAGTAAAAGATGATTCAAATACCTTCAATACGACGTTTGTTAGATTTAGAATTTTTATTAGAATTTGTTGTTAATCCAACATTCCACGAGGAAGGACCTTGAAAACCATAACCATAAGGGTTGATGTTAGGCCTTGGATAGACAAGAATACCTAATTCAACAATAATTTGGTTAATATGCTTATATATATAATTTCTTGGTTTAATTTGATTATATTAAATTTACCTCCAAAGGTTCCATAAGGGATGATAGAAGGTATCGCTCCAAAGTTTCCTGGTGGAATATAGGTTGACGGTGCAATGGTTGCAGGTTGAATAGAGGTTCTTGGTCCAAAGCTTCTACGGGGCATGGTTCCGTGGCTTCCATATGAAATATGAGAAGGTATTGAACCAAAGTTGATTGCCATACCATACAGTGGTGGTGGCGGTGGAGGAGTCGCGACACCTCCATTATATGATAGAGGGTATTGCTTTTGATGCGAAAAAATAAAAAATATCAAAAAGAAATAGTATGAAATCATATTGATTAGGAATTTTATATAATTTGAAAAAATTAGTTTAAATATCATTTTAAATATTTTTGTATAAAAGCTAACATCAAAGGGTATATAAGAAGAAAAGCTAAATAAAAAAAAGCACTTACCAAAGCCCTCACTGGAGCTATAATTGGTTTTGGAGCTAGAGTTCCAGATGGTTTGGAAGCATTACAATATTTTCTATTGCAAGTCATTCGAAAAGCAAAATTTAAATTCCCACAAGTATTGCAGATCCAGTCTCCATCTTTTCGTATAACTGATAACATGAGGAAAAAATATTCTCTTAGAATTGTAGTTTGAAAATAATCAATTAAAAAAAGTTCATTAAGATAAGTGCGTTAGAGAGTCTAATATTAACACTCCTCATAAAACAAAACATATCATTAAATTGAAAATGAATATGAATGAAAATGGTCACTATTTCTTAGATATTAAAAATTATTTTACTGTGAATTTTATAAAAAACTATTGACATCTCAATTTCTAAAGAAAATCAACCTTTGCATAACCACTTTTATTTTCAATACAAAAGAGTCAATTGCAAACAATAAAATGGGTTACTTAGATATTGCACAATGGACATCATCTTCTCAAATTCCTAATGAAAGAACACTTCATACAAATATGAAATAATTGACACATAAATGTTTTGAGAACGTGTAAGACGAACTATTGTATAACATAAAAAAATTAACAATTAAATTGTGGTTATAAGGGTCTAAAAAATATTTGTTAGGGTTAACTCATAATAAAATAGGATTTCAAATTATTTTTCCACAGTAAAACCATGACAAAGATGCATAGAATCAATAAAAATTTAAGACGATCCTGAATTGACATAGTACAAAAATAAAAAATGAAAGGCCACTTCAACCTTAAATAATTAAATAATATTCTTAAATTTCAAGATAAAAAAACATATATTTGTATAATTTAAATTGCAATCGACAACTACAAACTTCAAATTACGGCCGCATAATTTAACCTTCAAAATATATGTAATAATATCGCAATCAAAGTTGAAGATTGTTTCAATCACCATAGATTTGAAATAATGACAAAAAGTCGAAATCGTAAAATTAGCGACAATTAAAATAAAATAAAAAAACGAACTACGATTTGCAAAAATTATTAAACAACGAAAATAACAAATAATATTTACCACCATTTTGAGGCCTCTTAGATCCAAATGAAGCCCGACTATTGTTCTGAAAGAAAATTCACAAAACACATAAAAAATCGAACAATTAATTCAGAAAATGATAAATAAATTAGGGCAATAGATAGAAATATATATATATTTTTTTTTTTGCATAAAAACGAACGCTAACTCACCTTCGAAGAAGCCATTAGAAAAATCTACAAAGTAAGAGTGAGTGAAGTAATGATGAGAAATAAAGAGACAACACGAAGACGTGATATTGATAATATATTTCATTATATAGACCCCGTTGAGACATAATGAATGGAATGGGCCGCAATTCTTATGCTCGACATTGGGCTTAAAATTTAGACTACTTTGAAATTTTTTAATGTCCTATATAAGAAGGCTTTACCTTACACCCCTACACTTAATCCCATACCCCCACATCTAAATTTTTTGACCAAATTGCCCTTGTATAAATAGTTAAAAAATCAAATTTTTTTTCCATTTTTACCATTTGTCCAAAGTTACAGAGAGAAAATATTTTTCGATTTTCAGAAGTGTTTACCGGAAGACTATAAGTAAGTCTTCCGGTTTGATAATTTGTTTACCGGAAGACTTTATGAAAGTCTTCCGGTATGATGGGTTGGTTTTAAAATGACTTCCGAAAGACTTTGATGAAGTCTTCCGGAATGATGCGTTTTTACAAAGTGTTCCGGAAGAGTTTCATAAAGTCTTCCGGAATGATTTTTCCAAAAAGTGTGTACCGGAATGTAACACGGTGGGAGAACTGACTTTAGTTATGTTGCGGATAGCAAGAGTCGCCACCGACTTTTATTTTATCCAAAGGAAAGGCATAAAAGAACAGGAAAGACCTTTTAAAAGATTTTTGGGTCCGGGGGGTAGGTTATGTAAAGGGAAGGTGTTAGCACCCTTTACATCCATGGTTATCCATGGGCTCTTAGTTACTTAGCTCACTTTAAAATGTTTTTGAAATGTGAAGTGTGTGAATAAAAATTTTCTTAAGTATTTTATAATGATCCATGTACGGATGTATATAAAACCTTTGTTTTGAAAATTGTTTGAAATGTATGAAGTGTTTGAAATATTTTGAATAGTGAGCAAGTATCTAAGAGAAACCTACCCTAAGTTTAAGTCTTTTCTGTTCTTGAATCCTTTAAATGGTAAGACTATCCCTATTATTAAGGAATAGGTAGTCATTACCTTGGATGTAAGGGACAAGTAAAGGGACATCTGTTATTTAGGCAACTGTGGGGTGTATAAGCAATTCGAAGGGACTTATCATCTTTATTTGAAAGGGACAAGATCATTACGAAGGCAACATTCGAAGGGACTTGATCTTTTTATCTGTTTAGGGGCTAGATGATGTGAAATGAGGGACTTTGCTTTATACACCCTACTTGACCTTTTGTTTAGGCAACATGAGAGGCAACCTTAGGAAGTGAGATGGCGATCGAAGATCGACTTACATGTGTGAGTGTACAATTTTAAATATTTATCTTTTAAATTAGTGATCTAAATTAATTTTAAAATACAAACATGTTTCACTCCCTATTTTACTAACCATAGCATTTAAAAAAATAAATATTAAATATTACTACTAAAATATTACATAAAGGAGACAATTACATAATAATAATAATTAGCAAATTAAATAAATAAGCAAAATAAATAATAATAAATAATTGGATTAGTAACAATAATAATAATAAATCACAATATATAAATGGAGTTAGTAAAATAAATATCATATGAAAATAAATATAATTAATAATAAAATAAAGAAAAATATTAGCATAATAATTAAAAGTTCAATTTTTATATAAACAATTATTTTTTTAAGATTTAGAAGAAAATATAAACAATTATATACTAATTAGCATAAAGTTTTAAATTATATGCAAATTATAAAAATTAGGTTAATTATAAACATATTATGAAAATAAACTATATTTACAAAATTAAATTAGCAAATTTTAATTATTTTTAAGCATATACTAAAAATTATTTACATACAAGAATTAAATTATAAAAAAATTATAAAATATATACATATTATGAAAACAAGGTTAATTATAATTGAATAATCGTATTATTATATTTACAAAATTAAATTATCAAGTTTTAATTAATTATCTAAAATTATCTATATACAAGAATTATATCAAATAATAAAAATATGGACATAATTAACATTTACATGAAATAATTAGGGTTTAAATGTACTATTAGGGTTTATAAAAAATTAATTAGGTTTTTATAAAATATTTTAGGGTTTTAGAAAATTAGGGTTTATATATTTTTTAGAATAAATTAGGATTAATAACTATATAAAATTTTACAATATTAATAATTTACAAAAATAAATAATTTTTCTAATAAGATTTAAATTAAAATGATGAGTTCTAAAATATAATAATAATATAAACATCCTATTTATTTTTCATTATTTGAATTTATTTAAATTTATTCAACTATAATATAAATTAAATAAATAAGAAAAACAGAAAAAGAATGCAAAAAAACAAAACTTACCTGGGCTGGGATTTGGACCCAGTCCCTAAGCTTTCAACCCTCAAGACCAGCACACCAACCACTGGGCCATGCGCACGCAGGTGATAGTGAGAGCACTCCATTTGGTTTTGTTGTTTAACCTGGAAAAATCATGACAAAATAAAACAAATAACACCAAAAGGTCTGGGGAGGGATTCGAACCCAGGACCTTCTCTCAACACGCAAGCACATTTACCATCCAGCCGGGAGGGCGCAACTGATAGTATATCCACTACAATCAATTATATATTAAGTCTAACAATTAAATAAACTTTTAAATAAAAAGAACTTGTCCAAGGGATCGAACCCTGGCCCTCTACCATCACACACCAACGTCAAAACCAACTGAGCCACACGCTCAATGTGATACACAATCAGAAACACAACATTATATTTTAAGTGACTTTTTTTGAATTAATTTTCGCGCCAGATGGTCTTCATCTTCAACCTTGGTACCTGCGGGTTTAGCTACAAAATTAACTATGAATTTTCCTGCGAATTTTTAAATACAGGAAACCTGCGAAATTGGAACACCATCAAAACAGCATGATTTCATTAAATTAAGAGTGCAAGCAAGGTCCAGAGGTTATTTGGAATTGATCCACGTTTTTAGAAATCATTTATATTCATTCAAACGCAAAACCCTAATTTGAAGGTCAAGAACCCTAAAATGGCAACACACGATTCAGCCATGTTTTCTTCAATTAAACTGCCCAGAATTCATCACAAGCTTCAACTAATCACAAATCAATAAACAAAATTAGCTTGCAATGCATAAATAAAGAGAATCGAAAATTTCAAAACCAAGAACAAAACAGATTCGGTTTAGGTCATATGCAATGATTTGAATGTTGCAAATGGTTCAAATAGATTCAATGATGTTCATAGAACATGTCTCAACCTTCAAATTGTCTTGAAAGAACCTAAATGATGGAATCCGAATTTGAGTTTTGGTGATTTTTTTTGAATGTGCAAACTTACTCTTTGACGCAGGGAATTCGTGGCCTATGCATTGGGTTATCTTGTATACTTATACTAGAATGAAATTAGGTCAAGAGATTTGATCATTGTATGGATCTTTTTGATTTTGGAGATTGAAAAAGATTAGAACTTAAATTTCAAATATTTGTGAATGAGACCTTTCTATTTCAAGCCAATCTTCATCAATTGTGTATCAATTCAATCCAATTCATGTTAATGACATTCTAGAACAAAAATATATTTTAAATTTTCACATTTGATATTTTATTTAAATTTAAAATGATTTTTAATATAAAAAATCATAATAAATAAATTAAATAAAATAAAATTATGAAAATATCAAATAAATTTCGTGCATGATGTCATGGAACACTTTGGGTCACAAAAGGTTCAGCCCATTTAGAAAAATTTGGTTTTAAGACCCTATTTTCTTCATAAACCACCCAAACATTTCCCAACTTTGCAAGGGCACACATCCTTCAATTTTAATGCTATGAGGGTGTTCTTGGACATTTTGGAAAGCTTGAAGAGTCCTCTAACCAACCCCATTGGTTTCATGTCCATATCATTTACCATTCTCAAGTTATGCCCTTTTGAAGTTGTTGACTTTTTGTTGACTTTCAAAGGGACCTATAATGTCTTAGCTCATACCTTCCAAATGAAGCATTTTTGGGCTTAGCTTGTGAGACACAAAGTTGTAAATAATTAAATTTCATTCAAAATGAGCTTTGGATGGAAAAAATGTGATGAAGCATGTGAAAGTTATGGCTGGTCAAAGTTCAGTTGACTTTTCCTGAGGAAACCATAATTTAGAAACTCCTGATTCTTGATGATTTGGAATCTCCTTGATGAATCATGATCAACCCTTGATCAAATGATGAAATTTACTTCATATACTTGATGTTGGCAAAAAATCATGAAGTTTGACTTTGGTTTGACCACAGTTGACCTCAGTTTGACTTTTTAACTACTTTGACTGATTTTGACTTATCTGATCATTTGACTGAGCAAACCTCTGAGAAAAGTTCTGAAATTTGTCATGGGGATTCTTAAGCACATATAAGATGTTATGAAGCTCACTTGAAGTCTTGGAAGTTCATTTAGCCTGATTAAATTCAAAACCCTAGTTTTGGATGCACTGCCTAAGAGGATGCATTGTCTGAGGGAATTGCCAAATCTTCTGACCCATTGTGAACTTTGTGAACCTTGTGAACCTCATAAGATGTCTTGTGAACCTTGTGAACCTCATAAGAGGTCTTGTGAACCTTGTGAACCTCATAAGAGGTCTTGTGAACCTTGTGAACCTCATAAGAGGTCTTGTGAATCTTGTGAACCTTGTGAACCTCTTAGCACACAAAGTCTTGTATTGTGAGGGCAAATTTTGGGGTGCAACACGGAAGACTTGAAGAAAGTCTTCCGGAAATTTATTTTTTTTAATTTTTTTTTAATTTTTTTTAATTACATAATTGTTTTATTGTTTTTTTTTTCAGTGGTGCGTTCACGAGGCAGAGATGGGAGGATACCAGTTCGATCGATGGGACGAGGCGATACGAGTAGGACACGCGCAGATGATGTTGGTACATCTGCAGCTGCAGCAGACCCTGTGGGGTATCCTGGAGGTCCGTACGATACCAGTATTTTGGTTTCGTACGAGCATCATGTGGCCAGACGTGTATGGTTTGGTGAGGTAAGGAAATTATAATTATTTAGTTTTGAATAAAAACCGAAATTATTAGTAGCTATTGTATAATTTGTTTAATTTTATTTGATTTCAGGAGAGAGGGGAAAAGAAGGAATTGAAGGTGGCAGGACATGGGTTGAAGTTGACCCAAATGGTTCCATAGCAGCTTCCACCGGAGATTGATGCTATCATATCTAGGTCCGGTTTAGCTTCCTTACAGAGATCAAGTTTGAAGAAGATCGATGCAAACTTGGTTTCTGCATTTGTGGAGAGGTGGAATCTAGAGACATCTTCATTTCACCTGTCGTTCGGTGAAATGACGATTACTCTAGATGATGTGGCATGTCTGCTTCATTTGCCTATCAGGGGGTGTTCTGGAACCCTCAACCCATCAGTGAGGAGCTAGTCATTGAGTGGGACGTTGACTACCTTGGAGTGTCATCGAGAGTGGCACTATTCCAGGTTCGTGAATGCAGAGGTTTGTACTTCAAGATAGAGTGGTTATATGATCGATTCGTAGAGCATCGAGCAGCTTCATCATGGGCATATGCGACCAGATGTTATTTGATGATGTTAGTGGGTTGCACGATCTTTGCGGATAAGTCGTTTACACTTGTGGAGTCACGATACTTGGCATTATTTAGGGACCTGAATGAGTTGTCCAACTATAGTTGGGCAACAGCTGCATTGGTGACATTGTATAGGTTTCTTGGAGATGCGTCCATGTTTAGTTGCAAACAACTTTGTGATAATTTTAACTTCTTTTTCACAGGTTATGATGGTTGAGATTTCTTTTTTGAATTTTGTGATGGTTGAGATTGTCGTTGTGAAGATTGTGATGCTTGATCAACATATTCATGATACGAATGATCCCTGTAAACATCATACCCTTCAGGTTTTTTGTCTTTTTTCTTGACTCCACCTTTTGTCTTTATTTTTTCAGGTGGTGCTAACAAAGAAGTCGTTGTGGGAAATGCAAGTTCATAAACCCTACTATGTAATGCCCTTCTTCCAACAACATCTTGTGACCTATACCTTTTCCATAACTCATCCATTGCAGATTTCATACCCACATCTGATTCCTCATCTAAGTCTTCTTCCAACTTAATTTCCATACTTAGTTTCCTCCAATGTACATGCACAGCCTCAATTGGTATCGGAATACCACTAATTATATATCCTGCCAACTCACACGCGCAAGGTAATCCATAGGTTGTTCTAAGAGTACATCGACATTTGTCCTTGTTAGTTCCAATATAATCAATTCTAGTTAACTCTTCAGCAACGCGCCTCAATGCAGCTCGCGACACTGAAGTACGTAAATATGTGTAAAATGGACTTGAATAGACATGTGCAACTTCATACACACTCTTTTGAAAAGAAGCTCGAATGTTGCTAATTTGTATCTTTAAGTTGTCATTCATGGCCTCCCAACATTTGACCATGTCACCTATACTGTTTCCCAACATCTGCTTTAACTTCCAATGAGCAGACTCAACCCTATAATACATATTTAAACTAAGTAAGAAAAATACAAAATTCACAAAAAGTATATTTTGGGATCTAAATTAAAACATACTGATTAGTCGTCGTGTTACCCATATGTAGGACTCGATTAATCTATGCGCAAACAAACCTTTGTCTATGTGGTGTCAACCATGTGTCGTTCACGTACTCAAAAAATTTAGGACAATCAACACACTCTTGCTCAAGTTCTTTTAAATGTTGAGCATACTCAACCTCATCACTAGCCCATACAACATCCATCCATAATTTGCCAATTGACTCCTACATATCAGGAGCCACTAATAGTTTCCTTTTTGCACCAACATTTTTGTTAATGTGAAACTGACATAGCAAATTATTTGTCCGTGGAAACACAATCTCAATGGCTTTCATCAAAGCAAGATCTCTATCTGTCATCATCACTTGTGGAAATAAATCTTTCTTCACAAACAATTGTTTAAGCTTATCTAACACCCAACAAAAAGTCTCAGTCTGCTCAGACTCAATATACGCAAATGCGACAGCAAAAGTCAACTCGGTTGATGTCATGCCAACAATTTCAAACAAAGGTTGCCTGTATTTGTTTGCCTTATAAGTGCTATCCATAACTAACACAATAGGAAACATATTCAACAACTTAACTGAATCTGGATGTGCCCAAAATATATCTTTAATAACTTCAGAGTCATCTCTTTTTCTACTCCAATAAACATAACCTGCAGCCTCGATAAGCTTAAACAAATGTTGTATCTCACTTCTAGGACCTCTTATCTCTTTTTCCATCATACTCTTCTGCTTGTATATTTGCGTGATCCGAGTGACACAATCTGGATCTCGCTCGTACAAGGAATGCAATATATTTCTAGGTGCAACCTTTCTCTTTGTTAAATCAGCAACATGTTGCTTCTGATCCGCTGTCAACCTACCAACAAATGAGTGACCTTCTAATCTATCAGGTAAATCATGGTTATGAACGCCACATTTTACATCAATCTTCCATCCAAATCCATCTTTTGTCGGAGTTGACCTGATCTTAAATGGACATCCGCATTTTTTGGTCGCACTTTCTATTCCACTACGAATATCCTTGTATTTCCCACCTTTATCGCAACCAAATATTATTTTGTTACTTCTTCCTCTCTTGCCTGTTTGTGTATCTGAACGAGTGATGATGACCGTCACTTTATTTCGTAATCCGGTGTCTTTAACCCATCTTATCACCTCATCTCGTGTACCAAATCTCTCTGACGTTGTAAATACATTTGATGTATTCACACATATCGGTTCTTTTTCGCATAAAGGTACTGCACCTACAAAATAAAAATATTTTTTTAAAAAAAGAATAAAAAAATTAAAAAAAAAAAAATTACAAACCGGAAGACTTTATGTAAGTCTTCCGGTGTTGTATCTCTTACAATACCGGAACACTTACATAAAGTCTTCCGGTACACATATTCAGAGATACCGGAAGACTTAATAAAAGTGTTCCGTTCCGGAACACTTTTATTAAGTCTTCCGGTGAGCAAACATTACAATACCGGAAGACTTACACAAAGTCTTCCGGTATGTTAATTAACGTACCGGAACTCATCTTAAAAGTCTTCCGGAACGTGTTTTTTGGGACCAATTTTTACTATAATCTGACGGTCTGACACAAATGGTAAAAAAAAAATAATAATAAAATAATAATATAATAAAATATAATAAGGTTAAAATGGGCATTTTGAAAAAATTGTAGGGGTAAAGGTATGGATATAGGGGTATATGGTAAAACCTTATATAAATTATGAATCTAAAATCTTATTTTTAATATATATATATATATATATATATATATATATATATATATATATATATATATATATATATATATATATATATATATATATATATATATATATATATATATATATATATATAATATTTTTTTAATACAACATAAACGAAAATAACATATATTTTACAAGAAAATTTAAAGATTACATCAACAAATACAATAAAATTATAGCACAAGTGGTATACACGCATCTTTCACTATGAATTTGTGTGTATTCATATTGATTTTTATGAGTATTTTTTTCTACGAATTTGGTATTTTTGAACAAATGTGCATTAAATCTTCATTTTATTCATAAATATTTTCACTAGCAATAACATTTGCAAATCCAAGTGAACTATATTTTCAAGTGAGTAATCAAACATTTTCCTATATTTATGATTGTATCAATGTGCTTGTATTTTTTTGAGAAAACTTCTATTTTTAATTTCATTAACAAGATATGACAACTCAAGTTAGATAATATTATAATAAAAATTGAAAATTTTCAATCTCATGATTCGCTAAAGATTCAACTTCACTTTTAATATTTGTATCATCATCTTATTTAACTATTTGAAATAAAACTTCTCTTATGTTTGAAGCATGAGATTTAATTATATTTATTGTTCACAAAAAAAATTCAATATACTTACAACAACGATAATTGATAGTTTAACCTTGTATATTATCACTTAAAATCTCCAATGTTTGGTGAATGGGTGCATGAAGAGTTGTTGTGTAATCGAAATGTTCAATCACATAAAATATTGTATTGTTTTATATGGATGACATCTTCATAGCAAGTAACAATGTTGAAGATGTTATGAAGGTGAAAGTTGAAGTCGATAAGGAGTTCAACATGAAGCATTTAGGAGTTGCCTCCAGAATTCATGGGATTGACATCTAGAGAGATAGAAAGCAGACAAGATTATGTTTATCTCAAAAGGCATGTCTGAAGAAGATTCTCGAAAAGTTTGATATGTCGAATTCAAAGTCTACTCTAACACCGATTAATCCTTAGTATAAGTTGAGTTTGGCTCAAAGTCATAGTACTGAAGTCGAAAGAATCTATATGAATAGCATTTCATATGCTAGTATAATAGGTTCTTTAATTTATGATATGGTATGTACAAGGCCAAACATAGTGTATGAAGTGAGCCTTGTAATAGGTATATGGAAAATTCGGGGAAGGCGTACTGGCAAACATTAAAGTGGATTATGAGGTACATCAATGGGTCTCTGAGCAGAGTCCTGATTTATGGTAGAGCCTACGGTGATGATAGTAATGTCGAAATCGAAGGATTTGTCGACTCTGATTATTCAGGTTGTATGAATTCCAAAACATCTATTTATGGATATTTATTCACTATGTTTGGTATGACAATCAGTTGGAAAGAAACTCTTCAGAAGGTTGTTGTCTTATCAACCACTGAAGCGGAGTACATTGTCCTCACTAAAACTGTGAAAGAAGCATTATGGCTTGAAGGTTATTCTAAGGAGTTGAAACTTCAATGTCAAGTTATCATTGTTAAATGTGATAGTCAAAGAGCAATACACATATCGAAGAATTCAACCTATCATTAGCAAACCAAACACATCGATGTGAAGGTTCACTTCGTTATAGAGATAATCGAGCATGCAGAAGTCCAAGTGTTGAAGGTTTCGATTGATGACAATGTTGCTTATGTGATGATCAAGACATTGTCGAGTAACAAGTTTTTCTACTGTATGCAGTTGATAAAGCTGCATGATAAAAACTAGTTTATTATCTTGTTAGTGTAGATTTTGTTCCAGGGTGGAGACTTCTGATATTTTGAATTGAACTTTAGTGTCGACAAGAATAACTTCATGGTTCGACAAAAGTTGTGTATGTTGTAGTCGAAGTTTGTTCAAGCATGATGTCGAAATATATTAACTTGTAATTTAAGTTAGTATGTCGAATTGGGCCTTGTTTGTAAGCCCGATTGTTTAAGTTTGCTTGTTGCTCAAGTTAGCTTAGTAGTCTATAAATAGACTAGTTCTCTCATGTTGTTGAGAGAGTTTAATTGTTGGTATTTGTAACACTTTGTTTATTTAATTAATTATTTAGTTAAATATCTTCGTATTATTGGTGTTGAGTTGCGTTAATTGTCAAAATTGTGTTGTGGTTAGTCGAATTCAATTAAGTTGATTAAGTCACAAAAATAGTGTTGGAATGATACCATTATGTTTAGTGGGCTTGTTTGTGAATATAATAATGAGTTGTTGTAGTTGATTGCATGTTTGTTGTGTATTTGTCGTGTTTTATGTGCCCGTAGTGAATGGTAGAGGCCTTAAGATTGAGTCTTGAAGGTAGTAGGGGCGTATGACTAATAACGTAGAGATTAATGGTGTGTGGAGTAAGGTTAATTAGATTATTTTAATTAATATTTGCTCAACTATAGTATAAATATGATAATTAGCATAATTATAGGAGTGATGGAAATTCTATTATTAGTATTATTATTATTATTATTATTATTATTATAATTAAAAAGTCAAATTGAATTGGTAATGATGAGTGGAGGAAAATAAGGAGAATTAATAAGTATAGGTGAACTTAGTGGAGAGTTGAAATAATAAAATTATAAGTTAATTGGATTAATAGAAAATTAGGTTATCAGTAGAAAAATAAGAAGTTTAGAGAGAACGTGGAAGTTGCAAAGTTGCAGAAAGAGGAATAAGGGTTGATAGAGAATATGTACAGGCTGCAAGGGCGGGAATCCAATTGGAGAGTAGAGCGACTTTCAATCCAAGGTAAGGGTGAGGTTATGACTCTAATCGAGATATATGAAGAAAACATGTGGGATTGGGTGTTATAAATTGCTCTGTCAGTGTGTTGTATTGTTTCGGTTGAATAATGAAGTTGATCAATGTTGTTGAATTAATCGTGTGATGATTAATCTGTGTTGTTTGTGTATGTCTGTATGTTGATTTTTGGTTGATACAGAAAGTTGAAAATTGGTTGATGTTAACGATGATCGTAAAAGATGGATGTAGGATAATTGTTATAAAATTCCTAAATTATGTGTACTAAGGAGACGTAGTTGAAATGTTTGATCGGTCATAAGAAAAACCTGATAGAGGAAATAACAGAGACGAAACAAAGAGAATGGGATTTGGACGTGTGACGACCATAAGGGCATGGTGACGCCCGTCAGGGCATTGGGGCAATCGTCCCATCGTGTAACGACCGTCACATGGTGTGATGGGGAGAATAATTGTGTGACGCACGTCACAATTGGGGTGTTGTATTTGTTTGTTTTCTGCGTATGGGTTACTGGATGTTTCCTTGTTTGCTTGCTTTCCAGAAACATAATTAAAGTTATAAAGCCATATATATGTTGATAACCAGTAAGTAGCAGTAGAACAAATAATTGGTGGGGAGTTTAACTAGTAGTAACAGGATAAATTAGTATGAAAACTAGTAATACTTAAAAAGAACTATTTAAGTAAGTGTGAGGTAGAAGTTAGTAGCAGGTTTGGGAATTGTTTGTTGACATAAATTTAGCAGAGGCATAACAAGAATCAATAAGAAATAGAAATAACAGAGTGTTAGTAGATAATTAATTAATCAGTTTTATTCTAGGAAATTGTAGGAATAATAATGTGGTTGGTTGCGATATAATTGGTTGAGTCTTTGTGTTGTGTTACGTGTTGTTAAGTTGCAGGTCTTTGGCCAAAATTTCATTGTTGTTATTATTAAGTGGCAGGCCTTGAGCCAACGTTGATTTGTTGTTAATATTAAGTTGTAGGCCTTGAGCCAATGTTGATTTATTGGTGTTGCCAGGTTGTGAGAGTAAGTTGTTGTAGTATGAAGTTGTTGTAGCATGTTGTTGTTACTAAGTTGTGATAGTATGTTGTTGATGTGTGGTTATATAACTATGATTGTTGTTATTCCGATAATTGAGTTGAGTCGCATTGCATAGCATATCAAGTTGGAGTTGTTGTCCGGTAAGTTGGCCTGGATTGGCAAATTAAGTTGAAGGCTTATGTCTTGTTGTTGATGCCTATATTAATTTGCAGTTTATTAAGTTGGGAGTTCTTCTCCAATGGTACCACATGCATGTGCTTTGTCTAAGTTGCATTTAAAAGTTGCGTAATTAAGTTGTTATGTTGTATCTTATGTTGATGGATGTTGTTGGTGAGTTGTGAAGTGGTGATTGTATATAGTCTAATATAATATGTTATTTATCATATATTCTATTATATTGTTCGATATTTCACCCCTTCTATTTGAATGTTGTCCTCTGTTGGTAACGTGCAGGTAATCCAGAATATAGTTGGTTACCTTCGTTAGTTCGAGTCGGTGTCGTCGCTCTAATATGTAACACTCGGGGGGTTGAACGTTTGTTGTTTCGATGTTGTTTTTATTCCTATACTGAATTTTAAGTTGAACTCGAAAGATTACTTGTATTTCGAAAGTTGTTTTCAAGTTGAATAAATATGTTGTGTTATTAAAGTTGAACATATGAATATGTTGCCTAAGTAATAAAATTGTTTTGTCTTAAAGAATAATTGTAGTTGTTAATTATCATCCGATGTTTTAAGTGTGATGTATCCGTTTATATGCGATAAAAGTTGTTGTTTTAAATTGTGAATGTGACATTCCATTTTATAGTTGAAATTTTGTAACTCTTGTTTGATTAAATTCGTTGGGTAGAAATAGGGTACTACAGTATTCACTTGTAATCTTTGAATCCTTTATTGAAAAGTAAATAGTAAAACAAATTTAACCAATTCTTATTCGTCTTCTTCCTTCTTCTCTATCTTTCTTAAAACCTAATAAGATTTCTTGTGTTTGTTCAAGAAACTCAATATTTTTCTCATATTTTGGTTTGTTCTTGACGACATCAATTCACAATAATTCTCATATGAGGTAACTACAATCGAAATAAAATCTTCATTATTCTTCCTCTCTGGATAATTCTTCTTGAAGTGGTCAATTTTATGAAAAATAAAACATTTAAACTTTGACTTGTCTGAACTCTGGATTTTGACTTCTCTAAATCTCACTCATTTCTTTTAAAACACTTCGTTTTTGCCATAATCATCAACTTTTAAATCTTTTATCTTTGAAAATTCTATTAACCTCACTTTTGCCTTGACTTCATCCAAAGTGAAAGTACATTCTTTAACATAAATAACAACATCATTAACAATATTAAAGGATCTAGAATATTCTTTATGAAAATAGAGTGTGTTCGTCATCAAGCCCGACCCTGAGTCTGTGCAACAAGTGTCACAACTCAGAGCATGTTAAATAATAAATATTATATATATATATATATATATATATATATATATATATATATATATATATATATATATATATATATATATATATATATATATATTAACTTTACAAACTATAAGAACTAATAACAAATTAACATAGCAGTATAAAACATTTTGCAATTAGATTATTTTATTTATAAATTTTTATAAGATTTATATGATTTATAAATTTTAGTTTAGCACGTTAATATATCACCTCCTAATAAAATTCACATGCAAATATTTTAAAGAAATTTTTTACATTTTACATTAAAAATATATATTAATAGCTCAGAGTATTAAAGTTTGTCATATAAATTATATTTAATTGATTTGGTTATATGCGTTAGCAACAATTTTGAAAAACAGAAAATTTATTAATAAAAAGATAAAAAAATTATAGTTTTCGAAATATTTTTAAATAATATTTAATTTTTCTTAATTTTTTATACTATTTACTAAAGAAATACATTTGGATGTAAATCTCATCATTTTGATGAGTATAAATATATAATCATTGAAATTATATCAAGTAATCCAACCAAACAAGATTACAAGACTTAATTAAAACAAAATCAACATTGAGTGATAAAATTAAAATATGAAAAAAAAATTTCAAAAATAACAGAAAAAAATTAACGATAAAATTATTATAATAAAGCAGTATTATTTATAGACACTGAGTCGGCTAATTTTTCTCTTCGGCTCTAAAGCCACCCGCAATGGAGAACACGACTCCAGCTCACGTCGTTTACCTGTCAGTCCCATCGGCTCCGACACATCCGAGCCAATCAAATGTGGAAAATTAACCTTAGCCTTGGAGCCACGTAAATTAAAAGCGGCTCGGTCATAAGCCAAAGCCGCATCCTCAGCTGACTGAAAAGTCCCAAGCCACACCCTTCCGCCGTTCTTTTTGGGATCTCTAATTTCAGCCGCAAACTTTCCCCACGGCCTTCGCCTCACTCCCTTATATTTCTGCCAACAAGGAGGCGCGTGAGTTTCACGACGTATCAAAGGCGCGTTGGCGGTGTCACGGTGAAGTGTTGTTAACGTTGAACCACTACTAGTACTGCCGCTGTTGGTGGGAGAAGACGGAGCAACACCGTGAGATGTGGCGGAAACTGTGGCGAGAGGATTGAAGTCTTGGTGGTCGTTGAGAAGGTAGCGTTGAATTGAATCGAGAAAAGCGAGATCGGATTCAAGAGTTGTTGTAGCTTGGAGATTCATATTCTTTCAAACAACAACGTTGTACAGAATATGCAAATGTTTGATGTTAATTACGTATGGGTCTGTTTAATGTAACAAGTGTTACATTGTATTTATATTGTGTTGTTCAAAAATGAAAAGTTGTTGGTTTTGAGACCATATTTTTGTTCTCCTTCCCGGAACCATAGTGGGGACATGTTAGCATCTATCTAAATATGTTTATTAAAATATATAAGGTTTTACTCATGTGTTAAAGGTGTTAAAGATAATATATTACTTCTTTTTATTCAAGTTGTGGAATCAGTTTTATGTATAAATTTATGTTGAAGAGTTGTTGACAATTTTTTTAAATAACTTTTCAGTCAAAATTTGGCCCTATTGTTTAAATTAGAGTTGTTTTTCTTATTGGAAATCAGGTATTCTCTATGTATAATTGTAGAATTGTAGAGACTAATTTCTCGAGTTGGATAGGACCATAATAGGCGGTAAAGTTTTTTTCTCAAGAGATCATTTTCATCTCAACCAAGTGCTTTTGGATTAAATTAAAGTTGTTTTGTGAATACTAAAATAGGTTTCTGGCGACAGACCAAACTTCTGATACGACGAAGATGAGACTAACTTGTAAAGTTAACATTTAATGTCCAAATCAATGAGAGAATAAAAAGTGACGTGAAAGTGAGAATGTATTTGAATAATATTCAATAATATTTAAAATAAAATCATTTTTGATCAAAATTTGGCCATATTATGTCATAAATAATTAAGTTTCTTCCAATTAGAGATGTGTAATTTAGTAGCTTAGTATCATGTAAACAACACTTATGTCTCGAGGATTAGCTTCTAACTCAAGAAAAAAAATTCACTATTAGTAACTTAACAATAGTTAGTCTTACGAGCAACAAAAAATCTTATATTGTTCAATATATTTTCATAACACTATCCAGTAACTTTCTATTTAGGACTCCCCCTAAATATAAAAACGCATCTCACTTAATTTCAATCACTAAACATTGTTTGTTTCATTAACAATTAAAGTAATTAAAAGTAGTAGATGTAATTAGTTGATTTAATTGCAATTTTAATTGATTAGTTCACTTCTTTGGTTTAATTACTATGATTATCATTCTCATATCACCAACACAAAAGGCCGCAAATGCATGAATATGTCAGGCTGAATATTTATATCCAAAGATATTATTTTAAATGAATAGTTAGTTGAAATAATAGTTGAAATAATTTAAGAAGTAGTTATTTGTAAATTTAAATACACTTTTAGTCCATATATATTTAAAGTGATTTACGATTTTCTTCTCTTTATTTTTAAATGGAGAACACTTAAATACACTTTTTTAAGGAGTCCTTTTCACTTTTTAAATTTTTCATTTTTTTTTCATCACAAGATATTAGACTTTTATTAATTTATTTATGTTAACTAATAAGATGAGTCGATGACGTAGAGAGATAAAAGCTGTAATTAAATTTAGTTATTTAAGTTATAATAGTGACCAAATTTTGACTAAGTTATATTGTCATAGCATGCACGTGTGCATAGTACTGTTAGATCCTTAGGTGATTCTAGTAATTAACCCTTTTGTGAACACGTCTGTTGAAAATTTGACTGTCTCTTTGTTGAATTCAAACAAATGACTTTCAACACATTTTCAAGGGAATGATCACTAGGATGAATTCTGCATTAAGTTATTATTTTAAAATATTGTGAGATAGTTTAACAATGAGAAAATTTTACCTAATATTTTATCCAATATTATCTAATATATTTTATATTGTATTAAATGATTTTACGAGGGAGCACGGATATCTTACTAGTATTTCAAAAAAAATTATAAGGGGAACGTCATCAGCATTGGAGTTATCATTTAAATTATAAGGGGTGTCATCAGTATTGGAGTCACTCTTTAAATTATAAGGGGGCGCCATCAACATTAGAGTCACCCTTTTCAACAATTTTTTTTATTTAAATGGTGACTTCAATGTTGATGACGCCCCACTTATCATTTAAAGGGTGACTCCAACTGTAGTGAAAAGCGACGTTTGGTCATGAGTTCGATCCGAGCACCTACAATGTTGTTTTTTTATTATATTTAAGCCACTTTTCTCACGTTTGGAAGGTGAAAAGTGGTGCATGGTCATGAGTTTGAATCCTAACACATACAACTTTTTTGAAAATACATACAACAACGGTTGTTTAAAGTAACCGTTGTGATATGTTGAGATATACAACACCGGTTTTGTAAAGTAACTGTTGTGATAGGTTGTGAGCTACTTGTTGCTCATGAGTTCGAATCCTAGCACCTACAACTTTGTTTTAATTTATTTTTAAGCCACTTTTTTTATCAAGGTTGGAACTTCCAACTGTGGTGAAAAGTCACTCAGGATCATAGAGAAATATAAGTGTGTTTATTGAGTTTCTTCATTGTTCTTAAACAAATCTTTATCGTTTATTTAATGTGTATCAACATTCAAGACACTACCATTAGTGATCTGCGCAAAACCTAAAACTTAAATGAACTTCCAATTTAGATGAACTTCAGCTTCTACCTACAAACAACATCTTCCATTTATGAAAATTTATTTCTCTACTAAACCAAGCTCGAAAACATGATTTCTTCCATAAAAAAAAGTCGAAAACATCATTTTTTTCATTACGAAATTTCAGAACTCCACCACCCTTTCTCCAACTTGAATGAGACAAGAAAAACATGGATTTAAGTTAGTAATGTTGGTTGTTATTATTCTTGTTGTTCTTTTTATTATTATTGTTGTTGTTATTATTCTTGTTGTTCTTCTTATTGTTGTTGTTCTTGTTTTTCTTCTTGTTATTGTTATTGTTGTTGTTTTATGGTGGTGTTTTTGTTGCTGTTATTGTTCTTGTTCTTGTTTTTCTTCTTGTTATTGTTATTGCTATTGCTATTTTTTCTTGTTGTTGTTGTGCTACCATTGTTCTTATTGTTGTTGTTGTTGTGTTATTGTTGTTGTTGTTGTGCTACCATTGTTCTTATTGTTGTTGGTGTGTTATTGTTGTTGTTATATTGTTGCATTTTTATTTTATTAAAAGACATATAATAATGGTTGTCGAAAGTAATTGTTGTGATAATTTGTGACATACAACAAAAACTTTGTAAAGTAATCATTGTGACAGATTGCGTGTTACTTTGACTTATAATCACGGTCGCACGACCGTGGTGGAAAGAATCTTACATATAATCACACCTTACATCACAACAGTTGGTCAGACATTGTTGTATCCCTTTTCCAACCGTTATGAGAGGTGTTTTCCGTAGTCGGGATGCTTTTAAAGACAGACTTAATATTAATATTAACTAAATCCATGTAACTTTTGAATAATTAAACAATGACACTAACGCCTTAAATGTTACATTTGTGATCCAAAATTCTAATAATCTCCCACTAGTCATATATGTAACTTTACATGCGTGTTAGACATTATGAGCTCAAAATTTTGTCATTATATACTTCATGTGTATCCAAATTATCTTGTCTATTAGTCGTGCCAATATACAGAACCAAAATGATTTTTGTTATATCAATCATAACTAAAACCATCATTGAAGTGTGTATCATGAAAATCACATGAATGTGGTATTTACATGTCGATTTTCAAGTGGTCCAACTTTACTTAAGTGAGATCATTCAATAATCTTATTGTACAAAGTATAAATAGTTGAATATCAAACTTTATAAACCACAAAAATATTTAAAACTTAAGTGTGCATACATAATACCAAACATATAATACAAAATTTATAAATGTTTAACTCTCACTAAATTAAATATTCCTCAAACTATAAAATACTCATTTGAGCAATGTGGTTGTGAAAGTCTTGAGTGGAAAACCTTTTGTAAGAGAATCTGCTGTCATGGAGTTTGTCCCAAAGTGTTATATGGAAATATGTATACTTTGTATCTTTTCCTTAACAACTAGAAACTTGATGTCAATATGTTTTGACTTAGTCGAACTCTTATTATTGTTGGAATATAAGACAAATGATTTATTGTCGCAGTATAACTTAAGTGGTATTTCAGTTCCTTCCATAATTTGCAGCCTAATGACAAGGTTCCTCATAAAAACCTCATGGTTATATGCTTCAAAACATGATACAAATTATGATGCCATGGTGGATGAAGCTATACGAGTTTGCTTGGCATTGTTCCAAGAAACTGCACCATCAACCAACATGTAGATATAATTAAAGTAGATTTTTTACTATCTTCGCATCCAACAAAATCAGAGTCAAAGTATCTAGTAATCTTCATCATGTATGACCTCTTATATGTGAACATATAATCTTTTAGTCCATAAATATTACAAGACTAGGAAAATGTACTTACTCCCACTGAATTTGTGATACACATAATCCTCAACAACATTCACCTCAAAACCAAATGAGATAACTACTTCATGAAACTTGGGGTACCACCGATGAGACACCTGCTGTAGTCCATAAATAAATTTTTTTCAGTTTGCAAACCATATTATTTGAGTTTCCCGACACAAAGTTTAGATCATTTCATCAACCTTATTGAGGAATGTCGTCTTGACATCCATTTGATGGAGTTTCAAATCATAATGTGCAACAAGAACTATGATTATTCTAGGAAAAATAACATTTTTGGTCTTTTAACTTTATCTTGGGGTCCATTTTGGTCCCTCAATTTTAAAAAGTTCCAAACTGATCCTTTGATTTTTCCAACAGCGTCATAAAAGTTTTTTCCGTCTATTTTGCTCAAACGACGTTTATTTATGTATGTGTAACAGATGAGTTGGCATGAACAAACATCTTCATCACCAAGTTCACCAAAAATCCAAAATAAAACCCCCAAAACATTTCCTCCAGCAAGGATCAAGTTGGGGTCATCACAATTACATGGATTGAAGTGTACCACTACGTTATTTCATATTTGTTTATATGTTTTACGAACGATACCTATAGAAAAATCTTAGACATCATTAACTCATGTATCAAAAACACCACTGCCTCTATCACCATGTTTCCTTGGTTACTTCTTGATTTATATTTCTTCTTCCTCTTTTTTCTTGGTGCAGATTTAACCATGCCAAGTAATTGTTCTACAATGGTGAGATTTAATTCTTTTGAATGGCTAAAATTGATTACAAAAGTGGCATGATGACTGAACTGAATCTTCGGTACCAAATATTTCTTTTTCAATAACATCTTCTTTCTCAATCTACCTAGTTCAACACCGTCTAGATGGGTTCATCGATCTCTAGGACATCTGCAGCTGAGACAAATTTCTGATAGTAGAATCATGGGTTTAAAATCGCCAATGACATGATAACTGGATCCCAAAGGTTAAGTTGTAAACTATTGAAAAGACCTTTTGATTTGATTTAGTTTCTCAAGCATTACTCTTTTTTTATTTGGAATTTCCTTTTTTAATTCAACTGGTGTTATGCAGTGGGTGATATGAGAAGATGATGAACAATCTAGATAACAAAAGCATTTATGGGTTTGATATTGGTTGGGTTGAATATTTTCTTTTTAAAAAAATCTAGATTTAAAAATATATTAAATTTATGAATTAAATGAGAAAGAGTGAAGTGGCTCACTGCTAAATTATTTTGTCCAACAACTAACTTGACCACTATTCAAATCCATGGAGAAGATAAAATTTTGGAATATTTCTTGAAATATTGATGAACATAGTGATGAGCATATGCCATATAAGTGCTACACATGATTCCACATGGATGAGAGATTTCACATCAGCTACACATGTAAACCACTTGTATGCTACTGCTGACTTTGACTAGCGGTGTTGATGAAAAGGATGAATGTTGAACTATTTGAAAAATTAAAGGATCAATTTGGAACTTTTTAAAATTAAGGGACCAAAATGGACCCCGAGAAAAACTTAGGGGACCAACAAGGATATTTTGACATCGTCTTAAAAAAGTATTTCAATGAAATCAGAGAGAAATTCTCTTTAAAGTCAACCTATTCCTTTTTAGTATAACCCTTAGGTACAAGACAAACCTTATACCTCTCCACATTACTGTTAGAATCCCGATTTGTCTTAAAAATCCATTTGCTACCAATGGGTTTGACACATTTCAGTAACAAATCAAATTCCCAAACTTTATTGTCTTTCATGGACTTATACTCCTCTTTCATTGCTTCAATCCACTTTTCTGAGTTGTAATCCTACATGGCTTGGACAAAATCGGGTGCACATCAATAATCTAAAATGCCATATAGAATTCTACCTCCATCGATTTTCTATCTCCCACATAGATGTATCTTTCAACATCATTTAGCTTTCAATAGGTTTGGCAACCCATCATTGAAACACTGATGTTAGTAGTTTCTCCCTAATTTAACCACCAAATGTTTCCAGGTACTGAAGCTAAATTGATCTCAGAGCAGTCCAAACCATAACTCATGCATTTAGAGCGATCTTATTTCTCATAATATTTCCTTTGTTCAAAGGTTATAGATTCTGAAGGAAAGGTGGTTCCTCCATCCTTAATGCAAGGTCAAAATCCAAGCAGCCAAGAATAATTTTCATGTTCTCATTCCATTTCTTAAAAAAAATTCCCACTAAGGACGTGAACATTATTCATATTTGAAATATCGAAGGAATTGTAGCTGAAAAGAGAACAAAATAAACCTTATAAATATACTCACAAAAAATTAAACTGAATATTTATGTTCAAATAATGGCATAATCCATCTCAAGATACCTAGTGCACCAACAATATCAAGTCTTTAGAAAGTAATATTGACTGCTAATTATACTCTTGTTATAATAATCAAATATTGATAGTAAAACATGTCAAATAATAAACCCCTAATTGCATTTATTTATCATTTACATGTGAAATCTTATAATTATCGCATGTTTACCATTACAAATGTGTATGAAAATCAATCAAACATCAATTGTATTTTGGGTTAGTTGACACTCACTAACTCACACACACATACAAACACAGACACACACACACACATACACACATAAGAGATTGGCTAGGCAGGGTCAGTTATGCACACCTCCTAGCACTTGACGTCGACCGATACGATCATAGAGCATCCTGGAGATGAGTTGGTGCCAAATGTTGTTGCTTTTGATCTGATGGTTGAGGAGTTTACAGATCTGGTGGTTGAGGAGATTGCAAATCTGGTTTTTAAGGCGGTTGCTGAAAAGGTTGCTTTGGAGGAGGTTGCCCGGTTATTCCAGACAGATGTTGTTGTTGATTCAGTCCCATCCATTACTGTTGTCACATAGGTTACATATTCTTCAACTGATCCCTCTATACATACCTATGGAGGATTCCCTAAAGGACCTATTGACTGATTAGTGCTTACCGGGTATGTTGACCATGTGGCGTTTAGACTATGGCAGAGAGAGGTGTATATCTTTTATGTTTAACTTTAATTTTTTTTTAATATTATGCCATGAAAGCTAACTGCTAATTGCTTATATTTTTTTGTCACATGAGTGTCCCACACTAAAGGTGACATCCTACGAGTCGAAGACGAAGCACTTCTCAAAGATCATGATACTTGAGCAGGTCAACCAGATTATACGCGATTTTAAGCTGCTTGATTACGTACTGAGGTCCTCACGGGTGAGGAGATGGATGGCCAGGCAGGCATATCCTGGTGGTGGTGTTGAGTATAGGAGGAGGCTCGATGCATTGATTGTAAATGATGTCATATGGACAACATACTCTGGTCATAGAGTCTACCGTGAGTTCGAGGAGTCGTCATTATATTCAGGTTATATGCGGAGAGATCATGGTTGCTAGACACTTGTCTGAGATGTGTTTGAGACAATAAGGGTATGTTCAGAGTATCCCATGACAAGTTCCAAATATACCATATGTAGGCATTGATTAGTATTTTCAGAGTAACTTCAACAGCTCTGATCGTGCCATTAGAGATCGAGCAGTTATTGTCCAACACCCCTCGCAGTGTGAGGATGGTTACTTAGAGTGGTACCTCGTTGTATCACACTTTCACATCATCCCACCTACAATTGATGTCAGACCTTCTAATGTTGGGGTACCTGTTGATGATGTGTTGTCGCTGCCTCCTCCATCTGATGCTGATGACCAACCATGCCTCCAAATGATTACAGTTATTATAGGTGACCTCATGGGTTAAGTAACCCAGATGTCGGGGCTTATATAGGATTATCTCGGGCTATACACATAGCCTATGTGGGCCTATTTACACATCTCTTGTATATCATGGATTTGGTTTATTATATATTATTTGTATATTATTAAGACATTTTCATCATAACTTTTTATTACATAACTTAAGAAAAACCTAAACAATAATAAATAAGAAAAAACTAAATAGTACCAGATGATTAATAAATAAGAAATACTTAAACATTACCAGATGATTTTGGACGTTTCAACATCTTTATTATGTCCTCAATAGATCTTGAAATCTTAGCATCTAACTCGATCGACCATTTTGTTATCCTACGGCGATATGATTTCCACATATCATTCACATCTTTGTCGATCTTCAACTCAATAAGGTTGTATTTCACCCTCCCGTCAGTATTAAACCAATCTTCACGAAACTTGTTCTTTATCACATTTATTTTTTCGGCATTAGGCAATAATTCATTCAACTTAGACGCAATGTCGGCGAGAAAGATGGTGTCATCCGGAAGTTGGAACTCTACAAGAGGTGAAGCTTCGTTGAAGTACCCCTATGTCTTAATCAAAAATTAGGAAGAGGCATTTTCTGAGATGTTTTTATCAAACAATATGTGACCCCTATTTTTACAACTTTGCATTTACTTCGGACCACACAAAACTATCGGTGCAATCACAGTCATCCAAAGTTGTCGGCAAAATTTTGAACGTCCAAAATATCAAACAAATAACACTACTAAAAATTACATTTAGCTTGAAATTTCCGATATCAATCGATAAATTTCAAATTTTCAGAATTTATTGAAACATACCGGAAATTTTAAAATTTTCATTATACGGAAAATTTAGAATACACTACCGAAATTTTTTTTCTGTATCGGAAATTATATTTAACCTATTGAAAATTTAGAACGGGAATATGGACCAATTTCAACCAGAAGTAGTTTTGACAATATAAAAATATGGAGAGTATCAAGTATAATTTGGGAGTGGCAAGTTAAAATTTCTTCGAGATCCGATTAATCTCGTTAATTCAATTCAATTTTCAAAACATCGTAAAAAAACACAAACTTTATTTTGTTCCTAGAGAGAGTAGTTTTTTTTTTTGTAAGCAAGTTAGATTAACGGGAGAATTAAGGGTTTTTCAACCTGTTTACAACCGAAAGCGGGAAAATTCCGGCAAAAGAGATATTACAAACCAAAAGGCATTACGAAAGAAATAGTAAATGGTCTTTACTAAAATCATAAAAACTACAACTGAAATGGGTAATTTCTCCGCAAAAAGACCACTTCCAAACTAAAGATTTTATACCCCACATCGTATTGTTAAAATTTCAATCTTCCATCCGAAAGCAAACACTATTCCTCAAGATCCAAACTGTCCAAACAATTGTTAGTCAAACAACTCCTGATTTGCTCTCTTTAACTTTTTTTACACGGCAAAACGAACATCAATCCATAAAATTCGAATGACATTCTTCCTCCAACTCGTCCAATTTACTTATCCAAATGGATATTTCCCTCCATATCAACTTCACCACATTACAAGCAAAAAAAGGAATCATTCCTACTTTCCGAAGCAACCCCGCGAAAAACTCAAGTCAAAGAATCAATGTGAAAGTTAATATCTACCTCTATATGCCAAAAGATCATTTGTTGGAAGCCTCCACTCAAAAGTTTTAATCTTGAACGGAACATCCATCTTCCATATTAAACTCAACGCTTCATCATACTTATTCAAATGACCAAAATGAATACGGTAGAAAACGTAAAAAAAAAATGTAATAAGAAGCCACCGTGAAACCAACATCGGGTTTTAGATCCCAAGAAATACTATCAAAATCTTTCTCCGAAATTCCATGATCTAAAAGTCATTCCTTCAAAGACGTCACTATGACTGTAAAGATTTTGTTAATTTTTTTTTAATTTTAAAAAAGATTTTGAATT
This sequence comes from Lathyrus aphaca, assembly GCA_963966055.1. Taxonomy (NCBI): domain Eukaryota; kingdom Viridiplantae; phylum Streptophyta; class Magnoliopsida; order Fabales; family Fabaceae; genus Lathyrus; species Lathyrus aphaca. Next base: position 6,729,230 of record OZ014522.1, read on the forward strand.
AAAGTTTCTCTTATAAATCTAAATTGGTAAGGATTGCCTATAAGTGAGAACTGTATATTTTCTTTCAATTTCTTTAATTTTTACTTTAGTTTGAATAATAAACTCAAAAAATTAGATTGTAATTTTCTAAATTTTAGTTTTTCTTTAGTTGAAAGTGAAGACAAAGATAAATATGAATTAAAGACAAGATTATGAATTTTCCTTTTCTCAATTTCTTAAAACTATTTTTCTCAATTTTTATAAAACTATTTTATTAAAAATTTTGATTTCCCCTATATGCACATATGCTTAAATAAGTTATTGCTTTCAAAGTCATTATTTATATATAGTGACACACATTCATCCCCTATATCACTCTAATGCCCGTCTAGTAGTATAAAGATTAAAGTTTACATTAAGATACACGTACTGAAAAAAGTAAATAGTAGTAATATTGTATTTTTCTTTCTTTTTCTCTTTTGTACATACCATTTCTCTTCTTTTTTTTTCTTTCTTAGTACATACTCAAATGACAATTTTAAATGTGTATATCGTTTTTATTCAAAGTTCAAAAGAGATGCCTCTTACAGCTTTTATCGTCTACCTTTTTATTTATATTTCTACACTTCCTCTCAATGTCTATTGTATTCTTCTTAGACACTTTTGATTTGGATCTTAAAAGTTCTATACAAATGTGTTCAACACAATATTTTTTTTTAACGAGAATTAGATGTTGACTTAATTATTTCTTTCAAAACTGATTTATAAGATGAAAGGTGTTATTATTTATATATATATATATATATATATATATATATATATATATATATATATATATATATATATATATATATATATATATATATATAAGAAATCAAAACACACCTATATGATACAAAATATTAAAAAAAATGCCTAGAAAAAGGAAAAGAACAAGATACAAGTAAAAAAAAAAGTAAGAAAAACTGAAAAAGAATAGACCAAACAAAAAACAACCATAACTACTAAAAATCACTTTGATACTCACATGATAGAACTCGAACCAACCAAATCCATGCACAATCAACAATTCAGATCCCAACAAATGAGGAACTGAAGGCCCATCGTCACACTCTGAAATAGGACAAATCCTTGATCCGCTATAAGTGTAGGTAGATGATAGGATTATGAAGTCAATCCTTGAAGGTGCGAGAGTTCTCCCCTACCCTACCCAATAACCATTTCCAAGCCAAACAAATGCTCTGCTCCTCCACTTCTTTTGTTATTATTGTGACTCCATTAAATATTACATCGTTTTGGACTTTTAAATAGTCTAGATAACCACATGTCAAATCATAAGATAACTACCCATAATCCAACCTTGTATTTAAAGAAAGGTCTGAAAAAGCACCTTAAAATCATGGTGATTAACTACCAGCCTCCCCAACCACCTAAAAATTATATACCACATTAAGGTGGATATCTCACAAGTAACAAAAATGTGGGAAACTAACTGAACTGGATACCACAGAAGGGACAAATAAGCCTACTAGTATCATATATCACCTATCTCCTGAACAAATTAACTCTATAGGGGAATCTATCGTGCAAAACCTCCAAGGAAAAAATCAAGATCTTGGACGAGACCCAACTACACCAAATAAAATAAAGGATATGATTCTGAAACAAAAGAGGGACCATAAAAATAGATAAATTCTCTCTCTCTCTCCGGACAAGGTAAACAGGGGGAATTGAAAAAGAATTGTCTAAAGAGTGCTTACAAATTCATTTATCTTTGTCCAAGGTAAGGATAACATCTATAAGGAAGACGCAAAACTCCTAAAGAACGAGAAACTCTCTAAGGAAGAAGAATCTCTTATCTTCCTTCTAAAGTCCAAAGTCAAGATCCCATTAATAATCACTCTTATCTCGCCTATCATCCCTGTTTGCTGAAGAGAAATAGTGAAATGACCAAGAAACCTAGATTTCAGGGTTCAGTTACCTACCCATGGATCCTCCTAAAAGGAATTGTGGTAACCCAAACCCACCTTCCTAGTAATTTTCCAGTTTGATCTACCATTTTCTTTTGTTCCAAGAAAAAATATTTTTTTTCACTAGGATGGAGAAGAACGAAAACCGTTATCCCTACCTCTTCTAGGAGAGGAGATTGAGATACCACTATATCTAGCTACCAGAATGCCCCCTAGAATCCTGAATATCCTTAACCAGCAATCTCCATCTCCATTTTGCCAAGAGAGCCAAATTAACCAATCAAAGATCCTCACTCCTAATTCTCCTCCTCTTTAGATTTATACACCATCTCAATTCACACATAAAATCTTATTTTTATTATCCATCAACATGATAGTAACAAGTCCTTTTGAAAGTTTAATCAAGTGATGAGTTTATTAAACCATATTCTAATTTTACCTTTTTTTTCTATAAACAAAAAACATTATTTTATTGGGTGTTTAAACTTATTGAAAAAGTTGATATTATTTTGCAATTTTTTTTAAATATTATTTTAAGTTTTTTGTTTGATAAACCGATTAAATCCACTTGTTCACTCGAGAAACTGCAGAAATCACCACTGACATTAACCAACATCTAAGATGGTCAGAGATGAATGAATTTTTATTCTTTCCAATTTTGTTCAACTTTAAGTTTTTTTATCTGAATCCAACCTAAATTGTCTCTTTGCTCAACCATACATTGTATTACCTAAAAGAAATGACTTGATAGCAAAATTTAAATGATTAATTTTGTATAAACTTCAAACTTACATGAATGAATGACAACTTCTTAAGAGCACATTTTTTTAATTGCGATAGACAACTTCTTAGATATCACATTTTTTTAGTGTAAAAAAGTTAAGAAAACATGATTATACCAGTACAAAGTAATTGACGTAATAGGACCACCAACGCTAAAAAATAAAAGGAAGAATGAAAATATGGTAAATTAATTATTTATGACTTCTCTTTTTTATAATTGCTAGGATAAAACAAAAGTGTGTGTATGTTGGGACTGAAAGAGTTGTCATTGTTAACAGTTCACTTGATTAAATGTCAATATCAAAAGGTATTAAGTTAACCAATCGTTAATTGATTCAGTAGTGATTGTCGTTAGATTTGATAGAGAGAATTTTAGTTCGATCTTTCATAACTGCGATCGGAAGGAATCTTGAACCACTTTATGTCAGAACTGATTCCGAATCGGACTAAATCGGTAATGATGATAAATAAAAATAAAAAAATAAAAAATAAAAAATAAAAACTAAGATAAGATAAGGTATCTCATTTCATGTGATAATCGTCAACTTCAAGTTTCAATGCTACTTCAAATATTGACCGAATTAACCTTCCAAGAAAAACTAACACATTTGGATCAAAATCCACGTGGTTCAAATTCAATGCATGTTGTTTTAAACAAAATTTATATAAACACAAGACACTATTCTGATAAGCCTCACCAAGCACACACAAACACAGTATCATGGATGTTACAATATCAATGTCTTGTGATTTTCCTTCATTTGAATCTCTTGATCAAATAGAACATTACCTCTTTGATCTTGAACTCGAACACCAACACAATTTTCAACCTCTTTTCATGAATACTAGTTCCAACAACCAAACTGAGGAAGCTGTTAACAGTAACAACTCTAGCAATGTTGACAGTGCTGCACATAAACCTGGTGCGGTGGTACCGGAGTGGACGAGATATCGAGGCGTGAGGCGAAGGCCGTGGGGAAAATTTGCGTCGGAGATAAGGGATCCGAAGAAGAATGGAGCTAGGGTTTGGCTAGGAACTTATCATACTGAAGAAGAAGCTGGTTTGGCTTACGATAAAGCTGCTTTTAAGATGCATGGTAGAAAAGCCAAGCTTAATTTTCCTCATCTTATTGGTTCTGATGAATCCGCAGGGACAAAGAAGAAGAGGAAGAATTTAGTTGATGTGTTGAATAGATTAGCTAAGAACAAAAGGCAATTAAGTGAAGGATTTGAAAGGAGTTTAGGGGCTAATGATGTTCATGTTCATCAATGGGTGAATCATTTTGTGTTGTAAAGTTCTACTTGTATATTTAAACACACTCTAACATTCAATACTTTTAAATCTATTTTTACTTCTCCTATTTTGATTTTTCTAATGTTTTAGTTTCATATTTTAAAGCCCAATGTTTTGGTTTCAAATTTAATAACTTTTTTTCCAGGACAATTGACATTAACGCATGGCGTCATGTAATACATTAGATATTATATAAAATTGAATGAATGCTGGGTTGGAGGAGCATTTGACTGAAGCTCTATGTGGAGTTTGGAGGAATAAAATTCCACCAATGATCAAATTATTTGATTGGAGATTGTTTCTCAATACACTTCCTAGCTATAGTAAAGAGCAGTTAAAGAAGAGAGGTATTGTATTCAATCCACATGACTTGTCCTGTGTTTTTTTCTTCATATTGTGAATTGTAAATTTTACATTACTAGAAAAAGTGAAGGTAAAGTATTTTATATGTGAGATCATTCATATATTTAAGGTTTTAAGGTTTTTGATGAATATATGGTGTCTCTTTCATTTGTTTGAATGAATCTTTGACTCAATATGAATATTTCTCATTATAATGACATATTAGTTGTGAGTCATCGGAAAAAAGATGGTACATATATCCCTTGCACAATGATTCACTTTTCTATAATTAAGACAATCACCTCTCGGACTAAAGGACAACCCAGAACAGTTATCCCCCAAGTCTTTGCCCCTGTTCTATAGAATGAGGGTTTACGACACGTAATATTGTCTGTTTGTGGAATCTGTGGGCGCGGTATCCATTGATGGGGTGTTACCGCTCTAAAATATGAGTGTATTAAATGTTTCTCTTGAGAGTCGTGACATAATATTGAAAATGACTGACATGTTTCCTCGCTAGCTAACAATGATATTTCTCCTTCTTGTTAGATTATTCGAGTGAATTTGTGTCATTTAACGTTATAGGTCGTACGGTCTTTGATGCTTGAATGGAGTATAAAAGATTCTTTTAAGTGTTCTCTTGCCTCTTTTGATGTAAGTTATTTGTCAAGATAGTGTTTTTCTTCCTCTATCACTCTTTCTTGAGAGTTTTTGTTTTGATGTTGAATTAAGATTTTGCTTGTTGACATTAATCATATAAAATATTTTCACAATTGATTCACTAAGTTTTAACAACTATTCGATAGGTAATTTTTTTAGTTTTTTACATTTTATAAGATAATAATTAATTGTGTTGATTTAAATGATAAAATTAATAAATGTTATTTACTAAAATAATCTTATTAATAATATATAGTAGAGTAGTTACATAAATTAATATACAATAAACAATAATAAACTAGTGGAAAGAAATAATAAATATCACCTAGTATTTTAAAAGAAATAGGACTTCTATTGTGATTTGTGACGGAGTATATGATATATTATTGAAAAATAGAATGCACAAATTCATAAAAAAGAATACATTTAATCCATTAATTTTCTTTTTTTTACAAAATTTCTCTCGCTCTTTAGCACTACTACTGAATGATTCTAGTTTTTTTTTTAATTGTCCAAACTCTATTAATGTTTTTAAATAACAAAAAAGATTTTAACAAATATAAAATATAATACTTTTGATAAAAATATTATTATATTTAAAAAAATTCACTTAAAGTACCATTTAGACCCCAACATATGTCGATTTCATCCATATATGTAAATTTTATATAAAATGAATTGGATTCATATATCTTTATGCAATATAAGATAAATGCATTAGAAAGTGTGTTTATTTTATAGTATTATTCTTAAATCTAATATAACTGATTCTAAAGTTTTAAAATCTTCAATCCCTAACATAAGAGTCTGTGTCAATCTTGACTTTAATTGACCTCATACATGAAGATGTGAAGGTTAAGGTTGCAATGTTCCATTTGCTTACTTAAGGTTCAATTGCAATCAACATCGTAACATACTATCCAGAAGCACCACATCAAATTTCTAGTCAGCATGGCCACTTTTTGTGACATATTAATCATGTTTTTCACAGTTTTATAGATAAAACTGTATGAACAATATTTTTATTATATCATTCTTAATAACTATAAATATATTCATCGTCAAAATTCTTAATAATCGAAATTAAAAAATATCAATAAAAAAATTATGAGGAACCATTAAAGATAAATGCAGATGTATATTTTGAATCTATATTTTGAATCTATCTTTATAAGTATAAATATAAATTGATTTTGTTGATGACAATAGATGAATCAATTTTGCAGAGAACAATTTTATAAGTTAAACGACTTGTAAATTATCATAAAAAAGATAACAATTCTACAAGTCAAATGGTTTGTGGACGTTGAGAGTTTCCTGTAACATGGAGAATTAATTTCAACTATTAAAGAAAATCTTAATCTTCTAATGATATCATCTGATCAAAAAAATATCTAAAGTTTCATCAAACAAATGATTCAAGTTATAGTTGAAGTGCTAAAGTTGTGGTTGTTTCACGAAGGAAACTTGAAGATCTCCAAGTTGTGAAAGTGCGAAAGCCCGCTTGATCATGTGTTTCGCATCTTTGGGTGATCAATTTAAATGTAAATATTTAAGAGTAAGCCTTGACACTATACAATCACATACACTTATTGAAACCTATCAAGACTCAAGTAGAATTGATTAAGTAGTTTTAATTAATTGAAAATGTTTTTATACTGTCTAATTCATTAGAGTAAGGTCAATGACCTCTTAATTGATTAGAGAAGTTTTTAATAAATTAATGCATATAATTGTTTTAAGATTTTCTTTTTAGGATTAGGGTTGTCATATTTTGAAAGATTTTAATGTATTACCTGTTAGGGTTAATAAGCTAAATCTTTAAAATGATTCACTGATTATTTCTTTTTTATTCAATTTTTTTTATATAAAGGAGATTTCTCCTCATTTCATTACACACTGAATTCTTTACTAGAAAATATTCTATTCTTCTTTTACTTTCTCTGTTATAATATTTACTTTTAACAAAGAATTTCGTAGTGTCGAATAATTGGAAATCCCTTGTGAGTTTTATTGTAATTAATTGGTATAGTATTTTATTTGATTTATTCAATAGTGTAATTATTTTGTGGATTATATTTGTAAATACTCAAAGGTTGCAAGCTAATCCCGTGTAACAACTTGGTTGTATGTTTTTGAGTTTGACATGTATAAAAGCTATATTAGTAGGTTCTTGAGTTTGTTTTGTTTAAAAGTTCTTGAATGAATTTCATATAAAATTATGTTTGTTGGTTTTGAGGCTTAACCAATAAATGTGATGAAGGGTAGAGAGGTGGTGTTTGCAAATAATGATGGGAATAGATGTAGAATTGTTTGTAAGGACAAACAAAAATGTAACTACATTGTGTTATGCAGTAGGGTTTTGAGAACCACAACATTTTTTGAAAGTAATACATTGTTATACTAACTGTACAGGGTAGGCCAAAGGGCACAACAAGGAAGGGAGTTCATACTAAAAAGGCCAAGACTGTGGGGCAACAAACTGAAGAAAGAGAAACTGAAGGAAGAGAATTGAAGGGGTACAACCTGAAGGGCAACAAACTGAAGAGGTACGAATTGATAAGGTACAAACTGATAAGGTACATAATGAAGAGGTACAGCCTGAAGTGCCAATTTCATCACAACCTACTCAAACTTCTGTTGAGGCAATGAGGATGTATTATGATATTGATCCTGAAGAATTGACTTCTTTGCTGGATGATGATGAAATCCTAGACATTCAGCCACTTAATGTGGATACCTCACCAACAAAAGTGCCAAGACCAATACCTACTGAGCCTATACCTGCTGCACCAATATCATTTGTGCCAAGACCTAAAGTTTTCTTTGGCTCAAGGCCTAAAGTGTCAAAACCATGACCTGCTGCACCAGTACCATCTGTGCCAAGACCTGCTGCACCAAAATCATTTGTGCCAATACCTGTTGCACCAAAACATGTTGTTTCAAGACCTACTATGAGTGACCTTGTCAGTTTGATACATGTTACTATTGTATTTTGTTTCAATGCCTACTATGTGTATTATATTGCTAACTACTTTCTGATATAATAGGTGAAGACAATGTTATCTCCAAACAAGAAAGGAAAAAAGAAGGTTGCAATTGAGAAAAGACAAAGTGACAGACTTAGGACACTTAAGACCCGTAATATTGTGGGACCGGGCAAGGCTGCAAAAGATCCATTGGTCATTCTTGAGGAGGATGCAAGTGTTGGTAGTACAACTTCTAAGAAGAATTGGGATGACATTGAGAGAAGCCTAACTCAATGAAGACTAGTGTGTTGTGGAGCATATGTGTTTTGATTTGGTTTTATGTAATATGAACCTTAGTAGTATTTGTATGAACTTATGTGTTGTCTTTTGGTTTTATGTAATTTGCATTACTGTATGAACTTATGTATTTGTATGAACTTATGTATTCCTTTTGTATGAACTTATGTTACTATCTAGCCATTTCCATCAAAAAAAAATATTTTCATATGTAATTATTGCTTAAACTATTGCAGCAATAATCAACTTAACTACAACACATACATGTAATTAACAAGGTTACTCCATTATTGCACAAAAGAAAGTACATCACAACACTGCAGAACAACATCAACTTCATTTCCTTACATTAAAAAAAACATCAACACCTAGTACTTGCTTACATAAAACAACATCAACACCTACATTTAATAACAAAATATACATTGAACAAAAATGATATATATAACAAGACAAAACATCTTCAATCTTCCATAATATGTCTATGTTTTCAGCTTGCTCTTCAAGATCTTGTTTTTCTTCCTTGTTTCCTCAACAACGAACTTCATATACCCAATAGAGGCCATGACTTTCAAATTTGAGTTTGTACAACTTGAATCATCATTCTCAGATTTTTCTACAAAATCATCATCCCATATGAAAAGATTACAAGTATCAGCATTCCTCCAATTCGAACATCTCCAAAATAACATTCCTTTGTTCGGTCCCTTTTTGCAATGATATGAAACCATACAAAATTGACAACCACAATATTTCCCACATCTTGATTTTACGGAAGTAGAAGACATTGGAGGAAGAAAAGGGTGGTAGAAAGAAGATGAAGAGACGAAAATGGTGGAGCACACGGACAAAAATGGTGGAGAAAGAAGGATGAGGCACGGGAGTATTAGGTTTGAAATGAAAAGGGGAAACCCCTCTTTTATCGAAACATTTACATGCTGGTTACAAAAGGAAATAACAAAAAAAAAATTCAGTCATCCTGCCATATCAGCAACCGTTAGGTTGTTTAACGTCAGAGACTCTTAATTGAGACGGAATATTTTGTAAAGATCAAACCTTACAGGAAAATTTTTAGAAGGACTATAATTCAAAATGACCATATTTACCGAGACCAATAACTTATTTAACCCTAAATAAATACTATTAGATATGTATGTATATTCTCTTTCTAATATTCTCTTTCCTTTTTCAATGATAAATATTATTACAAAAATGAAGAAAGGCAAGTAATGTCTAAAAGTACATTGACCGAAAATAATGGAAAAATGAAACTCATACCATAATCTTTTCTTTCTGCCATATTGTCACATGGAAATGATACCTTAAAAAATGGCATACTTTTAAGTTTCAACTTTTAAGTCCAAAATTCAAATAAGAACAACGCATGTCATGGAATAATAAATTAAGAAAAAACCATGTAGAATAAAATAAAGCAAAATGTACGGATAAGCAAAAATTCTATATTAATTAAGCACGTGACATAAACTCTTCACATGGACAATTAAGAATGTTCTCAGAACAATACAAAATCAACGTCAACAATTGAACATTTTATTATATACAGAAAGATCATAGTTATAAGAGGTTTATTTATATATAAAGCAATAATTAGTCACAAAAATTTAATCAGAGAAACATAACCTCAACCTTTACGAAATTAATCAAACTTGTACGGAACTATGAACACTCATGGATGGAGCAACAATGCAAACGTCTTTGAAAGTTTTGAATCTTCCATAACGACGCCGTTTCACGACACTTCTGCTCCGGTAGCAGCGGTGGCAGCGCCGATCTCCCGAAATCCCAGTTTTCGTAGCATTTTATTGGCGGAGAATTGGGCGGAGCTACCGTTGAAGGAGGATGATACTGACGACATGGTCATCTACGGGACTTTACGCGAGGCTGCTGCTACGACAGGTTGGTTACCCGGTAATGGGGTGAACAATGTTGATGTAGGTGTGAAAATTGAAGATCAAGGTGAAAACAGTAGCGCTGCAGCGGCGCGTGTGGTTCACGCGCCACCGACTAATGGTAAAAAGTTAGGTTTCCGTGGAGTTAGGAGAAGGCCGTGGGGAAAGTATGCTGCTGAGATAAGAGATCCTAAGAGAAACGGTGCGAGGGCGTGGCTTGGGACTTACGAAACTGCTGAGAATGCAGCTTTGGCTTATGATCGAGCCGCGTTTAAGATACACGGCTCGAAAGCTAAGCTGAATTTTCCTCATTTGATCGATTCAGATTATACTGAATCGGTTAAAATCACGCGAAAAGGGCGCTAGATGAGTAGGTTATTGTGGCATGGATAATTTGTAATAAAATTTTCCCTTTATTATATACAGACAGATCATAGTGATATGATAATAATTTGAGACATAGCAAATTGATGGAGGAATGTTGTTATTCAAAATCATTTACAAATTTGGTTGTTGTTTCATTTTGTGATAATATTATTGAAGTCTGATATCTAGGTTACTTTCTGTTTTATCAATCAGGAAACTAACTATATATGCATTGGAAGAAACAGTAATTAATTTCTTTGTATTGGATCATCCTTGCGGCAATTTTCAGTTACATATTGCAAATTGATATTCTTGAAGTCATGACTTTTTCTTGTCATATTGGTCTTTGGTGTCTCATAAATAAATACATGAAGAGCTTTCTTTCTTGAACTTCTTATATACTACTAGTATTTACAAAAATGTTATATTAAAAACCCGTTTAGATTTAAAACAGATATGAAACACGGGTACTCCATTTTAGGTCAAATATTAGTATTGGATATCGAGTACTGGTATGCATATGATCCACGTACAGTATGCACCGAAGTCATACCAATTTTCTTTATCCTTTCTTACAGTTGGTATATTAACCGATACATATTTGATACACGTACCGGTGTTTCAAAAAACATACCGGATCGACCGTCAAATCAGTCGAACCGGGAACCGATTAGGTAAATAGTCTGGTTTAATTGTTAGATTGTTTATATCATTGAATCGATGCAAATCGGTAAAAATCGGTGTAAATCAGAAAAATCGAAAAAAACGGCGATTTTCTCAAATTGGTTTTATTGTTTTTTCTTTTTTTCATAAAAAGAACTTTTAAAAAATGATTATTTTAATTAAAAAATTAAAATTAAAATAAAATAAATGAAATAAAAAATTAAAATATAAAAAATAAAACAAAGTAATGATATCATTGACGGAAAACGGTTGCGGTTGCGGTTGAATTTAGTGCAGATGATTTTAATATTGAATTATTTTAATATTGAAGAAGATCTCAACAGAAACAATTTTCCCTCCTTTAAACTAAATTTAATACACATTTGATGTATTTTATTATAAATTATTTAATTAGATTATATTGCAATTAAATTTTGTTTGTAATTAGACTTTCTAATATTATATTATTTTGTTATGTGTGATATATTTGTTTAAAATTTGAAGGGTTAAATAGTGTTTATCCTCATGCCAAACAAGCGAGATTCATTTTGCACCCTCTGATGTGCTTATGTGGACAGATTTTCTTATGTGGTATTCATTTGGATTTTAATTTTAATTTTTAATGTCACGTGGAGCTCTTTTTTATTTTCCACGTATTTTTTATTTCTTTTTTAAAATATTTTTTTTTACATTTTTATATTAATTATTTTTTCGTATCTTAAAATTATTTTTATTAATTTTTTGTGAAATATTATTTTAATATTAATTTTTTTACGTTTTATTCTAATATTGATTTTTTGGAATTTTTATTTGTTTTTCGTACTATATTTGTTTTAAATCTCTATTCCTCCCCATAATGAACTAACCAATGCATATTCACCTTGACTAATTTTCATCTCTTGCAACAAACACAAGTCAATTTGATCACTTAATAATTGTTTGCGAAAAACCTCTTACTTGATAGAACTCTTTATCCTATGACAGTAAATTTATTTTGCAACCTTCTTTTGAACATCCATCAAAACGCTTCTTTCACAGTCCCTTTCTATCCCTTCTTTTGATTTCCAAATGGCATCGTTAGTCTTACCTCTAATTCTCAAATCAAAAGCCTTTTTCCAAACCTTTACTACCACATATTCATTTTTTTTCCAAAATCTATCATTGCCTTTGATTTCATCCAATGTATTAATATATGAAGTTATCCTCGTATCATAATACCAAATTACTACAGAATATCATAATATAAAGTTGAGATTTTCTTTAAAGCAACATATGAGTTTAAATTTTTGATCTGCAACAAAAATGTAAATTCTTATTAGTAATGAGATGAATGACATTATAAGTTACAGACAATAATAAACCTAAAACATAAATACATACATTACAAAAAATTAAAAATAATGTCACCATTCTCATAATGGTTGTTAAATTAAGAAGAAAATCAAGATCAACACCGCTATTTTTCAAATTAGCTTGATATTTGCGACCCTTTATTCCAATCCTGGTAAAGAACAACTAATTTAAAAAAAAAAAAACATTATTATTAAGAAACAATGCTTCAAGATTCAAATCTGAAAAGAAACAATGCTTCAAGATTTAGATTTGATTTTTAAATAAAAAAATCAATTAGTTTTTGGGATCTAAATCTACAAATTTTGGAATTTGTGTTCCGCAAAACAACAGAACTGAGGCAAGATAATGAAACACTAAAAAAACTTACCATTGAAACTTCATCTGCTGTCCATGGAAGAATTTTTCTAGAACCATCTTCATGGCTTACTTGGCTCGTCCATGGAAGAATTTTTCTAGAACCATCTTCATGGATTCCTTCATTGATGATTTGATTCACCCCGATGGTTATTTGCCATGGCAAACACCTCAAGGTTTTTCTGGCATGGACATTTGCTTCTGAATACCATAATTATGGCCCTGGTTCGAACAAATCAAAGTTTGTGTGTGTGTTGGGCTGGAATCAGAAACCTCAATTCAAAGACTTCACATTTGTTTGCATCATCCAAATTCTTCCATTGGGGTGATTGGATCCAGGCAACTGGAATTCCTAAGAAAAATCTTGTTGCTTGTATTTGTTGCCTTGTATTCCTAAGAAAAATCTCTAATATGTTCACACAAGAAAAATTAGTTGTATAGAAAATATAAACAACTCGTGAAAATGAGATTTGCAGATGTATATAAAAATGATTAAGATGCTAAAAAGAATTTGAGCAAGAGTGAAAAGGGATGGAGAAAAGACAAGGTTTGAAAAAGAAGGAGAAAACATTGTTTTAATATTATATGAATAAAATATATCTAAGATAATATTTGATAAATTAAAATAATTTCATGTCAAATAAAAGAATTTAAATTAAAATTAATTTATTAATAATTATAAAAATCAAATTTATATCATATCATATTTTAAAAATATTATACAACTACCACGTAGACGGCTTTTAATGTTTTACTATAAAATTTAACCGGAATAATTTATTAGATTAACGGAAGTGTTTTAAGAGATTAGAAGATAATATTTTTTTATTAAAGAACTAAATTAAAATAATAAATAAATTAAATTAAACATCTTCAATCCAATACAACATTCAAAAAGGCAAAAAAATACTATAAGTATAGAAACTGTACACTTTTTTTTCTTACAGCTCTATATTCAATGAAAAGCTCATCAAATTGCTCACAGGCTCATTTCTCTATGATCCTAATTCCCATGTCTCCTACGTCCTTTTCCCCACACTCTCAATTATAAAAAGACAAAATTTACCCTTCAACCAATATCACTGTTTCTCTAAAAGAATATTTTATCAATAGAAAAGTAAAAATAAAAATGAACTGGCCACCACTTCGTTAGGACAGAAACTTGATCAAATTTATCACTTCAGATCAACACTTTCAGTAAATGAAGTTTCTTGTTTCACTTCAAGAGCTCCTTCAACTCAAACCCTATACACATCATATTCAACAACTGCAACAATAACGAACGCTTCTAAAATGTTTCTCATTATTTATTTTATTTTATACGCACACGTGGCAATACGAGTATAATATACGGCGCATATACGAACTGAAACAATGGGGTGTACAGCTTCTAAGCTTGACAACGAGGAAACGGTACGGCGGTGCAAGGAGCGCCGCCGCTTCATGAAGGACGCAGTTTACGCTCGCCACTACCTAGCAGCAGCACATTCTGAATACTGTAACTCTATTCGCCTCACCGGTTCTGCACTGTGTACATTCGCCGCCGGTGAACCTCTTGCCGTCTCCGATGATATCCCTGCCGTTTTTGTCAACGCACCTAAGCAGAACATGTATCATCCTCCACCTCCACCATCACCTCCTCCTCCTGCAGCGACTGTAACAACCTCGAAACTCCCTAATGTTTATGAAACTTGCCACCGGAAACCGTCGCGGAAGCTTCCACACATTCTCTCTGAGTCTAGCATTTGTTCTACACCTAGAAGCGAGTTTCCAAACTGGTTCCTTCCAACAGCGCATCAAACTCTTTCCACAGCTTCCGAAACCTCGTCCGTTTGGAATTGGGAGAATTTCCATCCACCTCCGTCTCCACCAAGTTCAGAATACTTCCGGCAACGTTCTCAACCGCCGAATCACAATCCAGAATGTTCGAATTTCGAAGTTCCAGGATTCGATTCATCATCAGAATCCTTTCACAACACATTCCACTCGAAAGTTCATCTTCAAATTAAAACTACAAAAGTTGATTCACAAAATCAACAGCAACGTAAGTTACGTAACCGTTCAGAAGCCGAAGATACCTCGAGCGAGAGATCCGAACCAGAACCAGATCGTTCAGAAACGGAACGAGAGGAGGTCCGGTGCAGTGATTGGGAGGGCTGTTACGGCTCAACAAGCTCATCAGATAGAGAGGAAGTAATCGCCGGATTGAGATCCTCAGTGAAACCGGAGTCAGTTGCCGACGGCGATGTCCCGGCCAGAGAAAACGCGAAGACCGGCGAGGAAGTGATTGAGGAAAAGGTTATGATGAAGCATAAGGATTTAAAAGAGATCGTAGAGGTGATAAAAGAAAACTTTGAGAAAGCTGCGGTGGCCGGAGATAAGTTATCGGAGATGTTACAGATTAGTAGGGCACAACTTGATCGGAGTTTCAGTCAATTGAAAAGTAAGATTTTACTTTGCGCGGGAAAAATTAAATATTATTTATTAAAATATTAAAATTAGGTTTAATTGGAAAATGATGATTTTAATTTTATTTATAAAATGATTAAATGCAGAAATAGTGTATCACTCGAGTAATTTACTAAGCAGAGTAAACTCGAGTTGGACTTCAAAACCACCATTGGCAGTAAAGTACCGGTTCGATGCCGGTTCGCTTGAAAGACCGGGCGGTCCGAAGAGTCTCTGCTCCACTTTGGACCGGCTTTTGGCTTGGGAAAACAAACTCTGTCAGGAAGTGAAGGTAAGTCTTTGTCATTATCACAAAATGTTTATTTAATTTTTCGTATTTTTATTTAAATGAAAATATATTTTTATATTTTTGAATGATGTAAAGGTTTTGTACTGAGTGGAGTGGGACTGATAAATCAATAGCATCTTGACTTGGATCAGTTATTTTATTACTTTCGGTGCATCGTTTACTGTGTCCACAAACAATTTTTTTTACTGTGTCTAGAAATTTTCATTATTTTACTCTTAAAATTATTATTTGTACTATGTAGTGTTCAGCTACGATGTGTTTGGCTATCTAAATGAATATTCAAATATGGCAAAAGTGATTTCATTATTGTAGGTTCGGTTTCAAACTAATGGACTAGCAATTTTTTGTTCATATGAAAGTACGTACACTTTACCAACAAACAAATTATATGAACCATTCGTTTATAGGTTAGATTCAAAATTTTCATTATAAAATTAAATTTTCAGTCACTAAGCACCTAGTTTTTTCTTACTCACTTCATTAGCTTCATTTCACTATAAGGCCCTAAATAGTAGACCAAATATTTTAGATCTGGTGCATTTTAATGTTTGTGCCCAATAACCACTAGTATTTATGGAGGTGTAAGGTATTTTGTTACCTTTATTGATGATCACTCTAGAAAAGTTTGGGTGTATGCCTTCAAAACAAAAGGCCATGAGAAACTTGCAAGAAGTTAAAATGTGTCCGTACTAGTAATAGAGGAGAATTTATAGGATCTTTCAAACATTATTATAAGAGTAATGAAATATGACATGAAAGATTTGTTCCAAAGACGCCTTAGTTGTTGAGAGAGTGAACATAAATATGATTGAAAGAGTGAGAACAATGTTATCATATGCCAAGTTATTCAATAGTTTTTTGGGGTGAGGCTCTGATTACTGTAATTGATTTGATAAACTTATCCCCTTCAACTTTGTTAAATGGTGATGTTCCAAACAAGTTTTGGACAGGTAAAGATGTATCCTATAACCATTTGAAGGTGTTTGATTGTAAATAATTTGTTCATGTTCCAAAAGAATATAGATCAAAACTCGACTTCAAGTAGAAGGAATGTGTCTTCTTAGGATATAGAAATGAAGAATTCGAGTACTGATTATGGGAACCTTTTGATGAAAAGATTATTAGAAGTAAAGATGTTGTCTTCCTTGAAGACTAGAATATTGAAGATGTTATTATGGGAGGTAAGCCTGTAATTTCTTGAGAACCTCCAATCAACTTGGATCCAATTCCTTCTCTAGAGTATTATAGGAGAGATGAAATAGATATTGGAGATGCAGAAAATGAACCTCAAATTGATAATGATCCAACAAAAGAAGTAATGGATGGTAATAGAAACAATGGTGATGATGGAGAAATGTTGAAGACAATGAGGATGAAGAACAAGAGTCCCGATTAAGAAGGTCGATAAGGATACCTTAATTGCAAATCAAATATCGTGTAACAGAATTTGTGTTACTCTTTGATGATGATGAAGCCAAGTTTTGTCAAGTTACGAAGGTTAACCTCAAAGAGGAATGGTCGAAAGCCATGCAAGAAAAAATCTTTGCATTAGAACATAACACATAAGTTGGTAGATTTACCGAAAGATAAATGAGCACTAAAAAAACAAATGTGTTTACAAGTTGAAGATTGAGAAGAATAATTCACGACCTAGATACAAGCAAGATTAGTTGTGAAAAACTTCATTCAAAAGAAATACAGACTTTGAAGAGATTTTTTCACCCATGGTAAAAATGTCATCAATTCGAGTAGTGCTTGATTTGGCCGCAAGTTTGAATCTAGATATAAAGTAGCTAGATGTGAAGGTTGTATTTCTTCACGGCGGTTTAGAAGTTTACATGAAGCAACCAATGGGATTCGTAGTCAAAGGCAAATAAGACTTACTATCTCAGTTGAAAAAGAGTTTATATGGACTTTTATAGACACCACATCAATGTTATAAAAAGTTTGATTCATACATGATTGATCATCGAAGGAGTACTTCGGATCATTGTGTTTGTGAAGAGATTTGTTGATGTCAAGTTCATCATACTACTTTTGTATGTTGATGATATGCTGATAGTAGAACAAAGTAGTGAAAAGATCAACAAATTGAAGAATGAAATGAAGAAATATTTTGCTATGAAAGATTTAGGACCGACAAAGCATATTATTGGTATGTCCATCCATCTTGATTGGAAGGATAACAAGTTGTGGCTATCACAAGAATAGTATATCGAAAAGGTTTTGAAGCGGTTTCACGTGGAAAAGGCAAAGTCAATTCCTATTCCTATTCCATTTGCCGGTCACTTTGTTCTTAGCTCAAATCAGAGTCCTGCAAGTGAAATTGTAAAGGAGGAAATGCACAAGGTGCATATACCTCAACCATTGCAAGCTTAATGTATGCGATGGTAGGCACATGAGCAAATATAACACATGAGATTGGTGTATTTTAATTAGTACATTTTTCAACAATGTGGTGTCTCTTTCGTTCAATACAATCCAACGGGACCTTAGTTTATGTAAGGATTCGGCATAATCACACTACACCATGATTTTCTTGAAGTTTTAATTTTAGTTTTTGCAACAAAAGAAAACCAGTGGCTCATGGTGATTCTCCTAATCTCACTGCCAATTCAAAAACGTGCTTATCTTGTTTGTGTGCATTTTGTTATTAAAATCAATTTTGTTTCAAAAAGAAAGTTTGATAGAAAGAGGTAAAACAACCTGTGTGCACTACTAATTCTTTTGCTTGCATAATTAGGGCAGAGAAAGTGTTAAGATTGAACATGAAAGGAAACTGTCTGCTCTGCAGAATCAAGAATGCAAGGGAGGCGACGATGAAACAAAGATAGACAGAACCAAGGCTACCATTACAAGGTTACAGTCCCTAATTATTGTAACATCTCAAGGTGTGTCTACTACCTCAGCTGCCATTAATGATCTTAGAGACTCTGATCTTGTTCCTCAGCTTGTTGAACTTTGTCACGGGTATGTCTTGATTATGCTAGTATTAATCTGCTGTTTTCAATTTTATCTTTGCTCTTAACCATCCCACTTAGCTAATGATTATTTCATTATGGATTCAAACTCAGATTCTTTCGAACTACTATATCTCACTATCATCCATTTTACTTAATTGATGAGTTTAAAGATTGAGTTGCCTCTAACAGATTACTTGTTCTCTTATTTTTGTGATATGTCCAAAATAGAATCATTTACATGTGGAGATCAATGCACCAATACCATGAAACTCAAAGCAACATTGTACAGCAAGTCCGCGGCCTTGTGAACCGATCTTCAAAAGGTCACTCAACATCTGAATCACACAAACAGGCAACTCGAGACCTCGAATCAGCTTTGTCAGCTTGGCACTCAAGTTTTATCCGAATCATAAAATTTCAAAGAGACTTTATTCTATCTCTACATGGCTGGTTTAAGCTGAACCTTATTCCAGTCACTAATGACAACAACATCAAAACCATTGAACCATCTCTTGCATTTTCCTTTTGTGATGAATGGAAACTAGCCCTCGACCGTGTTCCAGACACGGTTGCTTCAGAAGCAATCAAAAGCTTCATCAATGTTGTCCATGTGATATCTGATAAACAATCTCAAGAGCTCAAGATTAAAAAGAAAACAGACACTGCTTACAAGGAGCTTGAGAAAAAATCTTCATCTTTAAGAAACATAGAAAAGAAGTTTTACAATTCATATTCTATGGTTGGTATTGGAATAATTCCAAACTCTGTGGATCATATTGGACAAGGCTTGGATGCAAGAGACCCTCTTGCTGAGAAAAAATTGGAACTTGAAGCTTGTCAAAGACGCGTCGAAGATGAAAAAATGAAACATTCAAAAGCTGTTGAGGTTACTAGAGCCATGACACTTAACAATTTACAGACAGGTTTACCTGGAGTGTTTCAGGCATTGACAAGTTTTTCTTCTTTATTCATTGAGGCTCTTGAGTCAGTTTGTGACCGTTCATATGCCATCAAGTAGGTGATTTATTATTTATGTAAATACTAAGAATTTTGTGATTCAAATTTTCCCTCTTGTGGGAAATGAGATTGCCTCTTTTTGTTCATGAATTGATGTGTTTGATTCATATAACCTAGAATGGTGAATATTCCTTTAGATGGTTGATCATTGGACAATCATTTGCACCTGACTTGATAGAAAGTGAGGTCAATTGTTTTGAAGCTGTGAATACTGATTGAAGATTAGTTTATTTCATTCCTTCCACAAGGCATGAATGGTAACATTAAAAAATATACTGTATATCCCGATTCCAGGGCGTGCTACCAATGTCGGTATTTGAAATATTCCATAGCTTCTCTGCAGTCTCCTATAACATGCATGACAGATTCAGATCCACCTTGACATCGCGAGTAACTACTATACATTATCCGATGTGGGACTCATAACAGTCATACTGCATTGTGTCGTTCTTCATCTGTCATTAGTCTACCACGACTCCACGAGAACTTTCCAAAGAAACAAGTGTAACTTGTTAGGTACTCGATCTCTCAAAGATTAAACAAGTTTTTAAGGATGGAGATGCATCTCCAAATACATGTGCAATGCAATGTAGAAAAAGAAACTCCTCAATTGAATCCTCAAACTTCATAAAACATTTGGAAGAAAAAAAATTCACCGTCAACTATACAAATTATACACGGGTTTTGCTATCCCCACTTTTAATTTAGACATTTTCACCCTCTCCTGCACTTTTACATATAATGCCTCTATTGCTGTATGTAAATTAAAAAACATTTTATTTTAATTTAATTTAAGTTTTGATCTTTAATAGATTTAGATTTGCGGAACTAATATTTCTATTTCAAATTCAAATAGTGTTTGTTTATTTCATTTTTTGCATCGAAAACTAACGTGTCTATTTTTAAATAATGTATACCATACTTTTTTTTTTTAATTATACATTTGTCACATTTGACAAGTCATGTCATTTAAAATTAACACATAATCAATTTTAAGTAGAAAAATGTAAGAATGATCAAAACTATTTAAATTTGAAATGAGACTAATTCTATGAATAATCTAAAATAGAGGTCTAGGAATGTAATCAAGTCTTTTATCTATTATTATAGGTAGGTTTAATGATAAATCCTTCTTCTTTTTTTTATAATATTGAAAAAACACTAGGGATGCTTAACCCAAAAGATACAACAAGAAGAAGAAGAAGAAAAAAAAGGCAAAAAAGCCTACTACAAAACAAGCCCACCCCAACAAAAGAAAATCTCCTAAGAAAAATCGCTGGATTAATGTTCCAATCCGACCAAGAAATATTATTCTCAACTCTAAAAAAAGCAACAAACCATTCCCACAAAAGAAACTTAATCAACCCCACCCCATCAAAATTTAACAACTCTTTAAAATAGTTTAAAGGTAAATCATTTACATCTAAGCCTCTCTTGAAACAAACACACCCTCTATGATTGTAACGGTTAGAATATAAGTACAACATTACAAGTCCAATGATTGTGCAATAAAAATTCCATTAAGCTTAATTGGTGTATACTGTATACTAATACTACTACTTTTCTATCAGAATTTTGTTACATGACAGCAAGTTTCATATGGGCTGTCAGTGTCACAACTCTTCCTTTTGCAGCATTGAGAAACAATAATGTCTTCATAGGGACAAATAATGGGACATAGTGAACTGTGACAAAGCTATATAAAGACTGTCTGCAGTCAGAAGTCTACATCATATTGATAAGTATTGGTTCATCACTATGCAAATTGCAAAGAATCTATAATACTCCATGAATGAGTAAAGGTTCTAAAGGGGACCAAATAAAACCATGAAAAGTAGTGATCATGTCACTAAAATGGAAAACATGCTTCAGTGGATTCAGTGGATTATGGTCCTCGTTTTTACTTTTATCACTTGTTCAAATCTTCTTTCTTCACATTTATTCAATTATTTGATACTTATCATCATCATCAGAAAGCTTGTCCAAAAATGAATGAAGATTAATAATTCTAATATTTTGTATAGAAACACTTCATTATGGATTTATTATCCATAACTATTCTGGGATAAGACAAGGAGATTCAACCTAATCTAAACTTAAGATATCATATTTGAATATTTCCAAATGAAATGGAATTTCACTACAAAGCAGGTAAGCTGAACTAACATGGTAATACTGAGCAGCTTCTGCAAAAATAACTGATTATGGCAAATACAATAAAAAAGAAGATTGTGGAATCCAAATCAAAAGAACTCAAAATCTAGATATTTACCCCCAGGCTTCATTTCATTATTACCTGACATCCTCTTACTAGTACTGCCAAACCCGACAGCATCAATTGATGGTCCAACCTTCATTGGTGGTGGCGGCGGCGGTTCATTTTCCACTGGTCTTGGTACTTCTGGTGGTGTGCTGCACCTAATCAATGCCCAGTTCACACCTTCAAAGAAAGGATGCTGCTTGATCTCAGTTGCACCTCTTTTAACCCCGAGACGATGCTGCGGCTCTTTCACCAGTAAGCCGCGGATCAGATCCCTGCTAGCGTAACTGGTCGCAGGAGACTCGGGAAATTTGAGCTGTTGACCTACTACATTGAAAAGCGTAGCACGGTTTCCTGACCCTTTGAAAGGGGTTTTGCCATATAATAATTCATGCAAGAATATTCCAAATGTCCACCAATCAACTGCACTTCCATGACCTTCCCCTTTGATAATTTCAGGAGCAAGGTATTCGTGGGTGCCGACAAAGGACATGGATCGAGCAGCAGTAGGCTCAGCTACAAGCTCGGGAAGTCTGCTGGAAGGAAACCCGGGTTCAGCTCTTGGCTTTCTTGATTTCTTGTTTTTCTGCGGAAAGAGGCGAGGAATAAAACATGCCGGTTGTATGCATACGGATGATGGCTCAATACAAGCAGGCTGAACACAAAATGCTCCACCAGCCCGTTTTGAAGGGTCACTGTCAAATGCTCTAATAAGAGTTGGCAAAACAGTACATCTGAGGGAAAGATCAAAATCTGAGAGCATTATGTGACCATCGTCTCGGACCAACACATTTTCAGGTTTAAGGTCTCTGTACACAACTCCAAGCATGTGAAGATATTCAAGAGCAAGCAGTACCTCAGCAGCATAAAAGCTACATGCAGAGAAAATGACAGCATAAATAAATCATTATGATTTAAAATCGCAAATGCAAAAATGCTACATTATGATAGCAAACTGTACACATGTTTCAGATATTTTCCTATGCTTCATATTTCAAAAAGATGTAACTCTCTATGTTATCAACAATACTTTGCGTATAACACTGCCTATATAGAAAATGTCACTATGGTTTGTGTGTAACTCTCTTTGTTATCAATGATACTGCAAAATGTGCACAAATACAAAAAAATTAAGAAATATTCTCTAAATGACAAAGTGGATGCAAAACAGATTTTCATGAGGGGAAGCAAGGAACAAAGCTTAGGTAAAGGAATGTAACTATGTACACATAAAACACATACCGCGCAGCATATTCAGAGAAATGTTTCCCAGGTTGCCGCTGCCTTAGAGTGTGCAGGTCACCCCCAGGACAATATTCCATTACCAAACAGGAGAAACGGTCAGTCTCAAAATGAGTATACAAAGTTGGAAGAAATGGATGGTCTAGCAACTGCAATATCTCTCTTTCTGTCTGTGCTCTAGTCAGCTTCTTTCTGCTTGCTAAGGATGCCTTATCCATAACTTTCATTGCAAAATAACACCGAGTTCCACTCAGCTCTGAGAGATATACACTCCCAATGTCACCACATCCAAGTCGTTTGAGTAATCGAAAATGACTCATGCCCAAAATTCCATCCCGTAATCGAACAGCAAGAATAGCATTCCATCTGGGATCATTTCCTTTGTGAGGCTTATTGGCACTACCCGTAAGGTTGCTCCAGTTACTATCATCACTGAGGCCACTGCTATCGCTTGCACGACTCGCACTAGTTTTCGCACTCTCAAGTGAATCACCCCTTACACTACCCTTAATGCTATCAAAGTTCCTATCTAAACTAAGCATGCCGTCACTGGTGACTGCATCACTCCGATATGTACTAGCGCAACTATTAGCAATGCTCATTGCCTTGACAACACCAATACTATCGATACTACTGTGTGGACTGACATCACCACTTGGAGTAGGAGGCAAAGAAGCATCCCAAACACATTCCTTTTCCTCAGAATCCGGTGCAAGGAGTGAGCTCTCAGTATTCTGAGATGCTCTAGAACCTGCAAAGGGGGAGGATAAGTTCCCCATGTCATTTAGTTCTTCACCTAGACTTCCTTGAGGGGAAAGAACAATTGGACTAGGTTTCTTTGCAGGAACACGGATCGAGAGATCTTCTAGGAAAGGCCCCTTCATGGACAAGTTCTTAAGTAAGCATCCAGCCTCAGATTTGTTTTGACCTATCGGTACATAAACCGTTCTCATAAGATCCGTATCAACAGGTTCCGGGGGATGACTAGCACCAGCAAACAAACTCGGATCACCTTCCTCAAACGAATCACTGCTTCCCTTCAATGTGTCCACATCATACATCAGATCTTCTCCTTCTAGAAAAGACGAATTTCCTTTCCATGTTCTAGTAGGCTCAAACGAGATAGACTCCGGAGACTCTCTAGTATCAAATTCCATATCATCTCTAACCAATAGTATCCGTGCATTCGACAACTGCGCCACTTCTCTAATCGAAGCCAGACGCGTCATAGGCACGTCCCTCGCCTGCGACAATTGATTCAATTCTCTAGCTGAAATCCACCTAGCATTCGAAATCTCATGTCCGTTAATCCTCGGAACCGTCTCTCTCGCAGTTCCCATATTCGGCGAAACCTCAACCAAAATAGGCAAGTTTCTTGGAAGTACCTTCTGTTCCGAAAATCTCTCCATATGTCTAAATTTCACATAACATAATCATCAAATAAAAGCTTATAATCAAGAAGAACCTGCAAAAAAAAAAATAGAACAAATACTTTACTCATCATGAACATCATTTACTCTGACATACATTTCAACAAACATGAAGATGAAGTATGAACATAACACAAAATACAAAACCCTTAACTAGGAAAGTATCAACAAAAAAACACTATATATTGATAGAAAGATGAATCTAGAAAAACAAAAAGCGAAGAAATGAGAAAATGCAAGATACAACACAATAGCATTGCTTGAAAACATTAACATAGATCTAAGCTTCAAAAAAAAATGAGGAGAAGGAAAAGGGGAAGAAAACAAACCTAGAATTGAAATGAAAATGAAATTGAAATTGAAATTGAAATTGAAATGAAGAAGTAAATGCACACAATGTTTGTAATTTTCACTCACACTGAATGAAGAGAAGTGGTGTTGTTCTACTACAGCTTTTGCTTTTTATTCTTTTATAAATTTATTTTCATGTCAAAATATTATAATAATAATTATATTATTTAATTTTGTGGCTGTTGCTTTTGAATGGAAAAGGGGAAAATGTGGGGTCGAGATAAGAAGTGGGACCCACTGATGTTGGTTCTTTTTCTTTTGAAAGCTGAGAGAGTGTTTCTTTCTATCTCTGCTAAAAGCCGTTTTCTTTGAATTTTATTCAATCATTTTGGATTTGTTTTTCAAAATGGCGCGTGATTTTTCAACTCGCCACAATCGCGCGTTGCGTTTGTTTTATTTTGATTATCTGTTTTTCTATGTTTAACTTAGCTAAATTAGCTTCATTAATAGAAAGGAAATTATAAAAAAAATACTTTATGGCTTCTAGATAGATTTATAAGTCAACTCATTATGATTAGCAGGATTTAGATATTCTCCTGCCTATTTGTTTCTGCTTCCATTCAGGAATTCTTTCTGGAATACCGTAGTTATTTAAAAGAAATATCATTATAATTTGTATTTTAAATAAATTATCAATACGATTATGTTTGATAGTGTATTTGTCATCTCAGTTGACGAAGAAATATAAAATGTTTTTTAATTCATAGTGTATTCATCTTCTCACATGGCTAATACATGCAACTTAAATTATTCTTTTATTACACACATTTGTCATTTCGTTTGACTAGTGTGTGTAAATTTTTTTTTATAATACTCATCGTAATTTGATTTGGTTAATCAGTAGAATTATTTTTTAATAAGAATTCTTCATATTATTAACTGTATGTTGCTCCTTAATTGTTAGAACTTTATTTAATGATTGTAGATCTTCTATCATCCATCTCTCCGCCTCTAATTTTTTTGCAAACTAAAAAATATTTTGCAAAAAGAATTAGAGGTGAAGGCAAGTGTTGTTGAAGAACTAAAATTATTAAATCAAGTTATGACTGTCAAATAACAAAATACGGATTAGGAGTTGAAAAATCGTTGTCAAGCATTAAACATGTATGTATTCTTCTAATATAATTTAATTTGTCATATTATAATATTCTAGTACAGATTGAAATGTGGTATATTTAGTGAGCATTGTCGAAATATATAATTTACATAATTTATAATAAACTCAGGGTTGTATATGACAATAGTTGTCTAACACAACCGTTGTTAAATATATTGCATTGATATACCACGACAATTGATTAACTTAATCATTAATAATCTTCATAATTTCCACTTTGGTGTCTCCTTCAAAAAAAACAATTTTTTTTCATTATATGAAAAGGATTAAATTAGTAATTTAATTGGTTCTAAAAATAAATATTTATGAATATGAAAAGCAGACGTGCGACAAGAGGAAGGAAAGCGCGTGTTGCAATCAAGCTACTACAACACTCCAACAGTGTTAATGTTTTGTATCGAAGTAGAATGTCAGAAATACCCTTGAAAAGGGACAGTAGAAGTCGTACGATGACGCGGGAAACACGATATAGTAAACAAGTGGTGCGCGTGCATGGTGGCCACAATACGGTGTCAATACACGGAATATAAAGTCAACAATAATTTTAGAAACAAAATAAGTAAGAAGCAGAGTGAGTTATCAGACAAAGGGCTCCTTCTGAACAATCATGGTCTCATTTTTGTTGCCGCTTTAGGACAAATTTCTTTTCTTAATTGTTTTTTTCTACTGCAAAACTCCTTATTTGCTTATGTTATTTTTCTTTTATTTATTATTTATTTATGATAGAAATAGCTATAAGGAGTAAATTAGTTGATTCAATTAAAAATATTTAATTATTAAAGTAGAGTAATTCAAAGTTAATGATGCGAGGAAATCATACTTGTGAAAGATATTATTATATTCAAACGTGAGTGGTTAAATCTTACTTATTAGAATAAGAGAAAATGTATTCACACATATAATGTCTTCAAGTTTTTGATAGAAATGTGATGTCAAAGACCTTTTAGATCTTGGGAAATGATTATCTCATGTGTGTGTGAGAGAGAGAGATAGAGAAAGATTCTAACCTATAAAATAATATTTTCATATTTTTAATGTTTTTAATTTTAAATATGTGGTTTACATTTCATTATAGGAAAATTTATTCTAAATGTGTGGTTTACATTTCACAATAGTAACATTTCATTTGAGAGGATATGCTTTAATTATGTCATAGACATTTAGTTCATTGAAATCTTGAACTCATATGGACTTTTCTCACATTTATAAGATGTGTTCATGTTAATGAGATTAGGAGTGTTTGAGAGTTTGGGAGAGTCTGAAGCACCAACAGATACTCAATTCTCCATAGAGTTATCCTCGCATGGTGGTGGGTATGAGACATGCCCTATGGAAAAGTGTTAATGGCGGTACAAGCATGCGGATGAAAGAGCTTCCACTTGAGGGGGAGCATAGTAGATTGACTCATACTTGAAAGGGGATTCTTGAAAAATAAGTCTGAGTTGTTAGTCTCATATTGCTTGAAAAATTGGAGGTTGGACATTTTATAAGTGAGAGAATGTATACACCTATTACTTTAAAGTTTTGGATGAATATGTAGTGTCTCTCTCATTGGTTTGGATGAGTTTTTGACCTTTAGGTAAGTGTTAAATCCAATATAAATGTTTTCCCCTTAATGATCCCATCAAGGAGATATTCATTTTTAACCTTAACTAGTCTCATATTGTATTATATATTAAAAGTAACGTTAATAACACTTAGTTTAACACCTGATAAATATTCAAATAACTTAATCTTGATCAAGTGAAGGGTAAATGTCATACCAAATGGCAAATGAAAAAAAAATCATATAATTCATCCTTTTATATAGTAATCTACAAACATTTTTATTGTTAGAGTTAATTGTGTTAGTTGGTATATTTTATTATAGGTAGTTATTAGTTACTTTGATACAAGTTAGCTAAAATTTGTTAGGTCACCAAGATAAACATAAATATGTAAAGTGTATCATGTGTTCATCGTAATATGGTATCAAAGTTTGGTTGTCACCATGAATAAAAGGTGATTCTATTTATCACTGAAAATAATTGTTAAGAGTCTCACATTAGACAATATATGGTTTGAATTTGTGTATATAAGTGGGGACAATTTTTACTCTACCAACCGGTTTTGTAGGTTTGAGTTAGGCCCAACCACATTTCTTAATATGGTATCAGAGCCTCATTTAAGATCTGGTGGACCACCTTCTATGGTTTCCGCTATCGGGTCACCCACCATTTATTTCCACGCTCCAAATGTCCAATCCTAGGCATGAGGGATCTGTTAAGAGTCTCGCATCGAATAATATATGGCCTGAACTTATGTATATAAGTGGGGGCAATCCTCACTCTACCAACCGATTTTGTAGGGTTGAGTTAGGCTCAACCACATTTTTTAACAATAATTTTCAATTATCCCCTTCTTTACATCATTCCTTTATCGGATTCTACGATATAATTGAGTTCTTTAATAAATGATTTGTGATATCATATATTTGTTGAAGTTTTTCCCTCCCTTCAATAATTTTGATATATAGTTTAAAGTAATACTTTATAGGGACTAAAAATCAAAATTGAGATATTTATAATGTATATACATCCTCTTTATCCCCTCTCACTTCAACAAATATTGTATTCTCTTTATGCTTTATAGTATTATGATATATAGTTTAACAATTTTTATTCTCTATATGATATATCTTAGGGTAGTTAACATTTTTATTCTATATGTGTTTCCATCATATAGTTGTTACTTTAACAATTTTTATTCTCTATATGATATATCTTAGGGTAGTTAACATTTTTATTCTATATGTATATGTGTTTCCATCGTATAGTTGTTACGTCTTTTTTTAATCAAAGTTTGACATTTAAACACAAGATTGTGTTAATTGATTTGATTTGAGGAAGTGTCGAGGAAACATATAAGATTTTTTTCAAAATAGATTAAAGACTTCTATAAGTTAAATACCTTCGCTACTACCTCTGCCGATATTAAATTTTCAATTATAATCTATTGGAATGAGTTTGAGGAGACACTATATTTTTTTTAAAAGAACTAAAAATAGGTTGAAGATTTCAATGAGTTAAACACCTCCGCCATTATCACGGTCAATTTTAACTTTTCTTTTTTAGTTGATATGACCTCGACTTGTATATTTTTTATTGTGATTTTAGTATTTTATTTTTCTTTGGATTGTATAGATGTTTTCAAATTGAAAATGTTACTTCGTTTTTTTCTTTAAATCAAGGGAAATGTATAAAAAGAAATAAAAGAAGTTACAAAAGATGGAGGATAAGAACCAAAACTCATAAATAAAAACTACCCAAAATGAAAAGACGGGAGACCCAGTCTATTACGAGCCAAATCGTCAAAAACAGACACTGGAGTTTCATTCTAGCAAACAAAATTAGGAATGGTAAGGCCTAATGAAACTATGTGCGATAAATGAAAAAATATAATCCTAGTTTTGTGAGTACAATTGAGCCAACGATTCTTAATTACTCCAAGAACAAAGTTAAATAAGGAAGAGTGTTATAGTTAATTTTGGTAAATGTTATATTTGGTTATAAATAGTTATTAATTAATTAATTTTATTATAAATTAGTCAAAATTTATTAATTAGTCATAAGTCATAACCACTGTATAAAGTATATCATACATTTGCTCAAATAAAAATCTTATCATCAAATCAATACTCCTACAAAACAATTTAATTAATTTTTATTTAATTTTTCTCTTTTCTTGTGCTGAATCATCTTTCTCAGATACTGTACATTTTATTTGGCATCATACAAATCAAGATTCGTTTGTACATATGGTCTAACTTATTCAGTGTTTGACATTTCTCACTATGTTGCCATATAGTAGTAATTAATTGGTTGGTATAGTAAATTCGAATCCAATCTTTCATTATCATTCTCCTATAAAAGACAAACTTGTAAATAGTCGAATCCAATGACTTATAATAATAACCATGCTTAGTCAAAATCATTGTCATGCTAATATTCATAAAGGATTGGTGTGAAAATAAAAATATAGGTAATGATGCTAAGCATAGTTAGGTAGCTTTTGTAATAGATTAAAAATTATAGATTTTTTCATATATATGAATAGTGTTCAAACCAATGGACTCAGATCCGATGAAGGCACTAACATAGTGATGAAAATGATTAGCATAATATTTAATTACTCAAACTTGCCACATTTTCCAAAAAAGAAGTGCCCTATCATCTATTTTAATGTTTGTTGTTTCATTGCTTTTAGTAAAGTTAGCAAATAAGAGACTTGAAAAGTGGAAGTTCTCGATATTGAAATTGGGAAAAGTTGGAAAACATTCAATGGTGGGTTCTTTCATGATTCCTTTCTTGAATCACATTTGGTCCACAATCCAACTTTTCTTATAGCCTAACCTCTTAATCATCATGCATTAAACTTGGATCATAGGTTTACTTTTTTCTTTTCTTTTCTTTTGGTTCTTATTTTTGGTTTCATATTGGTCAAAGAGACAAAAAGAAGAGTAGGTAGTTTAATTAAATTGTATTATTTTCTTATAGTAAAGTTTTTAATGTGATGGAATATTGTTCAAAAAAGAAATGTGATGGGATTGAAATTTAGAAACCTTATTCAATGTTAGGATGCCACTTTTCAAGGGGAGGTTGGAATTTTTTAAAAGAAACATGCACCTTACATTTAAATTCTATAATGATTTATTATATCTAATACAATTTTTTTTTTCATAAACAATGAAAACTATGGTATAAAAAAGTGGCACAAGGGAGAGGTGTTCACCTATTACAACCAATAAGCTAACAAATACAGAAAAGCAACCAACTATAAAAGTCACCAAACAAAAACAAAACACCAATCTACACCCAACAAGCCACTGGATCAAATTTCCAATCCAATAAAAAAAATCATTCTATCATTCCTAAAATGGTATTACACTATTTCTAAACTAATAGCTTAATCGTGGTCGAGACATCCACAAGTCTAAGAATGATGCCCTCGAAAAAATGGAATTTTTACAAGACCAAATGATTCAACAAATAACAAAACCAAAAAACCAAAAGGAACCGGTAAATGTAATTAAAGTCTCGTAACCTTTTTAATAAATGATCTTAAGAGAAGAAACATTAACTTCAATCCAAGTACAAAATTGAGACCAATATTGTTAAAAAAAATACAATCATAAAATAAATGTTTCACATCTTCCTCTTCCATAAAACATAACAGACAAACAATATTTGAATGTCAACAATAATCTTTCGCTTACCAACCTTCACCTTTGTGAGCAATTTATTAAAAACTAACCGCCAATAAAAAAATAGGATTTTACTAAGAATAAGAATTGTTGTGTTCCGGACTGGGCCGCAAGTTTATACAGGGGCACGACCCAACATATGTCGGGCAAAGACCCATGTACTCGAGCAGGTGAACCTCTTGGATAAATCACCTGCTGATACGACGGACACACGCGGAAGACGGGCAGAGAGCATGTCTGTCAGCTCATCTGCCACGCCACCCAACTGTCCGTCATTATCTCCGGAAAGATAGGGGCAGTTGGACCAGGGGGCAGACCTTTTGTCTAGGTCTTCACGCTTCTTACGCGTCCCTTGGCAGCTCCTCCTTGGGCCTAGCCAGATTAAGCCCATCGAGGAGCCTTGGCCCAGCGCTGGGGGCACATTATAAATACCCTTTCTTGGCAAAGGGTCAGGTATTCTCACTCATTCTGAACAAACCTTAATATTCTGTACCTCTTCTGACTTAAGCATTGGAGTGCTTTGCAGGTACACCCCCTTCCTCACTTCATTCTCTGGTCCATTCATCAAGTCATTGGAAGGCCCTTCTGATCGGGTGAGATCATGTTGTTTTCCAAAGGCTAAATATGGCTTTAGCCTTATACATACCCTAGTAGAATGGGGTGACAAAAATCAAAGACCCTCTTATAACCATTCCTTATCGACAAAAATAATTTTTATGCTTCCACCAACCAAAACAATCTTCAACATGAGAAAAAAGGTTTCACCTCTCGCAAAATATACATTAACGCGTCAAGAGAAACATCATCATCATCACTCAAGTTCATCCTTTCAAAGTCAATATTCCACTTCTAAACATCATTATTCCAAACTCTCTCGCCAAACACTTTAATCCACTCTGCCTCCCTAAGTTGAAACAAAAAGTCAAAAGGAGTTGAACTCACCCAAGGTTGTCTCCAAAAATCAAAGGTTCTCTCGTTCTCAAACTTATAAGAAATGGAAAAAGAAAACTAATTGAAAGAGGAGAAACTTCCAACAAACTCCCCAATAGAACACAAGTCTCTACACCATAAATAAGTCCTCCTACTCAAACAAGGGTGACTAAAAACCGCATAAAACAAGTTACCTATTTACATGAAATGAGATCAACCCACAAAGAAAAAAATTTATTAAGAACCCTCAATTTCCATTTACTTACCTATGCAATTGGTAAGTAAATATTTTAAAAAAATGTTTTAAAAAAAAAAAATTTATTTTTTATTAATGTTATAGTTATTGATGTAATTAATATTATTTTATATCTATTTCTTTTCATGTTAAAAGCAAAACATATTAGTATATAATAGTAATAAAAATGTCATTCAATAAAAGTCATTTATAGTAATTTAAAAAATAAATATAATATAATATCAATTAAATCAATAACTTAATAAAATTTTAAATGTTGTATTTTATAAAAAATTAAATTCATAATATTGTAACTAATATTAATTTAAGATAGTATATTAGTTTTATTTATTTTAAAATAAAATTTAGTAATATTAAAATTTTTTTGTCAATATTAAAAATTTAGAAGTTTGGTGGAAATTGAATGTGAAGGAGTGTATCCTTCCATCTCTGTCTCGTGTGCGCACCACTGAAGAAAAAAAAATTTAATAAAAAAACATTTTTTTAAAACAAAAATTAATATAATTAATTAATTAAAAAAAGTTGAAAATCGGAAGACTTGTAAAAAAGACTTCCGGTACACTTTTTTCACATACTAAACCGGATGACTTCTTCCAAGTCTTCTGGTACGCATTGTCAGAAAAGATCAAACTGGAAGACTTAATGGAAGTTTTCCGGTATGCACCACAAATATTTTTCAAACCGGTTAACTTAGACAATGTCTTCCGGTATACTAATTACAAAAAATTACAAACCAGAAGACTTTTTGAAAAGTGAAAAGTAAAAATGAAAATAGAAATTACTGATTTTAATTATTTATATGAGGTATTTTAGTCCGAATTTATTTTATGTAAGGATATAGGTCTAATGATAGGAATATATGGTAAAATCTTCAATTTTCCGATAGAAACACGAAATGTCCAGTCCAATCTATTGGAAAATAAAATCAGATAAAATAGAAGATTATTCATTACACCTTATATATATTTTTTTAAAAAATAATTGTAAAAATTAATAGGATTTTAGAAAAATACTGAGGTGTAAATAGTAATCCAATAAAATCTTTGGATGATTAGTAACCAAGTCCATTGTTCAAATTGGGCTTCATTATTTAATTGAAAAGGCACTACCTCCACCATAAATTTACTACATACACCCAACGTTATTTTTTTCCATTAAAAATTTAAAATACACCTTTCTAAATAATATTTTCCAAAAATAATAATTGTTTTACCCTCATAAACTTAAATTTTATATAATGTTTTGGGCTTATCTACTTTGCTTAACTCACCTTCTATTTTAAATTCAAATAATTTTAATTATTCTCTCATATATTTTAGATGTTAATTTTTGAGATTAAATGTAGTATTTTCGATGTAAAATAGTTATATATCATCATTTAATAGAATTTTAACATCAAGATATGTCATGTCAATATTTTAAAAATAAAAGTGTGACTTGAATAGATATACAACTTTCATTTTTCATTGATTGACAATATAAAATAATAAAATTATTTTATATTGGTATTGTATATTCCCTTTTTCTCTTAATTTTTAACATATAATTTTTAATTTATTATGTTTCACAAAATTACTAGTGTAAATGAGTTAATTAGTGTCGGGTTTGACCAAAACCTGATTCGTCCAAAAAATGGTATATCGATTTCGGTAAGATAAAGTAATATCCACATTATCATTAGGTTGGTTTGTGTAAAATCGCAAATTCATAAGTTCAATCGAGTTAGGTGGGTATCCAATATTTTCCTTTTTATTTATTTAATATATAATTGTAAATGATTTGTTATATTCTTTTCCAAAAAAAGTGTAAACCATTTTTTTTATTAAAAACTAATTTAATTTGTCACCATTATTCTTTTAACATTTAATGTCTAAACATACACTAAAATTCATCATAATAATATTTGCAAAGACCAAAAACCAAAGTCACTTTAACGAATACCTATAATTACATAAAATATTTACAACTTACAAACATTAGTATTAAAATAATGAAAGTGCAATATATAATTAAAATCATTACTCACAAATATAACAAATGTTAAAGAGTTTAAAATTGAAGCAATCAAGTTTATACACATAAAATTCATCACTGATCAAGTTATAAAAAGAGCCAAAAATATAATCACTCAATAAACCATGAATTTTATGGGTTGAGTCTCAATTTACCCGGACCCAATTGTTTCAAATGATTTTTCATTTTTGAAAATTATATTCATTCAATATGATCTAATCCATTTGTTTGGATCGTTTTAGGTTGCTCTAATTCAATTTGGTTTGGTTTAATCAGATTTGTCATGTTTATGTCGTTTTAAGTGCAAAAAGTGAGTGGGAAAATCAAAATTGTTTGGATTTAAAATATGAAGACTAAATATGTAAATCAGATGACAAAACTATATTTAAACATAATATTTATAATATATATATATATATATATATATATATATATATATATATATATATATATATATATATATATATATATATATATATATATATATATATATATATATATATATATATATATATAATATTTGTATTCCAAAAATATGATTATAAGAGGTATCAAAATTATATTATTTATTAATGTTTTGGGTCGACCACGTCTTTCTTAATACGACCACCATGGGACAGAACACTCCAAAACAAAATATGTCAACCCATTACACAATCATACTCTTAGAATCTTCTCTTGACCATTGGACTATCATGTACTTCATATCAGGAGATCTTGACCTTAAACACATCCAATGATCCTCGAGAATTTTATGCCTGAAAGATAATAAGGTCGTTATAACTGGGATTTCGATGATGTATCGTATGATTATGAGAAAAGATTAGGTGCCCCCATTTCCCAAAATAGATGTAATAAATTGAAGAGTCAGATTGATAAGTGTGGGTTGCTGGATTTGGGAGTTGTGGGCTCGAAATATACTTGGAGAAGTCAATATATAATGGAGGGCAACATATTTATGAGAGGTTGGATAAGGCTATGAGTAATGATAGTTGGAGACTTCAGTTATGTGAAGTTGTTGTTAGGACTTGAATTTTCATATCATCATCCCCTTCTTATATGGCATTTTCAGGTGTGTGGAAGAAGAGGCAAGCAATATTTTTGCTTTGAAAGCGCGTGGTTAGTCTTACCACTATATGCTTAAGGCAACTTGGAGCAATGATAAACACATTCTTCATAATATATAGCAAGTCAATGAAGAAGCCAAGATACAGTAACTTATCAACCTATACCATATTACCAGATAGAAAGCAAAGCTTTTGCATCACATTAGAGGTATTCAAATAAGTATTCAAGCGAGACGTAATGCATGAAAGTTAAGGAAATTGGAGAAAAAACTTCACTCGGAGATGTATGGCATCTTTAAGAAGGAGGAGCAAATATGGTTTCAACATTATATGGCCAAATGGTTGGTTGATGGAGACAAGAATACCAGATATTACCACCTCAAAATAGTTAAACGTAGAAGACAGAACAATATTGTCGTGATCAAGAATGAGGCAGGCAACTGGGTGGAAGATGAAACTCAAGTGAGACAATAGTTTATTGATCACTATAGAAAGCTTTTGGCTTTGAGTGAAACTATAATGAACTGGGAGTAGACATCCTACGTGTTTCCATCTTTTGAGCCTGAAATGAGGAATGATCTTAACAAACAAATTTCTAATGAAAAAATCAAGAAAGCTTTGTTTTGCACGAATTCTTGGAAAGCCCCTGGTCCGAATGGGTTTCATACATGATTATATCAAAGAGCTTGGCACATTGTTAGCAAAAGTCTTTGTGATTATATCAAGAAGGTGTGGACGAGCCATAGTGAGATTGCATCAATAAACCAAATTGATATTTGTTTGA
Source organism: Lathyrus aphaca (assembly GCA_963966055.1). Lineage (NCBI taxonomy): Eukaryota > Viridiplantae > Streptophyta > Magnoliopsida > Fabales > Fabaceae > Lathyrus > Lathyrus aphaca. The sequence continues at coordinate 6,765,600 of OZ014522.1, forward strand.
TTCCCAAAATAAAACGTCATGATTACATTAATCATTTCAGACATCTATCACTGTGCAATGTCTTATACAAGGTAGTGAGCAAGATTGTGGTGGAAAGGCTCAAGACAAGTAAACCTAAACTTGTTTCGTTGTTTCAATCTGGTTTTGTTATGGGAAGAAGCATACATGAGAATATTATTGTGTCTCGTGAGATCATTCATAACATGAATAAGATGAAGGGTAATAAAAGTTTCTTTGCTATTAAAATGGACCTTTCGAAGGCATATGATAAACCTAGTTGGGAGTTTATTTGGAGGATTTTTGAGGAAATCAAGCTTCCAACATAATTGACAAATATTATAACGCATAAGGCGACTAACGTGGAATCCAACATCAAATGGAATGGGTTGGCATCGATTTTTTTCCGCCCTTATAGAGGAATTCGACAGGGTGATCCAATCTCACCATATTTATTTGTGTTATTCCTTGACAAGTTGTCGCACCTTATAATGCATGTAGTGGACCAAAGTGACTGGAGCCATATTAAAGCTGGAAAGCTAGGCCATTAAGTTTCTCATCTTATGCTTGTGAATGACCTTCTTCTCTTTGGAGAGGCATTTGTAAATCAAATGCAATGTGTAACGAAAAATTTGGATAAGTTTTACAACAAGTGTGGGGAGTAAGTTAGCAAAGAAAAGACAAGATTTTTCTTTTCTAAAAATGTGAATAGATCCATGAGAGAGCAATTGGTAGACGCCATAATTACAACAAAATGAGTGTTAGACGCCATGATTACAACAACATGAATGCTGGAAATTTAGACTCAAGTTTCTAGAAAAGTATGGTGAGAATCTGACATAGAGTTGTTGACAAAAGCTTGTGGTATGTTGGAAATTGTACTAGTATTGATGTCTGGATTGATCGATGGTTTCCTCAAAATCTTAAGATTGTGTATCTAAATATTTCAATGCCTAATCAGCTCCATGAAACTCGTGTATGAGACTTAGTGACAGAGAATGGAGATTGGGATTGGGATGCACTTAATTCGTGGCTGCTTGAAGATGTTCGGTTGAGAATTGATAGAATGATGCCACCTTCAGTTGATGCTGGACCAGATGAAATTGTTGGTGCTGGAAAGTATTGTAACAAATTCTTGGTTCACGACATATATGGCCTAGGACGACGACGCCTGGCAAGATATCTAGAGACTTTATTTGATTCAACACACTCAAACTTTTATTTGGTTACTAAGGCATGATGGTCTTCTCATAGATGTCAAGAAATCTTGCTTTGGTATTGGGAGTGTCATGTGCTCCTTATGTAGAGACGTGGAGGAAGATACACTACATGTTTTGTGGGATTGTTCGCGAGTTATGGCGATATGGATGGCAGAGGTTCACACTAACAAGAGAATTTCCTTTTTTGCAAGTGATCTTAATCAATAAATCCATAGTAATTTACATGATAATATGGGATGACAAAATGGAGAGGATTAAAAGGTGTTTTGGGCAAATGCTTGTCACAATCTCTTAATTTGGCACAACAAAAATACTTATGAGGAAAACTACACTCGAGCGTTTAACATGGTGACTCATGTCAAAATGCTTGTGCATGACCATAACCAAGCGAAAGCGGCCTCAGGTATAAACATGGATCACCATAAGGAGTTGAAACTAATAAAATGGGAAACACATGCAATGGGGGAAGTGAAGTTAAACACGGTTGGTGCCAGAGATAAACAAGGCAATGCTAGTTGCGGGGTGTCATTCGCGTGGATGAGGGGGAATGATTAAGTGGTTTCTCTAAGCACATTAGCTTTCATGACATTTATACAACATAACTTTGGGGGGTTTATGGTGATTTGAAACTTACTAATGGGAAGGAGTTTACGCGAATTTATGTCAACTTAGTCGCTCAATAAGTGGTGGAAGACATTAACAGAAATAACATGAGGAACATATAAGGTATGAAACTAATACATATGATCAAAATATTTATATTTTTCGTTATTATCCTTCTTTTGTTTTTGAGTTGCTAAAAAGTGTCTTATATGAGATTTTCATCCCTCGAATAATTCCGATGTAGTTTATTCTCTTTTAGACTTATGTCACGTCTTACTAAAGAAAAAAAAAAGTTTAGAAGTACTATTTAAATGCTACAAATAAATTTTACCTTATAAGTAATTTGAGTACATTTTTTTGTGATTGAATAATTACAAAAATAATTAAAAAGTGTTTTAAAATCCAAATCTCTTAAATGATTTTGATAAAAAAAAAAAAAAAAGGCACGTGTAAAGTTAGTCGACATCAACGCAACAAGGCCGAAGGAAAGAAAACGCCGACTGACGCAGTTGTTATCAGTATCAGCTACCGACGTTGACTCACCTTTCCTTTTTTTCCTCTCTTTTCATTCTAACCGTAAAACCCCACTCTCTCAACTCCCAACCACCATTTAACACACTCTCAAATCTCAGATCTACAATCTCTCCCTCACATGTCTTCCTCGGCAGTTGCAACCGCCGAATCGCCGATACATCCCGTCGAACACTCTCCTTCCTCCGTCGATCGTTACGATTCATCATCCGATTCCTTACCTAACCTTTTCGGTGATGCTGAAATTCAGGTATGATTTTTTTCCTGCTCTTCGCTTTGTTGCTCACCGTATTCGGTACAAGGCATGCTCACCATAGACACTTTAGTGGTGAAGTCAAATAAATGTACGAGCATTCATATAAAATCATTATTATACATGAAATCTTACATGTTGATGTATCAAAGACGTTATGAATATCTGTATCCATTTTTATCGAAGACGTTATTAATATCTGTATCCATTTTTATCGACGTTATGAGTATCTGTATCCATTTCTAATAGTGTCTGGTAATGAGCACCATTTACTTCTAGTTCTTTCTCAAACGGAACTCCTTATGCGGTAGAGTCTCTTTAGGAGAAGAGGTAGAAGAGTCAAGGTGAGGTGCCGTCGATTAAGTTGCCATCACGGACAACCCTGCACTTGTTAGTTATTGAATCAGACATTTAATAATATAAAAATGAGGCCACATAATATTATTGTGAAGTGTCCTTTATCAATTTGTTTGAACTTTTGGTTTTTAATTTTTAATTTTTAATTTTAGGGTTAAAAATGTTAGTAGTTCTTATAAAATCACGATTTATGAAGTTTAGTTCCTAAATTATTTGTATGTTTTTGTGTCTACTTTGAAATAAGTTTATGGAAAATTGATGTTTTCTTGAGGGATTAAACTTGAAAGGCTGTGATTTTATTAGGATTAAAAATATCTTTAACTCTTAAGTTTACTATATTTAGCTTGAGTGTAAGATTGTTTGAAAACAAACCATTTGTAGAGTTTTGTGGTTATCTATTTAACTGAAATTTGCATTTGACTTAAGATTGTTGAAGTTGATCATCCTGGATCCATATAGTTTTTGTAATTCTTTTCTCTTTTAGTTGCAGTCTCCAGATGTTTTGAAGAGTGAAGAGTATCGTCAATTGTTTCATCTTCCTCAGGAAGAAGTAAGTGATTTTTCATCTCCAAATAGATATTGTAATGCTCCATGGTTTCTTTATTGGTTTTCAGGTTAGCATAGTAGGATAGAATCATTGAATAGTTGCCAATCTTTATGTTGGTTCACACTTGTGACTAATGTTATATTTTATTGTTATTCATGATACAATGACATGATATAATTTTCCTCTACTCTTGTTGTGTTTTGTTGTGGATGTCTAGAATTCATTCGGTCGGGTCCCCGCGACGCTATACATTTTTTAAGGTTGTTATGCCGTGTAAAGCATGAAGCCTATTCCTTTTTTAATGTTTTTTTCTTCTTATAATGCAATTTTGGCGGGAATGCTTACGCCGGTGAAAGAAACTGAATTATCCTTATTGAGTTGTGAAAAGTAAGGAGATAGAGTAATAGCTATAAAGTTTACAGTAAAGTGGAATACTCTTCATGTGTTCATTGCTTTATGCACCATAAATAAGGTTAGCAAAACACTACAAGGTTGTCCTATAAGAATTTAGAAGGTTTAATTCAAGAAATACAATTAGGAGTGAATATTTTCTCTCGAACTGATCCAAATGGATATAAAGTGAGGAGATAAACAATTGTAGAAAGTGAAGCTATCCTAGAAGTATTTAGAAGGTTTAATTCAAGAAATACCACTAGAAGTGAACATTTTCTCTTGTGATCCAATTGGTCGCATAGGGAGGATGGCAAACAAATGTAGAAAGTGAAGCTATCCTAGAAGTATTTAGAAGGTTTAATTCAAGAAATACCACTAGAAGTGAACATTTTCTCTTGTGATCCAATTGGTCACATAGGGAGGATGGCAAGCAAATGTAGAGAGTGAAGCTATCCTAGATTTTGCTTTAACCTACAATTTTACAATGGGTTAATACATATTTTAGGAAATGGGAGGAGTGTCTTTTCACTTATAAAAGCAGGATGGCATGCCGTCAAATTATTTATTTTTAATTAAGGTAATTAGATTGAAGTGCTACATGGATGCCAAAGTCACTCTTGGAAAAGCTTGACTACCTAACTAATTTTCATCCCTAGTGTATGGCTTATCGAAGTTCAATAAAAACACATGTTCTTCGTTAAATCTTATATAAGTAAGTCTTCCATCTTTTCTTGTGTTGGAATTTCCGCCTTAATTGCGGTCCACCCCTAGTCGCCTTAATTGTGGCACTTTGGCTTGCCTTAATTGCAGCCCCCAACACCTTCATTGTGTTGGGTTTGAAGGGGTGGATCTATTGTACTTGATTCAAGCCTCTTATTTTCTGTTCTTTTCTTCTAGCTAACCTATAGGTACCTTGTTTACTTGCTTTGGTAACTAATAATCAATATAGCTTGTATTAAAGTAAATTTCTAGCTACACTCACTGATTCTCAGTACATTTCTAAGTTATCTTATATTTTTATTATAGCATTTTTTCTCACAAAGTCATGCCTAAGCACTCCATTTTAAACCTCAACCACGAATTACACACGTGTGTTCCAACTCCAAAATTCTTTACCACGGGTCCAATGCCCATCGATTCACCAAGAATATATCTGCCATTAGCTATCTTTCTAATCTCTCTAATCATCTCATTTAACAAATCATTAGCACTTCCCTAGGTTTCCTTGTTAAGATCTACCACCGATTTTTGTCCATGCTTCCAATTCTCAATCTTCGGTGTGTTGAGATCTCACATTGACTAGAGATATGACCAAGTTAATTGTTATAAGTGTCGGACCCTTTGGGTTTTTGTTAAGCTTAGCCCAAATTCTTAGGTGATGTGAAAGACTATCTAGATATGCTATGGGCCACCTATCTTTGTTGAGGCTTTAAATATCTAGTCTTGGATGTGAGAGTGTGTGTTAAAATTCCACATTGACTAGAGTTATGACCAAATTAATCCTTACAAGGCCTAGACAATTTTCATCAAGTGAGTTAACTTTTGAGGTTGAGTTGGACTAACCAAATTCTAAGACAACCAAACCCTCTCTAAACCCTTACTCTCAAAGCTCCTTTAATATTTTGCCCTTTGACTCTTGCATCCACAACCAGTTCCTATAGCATAATTAATAATTTCTTGATTGTTTTCCTTTACTCTCCTCTCGACTCTTGCATCCACAACCAGTTGCTTATCCATTCTTAATGAGTTTTCTATTTGGCCTAAATCATCCTTACAAAATCAGCTTGTAAGGTAAGAGTGCCACTCTTTATAAATTTTAGTCAGACCTTATCTTTAATCTAAAATGGATTTTTCCCAATACACGCCCAATACTATTGACCTTGGTGTATTGATTAAATGGTGGATGACCCGCATCGTTCGGCTCTGATACCATATTGAGTTTTTATATTGAACCTGACTCATCCTTACTAGACCGACTTGTAAGGTGGGGGTGTCACTCTATAAATCTTAGTCAACCCTTATCTTTAGTCTATGTTAGATTTGTGTTTTTCCCTTTAACCGTAGTGTAGGCCCGGGCCGGGAGCATGGAAAATAAGTGGAGCTGAAGTACTTCAATTCATTTTCCCCTTTTATAAGAATATGAATGACTTACAAACTGCACATACAACACGGTATAAAGTTAATATAGAAGCCTGGATCTTAAAAGAGAGGATGATTGTTTTAATGTTAGCATGGGTCTTTGAAGACATTGTAATATTGGTATAAAATAACATTTTACAATATTAAAGTGACAAATTTTTAAAATACAACTTTTTTTTTTAAGTGTCTTATTTGAATGTCTAATACAAATGAGACATGGCATGTCTCTGTTTTGAAATGTAAGTGCTTTCTTGGTATCCAGAGAAGGATTTGGAAGAGTTTGGAAACGAAATGAGCTCAAATTTGAATTAGTTAAACCATAAGTACAACAGGTCATGAAGTGTCAGAATACAAGGCGGGTCCACAAAATACTTCTTTATAGTTATAACTATAGGGTGTTCCATGAGTCAACTTTGATGAGCCCTTGTCATTTCACCTTGGTATTGGGTGTGCTTACTGAACGTGTATCTAAGAGCTGGTGCCCTGATTAATATTTTTTGCCGATAATATTTTGGAAGTCACAGATTAGGATCAAAGAAAGGCTTTAGATATGCCTACATCAGTAATTTTAACACACTGATACTTGGTACTGTACATACACTAATAGTTTTAGTTGAATAGTTGAGAGAGCTCAAGTAGAACTTAGAATTGTGGCATGGACATAAGCTTTGTGAGTAGATAGCGTTTGTTTGGGCAGAAGATAGATTATGAAATGTTTTTTTATCAGATAGAATATGAAATGTAATTTTTGTTGGAAGCACACTGTTCTAGCTTTGAGATAAAAATTGGAAAACATATCACATATATTACAACTTTGTTTTACTTGTACCCCATTAATATTATACTTATTGTTAGAACTGTGCATATTCATATTCATAAGTTCTTTGTTTCACATGCTTATGAACTTTAACTGATTTGATTCCTCTTTTCTTTTCTTACAACTTTGTTCTACGTGTACCCCATTAATATTATAATTATTGCTAGAAAGGTGCTTATTCATAAGTTTTTTGTTTTAGATGTTTATGAACTTCAAGTGATTTGATTCCTCCTTTCTTTTTTCATAATTGAATCCACTTCTTATTTGTTTATCTTTTCCTTTAGGTCCTAATTGAAGATTTTAACTGTGCCCTCCAGGAAAACATACTTATTCAGGTAATAGTATGGTGATAACTTGTTATTAAATGGTATATTAATAGGTTTTAGCACTGTCCCTTATTTTTTCAATTTGTAGATCACTACTATATTTCACCCATGCCTTTAAATTTAAAGCAAAGTTTGCTTCAACATGTAGTATTTTCATCCGCTTTCCTGATGGTTTCTTTATTGTTTGTTCTGCAGGGTCATATGTACCTATTCGTCAATTACATTTGTTTCTACTCTAACATTTTTGGGTTTGAGACAAAGGTATATTGCTCACATAATAGTTTATGCATTTAAACTTATACTTTGAATCTATTTTTTATTTGTAAGATCTTTGAAATCTATATGATAGAGATTGCATTTATATCAACCTACATTATTCTGTACATAAATAAATAAGTTAGTAGAAATATGAAGGAAAAACTGAATACTATTACGCATAATTTTATGTGCACAGGCAATGGTACAATGTATGTACCAGGACACATAAATGCCAATAATGACTAACATAAAATTAAGATAATAAAAAAAAAAACTGTACGTAACAAGGAGATATCAAATTATTATTGTTGCAAGACAATCAACTCAAAGGAAGACCGTAAAAATTATGAACATTGGATGATTCATATCAAGCTTTGACTAGTCACGGTTAGAGAACGTGTGAATGAGTTTTTGAGAGCTTATTAACAAACGATGAAGAAGCTATGTCTTTCAAACAACCATAAAATGAAGGTTCCATCCAAGATGAAGCATAAACCTCCCAAACTCCTGCCATACTGGCCTCTTTGTCGTGCCATCCTAGTGGATTATGGCCAAAATACCTGTTGCAGGATTAAGGCAGGAAATTCCTGCTGCAATATTGACCGAAATTTACTACTGCGGCGAGTCCAAAAACCGCCCCTATGTCCGCCATGGTGCCTCCATGACCGATATTTGATAACACCGAATACAACAAACAACACATATAAGGGTTAAATTCATTTACATTCTAAAAGATATCTGTTTTTGTTATGTTGATCTTCATGATTGTGGCTTTCTTTAAGCCACTGGAACGATACATAAAAAAACTCAACTACATTGCTTTTTGTTGTAAGTTAAGGCTTGCCAATCCATGTGGCTTCTGCTTTTAAGCTGCATGTGGCAGAATATCGTTTGCTTTTATAGTTTTTGAAACAAATCACCACTTTCTAGTTTCTATAAGTCATATATGTATTGTATTACATGTTACACATATAAATGCATATGTATATTATATTCATATTTAGGCTTAAACATGTCAAAAAAAATCTTCCAATTTATGCATGCAATTTCCGAAAATTTTTAATATGGTCCTTCATCATAATCATTTGATGATGTGGATAATTCCATGCTGATTCGCATCTCCTCAATATTAGCCACTAACTAAATACTTTCAATTATTTTTATTACAAAAAAGAAAAATTATTATTTATCAGAAATCTCAATTATTTGTCTTTCAATTATTTTTATTACACATATAAATTATTATTTATTCAGAAATCATCCTTCACGGATCTCAATCCACAAACCCAGATTTCCTTCTCATCCTTAAGGCTTTTCAACCCCATTCTTCATTATTTACTGTGACTTTAACAAGATCAGAAATGAAACGCCAAACCAGATCTGAATGTTGATGGAGTCAAAATTATACAACAACCCCAATTTCGTCTTGTGCTACATTTTCAGATCTCGTTTTCTTTTCCCTCAATTTCTCCTCCATCTCACCAACCAGTTCAACGTTCTGTTGGATCTTGATTTTATCTTTCAATCGAATCAAATTTTGTCCTTAACGATTCATGGTGTCAATTTTATGGTTTTCGTCGTGGATCTTGATCTGTATTTTCAATTGGGGTCTGAGATTCTCCAACAAAAGAAGGGGTCTGAGCATTCAGTTAGGTTGTTCCAGACAAGTATCTAATTGGTAACAAGTTATATACTCTACACAACAAAAATTGAATTTGGATAAAAAAATGGTATGAGGGTATGCTTGATGTGTTGTTGAAGAGGTTGAAGAATGCTAAGGAAGAGTCAGAGTGATGAAGTTAAGTTTCTGGAGAAGAAAGCTTATGTGTTCTTGTTTAAAAGTTTGAAGTATTTTTATTTTTCTTTTTTACAAAAATTATTTAAAAAAATTAAAAATGATTAATAGAGATAACTAGTTGATTAAAAATATGTTATAAATTTTAATGAGCAACGAGTAATATGCAGTCACACTTACATTTGACATTTTATGTCCACTTCAACAAAAAAACATATGAGGGGCTAAATTGAAAGTGTTTTGAAATTGCAGGGTCAAATTGAAATCAAAATAATCCCCTATTGCAGGGACCATTTGTATAATATATAGACACACACACATACAGACATTTGTGTATGTATATTTATATACTAAGCATATACATATTTATGTACATACATTCATATGCATTACTCATTCATGCATGCATGCATACATACTCGTTATTTGAAGTGTCTGGAGTTTTGGTGATGCCGTTGAATATGGATTTTAAACAACAGTCTCAGTTTCATATTTGTAATAATGATGAGTCTTTTAGCTTGTGGTTTTGATTTTAATTTTCAATAAAGCTGCACCTAAAAATCTCAATGCTTCATGTTTTAGAGAATTATCCCTCTCCCTGAAATCACAGGCGTACGGAGGGCAAAGACAGCTGGGATATTTCCCAATGCCATTGAGATTCTTTCCGGAAGCAAGAAGGTGTGTTAGACATTGAGCAGCACACATGCTACATTGTATTCCAATTCACTTGTCACATAGTACTATTTTCACACTTGTTTTTCTCTTTAACGTTGCTGAATTGTCTTAATCCACTTATTTATTTGACAGCACTTCTTTGCATCCTTTCTATCCCGTGATGAAGCTTTTAAGATTATTAATGACGGATGGTTGCGACAAGGAAACGATGCCAGACTAATAATGGAACAGCAGGTATTTTACTACAGAAATCTGTCACTATACTAAATGTTAATAAGCTTTTGTAGTATGTAGCAATATAATGGTCTACATTGGTATTATGGCGGGTTCTAGTCTGGTTTGAAAATTAGAGAGGAAGCCATGGAGAAGTCCAATAATTGAGTTACATTAAGATCTGGTATGACTTACAAGTCTTTCCAATTGGCTCTTGTGGTTAGTGACAAGACGCATTTAGGCTGATTTAGGATGGGCTTTCTTTGATAAATCCCTGGTTGATAAGATTAAATTTGGAATTCATCTTGATTAGAGACACCGACACATCCCTAGAGTATATAGGAATTTCAAGCTAAATGCTAGTGTAACCAAGACTAAATTTGGATATTGAATATGTTTTATGTATTTAGTGAAAATAAATTCTGTTATTGATAGTGGCTATAGCTGTCATTAACTAAATATTAAACTACAAATAAGAGAAGCCTATATTCTTCCTTGAAACGGTTGTGATTGGAGAAGTTTCTCAAAGAATTTTATAAGTTGAATGCATATTCTTCTGTTCTTTTTTCATTTAAAGGATTCATTATTCTTTTTCCTCTTGAGAATACGTGAATGTCTTTCTCAGAGTGCATTCCATTCCTATCACATGTTATGCAAGATTGTTCTGTTTTAGCTACTATTTTCACTATTCTGTTTCCTGTATAATTGAAATACTTGTCAGTAAAATTATCTTAAATCACAGTTAGTTGGTTGAAATTGCACTAGTTTTAACATTGCATTCATATTGTTATTTTACTTCAGGAATCAATATCGGAGTCCAGCGGCCAAGACGTTGGATTCGTAAATGTTGAAAATGTCAGAAGTTCTGATATACTTGATAATGAGGCACCTTCTACTGACCCGTATGTCCGTGATCAGGAGTTGTTGCTTTAGAAGACATTATTTTATATGCGAATCATATACAGTTTACTTATGTGTGTGAATCAGGAGCCAAGGTACTTCTATTGGTAAAGATGTGGGAGTTCCATCCATTGTTGGAGAAGGCCCTATATTGATGGTTGTTCCAGAGAAGCAATCCAGTGTTGAAGGAGTTGCCGAGTCTGAATTGAATAATAATAACCCCCCTGGAGTGAGTTGGAGCTGGAATGAGGAGGATATTGATGCTCCGACAAGTGAGTTTGGAAACATACCTACACTTATATATATATTTTGGAATCACGAGTTTGGTAACATAGCTTATATGTGCGTATGTTGGATTCATGTTTATGCATGAAAGTTTGTAGTCATTTATAAATTGATCTTAAGGAAAAGATCTCAATTATTTTGTTTAGAACTTATTTGACAGATGTCTCAAACCATACAGAATGTAGTTAATGGATATTATTAGAAACCTATTCTTCCATATGACACCTTAGGAAAACATACTACCTGATTTCCCTGCCTTTTTGCAAATATGATTTTCATCTTTGATAAACTAGTTTCCATTAGGATTATTTAGGGATGAAGATATATGCAAAACTCTTCAAACCAGTACTTTGAATATGACTGAAGGCTTGGTTGTTTATTTGCAATCTCCCTCAAGTGCATCACATTTTTCATTGAATGAAGAATTGTCATTTCCTTATGCCTTGATTCTTCACATAGTTTAGTGTGGCCAGTAATTGACACTGTTAGAAAATACATTATAATATCTTTGATATTATATTAGAGTGTTTTAGTTTCTCTCCTTGGATTTGTTTCCAATCTTAGATTATTTCCTAGGATTAGTCTTCACATAGAAATTTATGCTTATTTCTTGATTTTCCCATTTATTAGGATTAGGAGTCTTGTATCTATAGGGGTTAATATTTAGTATTATGTATCTAGCAAGCAGAGTTATCAATCCCGGCCGCAATCGCCGCTATCCCGGGCGATCAGGCCAGGGCGGCCACCAGCCGCGCGCAAAGAGAGGAGCGTTTCCTAGATACAAATCACAGGCGATTTCTCTGGGATCGTGAATTGTGGGTTGAAAAAATTTAAAATTATAACAATAATAAAAATAATAATAATTTTTTATATGTATAATTTTCATATTTTTATGGATAAATATTACTTATTTATATATATTTTTATATATAAATTTTTTTTTATAATTATTCATATAATTATCCCGCTATCCGCTATCCCGTTATCCCATTTTTAGAATCTACCGCTCCGCTCCGCTATCCGGGATTAATAACTCTGCTAGCAAGTATCAGGTTATTATGAATAATATTCAAGCTCTTATTGTTTCCCTCCTACTTGTATCTAAAACCCATAATTTCAAATGGTATCAATTCCTGGTTCAATCCATTATGATCTGTCCTGTCACAGGGACTATCATCTGATGAAGCCCACTATTGCTGCATCTACATTACCTGTCCTCTAAATAACAAACCATATGAAGGAAAAATAGAAGGCTATTTCAAATATAATTCTTACGGTGAGAGTCAGCGGTAGTGATTTCTCCAGTTTGTTGTTAGGTGGTTTGATCCGGTGTTCTCCATTGAATTATGTAAAATATCATTTTGGGTCTGAAATCTGATTATGTTAGATGTTATTTTTTTTTTCAAATTGTTAATTTGTAACAAGCTTAAAGCTTACTTAAGCTTTAGAGGGAGTTCTCTAAAATATCTAATAATATCTTTAATATTATGTTATGTATCTTAGTTTTTCTTGTTGGACCAATTTCTAATTTCGACTGTAGTCAATTGCTTTTGTGTTGGCCGCAATCCCAGGGGCGCATCTCGTCGTGGTGGTCATGTGCCACGCAGTACGGAGAAGCGGCTCAGATTAGAGGGTTGTGGCTGTTTAGGGTTTTAGTTTTAAGTTTTTTTTTTTTTTTTTTTACTGTGGGTTCTCAACTCACTGCCTGACCTTTCAACTCTCTTATGCTTTTAAAATAAGAAAAATAGAGCTGCTGCGATAGTAAAACAGTTCAACACACTCCCTCTGTTATTTCTTCTCCTTCTCTGCAACTCAGCGTCCCTTCCCCTGCAATTCTGCTCAACAGTATCCTCTTCTAGGGAAAACAAATTTGTTTCTTGATTTGTTTGATTAATATCTTCTAGGTTTAGTGTTTAGTCTTTGGTATTAAGACACTATCAATAATAATAATGATAATCAAGTTTTTATCATGGGAATTTCTTATCCCACCCTATGAAAAACCGAAAAATGCCCCTCAGATTCCAGAGATGCATCTCCGGACGCACCTTATGCACACACAACTCATTTGTTTTTGAGCCACACCCCAATTTTATGACTTAATTTACTCCGGAAATGCATTTCCGGAATGTCTCCGGAAATACTTTTCCGGAACTCGCAAAAGCACTTAGATCCTATAGGGTGTTTTTGTGAGTAACCATAAGATACAAGTGTTTTTGTGGTTTCCGGAAATGCATTTCCAGAATAAATTAAATCATAAAATTGTGGTGTGGCTCAAAAACGAATGAGTTGTGTGTGCATGAGGTGCGTCTGGAGATGCATCTCCGGAAATTGGGGGCATTTATGTATTTTCACGTGGTGTCCTAGTAATATATAGGGTGCATTAAGAAATTTCCTTTATTATTTCTCTCCCACTCATCTAAAACCCATAGCTTCAACATACACTTTAAGTGTATTTACATGTTTATGTATATGTACGGCCAGCATTTCTTAGAATATTTGTTCATTAGTTCATGCATTACCACTCTCTTCAAATGCCCATTGTTCAATTATGAATTGTAAGAATTTCTTCTTTGGTTGTTTTTGTAAATTGGTGCATATATGTGTTAAAACTAATAGGAAGATTGTATGCTTGTACAAGAGACACTTCATGTGTAAAATGTCCATCATATCATATGCATATATGTGTTGAAACTAATTTGAGCTTATTTTCTGTTATGCAGCCCCAGAAGCTTATACGTGTGTTGCAGAATCAATATTTCCGGTATTATCTTATTTGAAATTATTATGTCTGATTGTACATTTTGAAGTTTCCACGACTAATTTGAGGATATTAACTTTCAAATTTACGAAGTCGTTCTCAGTTTTTAATTTACAAACTGCAGATAAAGGTTGAAGACTTCTTTAGGTACTTTTTCTCGGATGATGCTGTAAATTTTCTTGAATCTTTCCGTAAAAGATGCGGCGATAAAGGTAGCCTGCATGAAACTCTTAAGCCTTATAAGCAAAAAAAAATGATCTCAAATTTTGGTCAATATTATAAGCAAAAGTTAATAACTTATAAACTATTCAATGCTAATATTCCTTATATATTCTTCATCGAATTGAAATACATTTAATGCACAGTTGATCAATTAACTATCAAAAAGGATAATCTAGTAAATTTAATTTTTATTTTACATGAAATCTAGAAAAGTAACTATACACTTAACTAACCTCCTTTATTAATGTGAAATTAGTTTTTTTGTTTATATTAGTGACCCGAGGGAGTACATTTTAATTGCCATTTCATTTTCTAAATTTCTAGTCTTGTTTGCTTTCCACTCTGTCATTTAATATATTTTTTGGGAATGAATAGTTAATTGATGTCTTTTCCCATGCTTTGTCGTTATGGGGAGGATGATATTTTCTTTATTTTCATTTCAGATTTTAAGTGTGCTTCATGGCATCCTCAAGAGAAATTTGGGTATTCCCGTGATCTGTCATTTCAACATCCAATAAAAATTTATCTTGGTATGATGCTCTGCTGGTTTATATCACATGTGCACTGTATAGTTTCTTGATCTTTCCCTAGCTTAGTTTTGTTTTAATAATTTTACAGGGTATTGAATATAAATTGTGGAGCTTGAACTCAAATTTTAAGGGAACCAAAGTAAATCGCTAAAATGCTGAACTAATTTAGAACTTTTAATAGGATCATGGCCATCAACACCGTCTTCATAAAATTATAAATGGATTATGCTCTATATATCTATAGCCTGACGTAAATTTTTAATACTAAGTTGACTAAATGCAATATAGAGAATAAAACTATCAGTGCAAAAGCTACACAAGTACCCACTTCTTATAAAACTTGCATTAATGTGACAAATAAATTTAAGTGAGTGTTCTAGTTGAAAAGCAGTGAAGCTCTACGTCGAAGAACAAATGGGGACATTTCTCAACGTCTTATGTTGGACTCTAATACTCTTTCTCTGATAGTTTCAAGGAATTTTTAAAATGTTTGAGGAGTTGTTCCTTTCTGCATTTAACATGATTGTTTTTCCTTTTCAGGAGCAAAATTGGGTGGCTGCCATGAGGTACAGAAATATCGAGTTTATAGGAACAGGTTAGTGCTATATGACTTCTGATTATCAGTACAATATTTTGCATTGATTCATCTTCCTTTTTATGTTCTCTTTATTCTTTTAGGAATGAAGTTACTGCACTGAATACATGAAATATATGAAGTTTTAGAAAGTTATTTTATATTGACATGTATCTGTTGTTTTATCCAGTCATTTGGTTATACAAACATCGCAAGAAGTCAGTGACGTACCTTATGCAGATTATTTTCAAGTTGAGGTACAAAACATCTCAAGACATTGAATCATTAGGCATGATATACTAGCTTTTTATTAATTTTGAATATCATAATTTGTTTTAAATTAAAAACAGAGTCTTGCATGTTGTTTGTGTGCTGTGTTACCGCTCATTATCAATGAATACTATCATACTTTTCTAGCTTTTCAAGTTATTTTTTTGCCATATCTAACACTCTTCAATCCCTCTATCTATTATTCTACATTATTATAAAAATGAAATTCCCCCTGGTGTTTTTTTAACCATTTTGCCTGATCTAAATGCTTGATGTTTTGTTTTTATGGTTTTGCTATATAACTACTGGTGTTTTATTTGAGAACTTGATGGCTATAAAATGAGGGTATTGTTCAAACTTCTAAGTTTGGTCCATTGCCAAATTAACTTTCAGCTCAAGGCCATCCGTTGAATTGTTTGTTAAGAAATGTGAGGGGATTAGGGACTAGACCACTGCGATAGCTTAATTGCAGCCCAGTGCACAAGCCTGTTTCATTTTGAGGTCTGTAGAGGATGACTTTCAGCTTAATTGAAGTACCATATATGACATGAACAGAGACTCTGATATTAGAGTTGAAACATTAAAGCTAGGGAACATCAGCAAACAATTCTATGAGCCAGATTGAATAAACCGTTTTCATCAGAAACTCAGAAAAAAGAAAAATTGAAATGATGGCCTTGAATAAACTGAGGCAGCCTGAATAAGCTTTTCAACAAACAGTGTAGTACACTTGGAAAACAATTTGCACACTTTCTCTAATAGTGATGATTGCGGTACACGAGAAGTTAGATTAATGTTGTCATTTTTCAACATAATTGACAAGTAGTTAGGCTACAAACATTTATAGCATATCTGAAAAAAAGGTGGTGGGCTTGAAAAGTGGGGTTGGAATTAAGTTATGTTGGAAAGCATTGGGACTTGGAATTAGTGTATATTCCGTTGTCACCTCTTGCGTTTTTTGTGCCCCACGTATCAACATACCTAGACATGCATTTTGCCCCCACTCCACTAGATCAAACCGGCCAGAAAAAAGGTGTTATTGTTTCCTAGAGAGAAGGCTAATATTTTAATTGCCAAAGTTTGGGACAATTGGGTTATAATTGTGCTTTATTTTATTTATTGAACATTATTCAGCTATTTCTATCTCTGTTTTAGTAACTCTGTATCTCCATATCTAATGAATTGTCAGTTTTTACTTATGACTTGTTTCTTTTTTTAATTTCCAGGGGCTGTGGAGTGTAGAGAGAGACAAAGATGAATCAAAAGAACGCAGCATTTTACGGGTATATGTGAATGTGGAATTTTCCAAGAGAACTATCTGGAGAGGTATGGTTTTTTATAATACATTCTGTTAAGAATATTCTATTGGTTTCCTTTGTAAATAATATTTTATATGTATTCATTTGAATTATGTTTGATTTATAATGAATTTTGTATCATGGTAAATAACCATGCTTTTTAAAATATGGTGTACTCATTTCTATCAACATTTGGGGGGTAGGTTCCTTTGAGTCTTTGATTTCTTCCATGGTAGTGTATGTTGGTCATATCAAAGAGCATGGCCTGGTTGTTTTCGAGATAAGATCTAAAAGTAACGAAAAACATCTCTTATTTGCCTCAGCTTGTGGACCACCCATTTATGTCCACGCTCCAGATATCCAGTCCTGGGCGTGAGTAGGTGTGTTAAAAGAGTCCTACATCGGACAATATATGGCTTGATCATAAATTTATAAGTGGGGGCAGTCCTCACCTTACAAGCCGATTTTGTAAGATTGAGTTAGACCCAACAACACATTCTAAAAGTCATGAACTTTGTTGAAGTTATGGGTTTTTGATTAGAGAAATAATATGAACAACGTCCAAACAGGGAGAAGAGAGGCCAGGAAACACAACGGAGAAAGCATCGTCGCAAATGGCTTCCGGGGAAGCGGCCCATGTAACTCACATGCTGGAGAAGATGTGTGTCTGTGATGGTGCGGGAGAGCACGTGACTGAGGGGATAGTGACAGCGATTTGGCACCATGCAGATCATCAGATTCTGCTTCTACTAAAAACCTCTTAACATAATAATCAAGTAGTATAAGATACCCTAACATTAGAAACTAATCTTCCGAGTTACACTAAAATACTCTAACACGATATCAAGATATTTTGAGATACTTTTATGGCATCATTTGATTCATATAGTTGATCTCACCTTGTGGGATAAGACTTGATTGTTGTTTGTGATGAATTTGAACTTTTATTGATTCTAAGTGGGTGAACAATCACAGGCAAAATAGTACAATCAACCGTTGATGAATGTAGAGATGCTTATGCAACGTGGATAAACATGGTATTCTTATGCTTTTACATTGTACATTTTTAGTTTGGCTGCTCTTCCATGTTTTGTTTTAAATGTCGGTTTAAGAATGTATCAATATTCCTTTCAGGCACACGAGTTCTTGAAACAGAAGAACCTTGTAAAACAAGGTATGGTGTTCTATTTTCTTAAATTTTGAAGTGCCTTTTTCCTTCCATATAATTTTGATGCCAATAAAATGTCCTATTTTTTTAAGATTTACAATTTACTTTTCTTGTGGCAGAAAATGGCCCCATTGCTGCTGTAGTTCAAAATGGAAAAATAAATTTTGATGGAGAAGCAAAGACGGGAGAATCTTCAGAAGGATCACAGGATCAAAGTAATCCCACAAGGAGACAAACTACATCCAATGTCATTGATGCTATTCACAATGTTAGTTCTCAATTGCAAGGAAACTTCATTGACACGTCGGCTGTTCCATCTTTGTTCAGAGAGTTTGCGACAAAGATTAGGTCATCTTTGAGAAGTCAGAGCAATCTTTCACTGCTCCTAGTTGCCATTTTTGCTCTGATTTTTGTCATGCAGGTGTGTACTAACCTTAAGTTTAGATTTATGCCTTTTCTTGCTTTGTGGATTAGTCATGAACTTCAGACTAGCAATTCTTATTTGTTTGGTACCAAAATTAAATTGTTCATCAAAATGCTATAGTCAACATTATAGAATTTCAGGGCTATTCTATAATGGTCTATTTTAAGTATTGTTGCACTTTTGCAAATTGGCTACTTCCATTATCAGGCTAAACACTTAACTTTATTCTGTTGCAGCAGTTTAGCATACTTGTGCTCTTGTCCAGACCTCAACATATACATATGAACCCTCCTGTAGACTTTATGAATAAGATGGACAATGGAGTAACTAGAAGTTCTTCAGATATAGCGTGGCTAGAGAAAAGAGTTCATTACCTTAAAGATGAGATGTACATGGTTGAGACTAGGCTTGAAAGAATGCGGTATGAACACGCACTCTTAAAAAAGCAAATAAATGATCTTGAACATAAATAGCACTCTCTCTATGTATATACTACTAGTATATATATTATCTTTGTAATTCATATATGATGGGATGTGATATGTATGTAGCTTTAAAAATCGATAATTCATACCTAATTGTAAATGATGACTTTATGTTATGCCTAAACTAATTGAAAACATGAAAAGGTTCAATAGGGTTATAATTGTATCAAAATTCCGTGATTGGTGATGATTGCTCATGACAGATGTACTTAATTTGATTTGGTTAACAAAATAAAGAGGATAGGATAATATTTTATATGGTTTAATTAATCTCCAAACTATTTGAAGATTTTTAAATAGGTTGTTGAACTAAAACAAATTGAGATTGGATATATGAATTTGTCAGTAATTTGCAAATAGGTCTAACCCAAGTTTTTTTATTGAAACTTTTAAATGATTTGTGACTAGGTTCCTATATTTAGGAACTCGTACTAATTTTACAAGGATAAGGACTTGTTTAAAATTAATTCAATGTTTGAATTTAAATAAATAAAATAATTTGGGAGTCTATTAAAAAAATCCGGTCATGATTTAAATATATGTTTTTGACATCTTAAGAACTCATTTAAAATTGGGAAAGGTTGTGTGCATCTTACACGAAAATTTGAAAATGTCCTTACGAATTTGGAGATGTCGTATCCAAAATCACACTAAATTTCGATATGCGTTGTATCTTATTTGAGAGAATCACACTAAATTTCGGATATGCATTGTATCTTATTTGAGAGTTTTTAAAGATGCATTTATGAAATGTCTTATGAAATTCTTTATTAGATATTGGAAGTATGTTAATGGTAAGTAAGTTATTTCGGAGTTACATCTTCGAGTACCTTCCCAAATTATTTAAAAGTAACGTTATTGTTGTAATTTTTTGAGGTCAGGTTATATTAAATTAAAATCAAATTTGTTTTAAAGTTAAATGAATGTAAAATGTTGTACCTTAATTTGAAATGTCAACCATACATAACTTATTTGTTCGAAAATAACTTTAAAAAAAATTCAAACATAAATTATTGAGTATGTCTAACCTGCCTTCTTATCTGCCTGTAATACTCTGTAACTTGGAAAACATGCTCTCCATGAGGGTCGACTGAGGATTACCTTATATGCCTCTATGTCTACTTTATCCATCTCCACAACATATCAACAAGTAACTGATATGGCCTCTGGTTATTCTTAACCTCAAATACCTACTGGTTAGCTGGTTTAGATAGTCTTCTAGGACGTCTGGTGTCATGATAGGGTGTGACACACTATATAGAATTATGTCATGTAGTTGTCTTCGTAGGCCCATTGTGCATGAGCTAGTATCCTATAATACTTCTCTGGTACCATATGACTAGAAATCATTAAATATCGCATCGAGATTTCTGCGGTGGACAATGGGAGGAGCAAACTCATGGGGGCTCTCAGAATAATCTACAAATAGTCAAACTACTACATCATTCGCTCTGGCAGATAAGGATACATAAGAGACTATCCACATGCCAACCATATGGAGTATAAGAAAATTGCGTCAAATGGACGCGTCTCACAATCACCCTTGTATGGGCAGAAGCAAATATTATGCGTTACATGACAGTCAAGATGCACTCTGAATGGTCTGACCATATTATTTCCTTGTTCAAAAGAATTGCGGCAACACATGAACAATCCTCGGTGTATGTAAGCATGGGTGGACCCGATGCTGCGAGGTAAGCGAGAGATGATCCATCCCTAAAAAATTTTAAATATATCATTAATAATAAGTGTAACAAATGAATAATGAAAATATTAGTAACTGTAAATTACCGTAAGCAATATGCACCTCTCAATCATTTGTTTTGTCTTTCAAAGAGAATCCTCGCCCAACTTCAAAACTTCAACCTCAAACACATTAAAGGGAATTCTTACTCACATATCAATGAAAACTCTTGTATACATGAAAACTCTTGTATACATACAAAAGTATTATTCCCATACTCCTCGCGAAATCCTCAAACAAGCTTTCTCGCACTCAACTCACACGCTCTCATAGAACAATATCTTCGTCTCTAGTGGTGGTTATGTTTAGACCCTTACGGGACAAAGTCACCATTGTCGCGATATTAATAATTAAGTTAATGTTTTTTACTTTGCCAATAAACGATTTCAGTATTTATTGGGTTATAAGAGGGCAAAACAATGACAATATCACTACTTTCGTCGCAATTATAGATATTATAGACCTACAGTCATAAGTCCCAAACATCCACAGATCAACAAGCTTCCAAACGACCTTTTCATTGTGTTGCCTAAAATTCGCTAAGTAACAACTCCACTTCCTGTATCTCTCCTCACACGTTTCATGTTTGATCAAATTGCCATTCACGAAACATTCTCTAATGACCATCATCACCTAGACATTCAAAGGAAAATATATGACAGAAGCAAAACGAAATATCTTTAATGAAACTTCACTTAGTGAAATGGTTCATGCACTAATGGGAAAATGAACCATTGCTGAAAAATGTAGGGAGATAATTGAAGAAGCGATGAAAAATCAAAGACAAATGATTGAGTATGTATTATGCATAAGATGAAACTAGGCTCAGTAGATCGAGTAGTCATCAATAGAAACATATTTATAATTGTTGTGATAGAGCATCAAAGGCCTTGGTTAGAGGCATGCAAATAAATGAACAGTTCAGATTGATTAGCCATTCCCATATCAATTTTAATCATTAAAAAATATGATTTACACACTTAATTTTAACCTTAACTGTCAATATAAACAAGATCATTTTCCCTTTGAATGGCCACAATCAAGTTTAACATTACTCAACAATGCCATGGAACACATTCCTTTACTAAATCACTTCACCTTTACAAATTCTTGTTTGAGAGATTATGATCCATCATATATTTACTTAATCATTTCACCCTTACATGCCTCTTGTTTGAGAGATGTATGTCTTTACTTAATTACTTATCCTTTTCATGTCCACATGCTTGAGGGTCTGTGAACCATAATATATTTACTTAAACACTTTGGCCTTGCGTGCCTCGTGCTTGAAGAACTACAGAGCATAGTGTCATAAATCAAGCCCAACAAATATAGACAATAATATTATAAATCAAGCTCGTCGAAGGTCGACGTCCTCAACCAATTAACCCTCCAACTCGTAAGCAACATAATAAATATTCAAATATTCATAAGTCAAGTTCACCCCATCTTCTACTATGTTGTATCTCGTAGATGATATGTCTAAAACCATGTTTTAAGTATCATAGAATTCTCCTAGTCAATAGCCAAAATATCTTAAGCTTCTTGGTTTAACTACACCTCATATATTAAAGGGATGACTCACTCCAAGACTGAGTCAAGAATAGGGATGTGTGATCATAAGCATTATAGTTGATCTCTTCAGGAGTCGGATAGGTCTATAAATACCTAGTCAAACAGTTAAGTCAAATTCATTCACTTTTTACCCATCGGAATTTAAAAAACTCTTGTGTTCCATATTGTAGACGAAATAATATTTATTGTATCGAAAGTAAATAAGGTAAAAACGATGTTTGTTTGTCATTTTAAATTGATAAATTATGCTTTTGATCATTATATAAATTTAATTCTTAAAACTATACAAACTTTGTCAGTTATGTAAATTAAAAAGTAAAATAAAATGTATATAAACCTAAATTAATATTTTTTTTTTACAAATATAAACCTAATTATTATTTGTAAAGTTTTAGATGATTTCCAAGAATTTTTTTTAACTAGTAAGATACCTGTGCGGTTTGATACGGTATAAAATATATTTAAATATGCATTTGAACGTTATAAGTGTATTTATATAAGTATTTAAATTTGAAATTAGCAATTAATTTTTAAATGAACAATAATTATATAAATTAAATTGTATTAAAATACAAATAAAAAAAAAGGGACTTGTGAGATGAATTTTTTTTTTGATAATAATGATTTTATCTTTCAAATTAAGATAATTATTGGTTAAAATAAAACATACATCATGTTTATAGTGACCCGTGAAATATAAAATTTAATATAAAATGTATTTATATACAAATGTAAATTTTGATGGAGAAGGACAAATGTAAAAAATGTATTTAGATACAAACTAATGTTTTTTTTTAAATACAAATGTAAAAAATGACTCGTGAGATAAAGAAAGATTAAAAAAAAATAGTGATCGATGACTCGTGAGATAAAAAAATTTATTTGATGCGATATAATATGTATTTAGATACAAATGCAAAATTTAAAATGATATACTTATTTGTATAATGAAAAATAATCATATAAATTAAATTGTATTAAATAATTAATTATGAGATGGAGCGAGAAAAAATTATTTAAAAATAAGAATTTTATCTCTTAAATTAAGATAAATGTTGATTAAAATAAAATTGATATTATATTGATTGTGACCCGTGAAATAAATAAACTTTTTAATTTCATTAAAAAAATAGATTATTAGTATTTTTAGTGATAATAAATAAATGGAGAAAAAATTAAAATGAAAGTGAGAAAGTGTTGGAAAAAATATGAGAAAGATTTGAAATTTGAATGAAGAGAGAGAATTGGTGTATGTAATATTTAATTGTAATTTAATTTGTAGAGTATGATAAATGACTGTCACTTGTCATAATATGGTAGAAAATGAGAATGAAAAAAGTAAATATTTGTTGATTACTAAAATATTTTTTTGTTAGTGTAAAAAATTTATAGTGAAAGAACAATTTTGAAGGTTCATACAATTGAATTTTAAAAGATAAATAGTAGATAATCTACTTTATTAAATTTATTTATGAAATAATATAGTGTTCAAATTAATTACCAAACTAAGTAGTTTTGTATCTTATACGCCATATGGAGTACAAATTTGATTTTTTTAAGGAAGCACCCATGCGCCAATCCATTTGGCTAATGGGTTGGTGGTAATTTTTTTCTCTCATTTCAACCTATAAAATTTTATGTCATTCCCCTACTTTTATCCTTATACCCTTATATTTTATAAAAAATATCAATTTTATCTTTGTTATTTTTAACTAATTTAATATTTTATTTTTTAAATTTTATTTTGCGTACTAGAAGAATTTACAAAAAAGTTTCGGTAGTCATTTTTTAAATATTTTTTAATTTTCTTTTTATGTACCGGAACACTTTGCAAAAGAGTTTCGGTAGTCAATTTTTATATACCGAAAGACTTTGTAAAAGAGTTCCGGTAATCATTTTTCAATCAATTTTTATTTAATTTTTGTGTAACACTTCCGGTAGTCATTTTTTGTGTACCGGAAAACTTTGTAAAAGACTTTCGGTAATCATTTTTAAAAAAAATTGAACTTTTTTTTGTACCGAAGACTTTGCAAAAGAGTTTTTGTAGTCATTTTTTCAATAATTTTATGTACCGGAAGACTTTGCAAAAGACTTTCAGTAGTCATTTTCTAAAATTTTTTAACTTTTATTTTATGTACCGGAAAACTTTGCAAAAGAGTTCCGGTATACAAAAAATAAATAAAAATTGATTGAAAAATGACTACCAAAATATTTTTTAATTTTTATTTTGTGTATCAGAAGACTTTGTAAAAGAGTTTCGGTATACAAAAAATAAATAAAAATTGATTGAAAATGACTATCGGAACTCTTTTGCACAGTCTTCCGGTACACACAAAAATTAAAAAAAACTTGAAAATGACTACCGGAACTCTTTTGCAAAGTCTTCCGATACATAAAATAAAATTTAAAAAATAAAATAATTAATTAATTAAAAATATGCAAGGACAAAATTGACATTTTTTATAAAATGTAGGGATATAAAGATAAAGGTAGGGGTACGAGGTAAATCTTCTTCAATCCATTAGACTAATGAGTTGTTTTATTTTTTTTAAATGCACACATGAGCCAATTCATTTTGTAATGAATTTTCTTTTAAATGCACCCATAGGTCATTCCATTTGGTTAATGAGTTGTTTTATTTTTTTTAAGTTCATCCAAGTGTCAATTCATTTGACTAATATGTGTTTTTTCTTTAAAGAAAAACACATTTGAGACTATTGCGCCAATCAATTTGATGAATAAACTTTAAAAAATTACGTTAATTTGATAATTAATTTGAACATTATTATTTCAGAAATAAATTTAATAAAGTAGGTTATTTAAAAATAAAATTGATTTCCAAAATTTGATCTTTGTTTAAAGTTTACATTTATATATAATGTATATTATGGTGTACGTATAATAGTAAAATAATTCTTCATAAATTCAAATATTTTATAGTTTACAATAGAATAAAATGAGAATAAATATTTGAAAGTGGATACTTAAAAAATATCAAGAATCCTTTGTTTTTACCTAAAACGCGAGGAAACAATATTCAATAAATAATAGAATGTATTGCATGAAATCACAAAAATATTTTAAAATTAAATATCTCGGAGCCGTTCTGCCGTCGGTCATCTTCCGGCGAAAACTGACCGTCCACACCACCACCAGATCTGGTCATGCCACCGCAAATTGAACGGTTGCTCGTGTTGTAGGCGCAATTCGAACCCTAAATGATGGCTTATTCATTTGACGAGAAAACATTATGGGGATGGTTTTTGGTATCAATTGGATCAATTTTGTTTGTTGCTTACTTCTTTCTTGCTCTCTTCTCCAAGCTTCTTCCTCCTTCTCACATTCCACTCATCTCTTCCTTCCAAAATGACTGGTCTGATTTATTTTCTTTCTTTCCAAATTCCATTATGCAAACTCAACATGTTTTATTCTTGCATTTTATTAGGTAATTGTGTTTGTTGTCAAATTCATATGCATGTTTTAAATTGCGCTTGCGGTTGTTGTGATTGCATTCAAAATCACAATGCAATTGCGTTCTTATGGCCACAATTGTAATTGCGGACTGCAATTTAAAACCATGTTAGTGTCGTACATATGAGATTTATTGTTGTAGAAACAGCATTGTCAAATAGTGTGGCTATATCAGAGTTATAGCATAGCAGAGTTGTTGAATTTGAACAAATTATTCTAGTTTTTTTATAAGCTATTAAGTACAAACTACAAAGTGTTATCAAATGGATTCACTATAGTGCCGCAGCGTAACATTTTGAACAAACCGTAGTGATCTGCGATTGACAGAATTGTGTTCAAATGAGAAAAAGGTGGAAATACTTTCTTTTTGGTGATTGTTATACTAGGCCTATCAGCAGCTATGAGAC
This sequence comes from Lathyrus aphaca, assembly GCA_963966055.1. Taxonomy (NCBI): domain Eukaryota; kingdom Viridiplantae; phylum Streptophyta; class Magnoliopsida; order Fabales; family Fabaceae; genus Lathyrus; species Lathyrus aphaca. Next base: position 6,791,835 of record OZ014522.1, read on the forward strand.
TATCCATTTGGGGAAGTCAATCAGTCAAGTTGTTTCCTTTGTTGTTGTGCTTAGAACCTTGGCTGGATAAGTTAGAGTTAGCTTCTTGCTTCTCCAATCACTACTCCAAAAGGAATTTTGATGTCTTGAAGAATAGGCTCGTATATGTCATTGCAAAAGAAACTCCTCCTATTTAGTCACCAACACTCAGTGTAGGTAAATCATCATTTTGAGTCCTCGCATGGTCCATCTTTCAGTGTTAGGGGTACAATTTGCCAAGTGCTGGTGCATGTTGTCAAATAGTGGCTATATCAGTGTTATAGCGAGCAGAATTTGAACTGATTGTTGTTGTTCTGTGGTACGCAAATATAAGGTTACATATATATCCTAGTCCTAGATGAGGCCGTGATCGTAGCAGCAAGTTGTACAGCAGAGTTCTGGTTCCAAAAATCTGAGCTCATCTTGATCTTGCGGCTGAAGAGAGGATATCATCTCTCTATTCCTAGGCCCAACCTTGAGATGGCCAAGGCTTGATAATCGGGTAAAACTCGGAAACCAACCTGCGCTGAGTCTAACATCTGGCAGGCGTCACCACTCTTTAGTATAGTGCTTTCAAATGACGGCCGTAGTAGCGCTGGAGCAGTGGTATGCTGTTTAGTACAGTGTTGTCAAATGATGGCTGTGGCAGCGCTGTAGCATAGCAGAATTTGAAGAAACCTTTATTTTCTGCAATCTGCGATTGACATCATTTTTTCCGCATGTTTAAACTAGACTTAATATTGTTATTCTTATTTCATTTTTTTCTTTTGTTGCTACCTCTCTCCCATAAAAAGAGGGAACCCTCCCAATTTTTCTGACTTGTATTTATTTCATAGGTACTACTGCTTCTTAGTGCCATTGACTCTCCCTATAATTATGGTTGCTGTGTACTTCCATTGGCTCAGCATGAAGATGTTCAAACATGCTTAACTTATCTTCATCACATTTTGAAAGAACTTACAAGTTTTATTTGAAAGAGCAAACGCCCTGGCTATTGCGGCTTTTTGCGTTAACCCTGCAGGATCAGCATTCTTCTAATCAACTTAAGGATCTGACTTTGTGTCAATCCGACGATCACATTCTACTTTAATGTATGTTTGTTTTGCCTGGAATTTTTCATGTGAGCTATACCATCAGTTCTCATGCCGGTACTATTTCTAATGAAAGTAATTCGTAGTTATGTATATGAACTTGGTCCTTTTAGAATAAAGACATGTTTGGATGATTTGATTACACGCATATTCAATGAGTTATCTTAGTTTATTTTTAAGTCAAACAATTCTTGCTTATAAAATTAAGCAAATTTGATTGAATCATCAAATTTACCCATCTAATAAGATCCTTAATCTTTGGTTACGTGTAAATGTTTAAAGCAAGCAATATTACTATAGGAACTTAATATTTCAAAATTATAATAAACATCTCTGAATATGTTTTCGATTTGTAATGAAGATTAAATTGATTAAAGAAAGGCGATTCCATAACTTAATTAACTGACTAAAAATACATTTGAGAATTAAACATATAAAGGAAAGACACATTGGTGATGGTTTCAAGTTTTGAATTAGTCTGAAGTTATAGTGATGACGCAACAAAAAGTTGTTGGAAATCCAGGGAATTTTTATGATGAAAAAATGATGCATTTGACAAAATGGAATAATATGACTTGAGGAAAATTGAGTGTAACTTGATGCTTTTTATTTTTATTTTTATTGCTATATCCTGAGAATAAATTTGACATTTTTTAATAAATTCATTTTTGTAAAAATGATAATAAGTGATTCAATTTCCTTAAAACGATATATTATATTAATCATTTGCTTAAAAACATATTAAGAGATATTATATTAATCATAATGCATTTTAAAATAAACCAGTTATCACAATCCTAGATTTCAATAAAATCACATGGACCACAAATCTTTGATGCATTCTTAAGATTAGGATTTGAGACCTGATAAAACATGTGTCATCTCGTTCCTTTAGTTAACAGTATATTTAGTAATACTACCAGTTAAAATTTAAACTCAGAATAACATTTATAACTCAAATATTGAAATTAGATTTCATTATTTATATTAAGAGTTAAAAGTAATCTACAATTCAGTTAGCTGCAATTCATTAGGTTATGTTCATTGCAATATCCAATTACAACAATGTTTATGCAACATTCATCATTACAAGGTTCATATAGTTTTATTTTGTTTTTCTAGCAATTTATTACATGCTCTTCATCACCATATACACTGCAGATTATAAATAATAATAATTATAATCAAGTTTAGCCTGAAATGTAAATTAAAAGTCAAGTAAGTAGCCACTTGGAAGTAATAATTTCCCAACTTCAAATTGAAATCTTCAACATTTATAGTGGAAATGCCATCTTGAGGAAATGCAGAATGAATAACTTGATTGTGGATTAAAAAATAAATTGCATGGAATATTCCAAATGAAAACAAAAATTCAAAAATTCAAAAAGAATATGAACCTTCTGAACTTGGTTTTTCCTTATTTTGCTTCTTTCTGTTCCTCCTACCAAAAAGGATAACCTTCCTCTAAACTCTCTACCTGTGATATTTTCCTACACTTTTGGTACATTTCTTTGCACTCTGAACATTCATTCATATAATATGTTCTATAAATAATATGAAGTATGAACAATAGCAATGAAAGATAGCATATATCTTCTATTGGTTATTGCTAGGAGTATCTCTTCTAACCCATTGTTGGGCTGGTTTTCTTGGATGTCTTGCAGTCGAACTAGAGTGATGATGATCACCTCTTGGTCTTGCAGTCGAACTAGAGTGATTATGATCATCTCTTGGTCTTGCAGCCGAACTAGAGTGACTATGATCATCTCTTGGTCTTGCAGTCGAACTCGAGAGATTATGATCATCTCTTGGTCTTGCAGTTGAACTAGAGTGATGATGATCACCTCTTGGTCTTGCAGTCGAACTAGAGTGATGATGACCATCTCTTGGTCTATGTCTCCTTGCACCAAAATTCCTGCTCCCACTAGAACTAGGTCCATTTGAGGTCCCACGAATATGTTTTCCAGACCCAACTGCAGGTGGATCACTTTTATGTTGTTGTTCAGTCTCATTAGGTTCCTTGGTTGACATGGAGTCGGGCACTGCAACCGGTTGTTGAAGATACATACCAGGCAATATTACTATATCTTTTTTGGGTTCAATCAAACCATTGTTCTCCTTCTGTAAACTTAAGATGGCTTCAAACCTCTGTTTTCTGATGATCTCCTCTTCAGATTGAAGAATGTTTTCCTCATTATCGACTTCATTATTCAAACTCTGAATTCCAACAGAAAATTGGGATCAAATTCAATTGTAAAATATAAGACACTAATTTCGAAAACACCATTGTTTGCCTTAATATCAAGTTTGAAGGAGTGAATAGGTTCTAGCTTATTCAATTTGGTTTCTTTTGAAGAGTGCATTGAACACGAAAAGAAAATGGAGATTGTAAATAAAATGACAGTTGCCTGAAAAATAACAGGTTTCCTTCTCTTAAGTCTCCCTACTCAGAAATCAGAATTGAGGAAAATCGACAGAATAAAGTTGAGACAATCATATGTTAATACACAGTTTCCAAATCATCTTTCAGAATTATTGAAAATCATTAGGTTCTCTTCAATTAGGGAAAAAAACACATCTACTGTACACAACAAGAGCAACTCTATCAGACTTCAAGTATGATCGAAGAGGCAAATTCAACCAGGTTACAAATATGCCTGACATCTGTCTATGCTCTCTAGGCCATAGTAAACAAACAGATAGATACAAATAATGAAATTTTTATTTACATTTGATGGTAAATAGCTTACCTCTCTGGAAGAATGTGAGCCAACTAGGTCAAGCACATGGTCCAAATCTTTGGCATGAAAAGGTTTGCGACAGACAGGGCAGTTTCCAGCACCCTCTTCCAATTTTTCATGATTATCTAATAATAATAATAATAACACACGGTAATTCCTCATGAGAAAAATATTATACTGTGTATTTGCATGGTATTTACTAAGGTTGCAATGAAGTATGCGTGTGTATTTGTATGGTATTTACTATTGTTGCAATAAAGCATGACAAAAGATAAACACTTAACAGTGTCCAATTCTGGGAATACGAAATGTAAGCAATTGAACTCAACTTGCACGGGTGAAATTAAGATATCTTTAAAGAGTTGTCTATAATTGGAAGGTGCCTCTTAGGCTCAAGTACACTTCAAATAAACAATCATAAGAACACCGGTGTTATTTGGGTTAATCTGTCAACGACAATTCTCTTCCAAAGCAATAACTTCTACAGATATTGAGAAACAACCACAAGTTGTTGCAATGTGTTCCTATTTGTTCACCAAGATCTTGCTTGAACGAAAAATATTTTATACTAGTCTTACATTTCAACTAATTCATAAAACTCAAATTGAATTTGAAAATTTTGGATTTTGTTTAGGAGCCAATCATGTCTTGAGAGGATTTACAGTAAGGAACATTAGATTATTAGTCCTCCAAGCTTCTATACTTTGTAAAAATGAATGATTTCACATTGAAAACTATATTTATATGTGTCGATCGTCAAATGTAACTTTACAATTATACATACCCCGGTTACGATGAGCCGTTGCAATATCTGATTTGGAAGACCCTGAATCTTTAGAACTCTCAAGCCAATTCCACCATCTAATGATGCATTCACTGCCAATTATAAACAGAAATTGGAAGGGAAAATTAGATATTGAAAATGTAATGTTAAACCAAGAAAACATTAACGACACAAAGGTTGTAAAAAAATCTGACATAATGAAAGATAAAATTAATAGGCACCCTACCTGTGAAAACAGTGAAAGCAAGACATTAACTTCATAAAAGGCAAGGTTTCACTTTGGTGATCTTCTGTGACCAAGGGGAATAAACACAATGGACAATCACCATCAGGATGATTCATATCTGAGAGTTTCTCTACAGCTTCCTTCAAATACATTACAAAAATCAATTATCAATCATTATTGCACAAAAAACAATATTTGACGAGCTATATTTATTTTTCAGGTTCTACACTTCCATCCAATCCAAAGTTTTAGTCAAAACTATAAAGCAAACGATTACTTATCACAACAGAAACGTAAAAGCAGGAAGATGCACAAAATAACCGACCAAAAATGAATAAGTCTGCAGTTCCACAAGATTAAGCAGTTTTCAATGGTTGACATTCTTCATTTTTTTTTCTAAACTCCTCAAGTAACTGTAAATTTGAATCATTGGCCCTTTTACCTAGTAATTTGGGAAGCACGTTAACTCGTGTAGAAGGATAAATACAACATAAAATACTTTAGGAAAGGAACCTTGCACGTTAAAAAGTAGTTAGAAGAAAACACAACAATCGAGTTTACAAACTATTTGGATAAACAACTTAAGCTCATAGCATAAACTCTTATCTATAACAAAAAATAAAAAAGTTAAATTGTTTTCATATAAGCTAGAAGTTGTTTTATAAACTGTCCTGCAGAGCTTAAGGAAACAAGCTGAAAATAACTTATGGACAAGACTTAAGTTGTTTCCATAAACTCTTCGAAAGAGTCTCACAACAAGTGCTTATATCGTAAATAAAATCAAATACAAAACAGCTTACAAAAAAGTCGTAAGTTGTTTCCATAAACTCTTCGAAACGGTCTCACAACAAGTGCTTATATCCGTAAATAAACTCAAATAGAAAACAGCTTGTGGACAATTTATAAGTTGTTTCCATAAACTATTCGAAACAGCCTCACAAGTGCTTATATCTGTAAATAAACTCAAATACAAAACAGCCCATGGACAACTCATAAGTTGTTTCTATAAACTCTTCAAAACAATCTCACAAGTGCTTATATCCGTAAATAAACTCAAATGCGTCAATCCAAACAGACTCTAATTCTAAGCATAGATTATAAGATTAGCTACAAACAAGAACATAGAGATATGAAGTAAAATCATGAGTAACACTGTTTTATCAACCAAAAAAAAATGTCCATCATAAATAAAGCAATAAGTTGATTGTTTACCTCACAAAGAGCTACAAGCATAAATCCAGGTGAAAGCTCATTAGCTTTAGTTTGTATATGATTCAATAAATGCTTTTGTCTATGTTGATCCAAACCCTTGCAATCCACAAGAGCAACAGAAGGTGGTTCTTTTGGATACTAATACATACAAAAAAAACATAAGCTTCTGTTGTTGCAACTGATTTATAAACAGAAAATTGAATTCAAAATCATAATCTAGTGTAACATACCTGTGGAGTTGCATGTACCTCAAGAACAATTTCTACAAACTGCAAAGAAATTTATTTGAATCATTAAAGAAAAAAGATTAAAAAATTGAAATTAGGGGTTGAAGCAAAATTGGGAACCTGGTGAGAGGAAACATTGGCGGTTCTGGGTTTGAGGGATAAATGGAAGTGTGGAGGAATGGAATGGAGAATGGTGCAATCGTTTTCGTAAACGGATTTCATGGCTTCAACTTCTTCAGCTATTTCTTCATCTTCTTCACCGTCCATTGTTAGCAGAGACGGTGGAAAATAGGGTTGCGACGACGAAGTGAATCGGAATTAGCTTTGCGTTTATGTTTATATAATCTCCATTTATTATCTAGAGTCTTTGCAAATTAATTTTGTTTGAGTTTGTTTTAATTTTAGAGTGTATTGGATTCGGATTTTGAGAGAGGAAAAATTAGAACAATTTTTTTTTTTTTTAATAAAAGGTATTGTATTAATTAAAAAAACAGAAAAGTACAAAGGTGATCAAATGATCCAACCATCAAACAAGACAAAATCAAACTAAAGCATCAAGGAAGTTATATATTTTCTCGGCTTCTTTGATTCTCATCCTCTATAAGTAATATTATCTATAATATCATTACTGATTTTTTCAATATTATCCCCATTGTGAGAATGTCCCCCAAAAATCCTCTCATTTTATATCTCCAGATCCCGTAAATCGTTTCACTTAGGTTTCAATAAGTTAGCTTTCCACCCTTTCTTATTCGTCATTGTTTGTAACCAAATCCTCTCCACATACCACTTTTTCGGAATGTGGTTGACATTAATCCATTGCAATACTTTCCTCCAAACTCCCTTCGAAATAAATTTTGAAGTATTCCAAAAACTTAAAATTTGGACTTAAATGCAACTTTGATATCTTAGTTTACGTTTTAAATCATTTCACTTTGAATGAAAGCAATTCGAAAAACATTGATTGATTTAGGTTGGTTTTCAAATATATCTTAATTTTCATATTATAGGGTTATATGTCAAATTAAATAATTGCATTTTCAATAAAAGGATAGTGAAACAAACAATATATATAGTATATAATAAACTAAATTTCAAATACAATATCAAACGGACAATGAAACAAACAATATACATATATATGTACCTTATAAACTCATATTATACGCTTGTCAACACCATCATCATCACCGTGTATCATATTTACTATATAGCTTCAGTTATTTCAAATAAAGGAAAATTAGTTAGTATTCAAAACAAAACCAGCAAAAGTTGAAACAAAACCCTAAGTGGGATTGTAACAAAACAAGATACATTGTTAGCATATGTAACAAACAATATGTCTTATAGTCAAAGTATTGTCCATTGAAGACGAATCTGAAAAAAAATGAGAACAATCAATACAGTCAACACAACCAACATGAAGCTAACAAGGAGATTGAAGAAGAAAAATACTTTATTTTCCATAGCATCATCACCGTGTTCATCTAGTTTTAGATTCTACAAGAAGAAATAAAAGGAGGAAGAAGCTTAAATCAAAAAGTTCTTCATACTTCTTATATTTCTTTTCGTAGATTCTAAAACCATATGAAGTATATGTTGCCAAAAACGTAGAGTAAAAATTGGTGTTAGGGTTTCGATGTGAAGGAAACGATGCTACATGTAAATAAGGGGAAACAATGAAGAAAATTAGTTAGTATTCTAAACAAAACAAGCAAAAGTTGAAACAAAACCCTTGAATAATACCTTATTTTTCATAAACAATATGTTCATTTAGTTTTAGACACTGCAAGAAGGCATACGGGGATGAAGAAGCCTAAATAAAAAGTTTCATACTTCTTGTATTCCTTTTTGCAGATTCTAAAAAATGATGAAGTCTTGTTGCCAAAATATAGAGAAAAAATGGGTGCTAGAGTTTCACTATGAAGGAAACAACGCTACATGTAAATAAGGGAAACTTAATTCGCTTATATGGTAAATATTTCACAACGGTTAACGAATATAACCTTCATGATAGGTATATATTTATTATAATTATATCACAATGGTTATACATATTAATGTACTCCCTTTTTGTAATTAAATTTCATAATGAAGTGCTAGAGTTTAATTTAGAATTAAAATTAAAAAAAAAAACATGTCACAACGGTTGAAATAAACAACTGTTGTTATATACAAATAGTATTTAATAAAAAATAAATAAAAATAATAGAATAACATGTTAGTTTAGAGATTTCACAACAGTGTAGGTATGATTCGTAGTGAGCATGGTGTCGTTGTTAACGAGTTTTGTAGTAGTGTATTGTATGGATGCTCAATTGATAATGACATGGACGAATGCGAATTCATGTCGTCATTTCTATAGATGTAGGGTGTATAAGGTATGGTGTATAAGGTATGCATAACTCTCTGCAAATTAATCCTCTGTATATGGTTCAACATTTATTCATTTTCATCTCCATTGATGTTTACAGATTCAAGGTGATAAGAAATACAATCACTTTAATTGGTTGGGTGAGGAGATGAATTCTAGGGCAAAAAAGTTAATTGTTGCATTAATAAAGAACTTAAATGAAAAGAATGAGAAGGTTGATTTATACTAAGCAAAAGAGGAAGAATTGAAGATGAAAGTGAAGATGTTAAAGAAACAAATGAAGATAAATTGGATGTTGTTATTAGTTATGTTTTTTGCATTTATTTGGATAACATTGATGAAATAAGTTTAAAGTGATTAGGTTTTAGGTTATGTTTTATGTTGTTTTCTTTAATGGGTGTGGGGTGATTAAGTTAGCAATGTGGATTGTAATACTTTTTGAATGAAATCATTACTATTGTTCAAGTTGCTTTTATTGTTTGAGTTGTTGCTATGGTTCAAGTTATTGTTATGGTTGAATTTTTCCTGCATAATGCTACCATAATTTTGATTGCATAATGCATAATCCTAACTGCATAATTTGGACAAAATCCGTAATAACCGTTTGGACCTGTAATAATTTGACTTGTAATTTACCTCGTGATTTGACTTGTGAGCTTTGAGTAATTTTTTCTTGCTTTTCTTTGGACATTTTGGTTCCCTTTCCACCCTTCACTTTCTTAGCCTTCTTTGGTTTACTACCACCATTTGGAATTGCCATATCAGCTGCCTTTTTTCCTTTACAACTCCTCTTATTATGTCCCATACACCATATTTTGTACATGTGACGGTTAAAAATCTCATTGGCAGTATATGAGGATTTTTAGGTTCATCATTTTTCTTGTTCCTCTATTTTTTTGTCGACTTATGGCTTTTCTCATCACTGGTGATATCATTATATTTCGATCATCTATAGGCCATAATCGTGGTTTATTAGTTGGATACTCAATGTTTGAGTAAGCGTCCATAAATGTTGATTTCCTAAACAAACAAAATAGAGTTATAATACCATATCAGACAAAATTATAGTAAACAGGGTTATGATTACAAATCAATCATACATATAACATGCAACAACATAATTCTCATGTTTTTTCTTGATGTTCCATATACATGAGATTACACGACAACAAGGTATACCAGACAAATCTCACTTTCTATATGAGCAATCTTATTTTTTCAAATCCACACAATAAGTATCAATGCCATTGGTGACATCAAATATTGATAGATCATCATCATCATGCCACGTAGGACTCCACCTTTGTGCTTGCTTCTTATTCTTTTAAACAACAAACTGGATTTTAGGGCATATGGATCCGGTGTATGCTTGTAACAACTTCTTCTGACTTGTCATCCTCTTAGTGATGTAATGTTAGATGCCTTCTAATAGAGTGATAATATGTTTCTCCATGTGATCCAATATTGCCATATTTAATGTTTCACATTTGTTGTTCATTTGTAAGTCACAGTTTGAATATGTATTAACGTGTGATATGTTCAAATGGCAAACAGGGACATCCAAAATATCTTTCCATGTATCCTTTTTCGTTGCCTTCATTCTCTGTATTGCCCTTTCCCGTGTTGGAACTGTTGTTGCCCTATCATATGTCCATAATACTTCCTTTAATTATATCTACATTGATATTAATGCCTTGAATAGTTGAAACTAGTATTTGTCACATGTATGCAAAACTGTAAGTACATGTAAACAAATTAAAGCATAGGAATAAAGGCATATGATGTAAATGCATAATCTAATAATATTTGTTGATTTGATATAAATTCATATGACCTCTAATTATATCCTTCCAAAACATGCAAAATAAGGTATAAAAACATTGCCATGAATCTTTTGTTTCAACTTCAACAACAACATATGCAATTGGAAAATTTTGGTTATTATAATCCATTCCTACTGTTGCCATTAACTATCCACCATAATCCCCTCTTAAGAAACATGCATCTAACCTAATAATACCCCTACATGTCTTTACAAAACCTGCCATGCAAGCCTCTAAACAAACATAAATTTTTTCAAACACATGGTTGGCATTACTACCAACACATTGTATTACAACAATATTATTGGGATTTAATTTTAATAACTCTTGTCCATAACTTCTCAAATGAGTGAATTTCTTAATACCAACCCCTTGAAACAACTACATTGTTTTCCTTTTAGCCATATATGCCTAATCATGTGATAGTTGCACTCCCCATCTCTCAACAGCTCCAGCTATGAGGCCTAATGGTTTCATACGAGGATTATGTCTAAGGATGTTTGCAAACTTGTTAGCAGGCCACTATGTATTTTCACTTATGTTGTTAGTAGTCTTATGGCATGTATGATCTTCAATTAAACTCACTACTTTCCAAAATTGGTGACCGATACTTTTATTAAATCTCATGTAAAAATTACAACCATCAATGCATTTAACCGCGATCCTTTTGGAATCATTATTTTTAATGAATACATTCTTCTGATATTCCATGTCATAGTCCTTGAGAACATCCCTTATCACTTCTTTGTTTGTAAAAATCATCCCTAGTTGAAACTTCATTTCCTGACCAGACTTATTGGTATGGTACTTCATTCAATCATCATCATTGCTCTTAGGAGTTGTATATTAATGGTCTAAATCCTGGCTCTCCTCGTGAACCATCTCAACCTGGTCTTTCTTGTTTTAGCAGCTAGAAATCTCACCTAAAGTTTCTTGGGGAAGTACCTTAGTCCAGTCCATCTCACTTTCATCAAATTCTTCACTAAATTGAAACTCATTATCCTCAAAACTACCATCATCTGTAACATAATACTCATAAATACCATCTTTCCCAATTTCAATGTTAATGTCAACATTAGGATCATTACTAACATCTTTAACAACACCATTTGCACTTTTAAAACCAGTGCATTGTACATCATCTTCACCATCACCCTCAATGTTAGCATCTAGTTCATTATCATCAACAATATTAGGAATTTCCACATTATGCCCCACATAAACATCTATTACAACATAACCTATAACATATTTTGAAAATTATAGTACATCCTGATCATTGTTCAATGGTTTAATACCACGAGAAAAATTATAAGCAGGGATTCAATACCAGAAGCACTTTATGTTTGTGTAACCATCACTATGAATCGTACCCTTTAATTCCATGCATGATATATAATCGACATCACAATCCCCCAATTCATCTAAGAAAATTCCCTATTAACATACCACTTAACATGTGTCTCAACTAACTTTCCCATATGATATATTCTCAACCTAATTTTATCAGTTTTAACTGGCCTGAGAAAAAAATGACAAAATAGGATTCAAATAAACAAAAACAAACAATCGGGACCACAAATATACATAAACAAAACTACTAGGACCATAAGGACAAATAAACATATCTTACACAATATTTGACCTTTTTGTTTCTCTCATTTTGAGATCGTGAGTTCGTCATCTTCGTAGAATCACATGAACTTTGAAACCTTAAGGATGAATAACCACAAATTTACTTGCACACTTGAAACCTAGAGGATGAATAACCACAAATTTACTTGCACACTTGAACTATTTAGAAGCAGTTGAACGATGGGTGTGAATGAGGGATTATGGATTATGAAGTTGTTGAACCAAATTTCTCTCTTTTTGACCTTTTGTTTCTATTTCAGTTTTCTTATAACAATTACAAATTGTTTTCTTTATTTAAAAAATGTTTTGAATATATTGTTAATTAAAATATTGAATTGTTTTTAAAATATTTTGAATTGATGACATGAAGCCAAAGCCAAATTGTCGCCTCTTTAATGAAGATGACACATAAGCAAAATTGATAGGGGTCATACGAATCCAAAGGACATTAAAATTAAGGACTATAATAGCTGATTTTGTAATAGGGGAACCAATTGTTTCAAACACTCATACTCGTGGAGCCAAAATTACATTTAAGTCTTACAATTTTTATGATTTATACAACGTCTATTAGAACTAGTAAAATGCATGTGCCTACGCACGAGTACCAATATATTACACACATTTATTTTCGAAATATAATAAAAATAAAATGAAAGATAAAATTGTTTAACCAAAATAGTTTATTATTTTTGAAAGAGATAATAAACCTATAACTATAATTTTTTTATATATAATAATATTTTAATTAACATAGTATTTTTTTGTATATAAATATTATTATTGTTTTGACATTATTTCTAAAAATATTTGAATAAATAGTAAACTTGCTACGTTATTGTTCAATATTTTGATCCATAACTTCATATTCCCATTATAATTGTTTTAATCTTGTGTTTTAAAAAAAGATAAGTTATGATTTGGTTAAACAAAATATCTTTTTATAATTGATCAACATCATAAAAAATATTAATAACAATAAAAATTTTAAATTGTCAAATAAAAATCATATATTAAGTGATTAAAGTTCTCATAAGCCATTAAATTTTTATTGAAAAAAGTTAAGTCTTATATTAATATCTTAAGATATAAGATAACATCTACAAATTAAACAAATTTAAACAAAATTAAACATGATCTTGATTTTAAAACAAAATCCAATTTCATATTTTTGTGCATTAATATTCATAACTTTGACATAATATTCACCTTCCTTCAGTGGCGGATCTTGCCTAAAATAATAGGGGATGTTGTGAGTATCGAAAGAGCTTATATGAATAGCATTTTATATGCTAATATAGTAGGTTATTTGATGTATGCTATGATTTTTACTAGATCTGATATAGTATATGCAGTAAGTCTTGTAAGCAGGTACATTGCGAATCCTGAAAAGGCCCATTGGCAAACATTGAAGTGGATTTTAAGGTACATAAATGTGTCTCTGAATAGAGTCCTAATTTATGGTGGAGCCTTGGGTGAAGATAGTAAAGCAGAAATCGAAGGATATGTCGACTCTGATCATGCAGGTTGTATGGATTCCAGAAAATCTATTTCTGGATATGTTTTCACTATGTTTGACAAATCATAATGTTGCTGATATGATCATCAAGACGTTGCCCAGTTGTAAGTTTTTCCATTGTATGCGGTTGATAAAGCTGATAAAGTTGCATGAAGAAAACTAGTTTGTTTCTTATTGTTATAGAGTTTGTTCCAAGGTGGAGATTTGTGAAATATTGGAACAAATTCTAGGTTTAGCATGTCGTCGAAGTCCGCTTACAAGCTGTTTATGGATACAATTGTTTAAGTTAGCTTGTACCCTAAGTTAGCTTGTAATGGGTAATTGTTAAAAAAATCCATTAGGTTAGTGTGTTAGTTTTATTATAAATAGCATATTAGTATCTCATATTTTATATAAGGAAAAATAGGATGATAAAACATAATTAAAAAGTGAGAGATGTTATTTGTTATTCTTGTATACTTGTAATCTTGTTTGTTTTAAGAGAAAGGAAAGAATATCAGTTTATAACCTATCATTTTATCCGTAGTTAACCTAAGCCCTAACCCTTGTGGGTTTCCTAACTGATTAAGGAACTTATTATACTTTGTTTTTAGGGTATCCTATTCACAACAATATATATATATATATATATATATATATATATATATATATATATATATATATATATATATATATATATATATATATATATATATATATATATATATATATATATATATATATATATATATATATATGTTGGTGTAAGCCCTAGAGGCCAATACTTTTTGGTACTTGTATCGGATTATTCGTTTAATAATAAAAGGCATTTCTTTATTATGTTTGTCTTTCAGAATAATAAAGTCCCTAGAATAGTTAGTCTGTTTAATGAAATGTTAAGTGTGACTTAATCATGAGATCTCATTAAACATAAAGACATTATTCTTAAAATATCCGTAGTCAAGCTTTATTGCAAAGTGGGATAACATTAAAGCATTGAGACTATTATGAAGATAGACTGATGATCACATCTCATGGATCATGGATAAAGAGTTATCAAGTCTTGACATAGGTATAAATATTAGGAGTAATATTTATACCGGATTGACCCGCTATGAGAATACTACATAGTATGTTATGCAAAGTGTCATAAGTTATTCTCATGGTGATAATGGTGTATTACCACCCTTCGACCTGAAACCACTATGGACCCTAGATGTAGAGTCGGGTGCTTTATTGCTGATCAAACATTATCCGTAACTGGATGATCATAAAGACAGTTGATGGGCACTCCACGAAGCATGCTGAGGGACATGAGTGTCCTAGATGGAATTTGCCAATCCTGCATAACAGGAGAAATGTCTAAGGGCCCAATATTGAACTGGACAAGGATGACACAGTGTATGCCTTGTGTTCAATATAGACATAGGGGCAAAAGGGTAATTGTACAAACATATATTATCACGAAAAAGGTTTTGTCAGATCACATGACATTTTCGTGACTTGGGTAGCAGTGATGTGTTGCTAGATACCGCTCACTGTTTATTATGTTAAATATATAATTTAATATAATTACCAACGTTACGAAATCCTACAGGGTCACACACATAAGGACAGTTTGATGAGAGATAGAGAAATCAAAGGAACACCGTAAGGTACGGTGCACTTAAGTGAAAAATAGAAATTCAGATAATATAATAATAATTATTGTTATTTTATAATGGTTATAAAATAATAATAAAATAAATATATTTATTATAATAATAGTTATTATAATAATATATAATATTATTATGGATCATGTGAATTGGGCTTTTAGCCCGCAGCCCACAAGAGAGTCTATAAAAAGGAACCCTTGTGATGAAGCTTTTACTTGATGCAATTTCGTTTTTGATTCTCACTCAAATAATTCCGTTCGTAAGCAGCTAGCACTGTGACCGGAAGCTGTTCGTGTGGACTGAGTAGAGGCGTTGCACTTCATCAACGCTTGTGATCGCTGCATCAAAGATCTGAATCGCCACAAAGAGGTAACGATTCTATCACTGACCATGCTCATTCGTAAGGATCACTAAAGGAAAATTTTTGTTTTCCGCTGCGTTTAGATCGCAATTTTCCTTCAGTGGTATCAGAGCCACTTACGAAACCATGGATCTGATAGCTGTTAAATTTCCGTCTTTTCTGTATTTGATTCGATTAAAACACAGAATGAATTTAACAATAAACGATTAATTAAATTTGGCATCTGTTGTGTACGATTTGGATGATTGATGTTGATTATGCTTCAGAAACCGACATTAGTATGGTGAAGTTGTGCGATACATTGATCATCCATAGGTTACACAATTAGATCGATCACTTTTATATAAGATATAAGAAATTCTGATGCAAAGATGGTATATGGGATATACTGTTTTGATTTCATCCATTCAATCACATAAGGATTGTAATTCTTTTGAAAGATCATCATTTTCATTCGCTTCGGAATCCGACGTTAGTATGGTGAAGCAATGACATGTTGATCTATCATATTGAGTTATCAATCGAGTTGTGTTTGACGGCATGAAATTGTTGCATTAGGATTAATGGCAGTACAAGTGTTGTATTGCCGCAGACTTTTCCGGTTGGGGTTGTAAATGCACAAAAGTTGTGCAGGAAACGACGTGAAATACAATGAAGTGTTCATAAAATTTTTCGCCGGGGCGCTGCCCCTGACAACCCCGCAAGGAGGCGCTGCCCCCTTGACCACCGTCCGCTGACCGGGCAGCGGAACCCCCGGCTAAGTCTGCAAAGTGTGATCAATCAGCCGAAATTTAATTGTTTATTTAATTATCGGAATTTTAAACTAATAATAAAAGTGTGTTTATTATTATTTATTTGTGGTGATCAGTTATGGCCTTAGTTTATCCTTTATTATTGTTTTGGGATTTTTAAATACGGCCTGCGTGTCGTGCCTCTCTCTCAATCTCTTTATGTAACTTCTTTTCTCATCTCACTCCCTCGTATGTAAAACGAGTTTTCTTATATGTAATGTAATATTATGTTATGAAGAAAAAGGAAGTATTCAATATTAAAGGAGGATAACCTTGGAGATCATGCTTGGAGAAGCTTAGATCGTTATTAGGTTAGCTTAGGTTCTCTCATTGGCTTGAGAGAACAATTGCGTTAGGGGCCATAATTGTATCTTTTTATATGTATGTTGATGCATGTAATTGTATGTTGATGCATGTGAGAGACGTTTTGCATGTTAAGCCGGTGAGATCAAACTAATAACAAAATCCCTCAAAATTAAATATTAAGTTTATGCTTTCCAATTTTTAGCACTCATCAAGACTAGTATCGAGCATTGTAGGTTTCGCCTACGCGAGGTGCATGTTCTATATTAGTAAGGTGTGATGGGATAATTGTAATATCCAATTGCTAAAACAATGGGTCAAACTTAACTAAACAAATTATAATAAGATTATACATGTTTAGAAGCAAGAATTGGGAATGATTCATGTGATGGATCAGAATAAGGAGTTATTCACCCAATTGAAAATATTCGAGAGTTGTATGAGATACAATTGGAAGGAGTTCCTACCTAAATAACTTAGTTTTGTGTAATCAGCTTAACGCTGACTTAAAACAAAGTGAAACATGGATCTCGACCCACTAGAAAGTCTTCCAACGGGATTTTCCGAATCAAATGATGAGGGTCATTTGTTTTGAATAAAATAGTGGGAGCATATCTGATTAAAGGCCTAATTAAATATGTTGTTTTAATGATACTTATATTTTCATATTTCTCTTGTAGATTACCATGACAACAAACACATCGAACAATATTTTGCGATCCATCCTAGATAAGGAAAAATTGTCTGGGACAAATTTCCTGGATTGGCACCGTAATTTGAGGATTGTCCTCAAGCACGATAAGAAGCTGTATGTCTTGGAGACACCAGTTCCTGAGGAGGAACCTCCTAGTTCTGCATCAAAGGCAGAAAGAGATGCTTATAAGAAGCATTTCGATGATGCCAATGAAACCGCTTGCCTCATGCTTGCTACCATGAACTCTGAGTTGCAAAAGCAACACGAGAACATGTCTGCGTTCGATATGATCGGACATCTGAAAATGCTTTATCAAGAGCAAGCAAGAAATGAGAGGTTTCAGGTTTCAAAGTCCCTTTTTAACAGCAAGTTAGCTGAGGGAGCCCCTGTAAGTCCCCATGTACTCAAGATGATTGGGTATGTGGAGAACCTTGACAGATTAGGGTTTCCCCTTGGAAAAGAACTTGCGATTGATCTGATCTTGCAATCGTTGCCAGAGAGCTTCAGTCAGTTTGTCCTGAATTTCAATATGAATGACTTGGACAAAAGCCTTCCAGAACTGCTAGGCATGTTGAGAACTGCTGAGCAGAATATGAAGACAAAAGGGAAATCTATTCTGATGGTCAGTAATGGAAAGAAACAGAACAAGAGGCCCATCAAACAGGGTGGTAGAGGGAAAGGCAAGGAAGTTGCCAAACCCAAACCCACTCCTCCTGTTTTGAAGCCTAGTGGAGGAATAGCAAAGGAGGGAACTTGCTTCCATTGCGGTAAGACCGGACATTGGAAGAGAAATTGCCCAAAGTACCTGGAAGATAAGAAAAATGGAGTAGAGACTTCAAATTCAGGTATTTTTGTTATTGAAATTAATTTATCTACTTCTGCATCATGGGTATTAGATACTGGATGCGGTTCTCACATTTGTACTAATGTGCAGGGGCTAAAAAGGAGTAGAGATTTGGCAAAAGGTGAAGTTGACCTACGAGTTGGCAATGGAGCAAAGGTTGCTGCTTTAGCTGTAGGAACTTATGTTTTAACTTTACCTAGTGGTTTAATAATTCAGTTAGAGAACTGTTATTATGTACCTGCAATTAGCAGGAATATTATTTCTGTTTTTTTTTTGGACAAGTTTGGTTTTTCATTCATAATAAAGAACAATTGTTGCTCCATTTATTTGAATGATATATTCTATGCTACTGCAAAAATGAATAATGGACTATATGTCCTTGATCTTGAAATGTCAATTTATAACATTAATACTAAAAGGTTGAAACCTAATGAGTTGAATCCAACTTACCTTTGGCACTGTCGATTAGGCCACATAAATGAGAAACGCATTTCCAAACTCCATAAAGATGGACTCTTGGACTCTTTTGATTATGAATCATATGAGACATGCAGATCTTGTTTAATTGGAAAGATGACAAAGTCCCCATTCACAGGAAAAGGTGAAAGGGCTAATGATCTCTTGGCACTCATACATACTGATGTATGTGGACCACTGAACATACCAGCCAGAGGAGGTTTTCAGTACTTCATCACTTTTACTGATGACTTCAGTAGATACGGATATGTGTATTTAATGAAACACAAATCTGAGTCCTTTGAAAAGTTCAAGGAATTCAAGAATGAAGTACAAAACCAACTAGGTAAGAATATTAAAGTTCTTCGATCAGATCGAGGCGGTGAATATTTAAGCCTAGAATTTGATGACCATCTAAAAGAGTATGGGATTCTATCCCAACTTACTCCTCCTGGAACACCACAATGGAATGGTGTATCTGAGAGAAGAAATCGAACCTTGTTAGACATGGTCCGATCCATGATGAGTCACGCCGATCTTCCAAACTCCTTTTGGGGACATGCATTATTAACAGCAGCTTACACACTTAACCGTGTTCCATCCAAAAAGGTTGATAAGACACCATATGAGATATGGAGTGGTAAGAAACCACATATGTCTTACATGAAGATTTGGGGTTGCGAAGTTTACGTCAAACGACAAATTTCAACCAAGCTTGAGCCCAAATCTGACAAATGCTTATTTGTGGGGTATCCTAAAGAAACAAGAGGATATTACTTCTACAATCCTTCTGAGGGCAAAGTGTTTGTCGCTCGAACTGGAGTCTTTCTGGAAAGGGATTTTATTTCCAAAGGAAACAGTGGGAGGAAAATAGAGCTTGAAGAAATTCAAGAATCACAAAACATTGAAACACCTATGGAGGAACTAGAGCAGGAAACACAAGTAGTTGTGGAAGAGCAACCTGCTCAAGTAGAACAAGACCAGCGTAGGTCAAGCAGGATACGTCACCAACCTGAGAGATATGAATATCTCATAAGTGATCAGGGTGATGTATTACTCATGGATCAAGATGAGCCTGTGACCTACAAAGAGGCCATAACTGGTCCTGAGTCTGAGAAGTGGCTAGAAGCCATGAAATCTGAAATGGATTCCATGTACACAAACCAGGTTTGGACCTTGGTAGAACCTCCTATAGGAGTTAACCCTATAGGATGCAAGTGGGTCTTCAAGAAGAAGACTGACATGGATGGTAAGGTACATACCTATAAAGCAAGACTGGTTGCAAAAGGCTATAAACAAATTCATGGGGTTGACTATGATGAAACCTTTTCACCAGTTGCAATGCTTAAATCTGTTCGGATTTTACTTGCCATCGCTGCATATCATGATTATGAAATATGGCAGATGGATGTCAAAACTGCTTTCCTTAATGGGAATCTTCTTGAGGATGTGTACATGACACAACCTGAAGGATTTGACATACCACAAGATGCCCAAAAGATATGCAAGTTACAGCGATCAATCTATGGATTGAAGCAAGCTTCCAGAAGCTGGAATCTTCGTTTTGATGAAACCGTAAAACAATATGGATTCATCAAAAATGAAGATGAACCTTGTGTCTACAAGAAGGTTAGTGGGAGCATGATCGTGTTTCTGGTATTATATGTAGATGACATATTACTCATTGGAAACGATGTCCCTACCTTGCAACAAGTGAAGACTTGGTTAGGGAATTGTTTTTCTATGAAAGACCTAGGTGAAGCAGCCTATATATTAGGAATTAGGATCTATAGAGATAGATCACAAAAACTGCTTGGCCTAAGTCAGAGTACATACATAGATAAAGTGTTGAGACGCTTTAATATGCATGATTCCAAGAAAGGATTCATACCTATGCAACATGGTCTGTGTTTATCAAAAACACAATCCCCTTCAACTAAGGAAGAAAGGGATCGCATGAATAAGATTCCATATGCATCTGCAATAGGATCTATCATGTATGCCATGTTATGTACTCGACCAGATGTCTCGTATGCATTAAGTGCAACGAGTAGGTACCAATCTGATCCCGGTGATGCTCACTGGGTAGCTGTCAAGAATATCCTTAAGTACTTGAGAAGGACTAAGGATTCATTCTTGATATATGGAGGTCAGGAAGAGCTTGATGTAATTGGTTACACTGATGCTAGCTTCCAGACAGATAAGGATGATTTTAGATCACAATCTGGTTATGTGTTCTGTCTCAATGGTGGCGCTGTGAGCTGGAAAAGTTCAAAGCAGGAAACAGTTGCTGATTCTACAACTGAGGCCGAGTATATTGCTGCCTCAAATGCAGCAAAGGAAGCTGTTTGGATCAAGAAGTTCATTAGTGAACTTGGCATAGTCCCTAGCATTGTGGATCCCATTGGTTTATATTGTGATAACAATGGTGCTATCGCACAAGCTAAGGAGCCTAGATCTCACCAACGATCCAAACACATACTTAGGCGTTATCACCTCATTCGAGAGATAATCGATCGGGGAGATGTGAAGATATGCAGAGTACCTACACTTGACAATATCGCTGACCCATTAACAAAGCCTCTTGCGCAACAGAAGCATGATGGTCATACTAGATCTATGGGTATTAAGGGTATGCCTAATTGGCTCTAGTGCTAGTGGGAGATTGTTGGTGTAAGCCCTAGAGGCCAATACTTTTTGGTACTTGTATCGGATTATTCGTTTAATAATAAAAGGCATTTCTTTATTATGTTTGTCTTTCAGAATAATAAAGTCCCTAGAATAGTTAGTCTGTTTAATGAAATGTTAAGTGTGACTTAATCATGAGATCCCATTAAACATAAAGACATTATTCTTAAAATATCCGTAGTCAAGCTTTATTGCAAAGTGGGATAACATTAAAGCATTGAGACTATTATGAAGATAGACTGATGATCACATCTCATGGATCATGGATAAAGAGTTATCAAGTCTTGACATAGGTATAAATATTAGGAGTAATATTTATACCGGATTGACCCGCTATGAGAATACTACATAGTATGTTATGCAAAGTGTCATAAGTTATTCTCACGGTGATAATGGTGTATTACCACCCTTCGACCTGAAACCACTATGGACCCTAGATGTAGAGTCGGGTGCTTTATTGCTGATCAAACATTATCCGTAACTGGATGATCATAAAGACAGTTGATGGGCACTCCACGAAGCATGCTGAGGGACATGAGTGTCCTAGATGGAATTTGCCAATCCTGCATAACAGGAGAAATGTCTAAGGGCCCAATATTGAACTGGACAAGGATGACACAGTGTATGCCTTGTGTTCAATATAGACATAGGGGCAAAAGGGTAATTGTACAAACATATATTATCACGAAAAAGGTTTTGTCAGATCACATGACATTTTCGTGACTTGGGTAGCAGTGATGTGTTGCTAGATACCGCTCACTGTTTATTATGTTAAATATATAATTTAATATAATTACCAACGTTACGAAATCCTACAGGGTCACACACATAAGGACAGTTTGATGAGAGATAGAGAAATCAAAGGAACACCGTAAGGTACGGTGCACTTAAGTGAAAAATAGAAATTCAGATAATATAATAATAATTATTGTTATTTTATAATGGTTATAAAATAATAATAAAATAAATATATTTATTATAATAATAGTTATTATAATAATATATAATATTATTATGGATCATGTGAATTGGGCTTTTAGCCCGCAGCCCACAAGAGAGTCTATAAAAAGGAACCCTTGTGATGAAGCTTTTACTTGATGCAATTTCGTTTTTGATTCTCACTCAAATAATTCCGTTCGTAAGCAGCTAGCACTGTGACCGGAAGCTGTTCGTGTGGACTGAGTAGAGGCGTTGCACTTCATCAACGCTTGTGATCGCTGCATCAAAGATCTGAATCGCCACAAAGAGGTAACGATTCTATCACTGACCATGCTCATTCGTAAGGATCACTAAAGGAAAATTTTTGTTTTCCGCTGCGTTTAGATCGCAATTTTCCTTCAATATATATATATATATATATATATATATATATATATATATATATATATATATATATATATATATATATATATATATATATATATATATATATATATATATATATATATATATATATATATATATATAGTCAGGATCAACTTACTTCAAGAGTAAGTCTTTTTAAGTTACTCCATAATCGTAGTCTTTAAATTAGATTCAATCAAATGGTTATATGCATAAATGTTAATTTAACCATCGATTGAATCTAATTTAAAGACTATAATTATGGAGTAAGTTAAAAAGACTCACTCTTGGAGTAAGTTGATCTTGATGTGTATATATATATATATATATATATATATATATATATATATATAATATGTCAAGATCAACTTACTCCAAGAGTGAGTCTTTTTAACTTACTCCATAATTATAGTCTTTAAATTAAATTAAATCAATGGTTAATATATGTCAAGATCAACTTACTCCAAGAGCGAGTCTTTTTAACTTACTCCATAATTATAGTCTTTAAATTAGATTCAATCAATGGTTAATATATATATATATATATATATATATATATATATATATATATATATATATATATATATATATATATATATATATATATATATATATATATATATATATATTTATATATATATATATATATATATATATATATATATATATATATATAAAATATGTCAAGATCAACTTACTCCAAGAGTGAGTCTTTTTGACTTACTCCATAATTATAGTCTTTAAATTAAATTCAATCAATGGTTAATATATGTCAAGATCAACTTACTCCAAGAGCGAGTCTTTTTAACTTACTCCATAATTATAGTCTTTAAATTAGATTCAATCAATGGTTAATATATATATATATATATATATATATATATATATATATATATATATATATATATATATATATATATATATATATATATATATATATATATATATATATGATGAAGTTGCAATATTGTTAAATAGAGAAATGTTAACAACACTCTCTTTTCAACATTGTCTTTAACATTCACTTCTTATTGGGTGATACAGATGTGGGTCCTACTATTTTATGTGACACTCATTTCTAAAGTGAGAGACTCACACATGTTTCATTCAATAAAAAAATGAGTGCTTGAGAGTGTATTAAAAAGTATGAAGTCAAACTTCTTCAACATCATATTTTAATGAAGACAACTATTATGTGCATTTATCAAATGATGAGAAAAAGCATCATGAAGCAATATGACTATGTATCAAGATTGCAACATTATGAAAACTTGCATTCATCTTTATTTATTGAGGTATAAACATGCAATATATATATATATATATATATATATATATATATATATATATATATATATATTGATAAAATAGTGCTCAAAATAATCTCCAAAATTCACTTGAATGCATGATTCATTTGGTTGAAAATATATCACTATTTATAGCTTTAAAATTTTTTATCATACATTTGAAAATTTATTTTTCATATTTGAACCATGTTAAATCACTTTCAAATATAATCCATTGATTGGATAAATCAATAGATATTGCATACGATTGATTCAAATATGTAGACAATTTTTAAAATTTTAAAATTATTTAAACATGCAGTTTTTGATAAATTATTACAGTTTGAATCGTCGTAACAACACTAAAACACACCGTAATTTGCACCCGTCTGAAGCAGTATTTTAATTTTTAAATTCATTTGTTAAGTCGGGTATCCGTTAAAACTGACTTAACAAGGCATGTACAAATTTGAAAAAACAAAATTTTTTTTAACACCTTATGATGCATCTTTTCATAAAACAATTTCTTTTAATTTGACAATTGTTCATGATATTTTTACATAACTTTATCATATTTCATAGAGGTGTTATGCACTTATAAATACATGAAATTTCAAATAAAATTCAACTTCTTCCATTTCAAGTTCACATCATTATAATCATTCAATTTTCAAAACAAGTGTTTGTGTTCTTGAACTTTCATAAAGAATTTTTCTGCATGCATTTCTAAATCAATCCAGAAAAATTCATACAATATTTAAAAATACTTGAGCAACATACTCTATCATTATAAGTTGTTTTTTTTGGAATGGAAGATCAATTATATTAATACATAACTCAAAGTGATAATTGTTCTACAAATTTTATTATTCTTAAAATACTCTTGTTATATTCCTTGTTGTCAAAGATTGATGGAGACAAGAGAGTATAAAGAAAAAAATTGTTTTCTTGTTTTACTTGGGTAATTATTCCTTGTTATCCGAATTGCGGATACAAAAGGTCTGTTGTGAGATTTGTTTTCAATAGGACTTTAAGCTTTTAAAATCCAAGAGGTTGTTCTTGGTGGAGTTGTTGTTAGAAGATTGTAGGATAAATCTTGAGATTAAGTTTGTACAAATATCTAACAATAGTAAAATCTCTTTCGTGTTGAGAAGGTACTAGAGTACTCGGACTATGAGGGGAACCAATATAAATTTCTTGTATTGTTTAGTTTCCGCATTTTACAGTTTTCATTACTTAGTAACTTTAAGTAAAGTAAAATAAAAAACAGATGATAAATCAAAAAAAATCTTAAAGGTCTAATTCACCCCCTTTTAGGCATATCTCAAATTAAAAAAAAAAAAAAAAAAGTGTTCATAACATTCTTCTTATTAAATATCTTCCACTTTAGCCAAAAGCTTAAGGTGAGACATCTTACCTTTTTTTTAAAAAATAGAAAATCATGTGTTTAAATAAAGTATAGCCTAGAGAGGTGCATATTAGTCTAACAAGATAAAAAAAAGTTATGTGTTATGCAGTCTAACCAAAATAAAGAAAGTTTATAATAACTACTACAATAATAGAAGAAGATAGTAATATTTTTTAGGGGTGTGGTGGCACCCTCCCGTTCCTTATAAGATCCACCAACTACTACCTTTCTTGTATCAAGTTATGTCTTTTCTTTTTCTTTTTTAATTTTCAATCTCTTCTTTATTGATCCCTATATAAAATAATCATTCAGATAAGTGAAAACATAACTAAATTTTACAAAATCATTAAATAAAATTAAAACCTCAAAAGCATTACAATCACACTTTAAATTACTTAGAAACAAAATTTAAACCTCCACGTGACATTACAATCTAATTTTAAATCACTTGGATGAATTTAAGAAAATAAAGGATATTAATTTATATATTTTTTAACACAAACAAATAATAATTATCTATAGGTTATACTACTAATTTAGTTGACAATGAAATGTATGATGTGACTTTTAAATTTACTCTCATTGTCTGATCCAATAAAATAGAAAAAAAGTTTGATATAAATAATAGTAAAAATGAGATGCATGATGTGATTTTTGCAGGTCTATAATGTTCAACTAACTATATTTAGCTGATTTTCTATATTTGAAAAATTAATTATACAATTAATAAAATAAAAAATAGTAATATAAATGTTTAAAAGTAGAGAATTTCTTATGGCATCCTATGTGTTTCTACCGCACCATATCAATTTTTACAAATATTCTCTGTTTTCGGACATACATTTCCGAACGCACCCAACACATACTCAAGTAAAGCCATTTCTAAGTGACGCCTTTTTTGTTCAATTTATTCCAGAAATGCATCTCCAGAATAATTTCGTAGTTACATATTTGGAGACACACCAGTATCAGATTAAACACAAAAGTAATTTTTAAAAATAAAATTAACATTCATAACATAAATAAGTATTACATAGACGATTTCAACATAAAATGCAACATTACATTTCAATATCCAGGTGGACGCTTCAAAATCTTCGCAATATCTTTGACCGATCTTGAAACTGCTGCGTCCAACTCGAGCTGAATTTTTTCTTCAAATCGGAAATACGTATTCCATATAGCCCTCGCATATATTTGTGTCTTGAGCTAAAATTTGCTAAAGTCAATATTCCCTCTGTTTTCAATCGACAGTGAACAATGTAACACCCTAAACTCCCCGCATAATTTAATCGAATGATCAGAGTAAAATAATATAACTCAAAAATTAAGGGCATTACTTTCAACGAACACTTGCTCATTTTCAAGACATGTAACATATGAATAGCAATAACATAAACTAATACAAATTTTAATCCAACAAAATAATCTTTATTACGCAACGAAAATTAAATGTTTCAAATATAAAACATGACAGTTCCAAATGACCAAAATATTTGTTTTCGAAAACTGTAAAGGCAACAAAATTTCTTTGACAAAATAACATCAAGCATAAAAGCGTTCCAGAATCCTAATGTTACATATCAGAGGAGATACCAAATAAAGTGAAGCACCTCGTCTTCACCGACCATGACTTCCATACTACTCCTGATTATCTGCATATTACCCACGTGGAGACAACATTCAAACATAAGGGGTGAGATTCTCAAAGTATAAAAGAAGAATATGATATAAATAAGAGTATAAAATCATCAAATAGCTCATCCACCTCACAACGTTCAACAAAAATCACACACATCAACACAAACACCGATAACCACACAAAGTATAATGCAATACAATTATCATAGAATGCAATGAGACGCCAGCTAGACTTAATTTATGTGGTACCAGTTTCGATCTCTGTTTCATGATCACAATTCTCGTCAGAATGTCTATCCAGGTCTCTTACGCCTCACATGGGCACACGACATTTGTGATTTCTCACACCCCACATGGACACACGTATTATCCCAAACTCATGCAACATGTTATACACCTCGACAATAACATACAATGACTCTCATGAAATCAATGTATCACACAACTTTATACCACAATACAACATGTCATAACAACTCAACTACATCATAATCAATAACTAGTGCATTTACAAGTTATGGCACAACAACTCAACAACATCATGTAACATCATATAATATTCAACATATAATAACATCACTCAACATCAACATACGATTATCATTATACAACCATCAATGCCTTAATCGTCATCTTCTAAGTCAACAACACCTAATCGTTATCCTCTATATCATGAATATAATCATCATATAATATTCAACACATAAATACCACCACAGGGTCATCAACACCTAATTATCACCACTTAATCATTAATACATACCTGTATCATCTAATCAACCATACAAAATCATCATTTATAGCAGAACATCATTAGCTCAACATACAATTACACACCTTTCAACATCAATTCATATCATTTAAATTATTTTCAGCAACATGTAACTATTTTTAAATGAAAGCACATTATTTTAGCTTCACGCCACTTCAAACGACACACGGATCAGACACTCGAAGCTCAAGATATGAATTTTTGAAGTTTTCGAAATAAAGTTGCCAGGGGTACTGCGCTAAGCGCGGAAAATGGGGCTAAGCGCCCTCCCTTCTGTCTCTATCATGCCAAGCGCACAAAACGGGGCTAAACGCCCTCTGCAATTTCAGGAAAAAACCCTGCGATAATAACATTTTCCCAACTGCGATATTCTACACTCTTAAACTAGTTTTTATCCCCAATTTCTCATAGATTTTGCCATTATAATCTATACCTAACACATACATTTCAATACAACAATCAAAATACAATAATTCCATGATTCCTAATCCTTATGTTCTAGGATTTTCCAAAACCCCCAAACAACAAACAACCAACATTCACATGGATTCAACCTAACGATTTTCTACCCATATACATACATCATCAACCCTTAAGAGATTAAAGAACCCCACCCTTACCTTGTATTGATGAGTTTTCCTCTTCTCTAATGGATTCTTCCTCTCTTCTTGCCCCAACCTCTCTTCACTTCTTTCCATTTTGCTCTCACTTTTACGTAGAATGAATCTGACTTCTCATTCCCCAACTCCTTACATAGACCTCCAACTATGGTTTACCTTATTTGCTCTCACTCATCCTTCCACAAATATTACAATACCCTCCACACCTTTACACATCTAATTATTTCATTTATTTATCCCACTATATTATTATTAATATTTTTTATCCATCTTGCTAAATAATAATAATAAATCTCACCACTTATATAATTCTACTAATATCCATCTTACACTATAGTTGATAAATACTAATTAATTAAAAATAGGTTAATTAATCATACTTTCTACACCACCAATTCTCTACGCTTTTAGTCACACACCCCTACTAACCCCAAGACTTGTTCTTAAGGTCACCACCCTTACTATAGGTACTCAAACGCACCAAAATGCACAATCGATCACAACAGGAAAACATGGCATTATAAATAGCACTCAAATTTCACAATCTTTTTATTATCTCCGTAAGGTAGGAAATGATGGATTTCGTCTTTGATATCTTCGAGGGAGGTGAAATCGGTGAGCTTAAACATTCGCCCGGAGTGTAGAGCTGGAGAATGAGACATTTGTGACATACCAATAAATGTTTATTTGTGATATTTGAGACATTTTCAGTTTGTGTGAAATATAACATAATAATACCTAAGTTTATAAAAACCATAAATCAATTTGGACCACTCATTAACTAGTATATTGATTTCGGAGATATATCTCCGGAACCACACCTTATTATCTTGTTCTGGAGATGCATCTCTGGAACTTGTCCAAAACAAGTTCCGAAACAGAACCCTACAATATAACCCGTTTTTTCATTTACAAAATAAAAAATGTTGATACAGAGAAGATAAAAAATGCATTAATACACAATATGAACAAAAGGTGAATATATTACAATTAATTTATATTGAGGCATAATTACATACAATTATTTGTCTGGTTAAATAAGAAATTAAAATGAATCGAAACATATGTCGCTGACTAAATCAATAGGTGGCATCCCCTTGGACTTTTGTGCATTTGATTCTTTCAATGTTGTTCAATTTATCGAATTCTTATATTCTTTCCATAAAATGATTCGCCCAAGTCCATTTGTATTGAAAGTGCTCGTTTTAGTGCGATCTTTGACCTTTTTTGTTCTGATTCGCTCCATTGTTCTCTTATTATATTACCTGAAAACAAACATAGGAGACAAAAATGCATAAAAACAAACTAGAATTATTAAAACACACATGAAATCAAAAAAGAAACCATGATGCATTTACCGCTTATTAGACAACCAGGTACATGTACAATGTTTCACCAAGAAGTGGTCGAATGAGTACTAGATATGTAGCCAAGGTTTTCTTCAATGACTAAAACGTCTCTTCGTAATTAGATGTTCGTTCGAATTTCACCTTCTTTTCTCAACAATCTTTAGAAAGGCAAAACATTATAGGCAGATTTTGAAATTAACCTGTTCAAAGCAATCAACAAACCATTTAACTTTTGGGCCTCCTTCGTCAAAGCCAACACGCTCATTCATATCACTTCTTTGCACTTGTCAGGGTTTCCTTCAATTCCCCGCTCATTCAGGTAGAAGCCTAAGAACTTTTTGGCTCTTACCCCGAAGATGCACTTCTCTAGATTGAGTCTTATGTTATACTTCCTGATGTTCAATGCATTTTGATGCACTTTCTTATACTATTGTACTTAGACAACTCTATAATTTAATATATTAGTTTTACTATTTTAGTGTGTTTTTATATTTAAGTTTATTTTTGGTTTTATTTTGTTTTCACACTTTATTTTCAACTTAAACTGTTATTTGATATATGTTCATTGTGTAGATCATAACTTGAGCTACAAGAATCAAATTGACACGTTCTAATATGCGTTGGAAAGGTAAGAGAAAGAGATACAAGTTTTAGGTTGAAGTTAAAAGCTGATTCAGAGTAAAGAAGAGTCTAATAATTCATTGAAGTTCCATACTTAATTAAAATAGTTAGTTTGAGCCGATTTTTGTAATTTTTGGGTTGGTTTCCACAAAGGCCTGAATTCTCGTTTTGTTATATTAGAAATGCGCTGCTACAGTAGAGCCTATTATAATTTTAGGAAAAGATAACACGTTTTGTACGAACCTATGGAAAACTAATCACAAAGGATTGACCTACTGATTTATGTTTCCGCTAATACTTTGAGGTTTTATATTTTCAATCCAATTTATTTTCCCTTTCAATATTCTTGTATATAATTTGTATACTTAATTTCAAATTATATAGATTCATCGTTTGTGGTTTATTTTCAACTTAAACTATTATTTGCATGCTTAATTCAAATTATATAGATTCATGTTGATTTTTTCCCGATTGGTTTATGTTTCCTACCGCAAACACGAGAATGTCCTTAAGGATGAGCTATTTGACCCGCTCCCACAAACGATGTCATTGTTTCATTATGGAAACAAAATTAAATGTAGGTTCAAGATGAAGGATCCTAAACCAGTGGTGCTGATCTCTAATACGAAGTCACGAAGGTGGTATGTAAGGTTTACACTTAAATGCCTAAGTTATTTCAATATTCAAGATGAATGTAATGAAAAGTGAAGATCGGAAAAACATATATTTTATTTCGTATGATGTAACTTACATACCTTGAATCATGTGAAATAGATTGACATAAATCTTAACCTTAACTATTTGCGTCTTTGATCGATCTAGAACATTTTGGTTTTCGCTGAAATTATGAGTCTAAAAAGACTATTAATTAATGAAAAAATATATTTCAAAAAATAAATTGTATATTTACCTCATAAACTATTTTTACCAAATAAATATATAGCATGAGTCATATAATCCATGTCTTTTTTTTTTCTTCCTTACATATATATTGCACAAAAATGCTGATTTAAGTTGTTTTGTTAAACAAGCCAATCCTATTCCTATCCGCGCTGTTGAAGCGAAGATGATGAGTATCGGTATCATGGCTCTCCCACTCGTCATCTCCGTTTTCAAACCCCTCACCACCACCACCCGCCTCCACTCCTCACTCTTACGCCGCCGCCGTTTCACTACTTCTACTCTCACTGCCTCCGCCACAACCACTTCCCAACAACCTTCACCTTCACATTCAACTTCTCTCTCCTCTCAACACTCTTCATCATCTTCCACTTCTACGCTCCCCAATCACAACCTCTCTTCCCTCACTTTCCAGCAAGCCATTCAGCGCCTTCAGGTCTCACCATTCAACAATTCCACTTCACCTATTGTTTAATTTTTATTTTAATTCATAATTTGCATCAAATTTTGTGTTTGCAAATTGGTCAATTTTCTTTCCAGTTTGAAAAACTATTTTTTTTTTGTCGTTGTCGCAGGAATATTGGGCTTCTGTTGGATGTTCCATAATGCAATGCAGCAACACTGAGGTAACTAGCTTCCCGCACCATTTTGAGCTTTTTAACCCTTGAATTCTGTTTTCTTTTCTCTGTTTTTGATACTTGTATCTGCAATTGAGTAATTAAATTAAACTGCAACTGATAACTCATAGCATTTTGTTTGGAAGTTCTTAATGTGCTATAAGAGGAGTGGCTTTTAATTTTGGTCTGCAAAAGCTGTTTTAAATAAGTTACTATTAATATGTTGGTTGGATTTACTAATTTATACTAGGGCAATAATTGTTTTTGATATATTTTTCTTTTGGTTATATTGAGCAGGTTGGAGCCGGGACTATGAATCCTCTTACATATTTAAGAGTTCTCGGTCCAGAACCATGGAATGTTGCGTAAGTATGTTTTAGATGTAAGTTCATCGGTTTGTTTTTGCATCGATTTTCTAAAAAATATTTATTTGGTTCAAAATTGAACACTTTTCCTAGGATAAAGTTTTGGAAATGAATGGATTTTTCCTATCCTTCTTAGTAAATAGACTAAAAGTTAGAAGAGTTGTGATGATAAGAAGATATCTTATAATATCTTCAAGGGTATCATATTATCTTTTAGACTTAGTGTCTATGTTTCTTAGTTCTTGATTTGTTTCCCTATTTGTTGGAATTAGAAGTCTGGCATTAGTAGTGTTAGGGTTTTGGATTTGAAATTCAGTGTTTGTTTTTCCTGACGAAAGGTATGTGGAACCTAGCGTCCGCCCCGATGATAGTCGATATGGAGAAAACCCAAATAGGCTCCAAAAACACACTCAATTTCAGGTTATCTTTGATTTTATGTTTAAGTTCAGCATTTAAATTTCTTATATTTCCTCTCCAGGATAACTTACTACCATTTCTATAATTGCTTTATTGGTTGCTTCTAAACTCAGGTAATTTTGAAGCCTGATCCTGGAAATTCACAGGACCTTTTTATCCGCAGCCTTTCAGCTTTAGGTAGTAATTAGCTTTAATATTCTCTGAATCACCCGAAATAGGCTATATTGTTCTGTTATATTATTGCTGTTTTAAGTTTAATTTATGATTATTTCAGTGCACAACACTTTTAGATACCGTATTCCCTGGTCCTAAGCTGTCCTTCTTCATCGCTTTAATACACTCCTCTGCACTAACAAAATGAGATTCCTCATATAACCTCCTACTACTGACGACAGAAAATCCTCACAGGCTCGTCAATATTTTGAGCCACTAACTGTCATGTTAAAAGAGAAATATGATAGGTAGGGATATAAAACAAACAGATATATTTTATTCTTTGTCATGCTCAGTCATGTATTCACCTATTGTATAATATATACACCACAAAGCAATTTAGTCTTGTTTTATGGACCAGTCACTGTTTACATTCACAAGTCAGAAGCCTCTCCTATTACTGATTTATGGACCAGTTTTGTTTTCAAATGATTGCCTGAGCCCTAAGAGCTTAAGAGGCCTAAACCCTGCCAAGCATTAAAACATGGGCAACCCTCTTTGCCCAATTTCTAAAAAGACAAGAAACAACTGCAATAACATTTTAAAAAAGGACCGGCTGTCTAACATTATCCATGTCTTGTAGAAGAAAAAGAGAATTATAATCTGTAAATTGCAAATGCCACACTTCCTCTCTCTCATCCTACATAATGACTTGCATCTTGAAACTTGCTTGGAACCTTTTGTTGGCTAGTGACTCAAAACATCAGCCACCAAAGTTATCAGGAAAGGTGATAAAGGGCCTCCATGCCTCACACCTTGCTCCCATTGAAACCAAATTACTTGTATATCATGATTATTGCTAACATTATAAAGCAAATTTAGTTTAATTAGTTACTCAAAATTTATAAAGCAAATTTAGTTTAATTAGTTACTTAAAATGGAAAAGAAAACGACAAGAGTATTTTGCAGTTCTTTCTATACATTATTATTTACGTGATTTTAGAACTATTAGTCTGACTCGTGGAATTTCTCTTTGATAGGTATTGACGTTACTGCTCATGATATACGATTTGTAGAGGACAATTGGGAGAGCCCGGTAATATTCTGTTTTAATTTATAACCGTGCTTACTGAAATGCAATTTAAAGTTTTTAAATTTTGTGCTGGTAACGTTGTCATCTACATATCGATATGTTAATTAAAAGTGTATATAGGTTCTTGGTGCATGGGGTTTGGGATGGGAAATCTGGATGGATGGAATGGAGATTACTCAGTTCACCTACTTTCAGCAGGTATGTTTTGTTGCTCAGAGTAAATATCAGTACTTACACACAGGGCCTAATATTTACCAGAGAGAAGAAAAAATAAAAAGTGGTGGAGTTCAACACTCCGTACTTAACAATGGCAGAGACTTTTTCTAAGAGAGAGAAGAGAACACAATCTTTTGGTTATCATGTTTTCGTTACATCTTACCTTTTTTGGGCTGTTCAATTCCATTTTCAATTATTGAAATAGAAAAGAAACCTTTTTGAGTGGTTCTCTGCTATACCATTTTGTATATTTTAATTGTGCTTTCCTTCCAGGCTGGAAGTCTCCAGTTATCACCAGTATCGGTAGAAATAACTTATGGCCTGGAGCGTATCCTCATGTTACTGCAGGTCAGTTGACTGATTTTCTTTTTGAGTAAACATCAAGTTGGTCGTTCAAAGTTTTACTTGCCACTGCATTAGTCATCCAAAAACTTTGGTAACCAATTTAGTTCCTAAAGGTCTAGATTGTCACCATATTCATCCTTATGAAGGACTAATGTGATGATATATAAATTTAACAGATCGGGTGACCAGTGAAATTTTTGAGGGGGACTAATTTGGTGACAATTTGGAGGACCAACTTGAGGGTTTACTATTTTTCTTCATGCACTCTATCTGTATCATCCATTAAATAACTTTCTAAAGTTTCATATGTTTTGTAATAGGGAGTTGATCACTTCAAAAAGATCAAATATTCTGATGGAATTACTTATGGAGAGCTATTCTTGGAGAACGAGTACTTTTTTATTCTGTCTACTGGTTTTTGGATTGCATTTGATTTTATTTTCTTTATGGTGAAATAGTGTTTGGAGTTGCCATCAATGTTACATTTTCCCTTCCAATTTTTCTTCAATTTGACATTTTCTTTTATAACACAAAATTAAACGAGAGGAAAATATTTCGAGTCTGATGACCGTTCTTTTGGCCTAAAACGAGAAAGTACATAGAAGGATACACCAACAACAACCGAGCCTTATTCCATTAAATGGGGTCGGCTACATGAGTCAACTTCCGCCATACTGTTCTATCCAGGACCATACTCTATCCAAATTGTTAATCTTGAGATCTGTCTTAATAAGTTCTCTTATAATTTTTCTAGGTCTTCCTACCTCTTGCTATTTAACTCCTCTCGATCTGATTTACTCTCATTACCACAAAATTTATAGGTCTTCTCTCTACATGTCCAAACCACCGAAGTCTATTTTCCATCATGTTTTCTACAAGAATGCATTATCCTTCACTGAACTTTGCTTTCACTAAGTTGATTGAAAATATTTTTTTCCAAAGTACTATAATTGCCTTTTTAAGTTCCGTTATCCTTTTATGTGTCTATGACATAGAAGGATTATGGAAATTAAAAGTCAACTATAGTACTTTAAAAGAAGAAATTACTTTCAATCAATTGAAGGATAATGCATCGGGGTAGCCAAACCGTTGGAAAGCAAACAAAACAAAATTGAACACATCAGGGCAAGAGAGCCATAGTTTATGGAAAGGGCAGAAGAGAGGAAGAAATTGACAAATCTGATCGTCTTTAGGGCACTCTGTGTACCGGCAGTGCTTTTGTTTGATTCTTAAAGCTATTAATCTATTATGTGTGTTTTGTTAACTTAACTGCATTGTCCAATGATGCTGACAGTCTTTTGTTTTCTATTCTAGAAAGGAAATGAGTGCATATTATTTGGAGCATGCTAGTGTTGATCATCTTCAAAAACATTTTGATTTCTTTGAGGAGGAATCTCGTCGTTTACTTTCTTCAGGCCTTGCAATCCCTGCGTATGTTTATGCCATTTTAGATATTAACATCATATTTCTTAGCATCAGTCTTTTTAATGTGCTTTCTCTTTGTCCACTGTCTTTACTTCTGACATGTGTTTTATGACTACATGCTAGGTATGATCAGCTTCTGAAAACGTCTCATACTTTTAATATTTTAGACTCCAGAGGCTTTGTTGGAGTAACAGAGCGTGCTCGTTATTTTGGTCGCATGCGTAGGTATTGATTGTTGCCTGATTTGTAATATGTAACTTGGAAACATGTAGGATCTTTGTATGTAATTGCATCACTTTGATAGTTTGATATAATCTGAATATTTTCTTCATCTAGAAAAAAGATATAATCTTTATCTTGATTGAATATTACTGTTATCTCTTGCAATAGTCATCTGCAAGTCTTATTATGTGTTACAATTCAATAAGACATGGACAAATACAAGGAGTTTTCAATGAAGGCAGTTGCCCACCCCAAAATTGCAATTACAATCCCTTAATCACTGCATTTGTTGCGATGTGTCTTGATTTTTCAGCATTTCATGATGTTTTTCCTTCATCTTCGTTTTCCTTAGTTTAGCTCGCCAGTGTGCCCAACTATGGTTGAAGACCAGGGAGATGCTTGGCTACCCCCTTGGTTTCATTTCCGAACCTGATCATTCTGTAATGCCAAAGGATGTTTTGGAGGCTGCATGTGAAAAGGTTAGTTTGCATACATGGGTCACTTAGTCACCTTATCTTACATTAAACTTTGATGCTGCTAAAGTTTTGGAAATGATATTGCTGCTTTTCTTAAACAGTTTTATCTCAATTTTATCTTGATTCATTCAATAATCTTCCATATTTTTGGTCAAGTGTCAGCAAAAAGTACATAGATGCTCGGCCCTTCACCTTACAGTTTAAGTTTCTACGGAAGTTGGTACTGGTCGTTGGAATGTTATCCGAGTCTTTATGAAAATTTGGTTTGGACTTTGGAGTTCACTCCTTGCATGCATCTTAATAAAATTTTTGCACAAAATTTGCATTAGGTTTATTTCCACCAGAGATTGACACAATCTTTGCGATTTCACATAAAAACTTGAGATTTAAATGCTCGTCATGAATCAATACTATATGCATATATATTTTTCAAAAGCAAAAAAGTTAAAGTGAATCAGTACTATCAATTGTAACATTTATTAAAAAATTTATCTTCAACTAAAACAATGCTATTTTTTGAGGCTTGTTTCTGGCGATGTCCAAGCCATGACTACCTGATTTTAAACTATCGGTGTGGTATTAATGCAGATTTAATTAAATTTTTGGGTTGGTATTGAACTTCTCAGATATCAATATATGAAAAAGCTAGCCTAAACATTACCTCTGCAAACATGTCTGCAAATTGGAATCATATAGTTAAAAAAATGAATTCTTTCACATCTTCAATAGCAATATTGTAAACATTTACATGTATGTATCCATGCTTTAAAGAACACTGCTGTCTTGTATTTCACATGACAATTACGTGGATGTTTGTTTGATTTTTAATTCAAAACAAACTTATAGACATGACAGTGGTTAAATCAGAATTAAGTTTAGCTTGAGTACGTGTTTCATTATAGATTGACGTCTGACTTTTATTTATAAATTACTGTAAAATTCTAGCTTTTCTTTGGTTTCAGGTGCATGATCATGCAAGATCATTTGTTCTTGAAATTGGAACTGAAGAAATGCCACCTCATGATGTTGTTGATGCAAGCAAGCAAGTATAACTCATGTTCATCTGATTAAAATCATGATATATTTTACCTCTAGTTTATCATTTGTGGAGCTTCTCTTCATTGACAATTATATTTTCACCTTTTTTTAAATTTCTGTTTTAGATTTCAAGCATTTTTCTGCGATACAGACTGTTTCAACCATTCACTATTCAATATACTATTATCGCTTATTATGTTTTTTTTATAAATATTGTTATCCTCCATCATTGTTCAATATTGATTCTACTCTGCTGATTATTGTAGCTGAAAGATTTACTGGTGCAATTACTGGATCGACGGAGGTTAAAGCATGGTGAAGTGCAGGTTTTTGGCACTGCACGGAGACTAGTGGTGTGTGAATATATTTCTTGAGCACAATTGTTGTTTGTATATGCTATTTGTTTTTGTAATAGTTGATCGCAAAAAAAACAAACAAATATAAGTATAAAAAAACACAATCGATGAAAGTGATGCATTACCATTTAACACTTGCAGGTTTGTAGATAAGGAAATCAATTTGAAATCTTGCGAAATTAAAGTATTAGGAGTTTTTCTTTTTGTAGTACATTGTACAATGTGTGAGCATATATACTATGATAGGAAAATTAAGGCACTAGATTTGTGTGTAGTTTTAATTACAAATCCCTATATTTGTCAAAAAAAAATTACAAATCCATATTCCAACTTCTGAATGCTGATTCATGGCCAACTGAGGAAGGCTTTACTTTCACAAATGAAAAGTACTATTTGTTACGAAGGCCAAATAAAAGAAATGCAAGAATTACACGAACCCCCACCCCTGTTTCAGTAAAAGCCGAATTCATGTTTTTTACTAACTAACTATTTTGCCCTTTGTGTATTTCGTTTCTTACTAAATAGCACGCCTCTTCACAAATTCATTCCAACAATCAAAGCTGCTTCTATGATTTAGGTCTTGTGTTTGCATGGTAGACACTGACATATACTAGAATCAACTCAAATAACTTGTTAAAGAGACATATGCTTCACATTATGCCATAAATTAGGTAGAAATAAATGATTAATTATCTCAATAACTTAGAGAACAATGTGAGAAATGTTTCAAAAAAGTTGATCCTTGATTATGTGTTTTTTGTTATATTGTAGTTTCCTTTAGAAGGATATTATCATATATTTTGCATTTGACTTTCACATAAATCAGCTAGAAATAAATGATTAATTATCTCAATAACTAGGAGAACATTGTGAGAAATGCTTCAAAAAAGTTGATCCTTGATTATGTGTTTTTTGTTATATTGCAGTTTCTTTTAGGAGGATATTATCATATATTTTGCATTTGACTTTCAAAGTTATATATTTTTGAAAAAATGAATTCAACAGTTTACTGGTTTTTCTCTGTATTAATAGAGTCTCATACTCTAAAGGGTGTCTCTTTGCCTGGAAATTTGCCACGTGCATATGATTTTGTTTATGGGACTTCTCAAGCATTTTTAATTTTTGTTTCCAGATGTCAGGAAAGATCCTTGATTTTCACCTAATTTGTACCAACTCATTTTAAGCTCCTAGTTAGATTAGTTGATAAAATCATTAATTCTATAATTGAAATAGATATGCTTTGCAGTTCATACATTATATTTCAAGTATTGGATCACATAAGAAATGATTATATTAATATTTGTTCCCTGTTGTGAAATCCACAGGTTTCTGTTGAAAATCTTTTCACGAAACAAACAGAGCAGGAGGTTGAGGTTCGAGGTCCTCCTGTTTCAAAAGCATTTGATCAGGAAGGAAATCCAACAAAGGTTTAATTTGTGCTTTTGATTTTTAATATCATACCCTGTATTGTGGTTGAAGTATGTATCTTTAATTTTGTTTTCTTATGTCAGGCCGCTGAGGGTTTTTCCCGTAAATACGCTGTTCCACTGGACTTGGTATACAAAAAGGTTGATGGTTAGTATCCAGAGCCAAACCACATATTTAGTTGGTTTGGATGTGTTTACTTTTTGTCCTACACATCAAACCATTGTTTTTTTATTGTTGATTTTCATTGTACACAACCTGCAACTGGAGAAGAGCTGAATGTTACGTAATACAGATATTAAATATAGTAAATAACTATGCTACAATCACAAACTGTCACTTCCAGTGTAACTGGTTTCAGGGAAACTACTCATCAGGCCAAATATTCAGCTTATATACGATATATTTTTTAAAACTTGTACCCTGCTTGTTTGTACTTTGTACCACCTCTTACATTGTTCTTTATTGAAACAAAAAGGACCGAGTTGTATTGCCAACCTCTAATTGATCCTGTAGAAAAACATTGGACTTGATGAGTTGCTGCTTTGTATAAAATAAACTTATTGTTGGAGCTTTCAACTTGATTTTCAAGAACTGTAATTTAATTTGTGTAACTCGTCAAATTTCCTGTTAATATGCTGCTATACCATGAGCCAACTCTAAAAGTTATTTCAATATGATTTCTTGATATTGCAGGGAAAACAGAATATGTATATGCTCGAATCAAAGAGTCTTCCAGACATGCTGTGGAGGTTTTCTATTCTTTATTTTTGATATCAAGCCATTTTAAGTTTTTTTTTTTTGTTCTTAACAGTAAGTTATTTTTAAAAGGTCAATACAGAATGGGAGTTTGGTATTTATTTCTTGTAGGTGCTTGTTTGAACATTTGAATCCTGGACCAAAATCAAATAAGCTATTATATTAACCAAAAATTTAAAATCTGGACCAGTCACTGAACCAGTAAAGTCACTTGTTGGGCTGTCTCTCTAAAGTGATGCCCTTGCATGTCATTCTTGATTAAGAAAATGGTTAAATATGTTTAGTCCATGTAAAACCACATTTTTTGGGAATAAAAGTTTTTGTTAAAAGTTTTCACCCATTTTGTGAATAAAATTTGCTTAGGGAATAAATTTGAAAGGTTGTGATCTTTTAGGGACTAAGCATTTAACAAAAACAATATTAACATCACATTTTACATTCTCGAAAAGTTATCATATTATGTCTTGTAAGATGAAAAATGCTGAAAAATTAAAATTGGTTCTTCGCCACTTGTTTTGGAGCGTTTTTTACTAGCTCTACACTGATTCTGACTAGCTTTGATATCACTTAGATTTTTGGTCAAATGGATTAGACACTTAAGTGGTACTTAATTCAATTTAAATTTAACCAGTTGAACCAGTCCTGTCCAATTATGATCATAGAAATTCTTTTGCTAATACACATTCTAAGATGAGAGATACCTGAGTTTTAAGATGTGAACACACTGTGTCATTTATGGTTGTTTATTTCTTTGTGCTTCTTGCACCCTTTTTGAAGAAAAATGCTAATGCTGCTGATTTATTTTACTCTTGTTAGGTTTTATCTGAAGAATTGCCTGCTACTATTGCGAAAATTTCATTTCCAAAGACAATGCGTTGGAATTCACAGGTATGCTAGCTTTTTAAGTGTGTTTCTGTATGCTATTTGACTCTATCTTCAGAGATGTCACCGAACAACAAAAGACATATAGCATGTTATGAACCAACTCTCCCGAAAGCTGTTAGGCGAAAGCATGAGAATGACTTTTTTAACATGCTCCCTAAGCAACAAAAATACATGGATGCAAAATTTGTTTCTGAAATTTACTTATATCTATTTAGAAGAATGAGAGCAACAAGGATTAAGTTTTGATATGTTTCCATACATTAAATGTATAGGTGATGTTTAGCAGGCCTATCCGTTGGATTTTGGCCTTGCATGGTGATGTTGTGGTCCCATTTATGTTTGCTGGGGTAGTGAGGTAATTTAATTTATGGATATTCTCTTTACTTTGTGCTCTCAAAGCATGTATTAGTACTGGACTTTTTGTTTCATATCCATCATTTTATAAGAACGTTATTTCTAAATTTATTTGTAGTCATATTCCTATGTAGAACTGTTTCCTTCTTTTAGGTTTATCAGTTTCCTTTTTATTATCTGCTGTGTGAGTAACTTTTGCCATATTTGTTTATATTGTGCAGTGGAAACTTGTCGTGCGGTCTTCGTAATACTGCATCAGCTGTTGTCCAGGTGCACCCCCAAATGTTTTTTTAGTCAATTGATTATACGTGCTTAATTTTTGACTCTTGGTGCAACTGCAACATATGTCTTTGAGAGAGAGATCTCTGTGTGTATCAATTTTTAAATAATTTAGAAATTGGTTAAAGTGTAGTCTAATAGTCAAATATTTGTATTATAAATAGCATGTTATGCATTAAAGTGGTGTGTGATGATGCATCAATCACGCTTTTGAATTATTTTAAATCTTGTATACTAGATCTACTTCATAATTATTTTAAACCTTGTATACTAGATATACTTCACGAGAACTTTTATTAATTTTAAAGTTGGATTTATAAAAACTTACCAAGAACAAAAAAGTAAAGGTTTTTTATTCACTAGTTGGTGACTAGGATTGATTGATAAATTTACTATTTATTTATTTATTAAAAACTATAAAACTAATGGGTGTAATTGGGTAAGCATACCAATCCTTACATTACAGCCGGTGTCAACTGAGTCCAATTTTGTGTTCATGTCTATGTGTAACAGCTGCGATATTCTTGTTTTATTCTCTATTACGTTCTTTCTTAAGGAGCATCTCTTCCCCTCCTAACTTTTTTTTAATAATCATTGGTTTGCTCTAATACATTTTTTCTTTTATATATAAAACTGCATGCTTAATTTGCAGATAGAAAATGCAGAATCATATTCAGGTACAATGGAAGATGCGGGAATCAATGTTATAGTTGAGGTATAGAGAGATAAGTTTGTTGATATAAAAATTTGTAGATTTTTAAAATATGACTAGATTGGTACTTTATTCAGGACCGTAAGAAAAAAATTGTTGAGCAATCTAATACATTAGCTGAGAGTGTAAATGGTCAAATTCTGATTCCGAAAGGTTTGCTTGACGAGGTTAGTTTTCGATGTTCCATTTGCTCAATATTATTGCATATTTTATTTTCTAAGAATTTTCATTTGTATTTGATTTTAGGTTGTAAATCTTGTAGAGGCACCTATTCCAGTGCTTGGAAAGTTTGAGGAAACCTTCTTAGATCTTCCAAAGGATCTTTTGACTATGGTAAAATAGTTTATTCTGTCACTTCTCTGTTATTTACAGTTTCTGGTCATACCACTTATAAAGAACTAGTCCAATCTGAGAATCAAGTAGTGCACAATTTATTTTTTGGCGAAAAGTAGTGCACAATGACTTGCCTCTAATTAACAATAAATAAAAGCCTAAACAACATTAGTTACTCACAGATGCTGACCAAGGTAAATGCCATACAGAGACTCAACCAAGTTCATGATACAAAAATAAAAATATTAAAATGCCCCTGACTGAAAATACCACAATTAACACCAACATCCAAGTTAAATAAACTAATGTGGTTTTTAGATCTTTCAAATTTTGAAGTAGAGAGAATAGAAGGTAACTATTGTAATCCTGCAGGTTATGCAAAAACACCAGAAATATTTTGCTGTATGCGATACTAATGGACAACTGCTGCCTTACTTTATTGCTGTAAGTTCCTTCTAATTATTTAATCCCCTAGAGTAACTACTCGTTTTGAATTGTTATTTTTTAAGAGACATGATATTTTCTTCTAGGTTGCAAATGGAGCAATTGATGAGACTACAGTGAGG
Source organism: Lathyrus aphaca (assembly GCA_963966055.1). Classification (NCBI taxonomy): domain Eukaryota; kingdom Viridiplantae; phylum Streptophyta; class Magnoliopsida; order Fabales; family Fabaceae; genus Lathyrus; species Lathyrus aphaca. The sequence goes on from OZ014522.1 coordinate 6,835,236, forward strand.
AAAGGAAATGAAGCAGTGCTCAGGTATTCTTATAATCATGTTTATATATAATTTAATGAAAGTGTGTTGTGATGTTACCTTGATGAGTTGTCAAACATTTATTGGTTGTTGCTTTTCCTTGGTTGCCTTTGCCTAAAACTCAAATCTCCTAAAAGATTAATCTATTGGGTAAAGACTCATGAGCGGTTTATCTTTCTAACATGTCCTTTCATGCAAGGCCCCTTTGGGTTTGAAGCATGAACAATAAAAAGGTCCACTCTACTTTGTGACGAAATTTTGGTTTATTTAGAATACCTGGAGTGGCAAGGATCAAACCCTTGTCTACGTATTCAAAGAGACTGATATCATGTTAAGGAACGACCACTCGAAAAACTTAAGCTATTGGGCCCGGTTAATTATGTATGTTTTGTATCTATGACATACACCAGACACTTGTTGTGTGAACAAACAAGTAATCACTAAAATATATTGATAACTGGGAAATAAGAAAGAATCAGAGTAATCTACTTATTAATTTTCAAAAAGTTTCTTACTTCCAATTTATTTAAAATGAATTTTATAGATAATGAGATCTAGCCTCAACCTATCTGCCTGTTGGATCCAACTCTTTCATGGGATCTACACATTAACCGCACAATTTAATTTTCTTTGCAGAGCTCGCTATGAAGATGCTAAGTTCTTTTATGAGATGGACACTCGTAAAAGGTTTTCAGAATTTCGAGAGCAACTGAAAAATATTCTCTTTCATGTAAGTTGTACATTAAAGTTTTTGATAAATGATTGGTGATAGCATTTATCCTTTACTAGTGTTTATAAATCCTTTTCTAGTTTTATTTTCTTGTAAATGAGGTAAAAATAACATCTCATATTGATGTTGAAAATAAACAAGGGAAAGGGTTAGAGCCATTGAGAATGATACTATTTGTGGGTTTTTTTACCTTTAAAATATTTTATCACGAGGTAATTGTGGAAAGTAAAAGAAAATAAGGATAAAGGTTAGAGACTTTACTTTAGAGAATAATACTAATGAGTGAAAGATGTTGAAAATACAGTGCGTAGCCTTCAATATTGGTTTTTTATTTTGGTCACATGGAATGGAACAGGAGAAACTTGGAACCATGCTGGATAAAATGACTCGTGTTGAAAACATGGTTACTAAGCTAAGTTGCATAATGGATATCAATGTAGATCTGCAACAAATTATCCGGGAAGCTGCTTCACTTGCCATGTCTGACCTTGCCACATCAGTTGTCACTGAGTTTACAGCACTTTCAGGAGTAATGGGGCGTCACTATGCCCTTCGAGATGGATACTCAGAGCAGGTTGTTCTATTTGCCATGCCTGACCTTGCCACATCAGTTTCATGGACCTTGCAGTCGAAGTACTGCATCTTATTCGGTTACTAACTACTCATTATCTTGCAATTTGCTTCTTCTTTTCCTTGTCACTTTAAATCTTGCAGATTGCAGAAGCCTTGTTTGAGATCACACTTCCTAGATTTTCTGGGGACATACTTCCTAATAGCGATGCTGGCATAGTGTTGGCAATTGCTGATAGGTGAAACTGGTTTCTTGATATGAATCTTTTCCTGCTTATTCTAGTAATAGTTGTATCTGATACAGAACTCAGCCTAAATTGTCCTGACTGTGTCTAACAACATGGATTTACATCTAATATGATGTGATAAACGTCTGCAGATTAGATAGTCTGGTAGGTTTATTCACTGCTGGCTGTCAACCTAGTTCCACAAATGATCCATTTGGCCTGCGACGAATTTCATATGGTCTTGTAAGTATAGCATAGCATTCTATCCTCTAAATTAATTCATGTTCTGTTATTTTTTCTTAGAACTTGTTTTCCGTAAGAAAACCGAATTATAGTCTGACACTCTGTACTGTATTCTTCAGGTGCAATTGTTGGTGGAAAAGAATAAAAACCTAGATTTTAAAGAGGCTCTGGAACTTGCCGCAGATGTCCAGCCAATTAAAGTAAATCCTCAAGTAATAGACGACGTAAGTTCCTTCCTCTTGTATAAATTTCAATTTACAGTTCCTTTTGTTATCGTTAGTTACATCTATTATGGGATTGAAAGCTGATGGGAACTCATTGTTTAGGTACGTCAATTTGTCACTCGAAGATTAGAGCAATTTCTGGTATGTCTTATGTTCTATATAATTAATTCTTTGCTTGACTATAATTATGAGACATTTCATATTATTACCATCTTTTAATTGAACGAATGTTCTCTGTACCTCAACTCAACAGTAAATTGTATAGCAAAATTAACTTATCTAAAATTTCACGTTGTTACCATCTTTTCGATGATTGCTTATACATAAACCTGATGAAGTTTAATCCCACACTCCAAGGTCTTATTAACTTAATCATCAATTTAACGTATTGGAGGGGGTACTACTAATAGATATCAATAAACTTATACAATACTATCATCAAACAATTAATAAAATCACGACCAATCAATATCAATATACTTATACAATACTATCATCAAACAATTAGTAAAATCACAACTATTTTATTTGCTACTCCTATCATGCCATACAGTATGTCAAAGAGCCCTTAAACCTAAGCATACTTACAAACACAGTTTGCTCCCTAAGTTTCTCCTTAGCTACATCACCCATGACTTTACACATTACTTATTACAAGATATTTAACAAATATTCTATCGTTAATGCTTATGGATATAGACTCTTGTATGATCTGTGGGAAAATATTTTCTTTAGCACTTTTTACCGACGAAGTTAATCTTAGTTACATGTGATTACGTGTGATCACTTTTTTATGTGTATAATGCCTTGCAATATTTTTGATGAAATATACTTTTTGAGAAATGCCAGGTGGTTTGACTATACTGCTGTATTTTGTTAACAGGTGGACAAGGGAGTGAGTGCAGAAATTGTTCGTTCCGTTCTTGCAGAGAGGGCTAACTTTCCCTGTCTAGCAGCAAAATCCGCATATAAAGTAAGCAAACAAACATCTTCCATTTTACTTCATCCTTTGATACTGACATTAGTATAAAGCAAAACCTTTGAATTTTCTGAAGTATTCATGCAATTTTGAGAAAGATTGGGTAATGTCAGATAACCTTAAAAATTCCGACTCTTGAATCAATCAGATGACTATGTGTGTCCAACACTTAATCTTTGAAATCCTGTTTTAGCTAAGAAACTTTTTGAATACGGAAGTCGCCCCCTTTGATGATATTAATAAGATGATAATTAAAAAAATCAGGGCACTCAAAACATTGATGATACTATTTCACCCAAAAATACGTAGAATACACCCGGCTCTTATCACTTAGCGTAGATTTTCACTGTAAAAAGTTTTCTTTATGATTAGCTTCTTTGGGCTTTACACCGATCATTCTTTTTTAGACCTCTTCAGGCCCTAAACTTACTAGCCTTAAAAATCACGTCAATCCCATTGAAATATGGTGTGCTACAAGCAAATATATGCGATAAGAAATACGGTTAACAAGTTAATTCATTTACAAATAGAATCATTTTTAAACTTTAATACTTTTGCAGAGTATTACTAATGATTTTTAATCTGATTGATTTAGATGGAAGAATTATCAAAAGGCGAGCTTTTCCCTAAAGTAGTTGAAGCATACTCTCGACCAACTCGAATTGTCCGAGGAAAGGAAAATGTGCTTCATACAGAGGTATTTATTCTCTTTTTATTTGATCAATTGCAAATGTATAGACAAACTAGATTGTAGTAAATCTAATCCCCTAAAATCATGAGTTATACAAAACAATAGCATAAATCCACAATATTTTGGAATTCATTTATGAATGGTTGCCTTTACTCATTCCAAAACATAACATACATCAAAGCAATAATTTGTGTGGTAATAATGCTAAAAGTGGAGTTTCTAGTTGAATTTCTTGTGGATTTCATTAGCATAGCTAAAATGAATCATGAATTTGTGCACATAATTCTTCATTTCTACATTTTGTTCAACATTTTTTCGACCATAAAAGGCTTGGTATGGACGTAGTAGTATTAATCGTTAAAGAAGCATACACATCTTATGCCTTTATTTGAAATGATGAGAACAAAAGATACAAATTAGTTAGTATTCATGCATTTTATCTATAATTATTGAATGTTTATGTATATGAATAACACTTGTTTTTTTGTGTGCCTATTACATTAGGTGGATGAGACTGCCTTTGATTCAAATGAAGAAAGAGTTTTATGGAAGGCATTTTTGTCGGTTAAAAAGAGTATCAATCCTGGTATTTTCAACATCTCTAGCTTCTGCCTCAATTCCACAAAACGCATGCCAATACCAAACAAACACTTAATGTATTACGATATCTAAATTTTCTTTTCTCTACAGGTCTTGACATCGATGATTTTGTTGAAATTTCATCCCAGCTTGTACAACCACTTGATGATTTCTTTAATAATGTCTTCGTAATGGTGGTATGTTGTTCATATCGCTTTAAATTGCATCTTTAACTACAGGTTAAAATTTTTAATATAAAATATAATAATTCTGATTTTGTTTTTGGTGCAATTTAGGATGATGCCAAGATCAGAAAAAACAGACTAGCTCTGCTAAAAGGAGTTGCTGAACTTCCTAAAGGAATTGCAGACCTTACATTGTTACCAGGATTTTAAAGATTGGCAAACATGTAGATTATTTATTTCCCATCAAATAAACCTCTAAGCATTTTGTCCCAATTTTCTCCCTTTTAGTTTATTTCAATTTTGTATACTAGGTGTTTTATTTAAATTTTTTAGTAGAGTTTTATTTTGATTACTTAAAAAGAGGTGCAACAAATAAACACTTTAGGAGGCCACGAGCGCTGCTCTCGCCCAAACACGATTAACCGTGGAGCACTGATGAGAGTCCAATTGAATGTAAATTTGTGGCTTTGTATTATGTAATTCATTTGTATTCTTTATTTGAGTAATAAAAATTAGTATAAACTTTATTTTATTGCAACACCTATCATTAGTTTTTTGTTTTTCTAATTGACAAAAAATTCACATATTTTTAGAAGTGATTAGAGAGTTCACTCAAAAGGATTCACTTGAAATAACTTTAGCTTAGTTTTGAAAGCATTTCTTAATGAAGATAAAAAAGAAAATGTTTATATGCAACTATCTGAAAGATGTCTTATAGTGATGGTGAATTTTAGTATGCAAGCTTATGAAATATACTTATTGACTCAAACAATCAAACTTTTTGCCTACGGTATTTGTAACTTTAAGTTATTTGAATTTGTAGAGAATATTATGGGTCAATATATACAAAGAGAGAGAATTTGTATAGAATATTATTGATAATGTTTGAGAGAGACTTCAGATATAAAGTTGTTCACCAAATGCAACACCTATTGTAAAAAGAGATATGCTCTAATTTGCAATATGCCTAACATTGCTTTTATGCAATTACACAATCATAGAATTAAAATTCAAGTCAAATCGTTTTTGAAATATCGCTAAAAATATTAAAAGTAGTCAAGCTAACATATCAACCTCAAATACTTTACCATAAAATAATATTTTAAAGACAAAAGTGGTCTAAACAATCAAATAGTTTTGGTTTTTGACCCAAAAAAATCATAGTTATAAACAGTTTAACTATCTTATTTTTGATACACAAATAGTTGAAATAAATTAATAAAACTAAATTCTTCAAACCTTAAAACTAATGTAAAATAATAGATAAACATAAGATCAATAAGACTCGTACACATGAACCCAATAAGACATATTTTTTACATGATAAAGTTACTGAGAGTTTTCACATCCAAAACAGACAAGACGATTTTATTGTTGAAGTGTTAACCTTATAGCTCCACATTTTTTCTGTTGTACCAAAAGCTTGATCCACCGTACCAAAACTTCATTTCGCCACTTCATCACATGTTTCTCGTTCCCTAATGGAACAATCGGATCGTATGACGTCTCTCATCGTTTTCCCACAAAAACCTTCGTCTTTCGCCAAAGACACGTATCACCGACCTTCTTCCCATAGATCATCAACCTTCTTCTCTCAAATCACTAACTTTCTTCTCTCAAATCACTGATCTTCTTCTCGTATATCACCTAGATTTTTTCTCTCGAATCACTGGTTTTCTTCTATCAGATCATCAATCATCTTCTCTTAGATCGCCAATATTCTTATCTAAAAACACTGAGATCTTTCTTGAGCAAATCAGATATCGACCTCTTGAAGCCTTGGTAACGTCGAATGTAACAACCCGAGCCTTCTGCGCTCTCGGCACTATAGCTCAATTGGTAGTGGGAATGGAACGAACATGTGCTTGAACCCCAGGGTACAAGGTTCGATTCCCACGGAAGGCAAAAACTCTACTAGTAAGGGGGTAGAGAAAATTGTGAGGTGGCAGTGTCGGGATTGCCTTGTGGGGGGCCAGGCTGTTACATTGAAGATTACCGGATCTTCCACTCAATGTCACACCATTGTTGCTAACAAAGTTCCAAACCTCCTCTAATAGAGAATGATCCAGCCCTCACAACCTCTTAGTCGGCTCCTAGACAATAAGATATTGCTCATCCAAGGATTGATCGAGGAATGTTCTAAGCCTTACTAATCATCCAACCTATATATGCAACATTTTTGCCAACACCAACCTTCAATAACTTCCTTCACAACCGTTGATGACTGGATACGAGATGCTCCCAAACATTTAACAACTGTAAGCAAACCTAGGCATGAAAGAAGTAATTGACCTTCTTAATAATGTCTACCTGATACAACAAAATTTCCAATCCTTAAATGACAAGATACTTCGAATTTAAAAAAAAACTTTCAATGCGCTCCTCTTATAGCCAACACTACACGCAAGGCGACATCACACGACAACTACAAAATTATACCGCACTCAGCTCTAGTAGATGCAAATTCATCACTCGGAGTAGTTTCGAAGTCAGTAAGTCGTAATCAAAGATGAAGACATCAAAATCCCTCACCCGAATTGAAGGGAAAAATCATGATAACACTCCACCTGAGGCTCACCGGCCCTATAACTCCCGAAAAAGAATCGAAATGACCTAAATCTTTCTTGAAAATACGTGTAATCCTCCTCAAAAATAGAGGATTGAAACTTCATAGTTGTTCGAGGACCAGAACAAACTAGATGCAACAAAGACAACACATATGTATTTAATATTGTACAAACACCACGACCATACCATCATAAGTCTTGATCGAGCATTTGATGTCGAACATACGACCATTCCCTATGAGTCACCCAGGCACTGAGCCAAGTAAAAAAAAAAACACTTGAATTTCACTTTTTTTAAAACAAAAATTAATGTTAGATGGATTAATAGACCATTAAAAATAGGTTAAACTATTGTGTTTCACATAATTTCCAAAAAAAAAATCACATGAAGATTTAATATCTTTAATTGCAAAAAATAACAGCTAGCGACTAATCAATCACAATTACTTATTAACTACATGCATGTTATTATTATTAACAAAGGAAATTATATATATTTTTATTTAAAATTTAAAAGAAAATTGAGAATTTTGGGGGGCCCTGTCCCAAAGATGTTCCGCCACTGCTAAAAAGTACAATAGTAAGTCTTGCATAAATAATCCCATTTTTGTTCTTGCTATAACAACTAACTAGTGAGTGTTATAATCTCATGTCCACTTTTTTCTTTGTCTCAATAGTTGTTTCTCTTGATGCCATAAAACGTCAAGAAACATCAAAATAATTGAAAATGAAGCTTGGTGATAGCAATTGCATAGAAGATGTTTATACTGAACGTGAAAACCAAAAAGCCTAATATTGAACTTCAGCCTCAAAAGGTTTGACCATTACATGTTTTACCATGAAGGTTAAATAATGTTCTCCTCGTATTATAGTTTGAAGGTTGAATTTGTAAAAATAGGGCCATACTTACCTCTGATTTCAACCAACAACTCATCCTATATCACTAATGTGGAGCATTGACTGTGACAAAACCAAAAGAAACATAACACAATAATAATCATAATAGTGATGCATTGAAATTCACAAGTTAATTGATTATTGAGAGGATTAGGAAACCAACAATTCATCTTCACTTGGCAATGTTGTTGGTGCTTTTACTTATCATCTAAGTTTCCGCTTGTGAATTGGGTAATGGGCTAAAGCTTTAGTGAAATGGGTTCAAGCCCAAAACTTATTTTTCTCGATTTTAATTAATTAATATTTAAAATTAAATTAAAATTATTAATTATTAATTTATTATATTAAATAATAAATTATCTAAATTATTATTTTCCCATCATTAAAAATTAGATAATCAAATAGGAGGATAAAAAGTGATGAATTTCTTGCCACATATTTTATTCTAACAGTAAAATGAAAAAAAAACAATAATATGACATATGAAATTGAAAATAAAATAAAATAAAATCAATAATAATAATAATAATAATAATAATAATAATAATAATAATAATAATAATAATAATAATAATAATAATAATAATAATAATAATAATAATAATAATAATAATAATAACAACAACAACAACGTTGAATTCCTCTAAAAAATAATGTATAATAATATAAGGATTAAATATATTTATGGTCCTCCAAAATATCTCAATTTTCGATTTTAGTCCCTCAAAATATTTCCTTTAAAGAATGATCCTCCTATATTTTTTTATCAAAACTTTTGGTCTCTCTTGCAAATTAGCGAAGATTTTTACAACTTAGTGACAAAATTAGCAACGATTTTAGCGATGCTTTATTACTTAGCGATTGAATTAGCGACAATTTTAATATTATGGACCAAAAGTGTAGATGAAAAATTTTAGGAGGATCATTCTTTGAAGGAAATATTTTGAGGGACTAAAAACGAAATTGAGATATTTAAAAGGACCATAAACATATTTAATCCAAAAAATAATAATATGCCAAAACATTACCAACAATAATATTAAAAAAAAGGGACAACTTCTCTACCCACCATAAAAAGTTGGGTAGAGTACATTCAACCAATTAACTCATGCCATGTCATTTTATTATATTTAATGAATTATTTAATAGTTTAAATTTTGTAGATTTCCAATACAATTTACTCTAATTTTCTCAATGGGTAACTCTACCCAACTTTTTGAGATGGGTAAATAAGAATTCACCTAAAAAAATTAAACTAATATGGGTATGCACTTCCCATCATATATAAATAAATACGAGTTAGAAGATTAGGTTCACTCTCTTCTTCTTCTTCCATATCTTAGCCAATTAATCTTTGTTCTTTGTTTCAACATTTATTCCTCAATGTTGTTCAGCTTAATGAACTAAACAGTACAAATTTTGGCCTTCTCAATCTTCTCATGATTCATTATGTCTTGAACCATGACACTTTGAGCATCTTTGAGGGTCTCCCTAGATTCAGTAATCTGATCATTAATGTCATTGAAAGACTTTTTAATCTCTTTAATCTCCTTTTGTAATCTTTGCAAGTTCTTCCAAAGAATGTACATAACACTTCCCACCAGAGGTTGTTTCCGGTTGATGGTAACTATTTCGATGAACCCCTATGTATCAGTAACCACATTAAGGAATTTAAAGTGACTTTTGGTAATTATGTTTTGGCTCTGATACTGGAGACAAAACAAGGCATGATAAGATATACTTGTCTCTTTGACATATAAACAAGTTTTGTCATTCTGAGTGAGCCATCTCAGGTTTGTAATTACCCTATCAATCCTAGAGTAGATAATGCCATTGGATTGCTTATTCGACCAAGTAAAATGGCCACGTATATTTTTTTATTCAAAAGTCTTCTCCATCATTTTAACTAGGTCAGCAAATTCATTCTCATGGACAATTTTCCCTCCTATTTTATTTTGGGCTTGAAGGACCTTGTTAAAGTTGTCGCCCTTCAAGAACCAAAACCCTGTAATACCCTGATGTATTTTCTCGATGTCATTCCAAATACCTCTCCTTTGCTCCAAAGTGTTGAGGGCGTAGATTGTTGCACATTAAGTTTCATGATTACCATTCAAGTTGGAGATGCCAAAGTGTAAAAATTGGGTTGAGCAGGCCATACAAGTCACCTTTATTTTTGTGTCATCCCAAAGAATCCAAATTCTCCCATTGTCATGTTTGTGTCAGCTTTAATTCTTTTCACTCTAGTTTTCAACAGAATAACCAATGTTGATTTCATTTTACTAAGACAAGCTTCAATCTCTATGCATTTACCAGTATTATTTAGCCGTCTAACATTCCAAGCTATAATCATGGTCCAATGTTCTTTTCCACTACATGATCACTCAAAATCCCCAGTGGAGTAAAACCATTCTTACATTGTACCTCTCTCTTAGCACTAGTGGATTCATGCATAACCATATTCCATAATCCCTCTTTGTTCTTGCTACAACAACTAACCACTGAGTGTTATAATCTAATATCTATTTTTTTCTTTGTCTGAATAGTTGCTTCTCTTGAAATGTCAAGAAACATCAAAACAATTGGAAGTGAAACTTGGTGATAATGGTGGCATGGAAAATGTTTATACTAAAAGTGAAAACATGAAAATTTTAATATTACTCTCAACCCCATAAGGTCAAACAATGTTCTCCGTGTATTATAGTTTGAAGGTCGAATTTGTAAAAACAGGATCACACCTACCTCTAATTTCAACCAGTCACTCATCCGATACCGATAACGTGGAACATTGACTATGAAAAAATTAAAATAAATACAAAGCAATAATAATCAATACAATGATGCATTTAAATTCGAATTAAAATAAGTTAATTGAATATTGAGAGGATTAGGAAGCCAACCATTCATTTTCACTTGTCAATATTGCTGGTACTCTACTTATCAAGTTGGAGATGTTAGAGATGCAATATTTTGGTTTCTTCTTTTTGTAATCATGAAATATATGGATCAAGAGGAAATACAAGAGTGTAGAATGTAACACCCCACTTATCCCAGTTTATAAAATAATACTTTCATACGAAAAATAAGAGTTTAAAACAAGTGGAATGCCAAATCAATAGAATAGTCAACAAACTTCTTGATTAAAACAACGGAAAAATGTAATTTGTTCAAATTAAGGCAACATGCCAACATCAACAATAATCCTCAATAATTTTGGTTTATAAAGTTTCCAACAACATGATAAGATACGTAACAAAAATAAACAAAACATCAAAAAGTCCTCATCTCGTGTTACGTATCAGAGTAGTCCTATGACTCGAACAAACAACACGACTTCCACGCACACTCAAGTACCTGGTTTATCTGTACTTCCAAAGAAGCACAGACACAACAACAACAAAGGGGTGAGAAACAAATTCAAATATTAACGGTGCATAAAACACATCAAGGGTAGTTCCTCACACAAATCAACATATACAACAACATTACACCAATAATTATGCAACAATGAAACAACAATAATTATGCAATGTGACTCAACAACAACACAATGCATGTGGTACCAGTTTTGTTCATTCAATCGAACTCGAATAAATCACATACACCCATCCAACAATGATTATCCTACCATTATCCACAACGTAGTACAGATGAACCGCATACGCCCATCCGACAACGATTCATCCCAACAATAATATTTCAATGTATGCATGAGCATGAATATGCATACAACATGTATAACCACCATATTATACATCCACATGATCCATCCAATCACATATGCAACATTAATTCCACACAATCACCAATATAATCTTCACGCGATTGTTGGTAATGCAGAAATTGTGTTTCAAGCTTATATAAGGGGTGACATTGGTGGGCACAGAAGGGCTTGGAAGATCGGCTGGACAAGCTAGTAGGTCATGGGGGATTCTCCTGCAAGATGCAAACGATTTTGTGAGGGACTTAATGCGATTTGCTAGTGATTTGCAATCATAAATGGTCTAATAGCGATATATAACGTGAAGTTTGTGCAAGCATGTTGTTATTCGGATTTGCAGCGATTTGCGGGCGGGATATTCAGATGATGTTCAGTGATTTGCGGCGGTTCTATGGGTTAAACGTTTTCTCTCCTTTATACTGCGAGAGTTTATTTTTGATTTGCTTGGATTTCTTTGTTTGTTTCCAAGCTGAATGTTTTTTTGTTGGATATTAGTTGAATTATTTGGAAACTACAAATTAAAGAAGCTTGAAGATCGATTTTCGGAGATATTGTCTTTGAGTTACCGAAATCGGAACAAAGGGAAAACGAATATTATATTCAAGGCACGTATCACTAGTCCTACATATTGGAAAATTTGAAATTATCATATTTGGAGATTTTATGAGATTCAATCCTTAAAAGGAAAGCTGAAACAAGAACTAACTATGAGAGATTATTATAGGACAATAATCAACGGTTTTATTACCTCAGATTGGGAACAAAATATATTTGCCTTGATGATAAGATACACCCAGTATAAAAACAGGGACACTATAATTAAGCTTATGATCACCATGGTCGGTAATAAAGGTTTAAAGGATTTGTTAGGATATTGTCTCAACAAGACTGATATAAAAACTCATGGGAGGATGAGTTCAAATCATCAACTTATGTTGTCTGATACAAGAATTTTCTTCCTTCTATTACTCTGTGTTTTTGCTCACAAACTCGTTATGGAGAGTCCAAATTCTCATCAACAGAATGACGAAAGGCGATTCAATGTTAACCCTTTCTCCTTTGCTCCTGAAGAATTTCTTGATCTCTGCCTTGTGGGCTCTTTGTTGACCAATAAACAAGTGAGATTCAATGCGCTGAAAGACAAATTAGCTCAACTTTGGCAACCAGGCCAGGGAGTGTCTATCTCTAAAATGGACGAAAATAAGTTTTTATTCTAATTCTACCAGGCGTGGGATTTGGAGAGAGTTTACCAAGGAGGACCGTGGTTGTTTGAGAATTATATTATAGTTTTAAGGAGGTTGAAGTCTGGGGAGGAGCCTCTAACTATACCTCTAAACAAAGTTGAAATTTGGGTGCAGGTTCATCAACTTCCTTTGGTTTCATTGTTGAGGAAATAGGCATCCTTATTGGAAACCATATTGGAAGATTCATTTTGTATGAAGAACGAAATAGTTACAATGCTTGGAGAAAGTACATGAGGATCCAGGTTGCTATCGATGTCCAACACCCTATCAAAAGAAACTGGGCTTTTGAAAGACTAGAAGAAGACCAAATACACGTTATTTTCAAATATGAGAAACTTGGTGTTTTTTGCTTCTTGTGCGGTGTTATCGGTTATTCGGAAAACTTTTTGTCATAAAAAGTTCAATGGTAGCAATAGTGGAGAAGCTAGAGGATGGGGGAACCACATGCAAGCTGAACCGAGTGTTTTCGGAGAACCAGGCGATTCGAACAATGGCTGAGGCCTGGGAGAAATCACAACAGAGGAGGACATGCTTCCGGCAACGAAGAACGTAACAGTCAGTCAAGCGGTCATTATTTAGATGGAGCAACTGAAAGATAACACATTAATGGATTCTTTAAGGACATTAATGGTGAACATATAATGCATGGGAGGGTACTAATTGACAGAGACTTAAATTAAAAAAAATGGTCTTCTTCAAACTAGTTACTAACCAAGCTGAGCAAGGAAAGGGTTCAAAGTGTTGGCCCCCCTTTAACCCAACTATTAATGCTAATGTCCAGGTATTTTTAGAACTGAGAATTAATGAAGCTACAATCAATAATAACTATGTTGAAAAATCATGTGTCGATGCTGAGTTGGCGAACTTACTAGCTGCTAAAGTTGTGGTAAGCAAACGGGACCCTCTCACCTTGTCGAAAGATGCTGAAGACAATGCTTTAATAACTACTTTAAAGCATTTGGAAATTCAAAATTCGAATATGAGATGTGACCAAGTAAAATTGAAACTGCGGATCCCATGGGAGAGAATTATCAAGACAATGTCAAATGCTTTTAACGTATAGACAAAAGCTTTAATTGCTTTGTCGGATGGGTCACCAGCTGTGACAAATAAAATGATAATGGAGAAAAACTTAATAAAGGTTGGTGGAACATTTCCAAACCCCGTGGGAAACATTGTTATCTCCACTAATAACGGTCTGCTGAATAATATAGGGGGAGTAAGGTAATCTTTCAAAAACAAGGAAGCATGATCTTAAAAGGTACTTAATGAAATTCTGGTATGACAGAACCAGATGTCGAACATAATGTCGAGACATCTGATCTGTTACTGTTAGCATGGCAAGGTACATCCAAAGACAATATAGTATTTTGTTATAGCAGATTCTAAATACCCTACATGATGTTTAAACATCTGGTCTAACATTAAGTCAAACACAGAATAATACAATACAGAAAAGAATAAACAACACAATCAAATTTTTAACCCAGTTTGATGCAACCACATCTACTATGGGGGCTACCAAGCCAGGAAGGAAATCCACTATCAGTAGTATAAATTCAAAGACCCTCAGCACACCACTCAGTTTACAATCTTCTCACTTAATCACTACCAGTGCAACTTCTATCTAGGAACTCCTAAATATGAGACACCTCTCCCCCCCCCCCTTAATCACCACAATGATAATAAACTAATAACTCAAAATCAGAAGACACCCTTCCATGATAACCTATTAACCTTGCTTCCAAGCTTCAGTTAAGTACACAATATCTCTTGCTTAACAACTTCGAGAATTACAAAGAAAACAACCCTTAATATTAAATATTTTAGCCTAAGACTGTGGCTAGAACTCAACCCTAATGATACAACTTTTACATCTTTGGTTGGAAGATAAAACTAGGTTACAATACTTCTTTTTATAACTTATTCCCAACTGGATTTGGGCCTTCTAAAATCGCAGCATAGCAACTGCTACAACTATGCAGAAAAATATGCTACAAATAGATCTTTAAAACAATAACTTCCTAAAATATCTCTACATTTAGAAAGTCTATATTTATTCAATATTTGTCTCTAATTCAGATTTAAATCTTCAAGATCTTTAAATCAGCGCCACCTAGGATTGCTTTAAATTCTCTGAATAATCTGCTTTTGTTAAGTTATAATAGAATCTTCAAACCACATATATCAGTTCATGATGTCGAATGAACTATTTAGGACATCTTCTTCAACATGTTGCTATATTTGTTTTACAAAATTGATGCCAATCCTAGAAATACAGAACTAATAATCTCCCCCTTTGGCAAATTTTGGTTAAAACAAATAAATAAAATACAACACATATAACAACAGTAAAACTGAAAAAACAACAACAAAATAATTTCTTCATCATGTCAGGACATGTTGTTTGACATCTTCCTCAACAACCTTCCTCAGCATCAGTGGAAATAGCAGTGGACAAGGAGTAGAAAGTCATGAACTCTTGGCCGAACTAATCCATTACTACCCCCATCCATTCAGGTTCCCAAAAACATTCCTCGCAGGCTGAGAGACACTCCCCCTCAATGAGACCAATGGTGGCATAAGAGAACATATCACTCATTTCTTTATGTAACTTAGAACACAAGTCACAATTGTGTTCATAACTCAGGACACAAGTCATAATGACTGAACTACAACATCCTCCCTGACATCTGAGGTCCATCTCTAAAGCACATCTGGCATATCCATGTGAACCGAACCTCTATCTGAGCAGATGATTGAGCAGATCCTATTTCCCCCTTTTTAGCTAAATATTGGCAAAGACATCCATCACAACACCAAACCCACACAGTACTCACCCATATACAAATAAAACCCATAAGAAGGAAGAAATGTTGAAAACACACACAGGCTGAAGGAGGAGAAACAATATGTATAAATAGCAAGCAATGCCATAGAGATTAACAATCTTTCTTTGAAAGAGGAATCGTTCTTGGTCAATGATCTTTATTATATGAGCAAAAACTTCTACACCAATTAATGTGGGCTGCCCAAATCAGATATTGACCAGCTGACTTTGATCTCCCAAAAAAACCAATAACAAACACGCATGGATAAAGCCCGTGTTTCACATTTTTCTGCCAACGCCGTCCACAATACACCCTTATTTGGCTAAAGAAACACATGTTCTAACATCCTACCACAATCTGTCTGCTAGCAACACTACATGCAAAGTTCACAACCCCTGATGTATTTAATTAATACTGCATATAATAACTTTATCCATATGGTTCCATATTGCTCTTTGGAACACAAGACAACCCTTATTCATATCATATGGAAAGCACAATAATTTTTAACCTTCATCAGAGTGAGCTAGCTTCACACAACTAAGTAAAATATATCAATATGAGAAACAATTTACCATACTTAGTATAACATGTTACAACATGATGTGTGACATCACAAATCCTTATAAGAGACAACCATTTTGAATATGAACGATCAAGGTGCACTTGATATGACATCTTTTTCCCTCCTTTTAATCCTGACATATATTGTCTAGATTACCAAAAAAAATTACTACTCCCCCTTACCTTCACACGTCCAGCTGCACAAAAGTGTAACATTCTCCCCTACCAAGGTGACATGTGCTCCTTTGTACTTTGATGAATGGAAAACATAAGACGCATCTTCATGTCTTCAAGACCTCACTCTTTGTTCAACCCACATGTTGATCACAATCATCCCTTATACCAACATACACATGATTCCCTCTTGGTTTGTTATCATCACAAGCTCCAAAATATCACATCTTGACAAGCTGATCAACTAGCATGACATGTTAATAGGGCTATGTCCCCTTAACAACCTTTTCTTCTGAGCTAGACATTCTAACACAATACTCATCCAATCCTCCAACTTTAACAATATGATTAGTTAAGTATCCACATTCAGACTTTCAAGCAATCACTATCTGATCCACTTTAGTCTTCTCTACACTCTCTTTTCAAGACAAACCTTCTATTTCATCATTCTCCCGTATGATAAGGTAGACTCTAATTAGATACAATGTAGACAATCATCCCAGATAATGTCCTAACACCAATTAGAACATCTTCCATACACCAAGAAATCATCACCATGATTCTTGTTGTGTTCCATCAACTAGAGTTACTATAACATTGTAATCCAAGAACTGAAGACCTTCAACAACACTGTGTCACCAACTTGAATTAGAGCTCCAGACAAAGAGATAAACTTTCATCCACCTTCAGGAAGAACAAAAATTCCTTGAGTCTTCAACTCATCACTCTTCTGCCCAAGAGCAACTTGTTCCAAAACAATCCTCAAGACCAACCAACTACCACACTCTGATTATCTTAATTCTTTGAACTCACTATAGAGATCAACTAGTTGCCACAGTCTGATCACCCCACTTATGAATCCTCATATGAAAGAGCCAATTGCCACACATTGTCTTTTTCACGTTTGTCAAAAATCTCACAAAGATTCCCTGATCTACCGACTAAAATTGATCTTCAAATTACATGTTCCACTTGCTTGCTCTCAAACATACTTCAAATATCTAAGCATGTAATATATTCTTCTTCTTGTAGCTTCAAAAAACTATCAAGAGAACCATATTTTCAAAGCATTCAATTTTTCATTCATGTAGATCATCATATCTTAAACTGATGTGCCACTTCACCCATTGAGATTCTGATGTTAAACTATACGTTAAAACATTATGAGTCAACATCCAGTTGTTGAATTCAACTCAATCTTCTGCCACTTGAAAGAACTTCCTCCCTTAATAGAACATGAGTCTCATACTCTCATAGACTTGAATCAACAACCAAGTTTGAGTAGACAACCTCCATTCTGTTGATTTTGCAGTAATTCCAATAAATCTCACACATTGATAAAAATCTACCAATACTTCTCCAAAGTCCTCAAACCTGCCACTGTCTGAAACTTCAGAAGGAATAATTAAGAACTACACCTCATAGCCATACAAAGGATGACACCTTTCCTTGAGTAAAGCAGTCTACGTAAAGTTCTGATATTGTTATCCATTTTTAACTTTATAATGAACATTATGATCTGCACTTGAATCAAACTTAAGTCATTCCAAGTGATCATCAAAGCAATGATGTCTCCATTTTAAGCAAAGAAACCTTGCCTGAACAATCATGCACACTTAAGTTGATGTTCCAACATCTTCTCAAACATCAGTCTCAGTCACATAAAACTTCACAAACTACTATAGTTCTGAAGATAACCTCCATAGTAATGTACACATACACATACAAAGGAACACAAGGGGATCAACCATCAGAAGTTGATCAAGCTTCCAGGCCAAAAACAGAAACATATGCAGCAGCAGAAAAATCTCAACAAACTTCTCCTTAAGGCTTTAGTATTCAGACTGCCTGACTTGAGATGTCTTCACAGCCAATATAGAAGCTGGTCAACTTATCCCTAATACTCTTGGATGCAACTACATCCACATCAATCAACTACACAAGTTGATACATATCCACAAATTCAATAGTAACACAAACTGTGATAAGGTTATGTCCACCTTTAGCTCACACAATCAAGACTCTTCTAGCTCCACGAGATCATATACATATGAGCAGATGAATCTATAAGATGCCATACAAAAACATAACAACTTGGCCTTCATGTACAAGGAGTCTCTTAGAAGTAATACTCCTTGAAGCTCCGATACTTCACTCCTACATCAAGGACAAAAAAATATGT
Organism: Lathyrus aphaca; assembly: GCA_963966055.1. Lineage (NCBI taxonomy): Eukaryota > Viridiplantae > Streptophyta > Magnoliopsida > Fabales > Fabaceae > Lathyrus > Lathyrus aphaca. The sequence continues at coordinate 6,853,859 of OZ014522.1, forward strand.
CCTCAGGAGAGCATAACAAATTAATCACTCCTTGATCAACACACACATATAAGATAAGTTCCAAAATAAGAACCTTCTCAGACACTCCACCCATATGTCTCCTCTTCTAGATCATGAATAGGTTCCAAACACATATGATTCAATCACATTAGTTTAGCCCTCAAAGCATCTATTAAACCATTCCTTTAGACGACAAAATTCTGATGTGATGTTCTTCCAAGGAACACATCAAGAGATTAACAGACTGGAGATAAGTCTATTAAAAAGTTTTTATGCTTTCTTCAGATATCTTTACACCAACTTCACTTAACAATGCCTTTATGAGTGGACTTGAACGATAATTTTCAAGTATCGCTGGGCAAAGTCAACTGAAGCAGACAAGTATATATCCCATCACCATATGATATATCTCCAGTAAAGAACAATCTTCATAACATCAGAAGTTATCAGATAAATATGCAATGGATTAACAAAAAATCCTCAAGAACTTCAGATGCACATATTAGCCCTAACAACACACTTCAGGTGACACAAAAATACCATAGGTTTGAAAATAAATCAAACCTACCACAACTCTCAACAAAATAGTCCATCTTCCACTTCTAGGGACCATTCACACACCAGTATGAACCAACCATATTCACACAACTTTTCAGGAAAAAAAATCTTCTACCTTGACCATGGACCAGAAAGTATCCCCCTTGGATCTCATCCATAAACAGACTAGGATGCCTTCTCTGATACCAATTGAAATTCTGGTATGACAGAACCAGATGTCGAATACGATGTCGAGACATCTGATCTGTTATTATTAGCATGGCAAAGTACATCCAAAGACATTATAGTATTTTGTTATGACAAATTCTAAATACCCTACAGGATGTTTAGACATCTGGTATGACATTCAGTAAATCACAAAATAATACAATACAAAAAAGAATAAACAACACAATCAAATTGTTAACCCAGTTTGATGCAACCACATCTACTATGGGGGCTACCAATCCAGGAAGGAAATCTACTATCAGTATTATCAATTCAAAGACCATCAGCAAACCACTCAGTTTACAATCTTCTCACTTTAATCACTACCATTGCAACTTCTATCTAGGAACTCCTAAATATGAGACACCTCTCACTCCCCCTCAATCACCACAGTGATAACAAACTAATAACTCAAAATCAGAAGACACACTTCCATGACAACCTCTTAACCTTGCTTCTAAGCTTCAGTTAAGTACACATTATCTATTGCTTAACAGCTTCGAGAATTACAAAGAAAACAACCCTGAATATTAAATCTTTTAGCCTACGGCTGTGGCTAGAACTCAACCCTAATGATACAACTTTTACGTCTTTGGTTGGTTGCTAAAACTAGGTTACAAGACTTCTTTTTATAACATATTCCCAACTGGATTTGGGCCTTCTAAATTTGCAGCATAGCAACTGCTACAACTATGCAGAAAAATATGCTACAAATAGATCTTTAAAATAATAACTTCCTAAAATATCTCTATATTTAGAAAGTCTATATATATTCAATATTTGTCTCTAATTAAGATTTCAATCTTAAAGATCTTTAAATCAGCTCCACCTAGGATTGCTTTAAATTCTCTTAATATTCTGCTTCTGTTAAGTTATAACAGAATCTTCAAACCACCTGTATCAGTTCATGATGTCGAATGAACTATTTAGAACATGTTCTTCAACATGGTGCTATATTTGTTTTACAAAATTGATGCCAATCCTAGAAATACATAACTAAGACTTATGACAACACTAACATCAGTAAAGGCATGACAAATGGCAGAGTGAAATTAGGAAAACATTACAACATTCAAAGGTGAATTCAATAGATGCTTAGAGGAAAATGTGAAGAAAAATTCTAAAACGGTTAACAATAATGTTGAACAAAAAACGAGTCTCAATGGAGGTATCTTCACAAAAATCCCCACTTCTAAAATATCCATGAAAGGTCAAGCCCAGAGGAAAAAATCTATAAAAAAATATAGTGATGGCTCTGGAAACTAAAGAAGGTATCGAAGATTCTCTTACCGGAAAGGCGACTAAAAAAAGAACTCGGGTGGAGGAAAGCACTAAAGCTAAAAAGGAAACAAATTCAGTGATCCGTTCTGAAGAAGAAGCAAAGCGTATGGATGTTGCTGGAAACAAAAAGGTTGTTGCTGGAGATGACATGGTCGCACAACCTAGTCCTATGATTGTTAACTCTGTAATGGCGGGTTCTGGTATCTAGACCTGCCAAGATAAATGAATGTACTAAGTTGGAACTGTCGGGGCTTAGGTAATCCGTGTGCAGTTCTTAATTTAAAATACCGCATCCAATGCCATAAGTCGAATGTTATTTTCTTGTTTGAGACAATAAGCAATGACAATAAAGTAAAAGATTTACGTTATTGTTTGGGTGATGATTGTTCCTTTGCGGTTGACAGAGAAGGTCGAGGAGGTGGTGTGGCAATTTTTGGAATAACTCGTCTCATTGTTCTATTCAAAGTTATTCGAGAAACCAAATTGATATTATTGTGCAAGATATCAGACATGGTAATTGGAGATTGACTGGTTTTTACGGGCATTCTGAAGGTAATTGTCAGAGACAATCTTGGAATCTTATCTGTCACTTTTCCGAAGTGTCTAGTTTACCTTGGTGTATAGTCGAAGATTTTAATGACATTCTCTCAACAGATGAGAAAAAAGGTATTGTGGAAAGGCCAAATTGGCTAATTAGGGGTTTCAGACAAGCGGTGCAAGATGCATGACTGTTGGATGTCGCTTCAGAGGGGTATCCTTTCACGTGGTTTAAAAGTATTGATACGAATCGAGTTGTGGAATAAAATCTGGATAGAGCCATGGATAATAACGATTGGTGCTCAATGTTTCCAGATGCTAGAATGCATTGTTTATCTGCCACAACATCAAACCATTATCCTATTTTGCGTTGTAGTGAAGCAAGAACTGCAATAAATAAAACTTTGAAGAAGTTTAGATTTGAGAATGCTTGGCTTATTGAGCAGGGTTTTCAGGATTTTGTCATAGATCAATGGAAAAATATTAAGTCGAATGATATTTTGAATAAACTGGGTATTTTCGGTGATAACATGATAAAATGAAGCGAAACCAATTGTCAGAGGACCAGAAAGGAAATTGAGAAAATTAGGAAAAAGCTAGATAGAACGCGATCTCAAGTGGGGGAAGGAAATATAAACTATTTTTTGGCTCTCAAAAAGCGTATGAACTCTCTCCTGGTAAGAGATGACTTATTTTGGAAGCAAAGAGCAAACGTTCACTAGTTCACAGACGGTGACCTGAATACACACTTTTTATATATTTCGGCTACCATGAGGTAGAAAGTTAATTCTATCACTTCGCTTACTAATGAGAGAGGGGAGGCTTGTACTTCTACTGAATGGATGTGTATAATTGCCCTTGAATACTTTTCAGAGTTGTTTCAAAAGAAACCAAGCTCTAGAGAACAGGTCCTTCAAGCTTTTGGAACTATCATTTCGGAAGAGGATAACAATATGTTAACCTCTCTATTTAGTTTGGAGGAATTTAAAAAAGCCATTTTTTTCTATGCAAGTTGATAAAAGTACGGGTCAAAATGGATTTAATCCAGGTTTCTATCATCATTTTTGGGATACATGAGGATTGGAAATATTTAATTCTAGTTGTACCTGGTTGGAGAATATGGTTTTCCTTCTAGTCTCAATAAGACTAACATGACCCTCATTCCAAAAGGTGATATTCAATCATTGATGAAAGATTGGAGGCCGATTGCTCTCTGTAATGTGGTGTATAAAGTGATAGCCAAAGTTTTTGCTAACTGGCTAAAAAAAGTCCTTGATAAATGTATTGCTGAAAATCAGTCAGTGTTTGTCCCGGGCAGATCTAATCTAGATAATGCCGTGGCAGCCACTGAAGTGATCCACTTTATGAAGGCTAAGACTACAGGTAAACGAAGGGGATATAACTCTCAAGCTGGACATTAGCAAAGGGTATGATTGAATTGATTGGGATTATCTAAAGAAAGTGCTTATCACCATGGGTTTTAACCATAAATGGGTTATGTGGATTATGTTATGTGTGGAAACTGTTGACTACTATGTGAGTGTGAATGGTAACATAGTTGGACCAATTACTTCGGGAAGGGGTCTGAGGCAGGGAGATCCTTTATCCCCGTATCTTTTTATTCTCTGTTCTGAAGGATTATCAGTGTTGATCAAGCAAGATGAAGCTAGGGGGACATCCACAGAGTTAAAATCTATAAGAATGTTCCTATTATTTCTCATCTCCTTTTTGCAGACAACCGTTTTCTATTCCTTAGAGCAGATTTGAATGAAGTTAACGTGATGAAGAATATTCTTAATATTTATGAAGAAGCTTCGGGTCAAGCCATTAATTTCCAAAAAATTGAATTCTTCTGTAGTAGAAATGTGGATCCCGCTTATAAGAATGAGTTAGTAGATATTTTAGGGGTTAAACATGTGTTAGGTATAGGGAAGTATCTTGGCATGCCATCTATAATTGGTAGAAATAGGAAAGATACCTTCATGATCATAAAAGATAGAATCTGGAAAAATATTAATTCTTGGAGTAGTAGAAGTCTATCTCAATCAGGAAGGGAGGTTTTTATCAAATATGTACTTCAATCTATTCCTTCTTATATTACGAGTATATGTTTACTACCTTCTTCTTTAATTGATGAGAATGAGAAATGATGAATTCATTCTGGTGGGGTCATAAAAGAGAACATACAAGAGGAATAAATTGGCTTTCTTGGGATCGATTATCTATGCCTAAGTCGGATGGTGGTATGAGTTTCAAAAACCTTAGTGCTTTCCACTATGCCATGTTAAGCAAGCAAGCTTGGAGTTTTATGTCAAATCCTAACAATTTGGTGACTCGTTTGTTTAAGGCAAAATATTTTCCTAGTGTGATTTTCTTGATATCGTTATTAGTCACAATCCTAACTATGTAAGGCTTAGTATCCGGAGTGCTAAATTTGTGATGAGAGGAGGGTATAAATGGAGTATTGGTTCAGGAGAGAATATCCCGATTTGGAGTCAAAAGTGGCTTTCTGATTGCTCACATTTGGAAAATCCTAGTCGAATATTCAGATGATGGAGAATCTTAGAGTATTCACTCGCCGTTAAGGGAGGAATGTGCTACTAAGGTTTTCAACACCTCGTTATTTGAGGTGGTCCATAAAGACAGATTAATCTGGAATCTGGAAAATAATGGTAGATTCTCTATGCGTAGCGCGTACAGTTATTGCATTAACGAGGCCATTGATACTTCTCATCTAAGGATTGATAAGAGATGGAATCTGATTTGGAAGTTGAAGGCTTCACCTAGAATAAAAAACTTTATGTGGAGACTGTGTGGACGCTGTGTCCTAACAAGAGTTAGAGTTAAAGACAAAAGGGTGGAATGTCCATTGACTTGTGGTATCTGTGAGGACGAAGAAGAGAACTATGAACATCTTTTCTTTCTATGCTCGAGAAGTAAAAAGTGTTGTGTTAAAACTGGAATTTGGCCTAAGATCCAACAGTTGTTGAACAGTGAAGCTGATTTTGTTTATATAATCTTTTATTTTCTTCAAGGATCAAATCAAGATCAACTTGCTCTTTTTTCAACTTTATTGTGGAGTATCTGGAATTGCAGAAATAATGTCATATGGAATCAAATCAAAGATACTTCAGATGTCATCTACACCTTTGCTTCTCATTTGCTATTAGGTTGGAAAAGTGCCCAACAAATCAATTTAAACACCAATGCTCAAGCTCAGGAGGTCAATAATATTAAGCGGGTCAAACCTCCAGTTGGGCGTTTTAAATGTAACATCAATGCATCTTTCTCTAATAACAAAGTATGGTTAAGTGCTTGCATTAGAGATAGTAACAGATTCTCTGTTGCTGCTAAGACAAGATGATTTTCACCTATTACTGAAGTAGATGTGGGGGAAAAGCACTCTATCAAGTGGGTCCATGAGTTAGGCATGGATAATGTGGATTTTGAAATAGATGCTTAAAGGGTGGTCGATAATGTGGTTTATCTGAATCCTAATGTAACGAATTTCGGTGCTATCACAAATGATTGTGCCCGTTTATTATCTTTCTTTTTCAGGAACTCTCATGTTAAGTTCGTAAGGAGACAAACCAATGAAGTCGCTCACACTTTAGCTCAGGTAACTCCATCTTTAACTAGTTTTCATAATTTTTTTGATGTATCAACATGTATCCAAAATCTTATTTCTATTGAAATGAATTAATCCTTTTCGTCATAAAAAAATCAATAATAATATGCAATATGAAATTGAAAAGAAAAAAAAAATCAATAATAATAATAATGTTGAATTTCTCTAAAAAAAAAAAAAATAATAAAATAATAATATGCCAAAACATGACCAACAATAATAAAATAAAAATATAAAAAAAAAGTAATGTGGGTAATGCACTTGCCAACAAATATAAATAAATCTGAGTTTAGAGATTAGGTTCACTCTCTTCTTCTTCTTCCCAACACTGCGGCTAGGGTTTTTCACTTCCCTTCTTCAAACCCCTCTCTCTCTCTAACCCACCCTTTCGATCTGTAATTCTTATTATGGATTTTCACTGTTAGTCTTTATTATATCAAATCAAAATTCAATAACTAAGTGAATAACAAGGGTTTGTTGTTGTTGTGAATTTGTTCTAAATGGCGACAATTAACCCTTTTGATTTGTTGGGTGACGATGCTGAAGATCCTTCACAGTTGATTGCCGCTGAACAACTCAAAGCGGCGGCTGCGGCGGCCGCTGCTCCCAAAAAGGGTTTGGAACAAGGCAAACAAGTTGCTCCCAAAAAGGCTGCTCTTTTGCCTTCCAAACCACTACCTCCTTCTCAGGCTGGTTAGTTTTTTGATTCGTTAATCTAAGGTTTTTCAGTTTTTTTGTTTGTTTTCGTAGTTTCATGAAATTGATGCTTTTCTTATGTTGTTTTAATGGCTGTGATTTGATTTATCTGGGTTTTTGCTTGATTTTATTAATTATTTATATATTTTTTAGGCTGATTATGTGTTTGATAGTTGTTTTTTTTTGACCAATTTATAATTTTAGGGTTTTATGTATTGATTTATCGATTCATCTGATTGGTGTATTTAGTGTTTGAGTGAGATGGTTGTTGAATTGAATTTGATGACATATTATTCACGTGTGTCTGGTTGAACATACTTTTTATTATCTGATGTGTATTCGATATACTAAGATATTAGTCTTTTACTACTTTAGTACATGTTTATGTTTCTCTGTTGTAACACCATAAATGCAAATTGATTGCATATTTTACTCACGCCTTTTTATGTTGTTGTGTCCGATGAATTAAATAGTTATTATGTAGACAATGTTTTTTGTGTTTCTTTACTTGAAGGTTTATATTGATCTTTTCTGCTCACCGATCCTGAGGGAGATAACCATTATGGAGATGTTGTTTATTGTGTTTCTTTCCCTGGATGTTCATGTTGATATTTTCAGAGTACTGTTAGTGAGTGAGATAGCTATTATGTAGGTGTTGTTTCTTGTGTTTCTTTCTTTGATTCTTGTTATTGATCTATTTCTGTCTGTTGATAGTGAGGGAGGCAAGAAACGAACCATCTCGTGGTGGCCGTGGAGGTGGACGGGGATTTGGAGGAGGATTTGGACGTGGTCGTGGTGGTGGCAGCGGCTTTGGTCGTGACTTTTCCAATGACGATAACTCCTCTTCACTGCCTGCTCCTCCTGCTAATCAAGGTTCTTTTGAAGGAGATTCTGGGAATCCCTCTGAAAGGCGTGGTTATGGTGCACCTCGTGCTCCTTACCGCGTAGGTGGCAGTCGTCGTGGAGGATTTAGCAACGGTGAATCTGGTGAAGAGGGACGTCCACGAAGGACATTTGATCGCCACAGCGGGACTGGACGAGGGTAACATCACTATACTATTACTCATTACTGTTTTTTTTTAAAATTATTTTTCTTTCCTTGTTGATTTTATTTTTTCAATTCGCAGAGGCGGATTCAAACGTGAAGGCGCTGGACGTGGTAATTGGGGAACTCAGTCTGATGAAATTGCTCAGTAAGCTATTAAGCATTGATTTATTTGTATTTATTGTCATTTTAACGATAATTAAGTTTATGTGCATAGTTTCTTTTGTAGATTATTTTTGCTTTACATTTGTGTTCATTGTTCATATCTTTTCATTTTTCAATTTGCTTAGGGTGACTGATGAAGTTGCTAATGAAACTGAAAAGAATGTTGCTGAGGAGAAGCCTGCTGGTGAAGAAGATGCAGCTGCTGAAGGAAACAAAGAAACACCTGCTAATGAAGCTGAAGAAAAGGAGCCTGAGGACAAGGTTGGTGTCTAGTTCAAAATAATATTATATCCAATTACCATTTGATTCATGTTTAAAATTTGAGACTTAGCTTTTATATTTGAGATTTCAATTGTTATGAGATCGTTTGTTCTAAAATGGAATTTATTATGTGTTTTTAGGAAATGACACTAGAGGAATATGAGAAAGTCTTGGAAGAGAAAAGGAAAGCTCTGCAGGCACTCAAGGTTGAGAGCAGAAAGGTGGATACTAAAGAGTTTGAATCCATGAAGCCACTTTCATGCAAGAAAGAAAATGATGAGATCTTTGCTAAACTGGTGAGCTTCTTTTGCATTGTTTGCAGCTTATATTATATTAGTGATTACGTGTATAGATATGCATTTGCATTTTCCATTTAGATATGTATTTACATTTTCTCTTTTTTCTTTGCAGGGATCTGACAAGGACAAACGCAAAGACGCCTTTGAGAAGGAAAAGGCAAAGAAAGTGAGTGACTAATATTTTTCAATTATCTAAATACTGCTTCCTATGTTTATATTTTGAAAGGTTATAGCACATATTTATTTGTGATTTTAAGGATTTGAAATATGCTTTATATGTTACACTCTTATAGTAGTGGGATATGAGAGGATAAAATATGAGGGAAAATATTCTTCCATTAATAAAAACGCAACTTTGGTGTTTTTAACTCTTATATTCTGTACATTTGCACCATGTTAATGTAACCATAACTGCTGTTGCACCATGTTAATGTAACCATGACTGCTGTCTTTTTGCTTTTGTTGTTGTTGACTTTGTCAATATCTTAATTTTACTTGATTGTGTACATATTAATCAGAACTAATCTGCTTTTCATCGATTTGACTTGATATTGTCAGGCTCTGAGCATCAATGAGTTTCTGAAGCCTGCTGAAGGTGAGAAGTATTACAACCCAGGTGGACGAGGTGGTCGTGGACGTGGTGGACGCGGTGGTTCAAGGGGAGGAGGTGGTTATGGTGGAAATGCATACAGCAATGCCCCAGCCCCATCTATCGAGGATCCGGGTCAATTCCCAACCTTGGGTGGTGGCAAGTGAGATAATATGTCAGAACCATTTCTCCTATCCTTTTATTTACCTTCAATTTTGGGTTCTCTTATTTGAACTTGTTAAGACAAAAGACATGTTTTGGTAATTGGATTTTAATATTATGAGTTAGAAGAATCTTTATTTAACTTTTTTTTGATGTATATTTAGGCTGTTCTTCATTAGGAGGTCCTTGTTACCTTTGTAACATTTACTCTTATGTTTTGCTGTGTTTTGACATTCTAAGGGTTATATCGAGTTAAATGTTTTCAGTTTTGTTTTTTTATAGATTGAATTCTTAATTTTTGTGTTAAGGGTTTTCAGCTATGTTTGTGGTTGGGATAATGTACACTGTCAAGTGTGCCTTTCAATCACGTGTTTAAAGACATCCCAAGTCTCTTTTTAATACAATATGAACCTTTTCAAGCTAGACAGTTTTTGTATTATGAAGAATAATAAACGTCCAAATTCCCTTTTCAAAATCAATCATATTTTTCTACTAGTCTTCCCTTTCAAAACCATTTATTTATATTTCCACTTCTGTCTTCTTTTTTCATGATTCACAACATCTCTTGAATTTCTAAACAATGTCTGAAAGAACATCTAGCAGGAGAAAGGAATGATCAATAATGTAGCATATTAGTGTTCTGCAGCAATTTTATAAGCACACTTGTTTGAGATCTAATAATATGCTTGATTGAAGAATTTTAACAAGTATTCAGTAGATACAGTGCTTTATCAGGAATGAATTATAGAGATACAAAATAAGAATATATAATTTCGAGAATGAATTTCTTTACATAATGATAATCCTATGATTATTGATAGACGCATAGTTTGAGTCATGCACTCATTGGTTAGGCCATCTCAGTAACTAATAACAAGTTCTTTCCAACACTTAAATCCATTTACATATGTGTTACTAGGTAATATGGCTGCAAAGTTTTAACCCAATGCGCTAAATCACACCTTAGAAAGATACCTCGATGATTTATTTTAGAAAGTGGGATCGTTTGTTTTTATTTTAGAAAGTGGTACTGAAGATTTGTGGCCAAAGCACAATACTCGAGTTGAAACAAATTTTACTCCCATTGACCACAATAATTATACAAAAATGATTTTTTTTGGACCCAAACTAGCTTATTTCTAAAAGTTTCATACACTTTAATTTTGAGACGTGTTTTTTTTGAACGAAACTAATATAAACTAGTGTATAATATCTTATGATTTTTTGATCGAGACTTGCATTTCGAAAAGTTTCAAGGAATCTAATTTTGAGATGATTTTTTCCAGGAACTTGAAAAGTTTCGTAACATTTCAAATATTCATCGGTTTAATTTGATTTTTTTGACCAAAATTAGTATAAACTAGTGTATAATATATTATGATTTTTGACCAAAATTAGCATTTCGAAAAGTTTCATAGAATTTAATTTTGAGTTGATTTTTTTGCATGAACTTTCCTCATAACATTCCCCCAAAACATATAGAATGAATCTGAAAAGTTTCATATTATTTCGAACAATCATCGATTTAATTTGATTTTTTGAACAATAATAATATACACTAGTGTATAACAAATTATGATTTTTTTGATTGAAAGTTGCATTTCAAAAAGTTTCAAGGAATCTAATTTTGAGATGATTTTTTGAACATGCTTTCATCATAACCTTTCCTCCTAGCATTTCAAACTGTCTTGAATTTAATTTGACTTTTTGACCGAAACTAGTGTATAATATATATTATGATTTTTTTTGACTGAAACTAACATTTCTAAAAGTTTCAAAGAATTTAATTTTGAGATGATTTTATGCATGTACCTCCCTTATAACCTTTCCTCGTAACATATAAAAATGATCTAAAAAGTTTTGTGACATTTCGAACAATCCTCTATTTAATTTGATTTTTTTGAACGAAACTAGTATAAACTAGTGTATAATATATTATGATTTTTTTTACGAAACTAGTATTTCGAAAAGTTTCATAGAATCTAATTCTGAAATATTTTTTTTGGATGGACTTCCCTAATAACTTTCTCTCGTAACATATAGAAAGAATATTAAAAGTTTTGTGGCATTTCGAACAATCATCGATTTAATTTGATTTTTTGAACGAACTGATATAAACTAGTGTATAATATATTATGATTTTTTGACCGAAACTTGCATTTCGAAAAGTTTCAAGGAATCTAATTTTGAGATGATTTTTGCATGAACTTCCATCATAACATTCCCTCGTAACATATAAAATGGATCTGAAAAGTTTTGTAGCATATAAAACATTCCTCGATTTAATTTGATTTTTTTAACAAAACTAGAATAAACTATTATGATTTTTGACCAAAACTACATTTCGAAAAGTTTCTTAGAATATAATTTTGAGATGATTTTTTGCACGGACTTCCCTCATAACATTCCCTCAAAACATATAGAAAGGATCTGAAAATTTTCAATCATTTAAAACAGTCATCGATTTAATTTGATTTTTTGAACGAAACTAGTATAAACTAGTGTATAATATATTATGTTTTTACCCCGAAACTTGTATTTAGAAAGATTTTTAGGAATCTAATTTTGAGATGATTTTTGCATGGTCTTCAATCATAACCTTCCCTCGTAACAAATATAATGGATCTAAAAAGTTTCGTAGAGTTTCAAACATTCCTCGATTTAATTTGATTTTTGACTGAAACTAGTATAAACTAGTGTATAATATCTTATTATTTTTTTATTACAGAAACTAGCATTTCGAAAAGTTTCATATAACCTAATTTTGAGATGATTTTTTTTGCATATACTTCCCTCGTAACATATAGAAAAGATCTGAAAATTTTGGTGGCATTTTGGATAGTCCTCGATTTAAATCGATTTTTTGAACGAAACTAGTATAAACTACTGTATAATATATTTTAATTTTTTTGACTAAAACTAGCATTTCGAAAAGTTCCATAGAATTTAATTTTGCGATGATTGTTTTCATGGACTTCCCTCATAACATTCCCTAAAAAATATAGAAAGGAGCTGAAAAGTTTCATATCATTTCGAACAGTCCTCGATTTAATTTGATTTTTTGAACGAAACTAGTATATAATATATTATGATTTTTCCCCGAAACTTGCATTTTGAAAAGTTTTTAGGAATTTAATTTTGAGATGGTTTATTGCATGGACTTCCATCATAACCTTCCCTCGTAACATATATAATGGATCTGAAATGTTTTGTAGCATTTCAGACATTCCTCGATTTAATTTGATTTTTGACCGAAACTAGTGTATAATATATTGTTATTTTTTGACCGAAACTAGCATTTCGAAAAGTTTCATAGAATCTAATTTTGAGATGATTTTTTTTGCAACGACTCCCCTCATAAACTTCACTCGTAACATATAGAAAGGATCTGAAAATTTTAGTGGCATTTTGAATACTCCTCGATTTAATTTGATTTTTTTTGAATGAAACTAGTATAAACTAGTGTATAACGTATTATGATTTATTGATCGATACTAGCAATTCAAAAAGTTTCATAGAATCTAATTTTGAAATGATTTTTTTTTCATGGACTTTTAACATAACATTCCCTCGTAACATATAGAATGAATCTTAAAAGTTTTGTAGCATTTCAAATAGTCATCAATTTAATTTGATTTTTTTGACAAAAACTAGTGTATACTAGCATATCTAAATGTTTCAAAGAATCTAATTTTGAGATGAATTTTTGCATGGACTTCAATCATAACCTTCCATCGTAAAATATATAAAGGATTTAAAAAGTTTCGTACCATTTTGAATAATCCTCGATTTAATTTGAATTTTTGAGCGAAACTAGTATAAACTACTGTATAATATATTATGATTTTTTGAATGATACTTGCATTTTGAAAAGTTTCATAGAATCTAATTTTCAGATGAATTTTTGCATGGACTTCCATCATAAGCTTCCATCGTAACATATATAAAGGATCTGTAAAATTTCGTATCATTTCGAACAGTCATCGATTTAATTTGATTTTTTGACCGAAACTAATATAAACTAGTGTATAATATATTATTATATTTTGACCGAAACTTGCATTTCGAAAAGTTTCATAGAATCTAATTTTCAGATGATATTTGAAAGGACTCCAATCATAACCTTCCCTCGTAACATATAGAAAGGACCTGAGAAGTATAGTATCATTTCGAACAGTCCATGATTTAATTTGATTTTTTGACTGAAACTAGTATAAACTAGAGTGTATAATATATTATGACTTTTTGAGCGAAAATTGCATTTAAAAAAGTTACATAGAATCTAATTTCAGATGAATTTTTGCACGGACTTCCATCATAATGTTCCCTCGTAACATATATAAAGGATCTGAAAAGTTTCGTAGCATTTTGAACAGTCCTAGATTTAATTTATTTTTTGACCTAAACTAGTATAAACTAGTGTATAATAAATTATAATTTTTTGACAGAAACCTGCATTTCAAAAAGTTTCATAGAATCTAATTTTCAGATAAATTTTTGCATGAACTTCCTTCATAACCTTCCCTCGTAACTTATATAAAGGATCTGAATTTTTTTGTATAATTTCGAACAGTCCTCGAATTAATTTGATTTTTTTTACCGAAACTAGCATAAACTAGTGTATAATATAATATGATTTTTTTGGCCGAAACTTGCATTTAGAAAAGTTTCATAGAATCTAATTTTCTGATGAATTTTTGCACGAAACTAGTATAAAATTGTGTATAATATACTACAATTTTTGACCGAAACTAGTATTTCAAAAAGTTTCAAAGAATATAATTTTGAGATAATTTTTTCGCATGGACTTCCATCATAACGTTCCCTCGAAAAATATAGAAAGGATATGAAACGTTTCGTAGCATTTCGAACAATCCTCGATTTAATTTGATTTTTTGACCTTTGTAAAATGATCCCATACAATACTTCTATGTCTTGATCGACGACTTACAGTTGTTTGGCTATCAACCTCCATATTATCATTTGGTGTAGGAAGAGAAGTATCAACTGAAAGGTTACCACTTTCATTAGGAGTGGGTTGGTGTGTACTTTCTTGTGATATAGGTGGACATTGTGTTTGAGAGGTACCATCATTTTCCATGACTAATTATCCTGTTGAGTTGTACATAAGAATAAACTAAAATTTGTCAATATTCTACAATATTAATACGATTATAATCATGGTATAACATCAATAATTCATAAACCTTTAAGATTATTTTAATAATTTATGTATAGAGATTAAATTCAATGATTATTTTCTTAGAAGAGACAATACAAAATATCAAAGACTAATAGAACTACATGGCCTACAATTGTTATATCTAAACACTAGTTCAATTAGCTATTTTTAAGGAGGCTAACTAAAATTTTATTTATTAGTTATCCCATGGAGTTTATCCATGAAAAGATCATGGTCGTATCATAAAATTATTCTTACAGTGTATTAAAAAATTAATCCAAATTCAAATAAACTTCAATTAAATTATACATTAAACAATACTAAGTTTTCCTCATTAATAATCTATTAGATTATACATTAAACAAAATCAGCCCATATTCCACAAATTAAATAATAAGTACTTAATTTTTTGTTACAAATATTTGAACCCTTGATATTAAATACATACTTTTAGAAAGCAAGATAATGTTTTCTTTAAGAATAAAGTATTATTGGTTAAGTTCTGTTTAAAACTACCCCCAAAATTAAAGGCTCAACCATTCTTTAAATTAATTTGGCCCCTAAATATTGAAAATGAAAATGCTTTTTACAGGGATTTGGTTACCTATCTTCTATCTCAATCTTTATTAGAGGCATAAGTGAAACTCAAAGGGTTTTCTTTTAAGTGCTTAGGTTCCCTAAATTTACTTTACAATAATTTAAGCATGATATTGTAGACTATTCAGCTCAAACATAAATTTGGTTGCTTGAAAATGACAAATGGGTTGTCTTCTTCTTCCCTAAATTTACTTTGGAAACACTATAGTCAGGCTGTGTGTAGAAAACATATTAGCATAAATAAACCTTGAATTTTGTTTGACTAGCTAGAGTTATATAACCTACCATAACAAAAACGAGATTGTTAGAAAGAGAAAATTAGTATAAATATAAAATTTGAAGAAATATATGTTTCGTTATTTTTATGTTTCCTTAATATTTCCAAAGTCACTCACATGATCTGCTCAATCCAGCCTCCTACTCCCTTTATATAAATTGCGGTGGACAACAAGAAACAGTTGACATAAAAAGTTATAATTTTGGTTACCTATCTTCTATCTCAATCTTTATTATCATGTAAAAAACCCACAAACTCGTATATAGATACAGGAACATATCTATTATTTCATAAATTAAACTGCTATTATAGAAAATTGAAAACCACTACAACCCCAAAAACACACACAACCCCATCAAATGAAGAAAAACAAAGAAATAAATAAGAAGGAAGATATACACTACCGGTGATTAGATAAATAAATGAAAACCACTGCCGCCGTTGTGTAGCTTGTTGTGTTGAGAGATAGAGAAAAGTGTTGTTAGAGGAACCCTAGGTTTGGTGTAGATGATAAATAAAAGGGTTATGTTGTTCAGAACTTCAAATTTAATTTTACATTTAGGTATTAAAGTAAGGGTATTAAAATATAATAATTAAATAATTAAAATAATGGTATTAAAGTAATTTACATCTGACCGGGGACGGGGCGGGGATGGGTGCGGGGCGGGTATTAGTACCCCCCGCCCCCGCCCCCGCGCCCGTATTTAAAAACCGGGTTTTCCCCGCACCCGCACCCGTACCCAATCAAACCGGGTTTTCCCCCGCTAATTTCGGGGCGGGTCCGGGCGGGGCCCGTCGGGTCTGGGTGTTTTTGCCATCCCTAATACTACGATTATTGAACAAAACTAGTATTTCAAAAAGTTTTATAGAATATAATTTTGAGATAATCTTTTGAATGGACTTCCATCATAACATTCTCTAGTAACATATAGAAAGGATCTGAAAAGTTTCGTAGTATTTCGAACAATCCTCGTATTAATTTGATTTTTTGACCGAAACTAGTATAAAATTGTGTTTAATATACTACGTTTTTTTTGATCTAAACTAACATTTCAAAAAGTTTCATAGAAACTAATTTAGAGATAATTTGTTGCTTGGACTTCCATTATAACCTTCCCTCCTACCATATAGAAAGGATCTGAAACGTTTCGTAGCATTTCGAACAATCCTCGATTAGATTTGATTTTTTGACCGGAACTAGTATAAAATTATGTATAATATACTATGATTTTTTTGGTACTAAACTAGCATTTCAAAAAGTTTCATAGAATCTAATTTTGAGATAATTTTTTGCTTGAACTTCCATCATAAACTTCCCTCCTACCATATAGAAAGGATCTGAAAAGTTTTGTAGCATTTCGAACAATCCTCGATTTAATTTGATTTTTTGACCCAAACTAGTGTAAAATTGTGTATAATACTAAGATTTTTGACCGAAACTAGTATTTCAAAAAGTTTTATAGAATCTAATTTTGAGATAATTTTTTTGCATGGACTTCCATCATAACGTTCCCTCGTAAAATATAGAAACGATATGAAAAGTTTCGTAGCATTTCGAACAATCCTCGATTTAATTTTATTTTTTGACCAAAACTAGTTAAATTTTTTGTGTATTATTCTACAATTTTTGACCGAAACTAGTATTTCAAAAAGTTTCATAGAATTTAATTTTGACATAATATTTTGCATGGATTTCTATCATAACATTCCCTAGTAACATATAGAAAGGATCTGAAAAGTTTCGTAGCATTTGAAAAAATCCTCGATTGTATTTGATTTTTTGACCAAAACTAGTATAAATTGTGTATAATATACTACGACTATTGACCGAAACTAGTATTTAAAAAAACTTCATAGAATCTAATTTTGAGATAATGTTTTACATGGACTTCCATCATAACATTCCCTAGTAACATATAGAAAGTATCTGAAAAGTTTCGTAGCATTTTGAACAATCCTCGATTTAATTTGATTTTTTGACCGAAACTAGTATAGAATTGTGTATAATATACTACGATTTTTTGACCTAAACTAACATTTCAAAAGGTTTCATAGAATCTAATTTTGACATAATTTTTTGCTTGGACTTCCATCATAACCTTCCCTCCTACCATATAGAAAGGATCTGAAAAGTTTCGTAGCATTTCGAACAATCCTCGATTTAATTTGATTTTTGTACCGAAGCTAGTATAAAATTGTGTATAATATACTACGATTTTTGACCGAAACTAGTATTTCAAAAAGTTTCATAAAATCTTATTTTGAGATAATTTTTTGAATGGACTTCTATCATAACATTACCTAGTAACATATAGAAAGGATCCGAAAAGTTTCGTAGCATTTTGAACAATCCTCGATTTAATTTGATTTTTTGACCGAAACTAGTATAAAATTGCGTACAATATACTTCTATTTTTTGACCGAAACTAGTGTTTCAAAAAGTTTCATAGAATCTAATTTTGATATATCTTTTTTGCATGGACATCCATCATAACTTTCCCTCGTAACATATAGAAAGGATCTGAAAAGTTTTAGGGCATTTCGAACAAACCTCGATTTAATTTGAATATTTGACCGAAACTAGTATAAAATTGTGTATAATATACTACAATTTTTGACCGAAACTAGTATTTCAAAAAGTTTGAAAGAATCTAATTTTGAGATAATTTTTTTTGCATGGACTTCCATCATAACGTTCCCTCGTAAAATATAGAAAGGATATGAAAAGTTTCGTAGCATTTAGAACAATCCTCGATTTAATTTGATTTTTTGACCAAAACTAGTATAAAATTGTGTATAATATACTACAATTATTAACCGAAACTAGTATTTTAAAAAGTTTCATAGAATCTAATTTTGAGATAATGTTTTACATGGACTTCCATCATAACATTCCCTAGTAACATTTAGAAAGGATCTGAAAAGTTTCGTAGCATTTCGAACAATCCTCGATTTAATTTTATTTTTTGACCGAAACTAGTATATAATTGTGTATAATATACTACGATTTTTTGACCTAAACTAACATTTCAAAAAGTTTCGTAGAATCTAATTTTGAGATAATTTTTTGCTTGAACAACCATCATAACCTTCCCTCATACCATATAGAAAGGATCTGAAAAAGTTTGTAGCATTTCGAACAATCCTCGATTTAATTTCATTTTTTGACCGAAACGAGTATAAAATTGTGTATAATATACTACGATTTTTGACCGAAACTAGTATTTCAAAAAGTTTCATAGAATCTAATTTTGAGATAATTTTTTGAATGGACTTCTATCATAACATTACGTAGTAACATATATAAAGGATCCGAAAAGTTTTGCAGCATTTCGAACAATCCTTAATTTAATTTGTTTTTTTGATCGAAACTAGTATAAAACTGCTTATAATATACTTCAATTTTTTGATCGAAACTAGTGTTTCAAAAAGTTTCATAGAATTTAATTTTGATATATCTTTTTTGCATGGACATCCATCATAACTTTCCCTCGTAACATATAAAAAGGATTTGAAAGGTTTTGTAGCATTTCGAACAATCCTCGATTTAATTTGAATTTTTGACCAAAACTAGTATAAAATTGTGTATAATATACTACAATTTTTGACCGAAATTAGCATTTCAAAAAGTTTGAAAGAATATAATTTTGAGATAATTTTTTTTGCATGGACTTCCATCATAACGTTCCCTCATAAAATATAGAAATAATATGAAAAGTTTCGTATCATTTCGAACAATCCTCGAGTGAATTTGATTTTTTGACCGAAACTAGTATAAAATTGTGTATAATATACTACGACTATTGACCGAAACTAGTATTTAAAAAAGTTTCATAGAATCTAATTTTGAGATAATGTTTTACATGGACTTCCATCATAACATTCCCTAGTAACATATAGAAAGTATCTGAAAAGTTTCGTAGCATTATGAACAATCCTCGATTTAATTTGATTTTTTGACCGAAACTAGTATAGAATTGTGTATAATATATTACGATTTTTTGACCTAAACTAACATTTCAAAAGGTTTCATAGAATCTAATTTTGACATAATTTTTTGCTTGGACTTCCATAAAACCTTCCCTCCTACCATATAGAAAGGATCTGAAAAGTATCGTAGCATTTCGAACAATCCTCGATTTAATTTGATTTTTTGACCGAAGCTAGTATAAAATTGTGTATAATATACTACGATTTTTGACCGAAACTAGTATTTCAAAAAGTTTCATAGAATCTTATTTTGAGATAATTTTTTGAATGGACTTCTATCATAACATTACCTAGTAACATATAGAAAGGATCCGAAAAGTTTCGTAGCATTTTGAACAATCCTCGATTTAATTTGATTTTTTGACCGAAACTAGTATAAAATTGCGTACAATATACTTCTATTTTTTGACCGAAACTAGTGTTTCAAAAAGTTTCATAGAATCTAATTTTGATATATCTTTTTTGCATGGACATCCATCATAACTTTCCCTCGTAACATATAGAAAGGATCTGAAAAGTTTTAGGGCATTTCGAACAAACCTCGATTTAATTTGAATATTTGACCGAAACTAGTATAAATTTGTGTTTAATATACTACAATTTTTGACCGAAACTAGTACTTCAAAAAGTTTGAAAGAATCTAATTTTGAGATAATTTTTTTTGCATGGACTTCCATCATAACGTTCCCTCGTAAAATATAGAAAGGATATGAAAAGTTTCGTAGCATTTAGAACAATCCTCGATTTAATTTGATTTTTTGACCGAAACTAGTATAAAATTGTGTATAATATACTACAATTATTAACCGAAACTAGTATTTCAAAAAGTTTCGTAGAATCTAATTTTGAGATAATGTTTTACATGGACTTCCATCATAACATTCCCTAGTAACATTTAGAAAGGATCTGAAAAGTTTCGTAGCATTTCGAACAATCCTCGATTTAATTTTATTTTTTGACCGAAACTAGTATATAATTGTGTATAATATACTACAATTTTTTGACCTAAACTAACATTTCAAAAAGTTTCGTAGAATCTAATTTTGAGATAATTTTTTGCTTGGACAACCATCAAAACCTTCCCTTCTACCATATAAAAAGGATCGGAAAAAGTTTGTATCATTTCGAACAATCCTCGATTTAATTTCATTTTTTGACTGAAACGAGTATAAAATTGTGTATAATATACTACGATTTTTGACCGAAACTAGTATTTCAAAAAGTTTCATAGAATCTAATTTTGAGATAATTTTTTGAATGGACTTCTATCATAACATTACGTAGTAACATATATAAAGGATCCGAAAAGTTTTGCAGCATTTCGAACAATCCTCAATTTAATTTGTTTTTTTGTTCGAAACTAGTATAAAACTGCTTATAATATACTTCAATTTTTTGACCGAAACTAGTGTTTCAAAAAGTTTCATAGAATTTAAAATTGATATATCTTTTTGGCATGGACATCCATCATAACTTTCCCTCGTAACATATAAAAAGGATCTGAAAGGTTTTGTAGCATTTTGAACAATCCTCGATTTAATTTGAATTTTTGACCAAAACTAGTATAAAATTGTGTATAATATACTACAATTTTTGACCGAAATTAGTATTTCAAAAAGTTTGAAAGAATCTAATTTTGAGATACTTTTTTTTGCATGGACTTCCATCATAACTTTTCCTCGTAAAATATAGAAATAATATGAAAAGTTTCGTATCATTTCGAACAATCCTCGATTGAATTCGATTTTTTGACCGAAACTAGTATAAAATTGTGTATAATATACTACGACTATTGACCGAAACTAGTATATAAAAAAGTTTCATAGAATCTAATTTTGAGATAATGTTTTACATGGACTTCCATCATAACATTCCCTAGTAACATATAGAAAGTATCTGAAAAGTTTCGTAGCATTTTGAACAATCCTCGATTTAATTTGATATTTTGACCGAAACTAGTATAGAATTGTGTATAATATACTACGATTTTTTGACCTAAACTAACATATCAAAAGGTTTCATAGAATCTAATTTTGACATAATTTTTTGCTTGGACTTCCATCATAACCTTCCCTCCTACCATATAGAAAGGATCTGAAAAGTTTCGTAGCATTTCGAACAATCCTCGATTTAATTTGATTTTTTGACCGAAGCTAGTATAAAATTGTGTATAATATACTACGATTTTTGACCGAAACTAGTATTTCAAAAAGTTTCATAGAATCTTATTTTGAGATAATTTTATGAATGGACTTCTATCATAACATTACCTAGTAACATATAGAAAGGATCCGAAAAGTTTCGTAGCATTTTGAACAATCCTCGATTTAATTTGATTTTTTGACCGAAACAAGTATAAAATTGCGTACAATATACTTCTATTTTTTGACCGAAACTAGTGTTTCAAAAAGTTTCATAGAATCTAATTTTGATATATCTTTTGTGCATGGACATCCATCATAACTTTCCCTCGTAACATATAGAAAGGATCTGAAAAGTTTTAGGGCATTTCGAAAAAACCTCGATTTAATTTGAATATTTGACCGAAACTAGTATAAAATTGTGTATAATATACCACAATTTTTGACCGAAACTAGTATTTCAAAAAGTTTGAAAGAATCTAATTTTGAGATAATTTTTTTTGCATGGACTTCCATCATAACGTTCACTCGTAAAATATAGAAAGGATATGAAAAGTTTCGTAGCATTTAGAACAATCCTCGATTTAATTTGATTTTTTGACCGAAACTAGTATAAAATTGTGTATAATATACTACAATTATTAACCGAAACTAGTATTTCAAAAAGTTTCGTAGAATCTAATTTTGAGATAATGTTTTACATGGACTTCCATCATAACATTCCCTAGTAACATTTAGAAAGGATCTGAAAAGTTTCGTAGCATTTCGAACAATCCTCGATTTAATTTGATTTTTTGACCGAAACTAGTATATAATTGTGTATAATATACTACGATTTTTTGAACTAAACTAACATTTCAAAAAGTTTCGTAGAATCTAATTTTGAGATAATTTTTTGCTTGGACAACCATCATAACCTTCCCTTCTACCATATAGAAAGGATCGGAAAAAGTTTGTATCATTTCGAACAATCCTCGATTTAATTTCATTTTTTGACCGAAACGAGTATAAAATTGTGTATAATATACTACGATTTTTGACCGAAACTAGTATTTCAAAAAGTTTCATAGAATCTAATTTTGAGATAATTTTTTGAATGGACTTCTATCATAACATTACGTAGTAACATATATAAAGGATCCGAAAAGTTTTGCAGCATTTCGAACAATCCTCAATTTAATTTGTTTTTTTGATCGAAACTAGTATAAAACTGCTTATAATATACTTCAATTTTTTGACCGAAACTAGTGTTTCAAAAAGTTTCATAGAATTTAAAATTGATATATCTTTTTGGCATAGACATCCATCATAACTTTCCCTCGTAACATATAAAAAGGATTTGAAAGGTTTTGTAGCATTTTGAACAATCCTCGATTTAATTTGAATTTTTGACCAAAACTAGTATAAAATTGTGTATAATATACTACAATTTTTGACCGAAATTAGTATTTCAAAAAGATTGAAAGAATCTAATTTTGAGATACTTTTTTTTTGCATGGACTTCCATCATAACGTTCCCTCGTAAAATATAGAAATAATATGAAAAGTTTCGTATCATTTCGAACAATCCTCGATTGAATTCGATTTTTTGACCGAAACTAGTATAAAATTGTGTATAATATACTACGACTATTGACCGAAACTAGTATTTAAAAAAGTTTCATAGAATCTAATTTTGAGATAATGTTTTACATGGACTTCCATCATAACATTCCCTAGTAACATATAGAAAGTATCTGAAAAGTTTCGTAGCATTTTGAACAATCCTCGATTTAATTTGATTTTTTGACCGAAACTAGTATAGAATTGTGTATAATATACTACGATTTTTTGACCTAAACTAACATATCAAAAGGTTTCATAGAATCTAATTTTGACATAATTTTTTGCTTGGACTTACATCATAACCTTCCCTCCTACCATATAGAAAGGATCTGAAAAGTTTCGTAGCATTTCGAACAATCCTCGATTTAATTTGATTTTTTGACCGAAGCTAGTATAAAATTGTGTATAATATACTACGATTTTTGACCGAAACTAGTATTTCAAAAAGTTTCATAGAATCTTATTTTGAGATAATTTTTTGAATGGACTTCTATCATAACATTACCTAGTAACATATAGAAAGGATCCGAAAAGTTTCGTAGCATTTTGAACAATCCTCGATTTAATTTGATTTTTTGACCGAAACAAGTATAAAATTGCGTACAATATACTTCTATTTTTTGACCGAAACTAGTGTTTCAAAAAGTTTCATAGAATCTAATTTTGATATATCTTTTGTGCATGGACATCCATCATAACTTTCCCTCGTAACATATAGAAAGGATCTGAAAAGTTTTAGGGCATTTCGAAAAAACCTCGATTTAATTTGAATATTTGACCGAAACTAGTATAAAATTGTGTATAATATACCACAATTTTTGACCGAAACTAGTATTTCAAAAAGTTTGAAAAAATCTAATTTTGAGATAATTTTTTTTGCATGGACTTCCATCATAACGTTCACTCGTAAAATATAGAAAGGATATGAAAAGTTTCGTAGCATTTAGAACAATCCTCGATTTAATTTGATTTTTTGACCGAAACTAGTATAAAATTGTGTATAATATACTACAATTATTAACCGAAACTAGTATTTCAAAAAGTTTCGTAGAATCTAATTTTGAGATAATGTTTTACATGGACTTCCATCATAACATTCCCTAGTAACATTTAGAAAGGATCTGAAAAGTTTCGTAGCATTTCGAACAATCCTCGATTTAATTTGATTTTTTGACCGAAACTAGTATATAATTGTGTATAATATACTACGATTTTTTGAACTAAACTAACATTTCAAAAAGTTTCGTAGAATCTAATTTTGAGATAATTTTTTGCTTGGACAACCATCATAACCTTCCCTTCTACCATATAGAAAGGATCGGAAAAAGTTTGTATCATTTCGAACAATCCTCGATTTAATTTCATTTTTTGACCGAAACGAGTATAAAATTGTGTATAATATACTACGATTTTTGACCGAAACTAGTATTTCAAAAAGTTTCATAGAATCTAATTTTGAGATAATTTTTTGAATGGACTTCTATCATAACATTACGTAGTAACATATATAAAGGATCCGAAAAGTTTTGCAGCATTTCGAACAATCCTCAATTTAATTTGTTTTTTTGATCGAAACTAGTATAAAACTGCTTATAATATACTTCAATTTTTTGACCGAAACTAGTGTTTCAAAAAGTTTCATAGAATTTAAAATTGATATATCTTTTTGGCATAGACATCCATCATAACTTTCCCTCGTAACATATAAAAAGGATTTGAAAGGTTTTGTAACATTTTGAACAATCCTCGATTTAATTTGAATTTTTGACCAAAACTAGTATAAAATTGTGTATAATATACTACAATTTTTGACCGAAATTAGTATTTCAAAAAGTTTGAAAGAATCTAATTTTGAGATACTTTTTTTTTGCATGGACTTCCATCATAACGTTCCCTCGTAAAATATAAAAATAATATGAAAAGTTTCGTATCATTTCGAACAATCCTCGATTGAATTCGATTTTTTGACCGAAACTAGTATAAAATTGTGTATAATATACTACGACTATTGACCGAAACTAGTATTTAAAAAAGTTTCATAGAATCTAATTTTGAGATAATGTTTTACATGGACTTCCATCATAACATTCCCTAGTAACATATAGAAAGTATCTGAAAAGTTTCGTAGCATTTTGAACAATCCTCGATTTAATTTGATTTTTTGACCGAAACTAGTATAGAATTGTGTATAATATACTACGATTTTTTGACCTAAACTAACATATCAAAAGGTTTCATAGAATCTAATTTTAACATAATTTTTTGCTTGGACTTACATCATAACCTTCCCTCCTACCATATAGAAAGGATCTGAAAAGTTTCGTAGCATTTCGAACAATCCTCGATTTAATTTGATTTTTTGACCGAAGCTAGTATAAAATTGTGTATAATATACTACGATTTTTGACCGAAACTAGTATTTCAAAAAGTTTCATAGAATCTTATTTTGAGATAATTTTTTGAATGGACTTCTATCATAACATTACCTAGTAACATATAGAAAGGATCCGAAAAGTTTCGTAGAATTTTGAACAATCCTCGATTTAATTTGATTTTTTGACCGAAACAAGTATAAAATTGCGTACAATATACTTCTATTTTTTGACCGAAACTAGTGTTTCAAAAAGTTTCATAGAATCTAATTTTGATATATCTTTTGTGCATGGACATCCATCATAACTTTCCCTCGTAACATATAGAAAGGATCTGAAAAGTTTTAGGGCATTTCGAAAAAACCTCGATTTAATTTGAATATTTGACCGAAACTAGTATAAAATTGTGTATAATATACCACAATTTTTGACCGAAACTAGTATTTCAAAAAGTTTGAAAGAATCTAATTTTGAGATAATTTTTTTTGCATGGACTTCCATCATAACTTTCACTCGTAAAATATAGAAAGGATATGAAAAGTTTCGTAGCATTTAGAACAATCCTCGATTTAATTTGATTTTTTGACCGAAACTAGTATAAAATTGTGTATAATATACTACAATTATTAACCGAAACTAGTATTTCAAAAAGTTTCGTAGAATCTAATTTTGAGATAATGTTTTACATGGACTTCCATCATAACATTCCCTAGTAACATTTAGAAAGGATCTGAAAAGTTTCGTAGCATTTCGAACAATCCTCGATTTAATTTGATTTTTTGACCGAAACTAGTATATAATTGTGTATAATATACTACGATTTTTTGAACTAAACTAACATTTCAAAAAGTTTCGTAGAATCTAATTTTGAGATAATTTTTTGCTTGGACAACCATCATAACCTTCCCTTCTACCATATAGAAAGGATCGGAAAAAGTTTGTATCATTTCGAACAATCCTCGATTTAATTTCATTTTTTGACCGAAACGAGTATAAAATTGTGTATAATATACTACGATTTTTGACCGAAACTAGTATTTCAAAAAGTTTCATAGAATCTAATTTTGAGATAATTTTTTGAATGGACTTCTATCATAACATTACGTAGTAACATATATAAAGGATCCGAAAAGTTTTGCAGCATTTCGAACAATCCTCAATTTAATTTGTTTTTTTGATCGAAACTAGTATAAAACTGCTTATAATATACTTCAATTTTTTGACCGAAACTAGTGTTTCAAAAAGTTTCATAGAATTTAAAATTGATATATCTTTTTGGCATAGACATCCATCATAACTTTCCCTCGTAACATATAAAAAGGATTTGAAAGGTTTTGTAGCATTTTGAACAATCCTCGATTTAATTTGAATTTTTGACCAAAACTAGTATAAAATTGTGTATAATATACTACAATTTTTGACCGAAATTAGTATTTCAAAAAGTTTGAAAGAATCTAATTTTGAGATACTTTTTTTTTGCATGGACTTCCATCATAACGTTCCCTCGTAAAATATAAAAATAATATGAAAAGTTTCGTATCATTTCGAACAATCCTCGATTGAATTCGATTTTTTGACCGAAACTAGTATAAAATTGTGTATAATATACTACGACTATTGACCGAAACTAGTATTTAAAAAAGTTTCATAGAATCTAATTTTGAGATAATGTTTTACATGGACTTCCATCATAACATTCCCTAGTAACATATAGAAAGTATCTGAAAAGTTTCGTAGCATTTTGAACAATCCTCGATTTAATTTGATTTTTTGACCGAAACTAGTATAGAATTGTGTATAATATACTACGATTTTTTGACCTAAACTAACATATCAAAAGGTTTCATAGAATCTAATTTTGACATAATTTTTTGCTTGGACTTACATCATAACCTTCCCTCCTACCATATAGAAAGGATCTGAAAAGTTTCGTAGCATTTCGAACAATCCTCGATTTAATTTGATTTTTTGACCGAAGCTAGTATAAAATTGTGTATAATATACTACGATTTTTGACCGAAACTAGTATTTCAAAAAGTTTCATAGAATCTTATTTTGAGATAATTTTTTGAATGGACTTCTATCATAACATTACCTAGTAACATATAGAAAGGATCCGAAAAGTTTCGTAGCATTTTGAACAATCCTCGATTTAATTTGATTTTTTGACCGAAACTAGTATAAAATTGCGTACAATATACTTCTATTTTTTGACCGAAACTAGTGTTTCAAAAAGTTTCATAGAATCTAATTTTGATATATCTTTTGTGCATGGACATCCATCATAACTTTCCCTCGTAACATATAGAAAGGATCTGAAAAGTTTTAGGGCATTTCGTAAAAACCTCGATTTAATTTGAATATTTGACCGAAACTAGTATAAAATTGTGTATAATATACTACAATTTTTGACCGAAACTAGTATTTCAAAAAGTTTCAAAGAATCTAATTTTGAGATAATTTTTTTTGCATGGACTTCCATCATAACGTTCACTCGTAAAATATAGAAAGGATATGAAAAGTTTCGTAGTATTTAGAACAATCCTCGATTTAATTTGATTTTTTGACCGAAACTAGTATAAAATTGTGTATAATATACTACAATTATTAACCGAAACTAGTATTTTAAAAAGTTTCGTAGAATCTAATTTTGAGATAATGTTTTACATGGACTTCCATCATAACATTCCCTAGTAACATTTAGAAAGGATCTGAAAAGTTTCGTAGCATTTCGAACAATCCTCGATTTAATTTGATTTTTTGACCGAAACTAGTATATAATTGTGTATAATATACTACGATTTTTTGACCTAAACTAACATTTCAAAAAGTTTCGTAGAATCTAATTTTGAGATAATTTTTTGCTTGGACAACCATCATAACCTTCCCTTCTACCATATAGAAAGGATCGGAAAAAGTTTGTATCATTTCGAACAATCCTCGATTTAATTTCATTTTTTGACCGAAACGAGTATAAAATTGTGTATAATATACTACGATTTTTGACCGAAACTCGTATTTCAAAAAGTTTCATAGAATCTAATTTTGAGATAATTTTTTGAATGGACTTCTATCATAACATTACGTAGTAACATATATAAAGGATCCGAAAAGTTTTGCAGCATTTCGAACAATCCTCAATTTAATTTGTTTTTTTGATCGAAACTAGTATAAAACTGCTTATAATATACTTCAATTTTTTGACCGAAACTAGTGTTTCAAAAAGTTTCATAGAATTTAAAATTGATATATCTTTTTGGCATGGACATCCATCATAACTTTCCCTCGTAACATATAAAAAGGATTTGAAAGGTTTTGTAGCATTTTGAACAATCCTCGATTTAATTTGAATTTTTGACCAAAACTAGTATAAAATTGTGTATAATATACTACAATTTTTGACCGAAATTAGTATTTCAAAAAGTTTGAAAGAATCTAATTTTGAGATACTTTTTTTTGCATGGACTTCCATCATAACGTTCCCTCGTAAAATATAGAAATAATATGAAAAGTTTCGTATCATTTCGAACAATCCTCGATTGAATTCGATTTTTTGACCGAAACTAGTATAAATTGTGTATAATATACTACGACTATTGACCGAAACTAGTATTTAAAAAAGTTTCATAGAATCTAATTTTGAGATAATGTTTTACATGGACTTCCATCATAACATTCCCTAGTAACATATAGAAAGTATCTGAAAAGTTTCGTAGCATTTTGAACAATCCTCGATTTAATTTGATTTTTTGACCGAAACTAGTATAAAATTGTGTATAATATACTACGATTTTTTGAACTAAACTAACATATCAAAAGGTTTCATAGAATCTAATTTTGACATAATTTTTTGCTTGGACTTCCATCATAACCTTCCCTCCTACCATATAGAAAGGATCTGAAAAGTTTCGTAGCATTTCGAACAATCCTCGATTTAATTTGATTTTTTGACCGAAGCTAGTATAAAATTGTGTATAATATACTACGATTTTTGACCGAAACTAGTATTTCAAAAAGTTTCATAGAATCTTATTTTGAGATAATTTTTTGAATGGACTTCTATCATAACATTACCTAGTAACATATAGAAAGGATCCGAAAAGTTTCGTAGCATTTTGAACAATCCTCGATTTAATTTGATTTTTTGACCGAAACAAGTATAAAATTGCGTACAATATACTTCTATTTTTTGACCGAAACTAGTGTTTCAAAAAGTTTCATAGAATCTAATTTTGATATATCTTTTGTGCATGGACATCCATCATAACTTTCCCTCGTAACATATAGAAAGGATCTGAAAAGTTTTAGGGCATTTCGAAAAAACCTCGATTTAATTTGAATATTTGACCGAAACTAGTATAAAATTGTGTATAATATACTACAATTTTTGACCGAAACTAGTATTTCAAAAAGTTCGAAAGAATCTAATTTTGAGATAATTTTTTTTGCATGGACTTCCATCATAACGTTCCCTCGTAAAATATAGAAAGGATATGAAAAGTTTCGTAGCATTTAGAACAATCCTCGATTTAATTTGATTTTTTGACCGAAACTAGTATAAAATTGTGTATAATATACTACAATTATTAACCGAAACTAGTATTTCAAAAAGTTTCGTAGAATCTAATTTTGAGATAATGTTTTACATGGACTTCCATCATAACATTCAGAAAGGATCTGAAAAGTTTCGTAGCATTTCGAACAATCCTCGATTTAATTTGATTTTTTGACCGAAACTAGTATATAATTGTGTATAATATACTACGATTT
This sequence comes from Lathyrus aphaca, assembly GCA_963966055.1. Classification (NCBI taxonomy): domain Eukaryota; kingdom Viridiplantae; phylum Streptophyta; class Magnoliopsida; order Fabales; family Fabaceae; genus Lathyrus; species Lathyrus aphaca. The sequence continues at coordinate 6,884,221 of OZ014522.1, forward strand.
TTTGAACTAAACTAACATTTCAAAAAGTTTCGTAGAATCTAATTTTGAGATAATTTTTTGCTTGGACAACCATCATAACCTTCCCTTCTACCATATAGAAAGGATCGGAAAAAGTTTGTATCATTTCGAACAATCCTCGATTTAATTTCATTTTTTGACCGAAACGAGTATAAAATTGTGTATAATATACTACGATTTTTGACCGAAACTCGTATTTCAAAAAGTTTCATAGAATCTAATTTTGAGATAATTTTTTGAATGGACTGCTATCATAACATTACGTAGTAACATATATAAAGGATCCGAAAAGTTTTGCAGCATTTCGAACAATCCTCAATTTAATTTGTTTTTTTGATCGAAACTAGTATAAAACTGCTTATAATATACTTCAATTTTTTGACCGAAACTAGTGTTTCAAAAAGTTTCATAGAATTTAAAATTGATATATATTTTTGGCATGGACATCTATCATAACTTTCCCTCGTAACATATAAAAAGGATTTGAAAGGTTTTGTAGCATTTTGAACAATCCTCGATTTAATTTGAATTTTTGACCAAAACTAGTATAAAATTGTGTATAATATACTACAATTTTTGACCGAAATTAGTATTTCAAAAAGTTTGAAAGAATCTAATTTTGAGATACTTTTTTTTGCATGGACTTCCATCATAACGTTCCCTCGTAAAATATAGAAATAATATGAAAAGTTTCGTATCATTTCGAACAATCCTCGATTGAATTCGATTTTTTGACCGAAACTAGTATAAAATTGTGTATAATATACTACGACTACTGACCGAAACTAGTATTTAAAAAAGTTTCATAGAATCTAATTTTGAGATAATGTTTTACATGGACTTCCATCATAACATTCCCTAGTAACATATAGAAAGTATCTGAAAAGTTTCATAGCATTTTGAACAATCCTCGATTTAATTTGATTTTTTGACCGAAACTAGTATAGAATTGTGTATAATATACTACAATTTTTTGACCTAAACTAACATATCAAAAGGTTTCATAGAATCTAATTTTGACATAATTTTTTGCTTGGACTTCCATCATAACCTTCCCTCCTACCATATAGAAAGGATCTGAAAAGTTTCGTAGCATTTCGAACAATCCTCGATTTAATTTGATTTTTTAACCGAAGCTAGTATAAAATTGTGTATAATATACTACGATTTTTGACCGAAACTAGTATTTCACAAAGTTTCATAGAATCTTATTTTGAGATAATTTTTTGAATGGACTTCTATCATAACATTACCTATTAACATATAGAAAGGATCCGAAAAGTTTCGTAGCATTTTGAACAATCCTCGATTTAATTTGATTTTTTGACCGAAACAAGTATAAAATTGCGTACAATATACTTCTATTTTTTGACCGAAACTAGTGTTTCAAAAAGTTTCATAGAATCTAATTTTGATATATCTTTTGTGCATGGACATCCATCATAACTTTCCCTCGTAACATATAGAAAGGATCTGAAAAGTTTTAGGGCATTTCGAAAAAACCTCGATTTAATTTGAATATTTGACCGAAACTAGTATAAAATTGTGTATAATATACTACAATTTTTGACCGAAACTAGTATTTCAAAAAGTTTCAAAGAATCTAATTTTGAGATAATTTTTTTTGCATGGACATCCATCATAACGTTCCCTCGTAAAATATAGAAAGGATATGAAATGTTTCGTAGCATTTAGAACAATCCTCGATTTAATTTGATTTTTTGACCGAAACTAGTATAAAATTGTGTATAATATACTACAATTATTAACCGAAACTAGTATTTCAAAAAGTTTCGTAGAATCTAATTTTGAGATAATGTTTTACATGGACTTCCATCATAACATTCCCTAGTAACATTTAGAAAGGATCTGAAAAGTTTCGTATCATTTCGAACAATCCTCGATTTAATTTGATTTTTTGACCGAAACTAGTATATAATTGTGTATAATATACTACAATTTTTTGAACTAAACTAACATTTCAAAAAGTTTCGTAGAATCTAATTTTGAGATAATTTTTTGCTTGGACAACCATCATAACCTTCCCTTCTACCATATAGAAAGGATCGGAAAAAGTTTGTATCATTTCGAACAATCCTCGATTTAATTTCATTTTTTGACCGAAACGAGTATAAAATTATGTATAATATACTACGATTTTTGACCGAAACTCGTATTTCAAAAAGTTTCATAGAATCTAATTTTGAGATAATTTTTTGAATGGACTTCTATTATAACATTACGTATTAACATATATAAAGGATCCGAAAAGTTTTGCAGCATTTCGAACAATCCTCAATTTAATTTGTTTTTTTGATCGAAACTAGTATAAAACTGCTTATAACATACTTCAATTTTTTGACCGAAACTAGTGTTTCAAAAAGTTTCATAGAATTTAAAATTGATATATCTTTTTGGCATGGACATCCATCATAACTTTCCCTCGTAACATATAAAAAGGATTTGAAAGGTTTTGTAGCATTTTGAACAATCCTCGATTTAATTTGAATTTTTGACCAAAACTAGTATAAAATTGTGTATAATATACTACAATTTTTGACCGAAATTAGTATTTCAAAAAGTTTGAAAGAATCTAATTTTGAGATACTTTTTTTTGCATGGACTTCCATCATAACGTTCCCTCGTAAAATATAGAAATAATATGAAAAGTTTCGTATCATTTCGAACAACCCTCGATGGAATTCGATTTTTTGACCAAAACTAGTATAAAATTGTGTATAATATACTACGACTATTGACCGAAACTAGTATTTAAAAAAGTTTCATAGAATCTAATTTTGAGATAATGTTTTAAATGGACTTCCATCATAACATTCCCTTGTAACATATAGAAAGTATCTGAAAAGTTTCGTAGCACTTTGAACAATCCTCGATTTAATTGATTTTTTGACCGAAACTAGTATAGAATTGTGTATAATATACTACGATTTTTTGACCTAAACTAACATATCAAAAGGTTTCATAGAATCTAATTTTGACATAATTTTTTGCTTGGACTTCCATCATAACCTTCCCTCCTACCATATAGAAAGGATCTGAAAAGTTTCGTAGCATTTCGAACAATCCTCGATTTAATTTGATTTTTTGACCGAAGCTAGTATAAAATTTTGTATAATATACTACGATTTTTGACCGAAACTAGTATTTCAAAAAGTTTCATAGAATCTTATTTTAAGATAATTTTTTGAATGGACTTCTATCATAACATTACCTAGTAACATATAGAAAGGATCCGAAAAGTTTCGTAGCATTTTGAACAATCCTCGATTTAATTTGATTTTTTGACCGAAACTAGTATAAAATTGCGTACAATATACTTCTATTTTTTGACCGAAACTAGTGTTTCAAAAAGTTTCATAGAATCTAATTTTGATATATCTTTTGTGCATGGACATCCATCATAACTTTCCCTCGTAACATATAGAAAGGATCTGAAAAGTTTTAGGGCATTTCGAACAAACCTCGATTTAATTTGAATATTTGACCGAAACTAGTATAAAATTGTGTATAATATACTACAATTTTTGACCGAAACTAGTATTTCAAAAAGTTTCAAAGAATCTAATTTTGAGATAATTTTTTTTGCATGGACTTCCATCATAACGTTCCCTCGTAAAATATAGAAAGGATATGAAAAGTTTCGTAGCATTTAGAACAATCCTCGATTTAATTTGATTTTTTGACCGAAACTAGTATAAAATTGTGTATAATATACTACAATTATTAACCGAAACTAGTATTTCAAAAAGTTTCGTAGAATCTAATTTTGAGATAATGTTTTACATGGACTTCCATCATAACATTCCCTAGTAACATTTAGAAAGGATCTGAAAAGTTTCGTAGCATTTCGAATAATCCTCGATTTAATTTGATTTTTTGACCGAAACTAGTATATAATTGTGTATAATATACTACGTTTTTTTGAACTAAACTAACATTTCAAAAAGTTTCGTAGAATCTAATTTTGAGATAATTTTTTGCTTGGACAACCATCATAACCTTCCCCTCTACCATATAGAAAGGATCGGAAAAAGTTTGTATCATTTCGAACAATCCTCGATTTAATTTCATTTTTTGACCGAAACGAGTATAAAATTGTGTATAATATACTACGATTTTTGACCGAAACTCGTATTTCAAAAATTTTCATAGAATCTAATTTTGAGATAATTTTTTGAATGGACTTCTATCATAACATTACGTAGTAACATATATAAAGGATCCGAAACGTTTTGCAGCATTTCGAACAATCCTCAATTTAATTTGTTTTTATGATCGAAACTAGTATAAAACTGCTTATTACATACTTCAATTTTTTGACCGAAACTAGTGTTTCAAAAAGTTTCATAGAATTTAAAATTGATATATCTTTTTGGCATGGACATCCATCATAACTTTCCCTCGTAACATATAAAAAGGATTTGAAAGGTTTCGTAGCATTTTGAACAATCCTCGATTTAATTTGATTTTTTGACCGAAACTAGTATAGAATTGTGTATAATATACTACGATTTTTTGACCTAAACTAACATATCAAAAGGTTTCATAGAATCTAATTTTGACATAATTTTTTGCTTGGACTTCCATCATAACCTTCCATCCTACCATATAGAAAGGATCTGAAAAGTTTCGTAGCATTTCGAACAATCCTCGATTTAATTTGATTTTTTGACCGAAGCTAGTATAAAATTGTGTATAATATACTACGATTTTTGACCGAAACTAGTATTTCAAAAAGTTTCATAGAATCTTATTTTGAGATAATTTTTTGAATGGACTTCTATCATAACATTACCTAGTAACATATAGAAAGGATTCGAAAAGTTTCGTAGCATTTTGAACAATCCTCGATTTGATTTGATTTTTTGACCGAAACTAGTATAAAATTCCGTACAATATACTTCTATTTTTTGACCGAAACTAGTGTTTCAAAAATTTTCATAGAATCTAATTTTGATATATCTTTTTTGCATGGACATCCATCATAACTTTCCCTCGTAACATATAGAAATGATCTGAAAAGTTTTAGGGCATTTCGAACAAACCTCGATTTAATTTGAATATTTGACAGAAACTAGTATAAAATTGTGTTTAATATACTACAATTTTTGACCGAAACTAGTATTTCAAAGAGTTTGAAAGAATCTAATTTTGAGATAATTTTTTTTGCATGGACTTCCATCATAACGTTCCCTCGTAAAATTTAGAAACGATATGAAACGTTTCGTAGCATTTAAAACAATCCTCGATTTAATTTGATTTTTTGACCGAAACTAGTATAAAATTGTGTATAGTATACTACAATTATTAACCGAAACTAGTATTTCAAAAAGTTTCGTAGAATCTAATTTTGAGATAATGTTTTACATGGACTTCCATCATAACATTCAGAAAGGATCTGAAAAGTTTCGTAGCATTTCGAACAATCCTCGATTTAATATGATTTTTTGACCGAAACTAGTATATAATTGTGTATAATATACTACGATTTTTTGACCTAAACTAACATTTCAAAAAGTTTCGTAGAATCTAATTTTGAGATAATTTTTTGCTTGGACAACCATCATAACCTTCCCTTCTACCATATAGAAAGGATCGGAAAAAGTTTGTATCATTTCGAACAATCCTTGATTTAATTTCATTTTTTGACCTTAACGAGTATAAAATTGTGTATAATATACTTCGATTTTTGACCGAAACTAGTATTCAAAAAGTTTCATAGAATCTAATTTTGAGATAATTTTTTGAATGGACTTCTATCATAACATTACGTAGTAACATATATAAAGGATCCGAAAAGTTTTGCAGCATTTCGAACAATCCTCAATTTAATTTGTTTTTTTGATCGAAACTAGTATAAAACTAATTATAATATACTTCAATTTTTTGACCGAAACTAGTGTTTCAAAAAGTTTCATAGAATTTAAAATTGATATATCTTTTTGGCATGGACATCCATCATAACTTTCCCTCGTAACATATAAAAAGGATTTGAAAGGTTTTGTAGCATTTTGAACAATCCTCGATTTAATTTGAATTTTTGACCAAAACTAGTATAAAATTGTGTATAATATACTACAATTTTTGACCGAAATTAGTATTTCAAAAAGTTTGAAAGAATCTAATTTTGAGATACTTTTTTTTGCATGGACTTCCATCATAACGTTCCCTCGTAAAATATAGAAATAATATGAAAAGTTTCGTATCATTTCGAACAATCCTCGATTGAATTCGATTTTTTGACCGAAACTAGTATAAAATTGTGTATAATATACTACGACTATTGACCGAAACTAGTATTTAAAAAAGTTTCATAGAATCTAATTTTGAGATAATGTTTTACATGGACTTCCATCATAACATTCCCTAGTAACATATAGAAAGTATCTGAAAAGTTTCGTAGCATTTTGAACAATCCTCGATTTAATTTGATTTTTTGACCGAAACTAGTATAGAATTGTGTATAATATACTACGATTTTTTGACCTAAACTAACATATCAAAAGGTTTCATAGAATCTAATTTTGACATAATTTTTTGCTTGGACTTCCATCATAACCTTCCCTCCTACCATATAGAAAGGATCTGAAAAGTTTCGTAGCATTTCGAACAATCCTCGATTTAATTTGATTTTTTGACCGAAGCTAGTATAAAATTGTGTATAATATACTACGATTTTTGACCGAAACTAGTATTTCAAAAAGTTTCATAGAATCTTATTTTAAGATAATTTTTTGAATGGACTTCTATCATAACATTACCTAGTAACATATAGAAAGGATCCGAAAAGTTTCGTAGCATTTTGAACAATCCTCGATTTAATTTGATTTTTTGACCGAAACTAGTATAAAATTGCGTACAATATACTTCTATTTTTTGACCGAAACTAGTGTTTCAAAAAGTTTCATAGAATCTAATTTTGATATATCTTTTGTGCATGGACATCCATCATAACTTTCCCTCGTAACATATAGAAAGGATCTGAAAAGTTTTAGGGCATTTCGAACAAACCTCGATTTAATTTGAATATTTGACCGAAACTAGTATAAAATTGTGTATAATATACTACAATTTTTGACCGAAACTAGTATTTCAAAAAGTTTCAAAGAATCTAATTTTGAGATAATTTTTTTTGCATGGACTTCCATCATAACGTTCCCTCGTAAAATATAGAAAGGATATGAAAAGTTTCGTAGCATTTAGAACAATCCTCGATTTAATTTGATTTTTTGACCGAAACTAGTATAAAATTGTGTATAATATACTACAATTATTAACCGAAACTAGTATTTCAAAAAGTTTCGTAGAATCTAATTTTGAGATAATGTTTTACATGGACTTCCATCATAACATTCCCTAGTAACATTTAGAAAGGATCTGAAAAGTTTCGTAGCATTTCGAATAATCCTCGATTTAATTTGATTTTTTGACCGAAACTAGTATATAATTGTGTATAATATACTACGTTTTTTTGAACTAAACTAACATTTCAAAAAGTTTCGTAGAATCTAATTTTGAGATAATTTTTTGCTTGGACAACCATCATAACCTTCCCCTCTACCATATAGAAAGGATCGGAAAAAGTTTGTATCATTTCGAACAATCCTCGATTTAATTTCATTTTTTGACCGAAACGAGTATAAAATTGTGTATAATATACTACGATTTTTGACCGAAACTCGTATTTCAAAAATTTTCATAGAATCTAATTTTGAGATAATTTTTTGAATGGACTTCTATCATAACATTACGTAGTAACATATATAAAGGATCCGAAACGTTTTGCAGCATTTCGAACAATCCTCAATTTAATTTGTTTTTATGATCGAAACTAGTATAAAACTGCTTATTACATACTTCAATTTTTTGACCGAAACTAGTGTTTCAAAAAGTTTCATAGAATTTAAAATTGATATATCTTTTTGGCATGGACATCCATCATAACTTTCCCTCGTAACATATAAAAAGGATTTGAAAGGTTTTGTAGCATTTTGAACAATCCTCGATTTAATTTGAATTTTTGACCAAAACTAGTATAAAATTGTGTATAATATACTACAATTTTTGACCGAAATTAGTATTTCAAAAAGTTTGAAAGAATCTAATTTTGAGATACTTTTTTTTTGCATGGACTTCCATCATAACGTTCCCTCGTAAAATATAGAAATAATATGAAAAGTTTCGTATCATTTCGAACAATCCTCGATGGAATTCGATTTTTTGACCGAAACTAGTATAAAATTGTGTATAATATACTACGACTATTGACCGAAACTAGTATTTAAAAAAGTTTCATAGAATCTAATTTTGAGATAATGGTTTACATGGACTTCCATCATAACATTCCCTTGTAACATATAGAAAGTATCTGAAAAGTTTCGTAGCATTTTGAACAATCCTCGATTTAATTTGATTTTTTGACCGAAACTAGTGTAGAATTGTGTATAATATACTACGATTTTTTGACCTAAACTAACATATCAAAAGGTTTCATAGAATCTAATTTTGACATAATTTTTTGCTTGGACTTCCATCATAACCTTCCATCCTACCATATAGAAAGGATCTGAAAAGTTTCGTAGCATTTCGAACAATCCTCGATTTAATTTGATTTTTTGACCGAAGCTAGTATAAAATTGTGTATAATATACTACGATTTTTGACCGAAACTAGTATTTCAAAAAGTTTCATAGAATCTTATTTTGAGATAATTTTTTGAATGGACTTCTATCATAACATTACCTAGTAACATATAGAAAGGATTCGAAAAGTTTCGTAGCATTTTGAACAATCCTCGATTTGATTTGATTTTTTGACCGAAACTAGTATAAAATTGCGTACAATATACTTCTATTTTTTGACCGAAACTAGTGTTTCAAAAAGTTTCATAGAATCTAATTTTGATATATCTTTTGTGCATGGACATCCATCATAACTTTCCCTCGTAACATATAGAAAGGATCTGAAAAGTTTTAGGGCATTTCGAACAAACCTCGATTTAATTTGAATATTTGACCGAAACTAGTATAAAATTGTGTATAATATACTACAATTTTTGACCGAAACTAGTATTTCAAAAAGTTTCAAAGAATCTAATTTTGAGATAATTTTTTTTGCATGGACTTCCATCATAACGTTCCCTCGTAAAATATAGAAAGGATATGAAAAGTTTCGTAGCATTTAGAACAATCCTCGATTTAATTTGATTTTTTGACCGAAACTAGTATAAAATTGTGTATAATATACTACAATTATTAACCGAAACTAGTATTTCAAAAAGTTTCGTAGAATCTAATTTTGAGATAATGTTTTACATGGACTTCCATCATAACATTCCCTAGTAACATTTAGAAAGGATCTGAAAAGTTTCGTAGCATTTCGAATAATCCTCGATTTAATTTGATTTTTTGACCGAAACTAGTATATAATTGTGTATAATATACTACGTTTTTTTGAACTAAACTAACATTTCAAAAAGTTTCGTAGAATCTAATTTTGAGATAATTTTTTGCTTGGACAACCATCATAACCTTCCCCTCTACCATATAGAAAGGATCGGAAAAAGTTTGTATCATTTCGAACAATCCTCGATTTAATTTCATTTTTTGACCGAAACGAGTATAAAATTGTGTATAATATACTACGATTTTTGACCGAAACTCGTATTTCAAAAATTTTCATAGAATCTAATTTTGAGATAATTTTTTGAATGGACTTCTATCATAACATTACGTAGTAACATATATAAAGGATCCGAAACGTTTTGCAGCATTTCGAACAATCCTCAATTTAATTTGTTTTTATGATCGAAACTAGTATAAAACTGCTTATTACATACTTCAATTTTTTGACCGAAACTAGTGTTTCAAAAAGTTTCATAGAATTTAAAATTGATATATCTTTTTGGCATGGACATCCATCATAACTTTCCCTCGTAACATATAAAAAGGATTTGAAAGGTTTTGTAGCATTTTGAACAATCCTCGATTTAATTTGAATTTTTGACCAAAACTAGTATAAAATTGTGTATAATATACTACAATTTTTGACCGAAATTAGTATTTCAAAAAGTTTGAAAGAATCTAATTTTGAGATACTTTTTTTTTGCATGGACTTCCATCATAACGTTCCCTCGTAAAATATAGAAATAATATGAAAAGTTTCGTATCATTTCGAACAATCCTCGATGGAATTCGATTTTTTGACCGAAACTAGTATAAAATTGTGTATAATATACTACGACTATTGACCGAAACTAGTATTTAAAAAAGTTTCATAGAATCTAATTTTGAGATAATGGTTTACATGGACTTCCATCATAACATTCCCTTGTAACATATAGAAAGTATCTGAAAAGTTTCGTAGCATTTTGAACAATCCTCGATTTAATTTGATTTTTTGACCGAAACTAGTGTAGAATTGTGTATAATATACTACGATTTTTTGACCTAAACTAACATATCAAAAGGTTTCATAGAATCTAATTTTGACATAATTTTTTGCTTGGACTTCCATCATAACCTTCCATCCTACCATATAGAAAGGATCTGAAAAGTTTCGTAGCATTTCGAACAATCCTCGATTTAATTTGATTTTTTGACCGAAGCTAGTATAAAATTGTGTATAATATACTACGATTTTTGACCGAAACTAGTATTTCAAAAAGTTTCATAGAATCTTATTTTGAGATAATTTTTTGAATGGACTTCTATCATAACATTACCTAGTAACATATAGAAAGGATTCGAAAAGTTTCGTAGCATTTTGAACAATCCTCGATTTGATTTGATTTTTTGACCGAAACTAGTATAAAATTGCGTACAATATACTTCTATTTTTTGACCGAAACTAGTGTTTCAAAAAGTTTCATAGAATCTAATTTTGATATATCTTTTGTGCATGGACATCCATCATAACTTTCCCTCGTAACATATAGAAAGGATCTGAAAAGTTTTAGGGCATTTCGAACAAACCTCGATTTAATTTGAATATTTGACCGAAACTAGTATAAAATTGTGTATAATATACTACAATTTTTGACCGAAACTAGTATTTCAAAAAGTTTCAAAGAATCTAATTTTGAGATAATTTTTTTTGCATGGACTTCCATCATAACGTTCCCTCGTAAAATATAGAAAGGATATGAAAAGTTTCGTAGCATTTAGAACAATCCTCGATTTAATTTGATTTTTTGACCGAAACTAGTATAAAATTGTGTATAATATACTACAATTATTAACCGAAACTAGTATTTCAAAAAGTTTCGTAGAATCTAATTTTGAGATAATGTTTTACATGGACTTCCATCATAACATTCCCTAGTAACATTTAGAAAGGATCTGAAAAGTTTCGTAGCATTTCGAATAATCCTCGATTTAATTTGATTTTTTGACCGAAACTAGTATATAATTGTGTATAATATACTACGTTTTTTTGAACTAAACTAACATTTCAAAAAGTTTCGTAGAATCTAATTTTGAGATAATTTTTTGCTTGGACAACCATCATAACCTTCCCCTCTACCATATAGAAAGGATCGGAAAAAGTTTGTATCATTTCGAACAATCCTCGATTTAATTTCATTTTTTGACCGAAACGAGTATAAAATTGTGTATAATATACTACGATTTTTGACCGAAACTCGTATTTCAAAAATTTTCATAGAATCTAATTTTGAGATAATTTTTTGAATGGACTTCTATCATAACATTACGTAGTAACATATATAAAGGATCCGAAACGTTTTGCAGCATTTCGAACAATCCTCAATTTAATTTGTTTTTATGATCGAAACTAGTATAAAACTGCTTATTACATACTTCAATTTTTTGACCGAAACTAGTGTTTCAAAAAGTTTCATAGAATTTAAAATTGATATATCTTTTTGGCATGGACATCCATCATAACTTTCCCTCGTAACATATAAAAAGGATTTGAAAGGTTTTGTAGCATTTTGAACAATCCTCGATTTAATTTGAATTTTTGACCAAAACTAGTATAAAATTGTGTATAATATACTACAATTTTTGACCGAAATTAGTATTTCAAAAAGTTTGAAAGAATCTAATTTTGAGATACTTTTTTTTTGCATGGACTTCCATCATAACGTTCCCTCGTAAAATATAGAAATAATATGAAAAGTTTCGTATCATTTCGAACAATCCTCGATGGAATTCGATTTTTTGACCGAAACTAGTATAAAATTGTGTATAATATACTACGACTATTGACCGAAACTAGTATTTAAAAAAGTTTCATAGAATCTAATTTTGAGATAATGGTTTACATGGACTTCCATCATAACATTCCCTTGTAACATATAGAAAGTATCTGAAAAGTTTCGTAGCATTTTGAACAATCCTCGATTTAATTTGATTTTTTGACCGAAACTAGTATAGAATTGTGTATAATATACTACGATTTTTTGACCTAAACTAACATATCAAAAGGTTTCATAGAATCTAATTTTGACATAATTTTTTGCTTGGACTTCCATCATAACCTTCCATCCTACCATATAGAAAGGATCTGAAAAGTTTCGTAGCATTTCGAACAATCCTCGATTTAATTTGATTTTTTGACCGAAGCTAGTATAAAATTGTGTATAATATACTACGATTTTTGACCGAAACTAGTATTTCAAAAAGTTTCATAGAATCTTATTTTGAGATAATTTTTTGAATGGACTTCTATCATAACATTACCTAGTAACATATAGAAAGGATTCGAAAAGTTTCGTAGCATTTTGAACAATCCTCGATTTGATTTGATTTTTTGACCGAAACTAGTATAAAATTCCGTACAATATACTTCTATTTTTTGACCGAAACTAGTGTTTCAAAAATTTTCATAGAATCTAATTTTGATATATCTTTTTTGCATGGACATCCATCATAACTTTCCCTCGTAACATATAGAAATGATCTGAAAAGTTTTAGGGCATTTCGAACAAACCTCGATTTAATTTGAATATTTGACAGAAACTAGTATAAAATTGTGTTTAATATACTACAATTTTTGACCGAAACTAGTATTTCAAAGAGTTTGAAAGAATCTAATTTTGAGATAATTTTTTTTGCATGGACTTCCATCATAACGTTCCCTCGTAAAATTTAGAAACGATATGAAACGTTTCGTAGCATTTAAAACAATCCTCGATTTAATTTGATTTTTTGACCGAAACTAGTATAAAATTGTGTATAGTATACTACAATTATTAACCGAAACTAGTATTTCAAAAAGTTTCGTAGAATCTAATTTTGAGATAATGTTTTACATGGACTTCCATCATAACATTCAGAAAGGATCTGAAAAGTTTCGTAGCATTTCGAACAATCCTCGATTTAATATGATTTTTTGACCGAAACTAGTATATAATTGTGTATAATATACTACGATTTTTTGACCTAAACTAACATTTCAAAAAGTTTCGTAGAATCTAATTTTGAGATAATTTTTTGCTTGGACAACCATCATAACCTTCCCTTCTACCATATAGAAAGGATCGGAAAAAGTTTGTATCATTTCGAACAATCCTTGATTTAATTTCATTTTTTGACCTTAACGAGTATAAAATTGTGTATAATATACTTCGATTTTTGACCGAAACTAGTATTCAAAAAGTTTCATAGAATCTAATTTTGAGATAATTTTTTGAATGGACTTCTATCATAACATTACGTAGTAACATATATAAAGGATCCGAAAAGTTTTGCAGCATTTCGAACAATCCTCAATTTAATTTGTTTTTTTGATCGAAACTAGTATAAAACTAATTATAATATACTTCAATTTTTTGACCGAAACTAGTGTTTCAAAAAGTTTCATAGAATTTAAAATTGATATATCTTTTTGGCATGGACATCCATCATAACTTTCCCTCGTAACATATAAAAAGGATTTGAAAGGTTTTGTAGCATTTTGAACAATCCTCGATTTAATTTGAATTTTTGACCAAAACTAGTATAAAATTGTGTATAATATACTACAATTTTTGACCGAAATTAGTATTTCAAAAAGTTTGAAAGAATCTAATTTTGAGATACTTTTTTTTGCATGGACTTCCATCATAACGTTCCCTCGTAAAATATAGAAATAATATGAAAAGTTTCGTATCATTTCGAACAATCCTCGATTGAATTCGATTTTTTGACCGAAACTAGTATAAAATTGTGTATAATATACTACGACTATTGACCGAAACTAGTATTTAAAAAAGTTTCATAGAATCTAATTTTGAGATAATGTTTTACATGGACTTCCATCATAACATTCCCTAGTAACATATAGAAAGTATCTGAAAAGTTTCGTAGCATTTTGAACAATCCTCGATTTAATTTGATTTTTTGACCGAAACTAGTATAGAATTGTGTATAATATACTACGATTTTTTGACCTAAACTAACATATCAAAAGGTTTCATAGAATCTAATTTTGACATAATTTTTTGCTTGGACTTCCATCATAACCTTCCCTCCTACCATATAGAAAGGATCTGAAAAGTTTCGTAGCATTTCGAACAATCCTCGATTTAATTTGATTTTTTGACCGAAGCTAGTATAAAATTGTGTATAATATACTACGATTTTTGACCGAAACTAGTATTTCAAAAAGTTTCATAGAATCTTATTTTAAGATAATTTTTTGAATGGACTTCTATCATAACATTACCTAGTAACATATAGAAAGGATCCGAAAAGTTTCGTAGCATTTTGAACAATCCTCGATTTAATTTGATTTTTTGACCGAAACTAGTATAAAATTGCGTACAATATACTTCTATTTTTTGACCGAAACTAGTGTTTCAAAAAGTTTCATAGAATCTAATTTTGATATATCTTTTGTGCATGGACATCCATCATAACTTTCCCTCGTAACATATAGAAAGGATCTGAAAAGTTTTAGGGCATTTCGAACAAACCTCGATTTAATTTGAATATTTGACCGAAACTAGTATAAAATTGTGTATAATATACTACAATTTTTGACCGAAACTAGTATTTCAAAAAGTTTCAAAGAATCTAATTTTGAGATAATTTTTTTTGCATGGACTTCCATCATAACGTTCCCTCGTAAAATATAGAAAGGATATGAAAAGTTTCGTAGCATTTAGAACAATCCTCGATTTAATTTGATTTTTTGACCGAAACTAGTATAAAATTGTGTATAATATACTACAATTATTAACCGAAACTAGTATTTCAAAAAGTTTCGTAGAATCTAATTTTGAGATAATGTTTTACATGGACTTCCATCATAACATTCCCTAGTAACATTTAGAAAGGATCTGAAAAGTTTCGTAGCATTTCGAATAATCCTCGATTTAATTTGATTTTTTGACCGAAACTAGTATATAATTGTGTATAATATACTACGTTTTTTTGAACTAAACTAACATTTCAAAAAGTTTCGTAGAATCTAATTTTGAGATAATTTTTTGCTTGGACAACCATCATAACCTTCCCCTCTACCATATAGAAAGGATCGGAAAAAGTTTGTATCATTTCGAACAATCCTCGATTTAATTTCATTTTTTGACCGAAACGAGTATAAAATTGTGTATAATATACTACGATTTTTGACCGAAACTCGTATTTCAAAAATTTTCATAGAATCTAATTTTGAGATAATTTTTTGAATGGACTTCTATCATAACATTACGTAGTAACATATATAAAGGATCCGAAACGTTTTGCAGCATTTCGAACAATCCTCAATTTAATTTGTTTTTATGATCGAAACTAGTATAAAACTGCTTATTACATACTTCAATTTTTTGACCGAAACTAGTGTTTCAAAAAGTTTCATAGAATTTAAAATTGATATATCTTTTTGGCATGGACATCCATCATAACTTTCCCTCGTAACATATAAAAAGGATTTGAAAGGTTTTGTAGCATTTTGAACAATCCTCGATTTAATTTGAATTTTTGACCAAAACTAGTATAAAATTGTGTATAATATACTACAATTTTTGACCGAAATTAGTATTTCAAAAAGTTTGAAAGAATCTAATTTTGAGATACTTTTTTTTTGCATGGACTTCCATCATAACGTTCCCTCGTAAAATATAGAAATAATATGAAAAGTTTCGTATCATTTCGAACAATCCTCGATGGAATTCGATTTTTTGACCGAAACTAGTATAAAATTGTGTATAATATACTACGACTATTGACCGAAACTAGTATTTAAAAAAGTTTCATAGAATCTAATTTTGAGATAATGGTTTACATGGACTTCCATCATAACATTCCCTTGTAACATATAGAAAGTATCTGAAAAGTTTCGTAGCATTTTGAACAATCCTCGATTTAATTTGATTTTTTGACCGAAACTAGTGTAGAATTGTGTATAATATACTACGATTTTTTGACCTAAACTAACATATCAAAAGGTTTCATAGAATCTAATTTTGACATAATTTTTTGCTTGGACTTCCATCATAACCTTCCATCCTACCATATAGAAAGGATCTGAAAAGTTTCGTAGCATTTCGAACAATCCTCGATTTAATTTGATTTTTTGACCGAAGCTAGTATAAAATTGTGTATAATATACTACGATTTTTGACCGAAACTAGTATTTCAAAAAGTTTCATAGAATCTTATTTTGAGATAATTTTTTGAATGGACTTCTATCATAACATTACCTAGTAACATATAGAAAGGATTCGAAAAGTTTCGTAGCATTTTGAACAATCCTCGATTTGATTTGATTTTTTGACCGAAACTAGTATAAAATTCCGTACAATATACTTCTATTTTTTGACCGAAACTAGTGTTTCAAAAATTTTCATAGAATCTAATTTTGATATATCTTTTTTGCATGGACATCCATCATAACTTTCCCTCGTAACATATAGAAATGATCTGAAAAGTTTTAGGGCATTTCGAACAAACCTCGATTTAATTTGAATATTTGACAGAAACTAGTATAAAATTGTGTTTAATATACTACAATTTTTGACCGAAACTAGTATTTCAAAGAGTTTGAAAGAATCTAATTTTGAGATAATTTTTTTTGCATGGACTTCCATCATAACGTTCCCTCGTAAAATTTAGAAACGATATGAAACGTTTCGTAGCATTTAAAACAATCCTCGATTTAATTTGATTTTTTGACCGAAACTAGTATAAAATTGTGTATAGTATACTACAATTATTAACCGAAACTAGTATTTCAAAAAGTTTCGTAGAATCTAATTTTGAGATAATGTTTTACATGGACTTCCATCATAACATTCAGAAAGGATCTGAAAAGTTTCGTAGCATTTCGAACAATCCTCGATTTAATATGATTTTTTGACCGAAACTAGTATATAATTGTGTATAATATACTACGATTTTTTGACCTAAACTAACATTTCAAAAAGTTTCGTAGAATCTAATTTTGAGATAATTTTTTGCTTGGACAACCATCATAACCTTCCCTTCTACCATATAGAAAGGATCGGAAAAAGTTTGTATCATTTCGAACAATCCTTGATTTAATTTCATTTTTTGACCTTAACGAGTATAAAATTGTGTATAATATACTTCGATTTTTGACCGAAACTAGTATTCAAAAAGTTTCATAGAATCTAATTTTGAGATAATTTTTTGAATGGACTTCTATCATAACATTACGTAGTAACATATATAAAGGATCCGAAAAGTTTTGCAGCATTTCGAACAATCCTCAATTTAATTTGTTTTTTTGATCGAAACTAGTATAAAACTAATTATAATATACTTCAATTTTTTGACCGAAACTAGTGTTTCAAAAAGTTTCATAGAATTTAAAATTGATATATCTTTTTGGCATGGACATCCATCATAACTTTCCCTCGTAACATATAAAAAGGATTTGAAAGGTTTTGTAGCATTTTGAACAATCCTCGATTTAATTTGAATTTTTGACCAAAACTAGTATAAAATTGTGTATAATATACTACAATTTTTGACCGAAATTAGTATTTCAAAAAGTTTGAAAGAATCTAATTTTGAGATACTTTTTTTTGCATGGACTTCCATCATAACATTCCCTCGTAAAATATAGAAATAATATGAAAAGTTTCGTATCATTTCGAACAATCCTCGATTGAATTCGATTTTTTGACCGAAACTAGTATAAAATTGTGTATAATATACTACGACTATTGACCGAAACTAGTATTTAAAAAAGTTTCATAGAATCTAATTTTGAGATAATGTTTTACATGGACTTCCATCATAACATTCCCTAGTAACATATAGAAAGTATCTGAAAAGTTTCGTAGCATTTTGAACAATCCTCGATTTAATTTGATTTTTTGACCGAAACTAGTATAGAATTGTGTATAATATACTACGATTTTTTGACCTAAACTAACATATCAAAAGGTTTCATAGAATCTAATTTTGACATAATTTTTTGCTTGGACTTCCATCATAACCTTCCCTCCTACCATATAGAAAGGATCTGAAAAGTTTCGTAGTATTTCGAACAATCCTCGATTTAATTTGATTTTTTGACCGAAGCTAGTATAAAATTGTGTATAATATACTACGATTTTTGACCGAAACTAGTATTTCAAAAAGTTTCATAGAATCTTATTTTGAGATAATTTTTTGAATGGACTTCTATCATAACATTACCTAGTAACATATAGAAAGGATCCGAAAAGTTTCGTAACATTTTGAACAATCCTCGATTTAATTTGATTTTTTGACCGAAACAAGTATAAAATTGCGTACAATATACTTCTATTTTTTGACCGAAACTAGTGTTTCAAAAAGTTTCATAGAATCTAATTTTGATATATCTTTTGTGCATGGACATCCATCATAACTTTCCCTCGTAACATATAGAAAGGATCTGAAAAGTTTTAGGGCATTTCGTAAAAACCTCGATTTAATTTGAATATTTGACCGAAACTAGTATAAAATTGTGTATAATATACTACAATTTTTGACCGAAACTAGTATTTCAAAAAGTTTCAAAGAATCTAATTTTGAGATAATTTTTTTTGCATGGACTTCCATCATAACGTTCACTCGTAAAATATAGAAAGGATATGAAAAGTTTCGTAGCATTTAGAACAATCCTCGATTTAATTTGATTTTTTGACCGAAACTAGTATAAAATTGTGTATAATATACTACAATTATTAACCGAAACTAGTATTTCAAAAAGTTTCGTAGAATCTAATTTTGAGATAATGTTTTACATGGACTTCCATCATAACATTCCCTAGTAACATTTAGAAAGGATCTGAAAAGTTTCGTAGCATTTCGAACAATCCTCGATTTAATTTGATTTTTTGACCGAAACTAGTATATAATTGTGTATAATATACTACGATTTTTTGACCTAAACTAACATTTCAAAAAGTTTCGTAGAATCTAATTTTGAGATAATTTTTTGCTTGGACAACCATCATAACCTTCCCTTCTACCATATAGAAAGGATCGGAAAAAGTTTGTATCATTTCGAACAATCCTCGATTTAATTTCATTTTTTGACCGAAACGAGTATAAAATTGTGTATAATATACTACGATTTTTGACCGAAACTCGTATTTCAAAAAGTTTCATAGAATCTAATTTTGAGATAATTTTTTGAATGGACTTCTATCATAACATTACATAGTAACATATATAAAGGATCCGAAAAGTTTTGCAGCATTTCGAACAATCCTCAATTTAATTTGTTTTTTTGATCGAAACTAGTATAAAACTGCTTATAATATACTTCAATTTTTTGACCGAAACTAGTGTTTCAAAAAGTTTCATAGAATTTAAAATTGATATATCTTTTTGGCATGGACATCCATCATAACTTTCCCTCGTAACATATAAAAAGGATTTGAAAGGTTTTGTAGCATTTTGAACAATCCTCGATTTAATTTGAATTTTTGACCAAAACTAGTATAAAATTGTGTATAATATACTACAATTTTTGACCGAAATTAGTATTTCAAAAAGTTTGAAAGAATCTAATTTTGAGATACTTTTTTTTGCATGGACTTCCATCATAACGTTCCCTCGTAAAATATAGAAATAATATGAAAAGTTTCGTATCATTTCGAACAATCCTCGATTGAATTCGATTTTTTGACCGAAACTAGTATAAAATTGTGTATAATATACTACGACTATTGACCGAAACTAGTATTTAAAAAAGTTTCATAGAATCTAATTTTGAGATAATGTTTTACATGGACTTCCATCATAACATTCCCTAGTAACATATAAAAAGTATCTGAAAAGTTTCGTAGCATTTTGAACAATCCTCGATTTAATTTGATTTTTTGACCGAAACTAGTATAGAATTGTGTATAATATACTACGATTTTTTGACCTAAACTAACATATCAAAAGGTTTCATAGAATCTAATTTTGACATAATTTTTTGCTTGGACTTCCATCATAACCTTCCCTCCTACCATATAGAAAGGATCTGAAAAGTTTCGTAGCATTTCGAACAATCCTCGATTTAATTTGATTTTTTGACCGAAGCTAGTATAAAATTGTGTATAATATACTACGATTTTTGACCGAAACTAGTATTTCACAAAGTTTCATAGAATCTTATTTTGAGATAATTTTTTGAATGGACTTCTATCATAACATTACCTAGTAACATATAGAAAGGATCCGAAATGTTTCGTAGCATTTTGAACAATCCTCGATTTAATTTGATTTTTTGACCGAAACAAGTATAAAATTGCGTACAATATACTTCTATTTTTTGACCGAAACTAGTGTTTCAAAAAGTTTCATAGAATCTAATTTTGATATATCTTTTGTGCATGGACATCCATCATAACTTTCCCTCGTAACATATAAAAAGGATCTGAAAAGTTTTAGGGCATTTCGAAAAAACCTCGATTTAATTTGAATATTTGACCGAAACTAGTATAAAATTGTGTATAATATACTACAATTTTTGACCGAAACTAGTATTTCAAAAAGTTTGAAAGAATCTAATTTTGAGATAATTTTTTTTGCATGGACTTCCATCATAACGTTCCCTCGTAAAATATAGAAAGGATATGAAAAGTTTCGTAGCATTTAGAACAATCCTCGATTTAATTTGATTTTTTGACCGAAACTAGTATAAAATTGTGTATAATATACTACAATTATTAACCGAAACTAGTATTTCAAAAAGTTTCGTAGAAACTAATTTTGAGATAATGTTTTACATGGACTTCCATCATAACATTCCCTAGTAACATTTAGAAAGGATCTGAAAAGTTTCGTAGCATTTCGAACAATCCTCGATTTAATTTGATTTTTTGACCAAAACTAGTATATAATTATGTATAATATACTACGATTTTTTGAACTAAACTAACATTTCAAAAAGTTTCGTAGAATCTAATTTTGAGATAATTTTTTGCTTGGACAACCATCATAACCTTCCCTTCTACCATATAGAAAGGATCGGAAAAAGTTTGTATCATTTCGAACAATCCTCGATTTAATTTCATTTTTTGACCGAAATGAGTATAAAATTGTGTATAATATACTACGATTTTTGACCGAAACTCGTATTTCAAAAAGTTTCATAGAATCTAATTTTGAGATAATTTTTTGAATGGACTTCTATCATAACATTACGTAGTAACATATATAAAGGATCCGAAAAGTTTTGCAGCATTTCGAACAATCCTCAATTTAATTTGTTTTTTTGATCGAAACTAGTATAAAACTGCTTATAATATACTTCAATTTTTTGACCGAAACTAGTGTTTCAAAAAGTTTCATAGAATTTAAAATTGATATATCTTTTTGGCATCGACATCCATCATAACTTTCCCTCGTAACATATAAAAAGGATTTGAAAGGTTTTGTAGCATTTTGAACAATCCTCGATTTAATTTGAATTTTTGACCAAAACTAGTATAAAATTGTGTATAATATACTACAATTTTTGACCGAAATTAGTATTTCAAAAAGTTTGAAAGAATCTAATTTTGAGATACTTTTTTTTGCATGGACTTCCATCATAACGTTCCCTCGTAAAATATAGAAATAATATGAAAAGTTTCGTATCATTTCGAACAATCCTCGATTGAATTCGATTTTTTGACCGAAACTAGTATAAATTGTGTATAATATACTACGACTATTGACCGAAACTAGTATTTAAAAAAGTTTCATAAAATCTAATTTTGAGATAATGTTTTACATGGACTTCCATCATAACATTCCCTAGTATCATCTAGAAAGTATCTGAAAAGTTTCGTAGCATTTTGAACAATCCTCGATTTAATTTGATTTTTTGACCGAAACTAGTATAAAATTGTGTATAATATACTACGATTTTTTGACCTAAACTAACATATCAAAAGGTTTCATAGAATCTAATTTTGACATAATTTTTTGCTTGGACTTCCATAAAACCTTCCCTCCTACCATATAGAAAGGATCTGAAAAGTTTCGTAGCATTTCGAACAATCCTCGATTTAATTTGATTTTTTGACCGAAGCTAGTATAAAATTTTGTATAATATACTACGATTTTTGACCGAAACTAGTATTTCAAAAAGTTTCATAGAATCTTATTTTGAGATAATTTTTTGAATGGACTTGTATCATAACATTACCTAGTAACATATAGAAAGGATCCGAAAAGTTTCGTAGCATTTTGAACAATCCTCGATTTAATTTGATTTTTTGACTGAAACTAGTATAAAATTGCGTACAATATACTTCTATTTTTTGACCGAAACTAGTGTTTCAAAAAGTTTCATAGAATCTAATTTTGATATATCTTTTGTGCATGGACATCCATCATAACTTTCCCTCGTAACATATAGAAAGGATCTGAAAAGTTTTAGGGCATTTCGAACAAACCTCGATTTAATTTGAATATTTGATCGAAACTAGTATAAAATTGTGTATAATATACTACAATTTTTGACCGAAACTAGTATTTCAAAAAGTTTGAAAGAATCTAATTTTGAGATAATTTTTTTTGCATGGACTTCCATCATAACGTTCCCTCGTAAAATATAGAAAGGATATGAAAAGTTTCGTAGCATTTAGAACAATCCTCGATTTAATTTGATTTTTTGACCGAAACTAGTATAAAATTGTGTATAATATACTACAATTATTAACCGAAACTAGTATTACAAAAAGTTTCGTAGAATCTAATTTTGAGATAATGTTTTACATGGACTTCCATCATAACATTCCCTAGTAACATTTAGAAAGGATCTGAAAAGTTTCGTAGCATTTCGAACAATCCTCGATTTAATTTGATTTTTTGACCGAAACTAGTATATAATTGTGTATAATATACTACGTTTTTTTGAACTAAACTAACATTTCAAAAAGTTTCGTAGAATCTAATTTTGAGATAATTTTTTGCTTGGACAACCATCATAACCTTCCCTTCTACCATATATAAAGGATCGGAATAAGTTTGTATCATTTCGAACAATCCTCGATTTAATTTCATTTTTTGACCGAAACGAGTATAAAATTGTGTATAATATACTACGATTTTTGACCGAAACTCGTATTTCAAAAAGTTTCATAGAATCTAATTTTGAGATAATTTTTTGAATGGACTTCTATCATAACATTACGTAGTAACATATATAAAGGATCCGAAACGTTTTGCAGCATTTCGAACAATCCTCAATTTAATTTGTTTTTTTGATCGAAACTAGTATAAAACTGCTTATTACATACTTCAATTTTTTGACCGAAACTAGTGTTTCAAAAAGTTTCATAGAATTTAAAATTGATATATCTTTTTGGCATGGACATCCATCATAACTTTCCCTCGTAACATATAAAAAGGATTTGAAAGGCTTTGTAGCATTTTGAACAATCCTCGATTTAATTTGAATTTTTGACCAAAACTAGTATAAAATTGTGTATAATATACTACAATTTTTGACCGAAATTAGTATTTCAAAAAGTTTGAAAGAATCTAATTTTGAGATACTTTTTTTTGCATGGACTTCCATCATAACTTTCCCTCGTAAAATATAGAAATAATATGAAAAGTTTCGTATCATTTCGAACAATCCTCGATGGAATTCGATTTTTTGACCGAAACTAGTATAAAATTGTGTATAATATACTACGACTATTGACCGAAACTAGTATTTAAAAAAGTTTCATAGAATCTAATTTGTAGATAATGGTTTACATGGACTTCCATCATAACATTTCCTTGTAACATATAGAAAGTATCTGAAAAGTTTCGTAGCATTTTGAACAATCCTCGATTTAATTTGATTTTTTGACCGAAACTAGTATAGAATTGTGTATAATATACTACGATTTTTTGACGTAAACTAACATATCAAAAGGTTTCATAGAATCTAATTTTGACATAATTTTTTGCTTGGACTTCCATCATAACCTTCCCTCCTACCATATAGAAAGGATCTGAAAAGTTTCGTAGCATTTCGAACAATCCTCGATTTAATTTGATTTTTTGACCGAAACGAGTATAAAATTGTGTATAATATACTACGATTTTTGACCGAAACTCGTATTTCAAAAAGTTTCATAGAATCTTATTTTGAGATAATTTTTTGAATGGACTTCTATCATAACATTACGTAGTAACATATATAAAGGATCCGAAACGTTTTGCAGCATTTCGAACAATCCTCAATTTAATTTGTTTTTTTGATCGAAACTAGTATAAAACTGCTTATTACATACTTCAATTTTTTGACCGAAACTAGTGTTTCAAAAAGTTTCATAGAATTTAAAATTGATATATCTTTTTGGCATGGACATCCATCATAACTTTCCCTCGTAACATATAAAAACGATTTGAAAGGCTTTGTAGCATTTTGAACAATCCTCGATTTAATTTGAATTTTTGACCAAAACTAGTATAAAATTGTGTATAATATACTACAATTTTTGACCGAAATTAGTATTTCAAAAAGTTTGAAAGAATCTAATTTTGAGATACTTTTTTTTGCATGGACTTCCATCATAACGTTCCCTCGTAAAATATAGAAATAATATGAAAAGTTTCGTATCATTTCGAACAATCCTCGATGGAATTCGATTTTTTGACCGAAACTAGTATAAAATTGTGTATAATATACTACGACTATTGACCGAAACTAGTATTTAAAAAAGTTTCATAGAATCTAATTTGTAGATAATGGTTTACATGGACTTCCATCATAACATTTCCTTGTAACATATAGAAAGTATCTGAAAAGTTTCGTAGCATTTTGAACAATCCTCGATTTAATTTGATTTTTTGACCGAAACTAGTATAGAATTGTGTATAATATACTACGATTTTTTGACCTAAACTAACATATCAAAAGGTTTCATAGAATCTAATTTTGACATAATTTTTTGCTTGGACTTCCATCATAACCTTCCCTCCTACCATATAGAAAGGATCTGAAAAGTTTCGTAGTATTTCGAACAATCCTCGATTTAATTTGATTTTTTGACCGAAGCTAGTATAAAATTGTGTATAATATACTACGATTTTTGACCGAAACTAGTATTTCAAAAAGTTTCATAGAATCTTATTTTGAGATAATTTTTTGAATGGACTTCTATCATAACATTACCTAGTAACATATAGAAAGGATCCGAAAAGTTTCGTAGCATTTTGAACAATCCTCGATTTAATTTGATTTTTTGACCGAAACATGTATAAAATTGCGTACAATATACTTCTATTTTTTGACCGAAACTAGTGTTTCAAAAAGTTTCATAGAATCTAATTTTGATATATCTTTTGTGCATGGACATCCATCATAACTTTCCCTCGTAACATATAGAAAGGATCTGAAAAGTTTTAGGGCATTTCGTAAAAACCTCGATTTAATTTGAATATTTGACCGAAACTAGTATAAAATTGTGTATAATATACTACAATTTTTGACCGAAACTAGTATTTCAAAAAGTTTCAAAGAATCTAATTTTGAGATAATTTTTTTTGCATGGACTTCCATCATAACGTTCACTCGTAAAATATAGAAAGGATATGAAAAGTTTCGTAGCATTTAGAACAATCCTCGATTTAATTTGATTTTTTGACCGAAACTAGTATAAAATTGTGTATAATATACTACAATTATTAACCGAAACTAGTATTTCAAAAAGTTTCGTAGAATCTAATTTTGAGATAATGTTTTACATGGACTTCCATCATAACATTCCCTATTAACATTTAGAAAGGATCTGAAAAGTTTCGTAGCATTTCGAACAATCCTCGATTTAATTTGATTTTTTGACCGAAACTAGTATATAATTGTGTATAATATACTACGATTTTTTGACCTAAACTAACATTTCAAAAAGTTTCGTAGAATCTAATTTTGAGATAATTTTTTGCTTGGACAACCATCATAACCTTCCCTTCTACCATATAGAAAGGATCGGAAAAAGTTTGTATCATTTCGAACAATCCTCGATTTAATTTCATTTTTTGACCGAAACGAGTATAAAATTGTGTATAATATACTACGATTTTTGACCGAAACTCGTATTTCAAAAAGTTTCATAGAATCTAATTTTGAGATAATTTTTTGAATGGACTTCTATCATAACATTACATAGTAACATATATAAAGGATCCGAAAAGTTTTGCAGCATTTCGAACAATCCTCAATTTAATTTGTTTTTTTGATCGAAACTAGTATAAAACTGCTTATAATATACTTCAATTTTTTGACCGAAACTAGTGTTTCAAAAAGTTTCATAGAATTTAAAATTGATATATCTTTTTGGCATGGACATCCATCATAACTTTCCCTCGTAACATATAAAAAGGATTTGAAAGGTTTTGTAGCATTTTGAACAATCCTCGATTTAATTTGAATTTTTGACCAAAACTAGTATAAAATTGTGTATAATATACTACAATTTTTGACCGAAATTAGTATTTCAAAAAGTTTGAAAGAATCTAATTTTGAGATACTTTTTTTTGCATGGACTTCCATCATAACGTTCCCTCGTAAAATATAGAAATAATATGAAAAGTTTCGTATCATTTCGAACAATCCTCGATTGAATTCGATTTTTTGACCGAAACTAGTATAAAATTGTGTATAATATACTACGACTATTGACCGAAACTAGTATTTAAAAAAGTTTCATAGAATCTAATTTTGAGATAATGTTTTACATGGACTTCCATCATAACATTCCCTAGTAACATATAGAAAGTATCTGAAAAGTTTCGTAGCATTTTGAACAATCCTCGATTTAATTTGATTTTTTGACCGAAACTAGTATAGAATTGTGTATAATATACTACGATTTTTTGACCTAAACTAACATATCAAAAGGTTTCATAGAATCTAATTTTGACATAATTTTTTGCTTGGACTTCCATCATAACCTTCCCTCCTACCATATAGAAAGGATCTGAAAAGTTTCGTAGCATTTCGAACAATCCTCGATTTAATTTGATTTTTTGACCGAAGCTAGTATAAAATTGTGTATAATATACTACGATTTTTGACCGAAACTAGTATTTCACAAAGTTTCATAGAATCTTATTTTGAGATAATTTTTTGAATGGACTTCTATCATAACATTACCTAGTAACATATAGAAAGGATCCGAAAAGTTTCGTAGCATTTTGAACAATCCTCGATTTAATTTGATTTTTTGACCGAAACAAGTATAAAATTGCGTACAATATACTTCAATTTTTTGACCGAAACTAGTGTTTCAAAAAGTTTCATAGAATCTAATTTTGATATATCTTTTGTGCATGGACATCCATCATAACTTTCCCTCGTAACATATAGAAAGGATCTGAAAAGTTTTAGGGCATTTCGAACAAACCTCGATTTAATTTGAATATTTGATCGAAACTAGTATAAAATTGTGTATAATATACTACAATTTTTGACCGAAACTAGTATTTCAAAAAGTTTGAAAGAATCTAATTTTGAGATAATTTTTTTTGCATGGACTTCCATCATAACATTCCCTCGTAAAATATAGAAAGGATATGAAAAGTTTCGTAGCATTTAGAACAATCCTCGATTTAATTTGATTTTTTGACCGAAACTAGTATAAAATTGTGTATAATATACTACAATTATTAACCGAAACTAGTATTTCAAAAAGTTTCGTAGAATCTAATTTTGAGATAATGTTTTACATGGACTTCCATCATAACATTCCCTAGTAACATTTAGAAAGGATCTGAAAAGTTTCGTAGCATTTCGAACAATCCTCGATTTAATTTGATTTTTTGACCGAAACTAGTATATAATTGTGTATAATATACTACGTTTTTTTGAACTAAACTAACATTTCAAAAAGTTTCGTAGAATCTAATTTTGAGATAATTTTTTGCTTGGACAACCATCATAACCTTCCCTTCTACCATATATAAAGGATCGGAAAAAGTTTGTATCATTTCGAACAATCCTCGATTTAATTTCATTTTTTGACCGAAACGAGTATAAAATTGTGTATAATATACTACGATTTTTGACCGAAACTCGTATTTCAAAAAGTTTCATAGAATCTAATTTTGAGATAATTTTTTGAATGGACTTCTATCATAACATTACGTAGTAACATATATAAAGGATCCGAAACGTTTTGCAGCATTTCGAACAATCCTCAATTTAATTTGTTTTTTTGATCGAAACTAGTATAAAACTGCTTATTACATACTTCAATTTTTTGACCGAAACTAGTGTTTCAAAAAGTTTCATAGAATTTAAAATTGATATATCTTTTTGGCATGGACATCCATCATAACTTTCCCTCGTAACATATAAAAAGGATTTGAAAGGCTTTGTAGCATTTTGAACAATCCTCGATTTAATTTGAATTTTTGACCAAAACTAGTATAAAATTGTGTATAATATACTACAATTTTTGACAGAAATTAGTATTTCAAAAAGTTTGAAAGAATCTAATTTTGAGATACTTTTTTTTGCATGGACTTCCATCATAACGTTCCCTCGTAAAATATAGAAATAATATGAAAAGTTTCGTATCATTTCGAACAATCCTCGATGGAATTCGATTTTTTGACCGAAACTAGTATAAAATTGTGTATAATATACTACGACTATTGACCGAAACTAGTATTTAAAAAAGTTTCATAGAATCTAATTTGTAGATAATGGTTTACATGGACTTCCATCATAACATTTCCTTGTAACATATAGAAAGTATCTGAAAAGTTTCGTAGCATTTTGAACAATCCTCGATTTAATTTGATTTTTTGACCGAAACTAGTATAGAATTGTGTATAATATACTACGATTTTTTGACCTAAACTAACATATCAAAAGGTTTCATAGAATCTAATTTTGACATAATTTTTTGCTTGGACTTCCATCATAACCTTCCCTCCTACCATATAGAAAGGATCTGAAAAGTTTCGTAGCATTTCGAACAATCCTCGATTTAATTTGATTTTTTGACCGAAGCTAGTATAAAATTGTGTATAATATACTACGATTTTTGACCGAAACTAGTATTTCAAAAAGTTTCATAGAATCTTATTTTGAGATAATTTTTTGAATGGACTTCTATCATAACATTACCTAGTAACATATAGAAAGGATTCGAAAAGTTTCGTAGCATTTTGAACAATCCTCGATTTAATTTGATTTTTTGACCGAAACTAGTATAAAATTGCGTACAATATACTTCTATTTTTTGACCGAAACTAGTGTTTCAAAAAGTTTCATAGAATCTAATTTTGATATATCTTTTTTGCATGGACATCCATCATAACTTTCCCTCGTAACATATAGAAAGGATCTGAAAAGTTTTAGGGCATTTCGAAAAAACCTCGATTTAATTTGAATATTTGATCGAAACTAGTATAAAATTGTGTATAATATACTACAATTTTTGACCGAAACTAGTATTTCAAAAAGTTTGAAAGAATCTAATTTTGAGATAATTTTTTTTTGCATGGACTTCCATCATAACGTTCCCTCGTAAAATATAGAAACGATATGAAACGTTTCGTAGCATTTAAAACAATCCTCGATTAATTTGATTTTTTGACCGAAACTAGTATAAAATTGTGTATAGTATACTACAATTATTAACCGAAACTAGTATTTCAAAAAGTTTCGTAGAATCTAATTTTGAGATAATGTTTTACATGGACTTCCATCATAACATTCCCTAGTAACATTTAGAAAGGATCTGAAAAGTTTCGTAGCATTTCGAACAATCCTCGATTTAATTTGATTTTTTGACCGAAACTAGTATATAATTGTGTATAATATACTACGATTTTTTGACCTAAACTAACATTTCAAAAAGTTTCGTAGAATCTAATTTTGAGATAATTTTTTGCTTGGACAACCATCATAACCTTCCCTTCTACCATATAGAAAGGATCGGAAAAAGTTTGTATCATTTCGAACAATCCTCGATTTAATTTCATTTTTTGACTGAAACGAGTATAAAATTGTGTATAATATACTACGATTTTTGACCGAAACTCGTATTTCAAAAAGTTTCATAGAATCTAATTTTGAGATAATTTTTTGAATGGACTTCTATCATAACATTACGTAGTAACATATATAAAGGATCCGAAACGTTTTGCAGCATTTCGAACAATCCTCAATTTAATTTGTTTTTTTGATCGAAACTAGTATAAAACTGCTTATTACATACTTCAATTTTTTGACCGAAACTAGTGTTTCAAAAAGTTTCATAGAATTTAAAATTGATATATCTTTTTGGCATGGACATCCATCATAACTTTCCCTCGTAACATATAAAAAGGATTTGAAAGGCTTTGTAGCATTTTGAACAATCCTCGATTTAATTTGAATTTTTGACCAAAACTAGTATAAAATTGTGTATAATATACTACAATTTTTGACCGAAATTAGTATTTCAAAAAGCTTGAAAGAATCTAATTTTGAGATACTTTTTTTTGCATGGACTTCCATCATAACGTTCCCTCGTAAAATATAGAAATAATATGAAAAGTTTCGTATCATTTCGAACAATCCTCGATGGAATTCGATTTTTTGACCGAAACTAGTATAAAATTGTGTATAATATACTACGACTATTGACCGAAACTAGTATTTAAAAAAGTTTCATAGAATCTAATTTGTAGATAATGGTTTACATGGACTTCCATCATAACATTTCCTTGTAACATATAGAAAGTATCTGAAAAGTTTCGTAGCATTTTGAACAATCCTCGATTTAATTTGATTTTTTGACCGAAACTAGTATAGAATTGTGTATAATATACTACGATTTTTTGACCTAAACTAACATATCAAAAGGTTTCATAGAATCTAATTTTGACATAATTTTTTGCTTGGACTTCCATCATAACCTTCCCTCCTACCATATGGAAAGGATCTGAAAAGTTTCGTAGTATTTCGAACAATCCTCGATTTAATTTGATTTTTTGACCGAAGCTAGTATAAAATTGTGTATAATATACTACGATTTTTGACCGAAACTAGTATTTCAAAAAGTTTCATAGAATCTTATTTTGAGATAATTTTTTGAATGGACTTCTATCATAACATTACCTAGTAACATATAGAAAGGATCCGAAAAGTTTCGTAGCATTTTGAACAATCCTCGATTTAATTTGATTTTTTGACCGAAACAAGTATAAAATTGCGTACAATATACTTCTATTTTTTGACCGAAACTAGTGTTTCAAAAAGTTTCATAGAATCTAATTTTGATATATCTTTTGTGCATGGACATCCATCATAACTTTCCCTCGTAACATATAGAAAGGATCTGAAAAGTTTTAGGGCATTTCGTAAAAACCTCGATTTAATTTGAATATTTGACCGAAACTAGTATAAAATTGTGTATAATATACTACAATTTTTGACCGAAACTAGTATTTCAAAAAGTTTCAAAGAATCTAATTTTGAGATAATTTTTTTTGCATGGACTTCCATCATAACGTTCCCTCGTAAAATATAGAAACGATATGAAAAGTTTCGTAGCATTTAGAACAATCCTCGATTTAATTTGATTTTTTGACCGAAACTAGTATAAAATTGTGTATAATATACTACAATTATTAACCGAAACTAGTATTTAAAAAAGTTTCGTAGAATCTAATTTTGAGATAATGTTTTACATGGACTTCCATCATAACATTCCCTAGTAACATATAGAAAGTATCTGAAAAGTTTCGTAGCATTTTGAACAATCCTCGATTTAATTTGATTTTTTGACCGAAACTAGTATATAATTGTGTATAATATACTACGATTTTTTGACCTAAACTAACATTTCAAAAAGTTTCGTAGAATCTAATTTTGAGATAATTTTTTGCTTGGACAACCATCATAACCTTCCCTTCTACCATATAGAAAGGATCGGAAAAAGTTTGTATCATTTCGAACAATCCTCGATTTAATTTCATTTTTTGACCGAAACGAGTATAAAATTGTGTATAATATACTACGATTTTTGACCGAAACTCGTATTTCAAAAAGTTTCATAGAATCTAATTTTGAGATAATTTTTTGAATGGACTTCTATCATAACATTACATAGTAACATATATAAAGGATCCGAAAAGTTTTGCAGCATTTCGAACAATCCTCAATTTAATTTGTTTTTTTGATCGAAACTAGTATAAAACTGCTTATTACATACTTCAATTTTTTGACCGAAACTAGTGTTTCAAAAAGTTTCATAGAATTTAAAATTGATATATCTTTTTGGCATGGACATCCATCATAACTTTCCCTCGTAACATATAAAAAGGATTTGAAAGGTTTTGTAGCATTTTGAACAATCCTCGATTTAATTTGAATTTTTGACCAAAACTAGTATAAAATTGTGTATAATATACTACAATTTTTGACCGAAATTAGTATTTCAAAAAGTTTGAAAGAATCTAATTTTGAGATACTTTTTTTTGCATGGACTTCCATCATAACGTTCCCTCGTAAAATATAGAAATAATATGAAAAGTTTCGTATCATTTCGAACAATCCTCGATTGAATTCGATTTTTTGACCGAAACTAGTATAAAATTGTGTATAATATACTACGACTATTGACCGAAACTAGTATTTAAAAAAGTTTCATAGAATCTAATTTTGAGATAATGTTTTACATGGACTTCCATCATAACTTTCCCTTGTAACATATAGAAAGTATCTGAAAAGTTTCGTAGCATTTTGAACAATCCTCGATTTAATTTGATTTTTTGACCGAAACTAGTATAGAATTGTGTATAATATACTACGATTTTTTGACCTAAACTAACATATCAAAAGGTTTCATAGAATCTAATTTTGACATAATTTTTTGCTTGGACTTCCATCATAACCTTCCCTCCTACCATATAGAAAGGATCTGAAAAGTTTCGTAGCATTTCGAACAATCCTCGATTTAATTTGATTTTTTGACCGAAGCTAGTATAAAATTGTGTATAATATACTACGATTTTTGACCGAAACTAGTATTTCAAAAAGTTTCATAGAATCTTATTTTGAGATAATTTTTTGAATGGACTTCTATCATAACATTACCTAGTAACATATAGAAAGGATTCGAAAAGTTTCGTAGCATTTTGAACAATCCTCGATTTAATTTGATTTTTTGACCGAAACTAGTATAAAATTGCGTACAATATACTTCTATTTTTTGACCGAAACTAGTGTTTCAAAAAGTTTCATAGAATCTAATTTTGATATATCTTTTTTGCATGGACATCCATCATAACTTTCCCTCGTAACATATAGAAAGGATCTGAAAAGTTTTAGGGCATTTCGAAAAAACCTCGATTTAATTTGAATATTTGACCGAAACTAGTATAAAATTGTGTATAATATACTACAATTTTTGACCGAAACTAGTATTTCAAAAAGTTTGAAAGAATCTAATTTTGAGATAATTTTTTTTGCATGGAATTCCATCATAACGTTCCCTCGTAAAATATAGAAACGATATGAAACGTTTCGTAGCATTTAAAACAATCCTCGATTTAATTTGATTTTTTGACCGAAACTAGTATAAAATTGTGTATAGTATACTACAATTATTAACCGAAACTAGTATTTCAAAAAGTTTCGTAGAATCTAATTTTGAGATAATGTTTTACATGGACTTCCATCATAACATTCCCTAGTAACATTTAGAAAGGATCTGAAAAGTTTCGTAGCATTTCGAACAATCCTCGATTTAATTTGATTTTTTGACCGAAACTAGTATATAATTGTGTATAATATACTACGATTTTTTGACCTAAACTAACATTTCAAAAAGTTTCGTAGAATCTAATTTTGAGATAATTTTTTGCTTGGACAACCATCATAACCTTCCCTTCTACCATATAGAAAGGATCGGAAAAAGTTTGTATCATTTCGAACAATCCTCGATTTAATTTCATTTTTTGACCGAAACGAGTATAAAATTGTGTATAATATACTACGATTTTTGACCGAAACTCGTATTTCAAAAAGTTTCATAGAATCTAATTTTGAGATAATTTTTTGAATGGACTTCTATCATAACATTACGTAGTAACATATATAAAGGATCCGAAACGTTTTGCAGCATTTCGAACAATCCTCAATTTAATTTGTTTTTTTGATCGAAACTAGTATAAAACTGCTTATTACATACTTCAATTTTTTGACCGAAACTAGTGTTTCAAAAAGTTTCATAGAATTTAAAATTGATATATCTTTTTGGCATGGACATCCATCATAACTTTCCCTCGTAACATATAAAAAGGATTTGAAAGGCTTTGTAGCATTTTGAACAATCCTCGATTTAATTTGAATTTTTGACCAAAACTAGTATAAAATTGTGTATAATATACTACAATTTTTGACCGAAATTAGTATTTCAAAAAGTTTGAAAGAATCTAATTTTGAGATACTTTTTTTTGCATGGACTTCCATCATAACGTTCCCTCGTAAAATATAGAAATAATATGAAAAGTTTCGTATCATTTCGAACAATCCTCGATGGAATTCGATTTTTTGACCGAAACTAGTATAAAATTGTGTATAATATACTACGACTATTGACCGAAACTAGTATTTAAAAAAGTTTCATAGAATCTAATTTTGAGATAATGGTTTACATGGACTTCCATCATAACATTCCCTTGTAACATATAGAAAGTATCTGAAAAGTTTCGTAGCATTTTGAACAATCCTCGATTTAATTTGATTTTTTGACCGAAACTAGTATAGAATTGTGTATAATATACTACGATTTTTTGACCTAAACTAACATATCAAAAGGTTTCATAGAATCTAATTTTGACATAATTTTTTGCTTGGACTTCCATCATAACCTTCCCTCCTACCATATAGAAAGGATCTGAAAAGTTTCGTAGCATTTCGAACAATCCTCGATTTAATTTGATTTTTTGACTGAAGCTAGTATAAAATTGTGTATAATATACTACGATTTTTGACCGAAACTAGTATTTCAAAAAGTTTCATAGAATCTTATTTTGAGATAATTTTTTGAATGGACTTCTATCATAACATTACCTAGTAACATATAGAAAGGATTCGAAAAGTTTCGTAGCATTTTGAACAATCCTCGATTTAATTTGATTTTTTTAACCGAAACTAGTATAAAATTGCGTACAATATACTTCTATTTTTTGACCGAAACTAGTGTTTCAAAAAGTTTCATAGAATCTAATTTTGATATATCTTTTGTGCATGGACATCCATCATAACTTTCCCTCGTAACATATAGAAAGGATCTGAAAAGTTTTAGGGCATTTCGAAAAAACCTCGATTTAATTTGAATATTTGACCGAAACTAGTATAAAATTGTGTATAATATACTACAATTTTTGACCGAAACTAGTATTTCAAAAAGTTTGAAAGAATCTAATTTTGAGATAATTTTTTTTGCATGGACTTCCATCATAACGTTCCCTCGTAAAATATAGAAAAGATATGAAACATTTCGTAGCATTTAAAACAATCCTCGATTTAATTTGATTTTTTGACCGAAACTAGTATAAAATTGTGTATAGTATACTACAATTATTAACCGAAACTAGTATTTCAAAAAGTTTCGTAGAATCTAATTTTGAGATAATGTTTTACATGGACTTCCATCATAACATTCAGAAAGGATCTGAAAAGTTTCGTAGCATTTCGAACAATCCTCGATTTAATATGATTTTTTGACCGAAACTAGTATATAATTGTGTATAATATACTACGATTTTATGAACTAAACTAACATTTCAAAAAGTTTCGTAGAATCTAATTTTGAGATAATTTTTTGCTTGGACAACCATCATAACCTTCCCTTCTACCATATAGAAAGGATCGGAAAAAGTTTGTATCATTTCGAACAATCCTCGATTTAATTTCATTTTTTGACCGAAACGAGTATAAAATTGTGTATAATATACTACGATTTTTGACCGAAACTCGTATTTCAAAAAGTTTCATAGAATCTAATTTTGAGATAATTTTTTGAATGGACTTCTATCATAACATTACGTAGTAACATATATAAAGGATCCGAAAAGTTTTGCAGCATTTCGAACAATCCTCAATTTAATTTGTTTTTTTGATCGAAACTAGTATAAAACTGCTTATAATATACTTCAATTTTTTGACCGAAACTAGTGTTTCAAAAAGTTTCATAGAATTTAAAATTGATATATCTTTTTGGCATGGACATCCATCATAACTTTCCCTCGTAACATATAAAAAGGATTTGAAAGGTTTTGTAGCATTTTGAACAATCCTCGATTTAATTTGAATTTTTGACCAAAACTAGTATAAAATTGTGTATAATATACTACAATTTTTGACCGAAATTAGTATTTTAAAAAGTTTAAAAGAATCTAATTTTGAGATACTTTTTTTTGAATGGACTTCCATCATAACGTTCCCTCGTAAAATATAGAAATAATATGAAAAGTTTCGTATCATTTTGAACAATCCTCGATTGAATTCGATTTTTTGACCGAAACTAGTATAAAATTGTGTATAATATACTACGACTATTGACCGAAACTAGTATTTAAAAAAGTTTCATAGAATCTAATTTTGAGATAATGTTTTACATGGACTTCCATCATAACATTCCCTAGTAACATATAGAAAGTATCTGAAAAGTTTCGTAGCATTTTGAACAATCCTCGATTTAATTTGATTTTTTGACCGAAACTAGTATAGAATTGTGTATAATATATTACGATTTTTTGACCTAAACTAACATTTCAAAAGGTTTCATAGAATCTAATTTTGACATAATTTTTTGCTTGGACTTCCATAAAACCTTCCCTCCTACCATATAGAAAGGATCTGAAAAGTTTCGTAGCATTTCGAACAATCCTCGATTTAATTTGATTTTTTGACCGAAGCTAGTATAAAATTGTGTATAATATACTATGATTTTTGACCGAAACTAGTATTTCAAAAAGTTTCATAGAATCTTATTTTGAGATAATTTTTTGAATGGACTTCTATCATAACATTACCTAGTAACATATAGAAAGGATCCGAAAAGTTTCGTAGCATTTTGAACAATCCTTGATTTAATTTGATTTTTTGACCGAAACTAGTATAAAATTGCGTACAATATACTTCTATTTTTTGACCGAAACTAGTGTTTCAAAAAGTTTCATAGAATCTAATTTTGATATATCTTTTTTGCATGGACATCCATCATAACTTTCCCTCGTAACATATAGAAAGGATCTGAAAAGTTTTAGGGCATTTCGAAAAAACCTCGATTTAATTTGAATATTTGACCGAAACTAGTATAAAATTGTGTATAATATACTACAATTTTTGACCGAAACTAGTATTTCAAAAAGTTTGAAAGAATCTAATTTTGAGATAATTTTTTTTGCATGGACTTCCATCATAACGTTCCCTCGTAAAATATAGAAAGGATATGAAAAGTTTCGTAGCATTTAGAACAATCCTCGATTTAATTTGATTTTTTGACCGAAACTAGTATAAAATTGTGTA
This sequence comes from Lathyrus aphaca, assembly GCA_963966055.1. NCBI lineage: Eukaryota > Viridiplantae > Streptophyta > Magnoliopsida > Fabales > Fabaceae > Lathyrus > Lathyrus aphaca. The sequence goes on from OZ014522.1 coordinate 6,922,168, forward strand.
TAATATACTACAATTATTAACCGAAACTAGTATTTCAAAAAGTTTCGTAGAATCTAATTTTGAGATAATGTTTTACATGGACTTCCATCATAACATTCCCTAGTAACATTTAGAAAGGATCTGAAAAGTTTCGTAGCATTTCGAACAATCCTCGATTTAATTTGATTTTTTGACCGAAACTAGTATATAATTGTGTATAATATACTACGATTTTTTGAACTAAACTAACATTTCAAAAAGTTTCGTAGAATCTAATTTTGAGATAATTTTTTGCTTGGACAACCATCATAACCTTCCCTTCTACCATATAGAAAGGATCGGAAAAAGTTTGTATCATTTCGAACAATCCTCGATTTAATTTCATTTTTTGACCGAAACGAGTATAAAATTGTGTATAATATACTACGATTTTTGACCGAAACTCGTATTTCAAAAAGTTTCATAGAATCTAATTTTGAGATAATTTTTTGAATGGACTTCTATCATAACATTACGTAGTAACATATATAAAGGATCCGAAAAGTTTTGCAGCATTTCGAACAATCCTCAATTTAATTTGTTTTTTTGATCGAAACTAGTATAAAACTGCTTATAATATACTTCAATTTTTTGACCGAAACTAGTGTTTCAAAAAGTTTCATAGAATTTAAAATTGATATATCTTTTTGGCATGGACATCCATCATAACTTTCCCTCGTAACATATAAAAAGGATTTGAAGGGTTTTGTAGCATTTTGAACAATCCTCGATTTAATTTGAATTTTTGACCAAAACTAGTATAAAATAGTGTATAATATACTACAATTTTTGACCGAAATTAGTATTTCAAAAAGTTTGAAAGAATCTAATTTTGAGATACTTTTTTTTGCATGGACTTCCATCATAACGTTCCCTCGTAAAATATAGAAATAATATGAAAAGTTTCGTATCATTTCGAACAATCCTCGATTGAATTCGATTTTTTGACCGAAACTAGTATAAATTGTGTATAATATACTACGACTATTGACCGAAACTAGTATTTAAAAAAGTTTCATAGAATCTAATTTTGAGATAATGTTTTACATGGACTTCCATCATAACATTCCCTAGTATCATATAGAAAGTATCTGAAAAGTTTCGTAGCATTTTGAACAATCCTCGATTTAATTTGATTTTTTGACCGAAACTAGTATAAAATTGTGTATAATATACTACGATTTTTTGACCTAAACTAACATATCAAAAGGTTTCATAGAATCTAATTTTGACATAATTTTTTGCTTGGACTTCCATAAAACCTTCCCTCCAACCATATAGAAAGGATCTGAAAAGTTTCGTAGCATTTCGAACAATCCTCGATTTAATTTGATTTTTTGACCGAAGCTAGTATAAAATTTTGTATAATATACTACGATTTTTGACCGAAACTAGTATTTCAAAAAGTTTCATAGAATCTTATTTTGAGATAATTTTTTGAATGGACTTCTATCATAACATTACCTAGTAACATATAGAAAGGATCCAAAAAGTTTCGTAGCATTTTGAACAATCCTCGATTTAATTTGATTTTTTGACCGAAACTAGTATAAAATTGCGTACAATATACTTCTATTTTTTGACCGAAACTAGTGTTTCAAAAAGTTTCATAGAATCTAATTTTGATATATCTTTTGTGCATGGACATCCATCATAACTTTCCCTCGTAACATATAGAAAGGATCTGAAAAGTTTTAGGGCATTTCGAAAAAACCTCGATTTAATTTGAATATTTGACCGAAACTAGTATAAAATTGTGTATAATATACTACAATTTTTGACCGAAACTAGTATTTCAAAAAGTTCGAAAGAATCTAATTTTGAGATAATTTTTTTTGCATGGACTTCCATCATAACGTTCCCTCGTAAAATATAGAAAGGATATGAAAAGTTTCGTAGCATTTAGAACAATCCTCGATTTAATTTGATTTTTTGACCGAAACTAGTATAAAATTGTGTATAATATACTACAATTATTAACCGAAACTAGTATTTCAAAAAGTTTCGTAGAATCTAATTTTGAGATAATGTTTTACATGGACTTCCATCATAACATTCCCTAGTAACATTTAGAAAGGATCTGAAAAGTTTCGTAGCATTTCGAACAATCCTCGATTTAATTTGATTTTTTGACCGAAACTAGTATATAATTGTGTATAATATACTACGATTTTTTGAACTAAACTAACATTTCAAAAAGTTTCGTAGAATCTAATTTTGAGATAATTTTTTGCTTGGACAACCATCATAACCTTCCCTTCTACCATATAGAAAGGATCGGAAAAAGTTTGTATCATTTCGAACAATCCTCGATTTAATTTCATTTTTTGACCGAAACGAGTATAAAATTGTGTATAATATACTACGATTTTTGACCGAAACTCGTATTTCAAAAAGTTTCATAGAATCTAATTTTGAGATAATTTTTTGAATGGACTTCTATCATAACATTACGTAGTAACATATATAAAGGATCCGAAAAGTTTTGCAGCATTTCGAACAATCCTCAATTTAATTTGTTTTTTTGATCGAAACTAGTATAAAACTGCTTATAATATACTTCAATTTTTTGACCGAAACTAGTGTTTCAAAAAGTTTCATAGAATTTAAAATTGATATATCTTTTTGGCATGGACATCCATCATAACTTTCCCTCGTAACATATAAAAAGGATTTGAAGGGTTTTGTAGCATTTTGAACAATCCTCGATTTAATTTGAATTTTTGACCAAAACTAGTATAAAATAGTGTATAATATACTACAATTTTTGACCGAAATTAGTATTTCAAAAAGTTTGAAAGAATCTAATTTTGAGATACTTTTTTTTGCATGGACTTCCATCATAACGTTCCCTCGTAAAATATAGAAATAATATGAAAAGTTTCGTATCATTTCGAACAATCCTCGATTGAATTCGATTTTTTGACCGAAACTAGTATAAATTGTGTATAATATACTACAACTATTGACCGAAACTAGTATTTAAAGAAGTTTCATAGAATCTAATTTTGAGATAATGTTTTACATGGACTTCCATCATAACATTCCCTAGTATCATATAGAAAGTATCTGAAAAGTTTCGTAGCATTTTGAACAATCCTCGATTTAATTTGATTTTTTGACCGAAACTAGTATAAAATTGTGTATAATATACTACGATTTTTTGACCTAAACTAACATATCAAAAGGTTTCATAGAATCTAATTTTGACATAATTTTTTGCTTGGACTTCCATAAAACCTTCCCTCCAACCATATAGAAAGGATCTGAAAAGTTTCGTAGCATTTCGAACAATCCTCGATTTAATTTGATTTTTTGACCGAAGCTAGTATAAAATTTTGTATAATATACTACGATTTTTGACCGAAACTAGTATTTCAAAAAGTTTCATAGAATCTTATTTTGAGATAATTTTTTGAATGGACTTCTATCATAACATTACCTAGTAACATATAGAAAGGATCCAAAAAGTTTCGTAGCATTTTGAACAATCCTCGATTTAATTTGATTTTTTGACCGAAACTAGTATAAAATTGCGTACAATATACTTCTATTTTTTGACCGAAACTAGTGTTTCAAAAAGTTTCATAGAATCTAATTTTGATATATCTTTTGTGCATGGACATCCATCATAACTTTCCCTCGTAACATATAGAAAGGATCTGAAAAGTTTTAGGGCATTTCGAAAAAACCTCGATTTAATTTGAATATTTGACCGAAACTAGTATAAAATTGTGTATAATATACTACAATTTTTGACCGAAACTAGTATTTCAAAAAGTTCGAAAGAATCTAATTTTGAGATAATTTTTTTTGCATGGACTTCCATCATAACGTTCCCTCGTAAAATATAGAAAGGATATGAAAAGTTTCGTAGCATTTAGAACAATCCTCGATTTAATTTGATTTTTTGACCGAAACTAGTATAAAATTGTGTATAATATACTACAATTATTAACCGAAACTAGTATTTCAAAAAGTTTCGTAGAATCTAATTTTGAGATAATGTTTTACATGGACTTCCATCATAACATTCAGAAAGGATCTGAAAAGTTTCGTAGCATTTCGAACAATCCTCGATTTAATTTGATTTTTTGACCGAAACTAGTATATAATTGTGTATAATATACTACGATTTTTTGAACTAAACTAACATTTCAAAAAGTTTCGTAGAATCTAATTTTGAGATAATTTTTTGCTTGGACAACCATCATAACCTTCCCTTCTACCATATAGAAAGGATCGGAAAAAGTTTGTATCATTTCGAACAATCCTCGATTTAATTTCATTTTTTGACCGAAACGAGTATAAAATTGTGTATAATATACTACGATTTTTGACCGAAACTCGTATTTCAAAAAGTTTCATAGAATCTAATTTTGAGATAATTTTTTGAATGGACTTCTATCATAACATTACGTAGTAACATATATAAAGGATCCGAAAAGTTTTGCAGCATTTCGAACAATCCTCAATTTAATTTGTTTTTTTGATCGAAACTAGTATAAAACTGCTTATAATATACTTCAATTTTTTGACCGAAACTAGTGTTTCAAAAAGTTTCATAGAATTTAAAATTGATATATCTTTTTGGCATGGACATCCATCATAACTTTCCCTCGTAACATATAAAAAGGATTTGAAGGGTTTTGTAGCATTTTGAACAATCCTCGATTTAATTTGAATTTTTGACCAAAACTAGTATAAAATAGTGTATAATATACTACAATTTTTGACCGAAATTAGTATTTCAAAAAGTTTGAAAGAATCTAATTTTGAGATACTTTTTTTTGCATGGACTTCCATCATAACGTTCCCTCGTAAAATATAGAAATAATATGAAAAGTTTCGTATCATTTCGAACAATCCTCGATTGAATTCGATTTTTTGACCGAAACTAGTATAAATTGTGTATAATATACTACAACTATTGACCGAAACTAGTATTTAAAGAAGTTTCATAGAATCTAATTTTGAGATAATGTTTTACATGGACTTCCATCATAACATTCCCTAGTATCATATAGAAAGTATCTGAAAAGTTTCGTAGCATTTTGAACAATCCTCGATTTAATTTGATTTTTTGACCGAAACTAGTATAAAATTGTGTATAATATACTACGATTTTTTGACCTAAACTAACATATCAAAAGGTTTCATAGAATCTAATTTTGACATAATTTTTTGCTTGGACTTCCATAAAACCTTCCCTCCAACCATATAGAAAGGATCTGAAAAGTTTCGTAGCATTTCGAACAATCCTCGATTTAATTTGATTTTTTGACCGAAGCTAGTATAAAATTTTGTATAATATACTACGATTTTTGACCGAAACTAGTATTTCAAAAAGTTTCATAGAATCTTATTTTGAGATAATTTTTTGAATGGACTTCTATCATAACATTACCTAGTAACATATAGAAAGGATCCAAAAAGTTTCGTAGCATTTTGAACAATCCTCGATTTAATTTGATTTTTTGACCGAAACTAGTATAAAATTGCGTACAATATACTTCTATTTTTTGACCGAAACTAGTGTTTCAAAAAGTTTCATAGAATCTAATTTTGATATATCTTTTGTGCATGGACATCCATCATAACTTTCCCTCGTAACATATAGAAAGGATCTGAAAAGTTTTAGGGCATTTCGAAAAAACCTCGATTTAATTTGAATATTTGACCGAAACTAGTATAAAATTGTGTATAATATACTACAATTTTTGACCGAAACTAGTATTTCAAAAAGTTCGAAAGAATCTAATTTTGAGATAATTTTTTTTGCATGGACTTCCATCATAACGTTCCCTCGTAAAATATAGAAAGGATATGAAAAGTTTCGTAGCATTTAGAACAATCCTCGATTTAATTTGATTTTTTGACCGAAACTAGTATAAAATTGTGTATAATATACTACAATTATTAACCGAAACTAGTATTTCAAAAAGTTTCGTAGAATCTAATTTTGAGATAATGTTTTACATGGACTTCCATCATAACATTCAGAAAGGATCTGAAAAGTTTCGTAGCATTTCGAACAATCCTCGATTTAATTTGATTTTTTGACCGAAACTAGTATATAATTGTGTATAATATACTACGATTTTTTGAACTAAACTAACATTTCAAAAAGTTTCGTAGAATCTAATTTTGAGATAATTTTTTGCTTGGACAACCATCATAACCTTCCCTTCTACCATATAGAAAGGATCGGAAAAAGTTTGTATCATTTCGAACAATCCTCGATTTAATTTCATTTTTTGACCGAAACGAGTATAAAATTGTGTATAATATACTACGATTTTTGACCGAAACTCGTATTTCAAAAAGTTTCATAGAATCTAATTTTGAGATAATTTTTTGAATGGACTTCTATCATAACATTACGTAGTAACATATATAAAGGATCCGAAAAGTTTTGCAGCATTTCGAACAATCCTCAATTTAATTTGTTTTTTTGATCGAAACTAGTATAAAACTGCTTATAATATACTTCAATTTTTTGACCGAAACTAGTGTTTCAAAAAGTTTCATAGAATTTAAAATTGATATATCTTTTTGGCATCGACATCCATCATAACTTTCCCTCGTAACATATAAAAAGTATTTGAAAGGTTTTGTAGCATTTTGAACAATCCTCGATTTAATTTGAATTTTTGACCAAAACTAGTATAAAATAGTGTATAATATACTACAATTTTTGACCGAAATTAGTATTTCAAAAAGTTTGAAAGAATCTAATTTTGAGATACTTTTTTTTGCATGGACTTCCATCATAACGTTCCCTCGTAAAATATAGAAATAATATGAAAAGTTTCGTATCATTTCGAACAATCCTCGATTGAATTCGATTTTTTGACCGAAACTAGTATAAATTGTGTATAATATACTACAACTATTGACCGAAACTAGTATTTAAAAAAGTTTCATAGAATCTAATTTTGAGATAATGTTTTACATGGACTTCCATCATAACATTCCCTAGTATCATATAGAAAGTATCTGAAAAGTTTCGTAGCATTTTGAACAATCCTCGATTTAATTTGATTTTTTGACCGATACTAGTATAAAATTGTGTATAATATACTACGATTTTTTGACCTAAACTAACATATCAAAAGGTTTCATAGAATCTAATTTTGACATAATTTTTTGCTTGGACTTCCATAAAACCTTCCCTCCTACCATATAGAAAGGATCTGAAATGTTTCGTAGCATTTCGAACAATCCTCGATTTAATTTGATTTTTTGACCGAAGCTAGTATAAAATTTTGTATAATATACTACGATTTTTGACCGAAACTAGTATTTCAAAAAGTTTCATAGAATCTTATTTTGAGATAATTTTTTGAATGGACTTCTATCATAACATTACCTAGTAACATATAGAAAGGATCCGAAAAGTTTCGTAGCATTTTGAACAATCCTCGATTTAATTTGATTTTTTGACCGAAACTAGTATAAAATTGCGTACAATATACTTCTATTTTTTGACCGAAACTAGTGTTTCAAAAAGTTTCATAGAATCTAATTTTGATATATCTTTTGTGCATGGACATCCATCATAACTTTCCCTCGTAACATATAGAAAGGATCTGAAAAGTTTTAGGGCATTTCGAACAAACCTCGATTTAATTTGAATATTTGACCGAAACTAGTATAAAATTGTGTATAATATACTAAAATTTTTGACCGAAACTAGTATTTCAAAAAGTTTGAAAGAATCTAATTTTGAGATAATTTTTTTTGCATGGACTTCCATCATAACGTTCCCTCGTAAAATATAGAAAGGATATGAAAAGTTTCGTAGCATTTAGAACAATCCTCGATTTAATTTGATTTTTTGACCGAAACTAGTATAAAATTGTGTATAATATACTACAATTATTAACCGAAACTAGTATTTCAAAAAGTTTCGTAGAATCTAATTTTGAGATAATGTTTTACATGGACTTCCATCATAACATTCCCTAGTAACATTTAGAAAGGATCTGAAAAGTTTCGTAGCATTTCGAACAATCCTCGATTTAATTTGATTTTTTGACCGAAACTAGTATATAATTGTGTATAATATACTACGTTTTTTTGAACTAAACTAACATTTCAAAAAGTTTCGTAGAATCTAATTTTGAGATAATTTTTTGCTTGGACAACCATCATAACCTTCCCTTCTACCATATAGAAAGGATCGGAAAAAGTTTGTATCATTTCGAACAATCCTCGATTTAATTTCATTTTTTGACCGAAACGAGTATAAAATTGTGTATAATATACTACGATTTTTGACCGAAACTCGTATTTCAAAAAGTTTCATAGAATCTAATTTTGAGATAATTTTTTGAATGGACTTCTATCATAACATTACGTAGTAACATATATAAAGGATCCGAAAAGTTTTGCAGCATTTCGAACAATCCTCAATTTAATTTGTTTTTTTGATCGAAACTAGTATAAAACTGCTTATAATATACTTCAATTTTTTGACCGAAACTAGTGTTTCAAAAAGTTTCATAGAATTTAAAATTGATATATCTTTTTGGCATCGACATCCATCATAACTTTCCCTCGTAACATATAAAAAGGATTTGAAAGGTTTTGTAGCATTTTGAACAATCCTCGATTTAATTTGAATTTTTGACCAAAACTAGTATAAAATAGTGTATAATATACTACAATTTTTGACCGAAATTAGTATTTCAACAAGTTTGAAAGAATCTAATTTTGAGATACTTTTTTTTGCATGGACTTCCATCATAACGTTCCCTCGTAAAATATAGAAATAATATGAAAAGTTTCGTATCATTTCGAACAATCCTCGATTGAATTCGATTTTTTGACCGAAACTAGTATAAATTGTGTATAATATACTACAACTATTGACCGAAACTAGTATTTAAAAAAGTTTCATAGAATCTAATTTTGAGATAATGTTTTACATGGACTTCCATCATAACATTCCCTAGTATCATATAGAAAGTATCTGAAAAGTTTCGTAGCATTTTGAACAATCCTCGATTTAATTTGATTTTTTGACCGAAACTAGTATAAAATTGTGTATAATATACTACGATTTTTTGACCTAAACTAACATATCAAAAGGTTTCATAGAATCTAATTTTGACATAATTTTTTGCTTGGACTTCCATAAAACCTTCCCTCCAACCATATAGAAAGGATCTGAAAAGTTTCGTAGCATTTCGAACAATCCTCGATTTAATTTGATTTTTTGACCGAAGCTAGTATAAAATTTTGTATAATATACTACGATTTTTGACCGAAACTAGTATTTCAAAAAGTTTCATAGAATCTTATTTTGAGATAATTTTTTGAATGGACTTCTATCATAACATTACCTAGTAACATATAGAAAGGATCCAAAAAGTTTCGTAGCATTTTGAACAATCCTCGATTTAATTTGATTTTTTGACCGAAACTAGTATAAAATTGCGTACAATATACTTCTATTTTTTGACCGAAACTAGTGTTTCAAAAAGTTTCATAGAATCTAATTTTGATATATCTTTTGTGCATGGACATCCATCATAACTTTCCCTCGTAACATATAGAAAGGATCTGAAAAGTTTTAGGGCATTTCGAAAAAACCTCGATTTAATTTGAATATTTGACCGAAACTAGTATAAAATTGTGTATAATATACTACAATTTTTGACCGAAACTAGTATTTCAAAAAGTTCGAAAGAATCTAATTTTGAGATAATTTTTTTTGCATGGACTTCCATCATAACGTTCCCTCGTAAAATATAGAAAGGATATGAAAAGTTTCGTAGCATTTAGAACAATCCTCGATTTAATTTGATTTTTTGACCGAAACTAGTATAAAATTGTGTATAATATACTACAATTATTAACCGAAACTAGTATTTCAAAAAGTTTCGTAGAATCTAATTTTGAGATAATGTTTTACATGGACTTCCATCATAACATTCCCTAGTAACATTTAGAAAGGATCTGAAAAGTTTCGTAGCATTTCGAACAATCCTCGATTTAATTTGATTTTTTGACCGAAACTAGTATATAATTGTGTATAATATACTACGATTTTTTGAACTAAACTAACATTTCAAAAAGTTTCGTAGAATCTAATTTTGAGATAATTTTTTGCTTGGACAACCATCATAACCTTCCCTTCTACCATATAGAAAGGATCGGAAAAAGTTTGTATCATTTCGAACAATCCTCGATTTAATTTCATTTTTTGACCGAAACGAGTATAAAATTGTGTATAATATACTACGATTTTTGACCGAAACTCGTATTTCAAAAAGTTTCATAGAATCTAATTTTGAGATAATTTTTTGAATGGACTTCTATCATAACATTACGTAGTAACATATATAAAGGATCCGAAAAGTTTTGCAGCATTTCGAACAATCCTCAATTTAATTTGTTTTTTTGATCGAAACTAGTATAAAACTGCTTATAATATACTTCAATTTTTTGACCGAAACTAGTGTTTCAAAAAGTTTCATAGAATTTAAAATTGATATATCTTTTTGGCATCGACATCCATCATAACTTTCCCTCGTAACATATAAAAAGGATTTGAAAGGTTTTGTAGCATTTTGAACAATCCTCGATTTAATTTGAATTTTTGACCAAAACTAGTATAAAATAGTGTATAATATACTACAATTTTTGACCGAAATTAGTATTTCAACAAGTTTGAAAGAATCTAATTTTGAGATACTTTTTTTTGCATGGACTTCCATCATAACGTTCCCTCGTAAAATATAGAAATAATATGAAAAGTTTCGTATCATTTCGAACAATCCTCGATTGAATTCGATTTTTTGACCGAAACTAGTATAAATTGTGTATAATATACTACAACTATTGACCGAAACTAGTATTTAAAAAAGTTTCATAGAATCTAATTTTGAGATAATGTTTTACATGGACTTCCATCATAACATTCCCTAGTATCATATAGAAAGTATCTGAAAAGTTTCGTAGCATTTTGAACAATCCTCGATTTAATTTGATTTTTTGACCGAAACTAGTATAAAATTGTGTATAATATACTACGATTTTTTGACCTAAACTAACATATCAAAAGGTTTCATAGAATCTAATTTTGACATAATTTTTTGCTTGGACTTCCATAAAACCTTCCCTCCAACCATATAGAAAGGATCTGAAAAGTTTCGTAGCATTTCGAACAATCCTCGATTTAATTTGATTTTTTGACCGAAGCTAGTATAAAATTTTGTATAATATACTACGATTTTTGACCGAAACTAGTATTTCAAAAAGTTTCATAGAATCTTATTTTGAGATAATTTTTTGAATGGACTTCTATCATAACATTACCTAGTAACATATAGAAAGGATCCAAAAAGTTTCGTAGCATTTTGAACAATCCTCGATTTAATTTGATTTTTTGACCGAAACTAGTATAAAATTGCGTACAATATACTTCTATTTTTTGACCGAAACTAGTGTTTCAAAAAGTTTCATAGAATCTAATTTTGATATATCTTTTGTGCATGGACATCCATCATAACTTTCCCTCGTAACATATAGAAAGGATCTGAAAAGTTTTAGGGCATTTCGAAAAAACCTCGATTTAATTTGAATATTTGACCGAAACTAGTATAAAATTGTGTATAATATACTACAATTTTTGACCGAAACTAGTATTTCAAAAAGTTCGAAAGAATCTAATTTTGAGATAATTTTTTTTGCATGGACTTCCATCATAACGTTCCCTCGTAAAATATAGAAAGGATATGAAAAGTTTCGTAGCATTTAGAACAATCCTCGATTTAATTTGATTTTTTGACCGAAACTAGTATAAAATTGTGTATAATATACTACAATTATTAACCGAAACTAGTATTTCAAAAAGTTTCGTAGAATCTAATTTTGAGATAATGTTTTACATGGACTTCCATCATAACATTCAGAAAGGATCTGAAAAGTTTCGTAGCATTTCGAACAATCCTCGATTTAATTTGATTTTTTGACCGAAACTAGTATATAATTGTGTATAATATACTACGATTTTATGAACTAAACTAACATTTCAAAAAGTTTCGTAGAATCTAATTTTGAGATAATTTTTTGCTTGGACAACCATCATAACCTTCCCTTCTACCATATAGAAAGGATCGGAAAAAGTTTGTATCATTTCGAACAATCCTCGATTTAATTTCATTTTTTGACCGAAACGAGTATAAAATTGTGTATAATATACTACGATTTTTGACCGAAACTCGTATTTCAAAAAGTTTCATAGAATCTAATTTTGAGATAATTTTTTGAATGGACTTCTATCATAACATTACGTAGTAACATATATAAAGGATCCGAAAAGTTTTGCAGCATTTCGAACAATCCTCAATTTAATTTGTTTTTTTGATCGAAACTAGTATAAAACTGCTTATAATATACTTCAATTTTTTGACCGAAACTAGTGTTTCAAAAAGTTTCATAGAATTTAAAATTGATATATCTTTTTGGCATCGACATCCATCATAACTTTCCCTCGTAACATATAAAAAGTATTTGAAAGGTTTTGTAGCATTTTGAACAATCCTCGATTTAATTTGAATTTTTGACCAAAACTAGTATAAAATAGTGTATAATATACTACAATTTTTGACCGAAATTAGTATTTCAAAAAGTTTGAAAGAATCTAATTTTGAGATACTTTTTTTTGCATGGACTTCCATCATAACGTTCCCTCGTAAAATATAGAAATAATATGAAAAGTTTCGTATCATTTCGAACAATCCTCGATTGAATTCGATTTTTTGACCGAAACTAGTATAAATTGTGTATAATATACTACAACTATTGACCGAAACTAGTATTTAAAAAAGTTTCATAGAATCTAATTTTGAGATAATGTTTTACATGGACTTCCATCATAACATTCCCTAGTATCATATAGAAAGTATCTGAAAAGTTTCGTAGCATTTTGAACAATCCTCGATTTAATTTGATTTTTTGACCGATACTAGTATAAAATTGTGTATAATATACTACGATTTTTTGACCTAAACTAACATATCAAAAGGTTTCATAGAATCTAATTTTGACATAATTTTTTGCTTGGACTTCCATAAAACCTTCCCTCCTACCATATAGAAAGGATCTGAAATGTTTCGTAGCATTTCGAACAATCCTCGATTTAATTTGATTTTTTGACCGAAGCTAGTATAAAATTTTGTATAATATACTACGATTTTTGACCGAAACTAGTATTTCAAAAAGTTTCATAGAATCTTATTTTGAGATAATTTTTTGAATGGACTTCTATCATAACATTACCTAGTAACATATAGAAAGGATCCGAAAAGTTTCGTAGCATTTTGAACAATCCTCGATTTAATTTGATTTTTTGACCGAAACTAGTATAAAATTGCGTACAATATACTTCTATTTTTTGACCGAAACTAGTGTTTCAAAAAGTTTCATAGAATCTAATTTTGATATATCTTTTGTGCATGGACATCCATCATAACTTTCCCTGGTAACATATAGAAAGGATCTGAAAAGTTTTAGGGCATTTCGAACAAACCTCGATTTAATTTGAATATTTGACCGAAACTAGTATAAAATTGTGTATAATATACTAAAATTTTTGACCGAAACTAGTATTTCAAAAAGTTTGAAAGAATCTAATTTTGAGATAATTTTTTTTGCATGGACTTCCATCATAACGTTCCCTCGTAAAATATAGAAAGGATATGAAAAGTTTCGTAGCATTTAGAACAATCCTCGATTTAATTTGATTTTTTGACCGAAACTAGTATAAAATTGTGTATAATATACTACAATTATTAACCGAAACTAGTATTTCAAAAAGTTTCGTAGAATCTAATTTTGAGATAATGTTTTACATGGACTTCCATCATAACATTCCCTAGTAACATTTAGAAAGGATCTGAAAAGTTTCGTAGCATTTCGAACAATCCTCGATTTAATTTGATTTTTTGACCGAAACTAGTATATAATTGTGTATAATATACTACGTTTTTTTGAACTAAACTAACATTTCAAAAAGTTTCGTAGAATCTAATTTTGAGATAATTTTTTGCTTGGACAACCATCATAACCTTCCCTTCTACCATATAGAAAGGATCGGAAAAAGTTTGTATCATTTCGAACAATCCTCGATTTAATTTCATTTTTTGACCGAAACGAGTATAAAATTGTGTATAATATACTACGATTTTTGACCGAAACTCGTATTTCAAAAAGTTTCATAGAATCTAATTTTGAGATAATTTTTTGAATGGACTTCTATCATAACATTACGTAGTAACATATATAAAGGATCCGAAACGTTTTGCAGCATTTCGAACAATCCTCAATTTAATTTGTTTTTTTGATCGAAACTAGTATAAAACTGCTTATTACATACTTCAATTTTTTGACCGAAACTAGTGTTTCAAAAAGTTTCATAGAATTTAAAATTGATATATCTTTTTGGCATGGACATCCATCATAACTTTCCCTCGTAACATATAAAAAGGATTTGAAAGGCTTTGTAGCATTTTGAACAATCCTCGATTTAATTTGAATTTTAGACCAAAACTAGTATAAAATTGTGTATAATATACTATAATTTTTGACCGAAATTAGTATTTCAAAAAGTTTGAAAGAATCTAATTTTGAGATACTTTTTTTTGCATGGACTTCCATCATAACGTTCCCTCGTAAAATATAGAAATAATATGAAAAGTTTCGTATCATTTCGAACAATCCTCGATTGAATTCGATTTTTTGACCGAAACTAGTATAAAATTGTGTATAATATACTACAATTTTTGACCGAAACTAGTATTTCAAAAAGTTTGAAAGAATCTAATTTTGAGATACTTTTTTTTGCATGGACTTCCATCATAACGTTCCCTCGTAAAATATAGAAATAATATGAAAAGTTTCGTATCATTTCGAACAATCCTCGATTGAATTCGATTTTTTGACCGAAACTAGTATAAAATTGTGTATAATATACTACGACTATTGACCGAAACTAGTATTTAAAAAAGTTTCATAGAATCTAATTTTGAGATAATGTTTTACATGGACTTCCATCATAACATTCCCTAGTAACATATAGAAAGTATCTGAAAAGTTTCGTAGCATTTTGAACAATCCTCGATTTAATTTGATTTTTTGACCGAAACTAGTATAGAATTGTGTATAATATACTACGATTTTTTGACCTAAACTAACATATCAAAAGGTTTCATAGAATCTAATTTTGACATAATTTTTTGCTTGGACTTCCATCATAACCTTCCCTCCTACCATATAGAAAGGATCTGAAAAGTTTCGTAGTATTTCGAACAATCCTCGATTTAATTTGATTTTTTGACCGAAGCTAGTATAAAATTGTGTATAATATACTACGATTTTTGACCGAAACTAGTATTTCAAAAAGTTTCATAGAATCTTATTTTGAGATAATTTTTTGAATGGACTTCTATCATAACATTACCTAGTAACATATAGAAAGGATCCGAAAAGTTTCGTAGCATTTTGAACAATCCTCGATTTAATTTGATTTTTTGACCGAAACTAGTATAAAATTGCGTACAATATACTTCTATTTTTTGACCGAAACTAGTGTTTCAAAAAGTTTCAAAGAATCTAATTTTGATATATCTTTTTTGCATGGACATCCATCATAACTTTCCCTCGTAACATATAGAAAGGATCTGAAAAGTTTTAGGGCATTTCGAACAAACCTCGATTTAATTTGAATATTTGACCGAAACTTGTATAAAATTGTGTTTAATATACTACAATTTTTGACAGAAACTAGTATTTCAAAAAGTTTGAAAGAATCTAATTTTGAGATAATTTTTTTTGCATGGACTTCCATCATAACGTTCCCTCGTAAAATATAGAAAGGATATGAAAAGTTTCGTAGCATTTAGAACAATCCTCGATTTAATTTGATTTTTTGACCGAAACTAGTATAAAATTGTGTATAATATACTACAATTATTAACCGAAACTAGTATTTCAAAAAGTTTCGTAGAATCTAATTTTGAGATAATGTTTTACATGGACTTCCATCATAACATTCCCTAGTAACATTTAGAAAGGATCTGAAAAGTTTCGTAGCATTTCGAACAATTCTCGATTTAATTTGATTTTTTGACCGAAACTAGTATATAATTGTGTATAATATACTACGATTTTTTGACCTAAACTAACATTTCAAAAAGTTTCGTAGAATCTAATTTTGAGATAATTTTTTGCTTGGACAACCATCATAACCTTCCCTTCTACCATATAGAAAGGATCGGAAAAAGTTTGTATCATTTCGAACAATCCTCGATTTAATTTCATTTTTTGACCTTAACGAGTATAAAATTGTGTATAATATACTACGATTTTTGACCGAAACTAGTATTCAAAAAGTTTCATAGAATCTAATTTTGAGATAATTTTTTGAATGGACTTCTATCATAACATTACGTAGTAACATATATAAAGGATCCGAAAAGTTTTGCAGCATTTCGAACAATCCTCAATTTAATTTGTTTTTTTGATCGAAACTAGTATAAAACTAATTATAATATACTTCAATTTTTTGACCGAAACTAGTGTTTCAAAAAGTTTCATAGAATTTAAAATTGATATATCTTTTTGGCATGGACATCCATCATAACTTTCCCTCGTAACATATAAAAAGGATTTGAAAGGTTTTGTAGCATTTTGAACAATCCTCGATTTAATTTGAATTTTTGACCAAAACTAGTATAAAATTGTGTATAATATACTACAATTTTTGACCGAAATTAGTATTTCAAAAAGTTTGAAAGAATCTAATTTTGAGATACTTTTTTTTGCATGGACTTCCATCATAACGTTCCCTCGTAAAATATAGAAATAATATGAAAAGTTTCGTATCATTTCGAACAATCCTCGATTGAATTCGATATTTTGACCGAAACTAGTATAAAATTGTGTATAATATACTACGACTATTGACCGAAACTAGTATTTAAAAAAGTTTCATAGAATCTAATTTTGAGATAATGTTTTACATGGACTTCCATCATAACATTCCCTAGTAACATATAGAAAGTATCTGAAAAGTTTCGTAGCATTTTGAACAATCCTCGATTTAATTTGATTTTTTGACCGAAACTAGTATAGAATTGTGTATAATATACTACGATTTTTTGACCTAAACTAACATATCAAAAGGTTTCATAGAATCTAATTTTGACATAATTTTTTGCTTGGACTTCCATCATAACCTTCCCTCCTACCATATAGAAAGGATCTGAAAAGTTTCGTAGCATTTCGAACAATCCTCGATTTAATTTGATTTTTTGACCGAAGCTAGTATAAAATTGTGTATAATATACTACGATTTTTGACCGAAACTAGTATTTCAAAAAGTTTCATAGAATCTTATTTTGAGATAATTTTTTGAATGGACTTCTATCATAACATTACGTAGTAACATATATAAAGGATCCGAAAAGTTTTGCAGCATTTCGAACAATCCTCAATTTAATTTGTTTTTTTGATCGAAACTAGTATAAAACTAATTATAATATACTTCAATTTTCTTGACCGAAACTAGTGTTTCAAAAAGTTTCATAGAATTTAAAATTGATATATCTTTTTGGCATGGACATCCATCATAACTTTCCCTCGTAACATATAAAAAGGATTTGAAAGGTTTTGTAGCATTTTGAACAATCCTCGATTTAATTTTAATTTTTGACCAAAACTAGTATAAAATTGTGTATAATATACTACAAATTTTGACCGAAATTAGTATTTCAAAAAGTTTGAAAGAATCTAATTTTGAGATACTTTTTTTTGCATGGACTTCCATCATAACGTTCCCTCGTAAAATATAGAAATAATATGAAAAGTTTCGTATCATTTCGAACAATCCTCGATTGAATTCGATTTTTTGACCGAAACTAGTATAAAATTGTGTATAATATACTACGACTATTGACCGAAACTAGTATTTAAAAAAGTTTCATAGAATTTAATTTTGAGATAATGTTTTACATGGACTTCCATCATAACATTCCCTAGTAACATATAGAAAGTATCTGAAAAGTTTCGTAGCATTTTGAACAATCCTCGATTTAATTTGATTTTTTGACCGAAACTAGTATAGAATTGTGTATAATATACTACGATTTTTTGACCTAAACTAACATATCAAAAGGTTTCATAGAATCTAATTTTGACATAATTTTTTGCTTGGACTTCCATCATAACCTTCCCTCCTACCATATAGAAAGGATCTGAAAAGTTTCGTAGCATTTCGAACAATCCTCGATTTAATTTGATTTTTTGACCGAAGCTAGTATAAAATTGTGTATAATATACTACGATTTTTGACCGAAACTAGTATTTCAAAAAGTTTCATAGAATCTTATTTTGAGATAATATTTTGAATGGACTTCTATCATAACATTACCTAGTAACATATAGAAAGGATCCGAAAAGTTTCGTAGCATTTTGAACAATCCTCGATTTAATTTGATTTTTTGACCGAAACAAGTATAAAATTGCGTACAATATACTTCTATTTTTTGACCGAAACTAGTGTTTCAAAAAGTTTCATAGAATCTAATTTTGATATATCTTTTGTGCATGGACATCCATCATAACTTTCCCTCGTAACATATAGAAAGGATCTAAAAAGTTTTAGGGCATTTCGAAAAAACCTCAATTTAATTTGAATATTTGACCGAAACTAGTATAAAATTAAGTATAATATACTACAATTTTTGACCGAAACTAGTATTTCAAAAAGTTTGAAAGAATCTAATTTTGAGATAATTTTTTTTGCATGGACTTCCATCATAACGTTCCCTCGTAAAATATAGAAAGGATATGAAAAGTTTCGTAGCATTTAGAACAATCCTCGATTTAATTTGATTTTTTGACCGAAACTAGTATAAAATTGTGTATAATATACTACAATTATTAACCGAAACTAGTATTTCAAAAAGTTTCGTAGAATCTAATTTTGAGATAATGTTTTACATGGACTTCCATCATAACATTCCCTAGTAACATTTAGAAAGGATCTGAAAAGTTTCGTAGCATTTCGAACAATCCTCGATTTAATTTAATTTTTTGACCGAAACTAGTATATAATTGTGTATAATATACTACGATTTTTTGAACTAAACTAACATTTCAAAAAGTTTCGTAGAATCTAATTTTGAGATAATTTTTTGCTTGGACAACCATCATAACCTTCCCTTCTACCATATAGAAAGGATCGGAAAAAGTTTGTATCATTTCGAACAATCCTCGATTTAATTTCATTTTTTGACCGAAACGAGTATAAAATTGTGTATAATATACTACGATTTTTGACCGAAACTCGTATTTCAAAAAGTTTCATAGAATCTTATTTTGAGATAATTTTTTGAATGGACTTCTATCATAACATTACGTAGTAACATATATAAAGGATCCGAAAAGTTTTGCAGCATTTCGAACAATCCTCAATTTAATTTGTTTTTTTGATCGAAACTAGTATAAAACTGCTTATAATATACTTCAATTTTTTGACCGAAACTAGTGTTTCAAAAAGTTTCATAGAATTTAAAATTGATATATCTTTTTGGCATCGACATCCATCATAACTTTCCCTCGTAACATATAAAAAGGATTTGAAAGGTTTTGTAGCATTTTGAACAATCCTCGATTTAATTTGAATTTTTGACCAAAACTAGTATAAAATTGTGTATAATATACTACAATTTTTGACCGAAATTAGTATTTCAAAAAGTTTGAAAGAATCTAATTTTGAGATACTTTTTTTTGCATGGACTTCCATCATAACGTTCCCTCGTAAAATATAGAAATAATATGAAAAGTTTCGTATCATTTCGAACAATCCTCGATTGAATTCGATATTTTGACCGAAACTAGTATAAAATTGTGTATAATATACTACGACTATTGACCGAAACTAGTATTTAAAAAAGTTTCATAGAATCTAATTTTGAGATAATGTTTTACATGGACTTCCATCATAACATTCCCTAGTAACATATAGAAAGTATCTGAAAAGTTTCGTAGCATTTTGAACAATCCTCGATTTAATTTGATTTTTTGACCGAAACTAGTATAGAATTGTGTATAATATACTACGATTTTTTGACCTAAACTAACATATCAAAAGGTTTCATAGAATCTAATTTTGACATAATTTTTTGCTTGGACTTCCATCATAACCTTCCCTCCTACCATATAGAAAGGATCTGAAAAGTTTCGTAGCATTTCGAACAATCCTCGATTTAATTTGATTTTTTGACCGAAGCTAGTATAAAATTGTGTATAATATACTACGATTTTTGACCGAAACTAGTATTTCAAAAAGTTTCATAGAATCTTATTTTGAGATAATTTTTTGAATGGACTTCTATCATAACATTACGTAGTAACATATATAAAGGATCCGAAAAGTTTTGCAGCATTTCGAACAATCCTCAATTTAATTTGTTTTTTTGATCGAAACTAGTATAAAACTAATTATAATATACTTCAATTTTCTTGACCGAAACTAGTGTTTCAAAAAGTTTCATAGAATTTAAAATTGATATATCTTTTTGGCATGGACATCCATCATAACTTTCCCTCGTAACATATAAAAAGGATTTGAAAGGTTTTGTAGCATTTTGAACAATCCTCGATTTAATTTGAATTTTTGACCAAAACTAGTATAAAATTGTGTATAATATACTACAAATTTTGACCGAAATTAGTATTTCAAAAAGTTTGAAAGAATCTAATTTTGAGATACTTTTTTTTGCATGGACTTCCATCATAACGTTCCCTCGTAAAATATAGAAATAATATGAAAAGTTTCGTATCATTTCGAACAATCCTCGATTGAATTCGATTTTTTGACCGAAACTAGTATAAAATTGTGTATAATATACTACGACTATTGACCGAAACTAGTATTTAAAAAAGTTTCATAGAATTTAATTTTGAGATAATGTTTTACATGGACTTCCATCATAACATTCCCTAGTAACATATAGAAAGTATCTGAAAAGTTTCGTAGCATTTTGAACAATCCTCGATTTAATTTGATTTTTTGACCGAAACTAGTATAGAATTGTGTATAATATACTACGATTTTTTGACCTAAACTAACATATCAAAAGGTTTCATAGAATCTAATTTTGACATAATTTTTTGCTTGGACTTCCATCATAACCTTCCCTCCTACCATATAGAAAGGATCTGAAAAGTTTCGTAGCATTTCGAACAATCCTCGATTTAATTTGATTTTTTGACCGAAGCTAGTATAAAATTGTGTATAATATACTACGATTTTTGACCGAAACTAGTATTTCAAAAAGTTTCATAGAATCTTATTTTGAGATAATATTTTGAATGGACTTCTATCATAACATTACCTAGTAACATATAGAAAGGATCCGAAAAGTTTCGTAGCATTTTGAACAATCCTCGATTTAATTTGATTTTTTGACCGAAACAAGTATAAAATTGCGTACAATATACTTCTATTTTTTGACCGAAACTAGTGTTTCAAAAAGTTTCATAGAATCTAATTTTGATATATCTTTTGTGCATGGACATCCATCATAACTTTCCCTCGTAACATATAGAAAGGATCTAAAAAGTTTTAGGGCATTTCGAAAAAACCTCAATTTAATTTGAATATTTGACCGAAACTAGTATAAAATTAAGTATAATATACTACAATTTTTGACCGAAACTAGTATTTCAAAAAGTTTGAAAGAATCTAATTTTGAGATAATTTTTTTTGCATGGACTTCCATCATAACGTTCCCTCGTAAAATATAGAAAGGATATGAAAAGTTTCGTAGCATTTAGAACAATCCTCGATTTAATTTGATTTTTTGACCGAAACTAGTATAAAATTGTGTATAATATACTACAATTATTAACCGAAACTAGTATTTCAAAAAGTTTCGTAGAATCTAATTTTGAGATAATGTTTTACATGGACTTCCATCATAACATTCCCTAGTAACATTTAGAAAGGATCTGAAAAGTTTCGTAGCATTTCGAACAATCCTCGATTTAATTTAATTTTTTGACCGAAACTAGTATATAATTGTGTATAATATACTACGATTTTTTGAACTAAACTAACATTTCAAAAAGTTTCGTAGAATCTAATTTTGAGATAATTTTTTGCTTGGACAACCATCATAACCTTCCCTTCTACCATATAGAAAGGATCGGAAAAAGTTTGTATCATTTCGAACAATCCTCGATTTAATTTCATTTTTTGACCGAAACGAGTATAAAATTGTGTATAATATACTACGATTTTTGACCGAAACTCGTATTTCAAAAAGTTTCATAGAATCTTATTTTGAGATAATTTTTTGAATGGACTTCTATCATAACATTACGTAGTAACATATATAAAGGATCCGAAAAGTTTTGCAGCATTTCGAACAATCCTCAATTTAATTTGTTTTTTTGATCGAAACTAGTATAAAACTGCTTATAATATACTTCAATTTTTTGACCGAAACTAGTGTTTCAAAAAGTTTCATAGAATTTAAAATTGATATATCTTTTTGGCATCGACATCCATCATAACTTTCCCTCGTAACATATAAAAAGGATTTGAAAGGTTTTGTAGCATTTTGAACAATCCTCGATTTAATTTGAATTTTTGACCAAAACTAGTATAAAATTGTGTATAATATACTACAATTTTTGACCGAAATTAGTATTTCAAAAAGTTTGAAAGAATCTAATTTTGAGATACTTTTTTTTGCATGGACTTCCATCATAACGTTCCCCCGTAAAATATAGAAATAATATGAAAAGTTTCGTATCATTTCGAACAATCCTCGATTGAATTCGATTTTTTGACCGAAACTAGTATAAATTGTGTATAATATACTACGACTATTGACCGAAACTAGTATTTAAAAAAGTTTCATAGAATTTAATTTTGAGATAATGTTTTACATGGACTTCCATCATAACATTCCCTAGTATCATATAGAAAGTATCTGAAAAGTTTCGTAGCATTTTGAACAATCCTCGATTTAATTTGATTTTTTGACCGAAACTAGTATAAAATTGTGTATAATATACTACGATTTTTTGACCTAAACTAACATATCAAAAGGTTTCATAGAATCTAATTTTGACATAATTTTTTGCTTGGACTTCCATCATAACCTTCCCTCCTACCATATAGAAAGGATCTGAAAAGTTTCGTAGCATTTCGAACAATCCTCGATTTAATTTGATTTTTTGACCGAAGCTAGTATAAAATTTTGTATAATATACTACGATTTTTGACCGAAACTAGTATTTCAAAAAGTTTCATAGAATCTTATTTTGAGATAATATTTTGAATGGACTTCTATCATAACATTACCTAGTAACATATAGAAAGGATCCGAAAAGTTTCGTAGCATTTTGAACAATCCTCGATTTAATTTGATTTTTTGACCGAAACAAGTATAAAATTGCGTACAATATACTTCTATTTTTTGACCGAAACTAGTGTTTCAAAAAGTTTCATAGAATCTAATTTTGATATATCTTTTGTGCATGGACATCCATCATAACTTTCCCTGGTAACATATAGAAAGGATCTGAAAAGTTTTAGGGCATTTCGAAAAAACCTCGATTTAATTTGAATATTTGACCGAAACTAGTATAAAATTGTGTATAATATACTACAATTTTTTACCGAAACTAGTATTTCAAAAAGTTTGAAAGAATCTAATTTTGAGATAATTTTTTTTGCATGGACTTCCATCATAACGTTCCCTCGTAAAATATAGAAAGGATATGAAAAGTTTCGTAGCATTTAGAACAATCCTCGATTTAATTTGATTTTTTGACCGAAACTAGTATAAAATTATGTATAATATACTACAATTATTAACCGAAACTAGTATTTCAAAAAGTTTCGTAGAATCTAATTTTGAGATAATGTTTTACATGGACTTCCATCATAACATTCCCTAGTAACATTTAGAAAGGATCTGAAAAGTTTCGTAGCATTTCGAACAATCCTCGATTTAATTTGATTTTTTGACCGAAACTAGTATATAATTGTGTATAATATACTACGATTTTTTGAACTAAACTAACATTTCAAAAAGTTTCGTAGAATCTAATTTTGAGATAATTTTTTGCTTGGACAACCATCATAACCTTCCCTTCTACCATATAGAAAGGATCGGAAAAAGTTTGTATCATTTCGAACAATCCTCGATTTAATTTCATTTTTTTGACCGAAACGAGTATAAAATTGTGTATAATATACTACGATTTTTGACCGAAACTCGTATTTCAAAAAGTTTCATAGAATCTTATTTTGAGATAATTTTTTGAATGGACTTCTATCATAACATTACGTAGTAACATATATAAAGGATCCGAAAAGTTTTGCAGCATTTCGAACAATCCTCAATTTAATTTGTTTTTTTGATCGAAACTAGTATAAAACTGCTTATAATATACTTCAATTTTTTGACCGAAACTAGTGTTTCAAAAAGTTTCATAGAATTTAAAATTGATATATCTTTTTGGCATCGACATCCATCATAACTTTCCCTCGTAACATATAAAAAGGATTTGAAAGGTTTTGTAGCATTTTGAACAATCCTCGATTTAATTTGAATTTTTGACCAAAACTAGTATAAAATTGTGTATAATATACTACAATTTTTGACCGAAATTAGTATTTCAAAAAGTTTGAAAGAATCTAATTTTGAGATACTTTTTTTTGCATGGACTTCCATCATAACGTTCCCCCGTAAAATATAGAAATAATATGAAAAGTTTCGTATCATTTCGAACAATCCTCGATTGAATTCGATTTTTTGACCGAAACTAGTATAAATTGTGTATAATATACTACGACTATTGACCGAAACTAGTATTTAAAAAAGTTTCATAGAATTTAATTTTGAGATAATGTTTTACATGGACTTCCATCATAATATTCCCTAGTATCATATAGAAAGTATCTGAAAAGTTTCGTAGCATTTTGAACAATCCTCGATTTAATTTGATTTTTTGACCGAAACTAGTATAAAATTGTGTATAATATACTAAGATTTTTTAAACTAAACTAACATATCAAAAGGTTTCATAGAATCTAATTTTGACATAATTTTTTGCTTGGACTTCCATCATAACCTTCCCTCCTACCATATAGAAAGGATCTGAAAAGTTTCGTAGCATTTCGAACAATCCTCGATTTAATTTGATTTTTTGACCGAAGCTAGTATAAAATTGTGTATAATATACTACGATTTTTGACCGAAACTAGTATTTCAAAAAGTTTCATAGAATTTTATTTTGAGATAATTTTTTGAATGGACTTCTATCATAACATTACCTAGTAACATATAGAAAGGATCCGAAAAGTTTCGTAGCATTTTGAACAATCCTCGATTTAATTTGATTTTTTGACCGAAACAAGTATAAAATTGCGTACAATATACTTCTATTTTTTGACCGAAACTAGTGTTTCAAAAAGTTTCATAGAATCTAATTTTGATATATCTTTTGTGCATGGACATCCATCATAACTTTCCCTCGTAACATATAGAAAGGATCTAAAAAGTTTTAGGGCATTTCGAAAAAACCTCAATTTAATTTGAATATTTGACCGAAACTAGTATAAAATTAAGTATAATATACTACAATTTTTGACCGAAACTAGTATTTCAAAAAGTTTGAAAGAATCTAATTTTGAGATAATTTTTTTTGCATGGACTTCCATCATAACGTTCCCTCGTAAAATATAGAAAGGATATGAAAAGTTTCGTAGCATTTAGAACAATCCTCGATTTAATTTGATTTTTTGACCGAAACTAGTATAAAATTGTGTATAATATACTACAATTATTAACCGAAACTAGTATTTCAAAAAGTTTCGTAGAATCTAATTTTGAGATAATGTTTTACATGGACTTCCATCATAACATTCCCTAGTAACATTTAGAAAGGATCTGAAAAGTTTCGTAGCATTTCGAACAATCCTCGATTTAATTTGATTTTTTGACCGAAACTAGTATATAATTGTGTATAATATACTACGATTTTTTGAACTAAACTAACATTTCAAAAAGTTTCGTAGAATCTAGTTTTGAGATAATTTTTTGCTTGGACAACCATCATAACCTTCCCTTCTACCATATAGAAAGGATCGGAAAAAGTTTGTATCATTTCGAACAATCCTCGATTTAATTTCATTTTTTGACCGAAACGAGTATAAAATTGTGTATAATATACTACGATTTTTGACCGAAACTCGTATTTCAAAAAGTTTCATAGAATCTTATTTTGAGATAATTTTTTGAATGGATTTCTATCATAACATTACGTAGTAACATATATAAAGGATCCGAAAAGTTTTGCAGCATTTCGAACATCCTCAATTTAATTTGTTTTTTTGATCGAAACTAGTATAAAACTGCTTATAATATACTTCAATTTTTTGACCGAAACTAGTGTTTCAAAAAGTTTCATAGAATTTAAAATTGATATATCTTTTTGGCATCGACATCCATCATAACTTTCCCTCGTAACATATAAAAAGGATTTGAAAGGTTTTGTAGCATTTTGAACAATCCTCGATTTAATTTGAATTTTTGACCAAAACTAGTATAAAATTGTGTATAATATACTACAATTTTTGACCGAAATTAGTATTTCAAAAAGTTTGAAAGAATCTAATTTTGAGATACTTTTTTTTGCATGGACTTCCATCATAACGTTCCCCCGTAAAATATAGAAATAATATGAAAAGTTTCGTATCATTTCGAACAATCCTCGATTGAATTCGATTTTTTGACCGAAACTAGTATAAATTGTGTATAATATACTACGACTATTGACCGAAACTAGTATTTAAAAAAGTTTCATAGAATTTAATTTTGAGATAATGTTTTACATGGACTTCCATCATAACATTCCCTAGTATCATATAGAAAGTATCTGAAAAGTTTCGTAGCATTTTGAACAATCCTCGATTTAATTTGATTTTTTGACCGAAACTAGTATAAAATTGTGTATAATATACTACGATTTTTTGACCTAAACTAACATATCAAAAGGTTTCATAGAATCTAATTTTGACATAATTTTTTGCTTGGACTTCCATCATAACCTTCCCTCCTACCATATAGAAAGGATCTGAAAAGTTTCGTAGCATTTCGAACAATCCTCGATTTAATTTGATTTTTTGACCGAAGCTAGTATAAAATTGTGTATAATATACTACGATTTTTGACCGAAACTAGTATTTCAAAAAGTTTCATAGAATCTTATTTTGAGATAATATTTTGAATGGACTTCTATCATAACATTACCTAGTAACATATAGAAAGGATCCGAAAAGTTTCGTAGCATTTTGAACAATCCTCGATTTAATTTGATTTTTTGACCGAAACAAGTATAAAATTGCGTACAATATACTTCTATTTTTTGACCGAAACTAGTGTTTCAAAAAGTTTCATAGAATCTAATTTTGATATATCTTTTGTGCATGGACATCCATCATAACTTTCCCTGGTAACATATAGAAAGGATCTGAAAAGTTTTAGGGCATTTCGAAAAAACCTCGATTTAATTTGAATATTTGACCGAAACTAGTATAAAATTGTGTATAATATACTACAATTTTTGACCGAAACTAGTATTTCAAAAAGTTTGAAAGAATCTAATTTTGAGATAATTTTTTTTGCATGGACTTCCATCATAACGTTCCCTCGTAAAATATAGAAAGGATATGAAAAGTTTCGTAGCATTTAGAACAATCCTCGATTTAATTTGATTTTTTGACCGAAACTAGTATAAAATTATGTATAATATACTACAATTATTAACCGAAACTAGTATTTCAAAAAGTTTCGTAGAATCTAATTTTGAGATAATGTTTTACATGGACTTCCATCATAACATTCCCTAGTAACATTTAGAAAGGATCTGAAAAGTTTCGTAGCATTTCGAACAATCCTCGATTTAATTTGATTTTTTGACCGAAACTAGTATATAATTGTGTATAATATACTACGATTTTTTGAACTAAACTAACATTTCAAAAAGTTTCGTAGAATCTAATTTTGAGATAATTTTTTGCTTGGACAACCATCATAACCTTCCCTTCTACCATATAGAAAGGATCGGAAAAAGTTTGTATCATTTCGAACAATCCTCGATTTAATTTCATTTTTTTGACCGAAACGAGTATAAAATTGTGTATAATATACTACGATTTTTGACCGAAACTCGTATTTCAAAAAGTTTCATAGAATCTTATTTTGAGATAATTTTTTGAATGGACTTCTATCATAACATTACGTAGTAACATATATAAAGGATCCGAAAAGTTTTGCAGCATTTCGAACAATCCTCAATTTAATTTGTTTTTTTGATCGAAACTAGTATAAAACTGCTTATAATATACTTCAATTTTTTGACCGAAACTAGTGTTTCAAAAAGTTTCATAGAATTTAAAATTGATATATCTTTTTGGCATCGACATCCATCATAACTTTCCCTCGTAACATATAAAAAGGATTTGAAAGGTTTTGTAGCATTTTGAACAATCCTCGATTTAATTTGAATTTTTGACCAAAACTAGTATAAAATTGTGTATAATATACTACAATTTTTGACCGAAATTAGTATTTCAAAAAGTTTGAAAGAATCTAATTTTGAGATACTTTTTTTTGCATGGACTTCCATCATAACGTTCCCCCGTAAAATATAGAAATAATATGAAAAGTTTCGTATCATTTCGAACAATCCTCGATTGAATTCGATTTTTTGACCGAAACTAGTATAAATTGTGTATAATATACTACGACTATTGACCGAAACTAGTATTTAAAAAAGTTTCATAGAATTTAATTTTGAGATAATGTTTTACATGGACTTCCATCATAATATTCCCTAGTATCATATAGAAAGTATCTGAAAAGTTTCGTAGCATTTTGAACAATCCTCGATTTAATTTGATTTTTTGACCGAAACTAGTATAAAATTGTGTATAATATACTAAGATTTTTTGACCTAAACTAACATATCAAAAGGTTTCATAGAATCTAATTTTGACATAATTTTTTGCTTGGACTTCCATCATAACCTTCCCTCCTACCATATAGAAAGGATCTGAAAAGTTTCGTAGCATTTCGAACAATCCTCGATTTAATTTGATTTTTTGACCGAAGCTAGTATAAAATTGTGTATAATATACTACGATTTTTGACCGAAACTAGTATTTCAAAAAGTTTCATAGAATTTTATTTTGAGATAATTTTTTGAATGGACTTCTATCATAACATTACCTAGTAACATATAGAAAGGATCCGAAAAGTTTCGTAGCATTTTGAACAATCCTCGATTTAATTTGATTTTTTGACCGAAACAAGTATAAAATTGCGTACAATATACTTCTATTTTTTGACCGAAACTAGTGTTTCAAAAAGTTTCATAGAATCTAATTTTGATATATCTTTTGTGCATGGACATCCATCATAACTTTCCCTCGTAACATATAGAAAGGATCTAAAAAGTTTTAGGGCATTTCGAAAAAACCTCAATTTAATTTGAATATTTGACCGAAACTAGTATAAAATTAAGTATAATATACTACAATTTTTGACCGAAACTAGTATTTCAAAAAGTTTGAAAGAATCTAATTTTGAGATAATTTTTTTTGCATGGACTTCCATCATAACGTTCCCTCGTAAAATATAGAAAGGATATGAAAAGTTTCGTAGCATTTAGAACAATCCTCGATTTAATTTGATTTTTTGACCGAAACTAGTATAAAATTGTGTATAATATACTACAATTATTAACCGAAACTAGTATTTCAAAAAGTTTCGTAGAATCTAATTTTGAGATAATGTTTTACATGGACTTCCATCATAACATTCCCTAGTAACATTTAGAAAGGATCTGAAAAGTTTCGTAGCATTTCGAACAATCCTCGATTTAATTTGATTTTTTGACCGAAACTAGTATATAATTGTGTATAATATACTACGATTTTTTGAACTAAACTAACATTTCAAAAAGTTTCGTAGAATCTAGTTTTGAGATAATTTTTTGCTTGGACAACCATCATAACCTTCCCTTCTACCATATAGAAAGGATCGGAAAAAGTTTGTATCATTTCGAACAATCCTCGATTTAATTTCATTTTTTGACCGAAACGAGTATAAAATTGTGTATAATATACTACGATTTTTGACCGAAACTCGTATTTCAAAAAGTTTCATAGAATCTTATTTTGAGATAATTTTTTGAATGGATTTCTATCATAACATTACGTAGTAACATATATAAAGGATCCGAAAAGTTTTGCAGCATTTCGAACAATCCTCAATTTAATTTGTTTTTTTGATCGAAACTAGTATAAAACTGCTTATAATATACTTCAATTTTTTGACCGAAACTAGTGTTTCAAAAAGTTTCATAGAATTTAAAATTGATATATCTTTTTGGCATCGACATCCATCATAACTTTCCCTCGTAACATATAAAAAGGATTTGAAAGGTTTTGTAGCATTTTGAACAATCCTCGATTTAATTTGAATTTTTGACCAAAACTAGTATAAAATTGTGTATAATATACTACAATTTTTGACCGAAATTAGTATTTCAAAAAGTTTGAAAGAATCTAATTTTGAGATACTTTTTTTTGCATGGACTTCCATCATAACGTTCCCCCGTAAAATATAGAAATAATATGAAAAGTTTCGTATCATTTCGAACAATCCTCGATTGAATTCGATTTTTTGACCGAAACTAGTATAAATTGTGTATAATATACTACGACTATTGACCGAAACTAGTATTTAAAAAAGTTTCATAGAATTTAATTTTGAGATAATGTTTTACATGGACTTCCATCATAACATTCCCTAGTATCATATAGAAAGTATCTGAAAAGTTTCGTAGCATTTTGAACAATCCTCGATTTAATTTGATTTTTTGACCGAAACTAGTATAAAATTGTGTATAATATACTACGATTTTTTGACCTAAACTAACATATCAAAAGGTTTCATAGAATCTAATTTTGACATAATTTTTTGCTTGGACTTCCATCATAACCTTCCCTCCTACCATATAGAAAGGATCTGAAAAGTTTCGTAGCATTTCGAACAATCCTCGATTTAATTTGATTTTTTGACCGAAGCTAGTATAAAATTGTGTATAATATACTACGATTTTTGACCGAAACTAGTATTTCAAAAAGTTTCATAGAATCTTATTTTGAGATAATTTTTGGAATGGACTTCTATCATAACATTACCTAGTAATATATAGAAAAGATCCGAAAAGTTTCGTAGCATTTTGAACAATCCTCGATTTAATTTGATTTTTTGACCGAAACAAGTATAAAATTGCGTACAATATACTTCTATTTTTTGACCGAAACTAGTGTTTCAAAAAGTTTCATAGAATCTAATTTTGATATATCTTTTGTGCATGGACATCCATCATAACTTTCCCTCGTAACATATAGAAAGGATCTAAAAAGTTTTAGGGCATTTCGAAAAAACCTCAATTTAATTTGAATATTTGACCGAAACTAGTATAAAATTAAGTATAATATACTACAATTTTTGACCGAAACTAGTATTTCAAAAAGTTTGAAAGAATCTAATTTTGAGATAATTTTTTTTGCATGGACTTCCATCATAACGTTCCCTCGTAAAATATAGAAAGGATATGAAAAGTTTCGTAGCATTTAGAACAATCCTCGATTTAATTTGATTTTTTGACCGAAACTAGTATAAAATTGTGTATAATATACTACAATTATTAACCGAAACTAGTATTTCAAAAAGTTTCGTAGAATCTAATTTTGAGATAATGTTTTACATGGACTTCCATCATAACATTCCCTAGTAACATTTAGAAAGGATCTGAAAAGTTTCGTAGCATTTCGAACAATCCTCGATTTAATTTGATTTTTTGACCGAAACTAGTATATAATTGTGTATAATATACTACGATTTTTTGAACTAAACTAACATTTCAAAAAGTTTCGTAGAATCTAATTTTGAGATAATTTTTTGCTTGGACAACCATCATAACCTTCCCTTCTACCATATAGAAAGGATCGGAAAAAGTTTGTATCATTTCGAACAATCCTCGATTTAATTTCATTTTTTGACCGAAACGAGTATAAAATTGTGTATAATATACTACGATTTTTGACCGAAACTCGTATTTCAAAAAGTTTCATAGAATCTTATTTTGAGATAATTTTTTGAATGGACTTCTATCATAACATTACGTAGTAACATATATAAAGGATCCGAAAAGTTTTGCAGCATTTCGAACAATCCTCAATTTAATTTGTTTTTTTGATCGAAACTAGTATAAAACTGCTTATAATATACTTCAATTTTTTGACCGAAACTAGTGTTTCAAAAAGTTTCATAGAATTTAAAATTGATATATCTTTTTGGCATCGACATCCATCATAACTTTCCCTCGTAACATATAAAAAGGATTTGAAAGGTTTTGTAGCATTTTGAACAATCCTCGATTTAATTTGAATTTTTGACCAAAACTAGTATAAAATTGTGTATAATATACTACAATTTTTGACCGAAATTAGTATTTCAAAAAGTTTGAAAGAATCTAATTTTGAGATACTTTTTTTTGCATGGACTTCCATCATAACGTTCCCTCGTAAAATATATAAATAATATGAAAAGTTTCGTATCATTTCGAACAATCCTCGATTGAATTCGATTTTTTGACCGAAACTAGTATAAATTGTGTATAATATACTACGACTATTGACCGAAACTAGTATTTAAAAAAGTTTCATAGAATCTAATTTTGAGATAATGTTTTACATGGACTTCCATCATAACATTCCCTAGTATCATATAGAAAGTATCTGAAAAGTTTCGTAGCATTTTGAACAATCCTCGATTTAATTTGATTTTTTGACCGAAACTAGTATAAAATTGTGTATAATATACTACGATTTTTTGACCTAAACTAACATATCAAAAGGTTTCATAGAATCTAATTTTGACATAATTTTTTGCTTGGACTTCCATCATAACCTTCCCTCCTACCATATAGAAAGGATCTGAAAAGTTTCGTAGCATTTCGAACAATCCTCGATTTAATTTGATTTTTTGACCGAAGCTAGTATAAAATTGTGTATAATATACTACGATTTTTGACCGAAACTAGTATTTCAAAAAGTTTCATAGAATCTTATTTTGAGATAATTTTTTGAATGGACTTCTATCATAACATTACCTAGTAACATATAGAAAGGATCCGAAAAGTTTCGTAGCATTTTGAACAATCCTCGATTTAATTTGATTTTTTGACCGAAACAAGTATAAAATTGCGTACAATATACTTCTATTTTTTGACCGAAACAAGTGTTTCAAAAAGTTTCATAGAATCTAATTTTGATATATCTTTTGTGCATGGACATCCATCATAACTTTCCCTCGTAACATATAGAAAGGATCTGAAAAGTTTTAGGGCATTTCGAAAAAACCTCGATTTAATTTGAATATTTGACCGAAACTAGTATAAAATTGTGTATAATATACTACAATTTTTGACCGAAACTAGTATTTCAAAAAGTTTGAAAGAATCTAATTTTGAGATAATTTTTTTTGCATGGACTTCCATCATAACGTTCCCTCGTAAAATATAGAAAGGATATGAAAAGTTTCGTAGCATTTAGAACAATCCTCGATTTAATTTGATTTTTTGACCGAAACTAGTATAAAATTGTGTATAATATACTACAATTATTAACCGAAACTAGTATTTCAAAAAGTTTCGTAGAATCTAATTTTGAGATAATGTTTTACATGGACTTCCATCATAACATTCCCTAGTAACATTTAGAAAGGATCTGAAAAGTTTCGTAGCATTTCGAACAATCCTCGATTTAATTTGATTTTTTGACCGAAACTAGTATATAATTGTGTATAATATACTACGATTTTTTGAACTAAACTAACATTTCAAAAAGTTTCGTAGAATCTAATTTTAAGATAATTTTTTGCTTGGACAACCATCATAACCTTCCCTTCTACCATATAGAAAGGATCGAAAAAAGTTTGTATCATTTCGAACAATCCTCGATTTAATTTCATTTTTTGACCGAAACGAGTATAAAATTGTGTATAATATACTACGATTTTTGACCGAAACTCGTATTTCAAAAAGTTTCATAGAATCTAATTTTGAGATAATTTTTTGAATGGACTTCTATCATAACATTACGTAGTAACATATATAAAGGATCCGAAAAGTTTTGCAGCATTTCGAACAATCCTCAATTTAATTTGTTTTTTTGATCGAAACTAGTATAAAACTGCTTATAATATACTTCAATTTTTTGACCGAAACTAGTGTTTCAAAAAGTTTCATAGAATTTAAAATTGATATATCTTTTTGGCATGGACATCCATCATAACTTTCCCTCGTAACATATAAAAAGGATTTGAAAGGTTTTGTAGCATTTTGAACAATCCTCGATTTAATTTGAATTTTTGACCAAAACTAGTATAAAATTGTGTATAATATACTACAATTTTTGACCGAAATTAGTATTTCAAAAAGTTTGAAAGAATCTAATTTTGAGATACTTTTTTTTGCATGGACTTCCATCATAACGTTCCCTCGTAAAATATATAAATAATATGAAAAGTTTCGTATCATTTCAAACAATCCTCGATGGAATTCGATTTTTTGACCAAAACTAGTATAAAATTGTGTATAATATACTACGACTATTGACCGAAACTAGTATTTAAAAAAGTTTCATAGAATCTAATTTTGAGATAATGTTTTAAATGGACTTCCATCATAACATTCCCTTGTAACATATAGAAAGTATCTGAAAAGTTTCGTAGCATTTTGAACAATCCTCGATTTAATTTGATTTTTTGACCGAAACTAGTATAGAATTGTGTATAATATACTACGATTTTTTGACCTAAACTAACATATCAAAAGGTTTCATAGAATCTAATTTTGACATAATTTTTTGCTTGGACTTCCATCATAACCTTCCCTCCTACCATATAGAAAGGATCTGAAAAGTTTCGTAGCATTTCGAACAATCCTCGATTTAATTTGATTTTTTGACCGAAGCTAGTATAAAATTTTGTATAATATACTACGATTTTTGACCGAAACTAGTATTTCAAAAAGTTTCATAGAATCTTATTTTGAGATAATTTTTTGAATGGACTTCTATCATAACATTACCTAGTAACATATAGCAAGGATCCGAAAAGTTTCGTAGCATTTTGAACAATCCTCGATTTAATTTGATTTTTTGATCGAAACTAGTATAAAATTGCGTACAATATACTTCTATTTTTTGACCGAAACTAGTGTTTCAAAAAGTTTCATAGAATCTAATTTTGATATATCTTTTGTGCATGGACATCCATCATAACTTTCCCTCGTAACATATAGAAAGGATCTGAAAAGTTTTAGGGCATTTCGAACAAACCTCGATTTAATTTGAATATTTGACCGAAACTAGTATAAAATTGTGTATAATATACTACAATTTTTGACCGAAACTAGTATTTCAAAAAGTTTGAAAGAATCTAATTTTGAGATAATTTTTTTTGCATGGACTTCCATCATAACGTTCCCTCATAAAATATAGAAAGGATATGAAAAGTTTCGTAGCATTTAGAACAATCCTCGATCTAATTTGATTTTTTGACCGAAACTAGTATAAAATTGTGTATAATATACTACAATTATTAACCCAAACTAGTATTTCAAAAAGTTTCGTAGAATCTAATTTTGAGATAATGTTTTACATGGGCTTCCATCATAACATTCCCTAGTAACATTTAGAAAGGATCTGAAAAGTTTCGTAGCATTTCGAACAATCCTCGATTTAATTTGATTTTTTGACCGAAACTAGTATATAATTGTGTATAATATACTACGTTTTTTTGAACTAAACTAACATTTCAAAAAGTTTCGTAGAATCTAGTTTTGAGATAATTTTTTGCTTGGACAACCATCATAACCTTCCCTTCTACCATATAGAAAGGATCGGAAAAAGTTTGTATCATTTCGAACAATCCTCGATTTAATTTCATTTTTTGACCGAAACGAGTATAAAATTGTGTATAATATACTACGATTTTTGACCGAAACTCGTATTTCAAAAAGTTTCGTAGAATCTAATTTTGAGATAATTTTTTGAATGGACTTCTATCATAACATTACGTAGAAACATATATAAAGGATCCGAAAAGTTTTGCAGCATTTCGAACAATCCTCAATTTAATTTGTTTTTTTGATCGAAACTAGTTTAAAACTGCTTATAACATACTTCAATTTTTTGACCGAAACTAGTGTTTCAAAAAGTTTCATAGAATTTAAAATTGATATATCTTTTTGGCATGGACATCCATCATAACTTTCCCTCGTAACATATAAAAAGGATTTGAAAGGTTTTGTAGCATTTTGAACAATCCTCGATTTAATTTGAATTTTTGACCAAAACTAGTATAAAATTGTGTATAATATACTACAATTTTTGACCGAAATTAGTATTTCAAAAAGTTTGAAAGAATCTAATTTTGAGATACTTTTTTTTTGCATGGACTTCCATCATAACGTTCCCTCGTAAAATATAGAAATAATATGAAAAGTTTCGTATCATTT
This sequence comes from Lathyrus aphaca, assembly GCA_963966055.1. Taxonomy (NCBI): domain Eukaryota; kingdom Viridiplantae; phylum Streptophyta; class Magnoliopsida; order Fabales; family Fabaceae; genus Lathyrus; species Lathyrus aphaca. The sequence continues at coordinate 6,958,885 of OZ014522.1, forward strand.
CGAACAATCCTCGATGGAATTCGATTTTTTGACCGAAACTAGTATAAAATTGTGTATAATATACTACGACTATTGACCGAAACTAGTATTTAAAAAAGTTTCATAGAATCTAATTTTGAGATAATGGTTTACATGGACTTCCATCATAACATTCCCTTGTAACATATAGAAAGTATCTGAAAAGTTTCGTAGCATTTTGAACAATCCTCGATTTAATTTGATTTTTTGACCGAAACTAGTATAGAATTGTGTATAATATACTACGATTTTTTGACCTAAACTAACATATCAAAAGGTTTCATAGAATCTAATTTTGACATAATTTTTTGCTTGGACTTCCATCATAACCTTCCCTCCTACCATATAGAAAGGATCTGAAAAGTTTCGTAGCATTTCGAACAATCCTCGATTTAATTTGATTTTTTGACCGAAGCTAGTATAAAATTGTGTATAATATACTACGATTTTTGACCGAAACTAGTATTTCAAAAAGTTTCATAGAATCTTATTTTGAGATAATTTTTTGAATGGACTTCTATCATAACATTACCTAGTAACATATAGAAAGGATTCGAAAAGTTTCGTAGCATTTTGAACAATCCTCGATTTAATTTGATTTTTTGACCGAAACTAGTATAAAATTGCGTACAATATACTTCTATTTTTTGACCGAAACTAGTGTTTCAAAAAGTTTCATAGAATCTAATTTTGATATATCTTTTGTGCATGGACATCCATCATAACTTTCCCTCGTAACATATAGAAAGGATCTGAAAAGTTTTAGGGCATTTCGAACAAACCTCGATTTAATTTGAATATTTGACCGAAACTAGTATAAAATTGTGTATAATATACTACAATTTTTGACCGAAACTAGTATTTCAAAAAGTTTGAAAGAATCTAATTTTGAGATAATTTTTTTTGCATGGACTTCCATCATAACGTTCCCTCGTAAAATATAGAAAGGATATGAAAAGTTTCGTAGCATTTAGAACAATCCTCGATTTAATTTGATTTTTTGACAGAAACTAGTATAAAATTGTGTATAATATACTACAATTATTAACCCAAACTAGTATTTCAAAAAGTTTCGTAGAATCTAATTTTGAGATAATGTTTTACATGGGCTTCCATCATAACATTCCCTAGTAACATTTAGAAAGGATCTGAAAAGTTTCGTAGCATTTCGAACAATCCTCGATTTAATTTGATTTTTTGACCGAAACTAGTATATAATTGTGTATAATATACTACGTTTTTTTGAACTAAACTAACATTTCAAAAAGTTTCGTAGAATCTAGTTTTGAGATAATTTTTTGCTTGGACAACCATCATAACCTTCCCTTCTACCATATAGAAAGGATCGGAAAAAGTTTGTATCATTTCGAACAATCCTCGATTTAATTTCATTTTTTGACCGAAACGAGTATAAAATTGTGTATAATATACTACGATTTTTGACCGAAACTCGTATTTCAAAAAGTTTCGTAGAATCTAATTTTGAGATAATTTTTTGAATGGACTTCTATCATAACATTACGTAGAAACATATATAAAGGATCCGAAAAGTTTTGCAGCATTTCGAACAATCCTCAATTTAATTTGTTTTTTTGATCGAAACTAGTATAAAACCGCTTATAACATACTTCAATTTTTTGACCGAAACTAGTGTTTCAAAAAGTTTCATAGAATTTAAAATTGATATATCTTTTTGGCATGGACATCCATCATAACTTTCCCTCGTAACATATAAAAAGGATTTGAAAGGTTTTGTAGCATTTTGAACAATCCTCGATTTAATTTGAATTTTTGACCAAAACTAGTATAAAATTGTGTATAATATACTACAATTTTTGACCGAAATTAGTATTTCAAAAAGTTTGAAAGAATCTAATTTTGAGATACTTTTTTTTGCATGGACTTCCATCATAACGTTCCCTCGTAAAATATAGAAATAATATGAAAAGTTTCGTATCATTTCGAACAATCCTCGATGGAATTCGATTTTTTGACCGAAACTAGTATAAAATTGTGTATAATATACTACGACTATTGACCGAAACTAGTATTTAAAAAAGTTTCATAGAATCTAATTTTGAGATAATGTTTTACATGGACTTCCATCATAACATTCCCTTATAACATATAGAAAGTATCTGAAAAGTTTCGTAGCATTTTGAAAAATCCTCGATTTAATTTGATTTTTTGACCGAAACTAGTATAGAATTGTGTATAATATACTACGATTTTTTGACCTAAACTAACATATCAAAAGGTTTCATAGAATCTAATTTTGACATAATTTTTTGCTTGGACTTCCATCATAACCTTCCCTCCTACCATATAGAAAGGATCTGAAAAGTTTCGTAGCATTTCGAACAATCCTCGATTTAATTTGATTTTTTGACCGAAGCTAGTATAAAATTGTGTATAATATACTAGGATTTTTGACCGAAACTAGTATTTCAAAAAGTTTCATAGAATCTTATTTTGAGATAATTTTTTGAATGGACTTCTATCATAACATTACCTAGTAACATATAGAAAGGATCCGAAAAGTTTCGTAGCATTTTGAACAATCCTCGATTTAATTTGATTTTTTGACCGAAACTAGTATAAAATTGCGTACAATATACTTCTATTTTTTGACCGAAACTAGTGTTTCAAAAAGTTTCATAGAATCTAATTTTGATATATCTTTTGTGCATGGACATCCATCATAACTTTCCCTCGTAATATATAGAAAGGATCTGAAAAGTTTTAGGGCATTTCGAACAAACCTCGATTTAATTTGAATATTTGACCGAAACTAGTATAAAATTGTGTATAATATACTACAATTTTTGACCGAAACTAGTATTTCAAAAAGTTTGAAAGAATCTAATTTTGAGATAATTTTTTTTGCATGGACTTCCATCATAACGTTCCCTCGTAAAATATAGAAAGGATATGAAAAGTTTCGTAGCATTTAGAACAATCCTCGATTTAATTTGATTTTTTGACCGAAACTAGTATAAAATTGTGTATAATATACTACAATTATTAACCGAAACTAGTATTTCAAAAAGTTTCGTAGAATCTAATTTTGAGATAATGTTTTACATGGACTTCCATCATAACATTCCCTAGTAACATTTAGAAAGGATCTGAAAAGTTTCGTATTATTTCGAACAATCCTCGATTTAATTTGATTTTTTGACCGAAACTAGTATATAATTGTGTATAATATACTACGATTTTTTGAACTAAACTAACATTTCAAAAAGTTTCGTAGAATCTAATTTTGAGATAATTTTTTGCTTGGACAACCATCATAACCTTCCCTTCTACCATATAGAAAGGATCGGAAAAAGTTTGTATCATTTCGAACAATCCTCGATTTAATTTCATTTTTTGACCGAAACGAGTATAAAATTGTGTATAATATACTACGATTTTTGACCGAAACTCGTATTTCAAAAAGTTTCATAGAATCTAATTTTGAGATAATTTTTTGAATGGACTTCTATCATAACATTACGTAGTAACATATATAAAGGATCCGAAAAGGTTTGCAGCATTTCGAACAATCCTCAATTTAATTTGTTTTTTTGATCGAAACTAGTATAAAACTGCTTATAATATACTTCAATTTTTTGACCGAAACTAGTGTTTCAAAAAGTTTCATAGAATTTAAAATTGATATATCTTTTTGGCATGGACATCCATCATAACTTTCCCTCGTAACATATAAAAAGGATTTGAAAGGTTTTGTAGCATTTTGAACAATCCTCGATTTAATTTGAATTTTTGACCAAAACTAGTATAAAATTGTGTATAATATACTACAATTTTTGACCGAAATTAGTATTTCAAAAAGTTTGAAAGAATCTAATTTTGAGATACTTTTTTTTGCATGGACTTCCATCATAACGTTCCCTCGTAAAATATAGAAATAATATGAAAAGTTACGTATCATTTCGAACAATCCTCGATGGAATTCGATTTTTTGACCGAAACTAGTATAAAATTGTGTATAATATACTACGACTATTGACCGAAACTAGTATTTAAAAAAGTTTCATAGAATCTAATTTTGAGATAATGTTTTACATGGACTTCCATCATAACATTCCCTTGTAACATATAGAAAGTATCTGAAAAGTTTCGTAGCATTTTGAACAATCCTCGATTTAATTTGATTTTTTGACCGAAACTAGTATAGAATTGTGTATAATATACTACGATTTTTTGACCTAAACTAACATATCAAAAGGTTTCATAGAATCTAATTTTGACATAATTTTTTGCTTGGACTTCCATCATAACCTTCCCTCCTACCATATAGAAAGAATCTGAAAAGTTTCGTAGCATTTCGAACAATCCTCGATTTAATTTGATTTTTTGACCGAAGCTAGTATAAAATTGTGTATAATATACTACGACTTTTGACCGAAACTAGTATTTCAAAAAGTTTCATAGAATCTTATTTTGAGATAATTTTTTGAATGGACTTCTATCATAACATTACCTAGTAACATATAGAAAGGATCCGAAAAGTTTCGTAGCATTTTGAACAATCCTCGATTTAATTTGATTTTTTGACCGAAACTAGTATAAAATTGCGTATAATATACTTCTATTTTTTGACCGAAACTAGTGTTTCAAAAATTTTCATAGAATCTAATTTTGAGATAATTTTTTTTGCATGGAATTCCATCATAACGTTCCCTCGTAAAATATAGAAATAATATGAAAAGTTTCGTATCATTTCGAACGATCCTCGATTTAGTTTGATTTTTTGACCGAAACTAGTAAAAAATTGTGTATAATATACTACGACTATTGACCGAAACTAGTATTTCAAAAAGTTTCATAGAATTTAATTTTGAGATAATGTTTTACATGGACCTCATCATAACATTCCCCATTAACATATAGAAAGGATCTGAAAAGTTTTGTAGCATTTCGAACAATCCTCGATTTAATTTGATTTTTTGACCGAAACTAGTATAGAATTGTGTATAATATACTACGATTTTTTGACCTAAACTAACATTTCAAAAAGTTTCATAGAATCTAATTTTGACATAATTTTTTGCTTGGACTTCCATCATAACCTTCCCTCCTACCATATAGAAAGGATCTGAAAAGTTTCGTAGCATTTCGAACAATCCTCGATTTGATTTGATTTTTTGACCGAAGCTAGTATAAAATTGTGTATAGTATATTACGATTTTTGACCGAAACTAGTATTTCAAAAAGTTTCATAGAATCTAATTTTGAGATAAATTTTTTGAATGGACTTCTATCATAACATTACCTAGTAACATATAGAAAGGATCCAAAAAGTTTCGTAGCATTTTGAACAATCCTCGATTTAATTTGATTTTTTGACCGAAACTAGTATAAAATTGCGTATAATATACTTCTATTTTTTGACCGAAACTAGTGTTTCAAAAAGTTTCATAGAATCTAATTTTGATATATCTTTTTTGAATGGACATCCATCATAACTTTCCCTCGTAACATATAGAAATGATCTGAAAAGTTTTAGGGCATTTCGAACAAACCTCGATTAAATTTGAATATTTGACCGAAACTAGTATAAAAAATTGTGTATAATATACTACAATTTTTGACTGAAACTAGTATTTCAAAAAGTTTGAAAGAATCTAATTTTGAGATAATTTTTTTTGCATGGACTTCCATCATAACGTTCCCTCCTACCATATAGAGAGGATCTGAAAAGTTTCGTAGCATTTCGAACAATCCTCGATTTAATTTGATTTTTTGACCGAAGCTAGTATAAAATTGTGTATAATATACTACGATTTTTGACCGAAACTAGTATTTCAAAAAGTTTCATAGAATCTTATTTTGAGATAATTTTTTGAATGGACTTCTATCATAACATTACCTAGTAACATATAGAAAGGATCCGAAAAGTTTCGTAGCATTTTGAACAATCCTCGATTTAATTTGATTTTTTGACCGAAACTAGTATAAAATTGCGTATAATATACTTCTATTTTTTGACCGAAACTAGTGTTTCAAAAATTTTCATAGAATCTAATTTTGAGATAATTTTTTTTGCATGGAATTCCATCATAACGTTCCCTCGTAAAATATAGAAATAATATGAAAAGTTTCGTATCATTTCGAACGATCCTCGATTTAGTTTGATTTTTTGACCGAAACTAGTATAAAATTGTGTATAATATACTACGACTATTGACCGAAACTAGTATTTCAAAAAGTTTCATAGAATTTAATTTTGAGATAATGTTTTACATGGACCTCATCATAACATTCCCCATTAACATATAGAAAGGATCTGAAAAGTTTTGTAGCATTTCGAACAATCCTCGATTTAATTTGATTTTTTGACCGAAACTAGTATAGAATTGTGTATAATATACTACGATTTTTTGACCTAAACTAACATTTCAAAAAGTTTCATAGAATCTAATTTTGACATAATTTTTTGCTTGGACTTCCATCATAACCTTCCCTCCTACCATATAGAAAGGATCTGAAAAGTTTCGTAGCATTTCGAACAATCCTCGATTTGATTTGATTTTTTGACCGAAGCTAGTATAAAATTGTGTATAGTATATTACGATTTTTGACCGAAACTAGTATTTCAAAAAGTTTCATAGAATCTAATTTTGAGATAAATTTTTTGAATGGACTTCTATCATAACATTACCTAGTAACATATAGAAAGGATCCAAAAAGTTTCGTAGCATTTTGAACAATCCTCGATTTAATTTGATTTTTTGACCGAAACTAGTATAAAATTGCGTATAATATACTTCTATTTTTTGACCGAAACTAGTGTTTCAAAAATTTTCATAGAATCTAATTTTGAGATAATTTTTTTTGCATGGAATTCCATCATAACGTTCCCTCGTAAAATATAGAAATAATATGAAAAGTTTCGTATCATTTCGAACGATCCTCGATTTAGTTTGATTTTTTGACCGAAACTAGTATAAAATTGTGTATAATATACTACGACTATTGACCGAAACTAGTATTTCAAAAAGTTTCATAGAATTTAATTTTGAGATAATGTTTTACATGGACCTCATCATAACATTCCCCATTAACATATAGAAAGGATCTGAAAAGTTTTGTAGCATTTCGAACAATCCTCGATTTAATTTGATTTTTTGACCGAAACTAGTATAGAATTGTGTATAATATACTACGATTTTTTGACCTAAACTAACATTTCAAAAAGTTTCATAGAATCTAATTTTGACATAATTTTTTGCTTGGACTTCCATCATAACCTTCCCTCCTACCATATAGAAAGGATCTGAAAAGTTTCGTAGCATTTCGAACAATCCTCGATTTGATTTGATTTTTTGACCGAAGCTAGTATAAAATTATGTATAGTATATTACGATTTTTGACCGAAACTAGTATTTCAAAAAGTTTCATAGAATCTAATTTTGAGATAAATTTTTTGAATGGACTTCTATCATAACATTACCTAGTAACATATAGAAAGGATCCAAAAAGTTTCGTAGCATTTTGAACAATCCTCGATTTAATTTGATTTTTTGACCGAAACTAGTATAAAATTGCGTATAATATACTTCTATTTTTTGACCGAAACTAGTGTTTCAAAAAGTTTCATAGAATCTAATTTTGATATATCTTTTTTGCATGGACATCCATCATAACTTTCCCTCGTAACATATAGAAATGATCTGAAAAGTTTTAGGGCATTTCGAACAAACCTCGATTAAATTTGAATATTTGACCGAAACTAGTATAAAAAATTGTGTATAATATACTACAATTTTTGACTGAAACTAGTATTTCAAAAAGTTTGAAAGAATCTAATTTTGAGATAATTTTTTTTGCATGGACTTCCATCATAACGTTCCCTCCTACCATATAGAGAGGATCTGAAAAGTTTCGTAGCATTTCGAACAATCCTCGATTTAATTTGATTTTTTGACCGAAGCTAGTATAAAATTGTGTATAATATACTACGATTTTTGACCGAAACTAGTATTTCAAAAAGTTTCATAGAATCTTATTTTGAGATAATTTTTTGAATGGACTTCTATCATAACATTACCTAGTAACATATAGAAAGGATCCGAAAAGTTTCGTAGCATTTTGAACAATCCTCGATTTAATTTGATTTTTTGACCGAAACTAGTATAAAATTGCGTATAATATACTTCTATTTTTTGACCGAAACTAGTGTTTCAAAAATTTTCATAGAATCTAATTTTGAGATAATTTTTTTTGCATGGAATTCCATCATAACGTTCCCTCGTAAAATATAGAAATAATATGAAAAGTTTCGTATCATTTCGAACGATCCTCGATTTAGTTTGATTTTTTGACCGAAACTAGTATAAAATTGTGTATAATATACTACGACTATTGACCGAAACTAGTATTTCAAAAAGTTTCATAGAATTTAATTTTGAGATAATGTTTTACATGGACCTCATCATAACATTCCCCATTAACATATAGAAAGGATCTGAAAAGTTTTGTAGCATTTCGAACAATCCTCGATTTAATTTGATTTTTTGACCGAAACTAGTATAGAATTGTGTATAATATACTACGATTTTTTGACCTAAACTAACATTTCAAAAAGTTTCATAGAATCTAATTTTGACATAATTTTTTGCTTGGACTTCCATCATAACCTTCCCTCCTACCATATAGAAAGGATCTGAAAAGTTTCGTAGCATTTCGAACAATCCTCGATTTGATTTGATTTTTTGACCGAAGCTAGTATAAAATTGTGTATAGTATATTACGATTTTTGACCGAAACTAGTATTTCAAAAAGTTTCATAGAATCTAATTTTGAGATAAATTTTTTGAATGGACTTCTATCATAACATTACCTAGTAACATATAGAAAGGATCCAAAAAGTTTCGTAGCATTTTGAACAATCCTCGATTTAATTTGATTTTTTGACCGAAACTAGTATAAAATTGCGTATAATATACTTCTATTTTTTGACCGAAACTAGTGTTTCAAAAAGTTTCATAGAATCTAATTTTGATATATCTTTTTTGCATGGACATCCATCATAACTTTCCCTCGTAACATATAGAAATGATCTGAAAAGTTTTAGGGCATTTCGAACAAACCTCGATTAAATTTGAATATTTGACCGAAACTAGTATAAAAAATTGTGTATAATATACTACAATTTTTGACTGAAACTAGTATTTCAAAAAGTTTGAAAGAATCTAATTTTGAGATAATTTTTTTTGCATGGACTTCCATCATAACGTTCCCTCCTACCATATAGAGAGGATCTGAAAAGTTTCGTAGCATTTCGAACAATCCTCGATTTAATTTGATTTTTTGACCGAAGCTAGTATAAAATTGTGTATAATATACTACGATTTTTGACCGAAACTAGTATTTCAAAAAGTTTCATAGAATCTTATTTTGAGATAATTTTTTGAATGGACTTCTATCATAACATTACCTAGTAACATATAGAAAGGATCCGAAAAGTTTCGTAGCATTTTGAACAATCCTCGATTTAATTTGATTTTTTGACCGAAACTAGTATAAAATTGCGTATAATATACTTCTATTTTTTGACCGAAACTAGTGTTTCAAAAATTTTCATAGAATCTAATTTTGAGATAATTTTTTTTGCATGGAATTCCATCATAACGTTCCCTCGTAAAATATAGAAATAATATGAAAAGTTTCGTATCATTTCGAACGATCCTCGATTTAGTTTGATTTTTTGACCGAAACTAGTATAAAATTGTGTATAATATACTACGACTATTGACCGAAACTAGTATTTCAAAAAGTTTCATAGAATTTAATTTTGAGATAATGTTTTACATGGACCTCATCATAACATTCCCCATTAACATATAGAAAGGATCTGAAAAGTTTTGTAGCATTTCGAACAATCCTCGATTTAATTTGATTTTTTGACCGAAACTAGTATAGAATTGTGTATAATATACTACGATTTTTTGACCTAAACTAACATTTCAAAAAGTTTCATAGAATCTAATTTTGACATAATTTTTTGCTTGGACTTCCATCATAACCTTCCCTCCTACCATATAGAAAGGATCTGAAAAGTTTCGTAGCATTTCGAACAATCCTCGATTTGATTTGATTTTTTGACCGAAGCTAGTATAAAATTGTGTATAGTATATTACGATTTTTGACCGAAACTAGTATTTCAAAAAGTTTCATAGAATCTAATTTTGAGATAAATTTTTTGAATGGACTTCTATCATAACATTACCTAGTAACATATAGAAAGGATCCAAAAAGTTTCGTAGCATTTTGAACAATCCTCGATTTAATTTGATTTTTTGACCGAAACTAGTATAAAATTGCGTATAATATACTTCTATTTTTTGACCGAAACTAGTGTTTCAAAAAGTTTCATAGAATCTAATTTTGATATATCTTTTTTGCATGGACATCCATCATAACTTTCCCTCGTAACATATAGAAATGATCTGAAAAGTTTTAGGGCATTTCGAACAAACCTCGATTAAATTTGAATATTTGACCGAAACTAGTATAAAAAATTGTGTATAATATACTACAATTTTTGACTGAAACTAGTATTTCAAAAAGTTTGAAAGAATCTAATTTTGAGATAATTTTTTTTGCATGGACTTCCATCATAACGTTCCCTCCTACCATATAGAGAGGATCTGAAAAGTTTCGTAGCATTTCGAACAATCCTCGATTTAATTTGATTTTTTGACCGAAGCTAGTATAAAATTGTGTATAATATACTACGATTTTTGACCGAAACTAGTATTTCAAAAAGTTTCATAGAATCTTATTTTGAGATAATTTTTTGAATGGACTTCTATCATAACATTACCTAGTAACATATAGAAAGGATCCGAAAAGTTTCGTAGCATTTTGAACAATCCTCGATTTAATTTGATTTTTTGACCGAAACTAGTATAAAATTGCGTATAATATACTTCTATTTTTTGACCGAAACTAGTGTTTCAAAAATTTTCATAGAATCTAATTTTGAGATAATTTTTTTTGCATGGAATTCCATCATAACGTTCCCTCGTAAAATATAGAAATAATATGAAAAGTTTCGTATCATTTCGAACGATCCTCGATTTAGTTTGATTTTTTGACCGAAACTAGTATAAAATTGTGTATAATATACTACGACTATTGACCGAAACTAGTATTTCAAAAAGTTTCATAGAATTTAATTTTGAGATAATGTTTTACATGGACCTCATCATAACATTCCCCATTAACATATAGAAAGGATCTGAAAAGTTTTGTAGCATTTCGAACAATCCTCGATTTAATTTGATTTTTTGACCGAAACTAGTATAGAATTGTGTATAATATACTACGATTTTTTGACCTAAACTAACATTTCAAAAAGTTTCATAGAATCTAATTTTGACATAATTTTTTGCTTGGACTTCCATCATAACCTTCCCTCCTACCATATAGAAAGGATCTGAAAAGTTTCGTAGCATTTCGAACAATCCTCGATTTGATTTGATTTTTTGACCGAAGCTAGTATAAAATTGTGTATAGTATATTACGATTTTTGACCGAAACTAGTATTTCAAAAAGTTTCATAGAATCTAATTTTGAGATAAATTTTTTGAATGGACTTCTATCATAACATTACCTAGTAACATATAGAAAGGATCCAAAAAGTTTCGTAGCATTTTGAACAATCCTCGATTTAATTTGATTTTTTGACCGAAACTAGTATAAAATTGCGTATAATATACTTCTATTTTTTGACCGAAACTAGTGTTTCAAAAAGTTTCATAGAATCTAATTTTGATATATCTTTTTTGCATGGACATCCATCATAACTTTCCCTCGTAACATATAGAAATGATCTGAAAAGTTTTAGGGCATTTCGAACAAACCTCGATTAAATTTGAATATTTGACCGAAACTAGTATAAAAAATTGTGTATAATATACTACAATTTTTGACTGAAACTAGTATTTCAAAAAGTTTGAAAGAATCTAATTTTGAGATAATTTTTTTTGCATGGACTTCCATCATAACGTTCCCTCCTACCATATAGAGAGGATCTGAAAAGTTTCGTAGCATTTCGAACAATCCTCGATTTAATTTGATTTTTTGACCGAAGCTAGTATAAAATTGTGTATAATATACTACGATTTTTGACCGAAACTAGTATTTCAAAAAGTTTCATAGAATCTTATTTTGAGATAATTTTTTGAATGGACTTCTATCATAACATTACCTAGTAACATATAGAAAGGATCCGAAAAGTTTCGTAGCATTTTGAACAATCCTCGATTTAATTTGATTTTTTGACCGAAACTAGTATAAAATTGCGTATAATATACTTCTATTTTTTGACCGAAACTAGTGTTTCAAAAATTTTCATAGAATCTAATTTTGAGATAATTTTTTTTGCATGGAATTCCATCATAACGTTCCCTCGTAAAATATAGAAATAATATGAAAAGTTTCGTATCATTTCGAACGATCCTCGATTTAGTTTGATTTTTTGACCGAAACTAGTATAAAATTGTGTATAATATACTACGACTATTGACCGAAACTAGTATTTCAAAAAGTTTCATAGAATTTAATTTTGAGATAATGTTTTACATGGACCTCATCATAACATTCCCCATTAACATATAGAAAGGATCTGAAAAGTTTTGTAGCATTTCGAACAATCCTCGATTTAATTTGATTTTTTGACCGAAACTAGTATAGAATTGTGTATAATATACTACGATTTTTTGACCTAAACTAACATTTCAAAAAGTTTCATAGAATCTAATTTTGACATAATTTTTTGCTTGGACTTCCATCATAACCTTCCCTCCTACCATATAGAAAGGATCTGAAAAGTTTCGTAGCATTTCGAACAATCCTCGATTTGATTTGATTTTTTGACCGAAGCTAGTATAAAATTGTGTATAGTATATTACGATTTTTGACCGAAACTAGTATTTCAAAAAGTTTCATAGAATCTAATTTTGAGATAAATTTTTTGAATGGACTTCTATCATAACATTACCTAGTAACATATAGAAAGGATCCAAAAAGTTTCGTAGCATTTTGAACAATCCTCGATTTAATTTGATTTTTTGACCGAAACTAGTATAAAATTGCGTATAATATACTTCTATTTTTTGACCGAAACTAGTGTTTCAAAAATTTTCATAGAATCTAATTTTGAGATAATTTTTTTTGCATGGAATTCCATCATAACGTTCCCTCGTAAAATATAGAAATAATATGAAAAGTTTCGTATCATTTCGAACGATCCTCGATTTAGTTTGATTTTTTGACCGAAACTAGTATAAAATTGTGTATAATATACTACGACTATTGACCGAAACTAGTATTTCAAAAAGTTTCATAGAATTTAATTTTGAGATAATGTTTTACATGGACCTCATCATAACATTCCCCATTAACATATAGAAAGGATCTGAAAAGTTTTGTAGCATTTCGAACAATCCTCGATTTAATTTGATTTTTTGACCGAAACTAGTATAGAATTGTGTATAATATACTACGATTTTTTGACCTAAACTAACATTTCAAAAAGTTTCATAGAATCTAATTTTGACATAATTTTTTGCTTGGACTTCCATCATAACCTTCCCTCCTACCATATAGAAAGGATCTGAAAAGTTTCGTAGCATTTCGAACAATCCTCGATTTGATTTGATTTTTTGACCGAAGCTAGTATAAAATTGTGTATAGTATATTACGATTTTTGACCGAAACTAGTATTTCAAAAAGTTTCATAGAATCTAATTTTGAGATAAATTTTTTGAATGGACTTCTATCATAACATTACCTAGTAACATATAGAAAGGATCCAAAAAGTTTCGTAGCATTTTGAACAATCCTCGATTTAATTTGATTTTTTGACCGAAACTAGTATAAAATTGCGTATAATATACTTCTATTTTTTGACCGAAACTAGTGTTTCAAAAAGTTTCATAGAATCTAATTTTGATATATCTTTTTTGCATGGACATCCATCATAACTTTCCCTCGTAACATATAGAAATGATCTGAAAAGTTTTAGGGCATTTCGAACAAACCTCGATTAAATTTGAATATTTGACCGAAACTAGTATAAAAAATTGTGTATAATATACTACAATTTTTGACTGAAACTAGTATTTCAAAAAGTTTGAAAGAATCTAATTTTGAGATAATTTTTTTTGCATGGACTTCCATCATAACGTTCCCTCCTACCATATAGAGAGGATCTGAAAAGTTTCGTAGCATTTCGAACAATCCTCGATTTAATTTGATTTTTTGACCGAAGCTAGTATAAAATTGTGTATAATATACTACGATTTTTGACCGAAACTAGTATTTCAAAAAGTTTCATAGAATCTTATTTTGAGATAATTTTTTGAATGGACTTCTATCATAACATTACCTAGTAACATATAGAAAGGATCCGAAAAGTTTCGTAGCATTTTGAACAATCCTCGATTTAATTTGATTTTTTGACCGAAACTAGTATAAAATTGCGTATAATATACTTCTATTTTTTGACCGAAACTAGTGTTTCAAAAATTTTCATAGAATCTAATTTTGAGATAATTTTTTTTGCATGGAATTCCATCATAACGTTCCCTCGTAAAATATAGAAATAATATGAAAAGTTTCGTATCATTTCGAACGATCCTCGATTTAGTTTGATTTTTTGACCGAAACTAGTATAAAATTGTGTATAATATACTACGACTATTGACCGAAACTAGTATTTCAAAAAGTTTCATAGAATTTAATTTTAAGATAATGTTTTACATGGACCTCATCATAACATTCCCCATTAACATATAGAAAGGATCTGAAAAGTTTTGTAGCATTTCGAACAATCCTCGATTTAATTTGATTTTTTGACCGAAACTAGTATAGAATTGTGTATAATATACTACGATTTTTTGACCTAAACTAACATTTCAAAAAGTTTCATAGAATCTAATTTTGACATAATTTTTTGCTTGGACTTCCATCATAACCTTCCCTCCTACCATATAGAAAGGATCTGAAAAGTTTCGTAGCATTTCGAACAATCCTCGATTTGATTTGATTTTTTGACCGAAGCTAGTATAAAATTGTGTATAGTATATTACGATTTTTGACCGAAACTAGTATTTCAAAAAGTTTCATAGAATCTAATTTTGAGATAAATTTTTTGAATGGACTTCTATCATAACATTACCTAGTAACATATAGAAAGGATCCAAAAAGTTTCGTAGCATTTTGAACAATCCTCGATTTAATTTGATTTTTTGACCGAAACTAGTATAAAATTGCGTATAATATACTTCTATTTTTTGACCGAAACTAGTGTTTCAAAAAGTTTCATAGAATCTAATTTTGATATATCTTTTTTGCATGGACATCCATCATAACTTTCCCTCGTAACATATAGAAATGATCTGAAAAGTTTTAGGGCATTTCGAACAAACCTCGATTAAATTTGAATATTTGACCGAAACTAGTATAAAAAATTGTGTATAATATACTACAATTTTTGACTGAAACTAGTATTTCAAAAAGTTTGAAAGAATCTAATTTTGAGATAATTTTTTTTGCATGGACTTCCATCATAACGTTCCCTCCTACCATATAGAGAGGATCTGAAAAGTTTCGTAGCATTTCGAACAATCCTCGATTTAATTTGATTTTTTGACCGAAGCTAGTATAAAATTGTGTATAATATACTACGATTTTTGACCGAAACTAGTATTTCAAAAAGTTTCATAGAATCTTATTTTGAGATAATTTTTTGAATGGACTTCTATCATAACATTACCTAGTAACATATAGAAAGGATCCGAAAAGTTTCGTAGCATTTTGAACAATCCTCGATTTAATTTGATTTTTTGACCGAAACTAGTATAAAATTGCGTATAATATACTTCTATTTTTTGACCGAAACTAGTGTTTCAAAAATTTTCATAGAATCTAATTTTGAGATAATTTTTTTTGCATGGAATTCCATCATAACGTTCCCTCGTAAAATATAGAAATAATATGAAAAGTTTCGTATCATTTCGAACGATCCTCGATTTAGTTTGATTTTTTGACCGAAACTAGTATAAAATTGTGTATAATATACTACGACTATTGACCGAAACTAGTATTTCAAAAAGTTTCATAGAATTTAATTTTGAGATAATGTTTTACATGGACCTCATCATAACATTCCCCATTAACATATAGAAAGGATCTGAAAAGTTTTGTAGCATTTCGAACAATCCTCGATTTAATTTGATTTTTTGACCGAAACTAGTATAGAATTGTGTATAATATACTACGATTTTTTGACCTAAACTAACATTTCAAAAAGTTTCATAGAATCTAATTTTGACATAATTTTTTGCTTGGACTTCCATCATAACCTTCCCTCCTACCATATAGAAAGGATCTGAAAAGTTTCGTAGCATTTCGAACAATCCTCGATTTGATTTGATTTTTTGACCGAAGCTAGTATAAAATTGTGTATAATATACTACGATTTTTGACCGAAACTAGTGTTTCAAAAAGTTTCATAGAATTTAAAATTGATATATCTTTTTGGCATGGACATCCATCATAACTTTCCCTCGTAACATATAAAAAGGATTTGAAAGGTTTTGTAGCATTTTGAACAATCCTCGATTTAATTTGAATTTTTGACCAAAACTAGTATAAAATTGTGTATAATATACTACAATTTTTGACCGAAATTAGTATTTCAAAAAGTTTGAAAGAATCTAATTTTGAGATACTTTTTTTTTGCATGGACTTCCATCATAACGTTACCTCGTAAAATATAGAAATAATATGAAAAGTTTCGTATCATTTCGAACAATCCTCGATTGAATTCGATTTTTTGACCGAAACTAGTATAAAATTGTGTATAAGATACTACGACTATTGACCGAAACTAGTATTTAAAAAAGTTTCATAGAATCTAATTTTGAGATAATGGTTTACATGGACTTCCATCATAACATTCCCTAGTAACATATAGAAAGACTCTGAAAAGTTTCGTAGCATTTTGAACAATCCTCGATTTAATTTGATTTTTTGACCGAAACTAGTATAGAATTGTGTATAATATACTACGATTTTTTGACCTAAACTAACATATCAAAAGGTTTCATAGAATCTAATTTTGACATAATTTTTTGCTTGGACTTCCATCATAACCTTCCCTCCTACCATATAGAAAGGATCTGAAAAGTTTCGTAGCATTTGGAACAATCCTCGATTTAATTTGATTTTTTGACCGAAGCTAGTATAAAATTGTGTATAATATACTACGATTTTTGACCGAAACTAGTATTTCAAAAAGTTTCATAGAATCTTATTTTGAGATAATTTTTTGAATGAACTTCTATCATAACATTACCTAGTAACATATAGAAAGGATCCGAAAAGTTTCGTAGCATTTTGAACAATCCTCGATTTAATTTGATTTTTTGACCGAAACTAGTATAAAATTGCGTATAATATACTTCTATTTTTTGACCGAAACTAGTGTTTCAAAAAGTTTCATAGAATCTAATTTTGATATATCTTTTGTGCATGGACATCCATCATAACTTTCCCTCGTAACATATAAAAAGGATTTGAAAGATTGTGGAGCATTTCGAACAATCCTCGATTTAATTTGAATTTTTGACCAAAACTAGTATAAAATTGTGTATATACTACAATTTTTGACCGAAATTAGTATTTCAAAGAGTTTGAAAGAATCTAATTTTGAGATAATTTTTTTTGCATGGATTTCCATCATAACGTTCCCTCGTAAAATATAGAAATAATATGAAAAGTTTCGTATCATTTCGAACGATCCTCGATTTAGTTTGATTTTTTGACCGAAACTAGTATAAAATTGTGTATAATATACTACGACTATTGACTGAAACTAGTATTTCAAAAAGTTTCATAGAATTTAATTTTGAGATAATGTTTACATGGACCTCATCATAACATTCCCCAGTAACATATAGAAAGGATCTGAAAATTTTTGTAGCATTTCGAACAATCCTCGATTTAATTTGATTTTTTGACCGAAACTAGTATAGAATTGTGTATAATATACTACGATTTTTTGACCTAAACTAACATATCAAAAGGTTTCATAGAATCTAATTTTGACATAATTTTTTGCTTGGACTTCCATCATAACCTTCCCTCCTACCATATAGAAAGGATCTGAAAAGTTTCGTAGCATTTCGAACAATCCTCGATTTAATTTGATTTTTTGACCGAAGCTAGTATAAAATTGTGTATAATATACTACGATTTTTGACCGAAACTAGTATTTAAAAAAGTTTCATAGAATCTAATTTTGAGATAAATATTTTGAATGGACTTCTATCATAACATTACCTAGTAATATATAGAAAGGATCCGAAAAATTTTGTAGCATATTGAACAATCCTCGATTTAATTTGATTTTTTGACCGAAACTAGTATAAAATTGCGTATAATATAATTCTATTTTTTGACCGAAACTAGTGTTTCAAAAAGTTTCATAAAATCTAATTTTGATATATCTTTTTTGCATGGACATCCATCATAACTTTCCCTCGTAACATATAGAAAGGATCTGAAAAGTTTTAGGGCATTTCGAACAAACCTCGATTTAATTTGAATATTTGACCGAAACTAGTATAAAAAATTGTGTATAATATACTATAATTTTTTACCGAAACAAGTATTTCAAAAAGTTTGAAAGAATCTAATTTTGAGATAATTTTTTTTGCATGGACTTCCATCATAACGTTCCCTCGTAAAATATAGAAAGGATATGAAAAGTTTCATAGCATTTAGAACAATCCTCGATTTAATTTGATTTTTTGACCGAAACTAGTATAAAATTGTGTATAATATACTACAATTATTAACCGAAACTAGTATTTCAAAAAGTTTCATAGAATCTAATTTTGAGATAATGTTTTACATGGACTTCCATCATAACATTCCCTAGTAACATTTAGAAAGGATCTGAAAAGTTTCGTAGCATTTCGAACAATCCTCGATTTCATTTGATTTTTTTCCGAAACTAGTATATAATTGTGTATAATTTACTACGATTTTTTGACCTAAACTAACATTTCGAAAAGTTTCGTAGAATCCAATTTTGAGATAATTTTTTGCTTGGACTTCCATCATAACCTTCCCTCCTACCATATAGAAAGGATCTGAAAAAGTCTGTAGCATTTCGAACAATCCTCGATTTAATTTCATTTTTTGACCGAAACTAGTATAAAATTGTGTATAATATACTACGATTTTTGACCGAAACTAGTATTTCAAAAAGTTTCATAGAATCTAATTTTGAGATAATTTTTTGAATGGACTTCTATCATAACATTACGTAGTAACATATATAAAGGATCCGAAAAGTTTTGCAGCATTTCGAACAATCCTCAATTTAATGTTTTTTTGATCGAAACTAGTATAAAATTGCGTATAATATACTTCAATTTTTTGACCGAAACTAGTGTTTCAAAAAGTTTCATAGAATTTAATTTTGATATTTCTTTTTTGCATGGACATCCACCATAACTTTCCCTCGTAACATATAAAAAGGATTTGGAAGGTTTTGTAGCATTTCGAACAATCCTCGATTTAATTTGAATTTTTGACCAAAACTAGTATAAAATTGTGTATAATATACTACAATTTTTGACCGAAATTAGTATTTCAAAAAGTTTAAAAGAATCTAATTTTGAGATAATTGTTTTTGCATGGACTTCCATCATAACGTTCCCTCGTAACATATAGAAAGGATCTGAAAAGTTTCGTAGCATTTCGAACAATCCTCGATTTAATTTGAGTTTTTGACCGAAACTAGTATAGAATTGTGTATAATATACTACGATTTTTTGACCTAAACTAACATTTCACAAAGTTTCATAGAATATAATTTTGACATAATTTTTTGCTTGGACTTCCATCATAACCTTCCCTCCAACCATATAGAAAGGATCTGAAAAGTATCGTAGCATTTCGAACAATCCTCGATTTAATTTGATTTTTTGACCGAAGCTAGTATAAAATTGTGTATAATATACTACGATTTTTGACCGAAACTTGTATTTCAAAAAGTTTCATAGAATCTAATTTTGAGATAAATTTTTTTGAATGGACTTCTATCATAACATTACCTAGTAATATATAGAAAGGATCCGAAAAATTTCGTAGCATTTTGAACAATCCTCGATTTAATTTAATTTTTTGACCGAAACTAGTATAAAATTGCGTATAATATACTTCTATTTTTTGACCGAAACTAGTGTTTCAAAAAGTTTCATAGAATCTAATTTTGATATATCTTTTTTGCATGGACATCCATCATAACTTTCCCTCGTAACATATAGAAAGGATCTGAAAAGTTTTAGGGCATTTCGAACAAACCTCGATTTAATTTGAATATTTGACCGAAACTAGTATAAAAAATTGTGTATAATATACTATAATTTTTGACCGAAACAAGTATTTCAAAAAGTTTGAAAGAATCTAATTTTGAGATAATTTTTTTTGCATGGACTTCCATCATAACGTTCCCTCGTAAAATATAGAAATAATATGAAAAGTTTCGTATCATTTCGAACAATCCTCGATTTAGTTTGATTTTTTGACCAAAACTAGTATAAAATTGTGTATAATATACTACGACTATTGACCGAAACTAGTATTTCAAAAAGTTTCATAGAATTTAATTTTGAGATAATGTTTTACATGGACCTCATCATAACATTCCCCAGTAACATATAGAAAGGATCTGAAAAGTTTCGTAGCATTTCGAACAATCCTCGATTTAATTTGATTTTTTGATCGAAACTAGTATAGAATTGTGTATAATATACTACGATTTTTTGACCTAAACTAACATTTCAAAAAGTTTCATAGAATCTAATTTTGACATAATTTTTTGCTTGGACTTCCATCATAACCTTCCCTCCTACCATATAGAAAGGATCTGAAACGTTTCGTAGCATTTCGAACAATCCTCGATTTAATTTGATTTTTTGACCGAAGCTAGTATAAAATTGTGTATAATATACTACGATTTGTGACCGAAACTAGTATTTCAAAAAGTTTCATAGAATCTAATTTTGAGATAAATTTTTTGAATGGACTTCTATCATAACATTACCTAGTAACATATAGAAAGGATCCGAAAAGTTTCGTAGCATTTTGAACAATCCTCGATTTAATTTGATTTTTTGACCGAAGCTAGTATAAAATTGTGTATAATATACTACAATTTTTTGACCGAAACTAGTATTTCAAAAAGTTTCATAGAATCTAATTTTGAGATAATTTTTTGACCGAAACTAGTATAAAATTGCGTATAATATACTTCAATTTTTTGACCGAAACTAGTGTTTCAAAAAGTTTCATAGAATTTAATTTTGATATTTCTTTTTTGCATGGACATCCACCATAACTTTCCCTCGTAACATATAAAAAGGATTTGGAAGGTTTTGTAGCATTTCGAACAATCCTCGATTTAATTTGAATTTTTGACCAAAACTAGTATAAAATTGTGTATAATATACTACAATTTTTGACCGAAATTAGTATTTCAAAAAGTTTAAAAGAATCTAATTTTGAGATAATTGTTTTTGCATGGACTTCCATCATAACGTTCCCTCGTAACATATAGAAAGGATCTGAAAAGTTTCGTAGCATTTCGAACAATCCTCGATTTAATTTGAGTTTTTGACCGAAACTAGTATAGAATTGTGTATAATATACTACGATTTTTTGACCTAAACTAACATTTCACAAAGTTTCATAGAATATAATTTTGACATAATTTTTTGCTTGGACTTCCATCATAACCTTCCCTCCAACCATATAGAAAGGATCTGAAAAGTATCGTAGCATTTCGAACAATCCTCGATTTAATTTGATTTTTTGACCGAAGCTAGTATAAAATTGTGTATAATATACTACGATTTTTGACCGAAACTTGTATTTCAAAAAGTTTCATAGAATCTAATTTTGAGATAAATTTTTTTGAATGGACTTCTATCATTACATTACCTAGTAATATATAGAAAGGATCCGAAAAATTTCGTAGCATTTTGAACAATCCTCGATTTAATTTAATTTTTTGACCGAAACTAGTATAAAATTGCGTATAATATACTTCTATTTTTTGACCGAAACTAGTGTTTCAAAAAGTTTCATAGAATCTAATTTTGATATATCTTTTTTGCATGGACATCCATCATAACTTTCCCTCGTAACATATAGAAAGGATCTGAAAAGTTTTAGGGCATTTCGAACAAACCTCGATTTAATTTGAATATTTGACCGAAACTAGTATAAAAAATTGTGTATAATATACTATAATTTTTGACCGAAACAAGTATTTCAAAAAGTTTGAAAGAATCTAATTTTGAGATAATTTTTTTTGCATGGACTTCCATCATAACGTTCCCTCGTAAAATATAGAAATAATATGAAAAGTTTCGTATCATTTCGAACAATCCTCGATTTAGTTTGATTTTTTGACCAAAACTAGTATAAAATTGTGTATAATATACTACGACTATTGACCGAAACTAGTATTTCAAAAAGTTTCATAGAATTTAATTTTGAGATAATGTTTTACATGGACCTCATCATAACATTCCCCAGTAACATATAGAAAGGATCTGAAAAGTTTCGTAGCATTTCGAACAATCCTCGATTTAATTTGATTTTTTGACCGAAGCTAGTATAAAATTGTGTATAATATACTACGATTTTTGACCGAAACTAGTATTTCAAAAAGTTTCATAGAATCTAATTTTGAGATAAATATTTTGAATGGACTTCTATCATAACATTACCTAGTAATATATAGAAAGGATCCGAAAATTTTTGTAGCATTTTGAACAATCCTCGATTTAATTTGATTTTTTGACCGAAACTAGTATAAAATTGCGTATAATATACTTCTATTTTTTGACCGAAACTAGTGTTTCAAAAAGTTTCATAGAATCTAATTTTGATATATCTTTTTTGCATGGACATCCATCATAACTTTCCCTCGTAACATATAGAAAGGATCTGAAAAGTTTTAGGGCATTTCGAACAAACCTCGATTTAATTTGAATATTTGACCGAAACTAGTATAAAAAATTGTGTATAATATACTATAATTTTTGACCGAAACAAGTATTTCAAAAAGTTTGAAAGAATCTAATTTTGAGATAATTTTTTTTGCATGGACTTCCATCATAACGTTCCCTCGTAAAATATAGAAAGGATATGAAAAGTTTCATAGCATTTAGAACAATCCTCGATTTAATTTGATTTTTTGACCGAAACTAGTATAAAATTGTGTATAATATACTACAATTATTAACCGAAACTAGTATTTCAAAAAGTTTCATAGAATCTAATTTTGAGATAATGTTTTACATGGACTTCCATCATAACATTCCCTAGTAACATTTAGAAAGGATCTGAAAAGTTTCGTAGCATTTCGAACAATCCTCGATTTCATTTGATTTTTTGACCGAAACTAGTATATAATTGTGTATAATTTACTACGATTTTTTGACCTAAACTAACATTTCGAAAAGTTTCGTAGAATCCAATTTTGAGATAATTTTTTGCTTGGACTTCCATCATAACCTTCCCTCCTACCATATAGAAAGGATCTGAAAAAGTCTGTAGCATTTCGAACAATCCTCGATTTAATTTCATTTTTTGACCGAAACTAGTATAAAATTGTGTATAATATACTACGACTATTGACCGAAACTAGTATTTCAAAAAGTTTCATAGAATTTAATTTTGAGATAATGTTTTACATGGACCTCATCATAACATTCCCCAGTAACATATAGAAAGGATCTGAAAACTTTCGTAGCATTTCGAACAATCCTCGATTTAATTTGATTTTTTGACCGAAGCTAGTATAAAATTGTGTATAATATACTACGATTTTTGACCGAAACTAGTATTTCAAAAAGTTTCATAGAATCTAATTTTGAGATAAATTTTTTTGAATGGACTTCTATCATAACATTACCTAGTAATATATAGAAAGGATCCGAAAAATTTCGTAGCATTTTGAACAATCCTCGATTTAATTTGATTTTTTGACCGAAACTAGTATAAAATTGCGTATAATATACTTCTATTTTTTGACCGAAACTAGTGTTTCAAAAAGTTTCATAGAATCTAATTTTGATATATCTTTTTTGCATGGACATCCATCATAACTTTCCCTCGTAACATATAGAAAGGATCTGAAAAGTTTTAGGGCATTTCGAACAAACCTCGATTTAATTTGAATATTTGACCGAAACTAGTATAAAAAATTGTGTATTATATACTACAATTTTTGACCGAAACAAGTATTTCAAAAAGTTTGAAAGAATCTAATTTTGAGATAATTTTTTTTGCATGGGCTTCCATCATAACGTTCCCTCGTAAAATATAGAAAGGATATGAAAAGTTTCATAGAATCTAATTTTGAGATAATTTTGTGACCGAAACTAGTATAAAATTGCGTATAATATACTTCAATTTTTTGACCGTAACTAGTGTTTCAAAAAGTTTCATAGAATTTAATTTTGATATTTCTTTTTTGCATGGACATTTATCATAACTTTCCCTCGTAACATATAAAAAGGATTTGGAAGGTTTTGTAGCATTTCGAACAATCCTCGATTTAATTTGGAATTTTGACCAAAACTAGTATAAAATTGTGTATAATATACTACAATTTTTGACCGAAATTAGTATTTCAAAAAGTTTGTAAGAATCTAATTTTGAGATAATTTTTTTTGCATGGACTTCCATCATAACGTTCCCTCGTGAAATATAGAAAGGATATGAAAAGTTTCATAGAATCTAATTTTGAGATAATTTTGTGACCGAAACTAGTATAAAATTGCGTATAATATACTTCAATTTTTTGACCGAAACTAGTGTTTCAAAAAGTTTCATAGAATTTAATTTTGATATTTCTTTTTTGCATGGTCATCCATCATAACTTTCCCTCGTAACATATAAAAAGGATTTGGAAGGTTTTGTAGCATTTCGAACAATCCTCGAATTAATTTGAATATTTGACCGAAACTAGTATAAAAAATTGTGTATAATATACTACAATTTTTGACCGAAACAAGTATTTAAAAAAGTTTGAAAGAATCTAATTTTGAGATAATTTTTTTTGCAAGGACTTCCATCATAACGTTCCCTCGTAAAATATAGATAGGATATGAAAAGTTTCATAGAATCTAATTTTGAGATAATTTTGTGACCGAAACTAGTATAAAATTGCGTATAATATACTTCAATTTTTTGACCGAAACTAGTGTTTCAAAAAGTTTCATAGAATTTAATTTTGATATTTCTTTTTTGCATGGACATCCATCATAACTTTCCCTCGTAACATATAAAAAGGATTTGGAAGGTTTTGTAGCATTTCGAACAATCCTCGATTTAGTTTGATTTTTTGACCGAAACTAGTATAAAATTGTGTATAATATACTACGACTATTGATCGAAACTAGTATTTCAAAAAGTTTCATAGAATTTAATTTTGAGATAATGTTTTACATGGACCTCATCATAACATTCCCCAGTAACATATAGAAAGGATCTGAAAAGTTTCGTAGCATTTCGAACAATCCTCTATTTAATTTGATTTTTTGACCGAAACTAGTATAGAATTGTGTATAATTGTAACACGGTGGGAGAACTGACTTTAGTTAAATGTTGCGGATAGCAAGAGTCGCCACCGGCTTTTATTTTATCCAAAAGGAAAGGGTATAAAAGAACAGGAAAGACCTTAAGAGATATTTTTGGGTCCGGGGGGTAGGTTATGTAAAGGGAAGGTGTTAGCACCCTTTACATCCATGGTTATCCATGGGCTCTTAGTTACTTAGCTCACTTTGAATTGTTTTTGAAAATGTGTAGTGTGTGAATATAAAATTTTCATGAGTTAATAATGATCCATGTACGGATGCGTAAAAACTTGTCTTTTTGAAAATTGTTTGAAATTTGTAAAGTGTTTGAAAATTTGTTTGAAGTGAGCAAGCAACTAGGAGGTACCTACCCTAAAGTTTAAGTCTTTTCTGTTCTTTATCCTTTAAGTGGTAAGACTATCCCTATTATTAAGGAATAGGTAGTCCTTACCTTGGATGTAAGGGACATGTGAGGGACATCTGTTTATGAAGGCAACTGTGAGGTGTATTAAGCATTTCGGAGGGACTATCATCATTATTCGAAAAGGGACTTGATCTTTAAAGGCAACCATTAGGGACTTGATGATTTTTCTTTTAAGGGACTTGCTTTATACACCCCACTTGACCTTATGATTAGGCAACATTGAGGGATAACCTTAGAAAGTGAGATGGCGATTAAAAATCGACTTACGTGTGTGAGTGTTCAATTTTATTTATCTTATAATTAAAGTGATCTAAATTTAATTTTTAAATAGAATACATGTTTGCACTCCCTAAATTACTAACCATAGCATAAAAATTAAATAAATTAAATATTACAAAATATACACCAAGGAGCAATTACATAATTATAATAAGCAATTAAAATAAATAGTAAAAATAAATATATAAGCAAAATATAATAAGGGTTAGTAATAATAAGAATTAAAAATAGGGTTAGTAAAATAATAATGAACAATTAAATAATGTTAGTGAAATTATAATAAGCAAAAATAAATAGATTAATAATAATATGGTTAGTAATAATAATTAAAATAAATAGAATTAGTAAAAATATTATAATAACATGATAAACACAAAATTACATTTTAATATAGACATTTATTTAAAAAAACAAGAACAATTAAAGGATTATGGTAATATTTTAATTTATGTACAAATTATTAAATTATTTATAATTACAAAATTAAATTATTATAAATTTAGTTGTTTCTAAACACATGTTAAAAGAAAATAATTTAGGTTATGAACATAGTATATAGAATATATTTACATATTATAAAAAAAATAGGTTATAATTATATTTGCAAAAATTAATTTTATTAAAGATTATATTAAATAAATATATACATGATAATTATATTAAGAATCAGAAAATAAAAATCATTTAGAAAATAAAATTAGGGTTTTTTTACAAAATTAAGATTCATTTAGAAAATATTTTTTGGGTTTATAATAAAATATACAAAATTTATTTTAATAAATGTACATATATTGATAATTTTAATTACATAATGAAATAAAATTGAGAAAAATAAAAGCTTAGAAATTTTCTAAACAAATATAAGTGTTGTTTTAGATATTTATTAAATATACATATTAAGTTTATTTTTCTTTTATTAATAATAAGAAAATAATTAATTAAATAAATAAAACAGAAAAAATTGGTAAAAAGGAAACTTACCTTGGCTGGGTTTGAACCCAGGTCATCATGCTTGCACACACCAAAACGCACCACCAGGCGAGCCATGCTTTGGTGATAGTAGAATGGTTCCAATTGGTTTTGTTCCTTGTCTGGAAAAATTACAGAAAATAATGAAAACAAAAAAAAAGGCCTGGGGGAGGATTGAACCCAGGACCTTATGAATATTCAAACGCGCGCATTACCACCTGGCTGGAAGAGCCCATCTGATATTTGAATGGCCATAATACATAATATATTATGTATGTTTTAACCTGAAAAAAAATAAGAGAAAAAGAATGCGCCAGCCAAGAGTAGAACCGGTGCCATCAAGATACACACAAACCAGCCTTACCACCAGGACAAGCCATGCGCTTGTGACATAAACAGAAACACAAACATATTATTTTTAAACAACAATTCAAATTCAGATTTCGCGCCATAGAACTTCTTCTTCTCCAAATTTCCTGCGAAATTTCCTTCCCTTTTTCCTGCGAAATTTGTTGCGAGTTCTTCATGGTTTCAAACCTGCGAAATTGAAACTCATACAAAACAGCATTGATTCATGAAATTGAAGATATCAATGAGTTCCTTATGACTCATACAATCTTTCTACGTTGTTAAAATTCATTTATGTGGCCTGAATCATGAAACCCTAAAACTAAGCTTCAAACCCTAACAATGGCCGTTCGTGTTTTAGGTCATGAAGCTCCAATTTTTTTGTCCAGAAAGCATCTATGTATCATCACAAACATGATTGAACAAACAAAATTAGTTAAAAAGCATTAGATTAGTGTAATCGAAAAATTTATTTTCAAGAACAAGATGGATTCGGATTGTTCATATATGCATGATATTGATGCATATGAGTGATGGTTTAGGATCAGAGAAGTCCAAGGAAGCTCTCCATGTTCTTGTTTTACCTTAAAACCACATGTATGAAGGAATCCGAATGTGAGATTTTCAATGGTTTTTTGACTTTGTGAACTTACCCTTTGGCTGCTAAAATTCGTCCCTTGATGATTGCATTATGTTTAGTATATATAAGTGATTGAATTTAGGTCAAAATATTGATTGGTTGTATGAAAATTTTGATTCAAAAAGATTGAAATTGATCATGTCTTAAAATTCAAATATTTGTGTATGAAGGCTTGCTATTTTTGGATCAATCTCATGATTTCCTTCCCTTTCAATTCCAATCAGCATTGAAGATATTCTAGAAGCTCAATCTCCATCAAATATTGCATTTTCATATTTTGTTTTTATTTAAAATGATTTTTTATGAATTAAATCAAAATAAATAAAAATAAAATAATAAAAATTCTGATTTTTAATCATTTGGGTCGTGCATGATGATAGTGTATGGATTGGATCATAATTTGGCCAGCCCATTTGGAAAGAATTGGTTCTAGACCTCCATTTTCATCATAAACTATCACAAAATTTTCCAACTTAGCAAGGGCACATATCCTTCAATTTTAATGCTATGAGGGTGTTTTTGGACATTTTGGAAAGCTTGAAGAGTCCTCTAAACAACCCCATTGGTTTCATGTCCATATCATTTACCAATCTCAGGTTATGCCCTTTTGAAGTTGTTGACTTTTTGTTGACTTTTGAAATGACCTATAATGTCTTAGCTTATACCTTCCAAATGAAGCATTTTTGGGCTTGGCTTGTGAGACACAAAGTTGTAGAGAATTCAATTTCCTTCAAAATGAGCTTTGAATGGAGACTTGGTGATGAATTATGTGAAAGTTATGGCTGGTCAAAGTTCAGTTGACTTTTACTAAGGAAACCCTAATTTAGAAACTCCTGATTCTTGATGATCTGGAATCTCCTTGATGAATCATGATCAACCCTTGATCAAATGATGAATTTTACTTCATATACTTGATGTTGGCAAAAAATCATGAAGTCTGACTTTGGTTTGACCACAGTTGACCTCAGTTTGACTTTTTAACTACATTGGCTGATTTTGACTTATCTGATCATCTGACTGAGCAAACTTCTGAGAAAAGTCTTGAAATTTGTCATAGGGATTATTAAACACATATAAGATGTTATTAAGCTCACTTGAAGTCTTGGAAGTCCATTTAGCCTGATTAAAGTCAAAACCCTAGTTTTGGATGCACTACTTAGGAGGTGCATTGTCTGAGGGAATTGTCAAATCTTCTGACTATTTGTGGACTTTGTGAACCTTGTGAACCATCATAAAATGTCTTGTAAACATCATGGGAAGCATTGTGAACCTTGTGAACCTTGTGAACCTGCATGAAGTGACTTGTAGACTTCATGAGCCTCATGGAAGGTTTTGAAAGCATTGTGAATCTTGTGAACCTTGTGAACCTTCATGAAGTGACTTGTAGACTTCATGAACCTCATGAAAGGTATTGAAAGCATTGGGAAGCTTGTGAACCTTGTGAACCTTCATAAAGTGACTTGTAGACTTCATGAACCTCATGAAAGGTCTTGTAAGTGTTGAGAGACTTGTGAACCTTGTGAACCTTCATAAAGTAGCTTGTAGACTTCATGAACCTCAGGGAAGGTCTTGAAAGTGTTGAGAAACTTGTGAACCTTGTGAACCTTCTTAGAACACAAAGTCTTGTATTGTGAGGGCAAATTTTGGGGTGCAACAATAATATACTACGATTTTTTGACCTAAACTAACATTTCAAAAAGTTTCATAGAATCTAATTTTGACATAATTTTTTGCTTGGACTTCCATCATAACCTTCCCTCCTACCATATAGAAAGGATCTAAAAAGTTTCGTAGCATTTCGAACAATCCTCGATTTAATTTGATTTTTTGACCGAAGCTAGTATAAAATTGTGTATAATATACTACGATTTTTGACCGAAACTAGTATTTCAAAAAGTTTCATAGAATCTAATTTTGAGATAAATTTTTTGAATGCACTTCTATCATAACATTACCTAGTAATATATAGAAAGGATCCGAAAAATTTCGTAGCATTTTGAACAATCCTCGATTTAATTTGATTTTTTGACCGAAACTAGTATAAAATTGCGTATAATATACTTCTATTTTTTGACCGAAACTAGTGTTTCAAAAAGTTTCATAGAATCTAATTTTGATATATCGTTTTTGCATGGACATCCATCATAACTTTCCCTCGTAACATATAGAAAGGATCTGAAAAGTTTTAGGGCATTTCGAACAAACCTCGATTTAATTTGAATATTTGACCGAAACTAGTATAAAAAATTGTGTATAATATACTACAATTTTTGACCGAAACAAGTATTTCAAAAAGTTTGAAAGAATCTAATTTTGAGATAATTTTTTTTGCATGGACTTCCATCATAACGTTCCCTCGTAAAATATAGAAAGGATATGAAAAGTTTCATAGCATTTAGAACAATCCTCGATTTAATTTGATTTTTTGACCGAAACTAGTATAAAATTGTGTATAATATACTACAATAATTAACCGAAACTAGTATTTCGAAAAGTTTCATAGAATCTAATTTTAAGATAATGTTTTACATGGACTTCCATCATAACATTCCCTAGTAACATTTAGAAAGGATCTGAAAAGTTTCGTAGCATTTCGAACAATCCTCGATTTCATTTGATTTTTTGACCGAAACTAGTATATAATTGTGTATAATTTACTACGATTTTTTGACCTAAACTAACATTTCAAAAAGTTTCGTAGAATCTAATTTTGAGATAATTTTTTGCTTGGACTTCCATCATAACCTTCCCTCCTACCATATAGAAAGGATCTGAAAAAGTCTGTAGCATATCGAACAATCCTCGATTTAATTTCATTTTTTGACCGAAACTAGTATAAAATTGTGTATAATATACTACGATTTTTGACCGAAACTAGTATTTCAAAAAGTTTCATAGAATCTAATTTTGAGATAATTTTTTGAATGGACTTCTATCATAACATTACGTAGTAACATATATAAAGGATCCGAAAAGTTTTGCAGCATTTCGAACAATCTTCAATTTAATGTTTTTTTGATCGAAACTAGTATAAAACTGCTTATAATATACTTCAATTTTTTGACCGAAACTAGTGTTTCAAAAAGTTTCATAAAATTTAATTTTGATATATCTTTTTTGCATGGATATCCATCATAACTTTCCCTCGTAACATATAGAAAGGATCTGAAAAGTTTTAGGGCATTTCGAACAAACCTCGATTTAATTTGAATATTTGACCGAAACTAGTATAAAAAATTGTGTATAATATACTACAATTTTTGACCGAAACAAGTATTTCAAAAAGTTTGAAAGAATCTAATTTTGAGATAATTTTTTTTGCATGGACTTCCATCATAACGTTCCCTCGTAAAATATAGAAAGGATATGAAAAGTTTCATAGCATTTAGAACAATCCTCGATTTAATTTGATTTTTTGACCGAAACTAGTATAAAATTGTGTATAATATACTACAATTATTAACCGAAACTAGTATTTCGAAAAGTTTCATAGAATCTAATTTTAAGATAATGTTTTACATGGACTTCCATCATAACATTCCCTAGTAACATTTAGAAAGGATCTGAAAAGTTTCGTAGCATTTCGAACAATCCTCGATTTCATTTGATTTTTTGACCGAAACTAGTATATAATTGTGTATAATTTACTACGATTTTTTGACCTAAACTAACATTTCAAAAAGTTTCGTAGAATCTAATTTTGAGATAATTTTTTGCTTGGACTTCCATCATAACCTTCCCTCCTACCATATAGAAAGGATCTGAAAAAGTCTGTAGCATATCGAACAATCCTCGATTTAATTTCATTTTTTGACCGAAACTAGTATAAAATTGTGTATAATATACTACGATTTTTGACCGAAACTAGTATTTCAAAAAGTTTCATAGAATCTAATTTTGAGATAATTTTTTGAATGGACTTCTATCATAACATTACGTAGTAACATATATAAAGGATCCGAAAAGTTTTGCAGCATTTCGAACAATCCTCAATTTAATGTTTTTTTGATCGAAACTAGTATAAAACTACTTATAATATACTTCAATTTTTTGACCGAAACTAGTGTTTCAAAAAGTTTCATAGAATTTAATTTTGATATATCTTTTTTGCATGGATATCCATCATAACTTTCCCTCGTAACATATAGAAAGGATCTGAAAAGTTTTAGGGCATTTCGAACAAACCTCGATTTAATTTGAATATTTGACCGAAACTAGTATAAAAAATTGTGTATAATATACTACAATTTTTGACCGAAACAAGTATTTCAAAAAGTTTGAAAGAATCTAATTTTGAGATAATTTTTTTTGCATGGACTTCCATCATAACGTTCCCTCGTAAAATATAGAAAGGATATGAAAAGTTTCATAGCATTTAGAACAATCCTCGATTTAATTTGATTTTTTGACCGAAACTAGTATAAAATTGTGTATAATATACTACAATTATTAACCGAAACTAGTATTTCGAAAAGTTTCATAGAATCTAATTTTAAGATAATGTTTTACATGGACTTCCATCATAACATTCCCTAGTAACATTTAGAAAGGAACTGAAAAGTTTCGTAGCCTTTCGAACAATCCTCGATTTCATTTGATTTTTTGACCGAAACTAGTATATAATTGTGTATAATTTACTACGATTTTTTGACCTAAACTAACATTTCAAAAAGTTTCGTAGAATCTAATTTTGAGATAATTTTTTGCTTGGACTTCCATCATAACCTTCCCTCCTACCATATAGAAAGGATCTGAAAAAGTCTGTAGCATATCGAACAATCCTCGATTTAATTTCATTTTTTGACCGAAACTAGTATAAAATTGTGTATAATATACTACGATTTTTGACCGAAACTAGTATTTCAAAAAGTTTCATAGAATCTAATTTTGAGATAATTTTTTGAATGGACTTCTATCATAACATTACGTAGTAACATATATAAAGGATCCGAAAAGTTTTGCAGCATTTCGAACAATCCTTAATTTAATGTTTTTTTGATCGAAACTAGTATAAAACTGCTTATAATATACTTCAATTTTTTGACCGAAACTAGTGTTTCAAAAAGTTTCATAGAATTTAATTTTGATATATCTTTTTTGCATGGATATCCATCATAACTTTCCCTCGTAACATATAAAAAGGATTTGAAAGGTTTTGTAGCATTTCGAACAATCCTCGATTTAATTTGAATTTTTGACCAAAACTAGTATAAAATTGTGTATAATATACTACAATTTTTGACCGAAATTAGTATTTCAAAAAGTTTGAAAGAATCTAATTTTGAGATAAATTTTTTTGCATGGACTTCCATCATAACCTTCCCTCCTAAAATATAGAAATAATATGAAAAGTTTCGTAGCATTTTGAACAATCCTCGATTTAGTTTGATTTTTTGACCGAAACTAGTATAAAATTGTGTATAATATACTACGACTATTGACCGAAACTAGTATTTCAAAAAGTTTCATAGAATTTAATTTTGAGATAATGTTTTACATGGACCTCATCATAACATTCCCCAGTAACATATAGAAAGGATCTGAAAAGTTTCGTAGCATTTCGAACAATCCTCGATTTAATTTTATTTTTTGACCGAAACTAGTATAGAATTGTGTATAATATACTACGATTTTTTGACCTAAACTAACATTTCAAAAAGTTTCATAGAATCTAATTTTGACATAATTTTTTGCTTGGACTTCCATCATAACCTTCCCTCCTACCATATAGAAAGGATCTGAAAAGTTTCTTAGCATTTCGAACAATCCTCGATTTAATTTGATTTTTTGACCGAAGCTAGTATAAAATTGTGTATAATATACTACGATTTTTGACCGAAACTAGTATTTCAAAAAGTTTCATAGAATCTTATTTTGAGATAATTTTTTGAATGGACTTCTATCATAACATTACCTAGTAACATATAGAAAGGATCCGAAAAGTTTCGTAGCATTTTGAACAATCCTCGATTTAATTTGTTTTTTTGACCGAAACTAGTATAAAATTGCGTATAATATACTTCTATTTTTTGACCGAAACTAGTGTTTCAAAAAGGTTCATAGAATCTAATTTTGATATATCTTTTTTGCATGGACATCCATCATAACTTTTAGGGCATTTCGAACAAACCTCGATTTAATTTGAATATTTGACCGAAACTAGTATAAAATTGTGTATAATATACTACAATTTTTGACCGAAACTAGTATTTCAAAAAGTTTGAAAGAATATAATTTTGAGATAATTTTTTTTGCATGGCTTCCATCATAACATTCCCTCGTAAAATATAGAAAGGATATGAAAAGTTTCGTAGCATTTAGAACAATCCTCGATTTAATTTGATTTTTTGACCGAAACTAGTATAAAATTGTGTATAATATACTACAATTATTAACCGAAACTAGTATTTCAAAAAGTTTCATAGAATCTAATTTTGAGATAATGTTTTATATGGACTTCCATCATAACATTCCCTAGTAAAATTTAGAAAGGATCTGAAACGTTTCGTAGCATTTCGAACAATCCTCGATTTAATTTGATTTTTTGACCGAAACTAGTATATAATTGTGTATAATATACTACGATTTTTTGACCTAAACTAACATTTCAAAAAGTTCTGTAGAATCTAATTTTGAGATAATTTTTTACTTGGACAACCATCATAACCTTCCCTCCTACCATATCGAAAGGATCTGAAAAAGTTTGTAGCATTTCGAACAATCCTCGATTTAATTTCATTTTTTGACCGAAACGAGTATAAAATTGTGTATAATATACTACGATTTTTGACCGAAACTCGTCTTTCAAAATGTTTCATAGAATCTAATTTTGAGACAATTTTTTGAATGGACTTCTATCATAACATTACGTAGTAACATATATAAAGGATCCGAAAAGTTTTGCAGCATTTCGAACAATCCTCAATTTAATTTGTTTTTTTGATCGAAACTAGTATAAAACTGCTTATAATATACTTCAATTTTTTGACCGAAACTAGTGTTTCAAAAAGTTTCATAGAATTTAATTTTGATATATCTTTTTTGCATGGACATCTATCATAACTTTCCCTCGTAACATATAAAAAGGATTTGAAAGGTTTTGTAGCATTTCGAACAATCCTCAATTTAATTTGAATTTTTGACCAAAACTAGTATAAAATTGTGTATAATATACTACAATTTTTGAGCGAAATTAGTATTTCAAAAAGTTTGGAAGAATCTAATTTTGAGGTAATTTTTTTTGCATGGACTTCCATCATAACGTTCCCTCGTAAAATATAGAAATAATATGAAAAGTTTTGTATCATTTCGAACAATCCTCGATTGAATTTGATTTTTTGACCGAAACTAGTATAAAATAGTGTATAATATACTACGACTATTGACCGAAACTAGTATTTAAAAAAGTTTCATAGAATCTAATTTTGAGATAATTTTTTACATGGACTTCCATCATAACATTCCCTAGTAACATATAGAAAGTATCTGAAAAGTTTCGTAGCATTTTGAACAATCCTCGATTTAATTTGATTTTTTGACTGAAACTAGTATAGAATTGTGTATAATATACTACGATTTTTTGACCTAAATTAACATTTCAAAAGGTTTCATAGAATCTAATTTTGACATAATTTTTTGCTTGGACTTCCATCATAACCTTCCCTCCTACCATATAGAAAGGATCTGAAAAGTTTCGTAGCATTTCGAACAATCCTCGATTTAATTTGATTTTTTGACCGAAGCTAGTATAAAATTGTGTATAATATACTACGATTTTTGACCGAAACTAATATTTCAAAAAGTTTCATAGAATCTTATTTTGAGATAATTTTTTTAATGGACTTCTATCATAACATTACCTAGTAACATATAGAAAGGATCCGAAAAGTTTCGTAGCATTTTGAACAATCCTCGATTTAATTTGATTTTTTGACCGAAACTAGTATAAAATTGCGTAAAATATACTTCTATTTTTTTGACCGAAACTAGTGTTTCAAAAAGGTTCATAGAATCTAATTTTGATATATCTTTTTTGCATGGACATCCATCATAACTTTCCCTCTTAACATATAGAAAGGATCTGAAACGTTTTAGGGCATTTCGAACAAACCTCGATTTAATTTGAATATTTGACAGAAACTAGTATAAAATTGTGTATAATATACTACAATTTTTGACCAAAACAAGTATTTCAAAAAGTTTGAAAGAATCTAATTTTGAGATAATTTTTTTTGCATGGCTTCCATCATAACGTTCCCTCGTAAAATATAGAAAGGATATGAAAAGTTTCGTAGCATTTAGAACAATCCTCGATTTAATTTGATTTTTTGACCGAAACTAGTATACAATTGTGTATAATATACTAAAATTATTAACCGAAACTAGTATTTCAAAAAGTTTCATAGAATCTAATTTTGAGATAATGTTTTACATAGACTTCCATCATAACATTCCCTAGTCAAATTTAGAAAGGATCTGAAGAGTTTAGTAGCATTTCGAACAATCCTCGATTCAATTTGATTTTTTGACCGAAACTAGTATATAATTATGTGCAATATACTATGATTTTTTGACCTAAACTAACATTTCAAAAAGTTTCGTAGAATCTAATTTTGAGATAATTTTTTGCTTGGACAACCATCATAACCTTCCCTCCTACCATATCGAAAGGATCTGAAAAAGTTTGTAGCATTTCGAACAATCCCTGATTTAATTTTATTTTTTGACCGAAACGAGTATAAAATTGTGTATAATATATTATAATTTTTGACCAAAACTCGTATTTCAAAAAGTTTCATAGAATCTAATTTTGAGATAATTTTTTGAATGGACTTCTATCATAACATTACGTAGTAACATATATAAAGGATCCGAAAAGTTTTGCAGCATTTCGAACAATCCTCAATTTAATTTGTTTTTTTGATCGAAACTAGTATAAAACTGCTTATAATATACTTCAATTTTTTGACCGAAACTAGTGTTTCAAAAAGTTTCATAGAATTTAAAATTGATATATCTTTTTAGCATGGACATCCATCATAACTTTCCCTCGTAACATATAAAAAGGATTTGAAAGATTGTGGAGCATTTCGAACAATCCTCGATTTAATTTGAATTTTTGACCAAAACTAGTATAAAATTGTGTATAATATACTACAATTTTTGACCGAAATTAGTATTTCAAAAAGTTTGAAAGAATCTAATTTTGAGATAATTTTTTTTCAATGGACTTCCATCATAATGTTCCCTCGTAAAATATAGAAATAATATGAAAAGTTTCGTATCATTTCGAACGATCCTCGATTTAGTTTGATTTTTTGACCGAAACTAGTATAAAATTGTGTATAATATACTACGACTATTGACCGAAACTAGTATTTCAAAAATTTTCATTGAATTTAATTTTGAGATAATGTTTTACATGGACCTCATCATAACATTCCCCAGTAACATATAGAAAGGATCTGAAAAGTTTCGTAGCATTTCGAACAATCCTTGATTTAATTTGATTTTTTGACCGAAACTAGTATAGGATTGTGTATAATATACTACGATTTTTTGACCTAAACTAACATTTCAAAAAGTTTCATAGAATCTAATTTTGACATAAGTTTTTGCTTGGACTTCCATCATAACCTTCCCTCCTACCATATAGAAAGGATCTGAAAAGTTTCGTAGCATTTCGAACAATCCTCGATTTAATTTGATTTTTTGACCGAAGCTAGTATAAAATTGTGTTTAATATACTACGATTTGTGACCGAAACTAGTATTTCAAAAAGTTTCATAGAATATAATTTTGAGATAAATTTTTTGAATGGACTTTTATCATAACATTACCTAGTAACATATAGAATGGATCCGAAAAGTTTCGTAGCATTTCGAACAATCCTCGATTTGATTTGATTTTTTGACCGAAGCTAGTATAAAATTGTGTATAATATACTACGATTTTTGACCGAAACTAGTATTTCAAAAAGTTTCATAGAATCTTATTTTGAGATATTTTTTTGAATGGACTTCTATCATAACATTACCTAGTAACATATAGAAAGGATCCGAAAAGTTTCGTAGCATTTTGAACAATCCTCGATTTAATTTGTTTTTTTGACCGAAACTAGTATAAAATTGCGTATAATATACTTCTATTTTTTGACCGAAACTAGAATTTCAAAAAGGTTCATAGAATCTAATTTTGATATATCTTTTTTGCATGGACATCCATCATAACTTTCCCTCGTAACATATAGAAAGGATCTGAAAAGTTTTAGGGCATTTCGAACAAACCTCGATTTAATTTGAATATTTGACCGAAACTAGTATAAAAAATTGTGTATAATATACTACAATTTTTGACCGAAACTAGTATTTCAAAAAGTTTGAAAGAATCTAATTTTGACATAATTTTTTTTGCATGGACTTCCATCATAACCTTCCCTCCTACCATATAGAAAGGATCTGAAAAGTTTCGTAGCATTTCGAACAATCCTCGATTTAATTTGATTTTTTGACCGAAGCTAGTATAAAATTGTGTATAATATACTACGATTTTTGACCGAAACTAGTATTTCAAAAGGTTTCATAGAATCTAATTTTGAGATAATTTTTTGAATGGACTTCTATCATAACATTACCTAGTAACATATAGAAAGGATACGAAATGTTTCGTAGTATTTTGAACAATCCTCGATTTAATTTGATTTTTTGAACGAAACTAGTATAAAATTGCGTATAATATACTTCTATTTTTTGACCGAAACTAGTGTTTCAAAAAGTTTCATAGAATCTAATTTTGATATATCTTTTTTGCATGGACATCCATCATAACTTTCCCTCGTAACATATAGAAAGGATCTGAAAAGTTTTAGGGCATTTCGAACAAACCTCGATTTAATTTGAATATTTGTCCGAAACTAGTATAAAATTGTGTATAATATGCTACAATTTTTGACAGAAACTAGTATTTCATAAAGTTTGAAAGAATCTAATTTTGAGATGATTTTTTTTGCATGGACTTCCATCATAACGTTCCCTCGTAAAATATACAAATAATATTAAAAGCTTCGTATCATTTCGAACGATCCTCGATTTAGTTTGATTTTTTTGACCGAAATAGTATAAAATTGTGTATAATATACTACGACTATTGACCGAAACTAGTATTTCAAAAAGTTTCATAGAATTTAATTTTGAAATAATGTTTTACATGGACCTCATCATAACATTCCCCAGTAACATATAGAAAGGATCTGAAAAGTTTCGTAGCATTTCGAACAATCCTCGATTTAATTTGATTTTTTGACCGAAACAAGTATAGAATTGTGTATAATATACTACGATTTTTTGACCTAAACTAACATTTCAAAAAGTTTCATAGAATCTAATTTTGACATAATTTTTTGCTTGGACTTCCATCATAACCTTCCCTCCTACCATATAGAAAGGATCTGAAAAGTTTGGTAGCATTTCGAACAATCCTCGATTTAATTTGATTTTTTGACCGAAGCTAGTATAAAATTGTGTATAATATACTACGATTTGTGACCGAAACTAGTATTTCAAAAAGTTTCATAGAATCTAATTTTGAGATAAATTTTTTGAATGGACTTCTATCATAACATTACCTAGTAACATATAGAAAGGATCCGAAAAGTTTCGTAGCATTTTGAACAATCCTCGATTTAATTTGATTTTTTGACCGAAACTAGTATAAAATTGCGTATAATATACTTCAATTTTTTGACCGAAACTAGTGTTTCAAAGAGTTTCATAGAATTTAATTTTGATATTTCTTTTATGCATGGACATCCATCATAACTTTCCCTCGTAACATATAAAAAGGATTTGGAAGGTTTTGTAGCATTTCGAACAATCCTCGATTTAATTTGAATTTTTGACCAAAACTAGTATAAAATTGTGTATAATATACTACAATTTTTGACCGAAATTAGTATTTCAAAAAGTTTGAAAGAATCTAATTTTGAGATAATTTTTTTTGCATGGACTTCCATCATAACGTTCTCTCGTAAAATATAGAAATAATATGAAAAGTTTCGTTTCATTTCGAACAATCCTCGATTTAGTTTGATTTTTTGACCGAAACTAGTATAAAATTGTGTATAATATACTACGACTATTGACCGAAACTAGTATTTCAAAAAGTTTCATAGAATTTAATTTTGAGATAATGTTTTACATGGACCTCATCATAACATTCCCCAGTAACATATAGAAAGGATCTGAAAAGTTTCGTAGCATTTCGAACAATCCTCGATTTAATTTTAGTTTTTGACCGAAACTAGTATAGAATTGTGTATAATATACTACGATTTTTTGACCTAAACTAACATTTCAAAAAGTTTCATAGAATATAATTTTGACATAATTTTTTGCTTGGACTTCCATCATAACCTTCCCTCCTACCATATAGAAAGGATCTGAAAAGTATCGTAGCATTTCGAACAATCCTCGATTTAATTTGATTTTTTGACCGAAGCTAGTATAAAATTGTGTATAATATACTACGATTTTTGACCGAAACTAGTATTTCAAAAAGTTTCATAGAATCTAATTTTAAGATAAATTTTTTGAATGGACTTCTATCATAACATTACCTAGTAATATATAGAAAGGATCCGAAAAATTTCGTAGCATTTTGAACAATCCTCGATTTAATTTGATTTTTTGACCGTAACTAGTATAAAATTGCGTATAATATACTTCTATTTTTTGACCGAAACTAGTGTTTCAAAAAGGTTCATAGAATCTAATTTTGATATATCTTTTTTGCATGGACATCCATCATAACTTTCCCTCGTAACATATAGAAAGGATCTGAAAAGTTTTAGGGCATTTCAAACAAACCTCGATTTAATTTGAATTTTTGACCGAAACTAGTATAAAAAATTGTGTATAATAAACTACAATTTTTGACCGAAACAAGTATTTCAAGAAGTTTGAAAGAATCTAATTTTGAGATAATTTTTTTTGCATGGACTTCCATCATAACGTTCCCTCGTAAAATATAGAAAGGATATGAAAAGTTTCATAGCATTTAGAACAATCCTCGATTTAATTTGATTTTTTGACCGAAACTAGTATAAAATTGTGTATAATATACTACAATTATTAACCGAAACTAGTATTTCAAAAAGTTTCATAGAATCTAATTTTGAGATAATGTTTTACATGGACTTCCATCATAACATTCCCTAGTAACATTTAGAAAGGATCTGAAAAGTTTCGTAGCATTTCGAACAATCCTCGATTTCATTTGATTTTTTGACCGAAACTAGTATATAATTGTTTATAATTTACTACGATTTTTTGACCTAAACTAACATTTCAAAAAGTTTCGTAGAATCTAATTTTGAGATAATTTTTTGCTTAGACTTCCATCATAACCTTCCCTCCTACCATATAGAAAGGATCTGAAAAAGTCTGTAGCATTTCGAACAATCCTCGATTTAATTTCATTTTTTGACC
This sequence comes from Lathyrus aphaca, assembly GCA_963966055.1. Classification (NCBI taxonomy): domain Eukaryota; kingdom Viridiplantae; phylum Streptophyta; class Magnoliopsida; order Fabales; family Fabaceae; genus Lathyrus; species Lathyrus aphaca. The sequence continues at coordinate 7,000,738 of OZ014522.1, forward strand.
GAAACTAGTATAAAATTGTGTATAATATACTACGATTTTTGACCGAAACTAGTATTTCAAAAAGTTTCATAGAATCTAATTGTGAGATAATTTTTTGAATGGACTTCTATCATAACATTACGTAGTAACATATATAAAGGATCCGAAAAGTTTTGCAGCATTTCGAACAATCCTCAATTTAATTTATTTTTTTGATCGAAACTAGTATAAAACTGCTTATAATATACTTCAATTTTTTGACCGAAACTATTGTTTCAAAAAGTTTCATAGAATTTAAAATTGATATATCTTTTTTGCATGGACATCCATCATAACTTGCCCTCGTAACATATAAAAAGGATTTGAAAGATTGTGGAACATTTTGAACAATCCTCGATTTAATTTGAATTTTTGACCAAAACTAGTATAAAATTGTGTATAATATACTACAATTTTTGACCGAAATTAGTATTTCAAAAAGTTTGAAAGAATCTAATTTTGAGATATTTTTTTTTCAATGGACTTCCATCATAATGTTCCCTCGTAAAATATAGAAATAATATGAAAAGTTTCGTATCATTTCGAACGATCCTCGATTTAGTTTTATTTTTTGACCGAAACTAGTATAAAATTGTGTATAATATACTACGACTATTGACCGAAACTAGTATTTCAAAAATTTTCATTGAATTTAATTTTGAGATAATGTTTTACATGGACCTCATCATAACATTCCCCAGTAACATATAGAAAGGATCTGAAAAGTTTCGTAGCATTTCGAACAATCCTTGATTTAATTTGATTTTTTGACCGAAACTAGTATAGAATTGTGTATAATATACTACGATTTTTTGACCTAAACTAACATTTCAAAAAGTTTCATAGAATCTAATTTTGACATAATTTTTTGCTTGGACTTCCATCATAACCTTCCCTCCTACCATATAGAAAGGATCTGAAAAGTTTCGTAGCATTTCGAACAATCCTCGATTTAATTTGATTTTTTGACCGAAGCTAGTATAAAATTGTGTTTAATATACTACGATTTGTGACCGAAACTAGTATTTCAAAAAGTTTCATAGAATCTAATTTTAAGATAAATTTTTTGAATGGACTTTTATCATAACATTACCTAGTAACATATAGAAAGGATCCGAAAAGTTTCGTAGCATTTCGAACAATCCTCGATTTGATTTGATTTTTTGACCTAAGCTAGTATAAAATTGTGTATAGTATACTACGATTTTTGATCGAAACTAGTATTTCAAAAAGTTTCATAGAATCTAATTTTGAGATAAATTTTTTGAATGGACTTCTATCATAACATTACCTAGTAACATATAGAAAGGATCCAAAAAGTTTCGTAGCATTTTGAACAATCCTCGATTTAATTTGATTTTTTGACCGAAACTAGTATAAAATTGCGTATAATATACTTCTATTTTTTGACCGAAACTATTGTTACAAAAAGTTTCATAGAATCTAATTTTGATATATCTTTTTTGCATGGACATCCATCATAACTTTCCCTCGTAACATATAGAAAGGATCTGAAAAGTTTTAGGGCATTTCGAACAAACCTCGATTTAATTTGAATATTTGACTGAAACTAGTATAAAAAATTGTGTATAATATACTACAATTTTTGACCGAAACTAGTATTTCAAAAAGTTTGAAAGAATCTAATTTTGAGATAATTTTTTTTTGCATGGACTTTCATCATAACCTTCCCTCCTACCATATAGAAAGGATCTGAAAAGTTTCGTAGCATTTCGAACAATCCTCGATTTAATTTGATTTTTTGACCGAAGCTAGTATAAAATTGTGTATAATATACTACGATTTTTGACCGAAACTAGTATTTCAAAAGGTTTCATAGAATCTAATTTATAGATAATTTTTTGAATGGACTTCTATCATAACATTACCTAGTAACATATAGATAGGATCCGAAAAGTTTCGTAGCATTTTGAACAATCCTCGATTTAATTTGATTTTTTGAACGAAACTAGTATAAAATTGCGTATAATATACTTCTATTTTTTGACCGAAACTAGTGTTTCAAAAAGTTTCATAGAATCTAATTTTGATATATCTTTTTTGCATGGACATCCATCATAACTTTCCCTCGTAACATATAGAAAGGATCTGAAAAGTTTTAGGGCATTTCGAACAAACCTCGATTTAATTTGAATATTTGTCCGAAACTAGCATTTCAAAAAGTTTCATAGAATCTAATTTTTAAATGATTTTTTTTCATGGACTTTCAACATAACATTCCCTCGTAACATATAGAATGAATCTTAAAAGTTTTGTAGCATTTCAAATAGTCATCAATTTAATTTGATTTTTTTGACCAAAACTATTGTATACTAGCATATCTAAATGTTTCAAAGAATCTAATTTTGAGATGAATTTTTGCATGGACTTCAATCATAACCTTCCATCGTAAAATACATAAAGGATTTAAAAAGTTTCGTACCGTTTTGAATAATCCTCGATTTAATTTGAATTTTTGAGTGAAACTAGTATAAACTACTGTATAATATATTATGATTTTTTGAATGATACTTGCATTTTGAAAAGTTTCATAGAATCTAATTTTCAGATGAATTTTTGCATGGACTTCCATCATAAGCTTCCCTCGTAACATATATAAAGGATCTGTAAAATTTCGTATCATTTCGAACAGTCATCGATTTAATTTGATTTTTTGACCGAAACTAATATAAACTAGTGTATAATATATTATTATTTTTTGACCGAAACTTGCATTTCGAAAAGTTTCATAGAATCTAATTTTCACATGAATTTTTGCATGGACTTCTTTCATAACCTTCCCTCGTAACATATATAAAGGATCTGAAAAGTTTTGTAGCATTTTAAATAGTCCTCTATTTAATTTATTTTTTGACCTAAACTAGTATAAACTAGTGTATAATAAATTATGATTTTTTGACCGAAATTTGCATTTCGAAAAGTTTCATAGAATCTAATTTTCAGATGAATTTTTGCATGAACTTCCATCATAACCTTCCCTCGTAACATATATAAAGGATCTGAAAATTTTTGTATCATTTTGAACAGTCCTCGATTTAATTTGATTTTTTTTACCAAAACTAGTATAAACTAGTGTATAATATATTATGAGTTTTAGACCGAAACTTGAATTTCAAAAATTTTCATAGAATTTAATTTTCAGATGAATTTTTGCATGGACTTCAATCTTAACTTTCCCTCATAACATATATAAAGGATCTGAGAAGTTTCGTATCATTTCGACAAGTTCCCAGTTTAATTTGATATTTTGACCGAAACTAGTATAAACTAGTGTATAATATATTATGATTTTTTGAATGGAACTTGCATTTCAAAAAGTTTTAGATAATCTAATTTTAAGAGGATTTTTTGCATGGACTTCAATCATAACTTTTCCTCGTAACATATATAAAGGATCTGGAGAGTTTCATAGCTTTTTGACCAGTTCTCAAATTATTTTGATTTTTTATACGAAACTAGTATAAACTAGTGTATAATATATTATGATTTTTTGAGCGAAACTTGCATTTTGAAAAGTTTCATAGAGTCTAATTTTCAGATGTATTTTTGCATGTACTTCCATCTTAACCTTCCCTCGTAACATATATAAAGGATCTGAAATGTTTCGTATCATTTCGAACAATCCTCGATTTAATTTTTTGATCGAAACTAATATAAACTAGTGTATAATATATTATGATTTTTTAACCGAAACTTGCATTTCAAAAAGTTTTATAGAATCTAATTTCAAATGACTTTTCGCATGGACTTCCATCATAACCTTCTCTCGTAACATATAGAAAGGTTCTGAAAAGTTTCATAACATTTCGACCAGTTCTCAGTTTAATTTGATTTTTTGACCGAAACTAGAATAAACTGGTGTATAATATATTATGACTTTTTTGAGCTAAACTTGCATTTCGAAAAGTTTTATAGAATCTAATTTTCAGATGAATTTTTGCATGGATTTCCATCATAACCTTCCCTCGTAACACATATAAAGGATATAAAAATTTTCATATCATTTCGAACAGTCATCGATTTATTTTGATTTTTTGACTGAAACTAGTATAAACTAGTGAATAAGACTTTTTTGACTGAAACTTGCATTTCGAAAATTTTTATAGAATCTAATTTTTAGATGATTTTTTTGCATGGACTTCCATCATAACCTTCCCTCTTAACATATAGAAAGGATCTGAAACGTTTCGTATCATTTCCAACAGTTTATGATTTAATTTGATTATTGACCTAAACTAGTTTATAATATAATATGATTTTTTTGCCGAAACTTGCATTTCGAAAATTTTCATAGAATCTAATTTTCAGATGAATTTTTGCACGAACTTCCATCATAACCTTCTCTCGTATAATATATAAAGGATCTAAAAAGTTTCGTAGCATTTCGAACAGTCCTCGATTTAATTTGTTTTTGACCGAAACTTGTATATACTAGTGTATAGTAAATTATGATTATTTGACCGAAACATACATTTCGAAAAGTTTCGTAGAATTTAATTTTGAGATGAATTTTTGCATGTACTTTCCTTATAACCTTCTCTCATAACATATAGAAAGGATCTAAATTTTTTTATGTCATTTCGAATAGTCCTCGATTTAATTTGATTTTTTGAACGAAACTAGTATAAACTAGTGTATAATATATTATGATTTTTTGACCGAAACTTGCATTTAGAAAAGTTTCATAGAATCTAATTTTCAGATGATATTTAAAAGGACTCCAATCATAACCTTCCCTCGTAACATATAGAAAGGATCTGAGAAGTATAGTATCATTTCGAACAGTTCATGATTTAATTTGATTTATTGACCGAAACTAGTATAAACTAGAGTGTATAATATATTATGATTTTTTGAGCGAAAATTGCATTTAAAAAAGTTACATAGTATCTAATTTCAGATGAATTTTTGCACGGACTTCCATCATAATGTTCCCTCGTAACATATATAAAGGATCTGAAACGTTTCGTAGCATTTTGAACAGTCCTAGAATTTAATTTATTTTTTGACCTAAACTAGTATAAACTAGTGTATAATAAATTATAATTTTTTGACAGAAACCTGCATTTCAAAAAGTTTCATAGAATCTAATTTTCAGATAAATTTTTGCATGAACTTCCTTCATAACCTTCCCTCGTAACTTATATAAAGGATCTGAATTTTTTTGTATAATTTCGAACAGTCCTCGAATTAATTTGATTTTTTTACCGAAACTAGCATAAACTAGTGTATAATATATTATGATTTTTTTGGCCGAAACTTGCATTTAGAAAAGTTTCATAGAATCTAATTTTCTGATGAATTTTTGCACGAAACTAGTATAAAATTGTGTATAATATACTACAGTTTTTGACCGAAACTAGTATTTCATAATGTTTCAAAGAATATAATTTTGAGATAATTTTTTCGCATGGACTTCCATCATAACGTTCCCTCGAAAAATAGAGAAAGGATATGAAACGTTTCGTAGCATTTCGAACAATCCTCGATTTAATTTGATTTTTTGACCGAAACTAGTATAAAATTGTTTATAATATACTACGATTATTGACCAAAACTAGTATTAAAAAAAAGTTTCATAGAATATAATTTTGAGATAATCTTTTGAATGGACTTCAATCATAACATTCCCTAGTAACATATAGAAAGGATCTGAAAAGTTTCGTAGCATTTCGAACAATCCTCGTATTAATTTGATTTTTTGACCGAAACTAGTATAAAATTGTGTTTAACTACGTTTTTTTTTATCTAAACTAACATTTCAAAAAGTTTCATAGAATCTAATTTAGATATAATTTTTTGCTTGGACTTCCATTATAACCTTCCCTCCTACCATATAGAAAGGATCTGAAACGTTTCGTAGCATTTCGAACAATCCTCGATTAGATTTGATTTTTTGACCGGAACTAGTATAAAATTATGTATAATATACTATGATTTTTTTGGTACTAAACTAGCATTTCAAAAAGTTTCATAGAATCTAATTTTGAGATAATTTTTTGCTTGAACTTCCATCATAAACTTCCCTCCTACCATATAGAAAGGATTTGAAAAATTTTGTAGCATTTCGAATAATCCTCGATTTAATTTGTTTTTTTGACCGAAACTAGTGTAAAATTGTGTATAATACTAAGATTTTTGACCGAAACTAGTATTTCAAAAAGTTTTATAGAATCTAATTTTGAGATAATTTTTTTGCATGGACTTCCATCATAACGTTCACTTGTAAAATATAGAAACGATATGAAACGTTTCGTAGCATTTCGAACAATCCTCGATTTAATTTTATTTTTTGACCGAAACTAGTATAAATTTTTTGTGTATTATTCTAAATTTTTTGACCGAAACTAGTATTTCAAAAAGTTTCATAGAATTTAATTTTAACATAATGTTTTGCATGGACTTCTATCATAACATTCCCTAGTAACATATAGAAAGGATCTGAAAAGTTTCGTAGCATTTGAAAAAATCCTCGATTCAATTTGATTTTTTGACCAAAACTAGTATAAAATTGTGTATAATATACTACGACTATTGACCGAAACTAGTATTTAAAAAAGTTTCATAGAATCTAATTTTGAGATAATGTTTTACATGGACTTCCATCATAACATTCCCTAGTAACATATAGAAAGTATTTGAAAAGTTTCGTAGCATTTTGAACAATCCTCGATTTAATTTGATTTTTTGACCGAAACTAGTATAGAATTGTGTATAATATACTACGATTTTTTACCTAAACTAACATTTCAAAAGGTTTCATAGAATCTAATTTTGACATAATTTTTTGCTTGGACTTCCATCATAACCTTCCCTCCTACCATATAGAAAGGATCTAAAAAGTTTCGTAGCATTTCGAACAATCCTCGATTTAATTTGATTTTTTGACCGAAACTAGTATAAAATTGTGTACAATATACTACAATTTTTGACCGAAACTAGTATTTCAAAAAGTTTCATAGAATCTAATTTTGAGATAATTTTTTGAATGGACTTCTATCATAACATTACCTAGTAACATATAGTAAGGATCCAAATAGTTTCGTAGCATTTTGAACAATCCTCGATTTAATTTGATTTTTTGATCGAAACTAGTATAAAATTGCATATAATATACTTCTAGTTTTTGACCGAAACTAGTGTTTCAAAAAGTTTCATAGAATCTAATTTTGATATATCTTTTTTGCATGGACATCCATCATAACTTTCCCTCGTAACATATAGAAATGATCTGAAAAGTTTTAGGGCATTTCGAACAAACCTCGATTTAATTTGAATATTTGACCGAAACTAGGATAAAATTGTGTATAATATACTACAATTTTTGACCGAAACTAGTATTTCAAAAAGTTTGAAAGAATCTAATTTTGAGATAATTTTTTTTGCATGGACTTCCATCATAACGTTCCCTCGTAAAATATAGAAAGGATATGAAACGTTTCGTAGTATTTAGAACAATCCTCGATTTAATTTGATTTTTTGATCGAAACTAGTATAAAATTGTGTATAATATACTACAATTATTAACCGAAACTAGTATTTCAAAAAGTTTCATAGAATCTAATTTTGAGATAATGTTTTACATGGACTTCCAGCATAACATTCCCTAGTAACATTTAGAAAGGATCTGAAAAGTTTCGTAGCATTTCGAATAATCCTCGATTTAATTTGATTTTTTGACCGAAACTAGTATATAATTGTGTATAATATACTACGATTTTTTGACCTAAACTAACATTTCAAAAAGTTTTGTAGAATCTAATTTTGAGATAATTTTTTGCTTGGACATCCATTATAACCTTCCCTCCTACCATATAGAAAGGATCTGAAAAAGTTTGTAGCATTTCGAACAATCCTCGATTTAATTTCATTTTTTGACCGAAACTAGTATAAAATTGTGTATAATATATACTTCGACTATTGACCGAAACTAGTATTTCAAAAAGTTTCATAGAATTTAATTTTGAGATAATATTTTACATGGACCTCATCATAACATTCCCCAGTAACATATAGAACGGATATGAAAAGTTTCGTAGCATTTCGAATAATTCTCGATTTAATTTGAATTTTTGATCGAAACTAGTATAGAATTGTGTATAATATACTACGATTTTTTGATCTAATCAAAAAGTTTCATAGAATCTAATTTTGACGTAATTTTTAGCTTGGACTTCCATCATATTCTTACCTCCTACCATATAGAAAGGATCTGAAAAGTTTCGTAGCATTTCGAACAATCCTCGATTTAATTTGATTTTTTGACCGAAGCTTGTATAAAATTGTGTATAATATACTACAATTTTTGACCGAAACTAGTATTTCAAAAAGTTTCATAGAATCTAATTTTGAGATAATTTTTTGAATGGACTTCTATCATAACATTACCTAGTAACATATAGTAAGGATCCAAATAGTTTCGTAGCATTTTGAACAATCCTCGATTTAATTTGATTTTTTGACCGAAACTAGTATAAAATTGCGTATAATATACTTCTAGTTTTTGACCGAAACTAGTGTTTCAAAAAGTTTCATAGAATCTAATTTTGATATATCTTTTTTGCATGGACATCCATCATAACTTTCCCTCGTAACATATAGAAATGATCTGAAAAGTTTTAGGGCATTTCGAACAAACCTCGATTTAATTTGAATATTTGACCGAAACTTGTATAAAATTGTGTATAATATACTATAATTTTTGACCGAAACTAGTATTTCAAAAAGTTTGAAAGAATCTAATTTTGAGATAATTTTTTTTGCATGGACTTCCATCATAACGTTCCCTCGTAAAATATAGAAAGGATATGAAAAGTTTCGTAGCATTTAGAACAATCCTCGATTTAATTTGATTTTTTGATCGAAACTAGTATAAAATTGTGTATAATATACTACAATTATTAACCCAAACTAGTATTTCAAAAAGTTTCATAGAATCTAATTTTGAGATAATGTTTTACATGGACTTCCATCATAACATTCCCTAGTAACATTTAGAAAGGATCTGAAAAGTTTCGTAGCATTTCGAATAATCCTCGATTTAATTTGATTTTTTGACCGAAACTAGTATATAATTTTGTATAATATACTACGATTTTTTGACCTAAACTAACATTTCAAAAAGTTTCGTAGAATCTAATTTTGAGATAATTTTTTGCTTGGACATCATCATAACCTTCCTTCCTACCATATAGAAAGGATCTGAAAAAGTTTGTAGCATTTAGAACAATCCTCGATTTAATTTCATTTTTTGACCGAAACTTGTATAAAATTGTGTATAATATACTGTAATACCTCAAAATTTGCCCTCATGATTATTCCCTCTATTGGCTCATCATCTTACATTCGTCAGCATTTCTCATCAATTCATTAACATCATAGTAGTTCATTTCGTTATTGCATAAGACATGTGATTAAGGCCCGTGGAGATTAGGGTTTCGTGCCTTGTTCGTATCTATTATGGTGTGAACTTATGGAGAATATTCACTGGTGCATCTAAGTTATTATTGAGGTGTTCAGTCAGTTTGGCTTTGGGTGAGAGTATTGACTTTTATTGACGTCTCAAGTTCTAATCCTCATCATTAAATATCTCAAGGAGAATTTGGAGTTCTAGGTTATGAGTTGAAGGGAAATTCACCAATGGAGGCCCACTGTTTCGGGGATTGGGCTGGACCCTTTTGTTCGTGGGATGATGATTCGAGCTAGTGGGGATTTTAGTATGGCATCAAAGTTCTTAAAGATGGATTGGGTTGAGGGATTTGATTCGAATTAAAGGAGAATGTGATTATTGGTTTGTTTAGAATCCATCGTACAAACATCAGTACATACCTGTACCATTTTCGTTTTTATTTTTGACACCAATAAACTATCTAGTTCATTTTAAAACCATTTGTTAATTCACACTTCATTCTCATTTATTTTTATTATCATTCGCAAACTCTTTCCAATTGGCATTCTATGTCTAGCTTTAATTCATTCCGTTTCACAAGGGATTTTAATTAAAATGTCAGCCTTTATTCCATTTTGTCATCCAAGTTACTTCAAATGTCAAAATCGAAGCTCAATCCATAAACCAGGCCCATTCTCACCGTTTTCGTTAATCCATTAAGCTTTTGTTTACTTGTTAATCTTCATTACAAGGAAGCTCTATATTTCATTGTCTTGTACCACATTTTTTCTTTAGAGGCCCAAGAATCATTAAGTCTTCATTTTTTGCACACATTTATTTCAATCATTTTTGATCCATTGTCTTAACCCAAGAATTTTCTCATTTTTGCACTAATACCACATAGCAGTTTTTAAAGGCCAACTAATTAGCGATAGAAGACTAATTCCATGGGCTAAGTCAAGTTACTCAAATTTATTAATCTTCACTTCAAATTGTGATTGAGAAACAACTTTACAAAGAGAGAGCATATGGCAATAAAGTTCATCAATAAGGTTTATACAATGCCAAGTTTTCTACAATACGGAAAAAGTAAGAAAAGGGTGACAAAATGAAAAGCAATGCAATCTAGCCAAAGAATCAGAAAGCTAGCTACAAAGAAATAAGCTGAAAAAAGGTCAACAAAAAAGTTGCCCTTCACTAATCTCCAGCTTTTGCGTCAAACAACCATAATTGAATCTGTTTTCTCTATCTGCAACTCACATCCAAGATTCTTTTGAATGTTTGTCCTTCACCTCCAATGACACCCTTCGTCAACCGCAGATAGCCTTCATCAGTTTCAACTTGGATTCATCTGCATAAAGTCATAACAGAGCTTAATAGAGAAAAACAGAAGCAGGAAAAGCGAAAAAATAATAATAACTTAAGAGAAAAGCATGGCTGGATCTGTTCACTGTCTTCAGCAATGGATTGCAGGGTTAACCCTTCATCAACTCTTCATAAACGACTTTCTGTCTCCTCTGTTGCCGTCCCGACAACACCTTTCTTCATCAATCTATCAGCCTGCACCAATAACAATCCTCATCATTTAATTATTACATCAGGGTCTAGCCTGTGTATCAGTGTACCATAACGGAGTTTGAAGGGAGTGGAAAGTAAAAGGAAAATAGGAGAAGTGAGAAGAACAAGAGTGAAAATCAGAAACCAAAATCACAATGGGAATTCAAAGCAGAATAACCAACCCTCAATTTCAGTTATAAATTCTAACTTCCTAGCAGTGTGTTAACTAACTTCCAAACTTCAATCACAGCATAACTAACTTGTAACTGTTTCCTTAACAGAAGAATAACAAACTAGTTTCTAGAAAACTCTAGAACTCACCAGAAAATTCCAGACAAAGCTAGAAGATCAGCTCCTATAAATGGAAGCTCTGGTTCTTCAATTAGTTTTTTGGCTTACACTTTCAGTCCCTTCTACCCTTTCAATCTTCTTATTCTTTCTCTCCCTCAAACCATTTCAATTTTCTTGGTACCTTGATCTCACTTCTGAATTCACCTTCAAGCCTCACCACTAATACTCAACTCTTCAAACTCTTCTTCTCCATCATCATCCTCAAACGATAGCCTGTAACAAGGAACTATCAGTTCATACACAAAAACAGATAAACAGAAGTGAATTGAGTTCGAAGAGTTCGAAGACCTTGTCTCCCTCAAGCTTCGGTTACATCCATGGACAACATTATAGCCCTTGCAAGTGAGAGGAGATTCGTGATCTGCCTTTAATCAGTGATCATACGGTTTTTGTGGCTGCCACCGAAACTGTCACGGAATCGACAATCTTCTGTGATTTGTGTTGTTCATCCCTGTCTGTGATCAACATTCACCAGCTTTCATTGGTCCTTTGGCAACCTTACGGTATCGGTAATCAAGAGCGGGCCCGGCATCTCCGTGAATTAACCTGCAAAGATTCAGTGGAGTCATGAAGAGAATTTCGTCAATCGTCAAGACATGAGTTGTGAATAAGAATACGCGGAAGAAGAAGAAGAGAGTTCAAGCTTACCTGAAGCATCACGGATTTCTCAATCGCTTGTATCATCCATCGGAGTTTTGTCACTTCCAGGTACGAATTTGATCCTAGAATATAATTTCTCGTTGTGATTCTGAACCTGGCTTGCGTGTTTCCTTGCTTCGCTTGAGTTTTGATTTCGGATTGAGGCCGGTTGAGGTTAGGTTAGGTTTATTGTTAGCGGCGGAGAAAATCCAATTTAGGGATTTAGGGTTTTGGTGTGAATTGAAAGGACGAAGAACAGGACGAGGGTGTTGGTTAATGTGAGCGTGAAAGAGTGATTTCGTGAAGGAGAAAGGCTGTGGTGGCGGACGGATTTGATGGAAGAAGAAGGCGAAGGGAGGATGGCGAAGAAAGGTTAGGAGGTGGTGATGTTGATGAGCTCGAGGAAGAAGGAGATATTTGTGGTGATGTTTGGTTCCGAAAGAGAAAAAGGAGAAGATGAGGTGAAGAAGTTTCGGTGGCGGCTGGGAAGGGAGAAGAAGAGGATTAGGGTTTGACGGCGGCGTGAGAAGAAGATGAGAAGAAGGAAATTAGGGTTATTCTGGGTTTAGGTTTTTTTGACCTTTTCTTTTTATTGTTTTTGTATTTTTTCTGATTGTAATAAATTTCATAATTAAATTAAGGTTGTAATTGATTTATTAGAGTTAATCCATTGGTTTAACTTAAGACTTTAAGAAATTTCATATAAGTTTAATTTAATTCAGTTTTTTATTAAAGTTTTAGAAAAAAACTCTATCATAAGATTATTAAAATTTCTTTCTTTTTAAATTAAGATGTTTAGAATATTAAGTTGATAATCATAGTTTTAGTTTAAGTTCTTAAATTAGAATTTTATATTGATAATCATAAGTTTAGGTTTGTTTAAAAAAAAATATATTATATTTAAGTTGAGTTTAATTCTGTTAAATTAAAATTATTAGAAATTTTATCATAAAGATTAGTTTAATTTTTGATTTTTAGGGAAACATTATTATAAGCTAATAATTTAATTCATTTCTTAAATTAAGATTTATATAAAAATATTAGTTTAATTCTTTAGTTAAGCCTTTTTGGAAAATATTAGTTTGTTTCTTAGATTAAGATTGTTAAAAAAACATTATTATAATATTATTAGAATTTTTTTTAAATTAAGTTTCTTTTAAAAAAATATTTTCATAAGTTTAAGCCTAAATTAAGTTTTTAGGATAATATTTTGATAGGTTAAAATTAGAATGTTAAATTGATATAAATTTTAGTTTATTTCTTTTTAAATTAATATTGTTAAGAAATATTATACTAAGTTTAGTTTAATCAAGATTTTGAATAGATAGCATAATAGGATTAGTTTATTATTTTCTTAATTTAAAATCTTTAGAAGTGTTAATAGATTAATCTAATTTTTAGCTTAATTTAAAATCGTTAGAAAATGTTAATTTAGGTTTAGTTTAAGGTTTTGTTTAAGTTAGAATATTAAAGTAATCAACTTTAGTTTAGGTTCCTTAAGTTAAGATTAAAAATAATAATAATGATACTCACACCCCACTTTTAGGCCCAATACATAAAATAACTAAGGAAACTGCTGCCTGCACCCTCTCCCAATTTCCTGCGTGTGGGCCTCATTCTATCTTCTTTTTGCACTCCCTGTTTCAGGCCCATATGCGAAAAACAAATAAAAAACCACTAAGAGCACCCCCTGTATTATTTCTTTAGATTTTAATTTTTAGCTTAATCATAGTTAGAAACAATTCTAGTAAAAATAGGAAAAAGCATTAGAAAATTCCCCAAAAAAATCAAGTAGATTAATAATTGATTTTAGAAATTTATGACATTTTTATTTTTATTTTATGGAATTTATTTATTTTTGAATTAATTCTGAATTATTCTTGTATTTAGCTTTATTGAATTTTTCCTTAATTGTGCAGAATTTTGTTTATTTTATTTAATTAGCTTCTAATAACTTTTTTGAGCCATTTTTTTTTCTGTAATTAAAAGACCCCTAATAGCTCTTAGAATATTTTTTATGGAATTTTTAGATGCTTTTATCTTAGGTTTTGGTGATATAATCCTTAGGAATTAGTAGTTAATTCTTAGCTTAAAATAATTAGTTGTTAGGCATAGGAAAAATAAGTATTTTTAGGACTCCTCTTAATATAATATTAGAGATAATGTTAGGACCTTGCAATTTAATTTTCACAATTTTTCTATAAGTTTTAGTTCTTTTTTTAGAATGTTAGTTTAGACCTAGTTATGCCTAATTCCATTAAGTTAGGCCATTAGAAAAAATATAGTTCAATACAAAATAATAAAATAGTTTAGTTTAAGTTTAGCCCTAGAATTAAATATTGGACTTAGGATAGTTAAAAACTTGATTTTTAGATTGAATATTAGACTTAGATTTAGTTTAATTTGATTTTTTAGAATGAGTATTAGGTTTAGCTTAGAATTAGAACTTAGGCTTGAAACCTCATTTTCCATGTAGAAGTAGAATAAATAAATAGACTTTTTTTTAATTCATGCCTTTAAGGCATTTTTTTAGAATTTTGTTCCTTATGTTTAATTTCATTTTTTGCTTCATTTGATTTCACAACTTTAATAGGTTCCCCCATTTGTTCTTAGAATCAACTTAACTTCATTAAGAAGTAAGTTGAATTCTAGTAGTTTTTAAGTTTCCATTAGGAATAGAAAACTTCACTAACCATTAGGACCACTTTGTAAATAAATAAACAAAAATAGGATTGAGTCTTAGTCCCTTAGTTTTTACCTTTTTCAACTTGAGTCATTCTCTTCTTATCTTCAAACAAAATCCAAAAACACTTAATAAATAAATGGAAGGATTCCTTGTGTATAGCCTTATTCCATGAAGCACTTGCATTCATTCCATCTTGGAGTGGTGTAAGCTTGTTTATCATGATGCACAAGTCTCATCAAGGAGTTGTTCACAAAGAAAGCTTAAAAAAATACTTCTTCACAAAAGCAACAAAAACACTTAATAAAAGTTCAACAAGCCAGTGAACTTAAGCCCTAATCCTAGGAAACCAGTCTTGGATAAATTCTCCTTGCTGGGTATGCTTGTTCTATTATTCCATCTTGGAATGTAGTGGCAAGTGTACATTCCATGGAAAAGAGTTTGAATTCACTTCCTTGTGCCAAATTCATACAAAACTCTTAAAAGACAAAAACAAACAATAACCGACTATCCTGCGGGAACTTCTTTTCTCATCTCATTCACTCACAACGCGAACTCGCGGCGACTTGTCTCGCATGCAAGACGGTAAACGCACTCGTACCAGACGAGCCTGCAACACCTGAGCATAGACATACGCAGTTCCAGCATAAAAAACACAAACAAATAGTTCCCGCCTAGGTTAGGCGAACTACGTCGACTCTGATCCTCATTATCCCAGTGAGGTACGTAGGCAGCGGGGTAGGGCCCGTTCGAGCACACTCTTTATTTTCCCTACATTTTCCCCATTCTTTCTTTTTATTCTTTTTAATTCCTTTCTCATTTCCATTCCCTTTGTTCCAGTTAGCGGTTTTATTCAGCAGCAGTTATACTTTTATCACCCTTTGAAACAAACAAGCAAGCGTGGATCCCGTCGGGTACGGCGGACGAATTGGGGTGCTAATACCTTCTCAATTCGTAACCGACTCCCGAACTCAGATCTTTGGTTCGCAAGGCCTTGTCCTTTCCTTCTTCCTCAGGTTTGTGCAACATTACCTTTCCCATTCATTCGGGATAAAAATGTCTGGCTGGCGACTCTAACCTTTCCGCGCCACTTTCGCGTTTGTACTAGGATGAAAATCCCGGGAGCGACAGCTGGCGACTCTGCTGGGGAATAACCTGATTCTTCCGGTTTCCCTTGTAGAGTCAATCCTAGCGCCTGTTTGGTTTTGCTTCTTTGGGTGTTTGTTTGTTGCTGTGTGCTTTAGTTTAGCTTTACTGTTTTTGTTTACAGTTTTATTTACAGCTTTACTTTATCGCATTTATTTACCGCTTTCAGTATTTTATTTTCCATGCATCATATTATACTGGACTGTCTGGCTGTGCTGGTTTTCATTTTTTCTGTGGGTTGGGAGTTACTGTGAGATAAGCCAACTACCCGGCTTGAGTGCACCCTAGGACTTAGAGTGGTTCCACTTTGGCTTCATGGCATCTTGCTATGTTGGTAGTAGTGAGTTCCACACCTTGACTTGCGACCTTCTCGGGAATGTATTGATACCGGAATCTTTCTGGGTTGATGCGCTACCTTGATAGTTATGTGCAGTCAGGGGACCGATCATTGAGAACCTTTGTGGAAACATCCCTCTCCAGTGATGACAGTGGCAGACCACATTTGTTGGCAAACCCACTCGCATCCGAGGGCCCACTGGGAACTCGCATAGGATGGCCTGGTTCTCTCATAGGAATTCAGTTAAAGCAAACTGTTCGTATGACGATAGTATTGTACCCTTCGGGATGAATGTACTATTGTTTCTCGACTCAGTGCTTGAAGCTGGAAACTTGTGAGGGATGCTTGTTTTTCCGGACTCAACTAAGACCTCCCTGAGTAGTACATAATGCCAAACCGATTCCCTGATTTGGTCATGAGCCATTTCTCGGAAGGGGTGAACGTATTATTGCTATTCGTCCTCGAGAGTCCGTGATGTTGACCTGAGTAGCACACCCGTGAGATTGGGAGGGGTTTACAGGTTTGCAGGAACCCTGGTACCTTCAGCATACCCACTTTGCCTTTGGTTCAGTTTTGTGATCTGGATTTCTGTTCTTAAGTTATGGACCCCGGATCAGAGGGATGATTATTGTGATATCTGGATTTTGAGACCGTGCACCGACACCTGATTATATGATTGGCACACCACAGACACTTCACTGATCACATGCCTTGTCTTGCATAAGCATCATATCATCATTAATCATTTTGTGTTCTTTTTATTCCCAGGGTTCATTACTTCCTAGGTCCTGGTCATATTTTCTACTTCAGCATGGAGATTCCGAGGAAGAGAAATGTTCATTATACTTTCCCGCAGCCAGAGACAGAGAGTGTTCAGGGTTTGATTAGCTTGATGGGTGATCGAGTCCTTGATGATTTCAGGAAAGAGTATGGCAAGATACTGAATTATGTGAGCAAGCCCACAGTCGACCAGAAGGATAACTTGCATTCTTTGTTGCAGTTCTATGATCCACAGCTGAGGGTCTTTGTTTTTCCTGATTATATTCTGGCACCTACATTAGAGGAGGTTTCTAGCATGCTGAGTGTTCCTGTTAAGGAGGGTGTACCTTACTATGTTTCGGAAAGGATCCCATCTCATGAGGATATCATTATTGCCTGTCATTTGAGTATGCCTAGACTCAAGATGGGATTAGAGGCTGGCCAAAGAAAAGGAATCCCTTTGGACTTTCTTGTTGCAGAGGCACGTGTTATGGCATCGGAAAAGAAATGGGCAGACTTCAAAGCACTGTTGGCTATGGTAGTATATGGAATCAGTTTGTTTCCCGGAGAGAAAGGACTAATTAACATGGAGGCCATTACCATCTTTGTCAAGAGAAATCCTGTTCCTACATTGCTAGCTGACTTTTATTATGGAGTTCACCACAGAAATGAAAAGAGGAAGGGGTTTGTAAATTGTTGTGCTCCCATATTCGCTGATTGGTTTGTAAGGCAACTCCCTAAATCAGGACCCTTTCAGGATTTGAAACAATCTTGGAAGTGGTCCAAAAGATTAATGGGCTTAACCTCAGCTGACATTGCTTGGGGATGCAACAGAGATTTGGTGGGCAAAGAAATGTTGGTTAGTTGTGGTAGCTTTCCAAATGTACCTTTGATGGGAAGAAAAGGTGGGATTAGCTACAATCCTATCTTGTCCAGGAAACAGTTCGGCTATCCTTTAAGAGATGTACCTTTGATCGGCGATGCAAATGAGTCCTTATATTTCTCAGCAGAGGGAAACTCCAAAATGAGTATCCTAGCATCCCAAGCTTGGGAAGTTAAGGTGATGAAAGGAAAGAAAGACTTTGGAAGAGTAGATCCTAATACCTATGATCCCTTTGCTAGCTGGTTGGAAGACCGTGTGAAGACTCACCTTCTACCATTTTCTAGAGAGACGCCTCTTTACCCTAAAGAAGTAGCACCAAGAACTACGGTGCCTTTGGAGGAATATCAGAAGTTAGAAGCTTTGGTTAAGCAACTGAGGGTTGAAAATCAAGAGGCTCTCAATTCTTGTCAAGCGCTGATGATCCAGAACCGTCGATTGAAAGATAGAGCTGTGCAAGCCGAGGAGATAGTCCGTCTCAAGCAGAAGGACTTTGAAGATAGAGAGCTCTATTTCCGAAAGAAAGGTTTAGCTGAGACTCATATGACGGCCCAGCGCCGAAGAGAGAAGAAAGATCTTAGTGAAGCCAATGAAGCTGTTACTTTATGGCAGGAGAAATGGGACGAAAATCTGAAGAAACAAAAAGAGTTGGACGCCAAGCACAAACAGGAAGTCAAAAGTCTTCAGGATTCTTTAGATGGGCAGAAAGAACTTCTCAGGAAAGCTTATTATCAAGAGGAGGATCGTATCCGGCGCGTTACAGAAAGCCAGCAGGCACTGAAGGAAGCTCGAAAGGAGATTGAAGACTTGAAGTTGAAAGCTGAGGTGAAAAGGTCGAAGGCCGAATCGAGTCAAAGCAAGGAGAATGAAGCAGCATTTCTACAACAGATCGAGGAGTTACACGCTTCTTCTGATACGAGGGACCTCCTCATTCAGAAGCTCATCCAGGAGCCCGGTCATCCAGATATGGTTCAGCTGTTCCAGAGCGTCAAATGCCTTAGCTGGAGATTGAAAGATATAGAGTTCCCTAGTGTGTAATTTCATATTGTTGTACTCGGATTACCCACAGGCTTGTTGTGGGATTCCTTATATGTGATGTACTTTCGTTGTTATTTTGTTTGGTACCCTTCAGGGACGTTGTATTTCCAAATTCCAGTTTATATGATTGATTTGTTCCGGATTTCTTGTTCGTTATTTGCACTGACACGGGAAATGAGTACCAATTCTCCACAGCCGTCATTATGTCTGAATATTATTTGGGTCTTCTTCCCAATTCTTATCTTCTTAATGCCAGGACCGGACACAGGAAAATACTCGGGAATAAAAGGAACACATTGCATTGCATATACATCATTTGCATTTTGTCTTTGTCTTTGCAGGTTTTTCTTCGAGATGTCTAATTTATCTGTGTTCATCAGGCAAAGATTGCGAGGGCCGCCAAGACCCGGTACATTCGACAAAATATTCCTCATCGGTACGCGACCCGCAGTAATCAAAGAACAGTAATGGACGCCATGCAGACAGAACTCAACGATGTCCGTACCAAGATGGCAGAATTTGTGACTCTGATGCAGGGGATGGCCCAGGGGCAGCAGGAGCTGAGAAATGCAATTCAAGGGTTAACTCCTCCTAACACTAATGCTCAGGCAACTACTTCCGGCGGACTAGGGGGTCCTCCCAACGCTAACAACGGTACAGCCGGACCTCATGTTCCAGATCCAGCTATGGCTACGTATGTTCCTGTGCAGGACAGGCAAGAAGACCAATTCCAGTATTTCAACAATGATATGGGTTTCGGCGGTGACGGAAATCTCAACGACTTCTTGGTGCTTGCAGAGAAGGTCAAGGCCTTAGAGTGCAAGGACACTTTGGGAATTGACGTGTCAGATATGGGTTTAGTACCTGGGGTGGTCATTCCACACAAGTTCAGGCCACCAGCATTTGATAAATACAACGGCAACTCTTGCCCGAAAACTCACCTACAAGCCTTCTACAGGAAGATTGCGGCCCACACGCGAGACGAGAAACTATGGATGTACTATTTCCAGGATAGCCTTTCAGGAGGGTCCTTGGAGTGGTACATGAAGTTGGAAAGAAGTTCTATCAGAAGCTGGAAGGATTTGGGAGAGGCCTTCCTCAGACAATATCAATACAACATTGACATGGCACCTAGCCGTACTCAGCTCCAAAGCTTGACACAGAGGAGCTCGGAGAGTTTCAAAGACTATGCACAGAGGTGGCGTGAGGTGGCCGCCCGAGTGCAACCACCGTTATTGGAAAGAGAGATGGTCGATCTTTTCTTGAATACCCTCCCAGGGCATTTCATGGAAAGGTTGGCTGGTTGTTCCTCAAGTGGCTTCTCGGACATTATCCTGACTGGAGAAAGAATCGAAAGCTGGCTCAAACAGGGGAAGATTCAAAATGGAAGCGTTTCAGTGTCTGGTATCAAGAAACCCTTTGTGAAAAGGAGGGAAGGAGAAACAGGAGCAATATACGCACAGAGGGGAATGATGCACCAAGGATATTATCAGCAAGTGGCCCCCGTCACTATTTCAACTCCTCCAGTTCAACAACGGATTCAGCCTCCACAGCCGCAACGCTCACAGGGGTATCAGCCAAGACCCCCTCGTCCGTACTACTCCCAGAGGGTGAAGGATAGACATATTGAAGCTCCACCAATGTCTTACTCCCAACTGTTGAAGAATCTCCTGCAGCTTCAAATGATTCAGCTCCGTACCTTGCAACCTCCGAGGCCAGGCCAAATTCCTGAAGGTTATGATTCGAATGCTAGATGTGAGTTTCATTCTGGAGCTCCCGGCCATAGTACTGAGAATTGCAAAGCATTGAAGCATGTTGTTCAGGACTTGTTGGATTCTAAGGCGATCAATTTCGCTCCCTCTCCTAATGTGCTGGAAAATCCCATGCCTCCTCACAGGGGCACGGTTGGTGCAATTGGTGAAGGGGAGAAATTGAATCTGGTGGATGATGTAGATGACTTGAAGACTTCATTGATTACTATCAAGGTTTGTTTGTTGAAGAAAGGCATTTTCCCCGGATGCGAGGATGATTGTTCAGAATGTACAGAAGCTACCAACGGTTGTAAACGATTGAAGGCCGGAATTCAAGGTATGATTGATGAAGGAGTGCTGCAATTTGACAAGATCGTGAAAGAAAGTGAGGTATCTACAGTGACTATCTTTTATGATCCATCCCAAGTTCCTTCGCGTGCCAGAGCAGCGCCAATAACTATTACTACTGCTGGACCCATAATGTACCAAAGTGACAGAGCAGTTCCTTGGAACTATGGTGGCGAAGTGTATTGCAACGGCCAGAGACAAGAGTTGGCCACGACTAGTATAACCCCAGCTCAAGTGGAGAATGTTGGAGTAGGGGGTTTTACTAGAAGCGGAAGACTATTTGCGCCGGAAGCACTGAGAAGCAATGTGATACCACCCAGGGATACTGCCGAAGCCCAAGCTAGAGCCAGGGGAAAGCAACCTGTAGTTGCCAATGATCCAACTCCATCAGCTGATCCAGATCTCACCTTTGATAAGGAAGCCGAAGAATTCTTGAGGATCATCAAGAAGAGTGACTATAAGATTGTAGATCATTTGCAGCAGACGCCGTCAAAGATCTCCATCTTATCATTACTCATGTGTTCGGACTCTCACAGGAAGGCCCTTTTAAATATTCTGAACAAGGCATACGTGCCTCAGGATATTTCTGTAAACCAGTTAGAAGCAGTGGTGTCCAGCGTTAATGCCAGTCATGGATTGGGTTTCACCGACTTGGACTTAACTTCTGATGGGCGTGCTCACAATCGGGCATTGCATATTTCTCTGGAATGCAAGGGTGCAGTGCTTTCCCATGTGCTGGTGGATACTGGTTCATCTCTGAACGTCTTGCCTAAGAAGGCATTGATGAAGCTGGACTATGATGGAGTGGTGTTAAAGCCCAGTGATTTAGTAGTCCGAGCATTTGATGGATCAAGGAGATCGGTATTTGGAGAGGTGGAGTTACCTATCAAGGTAGGTCCACAAGTCTTCAATACCACGTTTTATGTGATGGATATCCAGCCGGCATATAGTTGTTTACTTGGAAGGCCCTGGATACACTCGGCAGGAGCGGTTTCTTCTACACTTCACCAGAAATTAAAGTTCGTCTGGGGAGGTCAAGTTGTGACAGTCAGCGGGGAAGAAGATATCTTCGTCAGTCAT
This sequence comes from Lathyrus aphaca, assembly GCA_963966055.1. Taxonomy (NCBI): domain Eukaryota; kingdom Viridiplantae; phylum Streptophyta; class Magnoliopsida; order Fabales; family Fabaceae; genus Lathyrus; species Lathyrus aphaca. The sequence goes on from OZ014522.1 coordinate 7,022,734, forward strand.
CTAGCCTCATTCAAGTATGTGGAGATGGATGGCGAAATAGTCGAAACTCCATGTCAAGCTTTTGAGCCTTTGAAGTCCGAGCAAGCATCCGCCGTAGCAACTTCTCCTGAGGTGCCAAAGAAGGGGGTGTCTATAGCCTCTTATAAACAAGCGCGTGAATTAGTAGAATCTGGAGTGCGAGAAGGCTGGGGCAGCCCAATCGAATTGCCAGAGAAGAAAGACATGTTCGGGATTGGCTATCACCCTGGGGGATCTTCGTCTGAAACAAGTGCAAAAGGTTGTCAGAGCCCGGTCACTTTCACAAGTGCAGGAGTGATAGACTACGGAAATATTAGCGCAGTGCAGGATGAAGCTGTTGATAGTGACTGTGACTTGGATGAATGGATTAGGCCTGCCGTCCCAGGAGCTCAACTTAGCAACTGGACGTCAGAAAGGCTCATTTCAGTAACATCTTTTGAAGAGTAATGTTTTTGTTTTTGTTTTCCTGTATTAAAGCACTATGTCTTGCCCGAGGCATAGTGGCTCTTTGTAAGGGTTCATTTGTTCATTAACACAATCATTAATAAAATTGACGTTTCACATTCATTTCATGTTGTTCTCTGTCTTTCGTTTTTTACTTTTGTTTTTCAAAAAGAAAGAAAAGTTTTTGAAATGGCAATGTTTCTCATTTTCTCAAGTTGTTGCTAAAGCCTTGCATGAATCATCATTCATGCAGGTGCTCGTCACCGGATCTTATCAATAACGACCCTGTTATGGCTAAGTATGACTTCGACAATCCAATTTATCAAGCCGATGAGGAAGGTGAAGAGGATTGTGATTTACCCGAAGAATTGGCCAGACTGCTCAAACAGGAAGAGAAGATGATTCAGCCGCATGAGGAAGATGTTGAAGTGATAAACTTGGGTACTGAAGAGGACAAGAAAGAAGTCAAGATCGGAGCGGCATTAGAAGAATCTGTCAAGACTCGTTTGATGGCTATGCTTCGAGAATACGTTGACGTCTTCGCATGGTCCTACCAGGATATGCCTGGTTTAGACACTGACATTGTGGTACACAAGCTACCTCTCAGAGAAGGTTGTCCTCCGGTAAAGCAGAAGTTGAGGCGTACACGTCCAGACATGGCAATCAAAATAAAAGAAGAAGTGCAAAAACAGTTTGATGCTGGCTTTTTGGCCGTGACTAGCTATCCTCCATGGGTTGCTAATATTGTGCCGGTTCCTAAAAAAGATGGCAAAGTCAGAATGTGTGTAGATTACAGGGATTTGAATAGGGCTAGCCCCAAAGATGATTTCCCTCTACCTCACATAGATGTACTTGTCGATAATACTGCTCAGTTTTCCGTGTTCTCCTTCATGGATGGATTCTCAGGCTATAATCAAATCAAGATGGCTCCCGAGGATATGGAAAAGACAACTTTCATCACCCCTTGGGGCACCTTTTGTTACAAGGTCATGCCGTTTGGTTTAAAGAATGCAGGAGCTACCTACCAACGGGCAATGGTGACATTGTTTCACGACATGATCCATCATGAAATTGAGGTTTATGTTGATGACATGATAGCAAAGTCCCAGACGGAAGAAGAACACTTGGTCAACCTAGCAAAATTGTTTGACAGGCTTCGAAAGTTCAGACTGAGGTTAAATCCGAATAAATGCACCTTCGGGGTTCGTTCTGGCAAGTTACTCGGCTTCATTGTTAGTGAACGAGGAATTGAGGTTGATCCGGCCAAAGTGAAAGCAATCCAAGAAATGCCTGAGCCGAAGACTGAAAAGCAAGTGCGTGGTTTTTTAGGGAGACTAAACTACATTGCACGGTTTATTTCTCACCTGACGGCCACGTGCGAGCCCATCTTCAAGCTTCTGAGGAAGAATCAGGACATTAAATGGAATGAAGACTGTCAGCGGGCCTTCGACCGAATTAAAGAATATTTGTTGGAGCCACCAATTCTTATGCCTCCAGTGCCAGGGAGACCTCTGATCATGTATCTTACTGTGCTGGAAGGATCGATGGGATGTGTACTGGGTCAGCAGGACGAGTCTGGTCGAAAAGAGCATGCCATTTATTACCTTAGCAAAAAGTTTACCGATTGTGAGACACGATACTCACTACTCGAGAAAACTTGCTGCGCTTTGGCATGGGCTGCTCGCCGACTAAGACAGTACATGCTGACTCACACTACTCTCCTAATTTCCAAGATGGATCCTGTAAAATACATCTTTGAGAAGCCGGCTTTGACAGGAAGAGTGGCCCGTTGGCAGATGATACTCACGGAGTATGACATACAATACACTTCACAAAAAGCAATCAAGGGGAGTGTGTTGTCAGAATACTTGGCCCAGCAGCCGATTGATGATTACCAACCCATGAGGTTTGAGTTTCCGGATGAGGACATCATGTTCCTCAAGTCGAAAGACCATGAAGAACCACTTCCGGAGGAGGGGCCTGACCCTGAATCCAGATGGAAGTTGATGTTTGACGGAGCTGTAAACATGAATGGGAGTGGAGTCGGTGCTGTTATTATTTCACCAGAAGGAGTCCACACACCTCTCGCTGCTCGGTTGACCTTCGAGTGCACTAATAACGAAGCCGAGTATGAAGCTTGCATCATGGGGATCGAAGAGGCAATAGACTTGCGAGTCAAGAACCTTGAGATCTTCGGAGATTCTGCTTTGGTAGTAAATCAAGTCAATGGCAAATGGCTAGTTCATCAAGCTCGTTTGATTCCTTACCGAGACTACGTCAGGAGGCTGTTAACCTTCTTTACCAAAGTAAAGCTGAGCTATGTTCCTAGGGACGAAAACCAGTTCGCCGATGCTCTCGCAACTTTATCATCCATGATTAAAGTATGCCAAGAGAATTTCGTGCCTCGAATTTCGATCTCTCGCCTTGAAAGACCGGCTTATGTCTTCGCAGTTGGTGATGGTGAAGATGACAAGCCTTGGTACCACGACATCAAACAATTCCTGAAGGCTCAAGAATACCCGGCTGGGGCATCCAGTAAAGATAAGAAAACTCTTAGAAGACTGGCGGGAGGTTTCTTCTTGAATCAGGATGGTGTGTTGTACAAACGGAACTTTGACATGGTGCTGCTCAGATGTGTGGACAGATATGAAGCAGACTTGTTAATGCAGGAGGTTCACGAAGGCTCCTTTGGTACCCATGCTGGAGGACATGCCATGGCCAAGAAATTATTGAGATCGGGATACTATTGGATTACCATGGAATCTGATTGTTACAGATACTCTCGTAAGTGCCATAAGTGTCAAATTTATGCCGACAAGGTCCATGTGCCTCCGAATCCGTTGAGTGTCATGTCTTCACCATGGCCGTTCGCTATGTGGGGCATCGATATGATTGGAAAGATTGAGCCAACAGCTTCTAATGGGCATCGCTTCATCCTAGTTGCTATTGATTATTTCACGAAGTGGGTTGAAGCAGTTTCCTATGCCAATGTCACTAAAAAAGTGGTCGCTCGATTTATTAAACGGGACATCATCTGCCGGTATAGAGTCCCTGAAAGGATCATTACTGATAATGGTTCTAATCTCAACAACAAGATGATGGCTGACTTGTGTCGAGACTTTAAAATAGAACACCACAACTCTTCTCCATATCGTCCGAAGATGAATGGCGCCGTCGAGGCGGCTAATAAAAACATCAAGAAGATTGTTCAGAAGATGGTTGTGACGTACAAAGATTGGCACGAGATGTTACCATTCGCGTTGCATGGGTATAGAACATCAGTACGCACTTCAACTGGGGCAACTCCATTCTCATTAGTATATGGTATGGAAGCAGTCTTACCGATTGAAGTGGAAATCCCTTCCTTGAGGTTGATGATGGATATCAAGCTAGATGAAGCTGAATGGCTCCGATCCAGATATAATCAATTGAGCCTCATTGAAGAGAAGCGTCTAGCAGCTGTATGCCATGGACAGTTGTATCAACGACGAATGAAGCAAGCTTTTGACAAGAAGGTGCGACCACAGAGGTACATACCAGGAGATTTAGTGCTGAAAAGGATTCTTCCTCCTCTCAACGATCACAGGGGCAAATGGACACCCAACTATGAAGGACCGTTCGTGGTTAAAAAGGTTTTCTCAGGCGGAGCCTTAATGCTGACAACCATGGACGGAGAAGACTTTCCATCCCCTGTCAACGCAGACGCAGTAAGAAAATACTTCGTGTAAAAAGGACCCGCTGGATAAAAACAGAATAAAGATCCAGGCAAAAATGGGCATCCCGGCGAGCCAAAAACAGAATAAAAGGCTCGGGCAAAAGTTAGGGAAATTTTGAAAAAAATGTACACCCGCTGAGTTGAAAAGCCACATCGGACAACTCAGGCAAAAAAGGGTATCCCGGTGGATTGAAAACCCGAAAGGGCGATCCACGCAAAAGAGGGATTAACACGAACGACTGCGATCTGCGAGATCCATGACCTACCTACAGTTGAGGCTATCCTAAGGGTTGAAGATCAGTTCACTTACTTTTCTCAGGAGGCAAGAGAGCGGAACGTCTTGAAGACATACGAGTCATAACCGGGTTGATATTTGATGAGATTCATTTTTCACATTGCCAATAGGGTAGTTTGTTTTTCTTTTAGTTGTTCCCTCATTTCAGGGAACCGCTTCCTTTGTATTGCCTATTCAGGGCCACCTTTCCAAATCAATAAAGTTCAACTTCAGTCAATTGACTATTTTACTTCTTTGTTTTTACTTTTTTCATCCAGCATTGATTGATTGTGAAAACGTTTAGCAAATAGTAACTTGCATTGTGTTATGAACATTTGAATGCTTTTCTAACTCGTGCAGGAGAATAGAAACGTTTAATACAACTCTGAAATGGTGTTGAGATACCTAGACAACGATTCATGCTATGAGCCTGGGGCAAACAGGTCCCAAACTAATTCTCTATGTTGCAGATACTATCGACTGTGTTCATGCAGGTACAGGTACTGGTGTTGCTAACATAGCTAAAGGCTATCGTCCAGGAGGGGCATTCCCTTTTGTTTGAGCAGAAATAAATGTCTCCTAGGGTGTTTCCAATCATCCCCATCCATGTGCTAGTTGAAGCGTCACCCAGCAAGGTAGCAAAGAGTGGATGCAATCCCCAAGCAGAAGTCTCCTTGCAGACAGGGGCAATTCTTAACAGTACAAGGAGCTCTTTCCTCCCCAGCAAGGTGTTTCCTCAGCAGTGTCATGCCTTTGGTTCCCAGGAAGTCCTCACCTCCCCCATTAGAGTTCAAGAAGGGTCCACCTCCAGCAGGGTCTTGGCGCTCCGATCTCAAGGTCCAATTTATTTTTGGCAGTGGCGGCTATTCAGAGCCAGTGAATTATTAACAACTTTCCCCGCAGAGTTGTTTCCTCCTCATCAGGATGAGCCAGATCAATGCAGTGATCATCGTTTCTTCCCAGCCAAGCTATCTGGAATTACCTGCAGTCTCCTTATCAGGAGATCTTTTTGCATTGTCATTCGCATAATCATCATTGCGTCTGCATCTTCTAAAGCGTAGCATTTCCATCATCATGGAGCATTACGCCATAAATTCAAACATATGCATGCCAGCATGGGCCAGTTTTGAGGTATATTACATGAGACCTGTTATATCTCCCATCAGATTGATATGTTCCCCACATAATGCAACTTCATTTCCCAGGACGGATGCTTCTACCAAGTTTTGTTGTTATCCCCAGTTGAGTATTGTTTCAGTACAACAATCGCATTTTTTCGCGTCTCCGTTTCAGTACAACGGTCGCGTCTTGGGCTCTCGTTTAAGTACAACGATCCCGTTCCTCTCGAGTCTCCATTTAAGTACAATGGTCTTGTATTTGAGTCTTGTTTCAGTACAACAGTCTCATCTTTTCGCGTCTCCGTTTCAGTACAACGGTCGCGTCTCAGGTTATCATTTAAGTACAATGATCCTGTTTGCTTGGGCTCTCGTTTAAGTACAACGATCCCATTTCATTCGAGTCTCCATTTAAGTACAATGGTCTCGTAATTGAGTATTGTTTCAGTACAACAATCTCATGTTTTCGCGTCTCCGTTTCAGTACAACGGTCGCGTCTTGGGCTCTCGTTTAAGTACAACGATCCCGTTCCTCTCGAGTCTCCATTTAAGTACCATGGTCTCGTATTTGAGTCTTGTTTCAGTACAACAGTCTCATTTCCTTTCGCGTCTCCGTTTCAGTACAACGGTCGCATCTCAGGTTATCATTTAAGTACAATGATCCCGTTTCATCCCGTCCTATCTTCTTTTGAGTCGGCATTCGAGGATGGCATTCTTCCCAGTATATTTCCATCTGGTTCTATTTTCGCTATCTATTCAGAGGTCAAAATCATAAAATACATAAATATATAATGGGCAGATGGCATTTCCATCACCCTCAGTGCGCAAATTTTCAGGTCTTATTCGAGTATTCAATCACTCCATACCTTGAACGTTTAAAACCTGTTGCAATTATCCATTCAAGTCTGCAGTTGATTGAATAGGGGCAGCTGTAATACCTCAAAATTTGCCCTCATGATTATTCCCTCTATTGGCTCATCATCTTACATTCGTCAGCATTTCTCATCAATTCATTAACATCATAGTAGTTCATTTCGTTATTGCATAAGACATGTGATTAAGGCCCGTGGAGATTAGGGTTTCGTGCCTTGTTCGTATCTATTATGGTGTGAACTTATGGAGAATATTCACTGGTGCATCTAAGTTATTATTGAGGTGTTCAGTCAGTTTGGCTTTGGGTGAGAGTATTGACTTTTATTGACGTCTCAAGTTCTAATCCTCATCATTAAATATCTCAAGGAGAATTTGGAGTTCTAGGTTATGAGTTGAAGGGAAATTCACCAATGGAGGCCCACTGTTTCGGGGATTGGGCTGGACCCTTTTGTTCGTGGGATGATGATTCGAGCTAGTGGGGATTTTAGTATGGAATCAAAGTTCTTAAAGATGGATTGGGTTGAGGGATTTGATTCGAATTAAAGGAGAATGTGATTATTGGTTTGTTTAGAATCCATCGTACAAACATCAGTACATACCTGTACCATTTTCGTTTTTATTTTTGACACCAATAAACTATCTAGTTCATTTTAAAACCATTTGTTAATTCACACTTCATTCTCATTTATTTTTATTATCATTCGCAAACTCTTTCCAATTGGCATTCTATGTCTAGCTTTAATTCATTCCGTTTCACAAGGGATTTTAATTAAAATGTCAGCCTTTATTCCATTTTGTCATCCAAGTTACTTCAAATGTCAAAATCGAAGCTCAATCCATAAACCAGGCCCATTCTCACCGTTTTCGTTAATCCATTAAGCTTTTGTTTACTTGTTAATCTTCATTACAAGGAAGCTCTATATTTCATTGTCTTGTACCACATTTTTTCTTTAGAGGCCCAAGAATCATTAAGTCTTCATTTTTTGCACACATTTATTTCAATCATTTTTGATCCATTGTCTTAACCCAAGAATTTTCTCATTTTTGCACTAATACCACATAGCAGTTTTTAAAGGCCAACTAATTAGCGATAGAAGACTAATTCCATGGGCTAAGTCAAGTTACTCAAATTTATTAATCTTCACTTCAAATTGTGATTGAGAAACAACTTTACAAAGAGAGAGCATATGGCAATAAAGTTCATCAATAAGGTTTATACAATGCCAAGTTTTCTACAATACGGAAAAAGTAAGAAAAGGGTGACAAAATGAAAAGCAATGCAATCTAGCCAAAGAATCAGAAAGCTAGCTACAAAGAAATAAGCTGAAAAAAGGTCAACAAAAAAGTTGCCCTTCACTAATCTCCAGCTTTTGCGTCAAACAACCATAATTGAATCTGTTTTCTCTATCTGCAACTCACATCCAAGATTCTTTTGAATGTTTGTCCTTCACCTCCAATGACACCCTTCGTCAACCGCAGATAGCCTTCATCAGTTTCAACTTGGATTCATCTGCATAAAGTCATAACAGAGCTTAATAGAGAAAAACAGAAGCAGGAAAAGCGAAAAAATAATAATAACTTAAGAGAAAAGCATGGCTGGATCTGTTCACTGTCTTCAGCAATGGATTGCAGGGTTAACCCTTCATCAACTCTTCATAAACGACTTTCTGTCTCCTCTGTTGCCGTCCCGACAACACCTTTCTTCATCAATCTATCAGCCTGCACCAATAACAATCCTCATCATTTAATTATTACATCAGGGTCTAGCCTGTGTATCAGTGTACCATAACGGAGTTTGAAGGGAGTGGAAAGTAAAAGGAAAATAGGAGAAGTGAGAAGAACAAGAGTGAAAATCAGAAACCAAAATCACAATGGGAATTCAAAGCAGAATAACCAACCCTCAATTTCAGTTATAAATTCTAACTTCCTAGCAGTGTGTTAACTAACTTCCAAACTTCAATCACAGCATAACTAACTTGTAACTGTTTCCTTAACAGAAGAATAACAAACTAGTTTCTAGAAAACTCTAGAACTCACCAGAAAATTCCAGACAAAGCTAGAAGATCAGCTCCTATAAATGGAAGCTCTGGTTCTTCAATTAGTTTTTTGGCTTACACTTTCAGTCCCTTCTACCCTTTCAATCTTCTTATTCTTTCTCTCCCTCAAACCATTTCAATTTTCTTGGTACCTTGATCTCACTTCTGAATTCACCTTCAAGCCTCACCACTAATACTCAACTCTTCAAACTCTTCTTCTCCATCATCATCCTCAAACGATAGCCTGTAACAAGGAACTATCAGTTCATACACAAAAACAGATAAACAGAAGTGAATTGAGTTCGAAGAGTTCGAAGACCTTGTCTCCCTCAAGCTTCGGTTACATCCATGGACAACATTATAGCCCTTGCAAGTGAGAGGAGATTCGTGATCTGCCTTTAATCAGTGATCATACGGTTTTTGTGGCTGCCACCGAAACTGTCACGGAATCGACAATCTTCTGTGATTTGTGTTGTTCATCCCTGTCTGTGATCAACATTCACCAGCTTTCATTGGTCCTTTGGCAACCTTACGGTATCGGTAATCAAGAGCGGGCCCGGCATCTCCGTGAATTAACCTGCAAAGATTCAGTGGAGTCATGAAGAGAATTTCGTCAATCGTCAAGACATGAGTTGTGAATAAGAATACGCGGAAGAAGAAGAAGAGAGTTCAAGCTTACCTGAAGCATCACGGATTTCTCAATCGCTTGTATCATCCATCGGAGTTTTGTCACTTCCAGGTACGAATTTGATCCTAGAATATAATTTCTCGTTGTGATTCTGAACCTGGCTTGCGTGTTTCCTTGCTTCGCTTGAGTTTTGATTTCGGATTGAGGCCGGTTGAGGTTAGGTTAGGTTTATTGTTAGCGGCGGAGAAAATCCAATTTAGGGATTTAGGGTTTTGGTGTGAATTGAAAGGACGAAGAACAGGACGAGGGTGTTGGTTAATGTGAGCGTGAAAGAGTGATTTCGTGAAGGAGAAAGGCTGTGGTGGCGGACGGATTTGATGGAAGAAGAAGGCGAAGGGAGGATGGCGAAGAAAGGTTAGGAGGTGGTGATGTTGATGAGCTCGAGGAAGAAGGAGATATTTGTGGTGATGTTTGGTTCCGAAAGAGAAAAAGGAGAAGATGAGGTGAAGAAGTTTCGGTGGCGGCTGGGAAGGGAGAAGAAGAGGATTAGGGTTTGACGGCGGCGTGAGAAGAAGATGAGAAGAAGGAAATTAGGGTTATTCTGGGTTTAGGTTTTTTTGACCTTTTCTTTTTATTGTTTTTGTATTTTTTCTGATTGTAATAAATTTCATAATTAAATTAAGGTTGTAATTGATTTATTAGAGTTAATCCATTGGTTTAACTTAAGACTTTAAGAAATTTCATATAAGTTTAATTTAATTCAGTTTTTTATTAAAGTTTTAGAAAAAAACTCTATCATAAGATTATTAAAATTTCTTTCTTTTTAAATTAAGATGTTTAGAATATTAAGTTGATAATCATAGTTTTAGTTTAAGTTCTTAAATTAGAATTTTATATTGATAATCATCAGTTTAGGTTTGTTTAAAAAAAAATATATTATATTTAAGTTGAGTTTAATTCTGTTAAATTAAAATTATTACAAATTTTATCATAAAGATTAGTTTAATTTTTGATTTTTAGGGAAACATTATTATAAGCTAATAATTTAATTCATTTCTTAAATTAAGATTTATATAAAAATATTAGTTTAATTCTTTAGTTAAGCCTTTTTGGAAAATATTAGTTTGTTTCTTAGATTAAGATTGTTAAAAAAACATTATTATAATATTATTAGAATTTTTTTTAAATTAAGTTTCTTTTAAAAAAATATTTTCATAAGTTTAAGCCTAAATTAAGTTTTTAGGATAATATTTTGATAGGTTAAAATTAGAATGTTAAATTGATATAAATTTTAGTTTATTTCTTTTTAAATTAATATTGTTAAGAAATATTATACTAAGTTTAGTTTAATCAAGATTTTGAATAGATAGCATAATAGGATTAGTTTATTATTTTCTTAATTTAAAATCTTTAGAAGTGTTAATAGATTAATCTAATTTTTAGCTTAATTTAAAATCGTTAGAAAATGTTAATTTAGGTTTAGTTTAAGGTTTTGTTTAAGTTAGAATATTAAAGTAATCAACTTTAGTTTAGGTTCCTTAAGTTAAGATTAAAAATAATAATAATGATACTCACACCCCACTTTTAGGCCCAATACATAAAATAACTAAGGAAACTGTTGCCTGCACCCTCTCCCAATTTCCTGCGTGTGGGCCTCATTCTATCTTCTTTTTGCACTCCCTGTTTCAGGCCCATATGCGAAAAACAAATAAAAAACCACTAAGAGCACCCCCTGTATTATTTCTTTAGATTTTAATTTTTAGCTTAATCATAGTTAGAAACAATTCTAGTAAAAATAGGAAAAAGCATTAGAAAATTCCCCAAAAAAATCAAGTAGATTAATAATTGATTTTAGAAATTTATGACATTTTTATTTTTATTTTATGGAATTTATTTATTTTTGAATTAATTCTGAATTATTCTTGTATTTAGCTTTATTGAATTTTTCCTTAATTGTGCAGAATTTTGTTTATTTTATTTAATTAGCTTCTAATAACTTTTTTGAGCCATTTTTTTTTTCTGTAATTAAAAGACCCCTAATAGCTCTTAGAATATTTTTTATGGAATTTTTAGATGCTTTTATCTTAGGTTTTGGTGATATAATCCTTAGGAATTAGTAGTTAATTCTTAGCTTAAAATAATTAGTTGTTAGGCATAGGAAAAATAAGTATTTTTAGGACTCCTCTTAATATAATATTAGAGATAATGTTAGGACCTTGCAATTTAATTTTCACAATTTTTCTATAAGTTTTAGTTCTTTTTTTAGAATGTTAGTTTAGACCTAGTTATGCCTAATTCCATTAAGTTAGGCCATTAGAAAAAATATAGTTCAATACAAAATAATAAAATAGTTTAGTTTAAGTTTAGCCCTAGAATTAAATATTGGACTTAGGATAGTTAAAAACTTGATTTTTAGATTGAATATTAGACTTAGATTTAGTTTAATTTGATTTTTTAGAATGAGTATTAGGTTTAGCTTAGAATTAGAACTTAGGCTTGAAACCTCATTTTCCATGTAGAAGTAGAATAAATAAATAGACTTTTTTTTAATTCATGCCTTTAAGGCATTTTTTTAGAATTTTGTTCCTTATGTTTAATTTCATTTTTTGCTTCATTTGATTTCACAACTTTAATAGGTTCCCCCATTTGTTCTTAGAATCAACTTAACTTCATTAAGAAGTAAGTTGAATTCTAGTAGTTTTTAAGTTTCCATTAGGAATAGAAAACTTCACTAACCATTAGGACCACTTTGTAAATAAATAAACAAAAATAGGATTGAGTCTTAGTCCCTTAGTTTTTACCTTTTTCAACTTGAGTCATTCTCTTCTTATCTTCAAACAAAATCCAAAAACACTTAATAAATAAATGGAAGGATTCCTTGTGTATAGCCTTATTCCATGAAGCACTTGCATTCATTCCATCTTGGAGTGGTGTAAGCTTGTTTATCATGATGCACAAGTCTCATCAAGGAGTTGTTCACAAAGAAAGCTTAAAAAAATACTTCTTCACAAAAGCAACAAAAACACTTAATAAAAGTTCAACAAGCCAGTGAACTTAAGCCCTAATCCTAGGAAACCAGTCTTGGATAAATTCTCCTTGCTGGGTATGCTTGTTCTATTATTCCATCTTGGAATGTAGTGGCAAGTGTACATTCCATGGAAAAGAGTTTGAATTCACTTCCTTGTGCCAAATTCATACAAAACTCTTAAAAGACAAAAACAAACAATAACCGACTATCCTGCGGGAACTTCTTTTCTCATCTCATTCACTCACAACGCGAACTCGCGGCGACTTGTCTCGCATGCAAGACGGTAAACGCACTCGTACCAGACGAGCCTGCAACACCTGAGCATAGACATACGCAGTTCCAGCATAAAAAACACAAACAAATAGTTCCCGCCTAGGTTAGGCGAACTACGTCGACTCTGATCCTCATTATCCCAGTGAGGTACGTAGGCAGCGGGGTAGGGCCCGTTCGAGCACACTCTTTATTTTCCCTACATTTTCCCCATTCTTTCTTTTTATTCTTTTTAATTCCTTTCTCATTTCCATTCCCTTTGTTCCAGTTAGCGGTTTTATTCAGCAGCAGTTATACTTTTATCACCCTTTGAAACAAACAAGCAAGCGTGGATCCCGTCGGGTACGGCGGACGAATTGGGGTGCTAATACCTTCTCAATTCGTAACCGACTCCCGAACTCAGATCTTTGGTTCGCAAGGCCTTGTCCTTTCCTTCTTCCTCAGGTTTGTGCAACATTACCTTTCCCATTCATTCGGGATAAAAATGTCTGGCTGGCGACTCTAACCTTTCCGCGCCACTTTCGCGTTTGTACTAGGATGAAAATCCCGGGAGCGACATATACTACGACTATTGACCGAAACTAGTATTTCAAAAAGTTTCATAGAATTTAATTTTGAGATAATATTTTACATGGACCTCATCATAACATTCCCCAGTAACATATAGAACGAATATGAAAAGTTTCGTAGCATTTCGAACAATCCTCGATTTAATTTGAATTTTTGACCGAAACTAGTATAGAATTGTGTATAATATACTACGATTTTTTGATCTAATCAAAAAGTTTCATAGAATCTAATTTTGACATAATTTTTAGCTTGGACTTCCATCATAACCTTCCCTCCTACCATATAGAAAGGATCTGAAAAGTTTCGTAGCATTTCGAACAATCCTCGATTTAATTTGATTTTTTGACCGAAGCTAGTATAAAATTGTGTATAATATACTACGATTTTTGACCGAAACTAGTATTTCAAAAAGTTTCATAGAATCTAATTTTGAGATAATTTTTTCAATGGACTTCTATCATAACATTACCTAGTAACATATAGAAAGGATCCGAAAAGTTTCATAGCATTTTGAACAATCCTCGATTTAATTTGATTTTTTGACTGAAACTAGTATAAAATTGCGTATAATATACTTCTATTTTTTGACCAAAACTAGTGTTTCAAAAAGTTTCATAGAATCTAATTTTGAGATAATGTTTTACATGGACATCCATCATAACATTCCCCAGTAACATATAGAAAGGATCTGAAAAGTTTCGTAGATATATAGAAAGGATTTGAAAAGTTTTGTAGCATTTCGAACCATCCTCGATTTAATTTGAATTTTTGACCAAAACTAGTATAAAATTGTGTATAATATACAACAATTTTTGACAGAAACTAGTATTTCAAAAAGTTTGAAAGAATCTAATTTTGAGATAATTTTTTTTGCATGGACTTCCATCATAACGTTCCCTCGTAAAATATTGAAAGAATATGAAAAGTTTCGTAGCATTTCGAACAATCCTCGATTTTGTTTGATTTTTTGACCGAAACTAGTATAAAATTGTGTATAATATACTACGATTATTGACCGAAACTAGTATTTCAAAAAGTTTCATAGAATCTAATTTTGAGATAATGTTTTACATTGACTTCCATCATAACATTCCCCAGTAACATATAGAAAGGATCTGAAAAGTTTCGTAGACATATAGAACAATCCTCGATTTAATTTGATTTTTTGACCGAAACTAGTATAGAATTGTGTATAATATACTACGATTTTTTGACCTAAACTAACATTTCAAAAAGTTTCATAGAATCTAATTTTGACATAATTTTATGCTTGGACTTCCATCATAACCTTCCCTCCTACCATATAGAAAGGATCTAAAAAGTTTCGTAGCATTTCGAACAATCCTCGATTTAATTTGATTTTTGACCGAAGCTAGTATAAAATTGTGTATAATATACTACGATTTTTGACCGAAACTAGTATTTCAAAAAGTTTCATAGAATCTAATTTTGAGATAATTTTTTGAATGGACTTCTATAATAACATTACCTAGTAACATATAGAAAGGAACCGAAAAGTTTCGTAGCATTTTGAACAATCCTCGATTTAATTTAATTTTTTGACCGAAACTAGTATAAAATTGCGTATAATATACTTCTATTTTTTGACCGAAACTAGTGTTTCAAAAAGTTTCATAGAATCTAATTTTGATATATCTTTTTTGCATGGATATCCATCATAACTTTCCCTCGTAACATATAGAAAGGATCTGAAAAGTTTTAGGGCATTTCGAACAAACCTCGATTTAATTTGAATATTTGACCGAAACTAGTATAAAATTGTGTATAATATACTACAATTTTTGACCGAAACTAGTATTTCAAAAAGTTTGAAAGAATCTAATTTTGAGATAATATTTTTTGCATGAACTTCCATCATAATGTTCCCTCGTAAAATATAGAAAGGATATGAAAAGTTTCGTAGCATTTAGAACAATCCTCGATTTAATTTAATTTTTTGACCGAAACTAGTATAAAATTGTGTATAATATACTACAACTATTAATCGAAACTAGTATTTCAAAAAGTTTCATAGAATCTAATTTTGAGATAATGTTTTACATGGACTTCCATCATAACATTCCCTAGTAACATTTAGAAAGGATCTGAAAAGTTTCGTAGAATTTCGAACAATCCTCAATTTAATTTGATTTTTTGACCGAAACTAGTATATAATTGTGTATAATATACTACAATTTTTTGACCTAAACTAACATTTCAAAAAGTTTCGTAGAATCTAATTTTGAGATAATTTTTTGCTTGGACATCCATCATAACCTTCCCTCCTACTATATAGAAAGGATCTGAAAAAGTTTGTAGCATTTCGAACAATCCTCGATTTAATTTCATTTTTTGACCGAAACTAGTATAAAATTGTGTATAATATATACTACGACTATTGACCGAAACTAGTATTTCAAAAAGTTTCATAGAATTTAATTTTGAGATAATATTTTACATGGACCTCATCATAACATTCCCCAGTAACATATAGAACGGATATGAAAAGTTTCGTAGCATTTCGAACAATCCTCAATTTAATTTGAATTTTTGATCGAAACTAGTATAGAATTGTGTATAATATACTACGATTTTTTGATCTAATCAAAAAGTTTCATAGAATCTAATTTTGACATAATTTTTAGCTTGGACTTCCATCATAACCTTCCCTCCTACCATATAGAAAGGATCTGAAAAGTTTCGTAGCATTTCGAACAATCCTCGATTTAATTTGATTTTTTGACCGAAGCTAGTATAAAATTGTGTATAATATACTACAATTTTTGACCGAAATTAGTATTTCAAAAAGTTTCATAGAATCTAATTTTGAGATATTTTTTTTAATGGACTTCTATCATAACATTACCTAGTAACATATAGTAAGGATCCAAATTGTTTCGTAGCATTTTGAACAATCCTCGATTTAATTTGATTTTTTGACCGAAACTAGTATAAAATTGCGTATAATATACTTCTAGTTTTTGACCGAAACTAGTGTTTCAAAAAGTTTCATAGAATCTAATTTTGATATATCTTTTTTGCATGGACATCCATCATAACTTTCCCTCGTAACATATAGAAATGATCTGAAAAGTTTTAGGGCATTTCGAACAAACCTCGATTTAATTTGAATATTTGACCGAAACTAGTATAAAATTGTGTATAATATACTACAATTTTTGACCGAAACTAGTATTTCAAAAAGTTTGAAAGAATCTAATTTTGAGATAATTTTTTTTGCATGGACTTCCATCATAACGTTCCCTCGTAAAATATAGAAAGGATATGAAAAGTTTCGTAGCATTTAGAACAATCCTCGATTTAATTTGATTTTTTGATCGAAACTAGTATAAAATTGTGTATAATATACTACAATTATTAACCCAAACTAGTATTTCAAAAAGTTTCATAGAATCTAATTTTGAGATAATGTTTTACTTGGACTTCCTTCATAACATTCCCTAGTAACATTTATAAAGGATCTGAAAAGTTTCGTAGCATTTCGAATAATCCTCGATTTAATTTGATTTTTTGACCGAAACTAGTATATAATTGTGTATAATATACTACGATTTTTTGACCTAAACTAACATTTCAAAAAGTTTCGTAGAATCTAATTTTGAGATAATTTTTTGCTTGGACATCCGTCATAACCTTCCCTCCTACTATATAGAAAGGATCTGAAAAAGTTTGTAGCATTTCGAACAATCCTCGATTTAATTTCATTTTTTGACCGAAACTAGTATAAAATTGTGTATAATATACTACGACTATTGACTGAAACTAGTATTTCAAAAAGTTTCATAAAATTTAATTTTGAGATAATATTTTACATGGACCTCATCATAACATTCCCCAGTAACATTTAGAACGGATATGAAAAGTTTCGTAGCATTTCGAACAATCCTCGATTTAATTTGAATTTTTGACCGAAACTAGTATAGAATTGTGTATAATATACTACGATTTTTTGATCTAATCAAAAAGTTTCATAGAATCTAATTTTGACATAATTTTTAGCTTGGACTTCCATCATAACCTTCCCTCCTACCATATAGAAAGGATCTGAAAATTTCGTAGCATTTCGAACAATCCTCGATTTAGTTTGATTTTTTGACCGAAGCTAGTATAATATTGTGTATAATATACTACGATTTTTGACCGAAACTAGTATTTCAAAAAGTTTCATAGAATCTAATTTTGAGATAATTTTTTCAATGGACTTCTATCATAACATTACCTAGTAACATATAGAAAGGATCCGAAAAGTTTCATAGCATTTTGAACAATCCTCGATTTAATTTGATTTTTTGACTGAAACTAGTATAAAATTGCGTATAATATACTTCTATTTTTTGACCGAAACTAGTGTTTCAAAAAGTTTCATAGAATCTAATTTTGAGATAATGTTTTACATGGACATCCATCATAACATTCCCTAGTAACATATAGAAAGGATCTGAAAAGTTTCGTAGATATATAGAAAGGATTTGAAAAGTTTTGTAGCATTTCGAACAATCCTCGATTTAATTTGAATTTTTGACCAAAACTAGTATAAAATTGTGTATAATATACAACAATTTTTGACAGAAACTAGTATTTCAAAAAGTTTGAATGAATCTAATTTTGAGATAATTTTTTTTGCATGGACTTCCATCATAACGTTCCCTCGTAAAATATAGAAAGAATATGAAAAGATTCGTAGCATTTCGAACAATCCTCGATTTAGTTTGATTTTTTGACCGAAACTAGTATAAAATTGTGTATAATATACTACGATTATTGACCGAAACTAGTATTTCAAAAAGTTTCAGAGAATCTAATTTTGAGATAATGTTTTCCATGGACTTCCATCATAACATTCCCCAGTAACATATAGAAAGGATCTGAAAAGTTTCGTAGACATATAGAACAATCCTCGATTTAATTTGATTTTTTGACCGAAACTAGTATAGAATTGTATATAATATACTACGATTTTTTGACCTAAACTAACATTTCAAAAAGTTTCATAGAATCTAATTTTGACATAATTTTTTGCTTGGACTTCCATCATAACCTTCCCTCCTACCATATAGAAAGGATCTGAAAAATTTCGTAGCATTTCGAACAATCCTCGATTTAATTTGATTTTTGACCGAAGCTAGTATAAAATTGTGTATAATATACTACGATTTTTGACCGAAACTAGTATTTCAAAAAGTTTCATAGAATCTAATTTTGAGATAATTTTTTGAATGGACTTCTATCATAACATTACCTAGTAACATATAGAAAGGAAACGAAAAGTTTCGTAGCATTTTGAACAATCCTCGATTTAATTTGATTTTTTGACCGAAACTAGTATAAAATTGCGTATAATATACTTCTATTTTTTGACCGAAACTAGTGTTTCAAAAAGTTTCATAGAATCTAATTTTGATATATCTTTTTTGCATGGACATCCATCATAACTTTCCCTCGTAACATATAGAAAGGATCTGAATAGTTTTAGGGCATTTCGAACAAACCTCGATTTAATTTGAAATTTGACCGAAACTAGTATAAAATTGTGTATAATATACTACAATTTTTGACCGAAACTAGTATTTCAAAAAGTTTGAAAGAATCTAATTTTGAGATAATTTTTTTTGCATGGACTTCCATCATAACGTTCCCTCGTAAAATATAGAAAGGATATGAAAAGTTTCGTAGCATTTAGAACAATCCTCGATTTAATTTGATTTTTTGACCGAAACTAGTATAAAATTGTGTATAATATACTACAACTATTAATCGAAACTAGTATTTCAAAAAGTTTCATAGAATCTAATTTTGAGATAATGTTTTACATGGACTTCCATCATAACATTCCCTAGTAACATTTAGAAAGGATCTGAAAAGTTTCGTAGCATTTCGAACAATCCTCAATTTAATTTGATTTTTTGACCGAAACTAGTATATAATTGTGTATAATATACTACGACTTTTTGACCTAAACTATCATTTCAAAAAGTTTCGTAGAATCTAATTTTGAGATAATTTTTTGCTTGGACTTCCATCATAACCTTTCCTCCTACCATAAAGAAAGGATCTGAAAAAGTTTGTAGCATTTCGAACAATCCTCGATTTAATTTCATTTTTTGACCGAAACCAGTATAAAATTGTGTATAATATACTACGATTATTGACCGAAACTAGTATTTCAAAAAGTTTCATAGAATCTAATTTTGAGATAATGCTTTACATGGACTTCCATCATAACATTCCCCAGTAACATATAGAAAGGATCTGAAAAGTTTCATATACATATAGAACAATCCTCGATTTAATTTGATTTTTTGACCGAAACTAGTATAGAATTGTATATAATATACTACGATTTTTTGACCTAAACTAACATTTCAAAAAGTTTCATAGAATCTAATTTTGACATAATTTTTTGCTTGGACTTCCATCATAACCTTCCCTCCTACCATATAGAAAGGATCTGAAAAGTTTCGTAGCATTTCGAACAATCCTCGATTTAATTTGATTTTTGACCGAAGCTAGTATAAAATTGTGTATAATATACTACGATTTTTGACCGAAACTAGTATTTCAAAAAGTTTCATAGAATCTAATTTTGAGATAATTTTTTGAATGGACTTCTATCATAACATTACCTAGTAAGATATAGAAAGAAACCGAAAAGTTTCGTAGCATTTTGAAAAATCCTCGATTTAATTTGATTTTTTGACCGAAACTAGTATAAAATTGCGTATAATATACTTCTATTTTTTGACCGAAACTAGTGTTTCAAAAAGTTTTATAGAATCTAATTTTGATATATCTTTTTTGCATGGACATCCATCATAACTTTCCCTCGTAACATATAGAAAGGATCTGAAAAGTTTTAGGGCATTTCGAACAAACCTCGATATAATTTGAATATTTGAACGAAACTTGTATAAAATTGTGTATAATATACTACAATTTTTGACCGAAACTAGTATTTCAAAAAGTTTGAAAGAATCTAATTTTGAGATAATTTTTTTTGCATGGACTTCCATCATAACGTTCCCTCGTAAAATATAGAAAGGATATGAAAAGTTTCGTAGCATTTAGAACAATCCTCAATTTAATTTGATTTTTTGACCGAAACTAGTATAAAATTGTGTATAATATACTACAACTATTAATCGAAACTAGTATTTCAAAAAGTTTCATAGAATCTAATTTTGAGATAATGTTTTACATGGACTTCCATCATAACATTCCCTAGTAACATTTAGAAAGGATCTGAAAAGTTTCGTAGCATTTCGAACAATCCTCAATTTAATTTGATTTTTTGACCGAAACTAGTATATAATTGTGTATAATATACTACGATTTTTTGACCTAAACTATCATTTCAAAAAGTTTCGTAGAATCTAATTTTGAGATAATTTTTTGCTTGGACTTCCATCATAACCTTTCCTCCTACCATAAAGAAAGGATCTGAAAAAGTTTGTAGCATTTCGAACAATCCTCGATTTAATTTCATTTTTTGACCGAAACCAGTATAAAATTGTGTATAATATACTACGATTATTGACCGAAACTAGTATTTCAAAAAGTTTCATAGAATCTAATTTTGAGATAATGCTTTACATGGACTTCCATCATAACATTCCCCAGTAACATATAGAAAGGATCTGAAAAGTTTCGTATACATATAGAACAATCCTCGATTTAATTTGATTTTTTGACCGAAACTAGTATAGAATTGTATATAATATACTACGATTTTTTGACCTAAACTAACATTTCAAAAAGTTTCATAGAATCTAATTTTGACATAATTTTTTGCTTGGACTTCCATCATAACCTTCCCTCCTACCATATAGAAAGGATCTGAAAAGTTTCGTAGCATTTCGAACAATCCTCGATTTAATTTGATTTTTGACCGAAGCTAGTATAAAATTGTGTATAATATACTACGATTTTTGACCGAAACTAGTATTTCAAAAAGTTTCATAGAATCTAATTTTGAGATATTTTTTTGAATGGACTTCTATCATAACATTACCTAGTAAGATATAGAAAGAAACCGAAAATTTTCGTAGCATTTTGAACAATCCTCGATTTAATTTGATTTTTTGACCGAAACTAGTATAAAATTGCGTATAATATACTTCTATTTTTTGACCGAAACTAGTGTTTCAAAAAGTTTCATAGAATCTAATTTTGATATATCTTTTTTGCATGGACATCCATCATAACTTTCCCTCGTAACATATAGAAAGGATCTGAAAAGTTTTAGGGCATTTCGAACAAACCTCGATTTAATTTGAATATTTGAACGAAACTAGTATAAAATTGTGTATAATATACTACAATTTTTGACCGAAACTAGTATTTCAAAAAGTTTGAAAGAATCTAATTTTGAGATAATTTTTTTTGCATGGACTTCCATCATAACGTTCCCTCGTAAAATATAGAAAGGATATGAAAAGTTTCGTAGCATTTAGAACAATCCTCGATTTAATTTGATTTTTTGACCGAAACTAGTATAAAATTGTGTATAATATACTACAACTATTAATCGAAACTAGTATTTCAAAAAGTTTCATAGAATCTAATTTTGAGATAATGTTTTACATGGACTTCCATCATAACATTCCCTAGTAACATTTAGAAAGGATCTGAAAAGTTTCGTAGCATTTCGAACAATCCTCAATTTAATTTGATTTTTTGACCGAAACTAGTATATAATTGTGTATAATATACTACGATTTTTTGACCTAAACTATCATTTCAAAAAGTTTCGTAGAATCTAATTTTGAGATAATTTTTTGCTTGGACTTCCATCATAACCTTTCCTCCTACCATAAAGAAAGGATCTGAAAAAGTTTGTAGCATTTCGAACAATCCTCGATTTAATTTCATTTTTTGACCGAAACCAGTATAAAATTGTGTATAATATACTACGATTATTGACCGAAACTAGTATTTCAAAAAGTTTCATAGAATCTAATTTTGAGATAATGCTTTACATGGACTTCCATCATAACATTCCCCAGTAACATATAGAAAGGATCTGAAAAGTTTCGTATACATATAGAACAATCCTCGATTTAATTTGATTTTTTGACCGAAACTAGTATAGAATTGTATATAATATACTACGATTTTTTGACCTAAACTAACATTTCAAAAAGTTTCATAGAATCTAATTTTGACATAATTTTTTGCTTGGACTTCCATTATAACCTTCCCTCCTACCATATAGAAAGGATCTGAAAAGTTTCGTAGCATTTCGAACAATCCTCGATTTAATTTGATTTTTGACCGAAGCTAGTATAAAATTGTGTATAATATACTACGATTTTTGACCGAAACTAGTATTTCAAAAAGTTTCATAGAATCTAATTTTGAGATAATTTTTTGAATGGACTTCTATCATAACATTACCTAGTAAGATATAGAAAGAAACCGAAAAGTTTCGTAGCATTTTGAACAATCCTCGATTTAATTTGATTTTTTGACCGAAACTAGTATAAAATTGCGTATAATATACTTCTATTTTTTGACCGAAACTAGTGTTTCAAAAAGTTTCATAGAATCTAATTTTGATATATCTTTTTTGCATGGACATCCATCATAACTTTCCCTCGTAACATATAGAAAGGATCTGAAAAGTTTTAGGGCATTTCGAACAAACCTCGATTTAATTTGAATATTTGAACGAAACTAGTATAAAATTGTGTATAATATACTACAATTTTTGACCGAAACTAGTATTTCAAAAAGTTTGAAAGAATCTAATTTTGAGATAATTTTTTTTGCATGGACTTCCATCATAACGTTCCCTCGTAAAATATAGAAAGGATATGAAAAGTTTCGTAGCATTTAGAACAATCCTCGATTTAATTTGATTTTTTGACCGAAACTAGTATAAAATTGTGTATAATATACTACAACTATTAATCGAAACTAGTATTTCAAAAAGTTTCATAGAATCTAATTTTGAGATAATGTTTTACATGGACTTCCATCATAACATTCCCTAGTAACATTTAGAAAGGATCTGAAAAGTTTCGTAGCATTTCGAACAATCCTCAATTTAATTTGATTTTTTGACCGAAACTAGTATATAATTGTGTATAATATACTACGATTTTTTGACCTAAACTATCATTTCAAAAAGTTTCGTAGAATCTAATTTTGAGATAATTTTTTGCTTGGACTTCCATCATAACCTTTCCTCCTACCATAAAGAAAGGATCTGAAAAAGTTTGTAGCATTTCGAACAATCCTCGATTTAATTTCATTTTTTGACCGAAACCAGTATAAAATTGTGTATAATATACTACGATTATTGACCGAAACTAGTATTTCAAAAAGTTTCATAGAATCTAATTTTGAGATAATGCTTTACATGGACTTCCATCATAACATTCCCCAGTAACATATAGAAAGGATCTGAAAAGTTTCGTATACATATAGAACAATCCTCGATTTAATTTGATTTTTTGATCGAAACTAGTATAGAATTGTATATAATATACTACGATTTTTTGACCTAAACTAACATTTCAAAAAGTTTCATAGAATCTAATTTTGACATAATTTTTTGCTTGGACTTCCATCATAACCTTCCCTCCTACCATATAGAAAGGATCTGAAAAGTTTCGTAGCATTTCGAACAATCCTCGATTTAATTTGATTTTTGACCGAAGCTAGTATAAAATTGTGTATAATATACTACGATTTTTGACCGAAACTAGTATTTCAAAAAGTTTCATAGAATCTAATTTTGAGATAATTTTTTGAATGGACTTCTATCATAACATTACCTAGTAAGATATAGAAAGAAACCGAAAAGTTTCGTAGCATTTTGAACAATCCTCGATTTAATTTGATTTTTTGACCGAAACTAGTATAAAATTGCGTATAATATACTTCTATTTTTTGACCGAAACTAGTGTTTCAAAAAGTTTCATAGAATCTAATTTTGATATATCTTTTTTGCATGGACATCCATCATAACTTTCCCTCGTAACATATAGAAAGGATCTGAAAAGTTATAGGGCATTTCGAACAAACCTCGATTTAATTTGAATATTTGAACGAAACTTGTATAAAATTGTGTATAATATACTACAATTTTTGACCGAAACTAGTATTTCAAAAAGTTTGAAAGAATCTAATTTTGAGATAATTTTTTTTGCATGGACTTCCATCATAACGTTCCCTCGTAAAATATAGAAAGGATATGAAAAGTTTCGTAGCATTTAGAACAATCCTCGATTTAATTTGATTTTTTGACCGAAACTAGTATAAAATTGTGTATAATATACTACAACTATTAATCGAAACTAGTATTTCAAAAAGTTTCATAGAATCTAATTTTGAGATAATGTTTTACATGGACTTCCATCATAACATTCCCTAGTAACATTTAGAAAGGATCTGAAAAGTTTCGTAGCATTTCGAACAATCCTCAATTTAATTTGATTCTTTGACCGAAACTAGTATATAATTGTGTATAATATATTGACCTAAACTATCATTTCAAAAAGTTTCGTAGAATCTAATTTTGAGATAATTTTTTGCTTGGACTTCCATCATAACCTTTCCTCCTACCATAAAGAAAGGATCTGAAAAAGTTTGTAGCATTTCGAACAATCCTCGATTTAATTTCATTTTTTGACCGAAACCAGTATAAAATTGTGTATAATATACTACGATTATTGACCGAAACTAGTATTTCAAAAAGTTTCATAGAATCTAATTTTGAGATAATGCTTTACATGGACTTCCATCATAACATTCCCCAGTAACATATAGAAAGGATCTGAAAAGTTTCGTATACATATAGAACAATCCTCGATTTAATTTGATTTTTTGACCGAAACTAGTATAGAATTGTATATAATATACTACGATTTTTTGACCTAAACTAACATTTCAAAAAGTTTCATAGAATCTAATTTTGACATAATTTTTTGCTTGGACTTCCATCATAACCTTCCCTCCTACCATATAGAAAGGATCTGAAAAGTTTCGTAGCATTTCGAACAATCCTCGATTTAATTTGATTTTTGACCGAAGCTAGTATAAAATTGTGTATAATATACTACGATTTTTGACCGAAACTAGTATTTCAAAAAGTTTCATAGAATCTAATTTTGAGATAATTTTTTGAATGGACTTCTATCATAACATTACCTAGTAAGATATAGAAAGAAACCGAAAAGTTTCGTAGCATTTTGAACAATCCTCGATTTAATTTGATTTTTTGACCGAAACTAGTATAAAATTGCGTATAATATACTTCTATTTTTTGACCGAAACTAGTGTTTCAAAAAGTTTCATAGAATCTAATTTTGATATATCTTTTTTGCATGGACATCCATCATAACTTTCCCTCGTAACATATAGAAAGGATCTGAAAAGTTTTAGGGCATTTCGAACAAACCTCGATTTAATTTGAATATTTGAACGAAACTTGTATAAAATTGTGTATAATATACTACAATTTTTGACCGAAACTAGTATTTCAAAAAGTTTGAAAGAATCTAATTTTGAGATAATTTTTTTTGCATGGACTTCCATCATAACGTTCCCTCGTAAAATATAGAAAGGATATGAAAAGTTTCGTAGCATTTAGAACAATCCTCGATTTAATTTGATTTTTTGACCGAAACTAGTATAAAATTGTGTATAATATACTACAACTATTAATCGAAACTAGTATTTCAAAAAGTTTCATAGAATCTAATTTTGAGATAATGTTTTACATGGACTTCCATCATAACATTCCCTAGTAACATTTAGAAAGGATCTGAAAAGTTTCGTAGCATTTCGAACAATCCTCAATTTAATTTGATTTTTTGACCGAAACTAGTATATAATTGTGTATAATATACTACGATTTTTTGACCTAAACTATCATTTCAAAAAGTTTCGTAGAATCTAATTTTGAGATAATTTTTTGCTTGGACTTCCATCATAACCTTTCCTCCTACCATAAAGAAAGGATCTGAAAAAGTTTGTAGCATTTCGAACAATCCTCGATTTAATTTCATTTTTTGACCGAAACCAGTATAAAATTGTGTATAATATACTACGATTATTGACCGAAACTAGTATTTCAAAAAGTTTCATAGAATCTAATTTTGAGATAATGCTTTACATGGACTTCCATCATAACATTCCCCAGTAACATATAGAAAGGATCTGAGAAGTTTCGTATACATATAGAACAATCCTCGATTTAATTTGATTTTTTGACCGAAACTAGTATAGAATTGTATATAATATACTACGATTTTTTGACCTAAACTAACATTTCAAAAAGTTTCATAGAATCTAATTTTGACATAATTTTTTGCTTGGACTTCCATCATAACCTTCCCTCCTACCATATAGAAAGGATCTGAAAAGTTTCGTAGCATTTCGAACAATCCTCGATTTAATTTGATTTTTGACCGAAGCTAGTATAAAATTGTGTATAATATACTACGATTTTTGACCGAAACTAGTATTTCAAAAAGTTTCATAGAATCTAATTTTGAGATAATTTTTTGAATGGACTTCTATCATAACATTACCTAGTAAGATATAGAAAGAAACCGAAAAGTTTCGTAGCATTTTGAACAATCCTCGATTTAATTTGATTTTTAGACCGAAACTAGTATAAAATTGCGTATAATATACTTCTATTTTTTGACCGAAACTAGTGTTTCAAAAAGTTTCATAGAATCTAATTTTGATATATCTTTTTTGCATGGACATCCATCATAACTTTCCCTCGTAACATATAGAAAGGATCTGAAAAGTTTTAGGGCATTTCGAACAAACCTCGATTTAATTTGAATATTTGAACGAAACTTGTATAAAATTGTGTATAATATACTACAATTTTTGACCGAAACTAGTATTTCAAAAAGTTTGAAAGAATCTAATTTTGAGATAATTTTTTTTGCATGGACTTCCATCATAACGTTCCCTCGTAAAATATAGAAAGGATATGAAAAGTTTCGTAGCATTTAGAACAATCCTCGATTTAATTTGATTTTTTGACCGAAACTAGTATAAAATTGTGTATAATATACTACAACTATTAATCGAAACTAGTATTTCAAAAAGTTTCATAGAATCTAATTTTGAGATAATGTTTTACATGGACTTCCATCATAACATTCCCTAGTAACATTTAGAAAGGATCTGAAAAGTTTCGTAGCATTTCGAACAATCCTCAATTTAATTTGATTTTTTGACCGAAACTAGTATATAATTGTGTATAATATACTACGATTTTTTGACCTAAACTATCATTTCAAAAAGTTTCGTAGAATCTAATTTTGAGATAATTTTTTGCTTGGACTTCCATCATAACCTTTCCTCCTACCATAAAGAAAGGATCTGAAAAAGTTTGTAGCATTTCGAACAATCCTCGATTTAATTTCATTTTTTGACCGAAACCAGTATAAAATTGTGTATAATATACTACGATTATTGACCGAAACTAGTATTTCAAAAAGTTTCATAGAATCTAATTTTGAGATAATGCTTTACATGGACTTCCATCATAACATTCCCCAGTAACATATAGAAAGGATCTGAAAAGTTTCATATACATATAGAACAATCCTCGATTTAATTTGATTTTTTGACCGAAACTAGTATAGAATTGTATATAATATACTACGATTTTTTGACCTAAACTAACATTTCAAAAAGTTTCATAGAATCTAATTTTGACATAATTTTTTGCTTGGACTTCCATCATAACCTTCCCTCCTACCATATAGAAAGGATCTGAAAAGTTTCGTAGCATTTCGAACAATCCTCGATTTAATTTGATTTTTGACCGAAGCTAGTATAAAATTGTGTATAATATACTACGATTTTTGACCGAAACTAGTATTTCAAAAAGTTTCATAGAATCTAATTTTGAGATAATTTTTTGAATGGACTTCTATCATAACATTACCTAGTAAGATATAGAAAGAAACCGAAAAGTTTCGTAGCATTTTGAACAATCCTCGATTTAATTTGATTTTTTGACCGAAACTAGTATAAAATTGCGTATAATATACTTCTATTTTTTGACCGAAACTAGTGTTTCAAAAAGTTTCATAGAATCTAATTTTGATATATCTTTTTTGCATGGACATCCATCATAACTTTCCCTCGTAACATATAGAAAGGATCTGAAAAGTTTTAGGGCATTTCGAACAAACCTCGATTTAATTTGAATATTTGAACGAAACTTGTATAAAATTGTGTATAATATACTACAATTTTTGACCGAAACTAGTATTTCAAAAAGTTTGAAAGAATCTAATTTTGAGATAATTTTTTTTGCATGGACTTCCATCATAACGTTCCCTCGTAAAATATAGAAAGGATATGAAAAGTTTCGTAGCATTTAGAACAATCCTCGATTTAATTTGATTTTTTGACCGAAACTAGTATAAAATTGTATATAATATACTACAACTATTAATCGAAACTAGTATTTAAAAAAGTTTCATAGAATCTAATTTTGAGATAATGTTTTACATGGACTTCCATCATAACATTCCCTAGTAACATTTAGAAAGGATCTGAAAAGTTTCGTAGCATTTCGAACAATCCTCAATTTAATTTGATTTTTTGACCGAAACTAGTATATAATTGTGTATAATATACTACGATTTTTTGACCTAAACTATCATTTCAAAAAGTTTCGTAGAATCTAATTTTGAGATAATTTTTTGCTTGGACTTCCATCATAACCTTTCCTCCTACCATAAAGAAAGGATCTGAAAAAGTTTGTAGCATTTCGAACAATCCTCGATTTAATTTCATTTTTTGACCGAAACCAGTATAAAATTGTGTATAATATACTACGATTATTGACCGAAACTAGTATTTCAAAAAGTTTCATAGAATCTAATTTTGAGATAATGCTTTACATGGACTTCCATCATAACATTCCCCAGTAACATATAGAAAGGATCTGAAAAGTTTCGTATACATATAGAACAATCCTCGATTTAATTTGATTTTTTGACCGAAACTAGTATAGAATTGTATATAATATACTACGATTTTTTGACCTAAACTAACATTTCAAAAAGTTTCATAGAATCTAATTTTGACATAATTTTTTGCTTGGACTTCCATCATAACCTTCCCTCCTACCATATAGAAAGGATCTGAAAAGTTTCGTAGCATTTCGAACAATCCTCGATTTAATTTGATTTTTGACCGAAGCTAGTCTAAAATTGTGTATAATATACTACGATTTTTGACCGAAACTAGTATTTCAAAAAGTTTCATAGAATCTAATTTTGAGATAATTTTTTGAATGGACTTCTATCATAACATTACCTAGTAAGATATAGAAAGAAACCGAAAAGTTTCGTAGCATTTTGAACAATCCTCGATTTAATTTGATTTTTTGACCGAAACTAGTATAAAATTGCGTATAATATACTTCTATTTTTTGACCGAAACTAGTGTTTCAAAAAGTTTCATAGAATCTAATTTTGATATATCTTTTTTGCATGGACATCCATCATAACTTTCCCTCGTAACATATAGAAAGGATCTGAAAAGTTTTAGGGCATTTCGAACAAACCTCGATTTAATTTGAATATTTGAACGAAACTAGTATAAAATTGTGTATAATATACTACAATTTTTGACCGAAACTAGTATTTCAAAAAGTTTGAAAGAATCTAATTTTGAGATAATTTTTTTTGCATGGACTTCCATCATAACGTTCCCTCGTAAAATATAGAAAGGATATTAAAAGTTTCGTAGCATTTAGAACAATCCTCGATTTAATTTGATTTTTTGACCGAAACTAGTATAAAATTGTGTATAATATAATACAACTATTAATCGAAACTAGTATTTCAAAAAGTTTCATAGAATCTAATTTTGAGATAATGTTTTACATGGACTTCCATCATAACATTCCCTAGTAACATTTAGAAAGGATCTGAAAAGTTTCGTAGCATTTCGAACAATCCTCAATTTAATTTGATTTTTTGACCGAAACTATTATATAATTGTGTATAATATACTACGATTTTTTGACCTAAACTATCATTTCAAAAAGTTTCGTAGAATCTAATTTTGAGATAATTTTTTGCTTGGACTTCCATCATAACCTTTCCTCCTACCATAAAGAAAGGATCTGAAAAAGTTTGTAGCATTTCGAACAATCCTCGATTTAATTTCATTTTTTGACCGAAACCAGTATAAAATTGTGTATAATATACTACGATTATTGACCGAAACTAGTATTTCAAAAAGTTTCATAGAATCTAATTTTGAGATAATGCTTTACATGGACTTCCATCATAACATTCCCCAGTAACATATAGAAAGGATCTGAAAAGTTTCGTATACATATAGAACAATCCTCGATTTAATTTGATTTTTTGACCGAAACTAGTATAGAATTGTATATAATATACTACGATTTTTTGACCTAAACTAACATTTCAAAAAGTTTCATAGAATCTAATTTTGACATAATTTTTTGCTTGGACTTCCATCATAACCTTCCCTCCTACCATATAGAAAGGATCTGAAAAGTTTCGTAGCATTTCGAACAATCCTCGATTTAATTTGATTTTTGACCGAAGCTAGTATAAAATTGTGTATAATATACTACGATTTTTGACCGAAACTAGTATTTCAAAAAGTTTCATAGAATCTAATTTTGAGATAATTTTTTGAATGGACTTCTATCATAACATTACCTAGTAAGATATAGAAAGAAACCGAAAAGTTTCGTAGCATTTTGAACAATCCTCGATTTAATTTGATTTTTTGACCGAAACTAGTATAAAATTGCGTATAATATACTTCTATTTTTTGACCGAAACTAGTGTTTCAAAAAGTTTCATAGAATCTAATTTTGATATATCTTTTTTGCATGGACATCCATCATAACTTTCCCTCGTAACATATAGAAAGGATCTGAAAAGTTTTAGGGCATTTCGAACAAACCTCGATTTAATTTGAATATTTGAACGAAACTAGTATAAAATTGTGTATAATATACTACAATTTTTGACCGAAACTAGTATTTCAAAAAGTTTGAAAGAATCTAATTTTGAGATAATTTTTTTTGCATGGACTTCCATCATAACGTTCCCTCGTAAAATATAGAAAGGATATGAAAAGTTTCGTAGCATTTAGAACAATCCTCGATTTAATTTGATTTTTTGACCGAAACTAGTATAAAATTGTGTATAATATACTACAACTATTAATCGAAACTAGTATTTAAAAAAGTTTCATAGAATCTAATTTTGAGATAATGTTTTACATGGACTTCCATCATAACATTCCCTAGTAACATTTAGAAAGGATCTGAAAAGTTTCGTAGCATTTCGAACAATCCTCAATTTAATTTGATTTTTTGACCGAAACTAGTATATAATTGTGTATAATATACTACGATTTTTTGACCTAAACTATCATTTCAAAAAGTTTCGTAGAATCTAATTTTGAGATAATTTTTTGCTTGGACTTCCATCATAACCTTTCCTCCTACCATAAAGAAAGGATCTGAAAAAGTTTGTAGCATTTCGAACAATCCTCGATTTAATTTCATTTTTTGACCGAAACCAGTATAAAATTGTGTATAATATACTACGATTATTGACCGAAACTAGTATTTCAAAAAGTTTCATAGAATCTAATTTTGAGATAATGCTTTACATGGACTTCCATCATAACATTCCCCAGTAACATATAGAAAGGATCTGAAAAGTTTCGTATACATATAGAACAATCCTCGATTTAATTTGATTTTTTGACCGAAACTAGTATAGAATTGTATATAATATACTACGATTTTTTGACCTAAACTAACATTTCAAAAAGTTTCATAGAATCTAATTTTGACATAATTTTTTGCTTGGACTTCAATCATAACCTTCCCTCCTACCATATAGAAAGGATCTGAAAAGTTTCGTAGCATTTCGAACAATCCTCGATTTAATTTGATTTTTGACCGAAGCTAGTCTAAAATTGTGTATAATATACTACGATTTTTGACCGAAACTAGTATTTCAAAAAGTTTCATAGAATCTAATTTTGAGATAATTTTTTGAATGGACTTCTATCATAACATTACCTAGTAAGATATAGAAAGAAACCGAAAAGTTTCGTAGCATTTTGAACAATCCTCGATTTAATTTGATTTTTTGACCGAAACTAGTATAAAATTGCGTATAATATACTTCTATTTTTTGACCGAAACTAGTGTTTCAAAAAGTTTCATAGAATCTAATTTTGATATATCTTTTTTGCATGGACATCCATCATAACTTTCCCTCGTAACATATAGAAAGGATCTGAAAAGTTTTAGGGCATTTCGAACAAACCTCGATTTAATTTGAATATTTGAACGAAACTAGTATAAAATTGTGTATAATATACTACAATTTTTGACCGAAACTAGTATTTCAAAAAGTTTGAAAGAATCTAATTTTGAGATAATTTTTTTTGCATGGACTTCCATCATAACGTTCCCTCGTAAAATATAGAAAGGATATTAAAAGTTTCGTAGCATTTAGAACAATCCTCGATTTAATTTGATTTTTTGACCGAAACTAGTATAAAATTGTGTATAATATAATACAACTATTAATCGAAACTAGTATTTCAAAAAGTTTCATAGAATCTAATTTTGAGATAATGTTT
Organism: Lathyrus aphaca; assembly: GCA_963966055.1. NCBI lineage: Eukaryota > Viridiplantae > Streptophyta > Magnoliopsida > Fabales > Fabaceae > Lathyrus > Lathyrus aphaca. Next base: position 7,055,372 of record OZ014522.1, read on the forward strand.
TACATGGACTTCCATCATAACATTCCCTAGTAACATTTAGAAAGGATCTGAAAAGTTTCGTAGCATTTCGAACAATCCTCAATTTAATTTGATTTTTTGACCGAAACTATTATATAATTGTGTATAATATACTACGATTTTTTGACCTAAACTATCATTTCAAAAAGTTTCGTAGAATCTAATTTTGAGATAATTTTTTGCTTGGACTTCCATCATAACCTTTCCTCCTACCATAAAGAAAGGATCTGAAAAAGTTTGTAGCATTTCGAACAATCCTCGATTTAATTTCATTTTTTGACCGAAACCAGTATAAAATTGTGTATAATATACTACGATTATTGACCGAAACTAGTATTTCAAAAAGTTTCATAGAATCTAATTTTGAGATAATGCTTTACATGGACTTCCATCATAACATTCCCCAGTAACATATAGAAAGGATCTGAAAAGTTTCGTATACATATAGAACAATCCTCGATTTAATTTGATTTTTTGACCGAAACTAGTATAGAATTGTATATAATATACTACGATTTTTTGACCTAAACTAACATTTCAAAAAGTTTCATAGAATCTAATTTTGACATAATTTTTTGCTTGGACTTCCATCATAACCTTCCCTCCTACCATATAGAAAGGATCTGAAAAGTTTCGTAGCATTTCGAACAATCCTCGATTTAATTTGATTTTTGACCGAAGCTAGTCTAAAATTGTGTATAATATACTACGATTTTTGACCGAAACTAGTATTTCAAAAAGTTTCATAGAATCTAATTTTGAGATAATTTTTTGAATGGACTTCTATCATAACATTACCTAGTAAGATATAGAAAGAAACCGAAAAGTTTCGTAGCATTTTGAACAATCCTCGATTTAATTTGATTTTTTGACCGAAACTAGTATAAAATTACGTATAATATACTTCTATTTTTTGACCGAAACTAGTGTTTCAAAAAGTTTCATAGAATCTAATTTTGATATATCTTTTTTGCATGGACATCCATCATAACTTTCCCTCGTAACATATAGAAAGGATCTGAAAAGTTTTAGGGCATTTCGAACAAACCTCGATTTAATTTGAATATTTGAACGAAACTAGTATAAAATTGTGTATAATATACTACAATTTTTGACCGAAACTAGTATTTCAAATAGTTTGAAAGAATCTAATTTTGAGATAATTTTTTTTGCATGGACTTCCATCATAACGTTCCCTCGTAAAATATAGAAAGGATATTAAAAGTTTCGTAGCATTTAGAACAATCCTCGATTTAATTTGATTTTTTGACCGAAACTAGTATAAAATTGTGTATAATATAATACAACTATTAATCGAAACTAGTATTTCAAAAAGTTTCATAGAATCTAATTTTGAGATAATGTTTTACATGGACTTCCATCATAACATTCCCTAGTAACATTTAGAAAGGATCTGAAAAGTTTCGTAGCATTTCGAACAATCCTCAATTTAATTTGATTTTTTGACCGAAACTATTATATAATTGTGTATAATATACTACGATTTTTTGACCTAAACTATCATTTCAAAAAGTTTCGTAGAATCTAATTTTGAGATAATTTTTTGCTTGGACTTCCATCATAACCTTTCCTCCTACCATAAAGAAAGGATCTGAAAAAGTTTGTAGCATTTCGAACAATCCTCGATTTAATTTCATTTTTTGACCGAAACCAGTATAAAATTGTGTATAATATACTACGATTATTGACCGAAACTAGTATTTCAAAAAGTTTCATAGAATCTAATTTTGAGATAATGCTTTACATGGACTTCCATCATAACATTCCCCAGTAACATATAGAAAGGATCTGAAAAGTTTCGTATACATATAGAACAATCCTCGATTTAATTTGATTTTTTGACCGAAACTAGTATAGAATTGTATATAATATACTACGATTTTTTGACCTAAACTAACATTTCAAAAAGTTTCATAGAATCTAATTTTGACATAATTTTTTGCTTGGACTTCCATCATAACCTTCCCTCCTACCATATAGAAAGGATCTGAAAAGTTTCGTAGCATTTCGAACAATCCTCGATTTAATTTGATTTTTGACCGAAGCTAGTCTAAAATTGTGTATAATATACTACGATTTTTGACCGAAACTAGTATTTCAAAAAGTTTCATAGAATCTAATTTTGAGATAATTTTTTGAATGGACTTCTATCATAACATTACCTAGTAAGATATAGAAAGAAACCGAAAAGTTTCGTAGCATTTTGAACAATCCTCGATTTAATTTGATTTTTTGACCGAAACTAGTATAAAATTGCGTATAATATACTTCTATTTTTTGACCGAAACTAGTGTTTCAAAAAGTTTCATAGAATCTAATTTTGATATATCTTTTTTGCATGGACATCCATCATAACTTTCCCTCGTAACATATAGAAAGGATCTGAAAAGTTTTAGGGCATTTCGAACAAACCTCGATTTAATTTGAATATTTGAACGAAACTAGTATAAAATTGTGTATAATATACTACAATTTTTGACCGAAACTAGTATTTCAAAAAGTTTGAAAGAATCTAATTTTGAGATAATTTTTTTTGCATGGACTTCCATCATAACGTTCCCTCGTAAAATATAGAAAGGATATGAAAAGTTTCGTAGCATTTAGAACAATCCTCGATTTAATTTGATTTTTTGACCGAAACTAGTATAAAATTGTGTATAATATACTACAACTATTAATCGAAACTAGTATTTAAAAAAGTTTCATAGAATCTAATTTTGAGATAATGTTTTACATGGACTTCCATCATAACATTCCCTAGTAACATTTAGAAAGGATCTGAAAAGTTTCGTAGCATTTCGAACAATCCTCAATTTAATTTGATTTTTTGACCGAAACTAGTATATAATTGTGTATAATATACTACGATTTTTTGACCTAAACTATCATTTCAAAAAGTTTCGTAGAATCTAATTTTGAGATAATTTTTTGCTTGGACTTCCATCATAACCTTTCCTCCTACCATAAAGAAAGGATCTGAAAAAGTTTGTAGCATTTCGAACAATCCTCGATTTAATTTCATTTTTTGACCGAAACCAGTATAAAATTGTGTATAATATACTACGATTATTGACCGAAACTAGTATTTCAAAAAGTTTCATAGAATCTAATTTTGAGATAATGCTTTACATGGACTTCCATCATAACATTCCCCAGTAACATATAGAAAGGATCTGAAAAGTTTCGTATACATATAGAACAATCCTCGATTTAATTTGATTTTTTGACCGAAACTAGTATAGAATTGTATATAATATACTACGATTTTTTGACCTAAACTAACATTTCAAAAAGTTTCATAGAATCTAATTTTGACATAATTTTTTGCTTGGACTTCCATCATAACCTTCCCTCCTACCATATAGAAAGGATCTGAAAAGTTTCGTAGCATTTCGAACAATCCTCGATTTAATTTGATTTTTGACCGAAGCTAGTCTAAAATTGTGTATAATATACTACGATTTTTGACCGAAACTAGTATTTCAAAAAGTTTCATAGAATCTAATTTTGAGATAATTTTTTGAATGGACTTCTATCATAACATTACCTAGTAAGATATAGAAAGAAACCGAAAAGTTTCGTAGCATTTTGAACAATCCTCGATTTAATTTGATTTTTTGACCGAAACTAGTATAAAATTGCGTATAATATACTTCTATTTTTTGACCGAAACTAGTGTTTCAAAAAGTTTCATAGAATCTAATTTTGATATATCTTTTTTGCATGGACATCCATCATAACTTTCCCTCGTAACATATAGAAAGGATCTGAAAAGTTTTAGGGCATTTCGAACAAACCTCGATTTAATTTGAATATTTGAACGAAACTAGTATAAAATTGTGTATAATATACTACAATTTTTGACCGAAACTAGTATTTCAAAAAGTTTGAAAGAATCTAATTTTGAGATAATTTTTTTTGCATGGACTTCCATCATAACGTTCCCTCGTAAAATATAGAAAGGATATTAAAAGTTTCGTAGCATTTAGAACAATCCTCGATTTAATTTGATTTTTTGACCGAAACTAGTATAAAATTGTGTATAATATAATACAACTATTAATCGAAACTAGTATTTCAAAAAGTTTCATAGAATCTAATTTTGAGATAATGTTTTACATGGACTTCCATCATAACATTCCCTAGTAACATTTAGAAAGGATCTGAAAAGTTTCGTAGCATTTCGAACAATCCTCAATTTAATTTGATTTTTTGACCGAAACTATTATATAATTGTGTATAATATACTACGATTTTTTGACCTAAACTATCATTTCAAAAAGTTTCGTAGAATCTAATTTTGAGATAATTTTTTGCTTGGACTTCCATCATAACCTTTCCTCCTACCATAAAGAAAGGATCTGAAAAAGTTTGTAGCATTTCGAACAATCCTCGATTTAATTTCATTTTTTGACCGAAACCAGTATAAAATTGTGTATAATATACTACGATTATTGACCGAAACTAGTATTTCAAAAAGTTTCATAGAATCTAATTTTGAGATAATGCTTTACATGGACTTCCATCATAACATTCCCCAGTAACATATAGAAAGGATCTGAAAAGTTTCGTATACATATAGAACAATCCTCGATTTAATTTGATTTTTTGACCGAAACTAGTATAGAATTGTATATAATATACTACGATTTTTTGACCTAAACTAACATTTCAAAAAGTTTCATAGAATCTAATTTTGACATAATTTTTTGCTTGGACTTCCATCATAACCTTCCCTCCTACCATATAGAAAGGATCTGAAAAGTTTCGTAGCATTTCGAACAATCCTCGATTTAATTTGATTTTTGACCGAAGCTAGTCTAAAATTGTGTATAATATACTACGATTTTTGACCGAAACTAGTATTTCAAAAAGTTTCATAGAATCTAATTTTGAGATAATTTTTTGAATGGACTTCTATCATAACATTACCTAGTAAGATATAGAAAGAAACCGAAAAGTTTCGTAGCATTTTGAACAATCCTCGATTTAATTTGATTTTTTGACCGAAACTAGTATAAAATTACGTATAATATACTTCTATTTTTTGACCGAAACTAGTGTTTCAAAAAGTTTCATAGAATCTAATTTTGATATATCTTTTTTGCATGGACATCCATCATAACTTTCCCTCGTAACATATAGAAAGGATCTGAAAAGTTTTAGGGCATTTCGAACAAACCTCGATTTAATTTGAATATTTGAACGAAACTAGTATAAAATTGTGTATAATATACTACAATTTTTGACCGAAACTAGTATTTCAAATAGTTTGAAAGAATCTAATTTTGAGATAATTTTTTTTGCATGGACTTCCATCATAACGTTCCCTCGTAAAATATAGAAAGGATATTAAAAGTTTCGTAGCATTTAGAACAATCCTCGATTTAATTTGATTTTTTGACCGAAACTAGTATAAAATTGTGTATAATATAATACAACTATTAATCGAAACTAGTATTTCAAAAAGTTTCATAGAATCTAATTTTGAGATAATGTTTTACATGGACTTCCATCATAACATTCCCTAGTAACATTTAGAAAGGATCTGAAAAGTTTCGTAGCATTTCGAACAATCCTCAATTTAATTTGATTTTTTGACCGAAACTATTATATAATTGTGTATAATATACTACGATTTTTTGACCTAAACTATCATTTCAAAAAGTTTCGTAGAATCTAATTTTGAGATAATTTTTTGCTTGGACTTCCATCATAACCTTTCCTCCTACCATAAAGAAAGGATCTGAAAAAGTTTGTAGCATTTCGAACAATCCTCGATTTAATTTCATTTTTTGACCGAAACCAGTATAAAATTGTGTATAATATACTACGATTATTGACCGAAACTAGTATTTCAAAAAGTTTCATAGAATCTAATTTTGAGATAATGCTTTACATGGACTTCCATCATAACATTCCCCAGTAACATATAGAAAGGATCTGAAAAGTTTCGTATACATATAGAACAATCCTCGATTTAATTTGATTTTTTGACCGAAACTAGTATAGAATTGTATATAATATACTACGATTTTTTGACCTAAACTAACATTTCAAAAAGTTTCATAGAATCTAATTTTGACATAATTTTTTGCTTGGACTTCCATCATAACCTTCCCTCCTACCATATAGAAAGGATCTGAAAAGTTTCGTAGCATTTCGAACAATCCTCGATTTAATTTGATTTTTGACCGAAGCTAGTATAAAATTGTGTATAATATACTACGATTTTTGACCGAAACTAGTATTTCAAAAAGTTTCATAGAATCTAATTTTGAGATAATTTTTTGAATGGACTTCTATCATAACATTACCTAGTAAGATATAGAAAGAAACCGAAAAGTTTCGTAGCATTTTGAACAATCCTCGATTTAATTTGATTTTTTGACCGAAACTAGTATAAAATTGCGTATAATATACTTCTATTTTTTGACCGAAACTAGTGTTTCAAAAAGTTTCATAGAATCTAATTTTGATATATCTTTTTTGCATGGACATCCATCATAACTTTCCCTCGTAACATATAGAAAGGATCTGAAAAGTTTTAGGGCATTTCGAACAAACCTCGATTTAATTTGAATATTTGAACGAAACTAGTATAAAATTGTGTATAATATACTACAATTTTTGACCGAAACTAGTATTTCAAAAAGTTTGAAAGAATCTAATTTTGAGATAATTTTTTTTGCATGGACTTCCATCATAACGTTCCCTCGTAAAATATAGAAAGGATATGAAAAGTTTCGTAGCATTTAGAACAATCCTCGATTTAATTTGATTTTTTGACCGAAACTAGTATAAAATTGTGTATAATATACTACAACTATTAATCGAAACTAGTATTTAAAAAAGTTTCATAGAATCTAATTTTGAGATAATGTTTTACATGGACTTCCATCATAACATTCCCTAGTAACATTTAGAAAGGATCTGAAAAGTTTCGTAGCATTTCGAACAATCCTCAATTTAATTTGATTTTTTGACCGAAACTAGTATATAATTGTGTATAATATACTACGATTTTTTGACCTAAACTATCATTTCAAAAAGTTTCGTAGAATCTAATTTTGAGATAATTTTTTGCTTGGACTTCCATCATAACCTTTCCTCCTACCATAAAGAAAGGATCTGAAAAAGTTTGTAGCATTTCGAACAATCCTCGATTTAATTTCATTTTTTGACCGAAACCAGTATAAAATTGTGTATAATATACTACGATTATTGACCGAAACTAGTATTTCAAAAAGTTTCATAGAATCTAATTTTGAGATAATGCTTTACATGGACTTCCATCATAACATTCCCCAGTAACATATAGAAAGGATCTGAAAAGTTTCGTATACATATAGAACAATCCTCGATTTAATTTGATTTTTTGACCGAAACTAGTATAGAATTGTATATAATATACTACGATTTTTTGACCTAAACTAACATTTCAAAAAGTTTCATAGAATCTAATTTTGACATAATTTTTTGCTTGGACTTCCATCATAACCTTCCCTCCTACCATATAGAAAGGATCTGAAAAGTTTCGTAGCATTTCGAACAATCCTCGATTTAATTTGATTTTTGACCGAAGCTAGTCTAAAATTGTGTATAATATACTACGATTTTTGACCGAAACTAGTATTTCAAAAAGTTTCATAGAATCTAATTTTGAGATAATTTTTTGAATGGACTTCTATCATAACATTACCTAGTAAGATATAGAAAGAAACCGAAAAGTTTCGTAGCATTTTGAACAATCCTCGATTTAATTTGATTTTTTGACCGAAACTAGTATAAAATTACGTATAATATACTTCTATTTTTTGACCGAAACTAGTGTTTCAAAAAGTTTCATAGAATCTAATTTTGATATATCTTTTTTGCATGGACATCCATCATAACTTTCCCTCGTAACATATAGAAAGGATCTGAAAAGTTTTAGGGCATTTCGAACAAACCTCGATTTAATTTGAATATTTGAACGAAACTAGTATAAAATTGTGTATAATATACTACAATTTTTGACCGAAACTAGTATTTCAAATAGTTTGAAAGAATCTAATTTTGAGATAATTTTTTTTGCATGGACTTCCATCATAACGTTCCCTCGTAAAATATAGAAAGGATATTAAAAGTTTCGTAGCATTTAGAACAATCCTCGATTTAATTTGATTTTTTGACCGAAACTAGTATAAAATTGTGTATAATATAATACAACTATTAATCGAAACTAGTATTTCAAAAAGTTTCATAGAATCTAATTTTGAGATAATGTTTTACATGGACTTCCATCATAACATTCCCTAGTAACATTTAGAAAGGATCTGAAAAGTTTCGTAGCATTTCGAACAATCCTCAATTTAATTTGATTTTTTGACCGAAACTATTATATAATTGTGTATAATATACTACGATTTTTTGACCTAAACTATCATTTCAAAAAGTTTCGTAGAATCTAATTTTGAGATAATTTTTTGCTTGGACTTCCATCATAACCTTTCCTCCTACCATAAAGAAAGGATCTGAAAAAGTTTGTAGCATTTCGAACAATCCTCGATTTAATTTCATTTTTTGACCGAAACCAGTATAAAATTGTGTATAATATACTACGATTATTGACCGAAACTAGTATTTCAAAAAGTTTCATAGAATCTAATTTTGAGATAATGCTTTACATGGACTTCCATCATAACATTCCCCAGTAACATATAGAAAGGATCTGAAAAGTTTCGTATACATATAGAACAATCCTCGATTTAATTTGATTTTTTGACCGAAACTAGTATAGAATTGTATATAATATACTACGATTTTTTGACCTAAACTAACATTTCAAAAAGTTTCATAGAATCTAATTTTGACATAATTTTTTGCTTGGACTTCCATCATAACCTTCCCTCCTACCATATAGAAAGGATCTGAAAAGTTTCGTAGCATTTCGAACAATCCTCGATTTAATTTGATTTTTGACCGAAGCTAGTATAAAATTGTGTATAATATACTACGATTTTTGACCGAAACTAGTATTTCAAAAAGTTTCATAGAATCTAATTTTGAGATAATTTTTTGAATGGACTTCTATCATAACATTACCTAGTAAGATATAGAAAGAAACCGAAAAGTTTCGTAGCATTTTGAACAATCCTCGATTTAATTTGATTTTTTGACCGAAACTAGTATAAAATTGCGTATAATATACTTCTATTTTTTGACCGAAACTAGTGTTTCAAAAAGTTTCATAGAATCTAATTTTGATATATCTTTTTTGCATGGACATCCATCATAACTTTCCCTCGTAACATATAGAAAGGATCTGAAAAGTTTTAGGGCATTTCGAACAAACCTCGATTTAATTTGAATATTTGAACGAAACTAGTATAAAATTGTGTATAATATACTACAATTTTTGACCGAAACTAGTATTTCAAAAAGTTTGAAAGAATCTAATTTTGAGATAATTTTTTTTGCATGGACTTCCATCATAACGTTCCCTCGTAAAATATAGAAAGGATATGAAAAGTTTCGTAGCATTTAGAACAATCCTCGATTTAATTTGATTTTTTGACCGAAACTAGTATAAAATTGTGTATAATATACTACAACTATTAATCGAAACTAGTATTTAAAAAAGTTTCATAGAATCTAATTTTGAGATAATGTTTTACATGGACTTCCATCATAACATTCCCTAGTAACATTTAGAAAGGATCTGAAAAGTTTCGTAGCATTTCGAACAATCCTCAATTTAATTTGATTTTTTGACCGAAACTAGTATATAATTGTGTATAATATACTACGATTTTTTGACCTAAACTATCATTTCAAAAAGTTTCGTAGAATCTAATTTTGAGATAATTTTTTGCTTGGACTTCCATCATAACCTTTCCTCCTACCATAAAGAAAGGATCTGAAAAAGTTTGTAGCATTTCGAACAATCCTCGATTTAATTTCATTTTTTGACCGAAACCAGTATAAAATTGTGTATAATATACTACGATTATTGACCGAAACTAGTATTTCAAAAAGTTTCATAGAATCTAATTTTGAGATAATGCTTTACATGGACTTCCATCATAACATTCCCCAGTAACATATAGAAAGGATCTGAAAAGTTTCGTATACATATAGAACAATCCTCGATTTAATTTGATTTTTTGACCGAAACTAGTATAGAATTGTATACAATATACTACGATTTTTTGACCTAAACTAACATTTCAAAAAGTTTCATAGAATCTAATTTTGACATAATTTTTTGCTTGGACTTCCATCATAACCTTCCCTCCTACCATATAGAAAGGATCTGAAAAGTTTCGTAGCATTTCGAACAATCCTCGATTTAATTTGATTTTTGACCGAAGCTAGTCTAAAATTGTGTATAATATACTACGATTTTTGACCGAAACTAGTATTTCAAAAAGTTTCATAGAATCTAATTTTGAGATAATTTTTTGAATGGACTTCTATCATAACATTACCTAGTAAGATATAGAAAGAAACCGAAAAGTTTCGTAGCATTTTGAACAATCCTCGATTTAATTTGATTTTTTGACCGAAACTAGTATAAAATTGCGTATAATATACTTCTATTTTTTGACCGAAACTAGTGTTTCAAAAAGTTTCATAGAATCTAATTTTGATATATCTTTTTTGCATGGACATCCATCATAACTTTCCCTCATAACATATAGAAAGGATCTGAAAAGTTTTAGGGCATTTCGAACAAACCTCGATTTAATTTGAATATTTGAACGAAACTAGTATAAAATTGTGTATAATATACTACAATTTTTGACCGAAACTAGTATTTCAAATAGTTTGAAAGAATCTAATTTTGAGATAATTTTTTTTGCATGGACTTCCATCATAACGTTCCCTCGTAAAATATAGAAAGGATATTAAAAGTTTCGTAGCATTTAGAACAATCCTCGATTTAATTTGATTTTTTGACCGAAACTAGTATAAAATTGTGTATAATATAATACAACTATTAATCGAAACTAGTATTTCAAAAAGTTTCATAGAATCTAATTTTGAGATAATGTTTTACATGGACTTCCATCATAACATTCCCTAGTAACATTTAGAAAGGATCTGAAAAGTTTCGTAGCATTTCGAACAATCCTCAATTTAATTTGATTTTTTGACCGAAACTATTATATAATTGTGTATAATATACTACGATTTTTTGACCTAAACTATCATTTCAAAAAGTTTCGTAGAATCTAATTTTGAGATAATTTTTTGCTTGGACTTCCATCATAACCTTTCCTCCTACCATAAAGAAAGGATCTGAAAAAGTTTGTAGCATTTCGAACAATCCTCGATTTAATTTCATTTTTTGACCGAAACCAGTATAAAATTGTGTATAATATACTACGATTATTGACCGAAACTAGTATTTCAAAAAGTTTCATAGAATCTAATTTTGAGATAATGCTTTACATGGACTTCCATCATAACATTCCCCAGTAACATATAGAAAGGATCTGAAAAGTTTCGTATACATATAGAACAATCCTCGATTTAATTTGATTTTTTGACCGAAACTAGTATAGAATTGTATATAATATACTACGATTTTTTGACCTAAACTAACATTTCAAAAAGTTTCATAGAATCTAATTTTGACATAATTTTTTGCTTGGACTTCCATCATAACCTTCCCTCCTACCATATAGAAAGGATCTGAAAAGTTTCGTAGCATTTCGAACAATCCTCGATTTAATTTGATTTTTGACCGAAGCTAGTATAAAATTGTGTATAATATACTACGATTTTTGACCGAAACTAGTATTTCAAAAAGTTTCATAGAATCTAATTTTGAGATAATTTTTTGAATGGACTTCTATCATAACATTACCTAGTAAGATATAGAAAGAAACCGAAAAGTTTCGTAGCATTTTGAACAATCCTCGATTTAATTTGATTTTTTGACCGAAACTAGTATAAAATTGCGTATAATATACTTCTATTTTTTGACCGAAACTAGTGTTTCAAAAAGTTTCATAGAATCTAATTTTGATATATCTTTTTTGCATGGACATCCATCATAACTTTCCCTCGTAACATATAGAAAGGATCTGAAAAGTTTTAGGGCATTTCGAACAAACCTCGATATAATTTGAATATTTGAACGAAACATGTATAAAATTGTGTATAATATACTACAATTTTTGACCGAAACTAGTATTTCAAAAAGTTTGAAAGAATCTAATTTTGAGATAATTTATTTTGCATGGACTTCCATCATAACGTTCCCTCGTAAAATATAGAAAGGATATGAAAAGTTTCGTAGCATTTAGAACAATCCTCGATTTAATTTGATTTTTTGACCGAAACTAGTATAAAATTGTGTATAATATACTACAACTATTAATCGAAACTAGTATTTCAAAAAGTTTCATAGAATCTAATTTTGAGATAATGTTTTACATGGACTTCCATCATAACATTCCCTAGTAACATTTAGAAAGGATCTGAAAAGTTTCGTAGCATTTCGAACAATCCTCAATTTAATTTGATTTTTTGACCGAAACTAGTATATAATTGTGTATAATATACTACGATTTTTTGACCTAAACTATCATTTCAAAAAGTTTCGTAGAATCTAATTTTGAGATAATTTTTTGCTTGGACTTCCATCATAACCTTTCCTCCTACCATAAAGAAAGGATCTGAAAAAGTTTTTAGCATTTCTAACAATCCTCGATTTAATTTCATTTTTTGACCGAAACCAGTATAAAATTGTGTATAATATACTACGATTATTGACCGAAACTAGTATTTCAAAAAGTTTCATAGAATCTAATTTTGAGATAATGCTTTACATGGACTTCCATCATAACATTCCCCAGTAACATATAGAAAGGATCTGAAAAGTTTCGTATACATATAGAACAATCCTCGATTTAATTTGATTTTTTGACCGAAACTAGTATAGAATTGTATATAATATACTACGATTTTTTGACCTAAACTAACATTTCAAAAAGTTTCATAGAATCTAATTTTGACATAATTTTTTGCTTGGACTTCCATCATAACCTTCCCTCCTACCATATAGAAAGGATCTGAAAAGTTTCGTAGCATTTCGAACAATCCTCGATTTAATTTGATTTTTGACCGAAGCTAGTATAAAATTGTGTATAATATACTACGATTTTTGACCGAAACTAGTATTTCAAAAAGTTTCATAGAATCTAATTTTGAGATAATTTTTTGAATGGACTTCTATCATAACATTACCTAGTAAGATATAGAAAGAAACCGAAAAGTTTCGTAGCATTTTGAACAATCCTCGATTTAATTTGATTTTTTGACCGAAACTAGTATAAAATTGCGTATAATATACTTCTATTTTTTGACCGAAACTAGTGTTTCAAAAAGTTTCATAGAATCTAATTTTGATATATCTTTTTTGCATGGACATCCATCATAACTTTCCCTCGTAACATATAGAAAGGATCTGAAAAGTTTTAGGGCATTTCGAACAAACCTCGATTTAATTTGAATATTTGAACGAAACTAGTATAAAATTGTGTATAATATACTACAATTTTTGACCGAAACTAGTATTTCAAAAAGTTTGAAAGAATCTAATTTTGAGATAATTTTTTTTGCATGGACTTCCATCATAACGTTCCCTCGTAAAATATAGAAAGGATATGAAAAGTTTCGTAGCATTTAGAACAATCCTCGATTTAATTTGATTTTTTGACCGAAACTAGTATAAAATTGTGTATAATATAATACAACTATTAATCGAAACTAGTATTTCAAAAAGTTTCATAGAATCTAATTTTGAGATAATGTTTTACATGGAATTCCATCATAACATTCCCTAGTAACATTTAGAAAGGATCTGAAAAGTTTCGTAGCATTTCGAACAATCCTCAATTTAATTTGATTTTTTGACCGAAACTAGTATATAATTGTGTATAATATACTACGATTTTTTGACCTAAACTATCATTTCAAAAAGTTTCGTAGAATCTAATTTTGAGATAATTTTTTGCTTGGACTTCCATCATAACCTTTTCTCCTACCATAAAGAAAGGATCTGAAAAAGTTTGTAGCATTTCGAACAATCCTCGATTTAATTTCATTTTTTGACCGAAACCAGTATAAAATTGTGTATAATATACTACGATTATTGACCGAAACTAGTATTTCAAAAAGTTTCATAGAATCTAATTTTGAGATAATGCTTTACATGGACTTCCATCATAACATTCCCCAGTAACATATAGAAAGGATCTGAAAAGTTTCGTATACATATAGAACAATCCTCGATTTAATTTGATTTTTTGACCGAAACTAGTATAGAATTGTATATAATATACTACGATTTTTGACCTAAACTAACATTTCAAAAAGTTTCATAGAATCTAATTTTGACATAATTTTTTGCTTGGACTTCCATCATAACCTTCCTTCCTACCATATAGAAAGGATCTGAAAAGTTTCGTAGCATTTCGAACAATCCTCGATTTAATTTGATTTTTGACCGAAACTAGTATAAAATTGTGTATAATATACTACGATTTTTGACCGAAACTAGTATTTCAAAAAGTTTCATAGAATCTAATTTTGAGATAATTTTTTGAATGGACTTCTATCATAACATTACCTAGTAAGATATAGAAAGAAACCGAAAAGTTTCGTAGCATTTTGAACAATCCTCGATTTAATTTGATTTTTTGACCGAAACTAGTATAAAATTGCGTATAATATACTTCTATTTTTTGACCGAAACTAGTGTTTCAAAAAGTTTCATAGAATCTAATTTTGATATATCTTTTTTGCATGGACATCCATCATAACTTTCCCTCGTAACATATAGAAAGGATCTGAAAAGTTTTAGGGCATTTCGAACAAACCTCGATATAATTTGAATATTTGAACGAAACTTGTATAAAATTGTGTATAATATACTACAATTTTTGACCGAAACTAGTATTTCAAAAAGTTTGAAAGAATCTAATTTTGAGATAATTTATTTTGCATGGACTTCCATCATAACGTTCCCTCGTAAAATATAGAAAGGATATGAAAAGTTTCGTAGCATTTAGAACAATCCTCGATTTAATTTGATTTTTTGACCGAAACTAGTATAAAATTGTGTATAATATACTACAACTATTAATCGAAACTAGTATTTCAAAAAGTTTCATAGAATCTAATTTTGAGATAATGTTTTACATGGACTTCCATCATAACATTCCCTAGTAACATTTAGAAAGGATCTGAAAAGTTTCGTAGCATTTCGAACAATCCTCAATTTAATTTGATTTTTTTGACCGAAACTAGTATATAATTGTGTATAATATACTACGATTTTTTGACCTAAACTATCATTTCAAAAAGTTTCGTAGAATCTAATTTTGAGATAATTTTTTGCTTGGACTTCCATCATAACCTTTCCTCCTACCATAAAGAAAGGATCTGAAAAAGTTTGTAGCATTTCGAACAATCCTCGATTTAATTTCATTTTTTGACCGAAACCAGTATAAAATTGTGTATAATATACTACGATTATTGACCGAAACTAGTATTTCAAAAAGTTTCATAGAATCTAATTTTGAGATAATGCTTTACATGGACTTCCATCATAACATTCCCCAGTAACATATAGAAAGGATCTGAAAAGTTTCGTATACATATAGAACAATCCTCGATTTAATTTGATTTTTTGACCGAAACTAGTATAGAATTGTATATAATATACTACGATTTTTTGACCTAAACTAACATTTCAAAAAGTTTCATAGAATCTAATTTTGACATAATTTTTTGCTTGGACTTCCATCATAACCTTCCCTCCTACCATATAGAAAGGATCTGAAAAGTTTCGTAGCATTTCGAACAATCCTCGATTTAATTTGATTTTTGACCGAAGCTAGTATAAAATTGTGTATAATATACTACGATTTTTGACCGAAACTAGTATTTCAAAAAGTTTCATAGAATCTAATTTTGAGATAATTTTTTGAATGGACTTCTATCATAACATTACCTAGTAAGATATAGAAAGAAACCGAAAAGTTTCGTAGCATTTTGAACAATCCTCGATTTAATTTGATTTTTTGACCGAAACTAGTATAAAATTGCGTATAATATACTTCTATTTTTTGACCGAAACTAGTGTTTCAAAAAGTTTCATAGAATCTAATTTTGATATATCTTTTTTGCATGGACATCCATCATAACTTTCCCTCGTAACATATAGAAAGGATCTGAAAAGTTTTAGGGCATTTCGAACAAACCTCGATTTAATTTGAATATTTGAACGAAACTAGTATAAAATTGTGTATAATATACTACAATTTTTGACCGAAACTAGTATTTCAAAAAGTTTGAAAGAATCTAATTTTGAGATAATTTTTTTTGCATGGACTTCCATCATAACGTTCCCTCGTAAAATATAGAAAGGATATGAAAAGTTTCGTAGCATTTAGAACAATCCTCGATTTAATTTGATTTTTTGACCGAAACTAGTATAAAATTGTGTATAATATACTACAACTATTAATCGAAACTAGTATTTCAAAAAGTTTCATAGAATCTAATTTTGAGATAATGTTTTACATGGACTTCCATCATAACATTCCCTAGTAACATTTAGAAAGGATCTGAAAAGTTTCGTAGCATTTCGAACAATCCTCAATTTAATTTGATTTTTTGACCGAAACTAGTATATAATTGTGTATAATATACTACGATTTTTTGACCTAAACTATCATTTCAAAAAGTTTCGTAGAATCTAATTTTGAGATAATTTTTTGCTTGGACTTCCATCATAACCTTTCCTCCTACCATAAAGAAAGGATCTGAAAAAGTTTGTAGCATTTCGAACAATCCTCGATTTAATTTCATTTTTTGACCGAAACCAGTATAAAATTGTGTATAATATACTACGATTATTGACCGAAACTAGTATTTCAAAAAGTTTCATAGAATCTAATTTTGAGATAATGCTTTACATGGACTTCCATCATAACATTCCCCAGTAACATATAGAAAGGATCTGAAAAGTTTCGTATACATATAGAACAATCCTCGATTTAATTTGATTTTTTGACCGAAACTAGTATAGAATTGTATATAATATACTACGATTTTTTGACCTAAACTAACATTTCAAAAAGTTTCATAGAATCTAATTTTGACATAATTTTTTGCTTGGACTTCCATCATAACCTTCCCTCCTACCATATAGAAAGGATCTGAAAAGTTTCGTAGCATTTCGAACAATCCTCGATTTAATTTGATTTTTGACCGAAGCTAGTATAAAATTGTGTATAATATACTACGATTTTTGACCGAAACTAGTATTTCAAAAAGTTTCATAGAATCTAATTTTGAGATAATTTTTTGAATGGACTTCTATCATAACATTACCTAGTAAGATATAGAAAGAAACCGAAAAGTTTCGTAGCATTTTGAACAATCCTCGATTTAATTTGATTTTTTGACCGAAACTAGTATAAAATTGCGTATAATATACTTCTATTTTTTGACCGAAACTAGTGTTTCAAAAAGTTTCATAGAATCTAATTTTGATATATCTTTTTTGCATGGACATCCATCATAACTTTCCTTCGTACCATATAGAAAGGATCTGAAAAGTTTTAGGGCATTTCGAACAAACCTCGATTTAATTTGAATATTTGAACGAAACTAGTATAAAATTGTGTATAATATACTACAATTTTTGATCGAAACTAGTATTTCAAAAAGTTTGAAAGAATCTAATTTTGAGATAATTTTTTTTGCATGGACTTCCATCATAACGTTCCCTCGTAAAATATAGAAAGGATATGAAAAGTTTCGTAGCATTTAGAACAATCCTCGATTTAATTTGATTTTTTGACCGAAACTAGTATAAAATTGTGTATAATATACTACAACTATTAATCGAAACTAGTATTTAAAAAAGTTTCATAGAATCTAATTTTGAGATAATGTTTTACATGGACTTCCATCATAACATTCCCTAGTAACATTTAGAAAGGATCTGAAAAGTTTCGTAGCATTTCGAACAATCCTCAATTTAATTTGATTTTTTGACCGAAACTAGTATATAATTGTGTATAATATATTGACCTAAACTATCATTTCAAAAAGTTTCGTAGAATCTAATTTTGAGATAATTTTTTGCTTGGACTTCCATCATAACCTTTCCTCCTACCATAAAGAAAGGATCTGAAAAAGTTTGTAGCATTTCGAACAATCCTCGATTTAATTTCATTTTTTGACCGAAACCAGTATAAAATTGTGTATAATATACTACGATTATTGACCGAAACTAGTATTTCAAAAAGTTTCATAGAATCTAATTTTGAGATAATGCTTTACATGGACTTCCATCATAACATTCCCCAGTAACATATAGAAAGGATCTGAAAAGTTTCGTATACATATAGAACAATCCTCGATTTAATTTGATTTTTTGACCGAAACTAGTATAGAATTGTATATAATATACTACGATTTTTTGACCTAAACTAACATTTCAAAAAGTTTCATAGAATCTAATTTTGACATAATTTTTTGCTTGGACTTCCATCATAACCTTCCCTCCTACCATATAGAAAGGATCTGAAAAGTTTCGTAGCATTTCGAACAATCCTCGATTTAATTTGATTTTTGACCGAAGCTAGTATAAAATTGTGTATAATATACTATGATTTTTGACCGAAACTAGTATTTCAAAAAGTTTCATAGAATCTAATTTTGAGATAATTTTTTGAATGGACTTCTATCATAACATTACCTAGTAAGATATAGAAAGAAACCGAAAAGTTTCGTAGCATTTTGAACAATCCTCGATTTAATTTGATTTTTTGACCGAAACTAGTATAAAATTGCGTATAATATACTTCTATTTTTTGACCGAAACTAGTGTTTCAAAAAGTTTCATAGAATCTAATTTTGATATATCTTTTTTGCATGGACATCCATCATAACTTTCCCTCGTACCATATAGAAAGGATCTGAAAAGTTTTAGGGCATTTCGAACAAACCTCGATTTAATTTGAATATTTGAACGAAACTAGTATAAAATTGTGTATAATATACTACAATTTTTGACCGAAACTAGTATTTCAAAAAGTTTGAAAGAATCTAATTTTGAGATAATTTTTTTTGCATGGACTTCCATCATAACGTTCCCTCGTAAAATATAGAAAGGATATGAAAAGTTTCGTAGCATTTAGAACAATCCTCGATTTAATTTGATTTTTTGACCGAAACTAGTATAAAATTGTGTATAATATACTACAACTATTAATCGAAACTAGTATTTAAAAAAGTTTCATAGAATCTAATTTTGAGATAATGTTTTAC
Organism: Lathyrus aphaca; assembly: GCA_963966055.1. Lineage (NCBI taxonomy): Eukaryota > Viridiplantae > Streptophyta > Magnoliopsida > Fabales > Fabaceae > Lathyrus > Lathyrus aphaca. The sequence continues at coordinate 7,074,755 of OZ014522.1, forward strand.
ATGGACTTCCATCATAACATTCCCTAGTAACATTTAGAAAGGATCTGAAAAGTTTCGTAGCATTTCGAACAATCCTCAATTTAATTTGATTTTTTGACCGAAACTAGTATATAATTGTGTATAATATACTACGATTTTTTGACCTAAACTATCATTTCAAAAAGTTTCGTAGAATCTAATTTTGAGATAATTTTTTGCTTGGACTTCCATCATAACCTTTCCTCCTACCATAAATAAAGGATCTGAAAAAGTTTGTAGCATTTCGAACAATCCTCGATTTAATTTCATTTTTTGACCGAAACCAGTATAAAATTGTGTATAATATACTACGATTATTGACCGAAACTAGTATTTCAAAAAGTTTCATAGAATCTAATTTTGAGATAATGCTTTACATGGACTTCCATCATAACATTCCCCAGTAACATATAGAAAGGATCTGAAAAGTTTCGTATACATATAGAACAATCCTCGATTTAATTTGATTTTTTGACAACTAGTATAGAATTGTATATAATATACTACGATTTTTTGACCTAAACTAACATTTCAAAAAGTTTCATAGAATCTAATTTTGACATAATTTTTTACTTGGACTTCCATCATAACCTTCCCTCCTACCATATAGAAAGGATCTGAAAAGTTTCGTAGCATTTCGAACAATCCTCGATTTAATTTGATTTTTGACCGAAGCTAGTATAAAATTGTGTATAATATACTATGATTTTTGACCGAAACTAGTATTTCAAAAAGTTTCATAGAATCTAATTTTGAGATAATTTTTTGAATGGACTTCTATCATAACATTACCTAGTAAGATATAGAAAGAAACCGAAAAGTTTCGTAGCATTTTGAACAATCCTCGATTTAATTTTATTTTTTGACCGAAACTAGTATAAAATTGCGTATAATATACTTCTATTTTTTGACCGAAACTAGTGTTTCAAAAAGTTTCATAGAATCTAATTTTGATATATCTTTTTTGCATGGACATCCATCATAACTTTCCCTCGTAACATATAGAAAGGATCTGAAAAGTTTTAGGGCATTTCGAACAAACCTCGATTTAATTTGAATATTTGAACGAAACTAGTATAAAATTGTGTATAATATACTACAATTTTTGACCGAAACTAGTATTTCAAAAAGTTTGAAAGAATCTAATTTTGAGATAATTTTTTTTGCATGGACTTCCATCATAACGTTCCCTCGTAAAATATAGAAAGGATATGAAAAGTTTCGTAGCATTTAGAACAATCCTCGATTTAATTTGATTTTTTGACCGAAACTAGTATAAAATTGTGTATAATATACTACAACTATTAACCGAAACTAGTATTTCAAATAGTTTCATAGAATCTAATTTTGAGATAATGTTTTACATGGACTTCCATCATAACATTCCCTAGTAACATTTAGAAAGGATCTGAAAAGTTTCGTAGCATTTCGAACAATCCTCGATTTAATTTGATTTTTTGACCGAAACTAGTATATAATTGTGTATAATATATTACGATTTTTTGACCTAAACTAACATTTCAAAAAGTTTCGTAGAATCTAATTTTGAGATAATTTTTTGCTTGGACTTCCATCATAACCTTTCCTCCTACCATATAGAAAGGATCTGAAAAAGTTTGTAGCATTTCGAACAATCCTCGATTTAATTTCATTTTTTGACCGAAACTAGTATAAAATTTGTATAATATACTATGATTTTTGACCGAAACTAGTATTTCAAAACGTTTCATAGAATCTAATTTTGAGATAATTTTTTGAATGGACTTCTATCATAACATTACGTAGTAACATATATAAAGGATCCGAAAAGTTTTGCAGCATTTCGAACAATCCTCAATTTAATATGTTTTTTTGATCGAAACTAGTATAAAACTGCTTATGATATACTTCAATTTTTTGACCGAAACTAGTGTTTGAAAAAGTTTCATAGAATTTAATTTTGATATATCTTTTTTGCATGGACATCCATCATAACTTTCCCTCGTAACATATAAAAAGGAATTGAAAGCTTTTGTAGCATTTCGAACAATCCTCGATTTAATTTGAATTTTTGACCAAAACTAGTATAAAATTGTGTATAATATACTACAATTTTTGACCGAAATTAGTATTTCAAAAAGTTTGAAAGAATCTAATTTTGAGATAATTTTTTTTGCATGGACTTCCATCATAACGTTCCCTCGTAAAATATAGAAATAATATAAAAAGTTTCGTAGCATTTCGAACAATCCTCAATTTAGTTTGATTTTTTGACCGAAACTAGTATAAAATTGTGTATAATATACTACGACTATTGACCGAAACTAGTATTTCAAAAAGTTTCGTAGAATTTAATTTTGAGATAATGTTTTACATGGACCTCATCATAACATTCCCCAGTAACATATAGAAAGGATCTGATAAGTTTCGTAGCATTTCGAACAATCCTTGATTTAATTTGATTTTTTGACCGAAACTAGTATAGAATTGTGTATAATATAATACGTTTTTTTGACCTAAACTAACATTTCAAAAAGTTTCATAGAATCTAATTTTGACATAATTTTTTGCTTGGACTTCCATCATAACCTTCCCTCCTACAATATAGAAAGGATCTGAAAAGTTTCATAGCATTTCGAACAATCCTCGATTTAATTTGATTTTTTGACCGAAGCTAGTATAAAATTGTGTATAATATACTACGATTTTTGACAGAAACTAGTATTTCAAAAAGTTTCATTGAATCTAATTTTGAGATAATTTTTTGAATGAACTTCTATCATAACATTACCTAGTAACATATAGAAAGGATCCGAAAAGTTTCTTAGCATTTTGAACAATCCTCGATTTAATTTGATTTTTTGACCGAAACTAGTATAAAATTGCGTATAATATACTACTATTTTTTGACCGAAACTAGTGTTTCAAAAAGTTTCATAGAATCTAATTTTGATATATCTTTTTTGCATGGACATCCATCATAACATTCCCTCGTAACATATAGAAAGGATCTGAAAAGTTTTAGGGCATTTCGAACAAACCTCGATTTAATTTGAATTTTTGACCGAAACTAGTATAAAATTGTGTATAATATACTACAATTTTTGACCGAAACTAGTATTTCAAAAAGTTTGAAGGAATCTAATTTTGAGATAATTGTTTCTGCATGGACTTCCATCATAATGTTCTCTCGTAAAATATAGAAAGGATATGAAAAGTTTCGTAGCATTTAGAACAATCCTCGATGTAATTTGATTTTTTGACCGAAACTAGTATAAAATTGTGTATAATATACTACAATTATTAACCGAAACTAGTATTTCAAAAAGTTTCATAGAATCTAATTTTGAGATAATGTTTTACATTGACTTCCATCATAACATTCCCTAGTAACATTTAGAAAGGATCTGAAAAGTTTCGTAGCATTTCGAACAATCCTCGATTTAATTTGATTTTTTGACCGAAACTAGTATATAATTGGGTATAATATACTACGATTTTTTGACCTAAACTAACATTTCAAAAAGTTTCGTAGAATCTAATTTTGAGATAATTTTTTGCTTGGACTTCCATCATAACCTTCCCTCTTACCATATAGAATGGATCTGAAAAAGTTTCTAGCATTTCGAACAATCCTCGATTTAATTTCATTTTTTGACCGAAACTTGTATAAAATTGTGTATAATACTACGATTTTTGACCGAAACTAGTATTTCAAAAAGTTTCATAGAATCTAATTCTGAGAGAATTTTTTGAATGGACTTCTATCATAACATTACGTAGTAACATATATAAAGGATCCGAAAAGTTTCGTAGCATTTCGAATAATCCTCAATTTAATTTGATTTTTTGATCGAAACTAGTATAAAACTGCTTATAATATACTTCAATTTTTTGACCGAAACTAGTGTTTCAAAAAGTTTCATAGAATTTAGTTTTGATATATCTTTTTTGCATGGACATCCATCATAACTTTCCCTCGTAACATATAAAAAGGATTTAAAAAGTTTTTTAGCATTTCGAACAATCCTCGATTTAATTTGAATTTTTGACAAAAACTTGTATAAAATTATGTATAATATACTACAATTTTTGACCGAAACTAGTATTTCAAAAAGTTTGAAAGAATCTAATTTTGAGATAATTTTTTTTGCATGGACTTCCATCATAACGTTCCCTCGTAAAATATAGAAAGGATATGAAAAGTTTCGTAGCATTTAGAACAATCCTCGATTTAATTTGATTTTTTGACCGAAACTAGTATAAAATTGTGTATAATATACTACAACTATTAACCGAAACTAGTATTTCAAATAGTTTCATAGAATCTAATTTTGAGATAATGTTTTACATGGACTTCCATCATAACATTCCCTAGTAACATTTAGAAAGGATCTGAAAAGTTTCGTAGCATTTCGAACAATCCTCGATTTAATTTGATTTTTTGACCGAAACTAGTATATAATTGTGTATAATATATTACGATTTTTTGACCTAAACTAACATTTCAAAAAGTTTCGTAGAATCTAATTTTGAGATAATTTTTTGCTTGGACTTCCATCATAACCTTTCCTCCTACCATATAGAAAGGATCTGAAAAAGTTTGTAGCATTTCGAACAATCCTCGATTTAATTTCATTTTTTGACCGAAACTAGTATAAAATTGTGTATAATATACTATGATTTTTGACCGAAACTAGTATTTCAAAACGTTTCATAGAATCTAATTTTGAGATAATTTTTTGAATGGACTTCTATCATAACATTACGTAGTAACATATATAAAGGATCCGAAAAGTTTTGCAGCATTTCGAACAATCCTCAATTTAATATGTTTTTTTGATCGAAACTAGTATAAAACTGCTTATGATATACTTCAATTTTTTGACCGAAACTAGTGTTTGAAAAAGTTTCATAGAATTTAATTTTGATATATCTTTTTTGCATGGACATCCATCATAACTTTCCCTCGTAACATATAAAAAGGAATTGAAAGCTTTTGTAGCATTTCGAACAATCCTCGATTTAATTTGAATTTTTGACCAAAACTAGTATAAAATTGTGTATAATATACTACAATTTTTGACCGAAATTAGTATTTCAAAAAGTTTGAAAGAATCTAATTTTGAGATAATTTTTTTTGCATGGACTTCCATCATAACGTTCCCTCGTAAAATATAGAAATAATATAAAAAGTTTCGTAGCATTTCGAACAATCCTCAATTTAGTTTGATTTTTTGACCGAAACTAGTATAAAATTGTGTATAATATACTACGACTATTGACCGAAACTAGTATTTCAAAAAGTTTCGTAGAATTTAATTTTGAGATAATGTTTTACATGGACCTCATCATAACATTCCCCAGTAACATATAGAAAGGATCTGATAAGTTTCGTAGCATTTCGAACAATCCTTGATTTAATTTGATTTTTTGACCGAAACTAGTATAGAATTGTGTATAATATAATACGTTTTTTTGACCTAAACTAACATTTCAAAAAGTTTCATAGAATCTAATTTTGACATAATTTTTTGCTTGGACTTCCATCATAACCTTCCCTCCTACAATATAGAAAGGATCTGAAAAGTTTCATAGCATTTCGAACAATCCTCGATTTAATTTGATTTTTTGACCGAAGCTAGTATAAAATTGTGTATAATATACTACGATTTTTGACAGAAACTAGTATTTCAAAAAGTTTCATTGAATCTAATTTTGAGATAATTTTTTGAATGAACTTCTATCATAACATTACCTAGTAACATATAGAAAGGATCCGAAAAGTTTCTTAGCATTTTGAACAATCCTCGATTTAATTTGATTTTTTGACCGAAACTAGTATAAAATTGCGTATAATATACTACTATTTTTTGACCGAAACTAGTGTTTCAAAAAGTTTCATAGAATCTAATTTTGATATATCTTTTTTGCATGGACATCCATCATAACATTCCCTCGTAACATATAGAAAGGATCTGAAAAGTTTTAGGGCATTTCGAACAAACCTCGATTTAATTTGAATTTTTGACCGAAACTAGTATAAAATTGTGTATAATATACTACAATTTTTGACCGAAACTAGTATTTCAAAAAGTTTGAAGGAATCTAATTTTGAGATAATTGTTTCTGCATGGACTTCCATCATAATGTTCTCTCGTAAAATATAGAAAGGATATGAAAAGTTTCGTAGCATTTAGAACAATCCTCGATGTAATTTGATTTTTTGACCGAAACTAGTATAAAATTGTGTATAATATACTACAATTATTAACCGAAACTAGTATTTCAAAAAGTTTCATAGAATCTAATTTTGAGATAATGTTTTACATTGACTTCCATCATAACATTCCCTAGTAACATTTAGAAAGGATCTGAAAAGTTTCGTAGCATTTCGAACAATCCTCGATTTAATTTGATTTTTTGACCGAAACTAGTATATAATTGGGTATAATATACTACGATTTTTTGACCTAAACTAACATTTCAAAAAGTTTCGTAGAATCTAATTTTGAGATAATTTTTTGCTTGGACTTCCATCATAACCTTCCCTCTTACCATATAGAATGGATCTGAAAAAGTTTCTAGCATTTCGAACAATCCTCGATTTAATTTCATTTTTTGACCGAAACTTGTATAAAATTGTGTATAATACTACGATTTTTGACCGAAACTAGTATTTCAAAAAGTTTCATAGAATCTAATTCTGAGAGAATTTTTTGAATGGACTTCTATCATAACATTACGTAGTAACATATATAAAGGATCCGAAAAGTTTCGTAGCATTTCGAATAATCCTCAATTTAATTTGATTTTTTGATCGAAACTAGTATAAAACTGCTTATAATATACTTCAATTTTTTGACCGAAACTAGTGTTTCAAAAAGTTTCATAGAATTTAGTTTTGATATATCTTTTTTGCATGGACATCCATCATAACTTTCCCTCGTAACATATAAAAAGGATTTAAAAAGTTTTTTAGCATTTCGAACAATCCTCGATTTAATTTGAATTTTTGACAAAAACTTGTATAAAATTATGTATAATATACTACAATTTTTGACCGAAACTAGTATTTCAAAAAGTTTGAAAGAATCTAATTTTGAGATAATTTTTTTTGCATGGACTTCCATCATAACGTTCCCTCGTAAAATATAGAAAGGATATGAAAAGTTTCGTAGCATTTAGAACAATCCTCGATTTAATTTGATTTTTTGACCGAAACTAGTATAAAATTGTGTATAATATACTACAACTATTAACCGAAACTAGTATTTCAAATAGTTTCATAGAATCTAATTTTGAGATAATGTTTTACATGGACTTCCATCATAACATTCCCTAGTAACATTTAGAAAGGATCTGAAAAGTTTCGTAGCATTTCGAACAATCCTCGATTTAATTTGATTTTTTGACCGAAACTAGTATATAATTGTGTATAATATATTACGATTTTTTGACCTAAACTAACATTTCAAAAAGTTTCGTAGAATCTAATTTTGAGATAATTTTTTGCTTGGACTTCCATCATAACCTTTCCTCCTACCATATAGAAAGGATCTGAAAAAGTTTGTAGCATTTCGAACAATCCTCGATTTAATTTCATTTTTTGACCGAAACTAGTATAAAATTGTGTATAATATACTATGATTTTTGACCGAAACTAGTATTTCAAAACGTTTCATAGAATCTAATTTTGAGATAATTTTTTGAATGGACTTCTATCATAACATTATGTAGTAACATATATAAAGGATCCGAAAAGTTTTGCAGCATTTCGAACAATCCTCAATTTAATATGTTTTTTTGATCGAAACTAGTATAAAACTGCTTATGATATACTTCAATTTTTTGACCGAAACTAGTGTTTGAAAAAGTTTCATAGAATTTAATTTTGATATATCTTTTTTGCATGGACATCCATCATAACTTTCCCTCGTAACATATAAAAAGGAATTGAAAGCTTTTGTAGCATTTCGAACAATCCTCGATTTAATTTGAATTTTTGACCAAAACTAGTATAAAATTGTGTATAATATACTACAATTTTTGACCGAAATTAGTATTTCAAAAAGTTTGAAAGAATCTAATTTTGAGATAATTTTTTTTGCATGGACTTCCATCATAACGTTCCCTCGTAAAATATAGAAATAATATAAAAAGTTTCGTAGCATTTCGAACAATCCTCAATTTAGTTTGATTTTTTGACCGAAACTAGTATAAAATTGTGTATAATATACTACGACTATTGACCGAAACTAGTATTTCAAAAAGTTTCGTAGAATTTAATTTTGAGATAATGTTTTACATGGACCTCATCATAACATTCCCCAGTAACATATAGAAAGGATCTGATAAGTTTCGTAGCATTTCGAACAATCCTTGATTTAATTTGATTTTTTGACCGAAACTAGTATAGAATTGTGTATAATATAATACGTTTTTTTGACCTAAACTAACATTTCAAAAAGTTTCATAGAATCTAATTTTGACATAATTTTTTGCTTGGACTTCCATCATAACCTTCCCTCCTACAATATAGAAAGGATCTGAAAAGTTTCATAGCATTTCGAACAATCCTCGATTTAATTTGATTTTTTGACCGAAGCTAGTATAAAATTGTGTATAATATACTACGATTTTTGACAGAAACTAGTATTTCAAAAAGTTTCATTGAATCTAATTTTGAGATAATTTTTTGAATGGACTTCTATCATAACATTACCTAGTAACATATAGAAAGGATCCGAAAAGTTTCTTAGCATTTTGAACAATCCTCGATTTAATTTGATTTTTTGACCGAAGCTAGTATAAAATTGTGTATAATATACTACGATTTTTGACAGAAACTAGTATTTCAAAAAGTTTCATTGAATCTAATTTTGAGATAATTTTTTGAATGGACTTCTATCATAACATTACCTAGTAACATATAGAAAGGATCCGAAAAGTTTCTTAGCATTTTGAACAATCCTCGATTTAATTTGATTTTTTGACCGAAACTAGTATAAAATTGCGTATAATATACTACTATTTTTTGACCGAAACTAGTGTTTCAAAAAGTTTCATAGAATCTAATTTTGATATATCTTTTTTGCATGGACATCCATCATAACTTTCCCTCGTAACATATAGAAAGGATCTGAAAAGTTTTAGGGCATTTCGAACAAACCTCGATTTAATTTGAATTTTTGACCGAAACTAGTATAAAATTGTGTATAATATACTACAATTTTTGACCGAAACTAGTATTTCAAAAAGTTTGAAGGAATCTAATTTTGAGATAATTGTTTCTGCATTGACTTCCATCATAACGTTCTCTCGTAAAATATAGAAAGGATATGAAAAGTTTCGTAGCATTTAGAACAATCCTCGATGTAATTTGATTTTTTGACCGAAACTAGTATAAAATTGTGTATAATATACTACAATTATTAACCGAAACTAGTATTTCAAAAAGTTTCATAGAATCTAATTTTGAGATAATGTTTTACATTGACTTCCATCATAACATTCCCTAGTAACATTTAGAAAGGATCTGAAAAGTTTCGTAGCATTTCGAACAATCCTCGATTTAATTTGATTTTTTGACCGAAACTAGTATATAATTGGGTATAATATACTACGATTTTTTGACCTAAACTAACATTTCAAAAAGTTTCGTAGAATCTAATTTTGAGATAATTTTTTGCTTGGACTTCCATCTTAACCTTCCCTCTTACCATATAGAAAGGATCTGAAAAAGTTGTTGGATTTATTAATTCAGCGTCACCCTTAGGGATTCGATGGGCTTAACATCCCAACCCATGGCGCTTAATAGGCGCAGCCCCTTGAAAGACTCTATACTATAAGGAAATAAAGTTGCGCCTTCACTAACAGCAATTGCTTTTAGTGCAGTGGTAAGCGCTTGATCCTACAAGTGGTATCAAGAGCCAGGTCATGGGTTCGAATCCCCTCGGCTGACACTGGGGGGGAGATTGTTGGATTTATTAATTCAGCGTCACCCTTAGGGATTCGATGGGCTTAACATTCCAACCCATGGCGCTTAATAGGCGCAGCCCCTTGAAAGACTCTATACTATAAGGAAATAAAGTTGCGCCTTCACTAACAGCAATTGCTTTTAGTGCAGTGGTAAGCGCTTGATCCTACAAAAGTTTGTAGCATTTCGAACAATCCTCGATTTAATTTGATTTTTTGACCGAAACTTGTATAAAATTGTGTATAATACTACGATTTTTGACCGAAACTAGTATTTCAAAAAGTTTCATAGAATCTAATTTTGATATATCTTTTTTGCATGGACATCCATCATAACTTTCCCTCGTAACATATAGAAAGGATCTGAAAAGTTTTAGGGCATTTCGAACAAACCTCGATTTAATTTGAATTTTTGACCGAAACTAGTATAAAATTGTGTATAATATACTACAATTTTTGACCGAAACTAGTATTTCAAAAAGTTTGAAAGAATCTAATTTTGAGATAATTGTTTTTGCATTGACTTCCATCATAACGTTCTCTCGTAAAATATAGAAAGGATATGAAAAGTTTCGTAGCATTTAGAACAATCCTCGATGTAATTTGATTTTTTGACCGAAACTAGTATAAAATTGTGTATAATATACTACAATTATTAACCGAAACTAGTATTTCAAAAAGTTTCATAGAATCTAATTTTGAGATAATGTTTTACATTGACTTCCATCATAACATTCCCTAGTAACATTTAGAAAGGATCTGAAAAGTTTCGTAGCATTTCGAACAATCCTCGATTTAATTTGATTTTTTGACCGAAACTAGTATATAATTGGGTATAATATACTACGATTTTTTGACCTAAACTAACATTTCAAAAAGTTTCGTAGAATCTAATTTTGAGATAATTTTTTGCTAGGACTTCCATCATAACCTTCCCTCTTACCATATAGAAAGGATCTGAAAAAGTTTCTAGCATTTCGAACAATCCTCGATTTAATTTCATTTTTTGACCGAAACTTGTATAAAATTGTGTATAATACTACGATTTTTGACCGAAACTAGTATTTCAAAAAGTTTCATAGAATCTAATTCTGAGAGAATTTTTTGAATGGACTTCTATCATAACATTACGTAGTAACATATATAAAGGATCCGAAAAGTTTCGTAGCATTTCGAATAATCCTCAATTTAATTTGATTTTTTGATCGAAACTAGTATAAAACTGCTTATAATATACTTCAATTTTTTGACCGAAACTAGTGTTTCAAAAAGTTTCATAGAATTTAGTTTTGATATATCTTTTTTGCATGGACATCCATCATAACTTTCCCTCGTAACATATAAAAAGGATTTAAAAAGTTTTTTAGCATTTCGAACAATCCTCGAGTTAATTTGAATTTTTGACCAAAACTTGTATAAAATTCTGTATAATATACTACAATTTTTGACCGAAACTAGTATTTCAAAAAGTTTGAAAGAATCTAATTTTGAGATAATTTTTTTTTGCATGGACTTCCATCACAACGTTCCCTGGTAAAATATAGAAAGAATATTAATAGTTTCGTAGCATTTCGAACAATCCTCGATTTAGTTTGATTTTTTGACCGAAACTAGTATAAAATTGTGTATAACATACTTCGATTATTGACCGAAACTAGTATTTCAAAAACTTTCATAGAATCTAATTTTGAGATAATGTTTTACATGGACTTCCATCATAACATTCCCCAGTAACATATAGAAAGGATCTAAAACGTTTTGTAGCATTTCGAACAATCCTCGATTTAATTTGATTTTTTGACAAAAACTAGTATATAATTGTGTATAATATACTATGATTTTTTGACCTAAACTAACATTTCAAAACGTTTCATAGAATCTAATTTTAAGATAATTTTTTGCTTGTACTTCCATCATAACCTTTCTTCCTACCATATAGAAAGGATCTGAAAAAGTTTGTAGCATTTCGAACAATCCTCGATTTAATTTCATTTTTTGACCGAAACTAGTATAAAATTGTGTATAATATACAACAACTATTAACCGAAACTAGTATTTCAAAAACTTTCATAGAATCTAATTTTGAGATAATGTTTTACATGGACTTCCATCATAACATTCCCGAGTAACATATAGAAAGGATCTGAAACGTTTCGTAGCATTTCGAACAATCCTCGATTTAATTTGATTTTTTGACAAAAACTAGTATATAATTGTGTATAATATACTATGATTTTTTGACCTAAACTAACATTTCAAAAAGTTTCATAGAATCTAATTTTAAGATAATTTTTTGCTTGAACTTCCATCATAACCTTCCCTCCTATCATATAGAAAGGATCTGAAAATGTTTGTAGCATTTCGAACAATCCTCGATTTAATTTCATTTTTTGACCGAAACTAGTATAAAATTGTGTATAATATACTACGATTTTTGACCGAAACTAGTTTTTCAAAAAGTTTCATAGAATCTAATTTTGAGATAATTTTTTGAATGGACTTATATCATAACATTACGTAGTAACATATTTAATGGATCCGAAAAGTTTCGTAGTATTTCGAACAATCCTCGATTTAATTTGATTTTTTGACCGAAACAAGTATAATACTGCTTATAATATACTTCAATATTTTGACCGAAACTAGTGTTTCAAAAAGTTTCATAGAATTTAAATTTTGATATATCTTTTTTGCATGGACATCCATCATAACTTTCCCTCGTAACATATAAAAACGATTTGAAATGTTTTGTAGCATTACGAACAATCCTCGATTTAATTTGAAATTTTGACCAAAACTAGTATAAAATTGTGTATAATATACTACAATTTTTGACCGAAACTAGTATTTCAAAAAGTTTGAAAGAATCTAATTTTGAGATAATTTGTTTTGCATGGACCTCCATCATAACGTTCCCTCGTAAAATATAGAAAGAATATGAAAAGTTTCGTAGCATTTCGAACAATCCTCGATTTAATTTGATTTTATGACCGAAACTAGTATAAAATTGTGTATAAAATACTACGATTATTGACCGAAACTAGTATTTCAAAAAGTTTTATAGATTCTAATTTTGAGATAATGTTTTACATGGAATTCCATCATAACATTCCCCAGTAACATATAGAAAAGATCTGAAAAATTTCGTAGCATTTCAAACAATCCTTGATTTAATTTGATTTTTTGAACAAAACTAGTATATAATTGTGTATAATATACTATGATTTTTTGATCGAAACTAGTATTTCAAAAAGTTTCATAGAATCTAATTTTGAGATAATTTTTTGCTTGGATTTCCATCATATCCTTCCCTCCCACCATATAGAAAGGATATTAAAATGTTTGTAGCATTTCAAACAATCCTCGATTTAATTTGATTTTTGACCGAAACTAGTATAAAATTGTGTTTAATATACTACGATTTTTGACAGAAACTAGTATTTCAAAAAGTTTCATAGAATCTAATTTTGAGATAATTTTTTGAATGGACTTCTATCATAACATTACGTAGTAACATATATAAAGGATACGAAAAGTTTCGTAGTATTTCGAACAATCCTCAATTTAATTTGATTTTTTGATCGAAATTAGTATAAAACTGCTTATAATATACTTCAATATTTTGACCGAAACTAGTATTTCAACAAGTTTCATAGAATTTAATTTTGATATATCTTTTTTGCATGGACATCCATCATAACTTTCCCTCGTAACATATAAAAAGGATTTGAAATGTTTTGTAGCATTTCGAACAATCCTCGATTTAATTTGAATTTTTGACCGAAACTAGTATAAAATTGTGTATAATATACTACAATTTTTGACCGAAACTAGTATTTCAAAAAGTTTGAAAGAATCTAATTTTGAGATAATTTCTTTTGCATGGACTTCCATCATAACGTTCCCTCGTAAAATATAGAAAGAATATGAAAAGTTTCGTAGCATTTCGAACAATCCTCGATTTAATTTGATTTTATGACCGAAACTAGTATAAAATTATGTATAATATACTACGATTATTGACCGAAACTAGTATTTCAAAAAGTTTTATATAATCTAATTTTGAGATAATGTTTTACATGGAATTCCATCATAACATTCCCCAGTAACATATAGAAAAGATCTGAAAAGTTTCGTAGCATTTCAAACAATCCTCGATTTAATTTGATTTTTTGACCGAAACTAGCATATAATTGTGTATAATATACTATGATTTTTTGACCGAAACTAGTATTTCAAAAAGTTTCATAGAATCTAATTTTGAGATAATTTATTGCTTGGATTTCCATCATATCCTTCCCTCCCACCATATAGAAAGGATATGAAAATGTTTGTAGCATATCAAACAATCCTCGATTTAATTTGATTTTTTGACCGAAGCTAGTATAAAATTGTGTATAATATACTACGATTTTTGACCGAAACTAGTATTTCAAAAAGTTTCATAGAATCTAATTTTGAGATAATTTTTTGAATGGACTTCTATCATAACATTACGTAGTAACATATATAAAGGATCCGAAAAGTTTCGTAGTATTTCGAACAATCCTCAATTTAATTTGATTTTTTGATCGAAATTAGTATAAAACTGCTTATAATATACTTCAATATTTTGACCGAAACTAGTATTTCAAAAAGTTTCATAGAATTTAATTTTGATATATCTTTTTTGCATGGACATCCATCATAACTTTCCCTCGTAACATATAAAAAGGATTTGAAATGTTTTGTAGCATTTCGAACAATCCTCGATTTAATTTGAATTTTTGACCAAAACTAGTATAAAATTGTGTATAAAATACTACAATTTTTGACCGAAACTAGTATTTCAAAAAGTTTGAAAGAATCTAATTTTGAGATAATTTCTTTTGCATGGACTTCCATCATAACGTTCCCTCGTAAAATATAGAAAGAATATGAAAAGTTTCGTAGCATTTCGAACAATCCTCGATTTAATTTGATTTTATGACCGAAACTAGTATAAAATTGTGTATAATATACTACGATTATTGACCGAAACTAGTATTTCAAAAAGTTTTATAGAATCTAATTTTGAGATAATGTTTTACATGGAATTCCATCATAACATTCCCCAGTAACATATAGAAAAGATCTGAAAAGTTTCGTAGCATTTCGAACAATCCTCGATTTAATTTGATTTTTGGACCGAAACTAGTATATAATTGTGTATAATATACTACGATTTTTTGACCGAAACTAGTATTTCAAAAAGTTTCATCGAATCTAATTTTGAGATAATTTTTTGCTTGGATTTCCATCATATCCTTCCCTCCCACCATATAGAAAGGATATTAAAATGTTTGTAGCATTTCAAACAATCCTCGATTTAATTTGATTTTTGACCGAAACTAGTATAAAATTGTGTTTAATATACTACGATTTTTGACAGAAACTAGTATTTCAAAAAGTTTCATAGAATCTAATTTTGAGATAATTTTTTGAATGGACTTCTATCATAACATTACGTAGTAACATATATAAAGGATACGAAAAGTTTCGTAGTATTTCGAACAATCCTCAATTTAATTTGATTTTTTGATCGAAATTAGTATAAAACTGCTTATAATATACTTCAATATTTTGACCGAAACTAGTATTTCAACAAGTTTCATAGAATTTAATTTTGATATATCTTTTTTGCATGGACATCCATCATAACTTTCCCTCGTAACATATAAAAAGGATTTGAAATGTTTTGTAGCATTTCGAACAATCCTCGATTTAATTTGAATTTTTGACCGAAACTAGTATAAAATTGTGTATAATATACTACAATTTTTGACCGAAACTAGTATTTCAAAAAGTTTGAAAGAATCTAATTTTGAGATAATTTCTTTTGCATGGACTTCCATCATAACGTTCCCTCGTAAAATATAGAAAGAATATGAAAAGTTTCGTAGCATTTCGAACAATCCTCGATTTAATTTGATTTTATGACCGAAACTAGTATAAAATTATGTATAATATACTACGATTATTGACCGAAACTAGTATTTCAAAAAGTTTTATATAATCTAATTTTGAGATAATGTTTTACATGGAATTCCATCATAACATTCCCCAGTAACATATAGAAAAGATCTGAAAAGTTTCGTAGCATTTCAAACAATCCTCGATTTAATTTGATTTTTTGACCGAAACTAGCATATAATTGTGTATAATATACTATGATTTTTTGACCGAAACTAGTATTTCAAAAAGTTTCATAGAATCTAATTTTGAGATAATTTATTGCTTGGATTTCCATCATATCCTTCCCTCCCACCATATAGAAAGGATATGAAAATGTTTGTAGCATATCAAACAATCCTCGATTTAATTTGATTTTTTGACCGAAGCTAGTATAAAATTGTGTATAATATACTACGATTTTTGACCGAAACTAGTATTTCAAAAAGTTTCATAGAATCTAATTTTGAGATAATTTTTTGAATGGACTTCTATCATAACATTACGTAGTAACATATATAAAGGATCCGAAAAGTTTCGTAGTATTTCGAACAATCCTCAATTTAATTTGATTTTTTGATCGAAATTAGTATAAAACTGCTTATAATATACTTCAATATTTTGACCGAAACTAGTATTTCAAAAAGTTTCATAGAATTTAATTTTGATATATCTTTTTTGCATGGACATCCATCATAACTTTCCCTCGTAACATATAAAAAGGATTTGAAATGTTTTGTAGCATTTCGAACAATCCTCGATTTAATTTGAATTTTTGACCAAAACTAGTATAAAATTGTGTATAAAATACTACAATTTTTGACCGAAACTAGTATTTCAAAAAGTTTGAAAGAATCTAATTTTGAGATAATTTCTTTTGCATGGACTTCCATCATAACGTTCCCTCGTAAAATATAGAAAGAATATGAAAAGTTTCGTAGCATTTCGAACAATCCTCGATTTAATTTGATTTTATGACCGAAACTAGTATAAAATTGTGTATAATATACTACGATTATTGACCGAAACTAGTATTTCAAAAAGTTTTATAGAATCTAATTTTGAGATAATGTTTTACATGGAATTCCATCATAACATTCCCCAGTAACATATAGAAAAGATCTGAAAAGTTTCGTAGCATTTCGAACAATCCTCGATTTAATTTGATTTTTGGACCGAAACTAGTATATAATTGTGTATAATATACTACGATTTTTTGACCGAAACTAGTATTTCAAAAAGTTTCATCGAATCTAATTTTGAGATAATTTTTTGCTTGGATTTCCATCATAACCTTCCCTCCTACCATATAGAAAGGATCTGAAAATGTTTGTAGCATTTCAAACAATCGTCGATTTAATTTGATTTTTTGACCGAAACTAGTATAAAATTGTGTATAATATACTACGATTTTTGACCGAAACTAGTATTTCAAAAAGTTTCATAGAATCTAATTTTTAGATAATTTTTTGAATAGACTTCTATCATAACATTACGTAGTAAGTTATATAAAGGATCCGAAAAGTTTCGTAGCATTTCGAACAATCCTCAATTTAATTTGATTTTTTGATCGAAACTAGTATAAAACTGCTTATAATATCCTTCAATTTTTTAACCGAAACTAGTGTTTCAAAAAGTTTCAAAGAATTTAATTTTGATATATCTTTTTTGCATGGACATCCATTATAACTTTCCCTCGTTACATATAAAAAGGATTTGAAATGTTTGTAGCATTTCGAACAATCCTCGATTTAATTTGAATTTTTGTCGAAACTAGTATAAAATTGTGTATAATATACTACAATTTTTGACCGAAACTAGTATTTCAAAAAGTTTGAAAGAATCTAATTTTGAGATAATTTTTTTTGCATGGACTTCCATCATAACGTTCCCTCGTAAAATATAGAAAGAATATGAAAAGTTTCGTAGCATTTCGAACAATCCTCGATTTAATTTGATTTTTTGGCCGAAACTAGTATAAAATTGTGTATAATATACTACGATTATTGACCGAAACTAGTATTTCAAAACGTTTCATAGAATCTAATTTAGAGATAATGTTTTACATGGACTTCTATCATTAATTTCCCTAGTAATATATAGAACGGATATGAAAAGTTTCGTAACATTTCGAACAATCCTCGATTTAATTTGATTTTTGGACCGAAACTAGTATATAATTGTGTATAATATACTACAATTTTTTGACCGAAAGTAACATTTCAAAAAGTTTCATAGAATCTAATTTTGAGATAATTTTTTGCTTGGA
Organism: Lathyrus aphaca; assembly: GCA_963966055.1. Lineage (NCBI taxonomy): Eukaryota > Viridiplantae > Streptophyta > Magnoliopsida > Fabales > Fabaceae > Lathyrus > Lathyrus aphaca. The sequence continues at coordinate 7,092,969 of OZ014522.1, forward strand.
CTTCCATCATAACCTTCCCTCCTATCATATAGAAAGGATCTAAAAAGTTTCGTAGCATTTCAAACAATCCTTGATTTAATTTAATTTTTTGACCGAAACTAGTATAAAATATTGTATAATATACTACGATTTTTGACCGAAACTAGTATTTCAAAAAGTTTCATAGAATCTAATTTTGAGATAATTTTTTGCTTGGATTTCCATCATAACCTTCCCTCCTACCATATATAAAGGATCTGAAAATGTTTGTAGCATTTCAAACAATCCTCGATTTAATTTGATTTTTTGACCGAAACTAGTATAAAATTGTGTATAATATACTACGATTTTTGACCGAAACTAGTATTTCAAAAAGTTTCATAGAATCTAATTTTGAGATAATTTTTTGAATGGACTTCTATCATAACATTATGTAGTAACATATATAAAGGATCCGAAAAGTTTCGTAGTATTTCGAACAATCCTCAATTTAATTTGATTTTTTGATCGAAATTAGTATAAAACTGCTTATAATATACTTCAATATTTTGACCGAAACTAGTATTTCAAAAAGTTTCATAGAATTTAATTTTGATATATCTTTTTTGCATGGACATCCATCATAACTTTCCCTCGTAACATATAAAAAGGATTTGAAATGTTTTGTAGCATTTCGAACAATCCTCGATTTAATTTGAATTTTTGACCAAAACTAGTATAAAATTGTGTATAAAATACTACAATTTTTGACCGAAACTAGTATTTCAAAAAGTTTGAAAGAATCTAATTTTGAGATAATTTCTTTTTCATGGACTTCCATCATAACGTTCCCTCGTAAAATATAGAAAGAATATGAAAAGTTTCGTAGCATTTCGAACAATCCTCGATTTAATTTGATTTTATGACCGAAACTAGTATAAAATTGTGTATAATATACTACGATTATTGACCGAAACTAGTATTTCAAAAAGTTTTATAGAATCTAATTTTGAGATAATGTTTTACATGGAATTCCATCATAACATTCCCCAGTAACATATAGAAAAGATCTGAAAAGTTTCGTAGCATTTCGAACAATCCTCGATTTAATTTGATTTTTGGACCGAAACTAGTATATAATTGTGTATAATATACTACGATTTTTTGACCGAAACTAGTATTTCAAAAAGTTTCATCGAATCTAATTTTGAGATAATTTTTTGCTTGGATTTCCATCATAACCTTCCCTCCTACCATATAGAAAGGATCTGAAAATGTTTGTAGCATTTCAAACAATCCTCGATTTAATTTGATTTTTTGACCGAAACTAGTATAAAATTGTGTATAATATACTACGATTTTTGACCGAAACTAGTATTTCAAAAAGTTTCATAGAATCTAATTTTTAGATAATTTTTTGAATAGACTTCTATCATAACATTACGTAGTAAGTTATATAAAGGATCCGAAAAGTTTCGTAGCATTTCGAACAATCCTCAATTTAATTTGATTTTTTGATCGAAACTAGTATAAAACTGCTTATAATATCCTTCAATTTTTTAACCGAAACTAGTGTTTCAAAAATTTTCAAAGAATTTAATTTTGATATATCTTTTTTGCATGGACATCCATTATAACTTTCCCTCGTTACATATAAAAAGGATTTGAAATGTTTGTAGCATTTCGAACAATCCTCGATTTAATTTGAATTTTTGTCGAAACTAGTATAAAATTGTGTATAATATACTACAATTTTTGACCGAAACTAGTATTTCAAAAAGTTTGAAAGAATCTAATTTTGAGATAATTTTTTTTGCATGGACTTCCATCATAACGTTCCCTCGTAAAATATAGAAAGAATATGAAAAGTTTCGTAGCATTTCGAACAATCCTCGATTTAATTTGATTTTTTGGCCGAAACTAGTATAAAATTGTGTATAATATACTACGATTATTGACCGAAACTAGTATTTCAAAACGTTTCATAGAATCTAATTTAGAGATAATGTTTTACATGGACTTCTATCATTAATTTCCCTAGTAATATATAGAACGGATATGAAAAGTTTCGTAACATTTCGAACAATCCTCGATTTAATTTGATTTTTGGACCGAAACTAGTATATAATTGTGTATAATATACTACATTTTTTTGACCTAAAGTAACATTTCAAAAAGTTTCATAGAATCTAATTTTGAGATAATTTTTTGCTTGGACTTCCATCATAACCTTCCCTCCTATCATATAGAAAGGATCTAAAAAGTTTCGTAGCATTTCAAACAATCCTTGATTTAATTTAATTTTTTGACCGAAACTAGTATAAAATTGTGTATAATATACTACGATTTTTGACCGAAACTAGTATTTCAAAAAGTTTCATAGAATCTAATTTTTAGATAATTTTTTGCTTGGATTTCCATCATAACCTTCCCTCCTACCATATATAAAGGATCTGAAAATGTTTGTAGCATTTCAAACAATCCTCGATTTAATTTGATTTTTTGACCGAAACTAGTATAAAATTGTGTATAATATACTACGATTTTTGACCGAAACTAGTATTTCAAAAAGTTTCATAGAATCTAATTTTGAGATAATTTTTTGAATGGACTTCTATCATAACATTATGTAGTAACATATATAAAGGATCCGAAAAGTTTCGTAGTATTTCGAACAATCCTCAATTTAATTTGATTTTTTGATCGAAATTAGTATAAAACTGCTTATAATATACTTCAATATTTTGACCGAAACTAGTATTTCAAAAAGTTTCATAGAATTTAATTTTGATATATCTTTTTTGCATGGACATCCATCATAACTTTCCCTCGTAACATATAAAAAGGATTTGAAATGTTTTGTAGCATTTCGAACAATCCTCGATTTAATTTGAATTTTTGACCAAAACTAGTATAAAATTGTGTATAAAATACTACAATTTTTGACCGAAACTAGTATTTCAAAAAGTTTGAAAGAATCTAATTTTGAGATAATTTCTTTTTCATGGACTTCCATCATAACGTTCCCTCGTAAAATATAGAAAGAATATGAAAAGTTTCGTAGCATTTCGAACAATCCTCGATTTAATTTGATTTTATGACCGAAACTAGTATAAAATTGTGTATAATATACTACGATTATTGACCGAAACTAGTATTTCAAAAAGTTTTATAGAATCTAATTTTGAGATAATGTTTTACATGGAATTCCATCATAACATTCCCCAGTAACATATAGAAAAGATCTGAAAAGTTTCGTAGCATTTCGAACAATCCTCGATTTAATTTGATTTTTGGACCGAAACTAGTATATAATTGTGTATAATATACTACGATTTTTTGACCGAAACTAGTATTTCAAAAAGTTTCATCGAATCTAATTTTGAGATAATTTTTTGCTTGGATTTCCATCATAACCTTCCCTCCTACCATATAGAAAGGATCTGAAAATGTTTGTAGCATTTCAAACAATCCTCGATTTAATTTGATTTTTTGACCGAAACTAGTATAAAATTGTGTATAATATACTACGATTTTTGACCGAAACTAGTATTTCAAAAAGTTTCATAGAATCTAATTTTTAGATAATTTTTTGAATAGACTTCTATCATAACATTACGTAGTAAGTTATATAAAGGATCCGAAAAGTTTCGTAGCATTTCGAACAATCCTCAATTTAATTTGATTTTTTGATCGAAACTAGTATAAAACTGCTTATAATATCCTTCAATTTTTTAACCGAAACTAGTGTTTCAAAAATTTTCAAAGAATTTAATTTTGATATATCTTTTTTGCATGGACATCCATTATAACTTTCCCTCGTTACATATAAAAAGGATTTGAAATGTTTGTAGCATTTCGAACAATCCTCGATTTAATTTGAATTTTTGTCGAAACTAGTATAAAATTGTGTATAATATACTACAATTTTTGACCGAAACTAGTATTTCAAAAAGTTTGAAAGAATCTAATTTTGAGATAATTTTTTTTGCATGGACTTCCATCATAACGTTCCCTCGTAAAATATAGAAAGAATATGAAAAGTTTCGTAGCATTTCGAACAATCCTCGATTTAATTTGATTTTTTGGCCGAAACTAGTATAAAATTGTGTATAATATACTACGATTATTGACCGAAACTAGTATTTCAAAACGTTTCATAGAATCTAATTTAGAGATAATGTTTTACATGGACTTCTATCATTAATTTCCCTAGTAATATATAGAACGGATATGAAAAGTTTCGTAACATTTCGAACAATCCTCGATTTAATTTGATTTTTGGACCGAAACTAGTATATAATTGTGTATAATATACTACATTTTTTTGACCTAAAGTAACATTTCAAAAAGTTTCATAGAATCTAATTTTGAGATAATTTTTTGCTTGGACTTCCATCATAACCTTCCCTCCTATCATATAGAAAGGATCTAAAAAGTTTCGTAGCATTTCAAACAATCCTTGATTTAATTTAATTTTTTGACCGAAACTAGTATAAAATTGTGTATAATATACTACGATTTTTGACCGAAACTAGTATTTCAAAAAGTTTCATAGAATCTAATTTTTAGATAATTTTTTGCTTGGATTTCCATCATAACCTTCCCTCCTACCATATATAAAGGATCTGAAAATGTTTGTAGCATTTCAAACAATCCTCGATTTAATTTGATTTTTTGACCGAAACTAGTATAAAATTGTGTATAATATACTACGATTTTTGACCGAAACTAGTATTTCAAAAAGTTTCATAGAATCTAATTTTGAGATAATTTTTTGAATGGACTTCTATCATAACATTATGTAGTAACATATATAAAGGATCCGAAAAGTTTCGTAGTATTTCGAACAATCCTCAATTTAATTTGATTTTTTGATCGAAATTAGTATAAAACTGCTTATAATATACTTCAATATTTTGACCGAAACTAGTATTTCAAAAAGTTTCATAGAATTTAATTTTGATATATCTTTTTTGCATGGACATCCATCATAACTTTCCCTCGTAACATATAAAAAGGATTTGAAATGTTTTGTAGCATTTCGAACAATCCTCGATTTAATTTGAATTTTTGACCAAAACTAGTATAAAATTGTGTATAATATACTACAATTTTTGACCGAAACTAGTATTTCAAAAAGTTTGAAAGAATCTAATTTTGAGATAATTTCTTTTGGATGGACTTCCATCATAACGTTCCCTCGTAAAATATAGAAAGAATATGAAAAGGTTAATAGCATTTCGAACAATCCTCGATTTAATTTGATTTTATGACCGAAACTAGTATAAAATTGTGTATAATATACTACGATTATTGACCGAAACTAGTATTTCAAAAAGTTTTATAGAATCTAATTTTGAGATAATGTTTTACATGGAATTCCATCATAACATTCCCCAGTAACATATAGAAAAGATCTGAAAAGTTTCGTAGCATTTCGAAGAATCCTCGATTTAATTTGATTTTTGGACCGAAACTAATATATAATTGTGTATAATATACTACGATTTTTTGACCGAAACTAGTATTTCAAAAAGTTTCATCGAATCTAATTTTGAGATAATTTTTTGCTTGGATTTCCATCATAACCTTCCCTCCTACCATAGAGAAAGGATCTGAAAATGTTTGTAGCATTTCAAACAATCCTCGATTTAATTTGATTTTTTGACCGAAACTAGTATAAAATTGTGTATAATATACTACGATTTTTGACCGAAACTAGTATTTCAAAAAGTTTCATAGAATCTAATTTTTAGATAATTTTTTGAATAGACTTCTATCATAACATTACGTAGTAAGTTATATAAAGGATCCGAAAAGTTTCGTAGCATTTCGAACAATCCTCAATTTAATTTGATTTTTTGATCGAAACTAGTATAAAACTGCTTATAATATCCTTCAATTTTTTAACCGAAACTAGTGTTTCAAAAAGTTTCAAAGAATTTAATTTTGATATATCTTTTTTGCATGGACATCCATTATAACTTTTCCTCGTAACATATAAAAAGGATTTGAAATGTTTTGTAGCATTTCGAACAATCCTCGATTTAATTTGAATTTTTGTCGAAACTAGTATAAAATTGTGTATAATATACTACAATTTTTGACCGAAACTAGTATTTCAAAAAGTTTGAAAGAATCTAATTTTGAGATAATTTTTTTTGCATGGACTTCCATCATAACGTTCCCTCGTAAAATATAGAAAGAATATGAAAAGTTTCGTAGCATTTCGAACAATCCTCGATTTAATTTGATTTTTTGGCCGAAACTAGTATAAAATTGTGTATAATATACTACGATTATTGACCGAAACTAGTATTTCAAAACGTTTCATAGAATCTAATTTAGAGATAATGTTTTACATGGACTTCTATCATTAATTTCCCTAGTAATATATAGAACGGATATGAAAAGTTTCGTAACATTTCGAACAATCCTCGATTTAATTTGATTTTTGGACCGAAACTAGTATATAATTGTGTATAATATACTACAATTTTTTGACCGAAAGTAACATTTCAAAAAGTTTCATAGAATCTAATTTTGAGATAATTTTTTGCTTGGACTTCCATCATAACCTTCCCTCCTATCATATAGAAAGGATCTAAAAAGTTTCGTAGCATTTCAAACAATCCTTGATTTAATTTAATTTTTTGACCGAAACTAGTATAAAATATTGTATAATATACTACGATTTTTGACCGAAACTAGTATTTCAAAAAGTTTCATAGAATCTAATTTTGAGATAATTTTTTGCTTGGATTTCCATCATAACCTTCCCTCCTACCATATATAAAGGATCTGAAAATGTTTGTAGCATTTCAAACAATCCTCGATTTAATTTGATTTTTTGACTGAAACTAGTATAAAATTGTGTATAATATACTACGATTTTTGACCGAAACTAGTATTTCAAAAAGTTTCATAGAATCTAATTTTGAGATAATTTTTTGAATGGACTTCTATCATAACATTATGTAGTAACATATATAAAGGATCCGAAAAGTTTCGTAGTATTTCGAACAATCCTCAATTTAATTTGATTTTTTGATCGAAATTAGTATAAAACTGCTTATAATATACTTCAATATTTTGACCGAAACTAGTATTTCAAAAAGTTTCATAGAATTTAATTTTGATATATCTTTTTTGCATGGACATCCATCATAACTTTCCCTCGTAACATATAAAAAGGATTTGAAAAGTTTTGTAGCATTTCGAACAATCCTCGATTTAATTTGAATTTTTGACCAAAACTAGTATAAAATTGTGTATAATATACTACAATTTTTGACCGAAACTATTATTTCAAAAAGTTTGAAAGAATCTAATTTTGAGATAATTTTTTTTGCATGAATTTCCATCATAACGTTCCCTCGTAAAATATAGAAAGAATATGAAAAGTTTCGTAGCATTTCGAACAATCCTCGATTTAATTTGTTTTTTTGACCGAAACTAGTATAAAATTGTGTATAACATACTACGATTATTGACCGAAACTAGTATTTCAAAAAGTTTCATAGAATCTAATTTTGAGATAATGTTTTACATGGACTTCCATCATAACTTTACCTAGTAACATATTAAAAGGATTTGAAAAGTTTCGTAACATTTCGAACAATCCTCAATTTAATTTGATTTTTTGACCGAAACTAGTATATAATTGTGTATAATATACTACGATTTTTGACAGAAACTAGTATTTCAAAAAGTTTCATAGAATCTAATTTTGAGATAATTTTTTGAATGAACTTCTATCATAACATTACGTAGTATCATATATAAAGGATCCAAAAAGTTTCGTAGTATTTCGAACAATCCTCAATTTAATTTGATTTTTTGATCGAAACTAGTATAAAACTACTTATAATATACTTCAATTTTTTGACGGAAACTAGTGTTTCAAAATGATTCATAGAATTTATTTTAAATATATCTTTTTTGCATGGACATCCATCATAACTTTCCCTCGTAACATATAAAAAGGATTTGAAATGTTTTGTAGCATTTCGAACAATCTTCGATATAATTTGAATTTTTGACCGAAACTAGTATAAAATTGTGTATAATATACTACAATTTTTGACCTAAACTAGTATTTCAAAGAGTTTGAAAGAATCTAATTTTGAGATAATTTTTCTTGCATGGACTTCCATCATAACGTTCCCTCGTAAAATATAGAAAGAATATGAAAAGTTTCGTAGCATTTCGAACAATCCTCGATTTAATTTGATTTTATGATCGAAACTAGTATAAAATTATGTATAATATACTACGATTATTGACCGAAACTAGTATTTCAAAAAGTTTTATAGAATCTAATTTTGAGATAATGTTTTACATGGAATTCCATCATAACATTCCCCAGTAACTTATAGAAAAGATCTGAAAAGTTTCGTAGCATTTCGAACAATCCTCGATTTAATTTGATTTTTGGACCGAAACTAGTATATAATTGTGTATAATATACTACGATTTTTTGACCGAAACTAGTATTTCAAAAAGTTTCATAGAATCTAATTTTGAGATAATTTTTTGCTTGGATTTCCATCATAACCTTCCCTCCTACCATATAGAAAGGATCTGAAAATGTTTGTAGCATTTCAAACAATCCTCGATTTAATTTGATTTTTTGACCGAAAATAGTATAAAATTGTGTATAATATACTACGATTTTTGACAGAAACTAGTATTTCAAAAAGTTTCATAGAATCTAATTTTGAGATAATTTTTTGAATGAACTTCTATCATAACATTACGTAGTATCATATATAAAGGATCCAAAAAGTTTCGTAGTATTTCGAACAATCCTCAATTTAATTTGATTTTTTGATCGAAACTAGTATAAAACTACTTATAATATACTTCAATTTTTTGACGGAAACTAGTGTTTCAAAATGATTCATAGAATTTATTTTTAATATATCTTTTTTGCATGGACATCCATCATAACTTTCCCTCGTAACATATAAAAAGGATTTGAAATGTTTTGTAGCATTTCGAACAATCCTCGATATAATTTGAATTTTTGACCGAAACTAGTATAAAATTGTGTATAATATACTACAATTTTTGACCGAAACTAGTATTTCAAAGAGTTTGAAAGAATCTAATTTTGAGATAATTTTTCTTGCATGGACTTCCATCATAACGTTCCCTCGTAAAATATAGAAAGAATATGAAAAGTTTCGTAGCATTTCGAACAATCCTCGATTTAATTTGATTTTATGATCGAAACTAGTATAAAATTATGTATAATATACTACGATTATTGACCGAAACTAGTATTTCAAAAAGTTTTATAGAATCTAATTTTGAGATAATGTTTTACATGGAATTCCATCATAACATTCCCCAGTAACATATAGAAAAGATCTGAAAAGTTTCGTAGCATTTCGAACAATCCTCGATTTAATTTGATTTTTGGACCGAAACTAGTATATAATTGTGTATAATATACTACGATTTTTTGACCGAAACTAGTATTTCAAAAAGTTTCATAGAATCTAATTTTGAGATAATTTTTTGCTTGGATTTCCATCATAACCTTCCCTCCTACCATATAGAAAGGATCTGAAAATGTTTGTAGCATTTCAAACAATCCTCGATTTAATTTGATTTTTTGACCGAAAAAAGTATAAAATTGTGTATAATATACTACGATTTTTGACAGAAACTAGTATTTCAAAAAGTTTCATAGAATCTAATTTTGAGATAATTTTTTGAATGAACTTCTATCATAACATTACGTAGTATCATATATAAAGGATCCAAAAAGTTTCGTAGTATTTCGAACAATCCTCAATTTAATTTGATTTTTTGATCGAAACTAGTATAAAACTGCTTATAATATACTTCAATTTTTTGACGGAAACTAGTGTTTCAAAATGATTCATAGAATTTATTTTTAATATATCTTTTTTGCATGGACATCCATCATAACTTTCCCTCGTAACATATAAAAAGGATTTGAAATGTTTTGTAGCATTTCGAACAATCCTCGATATAATTTGAATTTTTGACCGAAACTAGTATAAAATTGTGTATAATATACTACAATTTTTGACCGAAACTAGTATTTCAAAGAGTTTGAAAGAATCTAATTTTGAGATAATTTTTCTTGCATGGACTTCCATCATAACGTTCCCTCGTAAAATATAGAAAGAATATGAAAAGTTTCGTAGCATTTCGAACAATCCTCGATTTAATTTGATTTTATGATCGAAACTAGTATAAAATTATGTATAATATACTACGATTATTGACCGAAACTAGTATTTCAAAAAGTTTTATAGAATCTAATTTTGAGATAATGTTTTACATGGAATTCCATCATAACATTCCCCAGTAACATATAGAAAAGATCTGAAAAGTTTCATAGCATTTCGAACAATCCTCGATTTAATTTGATTTTTGGACCGAAACTAGTATATAATTGTGTATAATATACTACGATTTTTTGACCGAAACTAGTATTTCAAAAAGTTTCATAGAATCTAATTTTGAGATAATTTTTTGCTTGGATTTCCATCATAACCTTCCCTCCTACCATATAGAAAGGATCTGAAAATGTTTGTAGCATTTCAAACAATCCTCGATTTAATTTGATTTTTTGACCGAAAATAGTATAAAATTGTGTATAATATACTACGATTTTTGACAGAAACTAGTATTTCAAAAAGTTTCATAGAATCTAATTTTGAGATAATTTTTTGAATGCACTTCTATCATAACATTACGTAGTATCATATATAAAGGATCCAAAAAGTTTCGTAGTATTTCGAACAATCCTCAATTTAATTTGATTTTTTGATCGAAACTAGTATAAAACTGCTTATAATATACTTCAATATTTTGACCGAAACTAGTATTTCAAAAAGTTTCATAGAATTTAATTTTGATATATCTTTTTTGCATGGACATCCATCATAACTTTCCCTCGTAACATATAAAAAGGATTTGAAAAGTTTTGTAGCATTTCGAACAATCCTCGATTTAATTTGAATTTTTGACCAAAACTAGTATAAAATTGAGTATAATATACTACAATTTTTGACCGAAACTAGTATTTCAAAAAGTTTGAAAGAATCTAATTTTGAGATAATTTCTTTTGCATGGACTTCCATCATAACGTTCCCTCGTAAAATATAGAAAGAATATGAAAAGGTTCGTAGCATTTCGAACAATCCTCGATTTAATTTGAGTTTATGACCGAAACTAGTATAAAATTGTGTATAATATACTACGATTATTGACCGAAACTAGTATTTCAAAAAGTTTTATAGAATCTAATTTTGAGATAATGTTTTACATGGAATTCCATCATAACATTCCCCAGTAACATATAGAAAAGATCTGAAAAGTTTCGTAGCATTTCGAACAATCCTCGATTTAATTTGATTTTTGGACCGAAACTAATATATAATTGTGTATAATATACTACGATTTTTTGACCGAAACTAGTATTTCAAAAAGTTTCATCGAATCTAATTTTGAGATAATTTTTTGCTTGGATTTCCATCATAACCTTCCCTCCTACCATATAGAAAGGATCTGAAAATGTTTGTAGCATTTCAAACAATCCTCGATTTAATTTGATTTTTTGACCGAAACTAGTATAAAATTGTGTATAATATACTACGATTTTTGACCGAAACTAGTATTTCAAAAAGTTTCATAGAATCTAATTTTTAGATAATTTTTTGAATAGACTTCTATCATAACATTACGTAGTAAGTTATATAAAGGATCCGAAAAGTTTCGTAGAATTTCGAACAATCCTCAATTTAATTTGATTTTTTGATCGAAACTAGTATAAAACTGCTTATAATATCCTTCAATTTTTTAACCGAAACTAGTGTTTCAAAAAGTTTCAAAGAATTTAATTTTGATATATCTTTTTTGCATGGACATCCATTATAACTTTCCCTCGTTACATATAAAAAGGATTTGAAATGTTTTGTAGCATTTCGAACAATCCTCGATTTAATTTGAATTTTTGTCGAAACTAGTATAAAATTGTGTATAATATACTACAATTTTTGACCGAAACTAGTATTTCAAAAAGTTTGAAAGAATCTAATTTTGAGATAATTTTTTTTGCATGGACTTCCATCATAACGTTCCCTCGTAAAATATAGAAAGAATATGAAAAGTTTCGTAGCATTTCGAACAATCCTCGATATAATTTGATTTTTTGGCCGAAACTAGTATAAAATTGTGTATAATATACTATGATTATTGACCGAAACTAGTATTTCAAAACGTTTCATAGAATCTAATTTAGAGATAATGTTTTACATGGACTTCTATCATTAATTTCCCTAGTAATATATAGAACGGATATGAAAAGTTTCGTAACATTTCGAACAATCCTCGATTTAATTTGATTTTTGGACCGAAATTAGTATATAATTGTGTATAATATACTACAATTTTTTGACCTAAAGTAACATTTCAAAAAGTTTCATAGAATCTAATTTTGAGATAATTTTTTGCTTGGACTTCCATCATAACCTTCCCTCCTATCATATAGAAAGGATCTAAAAAGTTTCGTAGCATTTCAAACAATCCTTGATTTAATTTAATTTTTTGACCGAAACTAGTATAAAATTGTGTATAATATACTACGATTTTTGACCGAAACTAGTATTTCAAAAAGTTTCATAGAATCTAATTTTGAGATAATTTTTTGCTTGGATTTCCATCATAACCTTCCCTCCTACCATATATAAAGGATCTGAAAATGTTTGTAGCATTTCAAACAATCCTCGATTTAATTTGATTTTTTGACTGAAACTAGTAAAAAATTGTGTATAATATACTACGATTTTTGACCGAAACTAGTATTTCAAAAAGTTTCATGGAATCTAATTTTGAGATAATTTTTTGAATGGACTTCTATCATAACATTACTTAGTAACATATATAAAGGATCCGAAAAGTTTCGTAGTATTTCGAACAATCCTCAATTTAATTTGATTTTTTGATCGAAATTAGTATAAAACTGCTTATAATATACTTCAATATTTTGACCGAAACTAGTATTTCAAAAAGTTTCATAGAATTTAATTTTGATATATCTTTTTTGCATGGACATCCATCATAACTTTCCCTCGTAACATATAAAAAGGATTTGAAAAGTTTTGTAGCATTTCGAACAATCTTCGATTTAATTTGAATTTTTGACCAAAACTAGTATAAAATTGTGTATAATATACTACAATTTTTGACCGAAACTAGTATTTCAAAAAGTTTGAAAGAATCTAATTTTGAGATAATTTTTTTTGCATGAATTTCCATCATAACGTTCCCTCGTAAAATATAGAAAGAATATGAAAAGTTTCGTAGCATTTCGAACAATCCTCGATTTAATTTGTTTTTTTGACCGAAACTAGTATAAAATTGTGTATAACATACTACGATTATTGACCGAAACTAGTATTTCAAAAAGTTTCATAGATCTAATTTTGAGATAATGTTTTACATGGACTTCCATCATAACTTTACCTAGTAACATATTAAAAGGATTTGAAAAGTTTCGTAACATTTCGAACAATCCTCAATTTAATTTGATTTTTTGACCGAAACTAGTATATAATTGTGTATAATATACTACGATTTTTGACAGAAACTAGTATTTCAAAAAGTTTCATAGAATCTAATTTTGAGATAATTTTTTGAATGAACTTCTATCATAACATTACGTAGTATCATATATAAAGGATCCAAAAAGTTTCGTAGTATTTCGAACAATTCTCAATTTAATTTGATTTTTTGATCGAAACTAGTATAAAACTACTTATAATATACTTCAATTTTTTGACGGAAACTAGTGTTTCAAAATGATTCATAGAATTTATTTTTAATATATCTTTTTTGCATGGACATCCATCATAACTTTCCCTCGTAACATATAAAAAGGATTTGAAATGTTTTGTAGCATTTCGAACAATCCTCGATATAATTTGAATTTTTGACCGAAACTAGTATAAAATTGTGTATAATATACTACAATTTTTGACCGAAACTAGTATTTCAAAGAGTTTGAAAGAATCTAATTTTGAGATAATTTTTTTTGCATGGACTTCCATCATAACGTTCCCTCGTAAAATATAGAAAGAATATGAAAAGTTTCGTAGCATTTCGAACAATCCTCGATTTAATTTGATTTTATGACCGAAACTAGTATAAAATTATGTATAATATACTACGATTATTGACCGAAACTAGTATTTCAAAAAGTTTTATAGAATCTAATTTTGAGATAATGTTTTACATGGAATTCCATCATAACATTCCCCAGTAACATATAGAAAAGATCTGAAAAGTTTCGTAGCATTTCGAACAATCCTCGATTTAATTTGATTTTTGGACCGAAACTAGTATATAATTGTGTATAATATACTACGATTTTTTGACCGAAACTAGTATTTCAAAAAGTTTCATAGAATCTAATTTTGAGATAATTTTTTGCTTGGATTTCCATCATAACCTTCCCTCCTACCATATAGAAAGGATCTGAAAATGATTGTAACATTTCAAACAATCCTCGATTTAATTTGATTTTTTGACCGAAAATAGTATAAAATTGTGTATAATATACTACGATTTTTGACAGAAACTAGTATTTCAAAAAGTTTCATAGAATCTAATTTTGAGATAATTTTTTGAATGCACTTCTATCATAACATTACGTAGTATCATATATAAAGGATCCAAAAAGTTTCGTAGTATTTCGAACAATCCTCAATTTAATTTGATTTTTTGATCGAAACTAGTATAAAATTGCTTATAATATACTTCAATATTTTGACCGAAACTAGTATTTCAAAAAGTTTCATAGAATTTAATTTTGATATATCTTTTTTGCATGGACATCCATCATAACTTTCCCTCGTAACATATAAAAAGGATTTGAAAAGTTTTGTAGCATTTCGAACAATCCTCGATTTAATTTGAATTTTTGACCAAAACTAGTATAAAATTGGGTATAATATACTACAATTTTTGACCGAAACTAGTATTTCAAAAAGTTTGAAAGAATCTAATTTTGAGATAATTTTTTTTGCATGGACTTCTATCATTAATTTCCCTAGTAAAATATAGAAAGAACATGAAAAGTTTCGTAGCATTTCGAACAATCCTCGATTTAATTTGATTTTTTGATCGAAACTAGTATAAAATTGTGTATAACATACTACGATTATTGACCGAAACTAGTATTTCAAAAAGTTTCATAGAATCTAATTTTGAGATAATGTTTTACATGGACTTCCATCATAACTTTACCTAGTAACATATTAAAAGGATTTGAAAAGTTTCGTAACATTTCGAACAATCCTCGATTTAATTTGATTTTTTGACCGAAACTAGTATATAATTGTGTATAATATACTACGATTTTTGACAGAAACTAGTATTTCAAAAAGTTTCGTAGAATCTAATTTTGAGATAATTTTTTGAATGAACTTCTATCATAACATTACGTAGTATCATATATAAAGGATCCAAAAAGTTTCGTAGTATTTCGAACAATCCTCAATTTAATTTGATTTTTTGATCGAAACTAGTATAAAACTACTTATAATATACTTCAATTTTTTGACAGAAACTAGTGTTTCAAAATGATTCATAGAATTTATTTTTAATATATCTTTTTTGCATGGACATCCATCATAACTTTCCCTCGTAACATATAAAAAGTATTTGAAATGTTTTGTAGCATTTCGAACAATCCTCGATTTAATTTGAATTTTTGACCGAAACTAGTATAAAATTGTGAATAATATACTACAATTTTTGACCGAAACTAGTATTTCAAAGAGTTTGAAAGAATCTAATTTTGAGATATTTTTTTTGCATGGACTTCCATCACAACGTTCCCTCGTAAAATATAGAAAGAATATGAAAAGTTTCGTAGCATTTCGAACAATCCTTGATTTAATTTGATTTTATGACCGAAACTAGTATAAAATTATGTATAATATACTACGATTATTGACCGAAACTAGTATTTCAAAAAGTTTTATAGAATCTAATTTTGAGATAATGTTTTACATGGAATTCCATCATAACATTCCCCAGTAACATATAGAAAAGATCTGAAAAGTTTCGTAGCATTTCGAACAATCCTCGATTTAATTTGATTTTTGGACCGAAACTAGTATATAATTGTGTATAATATACTACGATTTTTTGACCGAAACTAGTATTTCAAAAAGTTTCATAGAATCTAATTTTGAGATAATTTTTTGCCTGGATTTCCATCATAACCTTCCCTCCTACCATATAGAAAGGATCTGAAAATGTTTGTAGCATTTCAAACAATCCTCGATTTAATTTGATTTTTTGACCGAAAATAGTATAAAATTGTGTATAATATACTACGATTTTTGACAGAAACTAGTATTTCAAAAAGTTTCATAGAATCTAATTTTGAGATAATTTTTTGAATGCACTTCTATCATAACATTACGTAGTATCATATATAAAGGATCCAAAAAGTTTCGTAGTATTTCGAACAATCCTCAATTTAATTTGATTTTTTGATCGAAACTAGTATAAAACTGCTTATAATATACTTCAATATTTTGACCGAAACTAGTATTTCAAAAAGTTTCATAGAATTTAATTTTGATATATCTTTTTTGCATGGACATCCATCATAACTTTCCCTCATAACATATAAAAAGGATTTGAAAAGTTTTGTAGCATTTCGAACAATCCTCGATTTAATTTGAATTTTTGACCAAAACTAGTATAAAATTGTGTATAATATACTACAATTTTTGACCGAAACTAGTATTTGAAAAAGTTTGAAAGAATCTAATTTTGAGATAATTTTTTTTGCATGGACTTCCATCATAACGTTCCCTCGTAAAATATAGAAAGAATATGAAAAGTTTCGTAGCATTTCGAACAATCCTCGATTTAATTTGATTTTTTGGCCGAAACTAGTATAAAATTATGTATAATATACTACGATTATTGACCGAAACTAGTATTTCAAAACGTTTCATAGAATCTAATTTCGAGATAATGTTTTACATGGACTTCTATCATTAATTTCCCTAGTAACATATAGAAAGGATATGAAAAGTTTCGTAACATTTCGAATAATCCTCGATTTAATTTGATTTTTGAACCGAAACTAGTATATAATTGTGTATAATATACTACAATTTTTTGACCTAAACTAACATTTCAAAAAGTTTCATAGAATCTAATTTTGAGAAAATTTTTTGCTTGGACTTCCATCATAACCTTCCCTCCTATCATATAGAAAGGATCTAAAAAAGTTTGTAGCATTTCGAACAATCCTTGATTTAATTTAATTTTTTGACCGAAACTAGTATAAAATTGTGTATAATATACTACGATTTTTGACCGAAACTAGTATTTCAAAAAGTTTCATAGAATCTAATTTTGAGATAATTTTTTGAATGGACTTCTATCATAACATTACGTAATAACATATATAAAGGATCCAAAAAGCTTCGTAGCATTTCGAACAATCCTCAATTTAATTTGATTTTTTGATCGAAACTAGTATAAAACTGCTTATAATATACTTCAGTTTTTTGACCGAAACTAGTGTTTCAAAAAGTTTCATAGAATCTAATTTTGATATATCTTTTTTGCATGGACATCCATCATAACTTTCCCTCATAACATATAAAAAGGATTTGAAAAGTTTTGTAGCATTTGGAAGAATCCTCGATTTAATTTGAATTTTTGACCAAAACTAGTATAAAATTGTGTATAATATACTACAATTTTTGACCGAAACTAGTATTTCATAATGTTTGAAAGAATCTAATTTTGAGATAATTTTTTTATCATGGACTTCCATCATAACGTTCCCTCGTAAAATATAAAAAGGATATGAAAAGGTTCGTAGCATTTAGAACAATCCTCGATTTAATTTGATTTTTGTACCGAAACTAGTATAAAATTGTGTATTATATACTACGATTATTGACCGAAACTAGTATTTCAAAAATTTTCATAGAATCTAATTTTGAGATAATGTTTTACATGGAATTTCATCATAACATTCCCCAGTAACATATAGAAAAGATCTGAAAAGTTTCGTAGCATTTCGAACAATCCTCGATTTAATTTGATTTTTTGACCGAAACTAGTATATAATTGTGTATAATATACTACGATTTTTTGACCGAAACTAGTATTTCAAAAAGTTTCATAGAATCTAATTTTGAGATAATTTTTTGCTTGGACTTCCATCATAACCTTCCCTCCTACCATATAGAAAGGATCTGAAAATGTTTGTAGCATTTCAAACAATCCTCGATTTAATTTGGTTTTTGGACCGAAACTAGAATAAAATTGTGTATAATATACTACGATTTTTGACCGAAACTAGTATTTCAAAATGTTTCATAGAATCTAATTTTGAGATAATTTTTTTGAATGGACTTCTATCATAACATTACTAGTAACATATAGAAAGGATCCGAAAAGTTTCGTAGCATTTCAAACAATCCTCAATTTAATTTGATTTTTTGTTCGAAACTAGTATAAAACTGCTTATAATATACTTCAATTTTTTGACTGAAACTAGTGTTTCAAAAAGTTTCATAGAATCTAATTTTGATATATCTTTTTTGCATGGAAATCCATCCTAACTTTCCCTCGTAACATATAAAAAGGATATGAAAAGTTTTGTAGCATTTCGAACAATCCTCGATTTAATTTGAATTTTTGACCGAAACTAGTATAAAATTGTGTATAATATACTACAATTTTTGACCGAAACTAGTATTTCAAAAAGTTTGAAAGAATCTAATTTTGAGATAATTTTTTTTGCATGGACTTCTATCATAACGTTGCCTCATAAAATATAGAAAGAATATGAAAAGTTTCGTAGCATTTCAAACAATCCTCGATTTAATTTGATTTTTTGACCGAAACTAGTATAAAATTGTGTATAATATACTACGATTATTTACCGAAACTAGTATTTTAAAAAGTTTCATAGAATCTAATTTTGAGATAATGTTTTACATGGACATCCATAATAACATTCCCCAGTAACATATAGAAAGGATCTGAAAAGTTTCGTAGCATTTCGAACAATCCTCGATTTAATTTGATTTTTTGACCGAAACTAGTATATAATTGTGTATAATATACTACGATTTTTTTGACCTAAACTAACATTTCAAAAATTTTCATAGAATCTAATTTTGAGATAATTTTTTGCTTGGACTTCCATCATAACCTTCCCTCCTACCATATAGAAAGGATCTGAAAACGTTTGTAGCATTCCGAACAATCCTCGATTTAATTTGATTTTTGACCGAAACTAGTATAAAATTGTGTATAATATACTAGGATTTTTGACCGAAACTAGTATTTCAAAAAGTTTCATAGAATCTAATTTTGAGATAATTTTTTGAATGGACTTCTATCATAACATTACCTAGTAACATATAGAAAGGATCCGAAAAGTTTCATTGCATTTCGAATAATCCACAATTTAATTTGATTTTTTGATCGAAACTAGTATAAAACTACTCATAATATACTACAATTTTCGACCGAAACTAGTGTTTCAAAAAGTTTCATAGAATCTAATTGTGATATATCTTTTTTGCATGGACATCCATCATAACTTTCCCTCGTAACATATAAAAAGGATTTAAAATGTTTTGTAGCATATCGAACAATCCTCGATTTAATTTGAATTTTTGACCGAAACTAGTATAAAATTGTGTATAATATACTACAATTTTCGACCGAAACTAGTATTTCAAAAAGTTTGAAAGAATCTAATTTTGAGATAATTTTTTTTGCATGGACTTCTATCATAACGTTCCCTCGTAAAATATAGAAAGAATATGAAAAGTTTCGTAGCATTTCGAGCAATCCTCGATTTAATTTGATTTTTTGACCGAAACTAGTATAAAATTGTGTATAATATACTACGATTATTGACCGAAACTAGTATTTCAAAAAGTTTCATAGAATCTAATTTTGAGATAATGTTTTACTTGGACTTCCATCATAACTTTCCCTAGTAACATATAGAAAGGATCTGAAAAGTTTCGTAACATTTCGAACAATCCTCGATTTAATTTGATTTTTTGACCGAAACTAGTATATAATTGTGTATAATATACTACGATATTTTGACCTAGACTAACATTTCAAAAAGTTTAATAGAATATAATTTTGAGATAATTTTATGCTTGGACTTCCATCATAACCTTCCCTCCTACCATATAGAAAGGATCTGAAAAGGTTTGTAGCATTTCGAACAATCCTCGATTTAATTTGATTTTTTGACCGAAACTAGTATAAAATTGTGTATAATATACTACGATTTTTTGACCCGAACTAGAATTTCTAAAAGTTTCATAGAATCTAATTTTGAGATAATTTTTTGAATGGACTTCTATCATAACATTACCTAGTAACATATAGAAAGGATCCGAAAAATGTCGTAGCATTTTGAACAATCCTCGATTTAATTTGATTTTTTGATCGAAACTAGTATAAAACTGCTTATAATATACTTCAATTTGTTGACCGAAACTAGTGTTTCAAAAAGTTTTATAGAATCTAATTTTGATATATCTTTTTTCCATGGACATCCATCACAACTTTCCGTCGTAACATATAGAAAGGATTTGAAACGTTTTGTAGCATTTCGAACAATCCTCGATTTAATTTGAATTTTTAACCGAAACTAGTATAAAATTGTGTATAATATACTACAATTTTCGACTGAAACTAGTATTTCAAAAAGTTTGAAAGAATCTAATTTTGAGATAATTTTTTTTGCATGGACTTCTATCATAACGTTGCCTCATAAAATATAGAAAGAATATGAAAAGTTTCGTAGCATTTCGAACAATCCTCAATTTAATTTGATTTTTTGACCGAAACTAGTATAAAACTACTTATAATATACTTCAATTTTTTGACAGAAACTAGTGTTTCAAAATGATTCATAGAATTTATTTTTAATATATCTTTTTTGCATGGACATCCATCATAACTTTCCCTCGTAACATATAAAAAGGATTTGAAATGTTTTGTAGCATTTCGAACAATCCTCGATTTAATTTGAATTTTTGACCGAAACTAGTATAAAATTGTGAATAATATACTACAATTTTTGACCGAAACTAGTATTTCAAAGAGTTTGAAAGAATCTAATTTTGAGATATTTTTTTTGCATGGACTTCCATCACAACGTTCCCTCGTAAAATATAGAAAGAATATGAAAAGTTTCGTAGCATTTCGAACAATCCTTGATTTAATTTGATTTTATGACCGAAACTAGTATAAAATTATGTATAATATACTACGATTATTGACCGAAACTAGTATTTCAAAAAGTTTTATAGAATCTAATTTTGAGATAATGTTTTACATGGAATTCCATCATAACATTCCCCAGTAACATATAGAAAAGATCTGAAAAGTTTCGTAGCATTTCGAACAATCCTCGATTTAATTTGATTTTTGGACCGAAACTAGTATATAATTGTGTATAATATACTACGATTTTTTAACCGAAACTAGTATTTCAAAAAGTTTCATAGAATCTAATTTTGAGATAATTTTTTGCCTGGATTTCCATCATAACCTTCCCTCCTACCATATAGAAAGGATCTGAAAATGTTTGTAGCATTTCAAACAATCCTCGATTTAATTTGATTTTTTGACCGAAAATAGTATAAAATTGTGTATAATATACTACGATTTTTGACAGAAACTAGTATTTCAAAAAGTTTCATAGAATCTAATTTTGAGATAATTTTTTGAATGCACTTCTATCATAACATTACGTAGTATCATATATAAAGGATCCAAAAAGTTTCGTAGTATTTCGAACAATCCTCAATTTAATTTGATTTTTTGATCGAAACTAGTATAAAACTGCTTATAATATACTTCAATATTTTGACCGAAACTAGTATTTCAAAAAGTTTCATAGAATTTAATTTTGATATATCTTTTTTGCATGGACATCCATCATAACTTTCCCTCATAACATATAAAAAGGATTTGAAAAGTTTTGTAGCATTTCGAACAATCCTCGATTTAATTTGAATTTTTGACCAAAACTAGTATAAAATTGTGTATAATATACTACAATTTTTGACCGAAACTAGTATTTGAAAAAGTTTGAAAGAATCTAATTTTGAGATAATTTTTTTTGCATGGACTTCCATCATAACGTTCCCTCGTAAAATATAGAAAGAATATGAAAAGTTTCGTAGCATTTCGAACAATCCTCGATTTAATTTGATTTTTTGGCCGAAACTAGTATAAAATTATGTATAATATACTACGATTATTGACCGAAACTAGTATTTCAAAACGTTTCATAGAATCTAATTTCGAGATAATGTTTTACATGGACTTCTATCATTAATTTCCCTAGTAACATATAGAAAGGATATGAAAAGTTTCGTAACATTTCGAATAATCCTCGATTTAATTTGATTTTTGGACCGAAACTAGTATATAATTGTGTATAATATACTACAATTTTTTGAGCTAAACTAACATTTCAAAAAGTTTCATAGAATCTAATTTTGAGAAAATTTTTTGCTTGGACTTCCATCATAACCTTCCCTCCTATCATATAGAAAGGATCTAAAAAAGTTTGTAGCATTTCGAACAATCCTTGATTTAATTTAATTTTTTGACCGAAACTAGTATAAAATTGTGTATAATATACTACGATTTTTGACTGAAACTAGTATTTCAAAAAGTTTCATAGAATCTAATTTTGAGATAATTTTTTGAATGGACTTCTATCATAACATTACGTAATAACATATATAAAGGATCCAAAAAGCTTCGTAGCATTTCGAACAATGCTCAATTTAATTTGATTTTTTGATCGAAACTAGTATAAAACTGCTTATAATATACTTCAGTTTTTTGACCGAAACTAGTGTTTCAAAAAGTTTCATAGAATTTAATTTTGATATATCTTTTTTGCATGGACATCCATCATAACTTTCCCTCATAACATATAAAAAGGATTTGAAAAGTTTTATAGCATTTCGAACAATCCTCGATTTAATTTGAATTTTTGACCAAAACTAGTATAAAATTGTGTATAATATACTACAATTTTTGACCGAAACTAGTATTTCAAAGAGTTTGAAAGAATCTAATTTTAAGATAATTTTTTTTGCATGGACTTCCATCATAACGTTCCCTCGTAAAATATAGAAAGAATATGAAAAGTTTCGTAGCATTTCGAACAATCCTCGATTTAATTTGATTTTATGACCGAAACTAGTATAAAATTATGTATAATATACTACGATTATTGACAGAAACTAGTCTTTCAAAAAGTTTTATAGAATCTAATTTTGAGATAATGTTTTACATGGACTTCCATCATAACATTCCCCAGTAACATATAGAAAAGATCTGAAAAGTTTCGTAGCATTTCGAACAATCCTCGATTTAATTTGATTTTTTGACCGAAACTAGTATATAATTCTTTATAATATACTACGAGTTTTTGACCAAATATAGTATTTCAAAAAGTTTCATAGAATCTAATTTTGAGATAATTTTTTGCTTGGACTTCCATCATAACCTTCCCTCCTACCATATAGAAAGGATCTGAAAATGTTTGTAGCATTTCAAACAATCCTCGATTTAATTTGGTTTTTGGACCGAAACTAGTATATAATTGTGTATAATTTACTACGATTTTTGACCGAAACTAGTATTTCAAAAAGTTTCATAGAATCTAATTTTGAGATAATTTTTTGAATGGACTTCTATCATAACATTACGTAGTAATATATATAAAGGATCCGAAAAGATTCGTAGCATTTCGAACAATCCTCAATTTAATTTGATTTTTTGATCGAAACTAGTATAAAACTGCTTATAATATACTTCAATTTTTTGACCGAAACTAGTGTTTCAAAAAGTTTCATAGAATCTAATTTTGATATATCTTTTTTCATTGGACATCCATCATAACTTTCCCTCGTAACTTATTAAAAGGATTTGAAAACTTTTGTAGCATTTGGAAGAATCCTCGATTTAATTTGAATTTTTGACCAAAACTAGTATAAAATTGTGTATAATATACTACAATTTTTGACCGAAACTAGTATTTCATAATGTTTGAAAGAATCTAATTTTGAGATAATTTTTTTATCATGGACTTCCATCATAACGTTCCCTCGTAAAATATAAAAAGGATATGAAAAGGTTCGT
Organism: Lathyrus aphaca; assembly: GCA_963966055.1. Lineage (NCBI taxonomy): Eukaryota > Viridiplantae > Streptophyta > Magnoliopsida > Fabales > Fabaceae > Lathyrus > Lathyrus aphaca. The sequence continues at coordinate 7,117,167 of OZ014522.1, forward strand.
AGCATTTAGAACAATCCTCGATTTAATTTGATTTTTGTACCGAAACTAGTATAAAATTGTGTATTATATACTACGATTATTGACCGAAACTAGTATTTCAAAAATTTTCATAGAATCTAATTTTGAGATAATGTTTTACATGGAATTTCATCATAACATTCCCCAGTAACATATAGAAAAGATCTGAAAAGTTTCGTAGCATTTCGAACAATCCTCGATTTAATTTGATTTTTTGACCGAAACTAGTATATAATTGTGTATAATATACTACGATTTTTTGACCGAAACTAGTATTTCAAAAAGTTTCATAGAATCTAATTTTGAGATAATTTTTTGCTTGGACTTCCATCATAACCTTCCCTCCTACCATATAGAAAGGATCTGAAAATGTTTGTAGCATTTCAAACAATCCTCGATTTAATTTGGTTTTTGGACCGAAACTAGAATAAAATTGTGTATAATATACTACGATTTTTGACCGAAACTAGTATTTCAAAATGTTTCATAGAATCTAATTTTGAGATAATTTTTTTGAATGGACTTCTATCATAACATTACTAGTAACATATAGAAAGGATCCGGAAAGTTTCGTAGCATTTCAAACAATCCTCAATTTAATTTGATTTTTTGTTCGAAACTAGTATAAAACTGCTTATAATATACTTCAATTTTTTGACCGAAACTAGTGTTTCAAAAAGTTTCATAGAATCTAATTTTGATATATCTTTTTTGCATGGAAATCCATCCTAACTTTCCCTCGTAACATATAAAAAGGATATGAAAAGTTTTGTAGCATTTCGAACAATCCTCGATTTAATTTGAATTTTTGACCGAAACTAGTATAAAATTGTGTATAATATACTACAATTTTTGACCGAAACTAGTATTTCAAAAAGTTTGAAAGAATCTAATTTTGAGATAATTTTTTTTGCATGGACTTCTATCATAACGTTGCCTCATAAAATATAGAAAGAATATGAAAAGTTTCGTAGCATTTCAAACAATCCTCGATTTAATTTGATTTTTTGACCGAAACTAGTATAAAATTGTGTATAATATACTACGATTATTTACCGAAACTAGTATTTTAAAAAGTTTCATAGAATCTAATTTTGAGATAATGTTTTACATGGACATCCATCATAACATTCCCCAGTAACATATAGAAAGGATCTGAAAAGTTTCGTAGCATTTCGAACAATCCTCGATTTAATTTGATTTTTTGACCGAAACTAGTATATAATTGTGTATAATATACTACGATTTTTTTGACCTAAACTAACATTTCAAAAATTTTCATAGAATCTAATTTTGAGATAATTTTTTGCTTGGACTTCCATCATAACCTTCCCTCCTACCATATAGAAAGGATCTGAAAACGTTTGTAGCATTCCGAACAATCCTCGATTTAATTTGATTTTTGACCGAAACTAGTATAAAATTGTGTATAATATACTAGGATTTTTGACCGAAACTAGTATTTCAAAAAGTTTCATAGAATCTAATTTTGAGATAATTTTTTGAATGGACTTCTATCATAACATTACCTAGTAACATATAGAAAGGATCCGAAAAGTTTCATTGCATTTCGAATAATCCACAATTTAATTTGATTTTTTGATCGAAACTAGTATAAAACTACTTATAATATACTACAATTTTCGACCGAAACTAGTGTTTCAAAAAGTTTCATAAAATCTAATTGTGATATATCTTTTTTGCATGGACATCCATCATAACTTTCCCTCGTAACATATAAAAAGGATTTAAAATGTTTTGTAGCATATCGAACAATCCTCGATTTAATTTGAATTTTTGACCGAAACTAGTATAAAATTGTGTATAATATACTACAATTTTCGACCGAAACTAGTATTTCAAAAAGTTTGAAAGAATCTAATTTTGAGATAATTTTTTTTGCATGGACTTCTATCATAACGTTCCCTCGTAAAATATAGAAAGAATATGAAAAGTTTCGTAGCATTTCGAGCAATCCTCGATTTAATTTGATTTTTTGACCGAAACTAGTATAAAATTGTGTATAATATACTACGATTATTGACCGAAACTAGTATTTCAAAAAGTTTCATAGAATCTAATTTTGAGATAATGTTTTACTTGGACTTCCATCATAACTTTCCCTAGTAACATATAGAAAGGATCTGAAAAGTTTCGTAACATTTCGAACAATCCTCGATTTAATTTGATTTTTTGACCGAAACTAGTATATAATTGTGTATAATATACTACGATATTTTGACCTAGACTAACATTTCAAAAAGTTTAATAGAATATAATTTTGAGATAATTTTATGCTTGGACTTCCATCATAACCTTCCCTCCTACCATATAGAAAGGATCTGAAAAGGTTTGTAGCATTTCGAACAATCCTCGATTTAATTTGATTTTTTGACCGAAACTAGTATAAAATTGTGTATAATATACTACGATTTTTTGACCCGAACTAGAATTTCTAAAAGTTTCATAGAATCTAATTTTGAGATAATTTTTTGCTTGGACTTCCATCATAACCTTCCCTCCTACCATATAGAAAGGATCTGAAAATGTTTGTAGCATTTCAAACAATCCTCGATTTAATTTGGTTTTTGGACCGAAACTAGAATAAAATTGTGTATAATATACTACGATTTTTGACCGAAACTAGTATTTCAAAATGTTTCATAGAATCTAATTTTGAGATAATTTTTTTGAATGGACTTCTATCATAACATTACTAGTAACATATAGAAAGGATCCGGAAAGTTTCGTAGCATTTCAAACAATCCTCAATTTAATTTGATTTTTTGTTCGAAACTAGTATAAAACTGCTTATAATATACTTCAATTTTTTGACCGAAACTAGTGTTTCAAAAAGTTTCATAGAATCTAATTTTGATATATCTTTTTTGCATGGAAATCCATCCTAACTTTCCCTCGTAACATATAAAAAGGATATGAAAAGTTTTGTAGCATTTCGAACAATCCTCGATTTAATTTGAATTTTTGACCGAAACTAGTATAAAATTGTGTATAATATACTACAATTTTTGACCGAAACTAGTATTTCAAAAAGTTTGAAAGAATCTAATTTTGAGATAATTTTTTTTGCATGGACTTCTATCATAACGTTGCCTCATAAAATATAGAAAGAATATGAAAAGTTTCGTAGCATTTCAAACAATCCTCGATTTAATTTGATTTTTTGACCGAAACTAGTATAAAATTGTGTATAATATACTACGATTATTTACCGAAACTAGTATTTTAAAAAGTTTCATAGAATCTAATTTTGAGATAATGTTTTACATGGACATCCATCATAACATTCCCCAGTAACATATAGAAAGGATCTGAAAAGTTTCGTAGCATTTCGAACAATCCTCGATTTAATTTGATTTTTTGACCGAAACTAGTATATAATTGTGTATAATATACTACGATTTTTTTGACCTAAACTAACATTTCAAAAAATTTCATAGAATCTAATTTTGAGATAATTTTTTGCTTGGACTTCCATCATAACCTTCCCTCCTACCATATAGAAAGGATCTGAAAACGTTTGTAGCATTCCGAACAATCCTCGATTTAATTTGATTTTTGACCGAAACTAGTATAAAATTGTGTATAATATACTAGGATTTTTGACCGAAACTAGTATTTCAAAAAGTTTCATAGAATCTAATTTTGAGATAATTTTTTGAATGGACTTCTATCATAACATTACCTAGTAACATATAGAAAGGATCCGAAAAGTTTCATTGCATTTCGAATAATCCACAATTTAATTTGATTTTTTGATCGAAACTAGTATAAAACTACTCATAATATACTACAATTTTCGACCGAAACTAGTGTTTCAAAAAGTTTCATAGAATCTAATTGTGATATATCTTTTTTGCATGGACATCCATCATAACTTTCCCTCGTAACATATAAAAAGGATTTAAAATGTTTTGTAGCATATCGAACAATCCTCGATTTAATTTGAATTTTTGACCGAAACTAGTATAAAATTGTGTATAATATACTACAATTTTCGACCGAAACTAGTATTTCAAAAAGTTTGAAAGAATCTAATTTTGAGATAATTTTTTTTGCATGGACTTCTATCATAACGTTCCCTCGTAAAATATAGAAAGAATATGAAAAGTTTCGTAGCATTTCGAGCAATCCTCGATTTAATTTGATTTTTTGACCGAAACTAGTATAAAATTGTGTATAATATACTACGATTATTGACCGAAACTAGTATTTCAAAAAGTTTCATAGAATCTAATTTTGAGATAATGTTTTACTTGGACTTCCATCATAACTTTCCCTAGTAACATATAGAAAGGATCTGAAAAGTTTCGTAACATTTCGAACAATCCTCGATTTAATTTGATTTTTTGACCGAAACTAGTATATACTTGTGTATAATATACTACGATATTTTGACCTAGACTAACATTTCAAAAAGTTTAATAGAATATAATTTTGAGATAATTTTATGCTTGGACTTCCATCATAACCTTCCCTCCTACCATATAGAAAGGATCTGAAAAGGTTTGTAGCATTTCGAACAATCCTCGATTTAATTTGATTTTTTGACCGAAACTAGTATAAAATTGTGTATAATATACTACGATTTTTTGACCCGAACTAGAATTTCTAAAAGTTTCATAGAATCTAATTTTGAGATAATTTTTTGAATGGACTTCTATCATAACATTACCTAGTAACATATAGAAAGGATCCGAAAAATGTCGTAGCATTTTGAACAATCCTCGATTTAATTTGATTTTTTGATCGAAACTAGTATAAAACTGCTTATAATATACTTCAATTTGTTGACCGAAACTAGTGTTTCAAAAAGTTTTATAGAATCTAATTTTGATATATCTTTTTTCCATGGACATCCATCACAACTTTCCGTCGTAACATATAGAAAGGATTTGAAACGTTTTGTAGCATTTCGAACAATCCTCGATTTAATTTGAATTTTTAACCGAAACTAGTATAAAATTGTGTATAATATACTACAATTTTCGACTGAAACTAGTATTTCAAAAAGTTTGAAAGAATCTAATTTTGAGATAATTTATTTTGCATGGACTTCTATCATAACGTTGCCTCATAAAATATAGAAAGAATATGAAAAGTTTCGTAGCATTTCGAACAATCCTCGATTTAATTTGATTTTTTGACCGAAACTAGTATAAAATTGTGTATAATATACTATGATTATTGACCGAAACTAGTATTTCAAAAAGTTTCATAGAATCTAATTTTGAGATAATGTTTTACATGGACTTCCATCATAACATTCCCCAGTAACATATAGAAAGGATCTGAAAAGTTTCGTAGCATTTCGAACAATCCTCGATTTATTTGATTTTTTGACCGAAACTAGTATATAATTGTGTATAATATACTACGATTTTTTGACCTAAACAAACATTTCAAAAAGTTTCATAGAATCTAATTTTGAGATAATATTTTGCTTGGACTTCCATCATAACCTTCCCTCCTACCATATAGAAAGGATCTGAAAAAGTTTGTAGCATTTCGAACAATCCTCGATTTAATTTGATTTTTTGACCGATACTAGTATATAATTGTGTATAATATACTACGATTTTTGACCGAAACTAGTATTTCAAAAAGTTTCATAGACAGTAATTTTCAGTTAATTTTTTGAATGGATTTCTATTATAACATTACCTAGTAACATTTTAAAAGGATCTGAAAAGTTTCGTAGTATTTCAAAGAATCCTCGATTTAATTTGATTTTTTGACCGAAACTAGTATAAAATTGCTTATAATATACTTCAATTTTTTGACTGAAACTATTGTTTCAAAAAGTTTCATAGAATCTAATTTTGATATATCTTTTTTGCATGGACATCCATCATAACTTTCCCTCGTAACATATAGAAAGGATTTGAAATTTTTTGTAGCATTTCGAACAATCCTCGATTTTATTTGAATTTTTGACCGAAACTAGTATAAAATTGTGTATAATATACTAAAATTTTTGACCAAAACTAGTATTTCAAAAAGTTTGAAAGAATCTAATTTTGAGATGATATTTTTTGCATGGACTTCCATCATAACGCTCCCTCGTAAAATATAGAAATGATATGAAAAGTTTCGTAGCATTTCGAGCAATCCTCGATTTAATTTGATTTTTTGACCGAAACTAGTATAAAATTGTGTATAATATACTACGATTATTGACCGAAACTAGTATTTCAAAAAGTTTCATAGAATCTAATTTTGAGATAATGTTTTACTTGGACTTCCATCATAACTTTCCCTAGTAACATATAGAAAGGATCTGAAAAGTTTCGTAACATTTCGAATAATCCTCGATTTAATTTGATTTTTTGACCGAAACTAGTATATAATTGTGTATAATATACTACGATATTTTGACCTAAACTAACATTTCAAAAAGTTTAATAGAATATAATTTTGAGATAATTTTATGCTTGGACTTCCATCATAACCTTCCCTCCTACCATATAGAAAGGATCTGAAAAGGTTTGTAGCATTTCGAACAATCCTCGATTTAATTTGTATTTTTGACCGAAACTAGTATAAAATTGTGTATAATATACTAAGATTTTTTGACCCGAACTAGAATTTCTAAAAGTTTCATAGAATCTAATTTTGAGATAATTTTTTGAATGAACTTCTATCATAACATTACCTAGTAACATATAGAAAGGATCCGAAAAGTTTCGTAGTATTTCGAAGAATCCTCGATTTATTTTGATTTTTTGACCGAAACTAGTATAAAATTGCTTATAATATACTTCAATTTTTTGACTGAAACTATTGTTTCAAAAAGTTTCATAGAATCTAATTTTGATATATCTTTTTTGCATGGACATCCATCATAACTTTCCCTCGTAACATATAGAAAGGATTTGAAATTTTTTGTAGCATTTCGAACAATCCTCGATTTTATTTAAATTTTTGATCGAAACTAGTATAAAATTGTGTATAATATACTACAATTTTTGACAGAAACTAGTATTTCAAAAAGTTTCATAGAATCTAATTTTGAGATAATTATTTTTGCATGGACTTCCATCATAACGCTCCCTCGTAAAATATAGAAATGATATGAAAAGTTTCGTAGCATTTCGAACAATCCTTGATTTAATTTGATTTTTTGACCGAAACTAGTATAAAATTGTGTATAATATACTACGATTTTTTGACCTAAACTAACATTTCAAAAAGTTTCATATAATCTAATTTTGAGATAATTTTATGCTTGTAGTTCCATGATAACCTTCCCTCCTACCATATAGAAAGGATCTGAAAACGTTTGTAGCATTTCGAACAATCCTCGATTTAATTTGATTTTTTGACCGAAACTAGTATAAAATTTTGTATAATATACTACGATTTTTGACCGAAACTAGTATTTCAAAAAGTTTCATAGAATCTAATTTTGAGATAATTTTTTGAATGGACTTCTATCATAACATTACCTAGTAACATATAGAAAGGATCCGAAAAGTTTCGTAGCATTTTGAACAATCCGCGATTTAATTTGATTTTTTGATCGAAACTAGTATAAAACTGCTTATAATATACTTCAATTTGTTGACCGAAACTAGTGTTTCAAAAAGTTTTATAGAATCTAATTTTGATATATCTTTTTTGCATGGACATCCATCACAACTTTCCGTCGTAACATATAAAAAGGATTTGAAACGTTTTGTAGCATTTCGAACAATCCTCGATTTAATTTGAATTTTTAACCGAAACTAGTATAAAATTGTGTATATACTACAATTTTCGACTGAAACTAGTATTTCAAAAAGTTTGAAAGAATCTAATTTTGAGATAATTTTTTTTGCATGGACTTCTATCATATCGTTGCCTCATAAAATATAGAAAGAATATGAAAAGTTTCGTAGCATTTCGAACAATCCTCGATTTAATTTGATTTTTTGACCGAAACTAGTATAAAATTGTGTATAATATACTATGATTATTGACCGAAACTAGTATTTCAAAAAGTTTCATAGAATCTAATTTTGAGATAATGTTTTACATGGACTTCCATCATAACATTCCCCAGTAACATATAGAAAGGATCTGAAAAGTTTCGTAGCATTTCGAACAATCCTCGATTTAATTTGATTTTTTGACCGAAACTAGTATATAATTGTGTATAATATACTACGATTTTTTGACCTAAACTAACATTTCAAAAAGTTTCATAGAATCTAATTTTGAGATAATATTTTCCTTGGACTTCCATCATAACCTTCCCTCCTACCATATAGAAAGGATCTGAAAAAGTTTGTAGCATTTCGAACAATCCTCGATTTAATTTGATTTTTTGACTGATACTAGTATATAATTGTGTATAATATACTACGATTTTTGACCGAAACTAGTATTTCAAAAAGTTTCATAGAAACTAATTTTCAGTTAATTTTTTGAATGGACTTCTATTATAACATTACCTATTAACATTTTAAAAGGATCTGAAAAGTTTCGTAGTATTTCAAAGAATCCTCGATTTAATTTGATTTTTTGACCGAAACTAGTATAAAATTGCTTATAATATACTTCAATTTTTTGACTGAAACTATTGTTTCAAAAAGTTTCATAGAATCTAATTTTGATATATCTTTTTTGCATGGACATCCATCATAACTTTCCCTCGTAACATATAGAAAGGATTTGAAATTTTTTGTAGCATTTCGAACAATCCTCGATTTTATTTGAATTTTTGACCGAAACTAGTATAAAATTGTGTATAATATACTAAAATTTTTGACCAAAACTAGTATTTCAAAAAGTTTGAAAGAATCTAATTTTGAGATGATATTTTTTGCATGGACTTCCATCATAACGCTCCCTCGTAAAATATAGAAATGATATGAAAAGTTTCGTAGCATTTCGAACAATCCTCGATTTAATTTGAATTTTTGACCGAAACTAGTATAAAATTGTGTATAATATACTACGATTATTGACCGAAACTAGTATTTCAAAAAATTCATAGAATCTAATTTTGAGATAATGTTTTACATGGACTTCCATCATAACATTCCCTAGTAACTTATAGAAAAGATCTGAAAAGTTTCGTAACATTTCGAACAATCCTCGATTTAATTTGATTTTTTGACCGAAACTAGTATCTAATTGGGTATAATATACTACGATTTTTTGACCTAAACTAACATTTAAAAAAGATTCATAGAATCTAATTTTGAGATAATTTTATGCTTGGACTTCCATGATAACCTTCCCTCCTACCATATAGAAAGGATCTGAAAAAGTTTGTAGCATTTCGAACAATCCTCGATTTAATTTGATTTTTTGACCGAAACTAGTATAAAATTGTGTATAATATACTACGATTTTTGACCGAAACTAGTATTTCAAAAAGTTTCATAGAATCTAATTTTGAGATAATTTTTTGAATGAACTTCTATCATAACATTACCTAGGAACATATAGAAAGGATCTGAAACGTTTCTTAGTATTTCAAAGAATCCTCGATTTAATTTGATTTTTTGACCGAAACTAGTATAAAATTGTGTATAATATACTACGATTATTTACCGAAATTAGTATTTTAAAAAGTTTCATAGAATCTAATTTTGAGATAATGTTTTACATGGACATCCATCATAACATTCCCCAGTAACATATAGAAAGGATCTGAAAAGTTTCGTAGCATTTCGAACAATCCTCGATTTAATTTGATTTTTTGACCGAAACTAGTATATAATTGTGTATAATATACTACGATTTTTTTGACCTAAACTAACATTTCAAAAATTTTCATAGAATCTAATTTTGAGATAATTTTTTGCTTGGACTTCCATCATAACCTTCCCTCCTACCATATAGAAAGGATCTGAAAACGTTTGTAGCATTCCGAACAATCCTCGATTTAATTTGATTTTTGACCGAAACTAGTATAAAATTGTGTATAATATACTAGGATTTTTGACCGAAACTAGTATTTCAAAAAGTTTCATAGAATCTAATTTTGAGATAATTTTTTGAATGGACTTCTATCATAACATTACCTAGTAACATATAGAAAGGATCCGAAAAGTTTCATTGCATTTCGAATAATCCACAATTTAATTTGATTTTTTGATCGAAACTAGTATAAAACTACTTATAATATACTACAATTTTCGACCGAAACTAGTGTTTCAAAAAGTTTCATAGAATCTAATTGTGATATATCTTTTTTGCATGGACATCCATCATAACTTTCCCTCGTAACATATAAAAAGGATTTAAAATGTTTTGTAGCATATCGAACAATCCTCGATTTAATTTGAATTTTTGACCGAAACTAGTATAAAATTGTGTATAATATACTACAATTTTCGACCGAAACTAGTATTTCAAAAAGTTTGAAAGAATCTAATTTTGAGATAATTTTTTTTGCATGGACTTCTATCATAACGTTCCCTCGTAAAATATAGAAAGAATATGAAAAGTTTCGTAGCATTTCGAGCAATCCTCGATTTAATTTGATTTTTTAACCGAAACTAGTATAAAATTGTGTATAATATACTACGATTATTGACCGAAACTAGTATTTCAAAAAGTTTCATAGAATCTAATTTTGAGATAATGTTTTACTTGGACTTCCATCATAACTTTCCCTAGTAACATATAGAAAGGATCTGAAAAGTTTCGTAACATTTCGAACAATCCTCGATTTAATTTGATTTTTTGACCGAAACTAGTATATACTTGTGTATAATATACTACGATATTTTGACCTAGACTAACATTTCAAAAAGTTTAATAGAATATAATTTTGAGATAATTTTATGCTTGGACTTCCATCATAACCTTCCCTCCTACCATATAGAAAGGATCTGAAAAGGTTTGTAGCATTTCGAACAATCCTCGATTTAATTTGATTTTTTGACCGAAACTAGTATAAAATTGTGTATAATATACTACGATTTTTTGACCCGAACTAGAATTTCTAAAAGTTTCATAGAATCTAATTTTGAGATAATTTTTTGAATGGACTTCTATCATAACATTACCTAGTAACATATAGAAAGGATCCGAAAAATGTCGTAGCATTTTGAACAATCCTCGATTTAATTTGATTTTTTGATCGAAACTAGTATAAAACTGCTTATAATATACTTCAATTTGTTGACCGAAACTAGTGTTTCAAAAAGTTTTATAGAATCTAATTTTGATATATCTTTTTTCCATGGACATCCATCACAACTTTCCGTCGTAACATATAGAAAGGATTTGAAACGTTTTGTAGCATTTCGAACAATCCTCGATTTAATTTGAATTTTTAACCGAAACTAGTATAAAATTGTGTATAATATACTACAATTTTCGACTGAAACTAGTATTTCAAAAAGTTTGAAAGAATCTAATTTTGAGATAATTTTTTTTGCATGGACTTCTATCATAACGTTGCCTCATAAAATATAGAAAGAATATGAAAAGTTTCGTAGCATTTCGAACAATCCTCGATTTAATTTGATTTTTTGACCGAAACTAGTATAAAATTGTGTATAATATACTATGATTATTGACCGAAACTAGTATTTCAAAAAGTTTCATAGAATCTAATTTTGAGATAATGTTTTACATGGACTTCCATCATAACATTCCCCAGTAACATATAGAAAGGATCTGAAAAGTTTCGTAGCATTTCGAACAATCCTCGATTTATTTGATTTTTTGACCGAAACTAGTATATAATTGTGTATAATATACTACGATTTTTTGACCTAAACAAACATTTCAAAAAGTTTCATAGAATCTAATTTTGAGATAATATTTTGCTTGGACTTCCATCATAACCTTCCCTCCTACCATATAGAAAGGATCTGAAAAAGTTTGTAGCATTTCGAACAATCCTCGATTTAATTTGATTTTTTGACCGATACTAGTATATAATTGTGTATAATATACTACGATTTTTGACCGAAACTAGTATTTCAAAAAGTTTCATAGAAAGTAATTTTCAGTTAATTTTTTGAATGGATTTCTATTATAACATTACCTAGTAACATTTTAAAAGGATCTGAAAAGTTTCGTAGTATTTCAAAGAATCCTCGATTTAATTTGATTTTTTGACCGAAACTAGTATAAAATTGCTTATAATATACTTCAATTTTTTGACTGAAACTATTGTTTCAAAAAGTTTCATAGAATCTAATTTTGATATATCTTTTTTGCATGGACATCCATCAAAACTTTCCCTCGTAACATATAGAAAGGATTTGAAATTTTTTGTAGCATTTCGAACAATCCTCGATTTTATTTGAATTTTTGACCGAAACTAGTATAAAATTGTGTATAATATACTAAAATTTTTGACCAAAACTAGTATTTCAAAAAGTTTGAAAGAATCTAATTTTGAGATGATATTTTTTGCATGGACTTCCATCATAACGCTCCCTCGTAAAATATAGAAATGATATGAAAAGTTTCGTAGCATTTCGAGCAATCCTCGATTTAATTTGATTTTTTGACCGAAACTAGTATAAAATTGTGTATAATATACTACGATTATTGACCGAAACTAGTATTTCAAAAAGTTTCATAGAATCTAATTTTGAGATAATGTTTTACTTGGACTTCCATCATAACTTTCCCTAGTAACATATAGAAAGGATCTGAAAAGTTTCGTAACATTTCGAATAATCCTCGATTTAATTTGATTTTTTGACCGAAACTAGTATATAATTGTGTATAATATACTACGATATTTTGACCTAAACTAACATTTCAAAAAGTTTAATAGAATATAATTTTGAGATAATTTTATGCTTGGACTTCCATCATAACCTTCCCTCCTACCATATAGAAAGGATCTGAAAAGGTTTGTAGCATTTCGAACAATCCTCGATTTAATTTGTATTTTTGACCGAAACTAGTATAAAATTGTGTATAATATACTAAGATTTTTTGACCCGAACTAGAATTTCTAAAAGTTTCATAGAATCTAATTTTGAGATAATTTTTTGAATGAACTTCTATCATAACATTACCTAGTAACATATAGAAAGGATCCGAAAAGTTTCGTAGTATTTCGAAGAATCCTCGATTTATTTTGATTTTTTGACCGAAACTAGTATAAAATTGCTTATAATATACTTCAATTTTTTGACTGAAACTATTGTTTCAAAAAGTTTCATAGAATCTAATTTTGATATATCTTTTTTGCATGGACATCCATCATAACTTTCCCTCGTAACATATAGAAAGGATTTGAAATTTTTTGTAGCATTTCGAACAATCCTCGATTTTATTTAAATTTTTGATCGAAACTAGTATAAAATTGTGTATAATATACTACAATTTTTGACAGAAACTAGTATTTCAAAAAGTTTCATAGAATCTAATTTTGAGATAATTATTTTTGCATGGACTTCCATCATAACGCTCCCTCGTAAAATATAGAAATGATATGAAAAGTTTCGTAGCATTTCGAACAATCCTTGATTTAATTTGATTTTTTGACCGAAACTAGTATAAAATTGTGTATAATATACTACGATTTTTTGACCTAAACTAACATTTCAAAAAGTTTCATATAATCTAATTTTGAGATAATTTTATGCTTGTAGTTCCATGATAACCTTCCCTCCTACCATATAGAAAGGATCTGAAAACGTTTGTAGCATTTCGAACAATCCTCGATTTAATTTGATTTTTTGACCGAAACTAGTATAAAATTTTGTATAATATACTACGATTTTTGACCGAAACTAGTATTTCAAAAAGTTTCATAGAATCTAATTTTGAGATAATTTTTTGAATGGACTTCTATCATAACATTACCTAGTAACATATAGAAAGGATCCGAAAAGTTTCGTAGCATTTTGAACAATCCGCGATTTAATTTGATTTTTTGATCGAAACTAGTATAAAACTGCTTATAATATACTTCAATTTGTTGACCGAAACTAGTGTTTCAAAAAGTTTTATAGAATCTAATTTTGATATATCTTTTTTGCATGGACATCCATCACAACTTTCCGTCGTAACATATAAAAAGGATTTGAAACGTTTTGTAGCATTTCGAACAATCCTCGATTTAATTTGAATTTTTAACCGAAACTAGTATAAAATTGTGTATATACTACAATTTTCGACTGAAACTAGTATTTCAAAAAGTTTGAAAGAATCTAATTTTGAGATAATTTTTTTTGCATGGACTTCTATCATATCGTTGCCTCATAAAATATAGAAAGAATATGAAAAGTTTCGTAGCATTTCGAACAATCCTCGATTTAATTTGATTTTTTGACCGAAACTAGTATAAAATTGTGTATAATATACTATGATTATTGACCGAAACTAGTATTTCAAAAAGTTTCATAGAATCTAATTTTGAGATAATGTTTTACATGGACTTCCATCATAACATTCCCCAGTAACATATAGAAAGGATCTGAAAAGTTTCGTAGCATTTCGAACAATCCTCGATTTAATTTGATTTTTTGACCGAAACTAGTATATAATTGTGTATAATATACTACGATTTATTGACCTAAACTAACATTTCAAAAAGTTTCATAGAATCTAATTTTGAGATAATATTTTGCTTGGACTTCCATCATAACCTTCCCTCCTACCATATAGAAAGGATCTGAAAAAGTTTGTAGCATTTCGAACAATCCTCGATTTAATTTGATTTTTTGACTGATACTAGTATATAATTGTGTATAATATACTACGATTTTTGACCGAAACTAGTATTTCAAAAAGTTTCATAGAAACTAATTTTCAGTTAATTTTTTGAATGGACTTCTATTATAACATTACCTATTAACATTTTAAAAGGATCTGAAAAGTTTCGTAGTATTTCAAAGAATCCTCGATTTAATTTGATTTTTTGACCGAAACTAGTATAAAATTGCTTATAATATACTTCAATTTTTTGACTGAAACTATTGTTTCAAAAAGTTTCATAGAATCTAATTTTGATATATCTTTTTTGCATGGACATCCATCATAACTTTCCCTCGTAACATATAGAAAGGATTTGAAATTTTTTGTAGCATTTCGAACAATCCTCGATTTTATTTGAATTTTTGACCGAAACTAGTATAAAATTGTGTATAATATACTAAAATTTTTGACCAAAACTAGTATTTCAAAAAGTTTGAAAGAATCTAATTTTGAGATGATATTTTTTGCATGGACTTCCATCATAACGCTCCCTCGTAAAATATAGAAATGATATGAAAAGTTTCGTAGCATTTCGAACAATCCTCGATTTAATTTGAATTTTTGACCGAAACTAGTATAAAATTGTGTATAATATACTACGATTATTGACCGAAACTAGTATTTCAAAAAATTCATAGAATCTAATTTTGAGATAATGTTTTACATGGACTTCCATCATAACATTCCCTAGTAACTTATAGAAAAGATCTGAAAAGTTTCGTAACATTTCGAACAATCCTCGATTTAATTTGATTTTTTGACCGAAACTAGTATCTAATTGGGTATAATATACTACGATTTTTTGACCTAAACTAACATTTAAAAAAGATTCATAGAATCTAATTTTGAGATAATTTTATGCTTGGACTTCCATGATAACCTTCCCTCCTACCATATAGAAAGGATCTGAAAAAGTTTGTAGCATTTCGAACAATCCTCGATTTAATTTGATTTTTTGACCGAAACTAGTATAAAATTGTGTATAATATACTACGATTTTTGACCGAAACTAGTATTTCAAAAAGTTTCATAGAATCTAATTTTGAGATAATTTTTTGAATGAACTTCTATCATAACATTACCTAGGAACATATAGAAAGGATCTGAAACGTTTCTTAGTATTTCAAAGAATCCTCGATTTAATTTGATTTTTTGACCGAAACTAGTATAAAACTGCTTATAATATACT
Organism: Lathyrus aphaca; assembly: GCA_963966055.1. Classification (NCBI taxonomy): domain Eukaryota; kingdom Viridiplantae; phylum Streptophyta; class Magnoliopsida; order Fabales; family Fabaceae; genus Lathyrus; species Lathyrus aphaca. The sequence continues at coordinate 7,133,068 of OZ014522.1, forward strand.
TCAATTTTTTGACCGAAACTATTTTTTCAAAAAGTTTCATAGAATCTAATTTTGATATATATTTTTTGCATGGATATCCATCATAACTTTCCCTCGTAACATATAGAAAGGATTTGAAAATTTATGTAGCATTTCGAACAATCCTCGATTTAATTTGAATTTTTGACCGAAACTAGTATAAAATTGTGTATAATATACTACAATTTTTGACCGAAACTAGTATTTCCAAAAGTTTGAAAGAATCTAATTTTGAGATAATTTTTTTTGCATGGACTTCCATCATAACGCTCCCTCGTGAAATATAGAAATGATATGAAAAGTTTCGTAGCATTTCGAACAATCCTCGATTTAATTTGATTTTTTGACCAAAACTAGTATAAAATTGTGTATAATATACTACGATTATTGACCGAAACTAGTATGTCAAAAAGTTTCATATAATCTAATTTTGAGATAATTTTTTACATGGACTTCAATCATAACATTTCCTAGTAACATATAGAAAAGATCTGAAAAGTTTCGTAGCATTTCGGACAATCCTCAATTTAATTTGACTTTTTGACCGAAACTAGTATATAATTGTGTATAATATACTGCGATTTTTCGACCTAAACTAACATTTAGAAAAGTTTCATAGAATCTAATTTTGAGACAATTTTTTGCTTGGACTTCCATCATAACCTTCCATCCTACCATATAGAAAGGATCTGAAAATATTTGTAGCATTTCAAACAATCCTCGATTTAATTTGATTTTTTGACCGAAACTAGTATAAAATTGTGTATAATATACTACGATTTTTGACCGAAACTAGTATTTCAAAAAGTTTCATAGAATCTAATTTTGAGATAATTTTTTGAATGGACTTCTATCATAACATTACCTAGTAACATATAGAAAGGATCCGAAAAGTTTCGTAACATTTTGAACTATCCTCAATTTAATTTGATTTTTTGATCGAAACTAGTATAAAACTGCTTATAATATACTTCAATTATTTGACCGAAACTAGTGTTTCAAAAAGTTTCATAGAATCTAATTTTGATATATCTTTTTTGCATGGACATCCATCACAACTTTCCCTCGTAACATATAAAAAGGATTTGAAACGTTTTGTAGCATTTCGAACAATCCTCGATTTAAATTGAATTTTTGACCGAAACTAGTATAAAATTATGTATAATATACTACAATTTTTTTACCGAAACTAGTATTTCAAAAAGTTTGAAAGAATCTAATTTTGAGATTTTTTTTTTATCATGGACTTCCATCATAACGTTCCCTCTTAAAATATAAAAAGGATATGAAAAGGTTCGTAGCATTTAGAACAATCCTCGATTTAATTTGATTTTTGTACCGAAACTAGTATAAAATTGTGTATTATATACTACGATTATTGACCAAAACCAGTATTTCAAAAAGTTTCATAGAATCTAATTTTGAGATAATGTTTTACATGGACTTCCATCATAACATTCCCTAGTAACATATAAAAAAGATCTGAAAAGTTTCGTAGCATTTCGAACAATCCTTGATTTAATTTTATTTTTTGACTGAAACTAGTATATAATTGTGTATACTATACTACGATTTTTTGACCTAAACTAACATTTCAAAAAGTTTCATAGAATCTAATTTTGAGATAATATTTTGCTTGGACTTCCATCATAACCTTCCCTCCTACCATATAGAAAGGATCTGAAAAAGTTTGTAGCATTTCGAACAATCCTCGATTTAATTTGATTTTTTGACCGAAACTAGTATAAATTTGTGTATAATATACTACGATTTTTGACCGAAACTAGTATTTCAAAAAGTTTCATAGAATCTAATTTTGAGATAATTTTTTGAATGAACTTCTATCATAACATTACCTAGGAACATATAGAAAGGATCTGAAACGTTTGTTAGTATTTCAAAGAATCCTCGATTTAATTTGATTTTTTGACCGAAACTAGTATAAAACTGCTTATAATATACTTCAATTTTTTGACCGAAACTATTGTTTCAAAAAGTTTCATAGAATCTAATTTTGATATATATTTTTTGCATGGATATCCATCATAACTTTCCCTCGTAACATATAGAAAGGATTTGAAAATTTTTGTAGCATTTCGAACAATCCTCGATTTAATTTGAATTTTTGACCGAAACTAGTATAAAATTGTGTATAATATACTACAATTTTTGACCGAAACTAGTATATCAAAAAGTTTGAAAGAATCTAATTTTGAGATAATTTTTTTTCCATGGACTTCCATCATAACGCTCCCTCGTAAAATATAGAAATGATATGAAAAGTTTCGTAGCATTTCGAACAATCCTCAATTTAATTATATTTTTTGACCAAAACTAGTATAAAATTGTGTATAATAATATACTACGATTATTGACCGAAACTAGTATTTCAAAAAGTTTCATATAATCTAATTTTGCGATAATTTTTTACATGGACTTCAATCATAACATTTCCTAGTAACATATAGAAAAGATCTGAAAAGTTTCGTAGCATTTCAGACAATCCTCGATTTAATTTGACTTTTTGACCGAAACTAGTATATAATTGTGTATAATATACTGCGATTTTTCGACCTAAACTAACATTTAGAAAAGTTTCATAGAATCTAATTTTGAGACAATTTTTTGCTTGGACTTCCATCATAACCTTCCATCCTACCATATAGAAAGGATCTGAAAATATTTGTAGCATTTCAAACAATCCTCGATTTAATTTGATTTTTTGACCGAAACTAGTATAAAATTGTGTATAATATACTACGATTTTTGACTGAAACTAGTATTTCAAAAAGTTTCATAGAATCTAATTTTGAGATAATTTTTTGAATGGACTTCTATCATAACATTACCTAGTAACATATAGAAAGGATCCGAAAAGTTTCGTAACATTTTGAACTATCCTCAATTTAATTTGATTTTTTGATCGAAACTAGTATAAAACTGCTTATAATATACTTCAATTATTTGACCGAAACTAGTGTTTCAAAAAGTTTCATAGAATCTAATTTTGATATATCTTTTTTGCATGGACATCCATCACAACTTTCCCTCGTAACATATAAAAAGGATTTGAAACGTTTGGTAGCATTTCGAACAATCCTCGATTTAATTTGAATTTTTGACCGAAACTAGTATAAAATTATGTATAATATACTACAATTTTATTACCGAAACTAGTATTTCAAAAAGTTTGAAAGAATCTAATTTTGAGATTTTTTTTTTATCATGGACTTCCATCATAACGTTCCCTCTTAAAATATAAAAAGGATATGAAAAGGTTCGTAGCATTTAGAACAATCCTCGATTTAATTTGATTTTTGTACCGAAACTAGGATAAAATTGTGTATTATATACTACGATTATTGACCAAAACCAGTATTTCAAAAAGTTTCATAGAATCTAATTTTGAGATAATGTTTTACATGGACTTCCATCATAACATTCCCTAGTAACATATAAAAAAGATCTGAAAAGTTTCGTAGCATTTCGAACAATCCTTGAATTAATTTTATTTTTTGACTGAAACTAGTATATAATTGTGTATACTATACTACGATTTTTTGACCTAAACTAACATTTCAAAAAGTTTCATAGAATCTAATTTTGAGATAAGTTTTTGCTTGGACTTCCATCATAACCTTCCCTCCTAGCATATAGAAAGGATATGAAAAAGTTTGTAGCATTTCAAACAATCCTCTATTTAATTTGATTTTTTGACCGAAACTAGTATAAAATAGTGTATAATATACTACGATTTTTGACCGAAACTAGTTTTCAAAAAGTTTCATAGAATCTAATTTTGAAATAATTTTTTGAATGGACTTATATCTTAACATTACCTAGTAACATATAGAAAGGATCCGCAAAGTTTCGTTGCATTTCGAATAATCCACAATTTAATTTGATTTTTTGATCGAAACTAGTATAAAACTACTTATAATATACTTCAATTTTTTGACCGAATCTAGTGTTTCAAAAAGTTTCATAGAATCTAATTTTGATATATCTTTTTTGCATGGACATCCATCATAACTTTCCCTCGTAACATATAAAAAGGATTTGAAACGTTTGGTAGCATTTCGAACAATCCTCGATTTAATTTGAATTTTTGACCGAAACTAGTATAAAATTGTGAATAATATACTACAATTTTTGACCGAAACTAGTATTTTAAAAAGTTTGAAAGAATCTAATTTTGAGATAATTTTTTTTGCATGGACTTCTATCATAACGTTGCCTCGTAAAATATAGAAAGAATATGAAAAGTCTCGTAGCATTTCGAACAATCCTCGATTTAATATGATTTTTTGACCAAAACAAGTATAAAATTGTTTATAATATACTACGACTATTGACCGAAACTAGTATTTCAAAAAGTTTCATAGAATCTAATTTTTAGATAATGTTTTACATGGACTTCCATCATAACATTCCCCAGTAACATATAGAAAGGATCTGAAAAGTTTCGAAGCATTTCGAACAATCCTCGATTTAATTTGATTTTTTGACCGAAACTAGTATATAATTGTGTATAATATACTACGATTTTTTGACCTAAACTAACATTTCAAAAAGTTTCATAGAATCTAATTTTGAGATAATTTTTTGCTTGGACATCCATCAGAACCTTCCCTCCTACCATATAGAAAGGATCTGAAAAAGTTTGTAGCATTTCGAACAATCCTCGATTTAATTTGATTTTTTGACCAAAACTAGTATTTCAAAAAGTTTCATAGAAATTAATTTTGAGTTAATTTTTTGAATGGACTTCTATCATAACATTACCTAGTAACATATTAAAAGGATCCGAAAAGTTTCGTAGCATTTTGAACAATCCTCAATTTAATTTGATTTTTTGTTCGAAACTAGTATAAAACTGCTTATAATAAACTTCAATTTTTTGACCGAAACTAGTGTTTCAAAAAGTTTCATAAAATCTAATTTTGATATATCTTTTATGCATGGATATCCATCATAACTTTCCCTCGTAACATATAAAAAGGATTTGAAAAGTTTTGTAGCATTTCGAACAATCCTCGATTTAATTTTAATTTTTGACCGAAACTAGTAAAAAATTGTGTATACTATACTACAATTTTTGACCGAAACTAGCATTTCAAAATGTTTGAAAGAATCTAATTTTGAGATAATTTTTTTATCATGGACTTCCATCATAACGTTCCCTCGTAAAATATAAAAAGGATATGAAAAGGTTCGTAGCATTTAGAAAAATCCTCGATATAATTTGATTTTTGTACCGAAACTAGTATAAAATTGTGTATTATATACTACGATTATTGACCAAAACCAGTATTTCAAAAAGTTTCATAGAATCTAATTTTGAGATAATGTTTTACATGGACTTCCATCATAACATTCCCTAGTAACATATAAAAAAGATCTGAAAAGTTTCGTAGCATTTCGAACAATCCTCGATTTAATTTGATTTTTTGACCGAAACAAGTATAAAATTGTGTATAATATACTACGATTATTGACCGAAACTAGTATTTCAAAAAGTTTCATAGAATCTAATTTTTAGATAATGTTTTACATGGACTTCCATCATAACATTCCCCAGTAACATATAGAAAGGATCTGAAAAGTTTCGAAGCATTTCGAACAATCCTCGATTTAATTTGATTTTTTGACCGAAACTAGTATATAATTGTGTAAAATATACTACGATTTTTTGACCTAAACTAACATTTCAAAAAGTTTCATAGAATCTAATTTAGAGATAATTTTTTGCTTGGACTTCCATCATAACCTTCCCTCCTACCATATAGAAAGAATCTGAAAAAGTTTGTAGCATTTCGATCAATCCTCGATTTAATTTGATTTTTTGACCAAAACTAGTATAAAATTGTGTATAATATACTACTATTTTTGACCGAAACTAGTATTTCAAAAAGTTTCATAGAAATTAATTTTGAGTTAATTTTTTGAATGGACTTCTATCATAACATTACCTAGTAACATATAGAAAGGATCCGAAAAGTTTCGTTGCATTTCGAACAATCCTCAATTTAATTTGATTTTTTGTTCGAAACTAGTATAAAACTGCTTATAATAAACTTCAATTTTTTAACTGAATCTAGTGTTTCAAAAAGTTTCATAAAATCTAATTTTGATATATCTTTTATGCATGGATATCCATCATAACTTTCCCTCGTAACATATAAAAAGGATTTGAAAAGTTTTGTAGCATTTCGAACAATCCTCGATTTAATTTGAATTTTTGACCGAAACTAGTATAAAATTGTGTATACTATACTACAATTTTTGACCGAAACTAGCATTTCAAAATGTTTGAAAGAATCTAATTTTGAGATAATTTTTTTATCATGGACTTCCATCATAACGTTCCCTCGTAAAATATAAAAAGGATATGAAAAGGTTTGTAGCATTTAGAACAATCCTCGATTTAATTTGATTTTTGTACCGAAACTAGTATAAAATTGTGTATTATATACTACGATTATTTACCAAAACCAGTATTTCAAAAAGTTTCATAGAATCTAATTTTGAGATAATGTTTTACATGTACTTCCATCATAACATTCCCTAGTAACATATAAAAAAGATCTGAAAAGTTTCGTAGCATTTCGAACAATCCTTGATTTAATTTGATTTTTTGACCGAAACTAGTATATAATTGTGTATACTATACTACGATTTTTTGACCTAAACTAACATTTCAAAAAGTTTCATAGAATCTAATTTTGAGATAAGTTTTTGCTTGGACTTCCATCATAACCTTCCCTCCTAGCATATAGAAAGGATATGAAAAAGTTTGTAGCATTTCGAACAATCCTCTATTTAATTTGATTATTTGACCGAAACTAGTATAAAATAGTGTATAAAATACTACGATTTTTGACCGAAACTAGTTTTCAAAAAGTTTCATAGAATCTAATTTTGAAATAATTTTTTGAATGGACTTATATCTTAACATTACCTAGTAACATATAGAAAGGATCCGAAAAGTTTCGTTGCATTTCGAATAATCCACAATTTAATTTGATTTTTTGATCGAAACTAGTATAAAACTACTTATAATATACTTCAATTTTTTGACCGAATCTAGTGTTTCAAAAAGTTTCATAGAATCTAATTTTGATATATCTTTTTTGCATGGACATCCATCATAACTTTCCCTCGTAACATATAAAAAGGATTTGAAACGTTTGGTAGCATTTCGAACAATCCTCGATTTAATTTGAATTTTTGACCGAAACTAGTATAAAATTGTGTATAATATACTACAATTTTTGACCGAAACTAGTATTTCAAAAAGTTTGAAAGAATCTAATTTTGAGATAATTTTTTTTGCATGGACTTCTATCATAACGTTGCCTCGTAAAATATAGAAAGAATATAAAAAGCTTCGTAGCATTTCGAACAATCCTCAATTTAATTTGATTTTTTGACCGAAACTAGTATAAAATTGTGTATAATATACTACGATTATTGACTGAAACTAGTATTTCAAAAAGTTTCATAGAATCTAATTTTGAGATAATGTTTTACATGGACTTCCATCATAACATTCCCCAGTAACATATAGAAAGGATCTGAAAAGTTTCGTAGCATTTCAAACAATCCTCGATTTAATTTGATTTTTTGACCGAAACTAGTATATAATTGTGTATAATATACTACGATTTTTTGACCTAAACTAACATTTCAAAAAGTTTCATAGAATCTAGTTTTGAGATAAGTTTTTGCTTGGACTTCCATCATAACCTTCCCTCCTACCATATAGAAAGGATCTGAAAATGTTTGTAGCATTTCGAACAATCCTCGATTTAATTTGATTTTTTGACCGAAACTAGTATAAAATTGTGTATAATATACTACGATTTTTGACCGAAACAAGTATTTCAAAACGTTTCATAGAATCTAATTTTGAAATAATTTTTTGAATGGACTTCTATCTTAACATTACCTAGTAACATATAGAAAGGATCCAAAAAGTTTCGTTGCATTTCGAATAATCCACAATTTAATTTGATTTTTTTATCGAAACTAGTATAAAACTACTTATAATATACTTCAATTTTTTGACTGAATCTAGTGTTTCAAAAAGTTTCATAGAATCTAATTTCGATATATCTTTTTTGCATGGACATCCATCATCACTTTCTCTCGTAACATATAAAAAGGATTTGAAACGTTTGGTAGCATTTCGAACAATCCTCGATTTAATTTGAATTTTTGACCGAAACTAGTATAAAATTGTGTATAATATACTACAATTTTTGACCGAAACTAGTATTTCAAAAAGTTTGAAAGAATCTAATTTTGAGATAATTTTTTTTGCATGGACTTCTATCATAACGTTGCCTCGTAAAATATAGAAAGAATATAAAAAGCTTTGTAGCATTTCGAACAATCCTCAATTTAATTTGATTTTTTGACCGAAACTAGTATAAAATTGTGTATAATATACTACGATTATTGACCGAAACTAGTATTTCAAAAAGTTTCATAGAATCTAATTTTGAGATAATGTTTTACATGGACTTCCATCATAACATTCCACAGTAACATATAGAAAGGATCTGAAAAGTTTCGTAGCATTTCGAACAATCCTCGATTTAATTTGATTTTTTGACCGAAACTAGTATATAATTGTGTATAATATACTACGATTTTTTGACCTAAACTAACATTTCAAAAAGTTTCATAGAATCTAGTTTTGAGATAAGTTTTTGCTTGGACTTCCATCATAACCTTCCCTCCTACCATATAGAAAGGATCTGAAAAAGTTTGTAGCATTTCGAACAATCCTCGATTTAATTTGATTTTTTGACCGAAACTAGTAAAAAATTGAGTATAATATACTACGATTTTTGACCGAAACAAGTATTTCAAAACGTTTCATAGAATCTAATTTTGAAATAATTTTTTGAATGGACTTCTATCTTAACATTACCTAGTAACATATAGAAAGGATCCAAAATGTTTTGTTGCATTTCGAATAATCCACAATTTAATTTGATTTTTTATTTATCGAAACTAGTATAAAACTACTTATAATATACTTCAATTTTTTTACCGAAACTAGTGTTTCAAAACGTTTCATAGAATCTAATTTCGATATATCTTTTTTGCATGGACATCCATCATTACTTTCCCTCATAACATATAAAAAGGCATTGAAACGTTTGGTAGCATTTCGAACAATCCTCGATTTAATTTGAATTTTTGACCGAAACTAGTATAAAATTGTGTATATTAACAATTTTTGACCGAAACTAGTATTTCAAAAAGTTTGAAAGAATCTAATTTTGAGATAATTTATTTTGCATGGACTTCTATCATAACGTTGCCTCGTAAAATATAGAAAGAATATGAAAAGTTTCGTAGCATTTCGAACAATCCTCGATTTAATTTGATTTTTTGACCGAAACTAGTATAAAATTGTGTATAATATACTATGATTATTAACCGAAACTAGTATTTCAAAAAGTTTCATAGAATCTAATTTTGAGATAATGTTTTACATGGACTTCCATCATAACATTCCCCAGTAACATATAGAAAGGATCAGAAACGTTTCGTAGCATTTCGAACAATCCTCGATTTAATTTAATTTTTTGACCGAAACTAGTATATAATTGTGTATAATATACTACGATTATTTGAGCTAAACTAACATTTCAAAAAGTTTCATAGAATCTAATTATGAGATAATTTTTTGCTTGGACTTCCATCATAACCTTCCCTCCTACCATATAGAAAGGATCTGAAAAAGTTTGTAGCATTTCGAACAATCCTCGATTTAATTTGATTTTTTGACCGAAACTAGTATAAAATTGTGTATAATATACTACGATTTTTGACCGAAACTAGTTTTCAAAAAGTTTTATAGAATCTATTTTTGAAATAATTTTTAGAATGGACTTATATCTTAACATTACCTAGTAACATATAGAAAGGATCCGAAAAGTTTCGTTGCATTTCGAATAATCCACAATTTAATTTGATTTTTTGATCGAAACTAGTATAAAACTACTTATAATATACTTCAATTTTTTGACCGAATCTAGTGTTTCAAAAAGTTTCATAGAATCTAATTTTGATATATCTTTTTTGCATGGACATCCATCATAACTTTCCCTTGTAACATATAAAAAGGATTTGAAACGTTTGGTAGCATTTCGAACAATCCTCGATTTAATTTGAATTTTTTACCGAAACTAGTATAAAATTGTGTATAATAAACTATAATTTTTGACCAAAACTAGTATTTCAAAAAGTTTGAAAGAATCTAATTTTGAGATAATTTTTTTTGCATGGACTTCTATCATAACGTTGTCTCATAAAATATAGAAAGAATATGTAAAGTTTCGTAGCATTTCGAACAATCCTCGATTTAATTTGGTTTTTTGACCCAAAACTAGTATACAATTGTGTATAATATACTACGATTATGGACCGAAACTAGTATTTCAAAAAGTTTCATAGAATCTAATTTTGAGATAATGTTTTACATGGACTTCCATCATAACATTCCCCAGTAACATATAGAAAGGATCTGAAAAGTTTCGTAGCATTTCGAACAATCCTCGATTTAATTTGATTTTTTGACCGAAACTAGTATATAATTGTGTATAATATACTACGATTTTTTGACCTAAACTAACATTTCAAAAAGTTTCATAGAATCTAATTTTGAGATAAGTTTTTGCTTGGACTTCCATCATAACCTTCCCTCCTACCATATAGAAAGGATCTGAAAAAGTTTGTAGCATTTCGAACAATCCTCGATTTAATTTGATTTTTTGATCGAAATAATAAAAAATTGTGTATAATATACTACGATTTTTGACCGAAACAAGTATTTCAAAACGTTTCATAGAATCTAATTTTGAAATAATTTTTTGAATGGACTTCTATCTTAACATTACCTAGTAACATATAGAAAGGATCCAAAAAGTTTCGTTGCATTTCGAATAATCCACAATTTAATTTGATTTTTTTTATCGAAACTAGTATAAAACTACTTATAATATACTTCAATTTTTTGACCGAAACTAGTGTTTCAAAAAGTTTCATAGAATCTAATTTTGATATATCTTTTTTGCATGGACATCCATCATAACTTTCCCTCATAACATATAAAAAGGCATTGAAACGTTTGGTAGCATTTCGAACAATCCTTGATTTAATTTGAATTTTTGACCGAAACTAGTATAAAATTGTGTATATTAACAATTTTTGACCGAAACTAGTATTTCAAAAAGTTTGAAAGAATCTAATTTTGAGATAATTTTTTTTGCATGGACTTCTATCATAACGTTGCCTCGTAAAATATAGAAAGAATATGAAAAGTTTCGTAGCATTTCGAACAATCCTCGATTTAATTTGATTTTTTGACCGAAACTAGTATAAAATTGTGTATAATATACTACGATTATTGACCGAAACTAGTATTTCAAAAAGGTTCATAGAATCTAATTTTGAGATAATATTTTTAATGGACTTCCATCATAACATTCCCCAGTAACATATAGAAAGGATCTGAAAAGTTTCTTAGCATTTCGAACAATCCTCGATTTAATTTTATTTTTTGACCGAAACTAGTATATAATTGTGTATAATATTCTACGATTATTTGACCTAAACTAACATTTCAAAAAGATTCATAGAATCTAATTTTGAGATAATTTTTTGCTTGGACTTCCATCATAACCTTCGCTCCTACCATATAGAAAGGATCTGAAAAAGTTTATAGCATTTCGAACAATCCTCGATTTAATTTGATTTTTTGACCGAAACTAGTATAAAATTGTGTATAATATACTACGATTTTTGACCGAAACTAGTTTTCAAAAAGTTTCATAGAATCTAATTTTGAAATAATTTTTTGAATGGACTTCTATCTTAACATTACCTAGTAACATATAGAAAGGATCCGAAAAGTTTCGTTGCATTTCGAATAATCCACAATTTAATTTGATTTTTTGATCGAAACTAGTATAAAACTACTTATAATATACTTCAATTTTTTGAACGAATCTAGTGTTTCAAAAAGTTTCATAGAATCTAATTTTAATATATCTTTTTTGCATGGACATCCATCATAACTTTCCCTCGTAACATATAAAAAGGATTTGAAACGTTTGGTAGCATTTTGAACAATCCTCGATTTAATTTGAATTTTTGACCGAAACTAGTATAAAATTGTGTATAATAAACTACAATTTTTGACCGAAACTAGTATTTCAAAAAGTTTGAAAGAATCTAATTTTGAGATAATTTTTTTTGCATGGACTTCTATCATAACGTTGCCTCGTAAAATATAGAAAGAATATGAAATGTTTCGTAGCATTTCGAACAATCCATTATTTAATTTGATTTTTTGACCGAAACTAGTATAAAATTGTGTATAATATACTACGATTATTGACCGAAACTAGTATTTCAAAAAGTTGCATAGAATCTAATTTTGAGATAATGTTTTACATGGACTTCCATCATAACATTCCCCAGTAACATATAGATAGGATCTGAAAAGTTTTGTAGCATTTCGAACAATCCTCGATTTAATTTGAATTTTTGACAGAAACTAGTATATAATTGTGTATAATATACTACAATTTTTTGACCTAAACTAACATTTCAAAAAGTTTCATAGAATCTAATTTTGAGATAAGTTTTTACTTGGACTTCCATCATAACCTTCCCTCCTACCATATAGAAAGGATCTGAAAAAGTTTGTAGCATTTCGAACAATCCTCGATTTAATTTGATTTTTTGATAGAAACTAGTATAAAATTGTGTATAATATACTACGATTTTTGACCGAAACAAGTATTTCAAAACGTTTCATAGAATCTAATTTTGAAATAATTTTTTGAATGGACTTCTATCTTAACATTACCTAGTAACATATAGAAAGGATCCGAAAAGTTTCGTTGCATTTCGAATAATCCACAATTTAATTTGATTTTTTGATCGAAACTAGTATAAAACTACTTATAATATACTTCAATTTTTTGACCGAATCTAGTGTTTCAAAAAGTTTCATAGAATCTAATTTTGATATATCTTTTTTGGATGGACATCCATCATAACTTTCCCTCGTAACATATAAAAAGGATTTGAAACGTTTGGTAGCATTTCGAACAATCTTCGAATTAATTTGAATTTTTGACCGAAACTAGTATTTCAAAAGGTTTGAAAGAATCTAATTTTGAGATAATTTTTTTTGCATGGACTTCTATCATAACGTTGCCTCGTAAAATATAGAAAGAATAAGAAAAGTTTCGTATCATTTCGAACAATCCTCAATTTAATTTGATTTTTTGACCCAAAACTAGTATAAAATTGTGTATAATATACTACGATTATTGACCGTAACTAGTATTTCAAAAAGTTTCATAGAATCTAATTTTGAGATAATGTTTTACATGGACTTCCATCATAACATTCCCCAGTAACATATAGAAAGGATCTGAAAAGTTTCGTAGCATTTCGAACAATCCTCGATTTCATTTGATTTTTTGACCGAAACTAGTATATAATTGTGTATAATATACTACGATTTTTTGACCTAAACTAACATTTCAAAAAGTTTCATAGAATCTAATTTTGAGATAAGTTTTTGCTTGGACTTCCATCATAACCTTCCCTCCTACCATATAGAAAGGATCTGAAAAAGTTTGTAGCATTTCGAACAATCCTCGATTTAATTTGATTTTTTGACCGAAACTAGTAAAAAATTGTGTATAATATACTACGATTTTTGACCGAAACAAGTATTTCAAAACGTTTCATAGAATCTAATTTTGAAAATTTTTTTTGAATGGACTTCTATCTTAACATTACCTAGTAACATATAGAAAGGATCCAAAAAGTTTCGTTGCATTTCGAATAATCCACAATTTAAGTTGATTTTTTTTATCGAAACTAGTATAAAACTACTTATAATATACTTCAATTTTTTGACCGAATCTAGTGTTTCAAAAAGTTTCATAGAATCTAATTTTGATATATCTTTTTTGCATGGACATCCATCACAACTTTCCCTCGTAACATATAAAAAGGATTTGAAAAGTTTTGTAGCATTTCGAACAATCCTCGATTTAATTTGAATTTTTGACCGAAACTAGTATAAAATTGTGTATAATATACTACAATTTTTGACCGAAACTAGCATTGCAAAATGTTTGAAAGAATCTGATTTTGAGATAATTTTTTTTTGCATGGACTTCTATCATAATGTTGCCTCGTAAAATATAGAAAGAATATGAAAAGTTTCGTAGCATTTCGAACAATCCTCGATTTAATTTGAATTTTTGAACGAAACTAGTATAATTTGTGTATAATATACTACGATTATTGACCGAAACTAGTATTTCAAAAAGTTTCATAGAATCTAATTTTGAGATAATGTTTTACATGGACTTCCATCATAACATTCCCCATTAACATATAGAAAGGATCCGAAAAGTTTCGTAGCATTTCGAACAATCCTCGATTTAATTTGATTTTTTGACCGAAACTAGTATAAAATTGTGTAGAATATACTACGATTTTTTAACGAAACTAGTATTTCAAAAAGTTTCATAGAATCTAATTTTGAGATAACTTTTTGAATGAACTTCCATCATAACATTACCTAGTAACATATAGAAAGGATCCGAAAATATTCGTAGTATTTCGAAGAATCCTCGATTTAATTTGATTTTTTGACCGAAACTAGTATAAAATTGCTTATAATATACTACGATATTTTGAGCTAAACTAACATTTCAAAAAGTTTAATAGAATATAATTTTGAGATAATTTTATGCTTGGAATTCCATCATAACCTTCCCTCCTACCATATAGAAAGGATCTGAAAAGGTTTGTAGCATTTCGAACAATCCTCAATTTAATTTGATTTTTTTTCCGAAACTAGTATAAAATTGTGTATAATATACTACGATTTTTGACCGAAACTAGTATTTCTAAAAGTTTCATAGAATCTGATTTTGAGAAAATTTTTTGAATGAACTTTTATCATAAAATTACCTAGTAACATATAGAAAGGATCCGAAAAGTTTCGTAGCATTTCGAAGAATCCTCGATTTAATTTGATTTTTTGACCGAAACTAGTATAAAATTGTGTATAATATACTAAGATTTTTGACCGAAACTAGTATTTCAAAAAGTTTCATAGAATCTAATTTTAAGATAATTTTTTGAAGGAACTTCTATCATAACATTACCTAGTAACATATAGAAAGGATCTGAAACGTTTCGTAGTATTTAAAAGAATCCTCGATTTAATTTGATTTTTTGACCGAAACAAGTATAAAACTGCTTATAATATACTTCAATTTATTTACCGAAACTATTGTTTCAAAAAGTTTCATAGAATCTAATTTTGATATAGAAAGGATTTGAAAAATTTTGTAGCATTTCGAACAATCCTCAATTTAATTTGAATTTTTGACCGAAACTAGTATAAAATTGTGTATAATATACTACAATTTTTGACCGAAACTAGTATTTCAAAAAGTTTGAAAGAATCTAATTTTGAGATAATTTTTTTTGCATGGACTTCCATCATAACGCTCCCTCGTAAAATATAGAAATGATATGAAAAGTTTCGTAGCATTTCGAACAATCCTCGATTTAATTTGATTTTTTGATCGAAACTAGTATAAAATTGTGTATAATATACTAGGATTATTGACCGAAACTAGTATTTCAAAAAGTTTCATAGAATCTAATTTTGAGATAATGTTTTACATGGACTTCCATCATAACATTTCCTAGTAACATATAGAAAAGATCTGAAAAGTTTCGTAGCATTTCGGACAATCCTCTATTTTATTTGACTTTTTGACCGAAACTAGTATATAATTGTGTATAATATACTACGATTTTTTGATCTAAACTAACATTTAGAAAAATTTCATAGAATCTAATTTTGAGATAATTTTTTGCTTGGATTTCCATCATAACCTTCCCTCCTACCATATAGAAAGGATCTGAAAATGTTTGTAGCATTTCCAACAATCCTCGATTTAATTTGATTTTTTGACCGAAACTAGTATTTCAAAAAGTTTCATAGAATCTAATTTTTAGATAATTTTTGAATGTACTTCTATCATAACATTACCTAGTAAGATATAGAAAGGATCCGAAACGTTTCGTAGTATTTCGAAGAATCCTCGATTTAATTTGATTTTTTGACCGAAACTAGTATAAAATTGCTTATAATATACTTCAATTTTCGACCGAAACTAGTGTTTCAAAAAGTTTCATAGAATCTAATTTTGATATATCTTTTTTGCATGGACATTCATCATAACTATCCCTCGTAACATATAGAAAGGAATTGAAATTTTTTGTAGCATTTCGAACAATCCTCGATTTAATTTGAATTTTTGACCGAAACTAGTATAAAATTGTGTATAATATACTACAATTTTTGACCGAAACTAGTGTTTCAAAAAGTTTGAAAGAATCTAATTTTGAGATAATTTTTTTTGCATGGACTTCCATCATAACGCTTCCTCGTAAAATATAGAAATGATATGAAAAGTTTCGTAGAATATCGAGAAATCCTCGATTTAATTTGATTTTTTGACAGAAACTAGTATTAAATTGTGTATAATATACTACGATTATTGACCGAAACTAGTATTTCAAAATGTTTCATAGAATCTAATTTTGAGATAATGTTTTACATGGACTTCCATCATAACATTCCTTAGTAACTTATAGAAAAGATCTGAAAAGTTTCGTAGCATTTTGAACAATCCTCGATTTAATTTGATTTTTTTACCGAAACTAGTATATAATTGGGTATAATATACTGCGATATTTTGACCTAAGCTAACATTTCAAAAAGTTTCATAGAATCTAATTTTGAGATAATTTTTTGCTTGGACTTCCATCATAACCTTCCCTCCTACCATATAGAAAGGATCTGAAAAGGTTTGTAGCATTTCGAACAATCCTCGATTTAATTTGATTTTTTGATCGAAACTAGTATAAAATTGTGTATAATATACTACGATTTTTGACCCAAACTAGTATGTCAATAAATTTCATAGAATCTAATTTTGAGATAATTTTTTGAATGAACTTCTATCATAACATTACCTAGTAACATATAGAAAGGATCCGAAAAGTTTCGTAGTATTTTCTAAGGCGATTTAATTTGATTTTTTGACCGAAACTAGTATAAAATTGCTTATAATATACTTCAATTTTTTTACTGAAACTATTGTTTCAAAAAGTTTTATAGAATCTAATTTTGATATATCTTTTTTGCATGGACATCCATCATAACTTTCCCTCATAACATATAGAAAGGATTTGAAATTTTTTGTAGCATTTCGAACAATCCTCGATTTAATTTGAATTTTTGACCGAAACTAGTATAAAATTGTGTATAATATACTACTATTTTTGACCGAAACTAGTATTTCAAAAAGTTTGAAAGAATCTAATTTTGAGATAATTTTTTTTGCATGGAGTTCCATCATAACGCTCCCTCGTAAAATATAGAAATGATATGAAAAGTTTCGTAGCATTTTGAGCGATCCTCGATTTAATTTGATTTTTTGACCGAAACTAGTATTAAATTGTGTATAATATACTACGATTATTGACCGAAACTAGTATTTCAAAAAGTTTCATAGAATCTAATTTCGAGATAATGTTTTACATGGACTTCCCTCATAACATTCCCTAGTAACATATAGAAAAGATATGAAAAGTTTCGTAGCATTTCGAACAATCCTCGATTTAATTTGATTTTTTGACCGAAACTAGTATATAATTGTGTATAATATACTACGATTTTTTGACCCAAACTAACATTTCAAAAAGTTTCATAGAATCTAATTTTGAGATAAGTTTTTGCTTGGACTTCCATCATAACCTTCCCTCCTACCATATAGAAAGGATCTGAAAATGTTTGTAGCATTTCAAACAATCCTCGATTTAATTTGATTTTTTGGCCGAAACTAGTATAAAATTGTGTATAATATACTACGATTTTTGACCGAAACTAGTATTTCAAAAAGTTTCATAGAATCTAATTTTGAGATAATTTTTTGAATTGACTTCTATCATAACATTACCTAGTAACATATAGAAAGGATCCGAAAAGTTTCGTAGCATTTTGAACAATCCTCAATTTAATTTGATTTTTTGATCGAAACTAGTATAAAACTGCTTATAATATACTTCAATTTTTTGACTGAAACTAGTGTTTTAAAAAGTTTCATAGAATCTAATTTTGATATATCTTTTTTGCATGGACATCCATCATAACTTTCCCTCGTAACATATAAAAAGGATTTCAAACGTTTTGTAGCATTTCGAACAATCCTCGATTTAATTTGAATTTTTGACCGGAACTAGTATAAAATTGTGTATAATATACTACAATTTTTGACCGAAACTAGTATTTCAAAAAGTTTCATAGAATCTAATTTTGAGATAAGTTTTTACTTGGGCTTCCATCATAACCTTCCCTCCTACCATATAGAAAGGATCTGAAAACGTTTGTAGCATTTCGAACAATCCTCGATTTAATTTGATTTTTTGACCGAAACTATTGTTTCAAAAAGTTTCATAGAATCTAATTTTGATATATCTTATTTGCATGGACGTCCTTCAAAACATTCCCTCGTAACATATAGAAAGGATTTGAAAATTTTTGTAGCATTTCGAACAATCATCGATTTAATTTGAATTTTTGACCGAAACTAGTATAAAATTGTGTATTATATACTACAATTTTTGACCGAAACTAGTATTTCAAAACGTTTGAAAGAATCTAATATTGAGATAATTTTTTTTGCATGAACTTCCATCATAACGCTCCCTAGTAAAATATAGAAATGATATAAAAAGTTTCGTAGCATTTCAAACAATCCTAGATTTAATTTGATTTTTTGACCGAAACTAGTATAAAATTATGTATAATATACTAAGATTTTTTGATCTAAACTAACATTTCAAAAAGTTTCATAGAATCTAATTTTGAGATAATTTTTTGCTTGGACTTCCATCATAACCTTCCCTCCTACCATAAAGAAAGGATCTGAAAAGTTTCGTAGCATTTCGAATAATCCTTGATTTGATTTGATTTTTTGACCGGAACTAGTATAAAATTGTGTATAATATACTATGAATTTTTGACCTAAACTAGCATTTCAAAAAGTTTCATAGAATCTAATTTTGAGATACTTTTTTGCTTGGATTTCCATCATAACCTTCCCTTGTACCATATAGAAAGGATCTGAAAAGTTTCATAGTATTTCGAACAATCCTCAAATTAATTTTATTTTTTGACCGAAACTAGTATAAAATTGTGTATAATATACTACAATTTTATGACTAAAACTAGTATTTCAAAAAGTTTCATAGAATCTAATTTTGAGATATCTTTTTTGCATGGACTTCCATCACAACATTCCCTGTTAACATATAGAAAGGATCCGAAAAGTTTCGTAGCATTTTGAACAATCCTCGATTTAATTTGATTTTTTGATCGAAACTAGTATAAAACTGCTTATAATATACTTCAATTTTTTGACCGAAACTATTGTTTCAAAAAGTTTCATAGAATCTAATTTTGATATATCTTTTTTGCGTGGACATCCATCATAACTTTCCCTCGTAACATATAGAAAGGATTTGAAATTTTTTGTAGCATTTCGAACAATCCTCGATTTAATTTGAATTTTTGACCGAAACTAGTATAAAAATGTGTCTAATATACTACAATTTTTGACCGAAACTAGTATTTCAAAAAGTTTGAAAGAATATAATTTTGAGATAATTTTTTTTGCATGGACTTCCATCATAACGCTCCCTCGTAAAATATAGAAATGATATGAAAAGTTTCGTAGCATTTCGAGCAATCCTGGATTTAATTTGATTTTTTGACCGAAACTAGTATAAAATTATGTATAATATACTAAGATTTTTTGATCTAAACTAACATTTCAAAAAGTTTCATAGAATCTAATTTTGAGATAATTTTTTGCTTGGACTTCCATCATAACCTTCCCTCCTACCATAAAGAAAGGATCTGAAAAGTTTCGTAGCATTTCGAATAATCCTCGATTTGATTTGGTTTTTTGACCGGAACTAGTATAAAATTGTGTATAATATACTATGAATTTTTGACCTAAACTAGCATTTCAAAAAGTTTCATAGAATCTAATTTTGAGATAATTTTTTGCTTGGATTTCCATCATAACCTTCCCTTGTACCATATAGAAAGGATCTGAAAAGTCTCATAGTATTTCGAACAATCCTCAAATTAATTTTATTTTTTGACCGAAACTATTATAAAATTGTGTATAATATACTACAATTTTATGACTGAAACTAGTATTCCAAAACGTTTCATAGAATCTAAATTTGAGATATCTTTTTTGCATGGACTTCCATCATAACATTCCCTAGTAACATATAGAAAGGATCCGAAAAGTTTCGTAGCGTTTTGAACAATCCTTGATTTAATTTGATTTTTTGATCGAAACTTGTATAAAACTGCTTATAATATACTTCAATTTTTTAACCGAAACTATTGTTTCAAAAAGTTTCATAGAATCTAATTTTGATATATCTTTTTTGCATGGAAATCCATCATAACTTTCCCTCGTAACATATAGAAAGAATTTGAAATTTTTTGTAGCATTTCGAACAATCCTCGATTAAATTTGAATTTTTGACCGAAACTAGTATAAAATTGTGTATAATATACTACAATATTTGACCGAAACTAGTATTTCAAAAAGTTTGAAAGAATCTAATTTTGAGATAATTTTTTTTGCATGGACTTCCATCATAACGCTCCCTCGTAAAATATAGAAATGATATGAAAAGTTTCGTAGCATTTCGAGCAATCCTCGATTTAATTTGATTTTTTGACCGAAACTAGTATAAAATTATGTATAATATACTAAGATTTTTTTATCTAAACTAACATTTCAAAAAGTTTCATAGAATCTAATTTTGAGATAATTTTTTGCTTGGACTTCCATCATAACCTTCCCTCCTCCCATAAAGAAAGGATCTGAAAAGTTTCGTAGCATTTCGAATAATCCTCGATTTGATTTGATTTTTTGACCGGAACTAGTATAAAATTGTGTATAATATACTATGAATTTTTTTCCTAAACTAGCATTTCAAAAAGTTTCATAGAATCTAATTTTGAGATTATTTTTTGCTTGGATTTCCATCATAACCTTCCCTTGTACCATATAGAAAGGATCTGAAAAGTTTCATAGTATTTCGAACAATCCTCAAATTAATTTTATTTTTTGACCAAAACTAGTATAAAATTGTGTATAATATACTACAATTTTATGACTAAAACTAGTATTTCAAAAAGTTTCATAGAATCTAATTTTGAGATATCTTTTTTGCATGGACTTCCATCATAACATTCCCTAGTAACATATAGAAAGGATCCGAAAAGTTTCGTAGCGTTTTGAACAATCCTTGATTTAATTTGATTTTTTGATCGAAACTTGTATAAAACTACTTATAATATACTTCAATTTTTTAACCGAAACTATTGTTTCAAAAAGTTTCATAGAATCTAATTTTGATATATCTTTTTTGCATGGAAATCCATCATAACTTTCCCTCGTAACATATAGAAAGAATTTGAAATTTTTTGTAGCATTTCGAACAATCCTCGATTAAATTTGAATTTTTGACCGAAACTAGTATAAAATTGTGTATAATATACTACAATATTTGACCGAAACTAGTATTTCAAAAAGTTTGAAAAAATCTAATTTTGAGATAATTTTTTTTGCATGGACTTCCATCATAACGCTCCCTCGTAAAATATGGAAATGATATGAAAAGTTTCGTAGCATTTCGAGCAATCCTCGATTTAATTTGATTTTTTGACCGAAACTAGTATAAAATTATGTATAATATACTAAGATTTTTTGATCTAAACTAACATTTCAAAAAGTTTCATAGAATCTAATTTTGAGATAATTTTTTGCTTGGACTTCCATCATAACCTTCCCTCCTCCCATAAAGAAAGGATCTGAAAAGTTTCGTTGCATTTCGAATAATCCTCGATTTGATTTGATTTTTTGACCGGAACTAGTATAAAATTGTGTATAATATACTATGAATTTTTTTCCTAAACTAGCATTTCAAAAAGTTTCATAGAATCTAATTTTGAGATTATTTTTTGCTTGGATTTCCATCATAACCTTCCCTTGTACCATATAGAAAGGATCTGAAAAGTTTCATAGTATTTCGAACAATCCTCAAATTAATTTTATTTTTTGACCGAAACTAGTATAAAATTGTGTATAATATACTACAATTTTATGACTAAAACTAGTATTTCAAAAAGTTTCATAGAATCTAATTTTGAGATATCTTTTTTGCATGGACTTCCATCATAACATTCCCTAGTAACATATAGAAAGGATCCGAAAAGTTTCGTAGCGTTTTGAACAATCCTTGATTTAATTTGATTTTTTGATCGAAACTTGTATAAAACTGCTTATAATATACTTCAATTTTTTAACCGAAACTATTGTTTCAAAAAGTTTCATAGAATCTAATTTTGATATATCTTTTTTGCATGGAAATCCATCATAACTTTCCCTCGTAACATATAGAAAGAATTTGAAATTTTTTGTAGCATTTCGAACAATCCTCGATTAAATTTGAATTTTTGACCGAAACTAGTATAAAATTGTGTATAATATACTACAATATTTGACCGAAACTAGTATTTCAAAAAGTTTGAAAAACTCTAATTTTGAGATAATTTTTTTTGCATGGACTTCCATCATAGCGCTCCCTCGTAAAATATGGAAATGATATGAAAAGTTTCGTAGCATTTCGAGCAATCCTCGATTTAATTTGATTTTTTGACCGAAACTAGTATAAAATTATGTATAATATACTAAGATTTTTTGATCTAAACTAACATTTCAAAAAGTTTCATAGAATCTAATTTTGAGATAATTTTTTGCTTGGACTTCCATCATAACCTTCCCTCCTCCCATAAAGAAAGGATCTGAAAAGTTTCGTTGCATTTCGAATAATCCTCGATTTGATTTGATTTTTTGACCGGAACGAGTATAAAATTGTGTATAATATACTATGAATTTTTTTCCTAAACTAGCATTTCAAAAAGTTTCATAGAATCTAATTTTGAGATTATTTTTTGCTTGGATTTCCATCATAACCTTCCCTTGTACCATATAGAAAGGATCTGAAAAGTTTCATAGTATTTCGAACAATCCTCAAATTAATTTTATTTTTTGACCGAAACTAGTATAAAATTGTGTATAATATACTACAATTTTATGACTAAAACTAGTATTTCAAAAAGTTTCATAGAATCTAATTTTGAGATATCTTTTTTGCATGGACTTCCATCATAACATTCCCTAGTAACATATAGAAAGGATCCGAAAAGTTTCGTAGCGTTTTGAACAATCCTTGATTTAATTTGATTTTTTGATCGAAACTTGTATAAAACTGCTTATAATATACTTCAATTTTTTAACCGAAACTATTGTTTCAAAAAGTTTCATAGAATCTAATTTTGATATAATATTTTTTGCATGGAAATCCATCATAACTTTCCCTCGTAACATATAGAAAGAATTTGAAATTTTTTGTAGCATTTCGAACAATCCTCGATTAAATTTGAATTTTTGACCGAAACTAGTATAAAATTGTGTATAATATACTACAATATTTGACCGAAACTAGTATTTCAAAAAGTTTGAAAGAATCTAATTTTGAGATAATTTTTTTTGCATGGACTTCCATCATAACGCTCCCTCGTAAAATATAGAAATGATATGAAAAGTTTCGTAGCATTTCGAGCAATCCTCGATTTAATTTGATTTTTTGACCGAAACTAGTATAAAATTATGTATAATATACTAAGATTTTTTTATCTAAACTAACATTTCAAAAAGTTTCATAGAATCTAATTTTGAGATAATTTTTTGCTTGGACTTCCATCATAACCTTCCCTCCTCCCATAAAGAAAGGATCTGAAAAGTTTCGTAGCATTTCGAATAATCCTCGATTTGATTTGATTTTTGACCGGAACTAGTATAAAATTGTGTATAATATACTATGAATTTTTTTCCTAAACTAGAATTTCAAAAAGTTTCATAGAATCTAATTTTGAGATTATTTTTTGCTTGGATTTCCATCATAACCTTCCCTTGTACCATATAAAAAGGATCTGAAAAGTTTCATAGTATTTCGAACAATCCTCAAATTAATTTTATTTTTTGACCAAAACTAGTATAAAATTGTGTATAATATACTACAATTTTATGACTAAAACTAGTATTTCAAAAAGTTTCATAGAATCTAATTTTGAGATATCTTTTTTGCATGGACTTCCATCATAACATTCCCTAGTAACATATAGAAAGGATCTGAAAAGTTTCGTAGCGTTTTGAACAATCCTTGATTTAATTTGATTTTTTGATCGAAACTTGTATAAAACTACTTATAATATACTTCAATTTTTTAACCGAAACTATTGTTTCAAAAAGTTTCATAGAATCTAATTTTGATATATCTTTTTTGCATGGAAATCCATCATAACTTTCCCTCGTAACATATAGAAAGGATTTGAAATTTTTTGTAGCATTTCGAACAATCCTCGATTTAATTTGAATTTTTGACCGAAACTAGTATAAAATTGTGTATAATATACTACAATATTTGACCGAAACTAGTATTTTAAAAAGTTTGAAAGAATCTAATTTTGAGATAATTTTTTTTTGCATGGACTTCCATCTTAACGCTCCCTCGTAAAATATGGAAATGATATGAAAAGTTTCGTAGCATTTCGAGCAATCCTCGATTTAATTTGATTTTTTGACCGAAACTAGTATAAAATTATGTATAATATACTAAGATTTTTTGATCTAAACTAACATTTCAAAAAGTTTCATAGAATCTAATTTTGAGATAATTTTTTGCTTGGACTTCCATCATAACCTTCCCTCCTCCCATAAAGAAAGGATCTGAAAAGTTTCATAGTATTTCGAATAATCCTCAAATTAATTTTATTTTTTGACCGAAACTAGTATAAAATTGTGTATAATATACTATGAATTTTTTTCCTAAACTAGCATTTCAAAAAGTTTCATAGAATCTAATTTTGAGATTATTTTTTGCTTGGATTTCCATCATAACCTTCCCTTGTACCATATAGAAAGGATCTGAAAAGTTTCATAGTATTTCGAACAATCCTCAAATTAATTTTATTTTTTGACCGAAACTAGTATAAAATTGTGTATAATATACTACAATTTTATGACTAAAACTAGTATTTCAAAAAGTTTCATAGAATCTAATTTTGAGATATCTTTTTTGCATGGACTTCCATCATAACATTCCCTAGTAACATATAGAAAGGATCCGAAAAGTTTCGTAGCGTTTTGAACAATCCTTGATTTAATTTGATTTTTTGATCGAAACTTGTATAAAACTGCTTATAATATACTTCAATTTTTTAACCGAAACTATTGTTTCAAAAAGTTTCATAGAATCTAATTTTGATATATCTTTTTTGCATGGAAATCCATCATAACTTTCCCTCGTAACATATAGAAAGAATTTGAAATTTTTTGTAGCATTTCGAACAATCCTCGATTAAATTTGAATTTTTGACCGAAACTAGTATAAAATTGTGTATAATATACTACAATATTTGACCGAAACTAGTATTTCAAAAAGTTTGAAAGAATCTAATTTTGAGATAATTTTTTTTGCATGGACTTCCATCATAACGCTCCCTCGTAAAATATAGAAATGATATGAAAAGTTTCTTAGCATTTCGAGCAATCCTCGATTTAATTTGATTTTTTGACCGAAACTAGTATAAAATTATGTATAATATACTAAGATTTTTTGATCTAAACTAACATTTCAAAAAGTTTCATAGAATCTAATTTTGAGATAATTTTTTGCTTGGACTTCCATCATAACCTTCCCTCCTCCCATAAAGAAAGGATCTGAAAAGTTTCGTAGCATTTCGAATAATCCTCGATTTGATTTGATTTTTTGACCGGAACTAGTATAAAATTGTGTATAATATACTATGAATTTTTTTCCTAAACTAGCATTTCAAAAAGTTTCATAGAATCTAATTTTTAGATTATTTTTTGCTTGGATTTCCATCATAACCTTCCCTTGAACCATATAGAAAGGATCTGAAAAGTTTCATAGTATTTCGAACAATCCTCAAATTAATTTGATTTTTTGACCGAAACTAGTATAAAATTGTGTATAATATACTACAATTTTATGACTAAAACTAGTATTTCAAAAAGTTTCATAGAATCTAATTTTGAGATATCTTTTTTGCATGGATTTCCATCATAACATTCCCTAGTAACATATAGAAAGGATCCGAAAAGTTTCGTAGCATTTTGAACAATCCTTGATTTAATTTGATTTTTTGATCGAAACTTGTATAAAACTGCTTATAATATACTTCAATTTTTTGACCGAAACTATTGTTTCAAAAAGTTTCATAGAATCTAATTTTGATATTTCTTTTTTGCATGGACATCAGTCATAACTTTCCCTCGTAACATATAGAAAGGATTTGAAATTTTTTGTAGCATTTCGAACAATCCTCGATTTAATTTAAATTTTTGACCGAAACTAGTATAAAATTGTGTATAATATACTACAATATTTGACCGAAACTAGTATTTCAAAAAGTTTGAAAGAATCTAATTTTGAGATAATTTTTTTTTGCATGGACTTCCATCTTAACGCTCCCTCGTAAAATATAGAGATGATATGAAAAGTTTCGTAGCATTTCGAGCAATCCTCGATTTAATTTGATTTTTTGACCGAAACTAGTATAAAATTATGTATAATATACTATGATTTTTTGATCTAAATTAACATTTCAAAAAGTTTCATAGAATCTAATTTTGAGATTATTTTTTGCTTCGATTTCCATCATAACCTTCCCTTGTACCATATAGAAAGGATCTGAAAAGTTTCATAGTATTTCGAACAATCCTCAAATTAATTTTATTTTTTGACCGAAACTAGTATAAAATTGTGTATAATATACTACAATTTTATGACTGAAACTAGTATTTCAAAAAGTTTCATAGAATCTAATTTTGAGATAATTTTTTGAATGGACTTCTATCATAACATTACCTAGTAACATATAGAAAGGATCCGAAAAGTTTCGTAGCATTTTGAACAATTCTCAGTTTAATTTGATTTTTTGATCGAAACTAGTATAAAACTGCTTATAATATACTTCAATTTTTTGACCGAAACTAGTGTTTCAAAAAGTTTCATAAAATCTAATTTTGATATATCTTTTTTTCATGGACATCCGTCATAACTTTCCCTCGTAACATATAAAAAGGATTTGAAACGTTTTGTAGCATTTCGAACAATCCTCGATTTAATTTGAATTTTTAACCGAAACTAGTATAAAATTATGTATAATATACTACAATTTTTGACCGAAACTAGTATTTCAAAAAGTTTGAAAGAATCTAATTTTGAGATAATTTTTTTTGCATGGACTTCTATCATAACGTTCCATCATAAAATATAGAAAGAATATGAAAAGTTTCGTAGCATTTCGAACAATCCTCGATTTAATTTGATTTTTTGACCGAAACTAGTATAAAATTGTGTATAATATACTACAATAATTGACCGAAACTAGTATTTTAAAAAGTTTCATAGAATCTAATTTTGAGATAATGTTTTACATGGACTTCCATCATAACTTTCCCTAGTAACATATAGAAAGGATCTGAAAAGTTTCGTAACATTTCGAACAATCCTCGATTTAATTTGATTTTTTGACCGAAACTAGTATATAATTGTGTATAATATACTACGATTTTTTGACCTAAACTAACATTTCAAAAAGTTTCAAAGAATCTAATTTTGAGATAATATTTTGCTAGGAATTCCATCATAACCTTCCCTCCTACCATATAGAAAGGATCTGAAAATGTTTGTAGCATTTCGAACAATCCTCGATTTAATTTGATTTTTTGACCGAAACTAGTATAAAATTGTGTATAATATACTACGAGTTTTTCCTGAAACTAGTATTCAAAAAGTTTCATAGAAACTAATTTTGAGATAATTTTTTGAATGAACTTCTATCGTAACATTACCTAGTAACATATAGAAAGGATCCGAAAATTATCGTAGTATTTCGAAAAATCCTCGATTTAATTTGATTTTTTGACCGAAACTAGTATAAAACTGCATCTAATATACTTCAATTTTTTGACCGAAACTATTGTTTCAAAAAGTTTCATAGAATCTAATTTTGATATATCTTTTTTGCATGGACATCCGTCAAAACTTTTCCTCATAACATATAGAAAGGATTTGAAAATTTTTGTAGCATTTCGAACAATCCTCGATTTAATTTGAATTTTTGACCGAAACTAGTATAAAATTGGAATTTTCATAGTATTTCAAAAAGTTTGAAAGAATCTAATTTTGAGATAATTTTTTTTGCATGGACTTCCATCATAACGCTCCCTCGTAAAATATAGAGATGATATGAAAAGTTTCGTAGCATTTCGAGCAATCCTCAATTTAATTTGATTTTTTGACCGAAACTAGTATAAAATTATGTATAATATACTAAGATTTTTTGATCTAAATTAACATTTCAAAAAGTTTCAGAGAATCTAATTTTGAGATAATTTTTTGCTTGGACTTCCATCATAACCTTCCCTCCTACCATAAAGAAAGGATCTGAAAAGTTTCGTAGCATTTCGAATAATCCTCGATTTGATTTGATTTTTTGACCGGAACTAGTATAAAATTGTGTATAATATACTATAAATTTTTGTCCTAAACTAGCATTTCAAAAAGTTTCATAGAATCTAATTTTGAGATTATTTTTTGCTTGGATTTCCATCATAACCTTCCCTTTTACCATATAGAAAGGATCTGAAAAGTTTCATAGTATTTCGAACAATCCTCAAATTAATTTTATTTTTTGACCGAAACTAGTATAAAATTGTGTATAATATACTACAATTTTATGACTGAAACTAGTATTTCAAAAAGTTTCATAGAATCTAATTTTGAGATATCTTTTTTGCATGGACTTCCATCATAACATTCCCTAGTAACATATAGAAAGGATCCGAAAAGTTTCGTAGAATTTTGAACAATCCTCGATTTAATTTGATTTTTTGATCGAAACTAGTATAAAACTGCTTATAATATACTTCAATTTTTTAACCGAAACTATTGTTTCAAAAAGTTTCATAGAATCTAATTTTGATATATCTTTTTTGCATGGACATCCATCATAACTTTCCCTCGTAACATATAGAAAGGATTTGAAATTTTTTGTAGCATTTCGAACAATCCTCGATTTAATTTGAATTTTTTTACCGAAACTAGTATAAAATTGTGTATAATATACTACAAATTTTGACCGAAACTAGAATTTCAAAAAGTTTGAAAGAATCTAATTTTGAGATCATTTTTTTGCACGGACTTCCATCATAACGCTCCCTCGTAAAATATAGAAATGATATGAAAAGTTTCGTAGCATTTCGAGCAATCCTCGATTTAATTTGATTTTTTGACCGAAACTAGTATAAAATTATGTATAATATACTAAGATTTTTAGATCTAAACTTACATTTCAAAAAGTTTCAAAGAATCTAATTTTGAGATAATTTTTCGCTTGGACTTCCATCATAACCTTCCCTCCTACCATAAAGAAAGGATCTGAAAAGTTTCGTAGCATTTCGAATAATCCTCGATTTGATTTGATTTTTTGACCGGAACTAGTATAAAATTGTGTATAATATACTATGAATTTTTGACCTAAACGAGCATTTCAAAAAGTTTCATAGAATCTAATTTTGAGATAATTTTTGGCTTGGATTTCCATCATAACCTTCCCTTGTACTATATAAAAAGGATCTGAAAAGTTTCATAGTATTTCGAACAATCCTCAAATTAATTTTATTTTTTGACCGAAACTAGTATAAAATTATGTATAATCTACTACAATTTTATGACTGAAACTAGTATTTCAAAAAGTTTCATAGAATCTAATTTTGAGATATCTATTTTGCATGGCTTCCATCACAACATTCCCTAGTAACATATAGAAAGGATCCGAAAAGTTTCGTAGCATTTTGAACAATCCTCGATTTTATTTGATTTTTTGATCGAAACTAGTATAAAACTGCATATAATATACTTCAATTTTTTGACCGAAACTATTGTTTAAAAAAGTTTCATAGAATCTAATTTTGATATATCTTTTTTGCATGGACATCCATCATAACTTTCCCTCGTAACATATAGAAAGGATTTGAAATTTTTTGTAGGATTTCGAACAATCCTCGATTTAATTTGAATTTTTGACCGAAACTAGTATAAAATTGTGTATAATATACTACAATTTTTGACCGAAACTAGTATTTCAAAAAGTTTGAAAGAATCTAATTTTGAGATAATTTTTTTTGCATGGACTTCCATCATAACGCTCCCTCGTAAAATATAGAAATGATATAAAAAGTTTCGTAGCATTTCGAGAAATCCTCGATTTAATTTGATTTTTTGACCGAAACTAGAATAAAATTGTGTATAATATACTACGATTATTGATCGAAACTAGTATTTCAAAAAGTTTCATAGAATCTAATTTTGAGATAATGTTTTACATGGAC
This sequence comes from Lathyrus aphaca, assembly GCA_963966055.1. Taxonomy (NCBI): domain Eukaryota; kingdom Viridiplantae; phylum Streptophyta; class Magnoliopsida; order Fabales; family Fabaceae; genus Lathyrus; species Lathyrus aphaca. The sequence goes on from OZ014522.1 coordinate 7,163,808, forward strand.
TTCCATCATAACATTCCCTAGTAACATATAGAAAAGATCTGAAAAGTTTCGTAGCATTTCGAACAATCCTCGATTTAATTTGACTTTTTGACCGAAACTAGTATATAATTGTGTATAATATACTACGATTTTTTTGACCTAAACTAACATTTAGAAAAGTTTCATAGAATCTAATTTTTAGATAATTTTTTGCTTGGACTTCCATCATAACCTTCCCTCCTACCATATAGAAAGGATCTGGAAAAAATTTTAGCATTTCAAACAATCCTCGATTTAATTTGATTTTTTGACAGAAACTAGTATAAAATTGTGTATAATATACTACGATTTTTGACCGAAACTAGTATTTCAAAAAGTTTCATAGAATCTAATTTTGGGATAATTTTTTGAATGGACTTCTATCATAACATTACCTAGTAACATATAGAAAGGATCCGAAAAGTTTCGTAGCATTTTGAACAATCCTCAATTTAATTTGATTTTTTGATCGAAACTAGTATAAAACTGCTTATAATATACTTCAATTTTTTGACCGAAACTAGTGTTTCAAAAAGTTTCATAAAATCTAATTTTGATATATCTTTTTTTCATGGACATCCGTCATAACTTTCCCTCGTAACATATAAAAAGGATTTGAAACGTTTTGTAGCATTTCGAACAATCCTCGATTTAATTTGAATTTTTAACCGAAACTAGTATAAAATTGTGTATAATATACTACAATTTTTGACTGAAACTAGTATTTCAAAAAGTTTGAAAGAATCTAATTTTGAGATTAGTTTTTTTGCATGGACTTCTATCATAACGTTTCCTCGTAAAATATAGAAAGAATATGAAATGTTTCGTAGCATTTCGAACAATCCTCGATTTCATTTAAATTTTTGACCGAAACTAGTATTTTAAAAAGTTTCATAGAATCTAATTTTGAGATAATGTTTTACATGGACTTCCATCATAACTTTCCCTAGTAACATATAGAAAGGATCTGAAAAGTTTCGTAACATTTCGAACAATCCTTGATTTAATTTGATTTTTTGACCGAAACTAGTATATAATTGTTTATAATATACTACGATTTTTTGACCTAAACTAACAGTTCAAAAAGTTTCATAGAATCTAATTTTGAGATAATATTTTGCTAGGAATTCCATCATAACCTTCCCTCCTTCCATATAGAAAGGATCTGAAAAAGTTTGTAGCATTTCGAACAATCCTCGATTTAATTTAATTTTTTGACCGAAACTAGTATAAAATTGTGTATAATATACTACGATTTTTTACCGAAACTAGTATTTCAAAAAGTTTCATAGAATCTAATTTTGAGATAATTTTTTGAATGAACTTCTATCATAACATTACCTAGTAACATATAGAAAGGATCCGAAAAGTATCGTAGTATTTCGAACAATCCTCGATTTAATTTAATTTTTTGACCGAAACTAGTATAAAACTGCATCTAATATACTTCAATTTTTTGACCGAAACTATTGTTTCAAAAATTTTACTAGAATCTAATTTTGATATATCTTTTTTGCATGGACATCCATCAAAACTTTTCCTCATAACATATAGTAAGGATTTGAAAATTTTTGTAGCATTTCGAACAATCCTCGATATAATTTGAATTTTTGACCGAAACTAGTATAAAATTGTGTATAATATACTACAATATTTGACCGAAACTAGTATTTAAAAAAGTTTGAAAGAATCTAATTTTGAGATAATTTTTTTTGCATGGACTTCCATCATAACGCTCCCTCGTAAAATATAGAAATGATATGAAAAGTTTCGTAGCATTTCGAGCAATCCTAGATTTAATTTGATTTTTTGACCGAAACTAGTATAAAATTATGTATAATATACTATGATTTTTGCATCTAAACTAACATTTCAAAAAGTTTCATAGAATCTAATTTTGAGATAATATTTTGCTTAGACTTCCATCATAACCTTCCCTCCTACCATAAAGAAAGGATCTGAAAAGTTTCGTAGCATTTCGAATAATCCTCGATTTGATTTGATTTTTTGACCGGAACTAGTATAAAATTGTGTATAATATACTATGAATTTTTGTCCTAAACTAGCATTTCAAAAAGTTTCATAGAATCTAATTTTGAGATTATTTTTTGCTTGGATTTCCATCATAACCTTCCCTTGTACCATATAGAAAGGATCTGAAATGTTTCATAGTATTTCGAACAATCCTCAAATTAATTTTATTTTTTGACCGAAACTAGTATAAAATTGTGTATAATATACTACAATTTTATAACTGAAACTAGTATTTCAAAAAGTTTCATAGAATCTAATTTTGAGATATCTTTTTTGCATTGACTTCCATCATAACATTCCCTAGTAACATATAGAAAGGATCCGAAACGTTTCGTAGAATTTTGAACAATCCTCGATTTAATTTTATTTTTTGATCGAAACTAGTATAAAACTACTTATAATATACTTCAATTTTTTGACTGAAACTATTGTTTCAAAAAGTTTCATAGTATCTAATTTTGATATATCTTTTTTGCATGGACATCCATCATAACTTTCCCTCGTAACATATAGAAAGGATTTGAAATTTTTTGTAGCATTTCGAACAATCCTCGATTTAATTTGAATTTTTGACCGAAACTAGTATAAAATTGTGTATAATATACTACAAATTTTGACCGAAACTAGTATTTCAAAAAGTTTGAAAGAATCTAATTTTGAGATAATTTTTTTTGCATGGACTTCCATCATAACGCTCCCTCGTAAAATATAGAAATGATATGAAAAGTTTCGTAGCATTTCGAGCAATCCTCGATTTAATTTGATTTTTTGACCGAAACTAGTATAAAATTATGTATAATATACTAAGATTTTTTGATCTAAACTTACATTTCAAAAAGTTTCAAAGAATCTAATTTTGAGATAATTTTTTGCTTGGACTTCCATCATAACCTTCCCTCCTACCATAAAGAAAGGATCTGAAAAGTTTCGTAGCATTTCGAATAATCCTCGATTTGATTTGACTTTTTGACCGAAACTAGTATATAATTGTGTATAATATACTACGATTTTTTTGACCTAAACTAACATTTAGAAAAGTTTCATAGAATCTAATTTTGAGATAATTTTTTGCTTGGACTTCCATCATAACCTTCCCTCCAACCATATAGAAAGGATCTGAATTTTTTTTTAGCATTTCAAACAATCCTCGATTTAATTTGATTTTTTGACAGAAACTAGTATAAAATTGTGTATAATATACTACGATTTTTGACCGAAACTAGTATTTCAAAAAGTTTCATAGAATCTAATTTTGAGATAATTTTTTGAATGGACTTCTATCATAACATTACCTAGTAACATATAGAAAGGATCCGAAAAGTTTCGTAGCATTTTGAACAATCCTCAATTTAATTTAATTTTTTGATCGAAACTAGTATAAAACTGCTTATAATATACTTCAATTTTTTGACCGAAAGTAGTGTTTGAAAAAGTTTCATAAAATCTAATTTTGATATATCTTTTTTTCATGGACATCCGTCATAACTTTCCCTCGTAACATATAAAAAGGATTTGAAACGTTTTGTAGCATTTCGAACAATCCTCGATTTAATTTGAATTTTTAACCGAAACTAGTATAAAATTGTGTATAATATACTACAATTTTTGACTGAAACTAGTATTTCAAAAAGTTTGAAAGAATCTAATTTTGAGATTAGTTTTTTTGCATGTACTTCTATCATAACGTTCCCTCGTAAAATATAGAAAGAATATGAAATGTTTCGTAGCATTTCGAACAATCCTCGATTTAATTTGATTTTTTGACCGAAACTAGTATAAAATTGTGTATAATATACTACAATTATTGACCGAAACTAGTATTTTAAAAAGTTTCATAGAATCTAATTTTGAGATAATGTTTTACGTGGACTTCCATCATAACTTTCCCTAGTAACATATAGAAAGGATCTGAAAAGTTTCGTAACATTTCGAACAATCCTTGATTTAATTTGATTTTTTGACCGAAACTAGTATATAATTGTGTATAATATACTACGATTTTTTTACCTAAACTAACATTTCAAAAAGTTTCATAGAATCTAATTTTGAGATAATATTTTGCTAGGAATTCCATCATAACCTTCCCTCCTTCCATATAGAAAGGATCTGAAAAAGTTTGTAGCATTTCGAACAATCCTCGATTTAATTTAATTTTTTGACCGAAACTAGTATAAAATTGTTTATAATATACTACGATTTTTTACCGAAACTAGTATTTCAAAAAGTTTCATAGAATCTAATTTTGAGATAATTTTTTGAATGAACTTCTATCATAACATTACCTAGTAACATATAGAAAGGATCCAAAAAGTATCGTAGTATTTCGAACAATCCTCGATTTAATTTGATTTTTTGACCGAAACTAGTATAAAACTGCATCTAATATACTTCAATTTTTTGACCGAAACTATTGTTTCAAAAATTTTCATAGAATCTAATTTTGATATATCTTTTTTGCATGGACATCCATCAAAACTTTTCCTCATAACATATAGAAAGGATTTGAAAATTTTTGTAGCATTTCGAACAATCCTCGATTTAATTTGAATTTTTGACCGAAACTAGTATAAAATTGTGTATAATATACTACAATATTTGACCGAAACTAGTATTTCAAAAATTTTGAAAGAATCTAATTTTGAGATTATTTTTTTTGCATGGACTTCCATCATAACGCTCCCTCGTAAAATATAGAAATGATATGAAAAGTTTCGTAGCATTTCGAGCAATCCTAGATTTAATTTGATTTTTTGACTGAAACTAGTATAAACTTATGTATAATATACTAAGATTTTTGGATCTAAACTAACATTTCAAAAAGTTTCATAGAATCTAATTTTGAGATAATATTTTGCTTAGACTTCCATCATAACCTTCCCTCCTACCATAAAGAAAGGATCTGAAAAGTTTCGTAGCATTTCGAATAATCCTCGATTTGATTTGATTTTTTGACCGGAACTAGTATAAAATTGTGTATAATATACTATGAATTTTTGTCCTAAACTAGCATTTCAAAAAGTTTCATAGAATCTAATTTTGAGATTATTTTTTGCTTGGATTTCCATCATAACCTTCCCTTGTACCATATAGAAAGGATCTGAAATGTTTTATAGTATTTCGAACAATCCTCAAATTAATTTTATTTTTTGACCGAAACTAGTATAAAATTGTGTATAATATACTACAATTTTATAACTGAAACTAGTATTTCAAAAAGTTTCATAGAATCTAATTTTGAGATATCTTTTTTGCTTTGACTTCCATCATAACATTCCCTAGTAACATATAGAAAGGATCCGAAACGTTTCGTAGAATTTTGAACAATCCTCGATTTAATTTGATTTTTTGATCGAAACTAGTATAAAACTGCTTATAATATACTTCAATTTTTTGACCGAAACTATTGTTTCAAAAAGTTTCATAGAATCTAATTTTGATATATCTTTTTTGTATGGACATCCATCATAACTTTCCCTCGTAACATATAGAAAGGATTTGAAATTTTTTGTAGCATTTCGAACAATCCTCGATTTAATTTGAATTTTTGACCGAAACTAGTATAAAATTTTGTATAATATACTACAAATTTTGACCGAAACTAGTATTTCAAAAAGTTTGAAAGAATCTAATTTTGAGATAATTTTTTTTGCATGGACTTCCATCATAACGCTCCCTCGTAAAATATAGAAATGATATGAAAAGTTTCGTAGCATTTCGAGCAATCCTCGATTTAATTTGATTTTTTGACCGAAACTAGTATAAAATTATGTATAATATACTAAGATTTTTTGATCTAAACTTACATTTCAAAAAGTTTCAAAGAATCTAATTTTGAGATAATTTTTTGCTTGGACTTCCATCATAACCTTCCCTCCTACCATAAAGAAAGGATCTGAAAAGTTTCGTAGCATTTCGAATAATCCTCGATTTGATTTGATTTTTTGACCGGAACTAGTATATAATTGTGTATAATATACTACGATTTTTTTGACCTAAACTAACATTTAGAAAAGTTTCATAGAATCTAATTTTGAGATAAATTTTTTGCTTGGACTTCCATCATAACCTTCCCTTGTACTATATAAAAAGGATCTGAAAAGTTTCATAGTATTTCGAACAATCCTCGAATTAATTTTATTTTTTGACCGAAACTAGTATAAAATTATGTATAATATACTACAATTTTATGACTGAAACTAGTATTTCAAAAAGTTTCATAGAATCTAATTTTGAGATATCTATTTTGCATGGACTTCCATCACAACATTCCCTAGTAACATATAGAAAGGATCCGAAAAGTTTCGTAGCATTTTGAACAATCCTCGACTTTATTTGATTTTTTGATCGAAACTAGTATAAAACTGCATATAATATACTTCAATTTTTTGACCGAAACTATTGATTAAAAAGTTTCATAGAATCTAATTTTGATATATCTTTTTTGCATGGACATCCATCATAACTTTCCCTCGTAACATATAGAAAGGATTTGAAATTTTTTGTAGCATTTCGAACAATCCTCGATTTAATTTGAATTTTTGACTGAAACTAGTATAAAATTGTGTATAATATACTACAATTTTTGACCGAAACTAGTATTTCAAAAAGTTTGAAAGAATCTAATTTTGAGATAATTTTTTTGCATGGACTTCCATCATAACGCTCCCTCGTAAAATATATAAATGATATGAAAAGTTTCGTAGCATTTCGAGAAATCCTCGATTTAATTTGATTTTTTGACCGAAACTAGTATAAAATTATGTATAATAAACTAAGATTTTTTGATCTAAACTAAAATTTCAAAAAGTTTCATAGAATCTAATTTTGAGATAATGTTTTACATGGACTTCCATCATAACATTCCCTAGTAACATATAGAAAAGATCTGAAAAGTTTCGTAGCATTTCGAACAATCCTCGATTTAATTTGACTTTTTGACCGAAACTAGTATATAATTGTGTATAATATACTACGATTTTTTGACCTAAACTAACATTTAGAAAAGTTTCATAGAATCTAATTTTGAGATAATTTTTTGCTTGGACTTCCATCATAACCTTCCCTCCTACCATATAGAAAGGATATGAAAATGTTTTTAGCATTTCAAACAATCCTCGATTTAATTTGATTTTTTGACAGAAACTAGTATAAAATTGTGTATAATATACTACGATTTTTGACCGAAACTAGTATTTCAAAAAGTTTCATAGAATCTAATTTTGAGATAATTTTTTGAATGGACTTCTATCATAACATTACCTAGTAACATATAGAAAGGATCCGAAAAGTTTCGTAGCATTTTGAACAATCCTCAATTTAATTTGATTTTTTGATCGAAACTAGTATAAAACTGCTTATAATATACTTCAATTTTTTGACCAAAACTAGTGTTTCAAAAAGTTTCATAAAATCTAATTTTGATATATCTTTTTCTCATGGACATCCGTCATAACTTTCCCTCGTAACATAAAAAGGATTTGAAACGTTTTGTAGCATTTCGAACAATCCTCGATTTAATTTGAATTTTTAACCGAAACTAGTATAAAATTGTGTATAATATACTACAATTTTTGACTGAAACTAGTATTTCAAAAAGTTTGAAAGAATCTAATTTTGAGATTATTTTTTTTGCATGGACTTCTATCATAACTTTCCCTCGTAAAATATAGAAAGAATATGAAATGTTTCGTAGCATTTCGAACAATCCTCGATTTAATTTGATTTTATGACCGAAACTAGTATAAAATTGTGTATAATATACTACGATTATTGACCGAAACTAGTATTTTAAAAAGTTTCATAGAATCTAATTTTGAGATAATGTTTTACATGGACTTCCATCATAACTTTCCCTAGTAACATATAGAAAGGATCTGAAAAAGTTTGTAGCATTTCGAACAATCCTCGATTTAATTTGATTTTTTGACCGAAACTAGTATAAAATTGTGTATAATATACTACGATTTTTTTACTGAAACTAGTATTTCAAAAAGTTTCATAGAATCTAATTTTGAGATAATTTTTTGAATGAACTTCTATCATAACATTACCGAGTAACATATAGAAAGGATCCGAAAAGTATCGTAGTATTTCGAATAATCCTCGATTTAATTTGATTTTTTTACCGAAACTAGTATAAAACTGCATCTAATATACTTCAATTTTTTGACCGAAACTATTGTTTCAAAAAGTTTCATAGAATCTAATTTTGATATATCTTTTTTGCATGGACATCCATCAAAACTTTCCCTCATAACATATAGAAAGGATTTGAAAATATTTGTAGCATTTCGAACAATCCTCGATTTAATTTGAATTTTTGAACGAAACTAGTATAAAATTGTGTATAATATACTACAATTTTTGACCGAAACTAGTATTTCAAAAAGTTTGAAAGAATCTAATTTTGAGATAATTTTTTTTGCATGGACTTCCATCATAACGCTCCCTCGTAAAATATATAAATGATATGAAAAGTTTCGTAGCATTTCGAGCAATCCTCGATTTAATTTGATTTTTTGACCGAAACTAGTATAAAATTATGTATTATAAACTAAGATTTTTTGATATAAACTAAAATTTCAAAAAGTTTCATAGAATCTAATTTTGAGATAATTTTTTGCTTGGACTTCCATCATAACCTTCCCTCCTACCATACAGAAAGGATCTGAAAAGTTTCGTAGCATTTCGAATAATCCTCGATTTGATTTGATTTTTTGACCGGAACCAGTATAAAATTGTGTATAATATACTATGAATTTTTGACCTAAACTAGCATTTCAAAAAGTTTCATAGAATCTAATTTTGAGATAATTTTTTGCCTGGATTTCCATCATAACCTTCCCTTGTACCATATAGAAAGGATCTGAAAAGTTTCATAGTATTTCGAACAATCCTCAAATTAATTTTATTTTTTGACCGAAACTAGTATAAAATTGCTTATAATATACTTCAATTTTATGACTGAAACTAGTATTTCAAAAAGTTTCATAGAATCTAATTTTGAGATATCTTTTTTGCATGGACTTCCATCATAAAATTCCCTAGTAATATATAGAAAGGATCAGAAAAGTTTCGTAGCATTTTGAACAATCCTCGATTTAATTTGATTTTTTGATCGAAACTAGTATAAAACTACTTATAATATACTTCAATTTTTTGACCGAAACTATTGTTTCAAAAAGTTTCATAGAATCTAATTTTGATATATCTTTTTTGCATGGACATCCATCATAACTTTCTCTCGTAACATATAGAAAGGATTTGAAATTTTTTGTAGCATTTCGAACAATCCTCGATTTAATTTGAATTTTTGACCGAAACTAGTATAAAATTGTGTATAATATACTAAATTTTTTTAACGAAACTAGTATTTCAAAAAGTTTGAAAGAATCTAATTTTGAGATAATTTTTTTTGCATGGACTTCCATCATAACGCTCCCTCGTAAAATATAGAAATGATATGAAAAGTTTCGTAGCAATTCGAGCAATCCTCGATTTAATTTGATTTTTTGACCGAAACAAGTATAAAATTATGTATAATATACTAAGATTTTTTGATCTACACTAACATTTCAAAAAGTTTCATAGAATCTAATTTTGAGATATTTCTTTGCTTGGACTTCCATCATAACCTTCCCTCCTACCATAAAGAAAGGATCTGAAAACTTTCGTAGCATTTCGAATAATCCTCGATTTGATTTGATTTTTTGACCGGAACCAGTATAAAATTGTGTATAATATACTATGAATTTTTGTCCTAAACTAGCATTTCAAAAAGTTTCATAGAACCTAATTTTGAGATAATTTTTTTGCTTGGACTTCCATCATAACCTTCCCTCCTACCATATAGAAAGGATCTGAAAATGTTTTTAGCATTTCTAACAATCCTCGATTTAATATTATTTTTTGACCGAAACTAGTATAAAATTGTGTATAATATACTACAATTTTTGACCGAAACTAGTATTTCAAAAAGTTTGAAAGAATCTAATTTTGAGATAATTTTTTTTGCATGGACTTCTATCATAACGTTCCCTCGTAAAATATAGAAAGAATATGAAAAGTTCCGTAGCATTTCGAACAATCCTCGATTTAATTTGATTTTATTGACCGAAACTAGTATTTCAAAAAGTTTCATAGAGTCTAATTTTGAGATAATGTTTTACATGGACTTCCATGATAACATTCCCTAGTAACATATAGAAAGGATCTGAAAAGTTTCGTAGCATTTCGAACAATCCTCTATTTATTTTGATTTTTTGACCGAAACTAGTATAAAATTGTGTATAATATACTACGATTTTTTTATCTGAGCTAACATTTCAAAAAGTTTCATAGAATCTAATTTTGAGATGATTTTTTGCTTGGACTTCCATCATAACCTTCCCTCCTACCATAAAGAAAGGATCTGAAATGTTTAGTAGCATTTCGAACAATCCTCGATTTGATTTGATTATAGACCGGAACTAGTATAAAATTGTGTATAATATACTACGATTTTTTGACCTAAACTATCATTTCAAAAAGTTTCATAGAATCTAATTTTGAGATAATTTTTTGCTTGGACTTCCATCATAACCTTCCCTCGTATAATATAGAAATGATCTGAAAAGTTTCGTAGTATTTCGAACAATCCTTAAATTAATTTGATTTTTTGACCGAAACTAGTATAAAATTGTGTATAATATACAACAATTTTTTGACCGAAACTAGTATTTCAAAAAGTTTCATAGAATCTAATTTTGAGATATCTCTTTGGCATGGACTTCCATCATAACGTTCCCTCGTAACATGTAGAAAGGATATGAAAAGTTTCGTAGCATTTTGAACAATCCTCGATTGAATTTGATTTTTTGACCGAAACTAGTATAAAATTGTGTATAATAAACTACGATTATTGACCGAAACTAGTATTTCAAAAAGTTTCATAGAATCTAATTTTGAGATAATATTTTGCATTGATTTCAATCATAACATTCCCTAGTAACATATAGAAAGTATCTGAAAAGTTTCATAGCATTTCAAACAATCCTCGATTTAATTTGATTTTTTGACCGAAACTAGTATAGAATTGTGTATAATATACTACGACTTTTTGACCTAAACTAACATTTCAAAAAGTTTCATAGAATCTAATTTTGAGATAATATTTTGCTTGGACTTCCATCATAACCTTCCCTCTTACCATATAGAAAGGATCTGAAAAGTTTCATAGCATTTCGTACAATCCTCAATTTAATTTGATTTTTTGACCTAAACTAGTATAAAATTGTGTATAATACACTACGATATTTGACCGGAACTAGTATTTCAAAAAGTTTCAAAGAATCGAATTTTGAGATAATTTTTGAATGGACTTCTATCATAACATTACCTAGTAACATATAGAAAGGATCTGAAAAATTTCGTAGCATTTTGAACAATCTTCGATTTAATTTGATTTTTTGACCGAAACTAATATGAAATTGCGTATAATATACTTCAATATTTTGACCGAAACTAGTGTTTCAAAATGTTTCATAGAATCTAATTATGATATATGTTTTTTATATGGACATCCATCATAACTTTCCCTCATAACATACAGAAAGGATATGAAAAGTTTTGTAGCATTTCAAACAATCCTCAATTTAATTTGACTTATTGACCGAAACTAGTATAAAATTGTGTATAATATACTAAATTTTTTGATCGAAACTAGTATTTCAAAAAGTTTGAAAGAATCTAATTTTGAGATAATTTTTTTGCATTGACTTCCATCATAACGTTCCCTCGTAAAATATAGAAAGGATATGAAAATATTTTTAGCATTTCGAACAATCATCGATTTAATTTGATATTTTGACCGAAACTAGTATAAAATTGTGTATAATATACTACGATTATTTGCCGAAACTAGTATTTCAAAAAGTTTCATAGAATCTAATTTTGAGATAATGTTTTACATGGACTTCAATCATAACATTCCCTAGTAACATATAGAAATGATCTGAAAAGTTTCGCAGCATTTCGAACAATCCTCGATTTAATTTGATTTTTTGACCGAAACTAGTAAAAAATTGTGTATAATATACTACGATTTTTTGATCTAAACTAACATTTCAAAATGTTTCATAGAATTTAATTTTGCGATAATTTTTTGCTTGGACTTCCATCATAACCTTCCCTCCTACCATAAAGAAAGGATCTAAAAAGTTTCGTAGCATTTCGAACAATCCTCGATTTGATTTGATTTTTTGACCGGAATTTGTATAAAATTGTGTATAATATACTACGATTTTTTGACCAAAACTATCATTTCTAAAAGTTTCATAGAATCTAATTTTGAGATATTTTTTTGCTTGAACTTTCATCATAACCAACCCTCGTACCATATAGAAAGGATCTGAAAAGTTTCGTAGTATTTCGAACTATCCTCAAATTAATTTGATTTTTTTGACCTAAACTAGTATAAAATTGTGTATAACATACTACAATTTTTTGACCTAAACTAGTATTTCAAAAAGTTTCATAGAATCTAATTTTGAGATATCTTTTTTGCATGGACTTCCATCATAACGTTCCCTCGTAACATGTTCAAAGGATATGAAAAGTTTCGTAGCATTTCGAACAATCCTCGACTTAATTTGAATTTTTGACCGAAACTAGTATAAAATTGTGTATAATATAATAAATTTTTTTAACGAAACTAGTATTTCAAAAAGTTTCAAAGAATATAATTTTTAGATAATTTTTTTGCATGGACTTCCATCATAACGTTCCCTCATAAAATATAGAAAGGATATGAAAAGTTTCGTAGCATTTCGAACAATCCTCGATTTAATTTGATTTTTTGACCGAAACTAGTATAAAATTTTGTATAATATACTACGATTATTGACCGAAACTAGTATTTCAAAAAGATTCATAGAATCTAATTTTGAGATAATGTTTTTCCTGGACTTCCATCTTAACATTCCCTAGTAACATATAGAAAGGATCTGAAATGTTTCGTAATATTTCAAACAATCCTCGATTTAATTTGATCATTTGACCGAAACTAGTATAAAATTGTGTATAATATACTAAGATTTTTTGATCTGAACTAACATTTCAAAAAGTTTCATAGAATCTAATTTTGAGATAATTTATTGCTTGGACTTCCATCATAACCTTCCCTACTACCATATAGAAAGGATCTGAAACGTTTCGTAGCATTTTGAACAATCCTCGGTTTGATTTGATTTTTTAACCGGAACTAGTATAAAATTGTGTATAATATACTACGATGTTTTGACCTAAACTAGCATTTCAAAAAGTTTCATAAAATCTAATTTTGAGATAATTTTTTGCTTGGACTTCCATCATAACCTTCCCTCGTACCATATAGAATGGATCTGAAAAGTTTCGTAGTATTTCGAACTATCCTCAAATTAATTTGATCTTTTGACCAAAACTAGTATAAAAATGTGTATAATATACTACAATTTTTTGAACGAAACTAATATTTCAAAAAGTTTCATAGAATCTAATTTTGAGATATATGTTTTGCATGGACTTCCATCATAACGTTCCCTCGTAATATGTAGAAAGGATATGAAAAGTTTCGTAGCATTTTGAACCATCCTAGATTTAATTTGACTTTCTGACCGAAACTAGTATAAAATTGTGTATAATATACTACAATTTTTTTACCGAAACTAGTATTTCAAAAAGTTTCATAGAATCTAATTTTGAGATATCTCTTTGGCATGGACTTCCATCATAACGTTCCCTCGTAACATGTAGAAAGGATATGAAAAGATTCGTAGCATTTCGAACAATCCTCGATTGAATTTGATTTTTTGACCGAAACTAGTATAAAATTGTGTATAATAAACTACGATTATTGACCGAAACTAGTATTTCAAAAAGTTTCATAGAATCTAATTTTGAGATAATATTTTGCATGGATTTCAATCATAACATTCCCTAGTAACATATAGAAAGTATCTGAAAAGTTTCGTAGCATTTCAAACAATCCTCGATTTAATTTGATTTTTTAACCGAAACTAGTATAGAATTGTGTATAATATACTACGACTCTTTGACCTAAACTAAAATTTCAAAAAGTTTCATAGAATCTAATTTTGAGATAATATTTTGCTTGGACTTCCATCATAACCTTCCCTCTTACCATATAGAAAGGATCTGAAAAGTTTCATAGCATTTCGTACAATCCTCAATTTAATTTGATTTTTTGACCTAAACTAGTATAAAATTGTGTATAATACACTACGACTTTTGACCGGTACTAGTATTTCAAAAAGTTTCAAAGAATCGAATTTTGAGATAATTTTTGAATGGACTTCTATCATAACATTACCTAGTAACATATAGAAAGGATCTGAAAAATTTCGTAGCATTTCGAACAATCTTCAATTTAATTTGATTTATTGACCGAAACTAGTGTTTCAAAATGTTTCATAGAATCTAATTTTGATATATGTTTTTTATGTGGACATCCATCATAACTTTCCCTCATAACATATAGAAAGGATATGAAAAGTTTTGTAGCATTTCAAACAATCCTCAATTTAATTTGACTTATTGACCGAAACTAGTATAAAATTGTGTATAATATACTAAAATTTTTGATCGAAACTAGTATTTCAAAAAGTTTGAAAGAATCTAATTTTGAGATAATTTTTTTGCATTGACTTCCATCATAAAGTTCCCTCGTAAAATATAGAAAGGATATGAAAAGTTTTTTACAATTTCGAACAATCATCGATTTAATTTGATATTTTGACCGAAACTAGTATAAAATTGTGTATAATATACTACGATTATTTGCCGAAACTAGTATTTCAAAAAGTTTCATAGAATCTAATTTTGAGATAATGTTTTACATGGACTTCAATCATAACATTCCCTAGTAACATATAGAAAGGATCTGAAAAGTTTCGTAGCATTTCAAACAATCCTCGATTTAATTTGATTTTTTGACCGAAACTAGTAAAAAATTGTGTATAATATACTACGATTTTTTGATCTAAACTAACATTTCAAAATATTTCATAGAATCTAATTTTGCGATAATTTTTTGCTTGAACTTTCATCATAACCTACCCTCGTACCATATAGAGAGGATCTAAAAAGTTTCGTAGCATTTCGAACAATCCTCGAAGTAATTTGATTTTTTGACCGGAATTTGTATAAAATTGTATATAATATACTACGATTTTTTGACCAAAACTAGCATTTCAAAAAGTTTCATAGAATCTAATTTTGAGATATCTTTTTTGCATGGACTTCCATCATAACGTTCCCTCGTAACATGTTGAAAGGATATGAAAAGTTTCGTAGCATTTCGAACAATCCTCGACTTAATTTGACTTTTTGACCGAAACTAGTATAAAATTGTGTATAATATACTAAAACTTTTTAACGAAACTAGTGTTTCAAATAGTTTCAAAGAATATAATTTTGAGATAATTTTTTTGCATGGACTTCCATCATAACGTTCCCTCATAAAATATAGAAAGGATATGAAATATTTCGTAGCATTTTGAACAATCCTCGATTTAATTTGATTTTTTGACCGAAACTAGTATAAAATTATTTATAATATTCTACGATTATTGTCCGAAACTAGTATTTCAAAAATATTCATAGAATCTAATTTTGAGATAATGTTTGAATGGACTTCTATCATAACCTTCCCTAGTAACATATAAAAAGGATCTAAAACGTCTCGTAGCATTTCGAACAATCCTCGATTTAATTTGATTGATTAATTATACTCTGATGAAATTTTTAACATGTTCCTAAATGATTTAATTGATTATTTGAGGGTATAGAAAGGGGGTGTTACAACATCCATCATAACTTTCCCTCGTAACATATAGAAAGGATATGAAAAGTTTTGTAGCATTTCAAACAATCCTAGATTTAATTTGACTTTTTGACAGCAACTAGTATAAAATTGTGTATAAATATACTACAATTTTTAAAAGAAACTAGTATTTCAAAAAGATTCAAAGAATCTAATTTCAAAATAATTTTTTTTGCTTGGACTTCCATCATAACGTTCCCTCGTAAAATATAGAAAGGATACGAAAAGTTTCGTAGCATTTCGAATAATCCTCGATTTAATTTGATTTTTTGACCGAAACTAGTATAAAATTTTGTATAATATACTACGATATTGACCGAAACTAGTATTTCAAAAAGATTCATAGAATCTAATTTTGAGATAATGTTTTGCCTGGACTTCCATCATAACATTCCCTAGTAACATATAGAAAGGATCTGAAATGTTTCGTAATATTTCAAACAATCCTCGATTTAATTTGATCATTTGACCGAAACTAGTATAAAATTGTGTATAATATACTAAGATTTTTTGATCTGAACTAACATTTCAAAAAGTTTCATAGAATCTAATTTTGAGATAATTTATTGCTTGGACTTCCATCATAACCTTCCCTACTACCATATTGAAATGATCTGAAACGTTTCGTAGCATTTCGAACAATCCTCGGTTTGATTTGATATTTTAACCGGAACTAGTATAAAATTGTGTATAATATACTACGATTTTTTGACCTAAACTAGCATTTCAAAAGGTTTCATAAAATCTAATTTTGAGATAATTTTTTGCTTGGACTTCCAACATAACCTTCCCTCGTAACATATAGAAAGGATCTGAAAAGTTTCGTAGTATTTAGGACAATCCTCAAATTAATTTGATCTTTTGACCAAAACAAGTATAAAATTGTGTATAATATACTACAATTTTTTGAACGAAACTAATATTTCAAAAAGTTTCATAGAATCTAATTTTGAGATATATGTTTTGCATGGACTTCCATCATTAAGTTCCCTCGTAATATATAGAAAGGATATGAAAAGTTCCGTAGCATTTCAAACCATCCTAGATTTAATTTAACTTTTTGACCGAAACTAGTATAAAATTGTGTATAATATAGTACACTTTTTGACCGAAACTAGTATTTCAAAATGTTTCAAAGAATATAATTTTGAGATAATTTATTTGCATGGACTTCCATCATAACGTTCCCTCGTAAAATATAGAAATGATAGGAAAAGTTTCGTAGCATTTCAAACAATCCTCAATTTAATTTGATTTTTTGACCGAAATTAGTATACGATTGTGTATAATATACTACAATTTTTTATCGAACCTAGTATTTCAAAACGTTTCATAGAAATTAATTTTGACATAATGTTTTGCATGGACTTTCATCCTAACATATAGAAAGGATCTGATAAGTTTCTTAACATTTCAAACAATCCTCGAATTAATTTGATTTTTTGACCGAAACTAGTATAAAATTGTTTATAATATACTACGATTTTTGACCAAAACTAGCATTTCAAAAAGTTTCATAGAATCTAATTTTAAGAATTTTTTTTGCTTGAACTTCCATCATAACCTACCCTCATACCATATAGAAAGGATCTGAAAAGTTTCGTAGTATTTCAAACTATCCTCAAATTAATTTGATTTTTTGACCGAAACTAGTATAAAATTGTGTATAATATACTACAATTTTTTGACTGAAACTAATATTTCCAAAAGTTTCATAGAATTTAATTTTGAGATATCTTTTTTGCATGGACTTCCATCATAACGTTCCCTCGTAACATGTTGAAAGGATATGAAATGTTTTGTAGCAATTCGAACAATCCTCGATTTAATTTGATTTTTTGACCGAAACTAGTATAAAATTGTGTATAATATACTACCATTTTTGACCGAAATTAGTATTTAAAAAATGTTTTATAGAATATAATTTTGAGATAATTTTTTTGCATGGACTTCAATCATAACGTACCCTCGTAAAATATAGAACGGATATGAAAAGATTTGTAGCATTTCGAACAATCCTCGATTTAATTTGATTTTTTGACCGAAGCTAGTATACTACTGTGTATAATATACTACGATTATTGACCGAAACTAGTATTTCAAAAAGTTTCATAGAATCTAATTTTGAGATAATGTTTTACATGAACTTCCATCATAACATTCCCTAGTAACATATAGAAAGGATCTGAAAAGTTATGTAGCATTTCGAACAATCCTATATTTAATATGATTTTTTGACCGAAACAAGTATAAAATTGTGTATAATATACTACGATTTTTTGATCTGAGCTAACATTTCAAAAAGTTTCATAGAATTTAATTTTAAGATAATTTATTGCTTGGACTTCCATCATAACCTTCCCTCCTACCATAAAGAAAGGATCTGAAAAGTTTAGTAGCATTTCAAACAATCCTCGATTGAATTTGAATTTTTGACCGAAATTAGTATAAAATTGTGTATAATAAACTACGATTATTGACCAAAACTAGTATTTCAAAAAGTTTCATAGAATCTAATTTTGAGATAATTTTTTACATGGACTTCAATCATAACATTACCTAGTAACATATAGAAAGGATCCGAAAAATTTCGTAGCATTTCGAACAATCCTCGATTTAATTTGATTTTTTGACCGAAACTAGTATAGAATTGTGTATAATATACTACGGCTTTTTGACCTAAACTAACATTTCAAAAAGTTTCATAGAATCTAATTTTGAGATAATTTTTTGCTTGGACTTCCATCATAACCTTCCTTCTTACCAAATAGAGAGGATCTGAAATGTTTCATAGCATTTCGTACAATCCTCAATTTAATTTGATTTTTTAACCTAAACTAGTATAAAATTGTGTATAATACACTACAATTTTTGACCGAAACTAGTATTTCAAATAGTTTCATAGAATCAAATTTTAAAATAATTTTTTAATGGACTTCTATCATAACATTACCTAGTCACATATAGAAAGGATCCAAAATATTTCGTAGCATTTCGAACAATCCTCGATTTAATTTGATTTTTTGGCCGAAACTAGTATAAAATTGCGTATAATATACTTCAATTTTTTGACCGAAACTAGTGTTTCAAAATATTTTTTTTCAAAACGTTCCCTCGTAACATATAGAAAGGATATGAAAAGTTTTGTAGCATTTCGAACAATCCTCGATTTAATTTGACTTATTGACCGCAACTAGTATAAAATTGTGTATAATATACTACAATTTATGACCGAAACTAGTATTTCAAAAAGTTTGAAAGAATCTAATTTTGAGATAATTATTTTGCATTGACTTCCATCATAACGTTCCCTCGTAAAATATAGAAAGGATATGAAACGTTTCGTAGCATTTCGAACAATCATCGATTTAATTTGATTTTTTGACCGAAACTAGTATAAAATTGTGTATAATATACTACGATTATTGGCCGAAACTAGTATTTCAAAAAGTTTCATAGAATCTAATTTTGAGATAATGTTTTACATGGACTTCCATCATAACATTCCCCAGTAACATATAGAAAGGATCTGAAATGTTTCGTAATATTTCAAACAATCCTCAATTTAATTTGATCTTTTGACCGAAACTAGTATAAAATTGTGTATAATATACTACAATTTTTTTATTTGAACTAACATTTCAAAAAGTTTCATAGAATCTAATTTTTAGATAATATTTTGCTTGGACTTCCATCATAACCTTCCCTACTACCATATAGAAAGGATCTGAAATGTTTCGTAGCATTTCGAACAATCCTCGGTTTGATTTGATTTTTTGACCAGAACTAGTACAAAATTGTGTATAATATACTACGATTTTTTGACCTAAACTAGCATTTCAAATAGTTTCATAGAATCAAATTTTAAAATAATTTTTTAATGGACTTCTATCATAACATTACCTAGTCACATATAGAAAGGATCCAAAATATTTCGTAGCATTTCGAACAATCCTCGATTTAATTTGATTTTTTGGCCGAAACTAGTATAAAATTGCGTATAATATACTTCAATTTTTTGACCGAAACTAGTGTTTCAAAATATTTTTTTTCAAAACGTTCCCTCGTAACATATAGAAAGGATATGAAAAGTTTTGTAGCATTTCGAACAATCCTCGATTTAATTTGACTTATTGACCGCAACTAGTATAAAATTGTGTATAATATACTACAATTTATGACCGAAACTAGTATTTCAAAAAGTTTGAAAGAATCTAATTTTGAGATAATTATTTTGCATTGACTTCCATCATAACGTTCCCTCGTAAAATATAGAAAGGATATGAAACGTTTCGTAGCATTTCGAACAATCATCGATTTAATTTGATTTTTTGACCGAAACTAGTATAAAATTGTGTATAATATACTACGATTATTGGCCGAAACTAGTATTTCAAAAAGTTTCATAGAATCTAATTTTGAGATAATGTTTTACATGGACTTCCATCATAACATTCCCCAGTAACATATAGAAAGGATCTGAAATGTTTCGTAATATTTCAAACAATCCTCAATTTAATTTGATCTTTTGACCGAAACTAGTATAAAATTGTGTATAATATACTACAATTTTTTTATTTGAACTAACATTTCAAAAAGTTTCATAGAATCTAATTTTTAGATAATATTTTGCTTGGACTTCCATCATAACCTTCCCTACTACCATATAGAAAGGATCTGAAATGTTTCGTAGCATTTCGAACAATCCTCGGTTTGATTTGATTTTTTGACCAGAACTAGTACAAAATTGTGTATAATATACTACGATTTTTTGACCTAAACTAGCATTTCAAAAAGTTTCATAGAATCTAATTTTGAGATAATTTTTTGCTTGGACTTCCAACATAACCTTCCCTCGTACCATATAAAAAGGATCTGAAAAGTTTCGTAGTATTTCGAACTATCCTCAAATTAATTTGATCTTTTGACCGAAACTAGTATAAAATTGTGTATAATATACTACAATTTTTTGAACGAAACTAGTATTTCAAAAAGTTTCATAGAATCTAATGTTGAGATAGATCTTTTGCATGGACTTCCATCATAACGTTCCCTCATAACATGTAGAAAGGATATGAAAAGTTTCGAAGCATTTCGAACCATCCTCGATTTAATTTGATTTTTTGGCCGAAACTAGTATAAAATTGTGTATAATATACTACAATTTTTGACAGAAACTAGTATTTCAAAAAGTTTCAAAGAATTTAATTTTGAGATAATTTATTTGCATGGACTTCCATCTTAACGTTCCCTCGTAAAATATATAAATGATATGAAAAGTTTTATAGCATTTCAAACAATCCTCGATTTAATTTGATTTTTTGACCGAAACTAGTATACAATTGTGTATAATATACTACAATTTTTTTATCGAAACTAGTATTTCAAAAAGTTTCATAGAATTTAATTTTGACATAATGTTTTGCATGGACTTCTATCATAACGTTCCCTCGTAACATATAGAAATGATATGAAAAGTTTTGTAGCATTTCGAACAATTCTCGATTTAATTTGACTTTTTGACCGAAACTAGTATAAAATTGTGTATAATATACTACAATTTTTGACCGAAACTAGTATTTAAAAAATGTTTCATAGAATATAATTTTGAGATAATTTTTTTGCATAGACTTCAATCATAGCGTTCCCTCGTAATATATAGAAAGGATATGAAAAGTTTCGTAGCATTTCGAACAATTGTCGATTTAATTTGAATTTTTGACCGAAACTAGTATAAAATTGTGTATAATATACTATGATTTTTTTATCTGAGCTAACATTTCAAAAAATTCCATAGAATCTAATTTTTAGATAATTTTTTGCTTGGACTTTCATCATAACCTTCCCTCCTACCATATAGAAAGGATCTGAAAAGTTTCGTAGCATTTCGAACAATCCTCGATTTGATTTGATTTTTTGACTGGAACTAGTATAAAATTATGTATAATATACTACGATTTTTTGACCTAAACTAGAATTTTAAAAAGTTTTATAGAATCTAATTTTGAGATAATATTTTGCTTGGACTTCCATCATAAACTTCCATCGTACCATATAGAAAGGATCTGAATAGTTTCGTAGTATTTCGAATCTTCCTCAAATTAATTTGATTTTTTGATCGAAACTAGTATAAAATTGTGTATAATATACTACAATTTTTTGACCGAAACTAGTATTTCTAAAAGATTCATAGAATCTAATTTTGAAATATCTTTTTTGCATGGACTTCCATCATAACGTTCCCTCGTAACATGTAGAAAGGATATGAAAAGTTTCGTAGCATTTCGAACAATCCTCGATTTAATTTGATTTTTTGACCGAAACTAGTATAAAATTGTGTTTAATATACTACGTTTTTTGACCGAAACTGGTATTTCAAAAATTTTCAAAGAATATAATTTTGAGATAATTCTTTTACATGGACTTCCATCATAACTTTCCCTCGTAAAATATAGAAAGGATATGAAACGTTTCGTAGCATTTCAAACAATCCTCGATTTAATTTGATTTTTTGACCGAAAATAGTATAAAATTGTTTATAATATACTCCGATTATTGACCGAAACTAGTATTTCAAAACGTTTCATAGAATCTAATTTTGATATAATGTTTTGAAAGGACTTCCATCATAACATTCCCTAGTAACATATAGAAAGGATCTGAAAAGTTTCGTAGCATTTCGAACAATCCTCGATTTAATTTGATTTTTTGACCGAAACTAGTATAAAATTGTGTTTAATATACTATGTTTTTTTGATCTAAACTAACATTTCAAAAAGTTTCATAGAATCTAATTTTGAGATAATTTTTTACTTGGACTTCCATCATAACCTTCCCTCCTACCATATAGAAAGGATCTGAAAAGTTTCGTAGCATTTCGAACAATCCTCGATTTGATTTGATTTTTTGACTGGAACTAGTATAAAATTATGTATAATATACAACAATTTTTAACCGAAACTTGTATTTCGAAAAGTTTCGTAGAATCAAATTTTGAGATAAATTTTTTGCATAGACTTCCATCATAATGTTTCTTCGTAAAATATAGAAAGGATCTAAAAATTTCCTTAGCATATCAAACAATCCTCGATTTAATTTGATTTTTTATCGAAACTGATATAAAATTGTATATAATATACTACAATTTTTGACCAAAACTAGTATTTTTAAAAGTTTCATAGAATCTAATTTTGAGATATTTTTTTTGCATGGACTTCCATCATAAACTTCCCTTGTAACATATAGAAAGGATTTGAAAATTTTCGTACCATTTCGAACAATCCTCGATTTAATTTAATTTCTTGACCGAAATTAGTATAGAATTGTGTATAATATACAACAATTTTTGACCAAAACAGGTAGTTCAGAAAGTTTCATAGAATCTGATATTGAGATAATTTTTTTGCATTGACTTCCATCATAACATTCCCTCGTAACATATAGAAATGTTCTAAAAATTTCCTTTGCATTTCTAACAATCCTCGATTTAATTTGATTTTTTGCCGAAATTGATATAAAATTGTGTATAATATACTACAATTTTTTATACCAAAACTAGTATTTCAAAAATATTCATAGAATCTATTTTTGATATATATTTTTGCATGGACTTCCATCATAACCTTCTCTAGTAACATACAGAAAGGATCTGAAAATTTTCGTAGCATTTCGAACAATCCTCGATTTAATTTGATTTCTTGACCAAAACTAATATACAACTGTGTATAATATACAACAATTTTTGACCAAAACTAGTATTTCAAAAAGTTTCATAGAATCTAATTTTGAGATTATTGTTTTGCATAGACTTCAATCATAACATTACCTCGTAACATATAGAAAGGTTCTAAAAATTTATTTTGCATTTCGAACAATCATCGATTTAATTTGAATTTTTTCCGAAACTGATATAAAATTGTGTATAATATACTACAATTATTTACCGAAACAAGTATTTCAAAAAGTTTCATAGAATCTATTTTTGAGATATTATTTTACATGGACTTCCATCATAACATTCCCTAGTAACATATAGAAAGGATATGAAACGTTTCGTAGTATTTCGAACAATCCTTGATTTAATTTTATTTTTTGACCGAAACTAGTATAAAATTGTGTATAATATTCTACGATTTTTTGGACCTAAACTAGCATTTCAAAAAGTTTCATAGAGTCTGATTTTGAGATAATTTTTTGCATGGACTTCCATCATAACGTTCCCTTGTAACATATAAAAAGGATCTAAAAAATTTCGTAGCATTTCGAACAATCCTCGATTTAATTTTATTTTTTGAATGAAACTAGTATAAAATTGTGAAAAATATACAACAATTTTTGACCGAAACTAGTATTTCGAAAAGTTTCATATAATCGAATTTTGAGATAATTTTTTTCATTGTCTTCCATCATAATGTTTCCTCGTAAAATATAGAAAGTTTCTAATAATTTCTTTAGCATTTCAAACAATCCTCAATTTAATTTGATTTTTTTTCGAAACTGATATAAAATTGTGTATAATATACTACAATTTTTAACCGAAACTAGTATTTCAAAAAGTTTCATAGAATCTAATTTGAGAAAATTTTTTTGCATAGACTTCCATCATAATGTTTCCTCGTAAAATATAGAAAGGATCTAAAAATTGCCTTAGCATTTCAAAGAATCCTCGATGTAATTTGATTTTTTGTCGAAACTGATATAAAATTGTGTATAATATACTACAATTTTTGACCGAAACTAGTATTTCAAAAAGTTTCATAGAATCTAATTTTGAGATTTTTTTTTTGCATGGACTTCCATCATAACCTTCCCTTGTAACATAAAGAAAGGATCTGAAAATTTTCGTAGCATTTCGAACAATTCTAGATTTAATTTGATTTCTTGACCGAAACTAGTATAAAATTGTGTATAATATACAACAATTTTTGACCGAAACTAGTATTTCAAAAAGTTTCATAGAATCTAATTTTGAGATAAATTTTTTACATAGACTTCCATCATAACATTACCTCGTAACATATAGAAAGGTTCTAAAAATTTCTTTTGAATTTCGAACAATCATCGATTTAATTTGAATTTTTTCCGAAACTGATATAAAATTGTGTATAATATACTACAATGTTTTTACCGAAACTAGTATTTCAAAACGTTTCATAGAATCTGTTTTTGAGATAATTTTTTTGCATGGACTTCCATCATAACCTTCCCTTGTAACATACATAAAGGATCTGAAACTTTTCGTAGCATTTCGAACAATCCCCGATATAATTTTTATTTATTGACCGAAGCTAGTATAAAATTGTGTATAATATACTACAATTTTTTGACCTAAACTAGTATTTCAAAAAGTTACATTGAATCTAATTTTGAGATATTTTTTTGCATGGACTTCCATCATAACATTCCCTAGTAACATATAGAAAGGATATGAAACGTTTCATATTATTTCGAATAATCCTCAATTTAATTTAATTTTTTGACCAAAACTAGTATAAAATTGTGTATAATATTCTACGATTTTTTGGACCTAAACTAGCTTTTAAAAAAGTTTCATAGAGTCTGATTTTGAGATAATTTTTTGCTATGAATTCCATCATAACGTTCCCTTGTAACATATAAAAAGGATCTAAAAAATTTCGTAGCATTTCGAACAATCCTCGATTTAATTTGATTTTTTGAATGAAACTAGTATAAACACCCAAAATTTGCCCTCACTCATTTCACCTTTGGCTTGTGATCTTTCATGATTGCATTGGTATAAGCATACCATCTCATATTGCATTTTTGTTTCACTGTATAAGTTCAAATTCATCTGCATCTAGGGTTTGTGATCTGAGCAATCCAAGGGTCCATCTGAGACACTCCAAAGGCCTCCAAGCATTCCAAGAGGGTCCATGTGTGTTCTATCATCATATTATATCCCTCAAAGATCAAGGAAGTCAAGAAATCACAAGAACTGGCAAGGCATGGAAGCAGAGCTAGGGTTTTCACTACACAGATGACCAAAATTAGGGTTTTGGTTTCAGAGGCCTTAACTCCAAATTTTTTGGTCATTCTTGTTTATATTGTTCTTAAGATGTTATAAGGATCATATGTATCAAGTTTGATGAAGAAATTCATTGTGGAAGTCATCTGTTCACTAGGTAACTTTTTGAGCAAGTCAAAGCAAAATCAGGGCATCTGAGACCCCCAACAATGGAACCAAAGGGGTATTTTCATCAAATTGAAGTTATATGATCTTTATTTGATCATTGGAGTGCTTGGAAGTTCACAAAATTGAAGAAATTTGAGCTAAACCAAAAGTTGCCAAAAATGGAAATGACTTGTAATGGAAACTTTCCATTTTGGGAAAGTTCTTCAACCTCCTCTTTCTCAACCAAAAATGCTTCAAATGAAAAATTATTGGTCATGAAAGTTGTATATTGGATCATTCCATTTTCAAAAAGTACAAGAACATGTTCTAATTCATTATGGAACTCAAGTTATGGCCTTGCAAATTTGGCAAAAATCCTATAATTTTCAAGAATACACCAAAGAGGATTTTTTGCAAAACCACTTGCCAAACCATTTTGTGACCTCTAATGCATCTCTAAGCATCATACAAATATAGTACAATGCACTGTGATCAGAATTTCCCAAAGAATCACAACATTTCATCATTTCATGCCTTGCATCACAAGATTTCTCAAAGGGGAAAAAATGCAAAGTCTTGCAAAACCTATGAAACCTTTCCCTCCAAGCCATCCAGCTGCATAATTTCAATTCCATGGAGCTCCTTGATTCATGCTGAGGTTAGACATGCCATGAAACATCTTCTGCACAATCCCATGCTAATGGTACACAAGTTGTTGACTTTTTGCAAGTGAGCTAATACCAATCAGCTGCAGCCACAACAACTCTCTGGCCAATAGAGACATGTTATGTGGACCAAAAGCAAGCCATAACACAAGACACACAAGCCTGAACACTCTCATACACCAAGTTTCACAAAATCACTCAAGACTTTCCCTTCTTCGATTTTCACAGCACAAGCCTCAAACCTCAAAACAAACTTCACCATTCAACTCACCATCATCAATAGAACCTTTCCCAACCATTAAACAAGCCTGAAAGCCCATGAAAGAAAAATATGATTCTGGTGCAGCAAGAGTTTATCCTTTCAATCTAGCCATTCTAAACTCATTCAAAGCCTTGCAACATCATTAGGGGATCAAGTGGAGGCTATTTGCACAAGAGAGAGGTCCAGAAAGTGCCAAACTAAAAAGCTTCATCTCAGGTATACCTCAAGAACAAATTTTCCAGAACTTATTTTTTATGTTATAGAAATGATCTATATGCTTCACTGATCACACTGCACTTGTTGGTTTTGAAAATGGTTGCGTATTGAGTATTTCATGGATGTCTGAAAGTTTTATCATTTTTATGTTTTGATTCGAATCTTGATAATGATGAATGAGAAATGAATTTTAGGGTTACATTCTTGTTTAGGGTAGTAAGTTGATCATTTCTGGAGAGTTTGAGAGTCTGGGGTGGGGTTTTGAAGAAACTCAGGGGAGGAGCTCGCCGGAGAAGACGACCAGAAGTCTTCTCCGGCCACCTGAACTTGATTAGGGTTTAATCTGGGTAAATAATGAACTTTGAATGTGGGGCGTTGGATTTGGGGTTCGCGCATGTTTTGATGGTCAGGATGAGTTCACTTAACCCTAATTGTTTTTAATTAATTTAATTAATTAGGATTAATATTAAAAAAGCTAGTTTGAATGCTGACCTTTGATCTGCGTGCCAGTCAACACTTTTCTCTCAGCTTTGAATCCCATCCATTGGATCCTCATACTTTCTATTTAAATTGATTTTTATTTCATTTAAATTGTATTTTCTTGCACATTTATTTTAAAATATCAAAACTCATCCAAATATTTTCAAACTTTGCATTTCTGATTCAAATATTTTTCTCCATCCAAAAACATTTTTTATTTTATTTTTTGCATTAAAAAAGCATTTTTAAAATATTTAAATATTTATTTTAATTAAATAATGGAAATTAATTAATTAAAATACCATTTAGGTTTCTAAAAATCACAAAAAACTTCACATTGCATCTTTAAAAATTTAGAAACATTGTCAAACCCTTCACATAAATTTCTTTTTTGTTTTGATCATACTTTGACATTTTTCTTTGAATTTAGGGTTCATAAATCCCCTTTTTAGAAACCTAACTTTGAAAAATCTTTTCTGCCTAACCATGAAGGTTTTGATAATGATTCTTTTTGCATTGTTTTCCATATAACATGTAGTTTCTAGGATAGTTTTTGCATGAATTGATCTTTCATTTTCAAATTGATTTGCATTTTTTCTTTTAAGGTACTCAAAAACCCTAATTAACTTAGAAAAATCATAACTTTCTTTAGGTTAAGAGTTGGACCTTCTCCTTTGGGGTGTGATACAATATGGGGTTAGGGTTTATTTGAGCTCATTTGCAATTTTTTATCATGACATATGCTTTTGTTTTGTTCATGTGCATCTCATACTTCCATAAAACCCTAATTTTGCATCTTCATTTGCATTCATCTTGCATATGCATCCATACATAAAGTTGCCATGACATTTCATGCATTCATATGTCATCTTAGACATCTTAAGACATGTTAGAATCATGCTTAATAATTTCTTCATTCATTTACCATGATTTGCATTCATTTCCTTTCATTAAACTTTCATGAACTTTCAAACTTCAAAGCATGCTTCATTTGCATTCATTCTCTTTGGATGACCATCCATTGCACTTTGTATGTCTTTGCAACATGTCATAGCATCATTTTCATCATGTGTATGCTTCTGAATTTGGCTTTTGTCTTTTCATATGCATCATTCCATCTCTTTTCTTTCCTTATGCACCTTGTGCTAACATTTTCAGGTGGTAAGTAATTTGAGAAGTGGATCTTCTCATTTCTTTTTCATTTTCCTCATATGCATCTTTGCTGCATTTTTGATTGACTTTGAGTGGGCTTGCTCATTCATGTTCATCTCTCACTTTCTTTCTCTAAGTTACTTATCTTCTTCAATGAAGTAAGTAACTTGTTTCTTTTGCTTCTCCCTCCTTTCTTTTGCTTCTTCCATTGGTGGCTTCCTTGAAGATCTTTCTCAAGCCTTACAAACCATAGGAACATCCAAGCATGATAATGATTGGGGTTGTGATTAGTTCCCATTAGTTTTTACCTTTGAGTCTTCTTTGTGTCTCTCTTCTCATCTCATCATTAGAGACTGAACCTTTAAGGCTTTAGGACTTTGGAATTAGGGTTATGCCTGCATCCTTCTCTTAGGATGGAGTGTATAACTTTAATCCTAAGTGTTAAACCCTTAATTTGTTTAAACCTCTTAGTCAATCCACTTAATAATCATCAAGACTTCATCTTGTAACTTGGGCCTTACATCGGGGTTCTAATTCTTCCTTTATTGGTTAAGAAGGACTAACCCTAGTGTTTAATGGACAAGTCCCCCTCAAGTTGTCTTACAAATCATAAAATTCACTTCTTAATCTCACCTTAATTAAAATCCACTTTAATAAAGGCTTTTCATCTAATGACTTTAATCCCTAATCATGGATTAAGTTGAGGAATCTTCTTCAGCTTAAGTGTGCTCATCTATTATCCTTCTATTAGGATGGTGTAATAAGTTCACTAATCCTTGATTATGGCTTAAACTCATTACTTAACACTAAACAAAAACACCAAAAACATCTAAATAATCATAAGTAGGTTAATGATCTTAACCCTACATCATCATGGTAATTAAGTTGAGATGTTTATCTCATACTTAAAGTATTCTCATTATCCCTAATCAGGGAGGATATAATGAGTTTACAACCTTTGATATAGGCTTAAGCTCATTAACTTATGACAAACACCCAAAAACAATAAAAGATTGAAGACACCAAAACAAACAATAATCGTCTCCTTCGGGATTCTTTTCTCATCATCTTCAATCACAAACGAGAACTCGCTTCTTCCGTCTAATGCAAGAAAGTTAGCACTCGAGCCAGACGAGTCATACACTTGAGCATAGACAAGTAAGCAGTTCACAGTCAATGTATCTTTCGGTCTCTTTGAGTCGAACTACGGTGTTCTGACTTCCTCATTGCATGAGATGATACGTAGGCATAACCTAACGGTTATCGAACAAAAGTCTCTTTGTCTTCCCCCCTCTTTCAGCATTCTTTTCTAAGCCTCAGTTCCTGAGCATTCACCTTTTGCACTGACACTTGTATATTCTCTTTCAGCTTTTGCACACAGATAACACATACACTACCCCCTTTAAACACAAACTTTTAAGCGTGGATCCCGTCGAGTACGACGGACAATCTGGGTGCTAATACCTTCCCAGGTTGTAAATAACCCCCTTTCTCAGTTTCTCTGGTTCGCGACCGTCTTATCCATATATTTCTAGGTTTATGCAGCATTACCTTTCCTTTGGGATAAAATTCCTAGCTAGCGACTCTTTTCACCTTCATTTCATTTTCTCCTCTCGCCGACCGTTCGCGTCTATACCCTATCTGACCAGGTGTCTTTTCGGGGGAGTGACAACTAGTATTTCAAAAAGTTTCATAGAATCTATTTTTGATATATTTTTTTGCATGGACTTCCATCATAACCTTCCCTTGTAACATACAAAAAGGATCTGAAAATTTTCGTAGCATTTCAAACAATCCTCGATTTAATTTGATTTCTTGACCGAAACTAGTATAAAATTGTGTATAATATACAACAATTTTGACCGAAACTAGTATTTCAAAAAGTTTCATAGAATCTAATTTTGAGATAATTTTTTTGCATAGACTTCCATCATAACATTACCTCGTAACATATAGAAAGGTTCTAAAAATTTCTTTTGCATTTCTAACAATCATCGATTTAATTTGAATTATTTCCGAAACTGATATAAAATTGTGTATAATATACTACAATTTTTTACCGAAACTAGTACTTCAAAAAGTTTCATAGAATCTATTTTTGAGATAATTTTTTTGCATGGACTTCCATCATAACCTTCCCTTGTAACATACAAAAAGGATCTGAAACTTTTCGTAGCATTTCGAACAATCCTCGATGTAATTTTTATTTTTTGACCGAAGCTAGTATAAAATTGTGTATAATATACTACAATTTTTTGACCTAAACTAGTATTTCAAAAAGTTTCATAGAATCTAATTTTGAGATATTTTTTTGCATGGACTTCCATCATAAGATTCCCTAGTAACATATAGAAAGGATATGAAATTTATCGTAGTATTTCGAACAATCCTCGATTTAATTTAATTTTTGACCGAAACTATTATAAAATTGTGTATAATATTCTACGATTTTTTGGACCTAAACTAGCATTTGAAAAAGTTTCATAGAGTCTGATTTTGAGATAATTTTTTGCTTGGAATTCCATCATAACGTTCCCTAGTAACATATAAAAAGGATCTAAATCATTTCGTGGCATTTCGAACAATCCTCGATTTAATTTGATTTTTTGAATTAAACTAGTATAAAATTATGAAAAATATACAACAATTTTTGACCGAAACTAGTATTTCAAAAAGATTCATAGAATCGAATTTTGAGATAATTTTTTTGCATAGTTTTCAATCATAATGTTTCCTCGTAAAATATAGGAAGTTTCTAATAATTTCTTTAGCATTTCAAACAATCTTCGATTTAATTTGATTTTTTTTCGAAACTGATATAAAATTGTGTATAATATACTACAATTTTAAATAGAAACTAGTATTTCAAAACGTTTCATAGAATCTAATTTGAGATAATTTTTTTGCTTAGACTTCCATCATAATGTTTCCTCGTAAAATATTGAAAGGATCTAAAAATTTCCTTAGCATTTCAAACAATCCTAGATTTAATTTAATTTTTTGTCGAAACTGATATAAAATTGTGTATAATATACTACAATTTTTGACCGAAACTAGTATTTAAAAAAGTTTCATAGAATCTAATTTTGAGATATTTTTTTTTGGATGGACTTCCATCATAACCTTCCCTTGTAACATACAGAAAGGATCTGAAAATTTTCGTAGCATTTCGAACAATCCTCGATTTAATTTGATTTGTTGACCGAAACTAGTATAAATTTGTGTATAATATACAACAATTTTTGACCGAAATTAGTATTTCAAAAAGTTTCATAGAATCTAATTTTGAGATAATTTTTATCTATAGACTTCCATCATAACATTACCTCGTAACATATAGAAAGGTTCTAAAAATTTCATTTGCATTTCGAACAATCATCGATTTAATTTGAATTTTTTCTGAAACTGATATAAAATTGTATATAATATACTACAATTTATTACTGAAACTAGTATTTCAAAAAGTTTCATAGAATCTATTTTTGAGATAATTTTTTTGCATGGAATTCCATCATAACCTTCCCTTGTAACATACAGAATTGATCTGAAACTTTTCGTAGCATTTCGAACAATCCTCGATTTAATTTATATTTTTTGACCGAAGCTAATATAAAATTGTGTATAATATACTACAATTTTTTGACCTAAACTAGTATTTCAAAAAGTTTCATAGAATCTAATTTTGAGATATTTTTTTGCATGGACTTCCATCATAACATTCCCTAGTAACATATAGAAAGGATATGAAACGTTTTGTAGTATTTCGAACAATCCTCGATTTAATTTGATTTTTTGACCGAAACTGATATAAAATTGTGTATAATATTGTACGATTTTTTTGACCTAAACTAGCATTTCAAAAAGTTTCATAGAGTCTGATTTTTAGATAATTTTTTGCTTGGAATTCCATCATAACGTTCCCTTGTAACATATAAAAAGGATCTAAAAAATTTCGTAGCATTTCGAACAATCCTCGATTTAATTTAATTTTTTGAATGAAACTAGTATAAAATTAAGAAAATTATACAACAATTTTTGACCGAAACTAGTTTTTCAAAAAGTTTCATAGAATCGAATTTTGAGATAATTATTTTGCTTTGTCTTCAACCATAATGTTTCCTCGTAAACTATAGAAAGTTTCTAATAATTTCTTTAGCATTTAAAACAATCCTCGATTTAATTTGATTTTTTTTCGAAACTAATATATAATTGTGTATAATATACTACAATTTTTAACCGAAACTAGTATTTCAAAATGTTTCATAGAATCTAATTTTAGATACTTTTTTTGCATAGACTTCCATCATAATGTTTCATCGTAAAATATAGAAAGGATCTAAAAATTTCCTTAGCATTTCAAACAATCCTCGATTTAATTTGATTTTTTGTCGAAACTGATATAAAATTATGTATAATATACTACAATTTTTGACCGAAACTAGTATTTAATAAAGTTTCATAGAATCTAATTTTGATATATTTTTTTTGCATGGACTTCCATCATAACCTTCCCTTGTAACATATAGAATGGATTTGTAAATTTTCGTAGAATTTCGAACAATCCTCGATTTAATTTGATTTCTTGATCAAAAATAGTATTAAATTTTGTATAATATACAACAATTTTTGACCGAAACTAGTATTTCAAAAAGTTTCATAGAATCTAATTTTGAGATAATTTTTTTGCATAGACTTCCATCATAACATTCCCTCATAACATATATCAAGGTTCTAAAAATTTCCTTTGTATTTTGAACAATCCTCGATTTAATTTGATTTTTTGCCGAAACTGATATAAAATTGTGTATAATATACTACAGTTTTTTACCGAAACTAGTATTTCAAAAAGTTTCATAGAATCTATTTTTGAGATAATTTTTTTTGCATGGACTTCCATCATAACCTTCCCTTGTAACATATAGAATGGATTTGTAAATTTTCGTAGAATTTCGAACAATCCTCGATTTAATTTGATTTCTTGACCAAAACTAGTATAAAATTTTGTATAATATACAACAATTTTTGACAGAAACTAGTATTTCAAAAAGTTTCATAGAATCTAATTTTGAGATAATTTTTTTGCATAGACTTCCATCATAACATTCCCTCGTAACATATATAAAGGTTCTAAAAATTTCCTTTGCATTTCGAACAATCCTCGATTTAATTTGATTTTTTGCAGAAACTGATATAAAATTGTGTATAATATACTACAATTTTTTACCGAAACTAGTATTTCAAAAAGTTTCATAGAATCTATTTTTGAGATAATTTCTTTTGCATGGACTTCCATCATAACCTTCCCTTGTAACATACAGAAAGGATCTGAAAATTTTCGTAGTATTTCGTACAATCCTCGATTTAATTTGATTTCTTGACCGAAACTAGTATAAAATTGTGTATAATATACAACAATTTTTGACCGAAACTAGTATTTCAAAAAGTATCATAGGATCTAATTTTGAGATAATTTTTTTGCATAGACTTCCATTATAACATTCCCTCGTAACATATAGAAAGGTTCTAAAAATTTCCTTTGCATTTCGAACAATCCTCGATTTAATTTGATTTTTTGCCGAAACTGATATAAAATTGTGTATAATATACTACAATTTTTTACCGAAACTAGTATTTCAAAAAGTTTCATAGAATCTATTTTTGAGATAATTTTTTTTGCATGGACTTCCATCATAACCTTCCCTTGTAACATACAGAAAGGATCTGAAAATTTTCGTGTATTTCGAACAATCCTCGATTTAATTTGATTTCTTGACCGAAACTAGTATAAAATTGTGTATAATATACAACAATTTTTGACCGAAACTAGTATTTCAAAAAGTATCATAGAATCTAATTTTGAGATAATTTTTTTGCATAGACTACCATTATAACATTCCCTCGTAACATATAGAAAGGATATGAAACGTTTCGTAGTATTTCGAACAATTCTCGATTTAATTTGATTTTTTGACCGAAACTAGTATAAAATTGTGTATAATATACTAAGATTTTTTTGACCTAAACTAGCATTTCAAAAAGTTTCATAGAATCTAATTTTGAGATAATTTTTTGCTTGGAATTCCATCATAATGTTCCTTTGTAACATACAAAAAGGATCTAAAAAATTTCGTAACATTTAGAACAATCCTCGATTTAATTTGATTTTTTGAATGAAACTAGTATAAAATTGTGTATATTATACAACAATATTTGATCGTAACTAGTATTTCAAAAAGTTTCATAGAGTCGAATTTTGAGATAAATTTTTTGAATAGTCTTCCATCATAATTTTTCCTCGTAAAATATAGAAAGTTTCTAATAATTTCTTTTGCATTTCAAACAATCCTCGATTTAATTTGATTTTTTGTCGAAACTGATATAAAATTGTGTATAATATACTACAAAATTTGACTGAAATTAGTATTTCAAAAGGTTTCATAGAATCTAATTTTAAGATATTTTTTATGCATAGACTTCCATCATAATGTTTCCTCGTAAAATATAGAAAGGTTCTAAAAATTTCCTTAGCATTTCAAACAATCCTCGATTTAATTTGTTTTTTTGTCTAAACTGATATAAAAATGTGTATAATATACTACAATTTTTGCCGAAACTAGTATTTCAAAAAGTTTCATAGAATCTAATTTTGAGATAATTTTATTGCATAGACTTCCACCATAACATTCCCTCGTAACATATATAAAGGATCTAAAAATTTCCTTTGCATTTCGAACTATCCTCGATTTAATTTGATTTTTTGCCGAAACTGATATAAAATTGTGTATAATATACTACAATTTTTTACCGAAACTAGTATTTCAAAAAATTTCATAGAATCTATTTTTGAGATAATTATTTTTGCATGGACTTCCATCATAACCTTCACTTGTAACATATAGAATGGATTTGTAAATTTACGTAGAATTTCGAACAATCCTCGATTTAATTTGATTTCTTGACCAAAACTAGTATAAAATTTTGTATAATATACAACAATTTTTGACCGAAACTAGTATTTCAAAAAGTTTCATAGAATCTAATTTTGAGTTAATTTTTTTGCATAGACTTCCTTCATAACATTCCCTCGTAACATATATAAAGGTTCTAAAAATTTTCGTTGCATTTCGAACAATCCTCGATTTAATTTGATTTTTTGCCGAAACTGATATAAAATTGTGTATAATATACTACAATTTTTTACCGAAACTAGTATTTCAAAAAGTTTCATAGAATCTATTTTTGAGATAATTTTTTTTCATGGACTTCCATCATAACCTTCCCTTGTAACATACAGAAAGGATCTGAAAATTTTCGAAGTATTTCGAACAATCCTCGATTTAATTTGATTTCTTGACCGAAACTAGTATAAAATTGTGTATAATATACAACAATTTTTGACCGAAACTAGTATTTCAAAAAGTATCATAGGATCTAATTTTGAGATAATTTTTTTGCATAGACTTCCATTATAACATTCCCTCGTAACATATAGAAAGGTTCAAAAAATTTCCTTTGCATTTTGAACAATCATCGATTTAATTTGAATTTTTTCCGAAACCGATATAAAATTGTGTATAATATACTACAATTTTTTATCGAAGATAGTATTTCAAAAAGTTTCATAGAATCTATTTTTGAGATAATTTTTTTGCATGGAATTCCATCATAACCTTCCCTTGTAACATACATAAAGGATCTGAAACTTTTCGTAGCATTTCGAACAATCCTCGATTTAATTTGATTTTTTGACCGAAACTAGTATAATATTGTGTATAATATACTACAATTTTTTGACCTAAACTAGTATTTCAAAAAGTTTCATAGAATCTAATTTTGAAAAAAAATTTTGCATGGACTTCCATCATAACATTCCCTAGTAACATATAGAAAGGATATGAAACGTTTCGTAGTATTTCGAACAATCCTCGATTTAATTTGATTTTTTGACCGAAACTAGTATAAAATTGTGTATAAAATACTACAAATTTTTGGACCTAAACTAGCATTTCAAAAAGTTTCATAGAATCTAATTTTGAGATAATTTTTTGCTTGGAATTCCATCATAACGTTCCCTTGTAACATACAAAAAGGATCTAAAAAATTTCGTAACATTTCGAACAATCCTCGATTTAATTTGATTTTTTGAATGAAACTAGTATAAAATTGTGTATATTATACAACAATATTTGACCGTAACTAGTATTTCAAAAAGTTTCATAGAGTCGAATTTTGAGATAAATTTTTTGAATAGTCTTCCGTCATAATGTTTCCTCGTAAAATATAGAAAGTTTCTAATAATTTCTTTTGCATTTCAAACAATCCTCGATTTAATTTGATTTTTTGTCGAAACTGATATAAAATTTTGTATAATATACTACAATTTTTTACTGAAACTAGTATTTCAAAAATGTTCATAGAATCTAATTTGAGATAATTTTTATGCATAGACTTCCATCATAATGTTTCCTCGTAAAATATAGAAAGGTTCTAAAAATTTCCTTAGCATTTCAAACAATCCTCGATTTAATTTGTTTTTTTTTGTCTAAACTGATATAAAAATGTGTATAATATACTACAATTTTTGACCGAAACTCGTATTTCAAAAAGTTTCATAGAATCTAATTTTGAGATAATTTTATTGCATACACTTCCATCATAACATTGCCTCGTAACATATATAAAGGTTCTAAAAATTTCCTTTGCATTTCGAACAATCCTCAATTTAATTTGATTTTTTGCCGAAACTAATATAAAATTGTGTATAATATACTACAATTTTTTACCGAAACTAGTATTTCAAAAAGTTTCATATAAACTATTTTTGAGATAATTTTTTTGCATGGACTTCCATCATAACCTTCCCTTGTAATATATAGAATGGATTTGTAAATTTTCGTAGAATTTCGAACAATCCTCGATTTAATTTGATTTCTTGACCAAAACTAGTATAAACTTTTGTATAATATACAACAATTTTTGACCGAAACTAGTATTTCAAAAAGTTTCATAGAATCTAATTTTGAGATAATTTTTTTGCATAGACTTCCATCATAACATTCCCTCGTAACATATATAAAGGTTCTAAAAATTTCCTTTGCATTTCGAACAATCCTCGATTTAATTTGATTTTTTGCCGAAACTGATATAAAATTGTGTATAATATACTACAATTTTTTACCGAAACTAGTATTTCAAAAAGTTTCATAGAATCTATTTTTGAGATAATTTTTTTTGCATGGACTTCCATCATAACCTTCCCTTGTAACATACAGAAAGGATCTGAAAATTTTCGTAGTATTTCGAACAATCCTCGATTTAATTTGATTTCTTGACCGAAACTAGTATAAAATTGTGTATAATATACAACAATTTTTGACCGAAACTAGTATTTCAAAAAGTATCATAGAATCTAATTTTGAGATAATTTTTTTGCATAGACTACCATTATAACATTCCCTCGTAACATATAGAAAGGATATGAAACGTTTCGTAGTATTTCGAACAATTCTCGATTTAATTTGATTTTTTGACCGAAACTAGTATAAAATTGTGTATAATATACTAAGATTTTTTTGACCTAAACTAGCATTTCAAAAAGTTTCATAGAATCTAATTTTGAGATAATTTTTTGCTTGGAATTCCATCATAATGTTCCCTTGTAACATACAAAAAGGATCTAAAAAATTTCGTAACATTTAGAACAATCCTCGATTTAATTTGATTTTTTGAATGAAACTAGTATAAAATTGTGTATATTATACAACAATATTTGATCGTAACTAGTATTTCAAAAAGTTTCATAGAGTCGAATTTTGAGATAAATTTTTTGAATAGTCTTCCATCATAATGTTTCCTCGTAAAATATAGAAAGTTTCTAATAATTTCTTTTATATTTCAAACAATCCTCGATTTAATTTGATTTTTTGTCGAAACTGATATAAAATTGTGTATAATATACTACAAAATTTGACTGAAATTAGTATTTCAAAAGGTTTCATAGAATCTAATTTTAAGATATTTTTTATGCATAGACTTCCATCATAATGTTTCCTCGTAAAATATAGAAAGGTTCTAAAAATTTCCTTAGCATTTCAAACAATCCTCGATTTAATTTGTTTTTTTGTCTAAACTGATATAAAAATGTGTATAATATACTACAATTTTTGCCGAAACTAGTATTTCAAAAAGTTTCATAGAATCTAATTTTGAGATAATTTTATTGCATAGACTTCCATCATAACATTCCCTCGTAACATATATAAAGGATCTAAAAATTTCCTTTGCATTTCGAACAATCCTCGATTTAATTTGATTTTTTGCCGAAACTGATATAAAATTGTGTATAATATACTACAATTTTTTTACCGAAACTAGTATTTCAAAAAATTTCATAGAATCTATTTTTGAGATAATTATTTTTGCATGGACTTCCATCATAACCTTCACTTGTAACATATAGAATGGATTTGTAAATTTTCGTAGAATTTCGAACAATCCTCGATTTAATTTGATTTCTTGACCAAAACTAGTATAAAATTTTGTATAATATACAACAATTTTTGACCGAAACTAGTATTTCAAAAAGTTTCATAGAATCTAATTTTGAGTTAATTTTTTTGCATAGACTTCCTTCATAACATTCCCTCGTAACATATATAAAGGTTCTAAAAATTTCCTTTGCATTTCGAACAATCCTCGATTTAATTTGATTTTTTGCCGAAACTGATATAAAATTGTGTATAATATACTACAATTTTTTACCGAAACTAGTATTTCAAAAAGTTTCATAGAATCTATTTTTGAGATAATTTTTTTTCATGGACTTCCATCATAACCTTCCCTTGTAACATACAGAAAGGATCTGAAAATTTTCGAAGTATTTCGAACAATCCTCGATTTAATTTGATTTCTTGACCGAAACTAGTATAAAATTGTGTATAATATACAACAATTTTTGACCGAAACTAGTATTTCAAAAAGTATCATAGGATCTAATTTTGAGATAATTTTTTTGCATAGACTTCCATTATAACATTCCCTCGTAACATATAGAAAGGTTCAAAAAATTTCCTTTGCATTTTGAACAATCATCGATTTAATTTGAATTTTTTCCGAAACCGATATAAAATTGTGTATAATATACTACAATTTTTTACCGAAGATAGTATTTCAAAAAGTTTCATAGAATCTATTTTTGAGATAATTTTTTTGCATGGAATTCCATCATAACCTTCCCTTGTAACATACATAAAGGATCTGAAACTTTTCGTAGCATTTCGAACAATCCTCGATTTAATTTGATTTTTTGACCGAAACTAGTATAATATTGTGTATAATATACTACAATTTTTTGACCTAAACTAGTATTTCAAAAAGTTTCATAGAATCTAATTTTGAAAAAAAATTTTGCATGGACTTCCATCATAACATTCCCTAGTAACATATAGAAAGGATATGAAACGTTTCGTAGTATTTCGAACAATCCTCGATTTAATTTGATTTTTTGACCGAAACTAGTATAAAATTGTGTATAAAATACTACAAATTTTTGGACCTAAACTAGCATTTCAAAAAGTTTCATAGAATCTAATTTTGAGATAATTTTTTGCTTGGAATTCCATCATAACGTTCCCTTGTAACATACAAAAAGGATCTAAAAAATTTCGTAACATTTCGAACAATCCTCGATTTAATTTGATTTTTTGAATGAAACTAGTATAAAATTGTGTATATTATACAACAATATTTGACCGTAACTAGTATTTCAAAAAGTTTCATAGAGTCGAATTTTGAGATAAATTTTTTGAATAGTCTTCCGTCATAATGTTTCCTCGTAAAATATAGAAAGTTTCTAATAATTTCTTTTGCATTTCAAACAATCCTCGATTTAATTTGATTTTTTGTCGAAACTGATATAAAATTTTGTATAATATACTACAATTTTTTACTGAAACTAGTATTTCAAAAATGTTCATAGAATCTAATTTGAGATAATTTTTATGCATAGACTTCCATCATAATGTTTCCTCGTAAAATATAGAAAGGTTCTAAAAATTTCCTTAGCATTTCAAACAATCCTCGATTTAATTTGTTTTTTTTGTCTAAACTGATATAAAAATGTGTATAATATACTACAATTTTTGACCGAAACTCGTATTTCAAAAAGTTTCATAGAATCTAATTTTGAGATAATTTTATTGCATACACTTCCATCATAACATTGCCTCGTAACATATATAAAGGTTCTAAAAATTTCCTTTGCATTTCGAACAATCCTCAATTTAATTTGATTTTTTGCCGAAACTAATATAAAATTGTGTATAATATACTACAATTTTTTACCGAAACTAGTATTTCAAAAAGTTTCATATAAACTATTTTTGAGATAATTTTTTTGCATGGACTTCCATCATAACCTTCCCTTGTAATATATAGAATGGATTTGTAAATTTTCGTAGAATTTCGAACAATCCTCGATTTAATTTGATTTCTTGACCAAAACTAGTATAAACTTTTGTATAATATACAACAATTTTTGACCGAAACTAGTATTTCAAAAAGTTTCATAGAATCTAATTTTGAGATAATTTTTTTGCATAGACTTCCATCATAACATTCCCTCGTAACATATATAAAGGTTCTAAAAATTTCCTTTGCATTTCGAACAATCCTCGATTTAATTTGATTTTTTGCCGAAACTGATATAAAATTGTGTATAATATACTACAATTTTTTACCGAAACTAGTATTTCAAAAAGTTTCATAGAATCTATTTTTGAGATAATTTTTTTTGCATGGACTTCCATCATAACCTTCCCTTGTAACATACAGAAAGGATCTGAAAATTTTCGTAGTATTTCGAACAATCCTTGATTTAATTTGATTTCTTGACCGAAACTAGTATAAAATTGTGTATAATATACAACAATTTTTGACCGAAACTAGTATTTCAAAAAGTATCATAGAATCTAATTTTGAAGTAATTTTTTTGCATAGACTACCATTATAACATTCCCTCGTAACATATAGAAAGGATATGAAACGTTTCGTAGTATTTCGAACAATCCTCGATTTAATTTGATTTTTTGACCGAAACTAGTATAAAATTGTGTATAATATACAACAATTTTTGACCGAAACAGGTATTTCATAAAGGTTTATAGAATCTAATTGTGAGATAATTTTTTTGCATAAACTTCCATCATAACGTTCCATCGTAACATATAAAAAGATTCTAAAAGTTTCCTTTGCATTTCAAACAATCCTTGATTTAATTTGATTTTTTTCCAAAACTGATATAAAATTGTGTATAATATACTACAATTTTTTACCAAAACTAGTATTTCAAAAATTTTCATAGAATCAATTTTTGAGATAATTTTTTTGCATGGACTTCCATCATAACCTTCCCTTGTAACATACAGAAATGATCTGAAAATTGTCGTAGCATTTCAAACAATCCTCGGTTTAATTTGATTTTTTGACCGAAACTAACATAAAATTGTGTATAATATACAACAATATTTGACCGAAACTAGTGTTTCATAAAGTTTCTTAGAAACTAATTTTGAGATAATTTTTTGCATAGATTTCCATCATAATGTTCCCTAGTAACATATAGAAATGTTGTATAAATTTGCGTAGCATTTCGAACAATCCTCGATTTAATTTTATTTTTTTCCGAAACTGATATAAAATTGTGTATTACTACTATTTTTTATACTGAAACTAGTATTTCAAAAAGTTTCATAGAATCTAATTTTGCGATAATTGTTTTGCATGGACTTCAATCATAACCTTCCCTTGTAACATATAGAAAGGATCTTAAAAGTTTTGTAGCATTACGAACAATCCTCAATTTAATTTGATTTTTAGACCGAAACTAGTATAAAATTGTGTATAATATACTACAATTTTTTGACCGATACTTGTATTTGAAAAATTTCATAGAATCTAATTTTGAGTTATTTTTTTGCATGGACTTCCATCATAACATTCCCTAGTAACATATAGAAAGGATATGAAACGTTTCGTAGTAAATCGAACAATCCTCGATTTAATTTGATTTTTTGATCGAAACTAATATAAATTTGTGTATAATATACTAAGATTTTTTTGACCGAAACTAGTATTTCATAAAGTTTCATAGAATCTAATTTTGAGATAATTTTTTGCATGGACTTCCATCATAACGTTCCCTTGTAACATATAAAAATAATCTAAAATGTTTCGTAGCATTTCGAACAATCCTCAATTTTATTTGATTTCTTGACTGAAACTAGTATAAAATTGTATATAATATACAACAATTTTTTATCGAAACTAGTATTTCAGAAAGTTCCATAGAATCTAATTTTGAGATTTGTTTTTGCATAGACTTCCATTATAATGTTTCCTCGTAAAAAATAGAAATGTTCTAAAAATTTCCTTAGCATTTCAAACAATACTCGATTTAATTTTATTTTTTGTCAAAATTGATATAATATTGTGTATAATATACTACAATTTTTTACCGAAACTAGTATTTCAAAAAGTTTCATAGAATCTAATTTTGAGATAATTTTTTTGCATGGACTTCAATCATAACCTTCCCTTGTAACATATAGAAAGTATCTAAACATTTCCTTTGCATTTCGAAGAATCCTCGATTTAATTTGATTTTTTGCCGAAACTGATATAAAATTGTTTATAATATACTACAATTTTTTACCGAAACTAGTATTTCAAAATTTTTCATAGAATCAATTTTTGAGATAATTTTTTTGCACGGACTTCCATCATAACCTTCCCTTGTAACATACAGAAAGGATCTGAAAATTGTTGTAGCATTTCAAAAAATCCTCGATTTAATTTGATTTTTTGACCGAAACTAGTATAAAATTGTGTATAATATACAACAATTTTTGACCGAAACTAGTATTTCAAAAAGATTCATAGAATCTAATTTTGAGATATTTTTTTTGCATATACTTCCATCATAACGTTCTCTCGTAACATAAAGAAAGGTTGTATAAATTTTCGTAGCATTTTGAAAAATCCTCGATTTTAATTGATTTTTGGCCGAAACTGATATAAAATTGTGTATAATATACTACAAATTTTCTACCGAAACTACTATTTCAAAAAGTTTCATAGAATCTAATTTTGAGATAATTTTTTTGCATGGACTTCAATCATAACGTTCCCTTGTAACATGTAGAAAGGATCTGGAAAGTTTCGTAGCATTACGAACAATCCTCGATTTAATATGATTTCTTGACCGAAACTAGTATAAAATTGTGTATAATATACAACAATTTTTGACCGAAACAGGTATTTCAGAAAGTTTCGTAGAATCTAATTTTGAGATAAATTTTTTGCATAGACTTCCTTCATAATGTATCCTTGTAAAATATAGAAAGGTTCTAAAAATTTCCTTAACATTTCAAACAATCTTCGATTTAATTTGATTTTTTGTCGAAACTGATATAAAATTGTGTATAATATACTACAATTTTTTACCGAAACTAGTATTTCAAAAAGTTTCATAGAATCTAATTTTGAGATAATTTTTTTGCATGGACTTCCATCATAACCTTCCCTTGTAATATATACAAAGGATTTGAAAATTTTCGTAACATTTCGAACAATCCTAGATTTAATTTGATTTCTTGACCGAAACTAGTATAAAATTGTGTATAATATACAACAATTTTTTACCGAAACAGGTATTTCAAAAAGTTTCATAGAATCTGATTTTGAGATAATTGTTTTGAATAGACTTCCAACATAACATTCCCTCGTAACATATAGAAAGTTTCTAAAAATTTCCTTTGCATTTCGAACAATCCTCGATTTAATTTGATTTTTTATCGAAACTGATATAAAATTGTGTATGAAATACTACAATTTTTTTACCGAAACTACTATTTCAAAAAGATTCATAGAATCTAATTTTGAGAT
Source organism: Lathyrus aphaca (assembly GCA_963966055.1). NCBI lineage: Eukaryota > Viridiplantae > Streptophyta > Magnoliopsida > Fabales > Fabaceae > Lathyrus > Lathyrus aphaca. Next base: position 7,208,567 of record OZ014522.1, read on the forward strand.
AATTGTTTTGCATGGACTTCAATCATAACGTTCCCTTGTAACATGTAGAAAGGATCTGGAAAGTTTCATAGCATTACGAACAATCCTCGATTTAATATGATTTCTTGGCCGAAACTAGTATAAAATGGTGTATAATATACAACAATTTTTGACCGAAACAGGTATTTCAGAAAGTTTCGTAGAATCTAATTTTGAGATAATTATTTTGCATAGACTTCCTTCATAATGTTTCCATTTAAAATATAGAAAGGTTCTAAAAATTTCCTTAACATTTCAAACAATCTTCGATTTAATTTGATTTTTTGTCGAAACTGATATAAAATTGTGTATAATATACTACAATTTTTTACCGAAACTAGTATTTCAAAAAGTTTCATAGAATCTAATTTTGAGATAATTTTTTTGCATGGACTTCCATCATAACCTTCCCTTGTAATATATACAAAGGATTTGAAAATTTTCGTAACATTTCGAACAATCCTAGATTTAATTTGATTTCTTGACCGAAACTAGTATAAAATTGTGTATAATATACAACAATTTTTTACCGAAACAGGTATTTCAAAAAGTTTCATAGAATCTGATTTTGAGATAATTGTTTTGAATAGACTTCCAACATAACATTCCCTCGTAACATATAGAAAGTTTCTAAAAATTTCCTTTGCATTTCGAACAATCCTCGATTTAATTTGATTTTTTATCGAAACTGATATAAAATTGTGTATGATATACTACAATTTTTTTACCGAAACTACTATTTCAAAAAGTTTCATAGAATCTAATTTTGAGATAATTGTTTTGCATGGACTTCAATCATAACGTTCCCTTGAAACATGTAGAAAGGATCTGGAAAGTTTCATAGCATTACGAACAATCCTCGATTTAATATGATTTTTTGGCCGAAACTAGTATAAAATGGTGTATAATATACAACAATTTTTGACCGAAACAGGTATTTCAGAAAGTTTCGTAGAATCTAATTTTGAGATAATTTTTTTGCATAGACTTCCTTCATAATGTTTCCATTTAAAATATAGAAAGGTTCTAAAAATTTCCTTAACATTTCAAACAATCTTCGATTTAATTTGATTTTTTGTCGAAACTGATATAAAATTGTGTATAATATTCTACAATTTTTTACCGAAACTAGTATTTCAAAAAGTTTCATAGAATCTAATTTTGAGATAATTTTTTTGCATGGACTTCCATCATAACCTTCCCTTGTAACATATACAAAGGATTTGAAAATTTTCGTAACATTTCGAACAATCCTAGATTTAATTTAATTTCTTGACCGAAACTAGTATAAAATTGTGTATAATATACAACAATTTTTTACCGAAACAGGTATTTCAAAAAGTTTCATAGAATCAGATTTTGAAATAATTGTTTTGAATAGACATCCAACATAACATTCCCTCGTAACATATAGAGAGTTTCTAAAAATTTCCTTTGCATTTCGAACAATCCTCGATTTAATTTGATTTTTTATCGAAACTGATATAAACTACAATTTTTTACCGAAACTAGTATTTCAAAAAGTTTCATAGAATCTATTTTTGAGATAATTTTCTGTATGGATTTCCATCATAACCTTCCCTTGTAACTTACAGAAAGGATCTGAAAATATTCGTAGCATTTTGAATAATCCTCGATTTAATTTGACTTTTTTATTGAAACTAGTATAAAATTGTGTATAATATACAACAATTTTTGACCGAAACTAGTATTTCAAAAAGTTTCATAGAATCTAATTTTGATATAATTTTTTTGCATGGACTTCCATCATAACCTTCCCTTGTAACATATAGAAAGGATTTGGAAATTTTCGTAGTATTTCGAACAATCCTCGATTTAATTTGATTTCTTGACCGAAACTAGTATAAAATTGTGTATAATATACAACAATTTTTGACCGAAACAGGAATTTCAAAAAGTTTCATAGAATCTGATTTTGAGTTAATTTTTTTGCATAGACTTCCATCATAACGTTCCCTCGTAACATATAGAAAGGTTGTATAAATTTTCGTAGCATTTCAAAAATTTTCATAGAATCTAATTTTGATATAATTTTTTTGCATGCACTTCTATCATAACCTTCCCTTGTAACAAATAGAAAGGATCTAAAAAAGATTCATAGCATTACGAAAAATCCTCAATTTAATTTGATTTTTTGACCGAAACTTGTATAAAATTGTGTATAATATCCTACAATTTTTGGACCTAAAGTAGTATTTCAAAAAGTTTCATTGAATCTAATTTTGAGATTTTTTTTTGCATGGAATTCCATCATAACATTCCCTAGTAACATATAGAAAGGATATGAAATGTTTCGTAGTATTTCGAACAATCATCGATTTAATTTGATTTTTTGACCGAAACTAGTATAAAATTGTGTATAATATAGTACGATTTTTTTGACCTAAACTAGCATTTCAAAAAGTTTCATAGAATCTAATTTTAAGATAATATTTTGCTTGGACTTCTATCATAATGTTCCCTTGTAACATATATAAAGGATCTTAAATGTTTCGTAGCATTTCGAACAATCCTCGATTTAATTTGATTTTTTTAACAAAACTAGTATAAAATTGTGTATAATATACAACAATTTTTGACTGAAACTAGTATTTCAAAAACTTTCATAGAATCTAATTTTGAGATAATTTTTTCGCATAGACTTCCTTCATAATGTTTTCTCGTAAAATATAGAAAGGTTCTAAAAATTTCCTTAGCATTTCAAACAATCCTCGATTAAATTTGATTTTTTGTCGAAACTGATATAAAATTGTGTATAATATACTACAATTTTTGACCGAAACTAGTATTTCAAAAAGTTTCATAGAATCAATTTTTGAGATAATTTTTTGCATGGACTTCCATCATAACCTTCCCTTGTAACATACAGAAAGGATCAGAAAAATTTCGTAGCATTTTGAATAATCCTCGATTTAATTTGATTCTTTGATCGAAACTAGTATAAAATTGTTTATAATATACAACAATTTTTTACCGAAACTAGTATTTTAAAAAGTTTCATAGAATCTAATTTTGATATAATTTTTTTCCCTGGACTTCCATCATAACGTTACCTCGTAACATATAGAAAGGTTGTATAAATTTTTGTAGCATTTCGAACAATCCTCGATTTTAATTTGATTTTTTGCCGAAACTGATATAAAATTTTGTACATTATACTATAATTTTTTTTACCGAAACTAGTATTTCAAAAAGTTTCATAGAATCTAATTTTGAGATAATTTTTTTACATGGACTTCAATCATAACCTTCACTTATAACTTATAGAAAGGATCTGAAAAGTTTCGTAGCATTACGAACAATCCTCAATTTAATTTGATTTTTTGACCGAAACTAGTATAAAATTGTGTATAATATACTACAATTTTTTGACCTAAAGTAGTATTTCAAAAAGTTTCATAGAATCTAATTTTGAGATATTATTGTGCATGGACTTCCATCATAACATTCCCTAGTAACATATAGAAAGGATATGAAAAGTTTCGTAGTAAATCGAACAATCCTCGACTTAATTTGATTTTTTGATCGAAATTAGTATAAAATTGTGTATAATATACTAAGATTTTTTTTGACCTAAACTAGCATTTCAATAAATTTCATAGAATCTAATTTTGAGATAATATTTTGCTTGGACTTCTATCATAACTAATATACTACAATTTTTGACCGAAAATAGTATTTCAAAAAGTTTCATAGAATCTAATTTTGAGATAATTTGTTTGCATGGACTTCCATCATAACCTTCCCTTGTAACATATAGAAAGGATTTGAAAGTTTTCGTAGCATTTCGAACAATCGTCGATTTAATTTGATTTCTTGTCTGAAACTAGTATAAAATTGTGTATAATATACAACAATTTTTGACCGAAACTAGTATTTCAGAAAGTTTCATAGAATCTAATTTTGAGATATTTTTTTTGCATAGACTTACATCATAACATTCCCTCATAACATATAGAAAGGTTTTACAAATTTCCTTTGCATTTCGAACAATCCTCGATTTAATTTGATTTTTTGCCGAAACTGATATAAAATTGTGTATAATATACTACAATTTTTTACCGAAACTAGTATTTCAAAAAGTTTCATAGAATCTAATTTTGAGATAATTTTTTTGCATCGATTTCAATCATAACCTTACCTTGTAACATATAAAAAGGTTCTAAAAATTTCATATTCATTTCGAAAAATCCGCGATTTAATTTGATTTTTTGTCGAAACTGATATAAAATTGTGTATAATATACTACAATTTTTTTTCGAAACTAGTATTTCATAAAGTTTCATAGAATCTAATTTTGAGATAATTTTTTTGCATAGACTTTTTAAAATATAGAAAGGTTCTAAAAATTTCCTTAGCATTTCAAACAATACTCGATTTAATTTTATTTTTTGTCGAAACTGATATAATATTGTGTATAATATACTACAATATTTGATCGAAACTAGTATTTCAAAAAGTTTCATAGAATCTAATTTTGAGATATTTTTTTGCATGGACTTCCATCATAACCTTCCCTTGTAACATATAGAAAGGATTTGAAAGTTTTCGTAGCATTTCGAACAATCCTCGATTTAATTTGATTTCTTGACTGATACTAGTATAAAATTGTGTATAATATACAACAATTTTTGACCGAAACTAGTATTTCAGAAAGTTTCATAGAATCTAATTTTGATATATTATTTTTGCATAGACTTCCATCATAACGTTCCCTCGTAACATATAGAAAGGTTCTAAAAATTTCCTTTGCATTTCGAACAATCCTCGATTTAATTTGATTTTTTGCCGAAACTGATATAAAATTGTGTATAATATACAACAATTTTTGACCGAAACTAGTATTTCAGAAAGTTTCATAGAATCTAATTTTGAGATATTTTTTTTGCATAGACTTACATCATAACGTTCCCTCATAACATATAGAAAGGTTCTACAAATTTCCTTTGCATTTCGAACAATCCTCGATTTAATTTGATTTTTTGCCGAAACTGATATAAAATTGTGTATAATATACTACAATTTTTTACCGAAACTTGTATTTCAAAAAGTTTCATAGAATCTAATTTTGAGATAATTTTTTTGCATCGATTTCAATCATAACCTTACCTTGTAACATATAGAAAGGTTCTAAAAATTTCATATTCATTTCGAACAATCCGCGATTTAATTTGATTTTTTGTCGAAACTGATATAAAATTGTGTATAATATACTACAATTTTTTTTCGAAACTAGTATTTCATAAAGTTTCATAGAATCTAATTTTGAGATAATTTTTTTGCATAGACTTTTTAAAATATAGAAAGGTTCTAAAAATTTCCTTAGCATTTCAAACAATACTCGATTTAATTTTATTTTTTGTCGAAACTGATATAATATTGTGTATAATATACTACAATATTTGATCGAAACTAGTATTTCAAAAAGTTTCATAGAATCTAATTTTGAGATAATTTTTTTGCATGGACTTCCATCATAACCTTCCCTTGTAACATATAGAAAGGATTTGAAAGTTTTCGTAGCATTTCGAACAATCCTCGATTTAATTTGATTTCTTGACTGATACTAGTATAAAATTGTGTATAATATACAACAATTTTTGACCGAAACTAGTATTTCAGAAAGTTTCGTAGAATCTAATTTTGATATATTATTTTTGCATAGACTTCCATCATAACGTTCCCTCGTAACATATAGAAAGGTTCTAAAAATTTCCTTTGCATTTCGAACAATCCTCGATTTAATTTGATTTTTTGCCGAAACTGATATAAAATTGTGTATAATATACAACAATTTTTTACCGAAACTAGTATTTCAGAAAGTTTCATAGAATCTAATTTTGAGATATTTTTTTTGCATAGACTTACATCATAACGTTCCCGCGTAACATAGAGAAAGGTTATAAAAATTTCTTTGCATTTCGAACAATCCTCGATTTAATTTGATTTTTTGCCGAAACTGATATAAAATTGTGTATAATATACTACAATTTTTTACCGAAACTAGTATTTCAAAAAGTATCATAGAATCTAATTTTGAGATGATTTTTTTGCATCGACTTCAATCATAACCTTCCCTTGTAACATATAGAAAGGTTCTAAGAATTTCCTTTTCATTTCGAACAATCTGCGATTTAATTTGATTTTTTGCCGAAACTGATATAAAATTGTGTATAATATACTACAATTTTTTTTCGAAACTAGTATTTCAAAAAGTTTCATAGAATCTAATTTTGAGATAATTTTTTTGCATAGACTTCCATTATAATGTTTCCTCGTAAAATATAGAAAGGTTCTAAAAATTTCCTTAGCATTTCAAACAATACTCGATTTAATTTTATTTTTTGTCGAAACTTATATAATATTCTGTATAATATACTACAATTTTTGACCGAATATAGTATTTCAAAAAGTTTCATAGAATCTAATTTTGAGATAATTGTTTTGCATGGACTTCCATCATAACCTTCCCTTGTAACATATAAAAAGGATTTGAAAGTTTTCGTTGCATTTCGAACAATCCTCGATTTAATTTGATTTCCTGACTGAAACTAGTATAAAATTGTTTATAATATACAACTATTTTTGACCGAAACTAGTATTTCAGAAAGTTTCATAGAATCTAATTTTGATATATTTTTTTTGAATAGACTTCCATCATAAAGTTCCCTCTTAACATATAGAAAGGTTCTAAAACTTTCCTTTGCATTTCAAACAATCCTCGATTTAATTTGATTTTTTGACCAAAACTAGTTTAAAATTGTGTATAATATACAACAATTTTTTACTGAAACTAGTATTTCATAAAGTTACATAGAATCTAATTTTGAGATATTTTTTTGCATAGACTTCCATCATAATGTTCCCTCGTAACATATAGAAATGTTGTATAAATTTGCGTAGCATTTCGAACAAGCCTCGATTTAATTTGATTTTTTGCCGAAACTGATATAAAATTGTGTATAATATACTACAATTTTTTATACCGAAACTAGTATTTCAAAAAGTTTCATATAATCTAATTTTGAGATAATTTTTTTGCATGGACTTCAATCATAACCTTCCCTTGTAACATATAGAAAAGATCTGAAAAGTTTCATAGCATTACGAACAATCCTCAATTTAATTTGATTTTTTGACCGAAACTAGTATAAAATTGTGTATAATATACAACAATTTTTTGACCGAAACTAGTATTTGAAAACGTTTCATAGAATCTAATTTTGAGATATTTTTTTGCATGGACTTCCATCATAACATTCCCTAGTAACATATAGAAAGGATATGAAACGTTTCGTAGTAAATCGAACAATCCTCGATTTAATTTGATTTTTTGATTGAAACTAGTATAAATTTGTGTATAATATACTAAGATTTTTTTTACCTAAACTAGCATTTCAAAAAGTTTCATAGAATCTAATTTTGAGATAATATTTTGCTTGGACTTCTATCATAACGTTCCCATGTAACATATAAAAAGGATCTAAAAAGTTTCGTAGCATTTCGAACAATCCTCGATTTAATTTGATTTTTTTAATGAAACTAGTGTAAAATTTTGTATAATATACAACAATTTTTTACCGAAACAAGTACTTCAAAAAGTTTCATAGAATCTAATTTTGAGATAATTTTTTTCCATAGACTTCCATTATAATGTTTCCTCGTAAAATATAGAAAGGTTCTAAAAATTTCCTTAGCATTTCAAACAATACTCGATTTAATTTTATTTTTTTTCGAAACTGATATAATATTGTGTATAATATACTACAATTTTTGACCGAAACTAGTATTTCAAAAAGTTTCATAGAATCTAATTTTGAGATAATTTGTTTGCATGGACTTCCATCATAACCTTCCCTTGTAACATATAGAAAGGATTTGAAAGTTTTCGTAGCATTTCGAACAATCCTCGATTTAATTTGATTTCTTGACTGGAACTAGTATAAATTGTGTATAATATACAACAATTTTTTACCGAAACTAGTATTTCAGAAAGTTTCATAGAATCTAATTTTGAGATATTTTTTTGCATAGACTTACATCATAACGTTCCCTCGTAACATATAGAAAGGATCTAAAAATATCTTTGCATTTCGAACAATCCTCGATTTAATTTGATTTTTTGCCGAAACTGATATAAAATTGTGTATAATATACTACAATTTTTTATACCGAAACTAGTATTTCAAAAAGTTTCATAGAATCTAATTTTGAGATAATTTTTTTGCATGGACTTCAATCATAATCTTCCCTTGTAACATATAGAAAAGATCTGAAAAGTTTCATAGCATTACGAACAATCCTCAATTTAATTTGATTTTTTGACCGAAACTAGTATAAAATTGTGTATAATATACCTCAATTTTTTGACCGAAACTAGTATTTGAAAACGTTTCATAGAATCTAATTTTGAGATATTTTTTTGCATAGACTTCCATCATAACATTCCCTAGTAACATATAGAAAGGATATGAAACGTTTCGTAGTAAATCGAACAATCCTCGATTTAATTTGATTTTTTGATTGAAACTAGTATAAATTTGTGTATAATATACTAAGATTTTTTTTACCTAAACTAGCATTTCAAAAAGTTTCATAGAATCTAATTTTGAGATAATATTTTGCTTGGACTTCTATCATAACGTTCCCTTGTAACATATAAAAAGGATCTAAAAAGTTTCGTAGCATTTCGAACAATCCTCGATTTAATTTGATTTTTTTAACGAAACTAGTGTAAAATTTTGTATAATATACAACAATTTTTTACCGAAACAAGTACTTCAAAAAGTTTCATAGAATCTAATTTTGAGATAATTTTTTTCCATAGACTTCCATTATAATGTTTCCTCGTAAAATATAGAAAGGTTCTAAAAATTTCCTTAACATTTCAAACAATACTCGATTTAATTTTATTTTTTTTCGAAACTGATATAATATTGTGTATAATATACTACAATTTTTGACCGAAACTAGTATTTCAAAAAGTTTCATAGAATCTAATTTTGAGATAATTTGTTTGCATGGACTTCCATCATAACCTTCCCTTATAACATATAGAAAGGATTTGAAAGTTTTCGTAGCATTTCGAACAATCCTCGATTTAATTTGATTTCTTGACTGAAACTAGTATAAATTGTGTATAATATACAACAATTTTTGACCGAAACTAGTATTTCAGAAAGTTTCATAGAATCTAATTTTGAGATATTTTTTTGCATAGACTTACATCATAACGTTCCCTCGTAACATATAGAAAGGTTCTAAAAATTTCTTTGCATTTTGAACAATCCTCGATTTAATTTGATTTTTTGCCGAAACTGATATAAAATTGTGTATAATATACTACAATTTTTTACCGAAACTAGTATTTCAAAAAGTTTCATAGAATCTAATTTTGAGATAATTTTTTTGCATCGACTTCAATCATAACCTTCCCTTGTAACATATAGAAAGGTTCTAAAAATTTCCTTTTCATTTCGAACAATCCGCGATTTAATTTGATTTTTTGCCGAAACTGATATAAAATTGTGTATAATATACTACAATTTTTTTTCGAAACTAGTATTTCAAAAAGTTTCATAGAATCTAATTTTTAGATAATTTTTTTGCATGGACTTCCATTATAATGTTTCCTTGTAAAATATAGAAAGGTTCTAAAAATTTCCTTAGCATTTCAAACAATACTCGATTTAATTTTAATTTTTGTCGAAACTGATATAATATTGTGTATAATATACTACAATTTTTGACCGAAACTAGTATTTCAAAAAGATTCATAGAATCTAATTTTAAGATAATTTTTTTGCATGGACTTCCATCATAACCTTCCCTTGTAACATATAGAAAGGATTTGAAAGTTTTCGTAGCATTTCAAACAATCCTCGATTTAATTTGATTTCTTGATTGAAACTAGTATAAAATTGTGTATAATATACAACAAATTTTGACCGAAACTAGTATTTCAGAAAGTTTCATAGAATCTAATTTTGATATATTATTTTTGCATAGACTTCCATCATAACGTTCCCTCGTAACATATAGAAAGGTTCTAAAAATATCCTTTGCATTTCGAACAATCCTCGATTTAATTTGATTTTTTGCCGAAACTGATATAAAATTGTGTATAATATACAACAATTTTTTACCGAAACTAGTATTTCAGAAAGTTTCATAGAATCTAATTTTGAGATATTTTTTTGCATAGACTTACATCATAACGTTCCCTCGTAACATATAGAAAGGATCTAAAAATATCTTTGCATTTCGAACAATCCTCGATTTAATTTGATTTTTTGCCGAAACTGATATAAAATTGTGTATAATATACTACAATTTTTTATACCGAAACTAGTATTTCAAAAAGTTTCATAGAATCTAATTTTGAGATAATTTTTTTGCATGGACTTCAATCATAATCTTCCCTTGTAACATATAGAAAAGATCTGAAAAGTTTCATAGCATTACGAACAATCCTCAATTTAATTTGATTTTTTGACCGAAACTAGTATAAAATTGTGTATAATATACTACAATTTTTTGACCGAAACTAGTATTTGAAAACGTTTCATAGAATCTAATTTTGAGATATTTTTTTGCATAGACTTCCATCATAACATTCCCTAGTAACATATAGAAAGGATATGAAACGTTTCGTAGTAAATCGAACAATCCTCGATTTAATTTGATTTTTTGATTGAAACTAGTATAAATTTGTGTATAATATACTAAGATTTTTTTTACCTAAACTAGCATTTCAAAAAGTTTCATAGAATCTAATTTTGAGATAATATTTTGCTTGGACTTCTATCATAACGTTCCCATGTAACATATAAAAAGGATCTAAAAAGTTTCGTAGCATTTCGAACAATCCTCGATTTAATTTGATTTTTTTAATGAAACTAGTGTAAAATTTTGTATAATATACAACAATTTTTTACCGAAACAAGTACTTCAAAAAGTTTCATAGAATCTAATTTTGAGATAATTTTTTTCCATAGACTTCCATTATAATGTTTCCTCGTAAAATATAGAAAGGTTCTAAAAATTTCCTTAGCATTTCAAACAATACTCGATTTAATTTTATTTTTTTTCGAAACTGATATAATATTGTGTATAATATACTACAATTTTTGACCGAAACTAGTATTTCAAAAAGTTTCATAGAATCTAATTTTGAGATAATTTGTTTGCATGGACTTCCATCATAACCTTCCCTTGTAACATATAGAAAGGATTTGAAAGTTTTCGTAGCATTTCGAACAATCCTCGATTTAATTTGATTTCTTGACTGGAACTAGTATAAATTGTGTATAATATACAACAATTTTTTACCGAAACTAGTATTTCAGAAAGTTTCATAGAATCTAATTTTGAGATATTTTTTTGCATAGACTTACATCATAACGTTCCCTCGTAACATATAGAAAGGATCTAAAAATATCTTTGCATTTCGAACAATCCTCGATTTAATTTGATTTTTTGCCGAAACTGATATAAAATTGTGTATAATATACTACAATTTTTTATACCGAAACTAGTATTTCAAAAAGTTTCATAGAATCTAATTTTGAGATAATTTTTTTGCATGGACTTCAATCATAATCTTCCCTTGTAACATATAGAAAAGATCTGAAAAGTTTCATAGCATTACGAACAATCCTCAATTTAATTTGATTTTTTGACCGAAACTAGTATAAAATTGTGTATAATATACCTCAATTTTTTGACCGAAACTAGTATTTGAAAACGTTTCATAGAATCTAATTTTGAGATATTTTTTTGCATAGACTTCCATCATAACATTCCCTAGTAACATATAGAAAGGATATGAAACGTTTCGTAGTAAATCGAACAATCCTCGATTTAATTTGATTTTTTGATTGAAACTAGTATAAATTTGTGTATAATATACTAAGATTTTTTTTACCTAAACTAGCATTTCAAAAAGTTTCATAGAATCTAATTTTGAGATAATATTTTGCTTGGACTTCTATCATAACGTTCCCTTGTAACATATAAAAAGGATCTAAAAAGTTTCGTAGCATTTCGAACAATCCTCGATTTAATTTGATTTTTTTAACGAAACTAGTGTAAAATTTTGTATAATATACAACAATTTTTTACCGAAACAAGTACTTCAAAAAGTTTCATAGAATCTAATTTTGAGATAATTTTTTTCCATAGACTTCCATTATAATGTTTCCTCGTAAAATATAGAAAGGTTCTAAAAATTTCCTTAACATTTCAAACAATACTCGATTTAATTTTATTTTTTTTCGAAACTGATATAATATTGTGTATAATATACTACAATTTTTGACCGAAACTAGTATTTCAAAAAGTTTCATAGAATCTAATTTTGAGATAATTTGTTTGCATGGACTTCCATCATAACCTTCCCTTATAACATATAGAAAGGATTTGAAAGTTTTCGTAGCATTTCGAACAATCCTCGATTTAATTTGATTTCTTGACTGAAACTAGTATAAATTGTGTATAATATACAACAATTTTTGACCGAAACTAGTATTTCAGAAAGTTTCATAGAATCTAATTTTGAGATATTTTTTTGCATAGACTTACATCATAACGTTCCCTCGTAACATATAGAAAGGTTCTAAAAATTTCTTTGCATTTTGAACAATCCTCGATTTAATTTGATTTTTTGCCGAAACTGATATAAAATTGTGTATAATATACTACAATTTTTTACCGAAACTAGTATTTCAAAAAGTTTCATAGAATCTAATTTTGAGATAATTTTTTTGCATCGACTTCAATCATAACCTTCCCTTGTAACATATAGAAAGGTTCTAAAAATTTCCTTTTCATTTCGAACAATCCGCGATTTAATTTGATTTTTTGCCGAAACTGATATAAAATTGTGTATAATATACTACAATTTTTTTTCGAAACTAGTATTTCAAAAAGTTTCATAGAATCTAATTTTTAGATAATTTTTTTGCATGGACTTCCATTATAATGTTTCCTTGTAAAATATAGAAAGGTTCTAAAAATTTCCTTAGCATTTCAAACAATACTCGATTTAATTTTAATTTTTGTCGAAACTGATATAATATTGTGTATAATATACTACAATTTTTGACCGAAACTAGTATTTCAAAAAGATTCATAGAATCTAATTTTAAGATAATTTTTTTGCATGGACTTCCATCATAACCTTCCCTTGTAACATATAGAAAGGATTTGAAAGTTTTCGTAGCATTTCAAACAATCCTCGATTTAATTTGATTTCTTGATTGAAACTAGTATAAAATTGTGTATAATATACAACAAATTTTGACCGAAACTAGTATTTCAGAAAGTTTCATAGAATCTAATTTTGATATATTATTTTTGCATAGACTTCCATCATAACGTTCCCTCGTAACATATAGAAAGGTTCTAAAAATATCCTTTGCATTTCGAACAATCCTCGATTTAATTTGATTTTTTGCCGAAACTGATATAAAATTGTGTATAATATACAACAATTTTTTACCGAAACTAGTATTTCAGAAAGTTTCATAGAATCTAATTTTGAGATATTTTTTTGCATAGACTTACATCATAACGTTCCCTCGTAACATATAGAAAGGATCTAAAAATATCTTTGCATTTCGAACAATCCTCGATTTAATTTGATTTTTTGCCGAAACTGATATAAAATTGTGTATAATATACTACAATTTTTTATACCGAAACTAGTATTTCAAAAAGTTTCATAGAATCTAATTTTGAGATAATTTTTTTGCATGGACTTCAATCATAATCTTCCCTTGTAACATATAGAAAAGATCTGAAAAGTTTCATAGCATTACGAACAATCCTCAATTTAATTTGATTTTTTGACCGAAACTAGTATAAAATTGTGTATAATATACTACAATTTTTTGACCGAAACTAGTATTTGAAAACGTTTCATAGAATCTAATTTTGAGATATTTTTTTGCATAGACTTCCATCATAACATTCCCTAGTAACATATAGAAAGGATATGAAACGTTTCGTAGTAAATCGAACAATCCTCGATTTAATTTGATTTTTTGATTGAAACTAGTATAAATTTGTGTATAATATACTAAGATTTTTTTTACCTAAACTAGCATTTCAAAAAGTTTCATAGAATCTAATTTTGAGATAATATTTTGCTTGGACTTCTATCATAACGTTCCCTTGTAACATATAAAAAGGATCTAAATAGTTTCGTAGCATTTCGAAAAATCCTCGATTTAATTTGATTTTTTTAACGAAACTAGTGTAAAATTTTGTATAATATACAACAATTTTTTACCGAAACAAGTACTTCAAAAAGTTTCATAGAATCTAATTTTGAGATAATTTTTTTCCATAGACTTCCATTATAATGTTTCCTCGTAAAATATAGAAAGGTTCTAAAAATTTCCTTAGCATTTCAAACAATACTCGATTTAATTTTATTTTTTTTCGAAACTGATATAATATTGTGTATAATATAATACAATTTTTGACCGAAACTAGTATTTCAAAAAGATTCATAGAATCTAATTTTGAGATAATTTGTTTGCATGGACTTCCATCATAACCTTCCATTGTAACATATAGAAAGGATTTGAAAGTTTTCGTAGCATTTCGAACAATCCTCGATTTAATTTGATTTCTTGACTGAAACTAGTATAAATTGTGTATAATATACAACAATTTTTGACCGAAACTAGTATTTCAGAAAGTTTCATAGAATCTAATTTTGAGATATTTTTTTGCATAGACTTACATCATAACGTTCCCTCGTAACATATAGAAAGGTTCTAAAAATTTCTTTGCATTTCGAACAATCCTCGATTTAATTTGATTTTTTGCCGAAACTGATATAAAATTGTGTATAATATACTACAATTTTTTACCGAAACTAGTATTTCAAAAAGTTTCATAGAATCTAATTTTGAGATAATTTTTTTGCATCGACTTCAATCATAACCTTCCCTTGTAACATATAGAAAGGTTCTAAAAATTTCCTTTTCATTTCGAACAATCCGCGATTTAATTTGATTTTTTTCCGAAACTGATATAAAATTGTGTATAATATACTACAATTTTTTTTCGAAACTAGTATTTCAAAAAGTTTCATAGAATCTAATTTTTAGATAATTATTTTGCATGGACTTCCATTATAATGTTTCCTTGTAAAATATAGAAAGGTTCTAAAAATTTCCTTAGCATTTCAAACAATACTCGATTTAATTTTATTTTTTGTCGAAACTGATATAATATTGTGTATAATATACTACAATTTTTGACCGAAACTAGTATTTCAAAAAGTTTCATAGAATCTAATTTTAAGATAATTTTTTTGCATGGACTTCCATCATAACCTTCCCTTGTAACATATAGAAAGGATTTGAAAGTTTTCGTAGCATTTCGAACAATCCTCGATTTAATTTGATTTCTTGAATGAAACTAGTATAAAATTGTGTATAATATACAACAAATTTTGACCGAAACTAGTATTTCAGAAAGTTTCATAGAATCTAATTTTGATATATTATTTTTGCATAGACTTCCATCATAACGTTCCCTCGTAACATATAGAAAGGTTCTAAAAATATCCTTTGCATTTCGAACAATCCTCGATTTAATTTGATTTTTTGCCGAAACTGATATAAAATTGTGTATAATATACAACAATTTTTTACCGAAACTAGTATTTCAGAAAGTTTCATAGAATCTAATTTTGAGATATTGTTTTTGCATAGACTTACATCATAACGTTCCCTCGTAACATATAGAAAGGTTCTAAAAATTTCTTTGCATTTCGAACAATCCTCGATTTAATTTGATTTTTTGCCGAAACTGATATAAAATTGTGTATAATATACTACAATTTTTTACCGAAACTAGTATTTCAAAAAGTTTCATAGAATCTAATTTTGAGATAATTTTTTTGCATCGACTTCAATCATAACCTTCCCTTGTAACATATAGAAAGGTTCTAAAAATTTCCTTTTCATTTCGAACAATCCGTGATTTAATTTGATTTTTTGCCGAAACTGATATAAAATTGTGTATAATATACTACAATTTTTTTTCGAAACTAGAATTTCAAAAAGTTTCATAGAATCTAATTTTGAGATAATTTTTTTGCATGGACTTCCATTATAATGTTTCCTTGTAAAATATAGAAATGTTCTAAAAATTTCCTTAGCATTTCAAACAATACTCGATTTAATTTTATTTTTTGTCGAAACTGATATAATATTGTGTATAATATACTACAATTTTTGACCGAAACTAGTAATTCAAAAAGTTTCATAGAATCTAATTTTGAGATAATTTTTTTGCATCGACTTCCATCATAACCTTCCCTTGTAACATATAGAAAGGTTCTAAAAATTTCCTTTTCATTTCGAACAATCTGCGATTTAATTTGATTTTTTGCCGAAACTGATATAAAAATGTGTATAATATACTACAATTTTTTTTTGAAACTAGTATTTCAAAAAGTTTCATAGAATCTAATTTTGAGATAATTTTTTTGCATAGACTTCCATTATAACGTTCCCTCGTAACATATAGAAAGGTTCTAAAAATTTCCTTAGCATTTCAAACAATCCTCGATTTAATTTTATTTTTTGACCGAAACTAGTTTAAAATTGTGTATAATATACTACAATTTTTTACTGAAACTAGTATTTCATAAAGTTACATAGAATCTAATTTTGAGATATTTTTTTGCATAGACTTCCATCATAATGTTCCCTCGTAACATATAGAAATGGTTTATAAATTTGCGTAGCATTTCGAACAATCCTCGATTTAATTTGATTTTTTGCCGAAACTGATATAAAATTGTGTATAATATACTACAATTTTTTATACCGAAACTAGTATTTCAAAAAGATTCATAGAATCTAATTTTGAGATAATTTTTTTGCATGGACTTCAATCATAACCTTCCCTTGTAACATATAGAAAAGATCTGAAAAGTTTCATAGCATTACGAACAATCCTCAATTTAATTTGATTTTTTGACCGAAACTAGTATAAAATTGTGTATAATATACTACAATTTTTTGACCGAAACTAGTATTTGAAAACGTTTCATAGAATCTAATTTTGAGATATTTTTTTGCATGGACTTCCATCATAACATTCCCTAGTAACATATAGAAAGGATATGAAACGTTTCGTAGTAAATCGAACAATCCTCGATTTAATTTGATTTTTTGATTGAAACTAGTATAAATTTGTGTATAATATACTAAGATTTTTTTTACCTAAACTAGCATTTCAAAAAGTTTCATAGAATCTAATTTTGAGATAATATTTTGCTTGGACTTCTATCATAACGTTCCCTTGTAACATATAAAAAGGATCTAAAAAGTTTCGTAGCATTTCGAACAATCCTCGATTTAATTTGATTTTTATAACGAAACTAGTGTAAAATTTTGTATAATATACAACAATTTTTTACCGAAACAAGTACTTCAAAAAGTTTCATAGAATCTAATTTTGAGATAATTTTTTTCCATAGACTTCCATTATAATGTTTCCTCGTAAAATATAGAAAGGTTCTAAAAATTTCCTTAGCATTTCAAACAATACTCGATTAAATTTTATTTTTTTTCGAAACTGATATAATATTGTGTATAATATACTACAATTTTTGACCGAAACTAGTATTTCAAAAAGTTTCATAGAATCTAATTTTGAGATAATTTGTTTGCATGGACTTCCATCATAACCTTCCCTTGTAACATATAGAAAGGATTTGAAAGTTTTCGTAGCATTTCGAACAATCCTCGATTTAATTTGATTTCTTGACTGAAACTAGTATAAAATTGTGTATAATATACAACAATTTTTGACCGAAACTAGTATTTCAGAAAGTTTCATAGAATCTAATTTTGAGATATTTTTTTTGTATAGACTTACATCATAACGTTCCCTCGTAACATATAGAAAGGTTCTACAAATTTCCTTTACATTTCGAACAATCCTCGATTAATTTGATTTTTTGCCGAAACTGATATAAAATTGTGTATAATATACTACAATTTTTTACCGAAACTAGTATTTCAAAAAGTTTTATAGAATCTAATTTTGAGATAATTTTTTTGCATCGACTTCAATCATAACCTTCCCTTGTAACATATAGAAAGGTTCTAAAAATTTCCTTTTCATTTCGAACAATCCGCGATTTAATTTGATTTTTTGCCGAAACTGATATAAAATTGTGTATAATATACTACAATTTTTTTTCGAAACTAGTATTTCAAAAAGTTTCATAGAATCTAATTTTGAGATAATTTTTTTGCATGGACTTCCATTATAATGTTTCCTTGTAAAATATAGAAAGGTTCTAAAAATTTCCTTAGCATTTAAAACAATACTCGATTTAATTTTATTTTTTGTCGAAACTGATATAATATTGTGTATAATATACTACAATTTTTGACCGAAACTAGTATTTAAAAAAGTTTCATAGAATCTAATTTTAAGATAATTTTTTTGCATGGACTTCCATCATAACCTTCCCTTGTAACATATAGAAAGGATTTGAAAGTTTTCGTAGCATTTCGAACAATCCTCGATTTAATTTGATTTCTTGACTGAAACTAGTATAAAATTGTGTATAATATACAACAAATTTTGACCGAAACTAGTATTTCAGAAGGTTTCATAGAATCTAATTTTGATATATTATTTTTGCATAGACTTCCATCATAACGTTCCCTCGTAACATATAGAAAGGTTCTAAAAATATCCTTTGCATTTCGAACAATCCTCGATTTAATTTGATTTTTTGCCGAAACTGATATAAAATTGTGTATAATATACAACAATTTTTTACCGAAACTAGTATTTCAGAAAGTTTCATAGAATCTAATTTTGAGATATTTTTATTTGCATAGACTTACATCATAATGTTCCCTCGTAACATATAGAAAGGTTCTAAAAATTTCTTTGCATTTCGAACAATCCTCGATTTAATTTGATTTTTTGCCGAAACTGATATAAAATTGTGTATAATATACTACAATTTTTTACCGAACTAGTATTTCAAAAAGTTTCATAGAATCTAATTTTGAGATAATTTTTTTGCATCGACTTCAATTATAACTTTCCCTTGTAACATATAGAAAGGTTCTAAAAATTTCCTTTTCATTTCGAACAATCTGCGACTTAATTTGATTTTTTGCCGAAACTGATATAAAATTGTTTATAATATACTACAATTTTTTTTCGAAACTAGTATTTCAAAAAGTTTCATAGAATCTAATTTTGAGATAATTTTTTTACATAGACTTCCATTATAACGTTCCCTCGTAACATATAGAAAGGTTCTAAAAATTTCCTTAGCATTTCAAACAATCCTCGATTTAATTTTATTTTTTGACCGAAACTAGTTTAAAATTGTGTATAATATACAACAATTTTTTACTGAAACTAGAATTTCATAAAGTTACATAGAATCTAATTTTGAGATATTTTTTTGCATAGACTTCCATCATAATGTTCCCTCGTAACATATAGAAATGGTTTATAAATTTGCGTAGCATTTCGAACAATCCTCGATTTAATTTGATTTTTTGCCGAAACTGATATAAAATTGTGTATAATATACTACAAGTTTTTTATACCGAAACTAGTATTTCAAAAAGTTTCATAGAATCTAATTTTGAGATAATTTTTTTGCATGGACTTCAATCATAACCTTCCCTTGTAACATATAGAAAAGATCTGAAAAGTTTCATAGCATTACGAACAATCCTCAATTTAATTTGATTTTTTGACCGAAACTAGTATAAAATTGTGTATAATATACAACAATTTTTTTACCGAAACTAGTATTTGAAAACGTTTCATAGAATCTAATTTTGAGATATTTTTTTGCATGGACTTCCATCATAACATTCCCTAGTAACATATAGAAAGGATATGAAACGTTTCGTAGTAAATCGAACAATCCTCGATTTAATTTGATTTTTTGATTGAAACTAGTATAAATTTGTGTATAATATACTAAGATTTTTTTTACCTAAACTAGCATTTCAAAAAGTTTCATAGAATCTAATTTTGAGATAATATTTTGCTTGGACTTCCATCATAACGTTCCCTTGTAACATATAAAAAGGATCTAAAAAGTTTCGTAGCATTTCGAACAATCCTCGATTTAATTTGATTTTTTTAACGAAACTAGTGTAAAATTTTGTATAATATACAACAATTTTTTACCGAAACAAGTACTTCAAAAAGTTTCATAGAATCTAATTTTGAGATAATTTTTTTCCATAGACTTCCATTATAATGTTTCCTCGTAAAATATAGAAAGTTTCTAAAAATTTCCTTAGCATTTCAAACAATACTCGATTTAATTTTATTTTTTTTCGAAACTGATATAATATTGTGTATAATATACTACAATTTTTGACCGAAACTACTATTTCTAAAAGTTTCATAGAATCTAATTTTGAGATAATTTGTTTGCATGGACTTCCATCATAACCTTCCCTTGTAACATATAGAAAGGATTTGAAAGTTTTCGTAGCATTTCGAACAATCCTCGATTTAATTTGATTTCTTGACTGAAACTAGTATAAATTGTGTATAATATACAACAATTTTTGACCGAAACTAGTATTTCAGAAAGTTTCATAGAATCTAATTTTGAGATATTTTTTTGCATAGACTTACATCATAACGTTCCCTCGTAACATATAGAAAGGTTCTAAAAATTTCTTTGCATTTCGAACAATCCTCGATTTAATTTGATATTTTGCCGAAACTGATATAAAATTGTGTATAATATACTACAATTTTTTACCGAAACTAGTATTTCAAAAAGTTTCATAGAATCTAATTTTGAGATAATTTTTTTGCATCGACTTCAATCATAACCTTCCCTTGTAACATATAGAAAGGTTCTAAAAATTTCCTTTTCATTTCGAACAATCCGTGATTTAATTTGATTTTTTGCCGAAACTGATATAAAATTGTGTATAATATACTACAATTTTTTTCGAAACTAGTATTTCAAAAAGTTTCATAGAATCTAATTTTGAGATAATTTTTTTGCATGGACTTCCATTATAATGTTTCCTTGTAAAATATAGAAAGGTTCTAAAAATTTCCTTAGCATTTCAAACAATACTCGATTTAATTTTATTTTTTGTCGAAACTGATATAATATTGTGTATAATATACTACAATTTTTGACCGAAACTAGTATTTCAAAAAGTTTCATAGAATCTAATTTTAAGATAATTTTTTTGCATGGAATTCCATCATAACCTTCCCTTGTAACATATAGAAAGGATTTGAAAGTTTTCGTAGCATTTCGAACAATCCTCGATTTAATTTGATTTCTTGACTGAAACTAGTATAAAATTGTGTATAATATACAACAATTTTTGACCGAAACTAGTATTTCAGAAAGTTTCATAGAATCTAATTTTGATATATTATTTTTTCATAGTCTTCCATCATAACTTTCCCTCCTAACATATAGAAAGGTTCTAAAAATATCCTTTGCATTTCGAACAATCCTCGATTTAATTTGATTTTTTGCCGAAACTGATATAAAATTGTGTATAATATACAACAATTTTTTACCGAAACTAGTATTTCAGAAAGTTTCATAGAATCCAATTTAGAGATATTTTTTTTGCATAGACTTACATCATAACGTTCCCTCGTAACATATAGAAAGGTTCTAAAAATTTCTTTGCATTTCGAACAATCCTCGATTTAATTTGATTTTTTGCCGAAACTGATATAAAATTGTGTATAATATACTACAATTTTTTACCGAAACTAGTATTTCAAAAAGTTTCATAGAATCTAATTTTGAGATAATTTTTTTGCATCGACTTCAATCATAACCTTCCCTTGTAACATATAGAAAGGTTCTAAAAATTTCCTTTTCATTTCGAACAATCTGCGATTTAATTTGATTTTTTGCCGAAACTGATATAAAATTGTGTATAATATACTACAATTTTTTTTCGAAACTAGTATTTCAAAAAGTTTCATAGAATCTAATTTTGAGATAATTTTTTTGCATAGACTTCCATTATAACATTCCCTCGTAACATATAGAAAGGTTCTAAAAATTTCCTTAGCATTTCAAACAATCCTCGATTTAATTTTATTTTTTGACCGAAACTAGTTTAAAATTGTGTATAATATACAACAATTTTTTACTGAAACTAGAATTTCATAAAGTTACATAGAATCTAATTTTGAGATATTTTTTTGCATAGACTTCCATCATAATGTTCCCTCGTAACATATAGAAATGGTTTATAAATTTGCGTAGCATTTCAAACAATCCTCGATTTAATTTGATTTTTTGCCGAAACTGATATAAAATTGTGTATAATATACTACAAGTTTTTTATACCGAAACTAGTATTTCAAAAAGTTTCATAGAATCTAATTTTGAGATAATTTTTTTGCATGGACTTCAATCATAACCTTCCCTTGTAACATATAGAAAAGATCTGAAAAGTTTCATAGCATTACGAACAATCCTCAATTTAATTTGATTTTTTGACCGAAACTAGTATAAAATTGTGTATAATATACAACAATTTTTTTACCGAAACTAATATTTGAAAACGTTTCATAGAATCTAATTTTGAGATATTTTTTTGCATGGACTTCCATCATAACATTCCCTAGTAACATATAGAAAGGATATGAAACGTTTCGTAGTAAATCGAACAATCCTCGATTTAATTTGATTTTTTGATTGAAACTAGTATAAATTTGTGTATAATATACTAAGATTTTTTTTACCTAAACTAGCATTTCAAAAAGTTTCATAGAATCAAATTTTGAGATAATATTTTGCTTGGACTTCTATCATAACGTTCCCTTGTAACATATAAAAAGGATCTAAAAAGTTTCGTAGCATTTCGAACAATCCTCGATTTAATTTGATTTTTTTAACGAAACTAGTGTAAAATTTTGTATAATATACAACAATTTTTTACCGAAACAAGTACTTCAAAAAGTTTCATAGAATCTAATTTTGAGATAATTTTTTTCCATAGACTTCCATTATAATGTTTCCTCGTAAAATATAGAAAGGTTCTAAAAATTTCCTTAGCATTTCAAACAATACTCGATTAAATTTTACTTTTTTTCGAAACTGATATAATATTGTGTATAATATACTACAATTTTTGACCGAAACTAGTATTTCAAAAAGTTTCATAGAATCTAATTTTGAGATAATTTGTTTGCATGGACTTCCATCATAACCTTCCCTTGTAACATATAGAAAGGATTTGAAAGTTTTCGTAGCATTTCGAACAATCCTCGATTTAATTTGATTTCTTGACTGAAACTAGTATAAAATTGTGTATAATATACAACAATTTTTGACCGAAACTAGTATTTCAGAAAGTTTCATAGAATCTAATTTTGAGATATTTTTTTTGCATAGACTTACATCATAACGTTCCCTCGTAACATATAGAAAGGTTCTACAAATTTCCTTTACATTTCGAACAATCCTCGATTTAATTTGATTTTTTGCCGAAACTGATATAAAATTGTGTATAATATACTACAATTTTTTACCGAAACTAGTATTTCAAAAAGTTTTATAGAATCTAATTTTGAGATAATTTTTTTGCATCGACTTCAATCATAACCTTCCCTTGTAACATATAGAAAGGTTCTAAAAATTTCCTTTTCATTTCGAACAATCCGCGATTTAATTTGATTTTTTGCCGAAACTGATATAAAATTGTGTATAATATACTACAATTTTTTTTCGAAACTAGTATTTCAAAAAGTTTCATAGAATCTAATTTTGAGATAATTTTTTTGCATGGACTTCCATTATAATGTTTCCTTGTAAAATATAGAAAGGTTCTAAAAATTTCCTTAGCATTTCAAACAATACTCGATTTAATTTTATTTTTTGTCGAAACTGATATAATATTGTGTATAATATACTACAATTTTTGACCGAAACTAGTATTTCAAAAAGTTTCATAGAATCTAATTTTAAGATAATTTTTTTGCATGGACTTCCATCATAACCTTCCCTTGTAACATATAGAAAGGATTTGAAAGTTTTCGTAGCATTTCGAACAATCCTCGATTTAATTTGATTTCTTGACTGAAACTAGTATAAAATTGTGTATAATATACAACAAATTTTGACCGAAACTAGTATTTCAGAAGGTTTCATAGAATCTAATTTTGATATATTATTTTTGCATAGACTTCCATCATAACGTTCCCTCGTAACATATAGAAAGGTTCTAAAAATATCCTTTGCATTTCGAACAATCCTCGATTTAATTTGATTTTTTGCCGAAACTGATATAAAATTGTGTATAATATACAACAATTTTTTACCGAAACTAGTATTTCAGAAAGTTTCATAGAATCTAATTTTGAGATATTTTTTTTTGCATAGACTTACATCATAACGTTCCCTCGTAACATATAGAAAGGTTCTAAAAATTTCTTTGCATTTCGAACAATCCTCGATTTAATTTGATTTTTTGCCGAAACTGATATAAAATTGTGTATAATATACTACAATTTTTTACCGAACTAGTATTTCAAAAAGTTTCATAGAATCTAATTTTGAGATAATTTTTTTGCATCGACTTCAATTATAACTTTCCCTTGTAACATATAGAAAGGTTCTAAAAATTTCCTTTTCATTTCGAACAATCTGCGACTTAATTTGATTTTTTGCCGAAACTGATATAAAATTGTGTATAATATACTACAATTTTTTTTCGAAACTAGTATTTCAAAAAGTTTCATAGAATCTAATTTTGAGATAATTTTTTTACATAGACTTCCATTATAACGTTCCCTCGTAACATATAGAAAGGTTCTAAAAATTTCCTTAGCATTTCAAACAATCCTCGATTTAATTTTATTTTTTGACCGAAACTAGTTTAAAATTGTGTATAATATACAACAATTTTTTACTGAAACTAGAATTTCATAAAGTTACATAGAATCTAATTTTGAGATATTTTTTTGCATAGACTTCCATCATAATGTTCCCTCGTAACATATAGAAATGGTTTATAAATTTGCGTAGCATTTCAAACAATCCTCGATTTAATTTGATTTTTTGCCGAAACTGATATAAAATTGTGTATAATATACTACAAGTTTTTTATACCGAAACTAGTATTTCAAAAAGTTTCATAGAATCTAATTTTGAGATAATTTTTTTGCATGGACTTCAATCATAACCTTCCCTTGTAACATATAGAAAAGATCTGAAAAGTTTCATAGCATTACGAACAATCCTCAATTTAATTTGATTTTTTGACCGAAACTAGTATAAAATTGTGTATAATATACAACAATTTTTTTACCGAAACTAGTATTTGAAAACGTTTCATAGAATCTAATTTTGAGATATTTTTTTGCATGGACTTCCATCATAACATTCCCTAGTAACATATAGAAAGGATATGAAACGTTTCGTAGTAAATCGAACAATCCTCGATTTAATTTGATTTTTTGATTGAAACTAGTATAAATTTGTGTATAATATACTAAGATTTTTTTTACCTAAACTAGCATTTCAAAAAGTTTCATAGAATCTAATTTTGAGATAATATTTTGCTTGGACTTCTATCATAACGTTCCCTTGTAACATATAAAAAGGATCTAAAAAGTTTCGTAGCATTTCGAACAATCCTCGATTTAATTTGATTTTTTTAACGAAACTAGTGTAAAATTTTGTATAATATACAACAATTTTTTACCGAAACAAGTACTTCAAAAAGTTTCATAGAATCTAATTCTGAGATAATTTTTTTCCATAGACTTCCATTATAATGTTTCCTCGTAAAATATAGAAAGGTTCTAAAAATTTCCTTAGCATTTCAAACAATACTCGATTAAATTTTATTTTTTTTCGAAACTGATATAATATTGTGTATAATATACTACAATTTTTGAACGAAACTAGTATTTCAAAAAGTTTCATAGAATCTAATTTTGAGATAATTTGTTTGCATGGACTTCCATCATAACCTTCCCTTGTAACATATAGAAAGGATTTGAAAGTTTTCGTAGCATTTCGAACAATCCTCGATTTAATTTGATTTCTTGACTGAAACTAGTATAAAATTGTGTATAATATACAACAATTTTTGACCGAAACTAGTATTTCAGAAAGTTTCATAGAATCTAATTTTGAGATATTTTTTTTGCATAGACTTACATCATAACTTTCCCTCGTAACATATAGAAAGGTTCTACAAATTTCCTTTACATTTCGAACAATCCTCGATTTAATTTGATTTTTTGCCGAAACTGATATAAAATTGTGTATAATATACTACAATTTTTTACCGAAACTAGTATTTCAAAAAGTTTTATAGAATCTAATTTTGAGATAATTTTTTTGCATCGACTTCAATCATAACCTTCCCTTGTAACATATAGAAAGGTTCTAAAAATTTCCTTTTCATTTCGAACAATCCGCGATTTAATTTGATTTTTTGCCGAAACTGATATAAAATTGTGTATAATATACTACAATTTTTTTCGAAACTAGTATTTCAAAAAGTTTCATAGAATCTAATTTTGAGATAATTTTTTTGCATGGACTTCCATTATAATGTTTCCTTGTAAAATATAGAAAGGTTCTAAAAATTTCCTTAGCATTTCAAACAATACTCGATTTAATTTTATTTTTTGTCGAAACTGATATAATATTGTGAATAATATACTACATTTTTTGACCGAAACTAGTATTTCAAAAAGTTTCATAGAATCTAATTTTAAGATAATTTTTTTGCATGGACTTCCATCATAACCTTCCCTTGTAACATATAGAAAGGATTTGAAAGTTTTCGTAGCATTTCGAACAATCCTCGATTTAATTTGATTTCTTGACTGAAACTAGTATAAAATTGTGTATAATATACAACAAATTTTGACCGAAACTAGTATTTCAGAAGGTTTCATAGAATCTAATTTTGATATATTATTTTTGCATAGACTTCCATCATAACGTTCCCTCGTAACATATAGAAAGGTTCTAAAAATATCCTTTGCATTTCGAACAATCCTCGATTTAATTTGATTTTTTGCCGAAACTGATATAAAATTGTGTATAATATACAACAATTTTTTACCGAAACTAGTATTTCAGAAAGTTTCATAGAATCTAATTTTGAGATATTTTTTTTTGCATAGACTTACATCATAACGTTCCCTCGTAACATATAGAAAGGTTCTAAAAATTTCTTTGCATTTCGAACAATCCTCGATTTAATTTGATTTTTTGCCGAAACTGATATAAAATTGTGTATAATATACTACAATTTTTTACCGAACTAGTATTTCAAAAAGTTTCATAGAATCTAATTTTGAGATAATTTTTTTGCATCGACTTCAATTATAACTTTCCCTTGTAACATATAGAAAGGTTCTAAAAATTTCCTTTTCATTTCGAAAAATCTGCGACTTAATTTGATTTTTTGCCGAAACTGATATAAAATTGTGTATAATATACTACAATTTTTTTTCGAAACTAGTATTTCAAAAAGTTTCATAGAATCTAATTTTGAGATAATTTTTTTACATAGACTTCCATTATAACGTTCCCTCGTAACATATAGAAAGGTTCTAAAAATTTCCTTAGCATTTCAAACAATCCTCGATTTAATTTTATTTTTTGACCGAAACTAGTTTAAAATTGTGTATAATATACAACAATTTTTTACTGAAACTAGAATTTCATAAAGTTACATAGAATCTAATTTTGAGATATTTTTTTGCATAGACTTCCATCATAATGTTCCCTCGTAACATATAGAAATGGTTTATAAATTTGCGTAGCATTTCAAACAATCCTCGATTTAATTTGATTTTTTGCCGAAACTGATATAAAATTGTGTATAATATACTACAAGTTTTTTATACCGAAACTAGTATTTCAAAAAGTTTCATAGAATCTAATTTTGAGATAATTTTTTTGCATGGACTTCAATCATAACCTTCCCTTGTAACATATAGAAAAGATCTGAAAAGTTTCATAGCATTACGAACAATCCTCAATTTAATTTGATTTTTTGACCGAAACTAGTATAAAATTGTGTATAATATACAACAATTTTTTTACCGAAACTAGTATTTGAAAACGTTTCATATAATCTAATTTTGAGATATTTTTTTGCATGGACTTCCATCATAACATTCCCTAGTAACATATAGAAAGGATATGAAACGTTTCGTAGTAAATCGAACAATCTTCGATTTAATTTGATTTTTTGATTGAAACTAGTATAAATTTGTGTATAATATACTAATATTTTTTTTACCTAAACTAGCATTTCAAAAAGTTTCATAGAATCTAATTTTGAGATAATATTTTGCTTGGACTTCTATCATAACGTTCCCTTGTAACATATAAAAAGGATCTAAAAAGTTTCGTAGCATTTCGAACAATCCTCGATTTAATTTGATTTTTTTAACGAAACTAGTGTAAAATTTTGTATAATATACAACAATTTTTTACCGAAACAAGTACTTCAAAAAGTTTCATAGAATCTAATTTTGAGATAATTTTTTTGCATAGACTTCCATTATAATGTTTCCTCGTAAAATATAGAAAGGTTCTAAAAATTTCCTTAGCATTTCAAACAATACTCGATTTAATTTAATTTTTTTTCGAAACTGATATAATATTGTGTATAATATACTACAATTTTTGACCGAAACTAGTATTTCAAAAAGTTTCATAGCATCTAATTTTGAGATAATTTGTTTGCATGGACTTCCATCATAACCTTCCCTTGTAACATATAGAAAGGATTTGAAAGTTTTCGTAGCATTTCGAACAATCCTCGATTTAATTTGATTTCTTGACTGAAACTAGTATAAAATTGTGTATAATATACAACAATTTTTGACTGAAACTAGTATTTCAGAAAGTTTCATAGAATCTAATTTTGAGATATTGTTTTTGCATAGACTTACATCATAACGTTCCCTCGTAACATATAGAAAGGTTCTACAAATTTCTTTGCATTTCGAACAATCCTCGATTTAATTTGATTTTTTGCCGAAACTGATATAAAATTGTGTATAATATACTACAATTTTTTACCGAAACTAGTATTTCAAAAAGTTTTATAGAATCTAATTTTGAGATAATTTTTTTGCATTGACTTCAATCATAACCTTCCCTTGTAACATATAGAAAGGTTCTAAAAAATTCCTTTTCATTTTGAACAATCCGCGATTTAATTTTATTTTTTGCCGAAACTGATATAAAATTGTGTATAATATACTACAATTTTTTTTCGAAACTAGTATTTCAAAAAGTTTCATAGAATCTAATTTTGAGATAATTTTGTTGCATAGACTTCCATTATAATGTTTCCTCGTAAAATATAGAAAGGTTCTAAAAATTTCCTTAGCATTTAAAACAATACTCGATTTAATTTTATTTTTTGTCGAAACTGATATAATATTATGTATAATATACTACAATTTTTGACCGAAACTAGTATTTCAAAAAGTTTCATAGAATCTAATTTTGAGATAATTGTTTTGCATGGACTTCCATCATAACCTTCCCTTTAAACATATAAAAAGGATTTGAAAGTTTTCGTAGCATTTCGAACAATCCTCGATTTAATTTGATTTCTTGACTGAAACTAGTATAAAATTGTTTATAATATACAACAATTTTTGACCGAAACTAGTATTTCAGAAAGTTTCATAGAATCTAATTTTGATTTTTTTTTTTGCATAGACATCCATCATAACGTTCCCTCGTAACATATAGAAAGGTTCTAAAAATTTCCTTTGCATTTCGAACAATCCTCGATTTAATTTGATTTTTTGCCGAAACTGATATAAAATTGTGTATAATGTACAACAATGTTTTACCGAAACTAGTATTTCAGAAAGTTTCATAGAATCTAATTTAGAGATAACTTTTTTGCATGGACTTCAATCATAACCTTCACTTGTAACATATAGAAAGGTTCTAAAAATTTCCTTTGCATTTCGAACAATCCTCGATTTAATTTGATTTTTTGACGAAACTGATATAAAATTGTGTATAATATACTACAATTTTTTACCGAAACTAGTATTTTAAAAATGTTTCATAGAATCTAATTTTGAGATAATTTTTTTGCATGGACTTCAATCATAACCTTCCCTTGTAACATATAGAAAGGTTCTAAAAAATTCCTTTGCATTTCGAACAATCCTCGATTTAATTTGATTTTTTGCCGAAACTTATATAAAATTTTGTATAATAAACTACAATTTTTTACCGAAACTAGTATTTCTAAAACTTTCATAGAATCTATTTTTAAGATAATTTTCTTGCATGGACTTCCATAATAACCTTCCCTTGTAACATACAGAAAGGATCTGAAAATTTTCGTAGCATTTCAAACAATCCTCGATTTAATTTCATTTTTTGACCGAAACTAGTTTAAAATTGTGTATAATATACAACAATTTTTTACCGAAACTAGTATTTCATAAAGTTACATAGAATCTAATTTTGAGATATTTTTTTGCATAGACTTCCATCATAATGTTCCCTCGTAACATATAGCAAAGTTGTATAAATGTGCGTAGCATTTTGTACAATCCTCGATTAATTTGATTTTTTGCCGAAACTGATATAATATACTACAATTTTTTATACCGAAACTAGTATTTCAAAAAGTTTCATAGAATCTAATTTTGAGATAATTGTTTTGCATGGACTTCAATCATAACCTTCACTTGTAACATATAGAAAGGATCTGAAACGTTTCATAGCATTACGAACAATCCTCAATTTAATTTGATTTTTTGACCGAAACGAGTATAAAATTGTGTATAATATACTACAATTTTTTGACCTAAACTAGTATTTGAAAAAGTTTCATAGAATCTAATTTTGAGATATTTTTTTGCATGGACTTCCATCATAACATTCCCTAGTAACATATAGAAAGGATATGAAACGTTTCGTAGTAAATCGAACAATCCTCGATTTAATTTGATTTTATGATCGAAACTAGTATAAATTTGTGTATAATATACTAAGATTTTTTGACCTAAACTAGCATTTAAAAAATGTTTCATAGAATCTAATTTTGAGATAATATTTTGCTTGGACTTCTATCATAACGTTCCATTGTAACATATAAAAAGGATCTAAAAAGTTTCGTAGCATTTCGAACAATCCTCGATTTAATTTGATTTTTTGAACGAAACTAGTATAAAATTTTGTATAATATACTACAATTTGTTTTCGAAACTAGTATTTCAAAAAGTTTCATAGAATCTAATTTTGAGATATTTTTTTGCATAGACTTCCATTATAATGTTTCCTCGTAAAATATAGAAAGGTTCTAAAAATTTCCTTAGCATTTCAAACAATACTCGATTTAATTTTATTTTTTTTCGAAACTGATATAATATTGTGTATAATATACTACAATTTTTGACCGAAACTAGTATTTCAAAAAGTTTCATAGAATCTAATTTTGAGATAATTGTTTTGCATGGACTTCCATCATAACCTTCCCTTGTAACATATAGAAAGGATTTGAAAGTTTTCGTAGCATTTCGAACAATCCTCGATTTAATTTGATTTCTTGACTGAAACTAGTATAAAATTGTGTATAATATACAACAATTTTTTACCGAAACTAGTATTTCAGAAAGTTTCATAGAATCTAATTTTGATATATTATTTTTGCATAGACTTCCATCATAACGTTCCCTCGTAACATATAGAAAGGTTTTAAAAATTTCCTTTGCATTCCGAACAATCCTCGATTTAATTTGATTTTTTGCCGAAACTGATATAAAATTGTGTATAATATACAACAATTTTTTACCGAAACTAGTATTTCAGAAAGTTTCATAGAATCTAATTTTGAGATATTTTTTTTGCATAGACTTACATCATAACGTTCCCTCGTAACATATAGAAAGGTTCTAAAAATTTCTTTGCATTTCGAACAATCCTCGATTTAATATGATTTTTTGCCGAACTGATATAAAATTGTGTATAATATACTACAATTTTTTACCGAAACTAGTATTTCAAAAAGTTTCATAGAATCTAATTTTGAGATAATTTTTTTGCATCGACTTCAATCATAACCTTCCCTTGTAACATATAGAAAGGTTCTAAAAACTTCCTTTTAATTTCGAACAATCCGCGATTTAATTTGATTTTTTGCCGAAACATATATAAAATTGTGTATAATATACTACAATTTTTTTTCGAAACTAGTATTTCAAAAAGTTTCATAGAATCTAATTTTGAGATAATTTTTTTGCATAGACTTCCATTATAATGTTTCCTCGTAAAATATAGAAAGGTTCTAAAAATTTCCTTAGCATTTCAAACAATACTCGATTTAATTTTATTTTTTGTCGAAACTGATATAATATTCTGTATAATATACTACAATTTTTGACCGAAACTAGTATTTCAAAAAGTTTCATAGAATCTAATTTTGTGATAATTGTTTTGCATGGAATTCCATCATAACCTTCCCTTGTAACATATAAAAAGGATTTGAAAGTTTTCGTAGCATTTCGAACAATCCTCGATTTAATTTGATTTCTTGACTGAAACTAGTATAAAATTGTTTATAATATACAACAATTTTTGACCGAAACTAGTATTTCAGAAAGTTTCATAGAATCTAATTTTGATATATTTTTTTTGCATAGACTTCCATCATAACGTTCCCTCGTAACATATAGAAAGGTTCTAAAAATTTCCTTTGCATTTCAAACAATCCTCGATTTAATTTGATTTTTTGACCGAAACTAGTTTAAAAGTGTGTATAATATACAACAATTTTTTACTGAAACTAGTATTTCATAAAGTTACATAGAATCTAATTTTGAGATATTTTTTTGCATAGACTTCCATCATATTGTTCCCTCGTAACATATAGAAATGTTGTATAAATTTTTGTAGCATTTCGAACAATCCTCGATTTAATTTGATTTTTTGCCGAAACTGATATAAAATTGGGTTATACTACAATTTTTTATACCGAAACTAGTATTTCAAAAAGTTTCATAGAATCTTATTTTGAGATAATGATTTTGTATGGACTTCAATCATAACCTTCCCTTGTAACATATAGAAAGGATCTGAAAAGTTTCATAGCATTACGAACAATCCTCAATTTAATTTGATTTTTTGACCGAAACTAGTATAAAATTGTGTATAATATACTACAATTTTTTGACCGAAACTAGTATTTGAAAACGTTTCATAGAATCTAATTTTGAGATATTTTTTTGCATGGACTTCCATCATAACATTCCCTAGTAACATATAGAAAGGATATGAAACGTTTCGTAGTAAATCGAACAATCTTCGATTTAATTTGATTTTTTGATTGAAACTAGTATAAATTTGTGTATAATATACTAAGATTTTTTTTACCTAAACTAGCATTTCAAAAAGTTTCATAGAATTTAATTTTGAGATAATATTTTGCTTGGACTTCTATCATAACGTTCGCTTGTAACATATAAAAAGGATCTAAAAAGTTTCGTAACATTTCGAACAATCCTCGATTTAATTTGATTTTTTTAACGAAACTAGTGTAAAATTTTGTATAATATACAACAATTTTTTACCGAAACAAGTACTTCAAAAAGTTTCATAGAATCTAATTTTGAGATAATTTTTTTGCATAGACTTCCATTATAATGTTTCCTCGTAAAATATAGAAAGGTTCTAAAAATTTCCTTAGCATTTCAAACAATACTCGATTTTATTTTATTTTTTTTCGAAACTGATATAATATTGTGTATAATATACTACAATTTTTGACCGAAACTAGTATTTCAAAAAGTTTCATAGAATCTAATTTTGAGATAATTTGTTTGCATGGACTTCCATCATAACCTTCCCTTGTAACATATAGAAAGGATTTGAAAGTTTTCGTAGCATTTCGAACAATCCTCGATTTAATTTGATTTCTTGACTGAAACTAGTATAAAATTGTGTATAATATACAACAATTTTTGACCGAAACTAGTATTTCAGAAAGTTTCATAGAATCTAATTTTGAGATATTGTTTTTGCATAGACTTACATCATAACGTTCCCTCGTAACATATAGAAAGGTTCTACAAATTTCCTTTACATTTCGAACAATCCTCGATTTAATTTGATTTTTTGCCGAAACTGATGAAAAATTGTGTATAATATACTACAATTTTTTACCGAAACTAGTATTTCAAAAAGTTTTATAGAATCTAATTTTGAGATAATTTTTTTGCATTGACTTCAATCATAACCTTCCCTTGTAACATATAGAAAGGTTCTAAAAAATTACTTTTCATTTCGAACAATCCGCGATTTAATTTTATTTTTTGCCGAAACTGATATAAAATTGTGT
The DNA here is from genome assembly GCA_963966055.1 of Lathyrus aphaca. NCBI lineage: Eukaryota > Viridiplantae > Streptophyta > Magnoliopsida > Fabales > Fabaceae > Lathyrus > Lathyrus aphaca. The sequence goes on from OZ014522.1 coordinate 7,242,997, forward strand.
ATAATATACTACAATTTTTTTTCGAAACTAGTATTTCAAAAAGTTTCATAGAATCTAATTTTGAGATAATTTTTTTGCATAGACTTCCATTATAATGTTTCCTCGAAAAATATAGAAAGGTTCTAAAAATTTCCTTAGCATTTAAAACAATACTCGATTTAATTTTATTTTTTGTCGAAACTGATATAATATTCTGTATAATATACTACAATTTTTGACCGAAACTAGTATTTCAAAAAGTTTCATAGAATCTAATTTTGAGATAATTGTTTTGCATGGACTTCCATCATAACCTTCCCTTTAAACATATAAAAAGGATTTGAAAGTTTTCGTAGCATTTCGAACAATCCTCGATTTAATTTGATTTCTTGACTGAAACTAGTATAAAATTGTTTATAATATACAACAATTTTTGACCGAAACTAGTATTTCAGAAAGTTTCATAGAATCTAATTTTGATTTTTTTTTTTTGCATAGACATCCATCATAACGTTCCCTCGTAACATATAGAAAGGTTCTAAAAATTTCCTTTGTATTTCGAACAATCCTCGATTTAATTTGATTTTTTGCCGAAACTGATATAAAATTGTGTATAATGTACAACAATGTTTTACCGAAACTAGTATTTCAGAAAGTTTCATAGAATCTAATTTAGAGATAACTTTTTTGCATGGACTTCAATCATAACCTTCCCTTGTAACATATAGAAAGGTTCTAAAAATTTCCTTTGCATTTCGAACAATCCTCGATTTAATTTGATTTTTTGCCGAAACTGATATAAAATTGTGTATAATATACTACAATTTTTTACCGAAACTAGTATTTTAAAAATGTTTCATAGAATCTAATTTTGAGATAATTTTTTTGCATGGACTTCAATTATAACCTTCCCTTGTAACATATAGAAAGGTTCTAAAAAATTCCTTTGCATTTCGAACAATCCTCGATTTAATTTGATTTTTTGCCGAAACTGATATAAAATTGGGTATAATATACTACAATTTTTTATACCGAAACTAGTATTTCAAAAAGTTTCATAGAATCTATTTTTAAGATAATTTTCTTGCATGGACTTCCATAATAACCTTCCCTTGTAACATACAGAAAGGATCTGAAAATTTTCGTAGCATTTCAAACAATCCTCGATTTAATTTGATTTTTTGACCGAAACTAGTTTAAAATTGTGTATAATATACAACAATTTTTTGACCGAAACTAGTATTTGAAAACGTTTCATAGAATCTAATTTTGAGATATTTTTTTGCATGGACTTCCTTCATAACATTCCCTAGTAAAATATAGAAAGGATATGAAACGTTTCGTAGTAAATCGAACAATATTCAATTTAATTTGATTTTTTGATTGAAACTAGTATAAATTTGTGTATAATATACTAAGATTTTTTTTACCTAAACTAGCATTTCAAAAAGTTTCATAGAATCTAATTTTGAGATAATATTTCGCTTGGACTTCTATCATAACGTTCCCTTGTAACATATAAAAAGGATCTAAAAAGTTTCGTAGCATTTCGAACAATCCTCGATTTAATCTTATTTTTTTAACGAAACTAGTGTAAAATTTTGTATAATGTACAACAATTTTTTACCGAAACAAGTACTTCAAAAAGTTTCATAGAATCTAATTTTGAGATAATTTTTTTGCATAGACTTCCATTATAATGTTTCCTCGTAAAATATAGAAAGGTTCTAAAAATTTCCTTAGCATTTCAAACAATACTCGATTTTATTTTATTTTTTTTCGAAACTGATATAATATTGTGTATAATATACTACAATTTTTGACCGAAACTAGTATTTCAAAAAGTTTCATAGAATCTAATTTTAAGATAATTTGTTTGCATGGACTTCCATCATAACCTTCCCTTGTAACATATAGAAAGGATTTGAAAGTTTTCGTAGCATTTCGAACAATCCTCGATTTAATTTGATTTCTTGACTGAAACTAGTATAAAATTGTGTATAATATACAACAATTTTTGACCGAAACTAGTATTTTAGAAAGTTTCATAGAATCTAATTTTGAGATATTTTTTTTGCATAGACTTACATCATAATGTTCCCTCGTAACATATAGAAAGGTTCTACAAATTTCCTTTACATTTCGAACAATCCTCGATTTAATTTGATTTTTTGCCGAAACTGATATAAAATTGTGTATAATATACTACAATTTTTTACCGAAACTAGTATTTCAAAAAGTTTCATAGAATCTAATTTTGAGATAATTTTTTTGCATCAACTTCAATCATAACCTTCCCTTGTAACATATAGAAAGGTTCTAAAAAATTCCTTTTCATTTCGAACAATCCGCGATTTAATTTTATTTTTTGCCGAAACTGATATAAAATTGTGTATAATATACTACAATTTTTTTTCGAAACTAGTATTTCAAAAAGTTTCATAGAATCTAATTTTGAGAAAATTTTTTGGCAAAGACTTCCATTATAATGTTTCCTCGTAAAATATAGAAAGGTTCTAAAAATTTCCTTAGCATTTAAAACAATACTCGATTTAATTTTATTTTTTGTCGAAACTGATATAATATTCTGTATAATATACTACAATTTTTGACCGAAACTAGTATTTCAAAAAGTTTCATAGAATCTAATTTTGAGATAATTGTTTTGCATGGACTTCTATCATAACCTTCCCTTTAAACATATAAAAAGGATTTGAAAGTTTTCGTAGCATTTCGAACAATCCTCGATTTAATTTGATTTCTTGACTGAAACTAGTATAAAATTGTTTATAATATACAACAATTTTTGACCGAAACTAGTATTTCAGAAAGTTTCATAGAATCTAATTTTGATTTTTTTTTTTTGCATAGACATCCATCATAACGTTCCCTCGTAACATATAGAAAGGTTCTAAAAATTTCCTTTGCATTTCGAACAATCCTCGATTTAATTTGATTTTTTGACCGAAACTAGTTTTAAATTGTGTATAATATACAACAATGTTTTACCGAAACTAGTATTTCAGAAAGTTTCATAGAATCTAATTTAGAGATAATTTTTTTGAATGGACTTCAATCATAACCTTCCCTTGTAACATATAGAAAGGTTCTAAAAATTTCCTTTGCATTTCGAACAATCCTCGATTTAATTTGATTTTTTGCCGAAACTGATATAAAATTGTGTATAATATACTACAATTTTTTACCGAAACTAGTATTTCAAAAAGTTTCATAGAATCTAATTTTGAGATAATTCTTTTGCATGGACTTCAATCATAACCTTCCCTTGTAACATATAGATAGGTTCTAAAAAATTCCTTTGCATTTCGAACAATCCTCGATTTAATTTGATTTTTTGTCGAAACTGATATAAAATTGGGTATAGTATACTACAATTTTTTATACCTAAACTAGTATTTCAAAAAGTTTCATAGAATCTTATTTTGAGATAATGTTTTTGCATGGACTTCAATCATAATCTTCCCTTGTAACATATAGAAAGGATCTGAAAAGTTTCATAGCATTCCGAACAATCCTCAATTTAATTTGATTTTTTGACCGAAACTGGTATAAAATTGTGTATAATATACTACAATTTTTTTACCGAAACTAGTATTTGAAAACGTTTCATAGAATCTAATTTTGAGATATTTTTTTGCATGGACTTCCATCATAACATTCCCTAGTAACATATAGAAAGGATATGAAACGTTTCGTAGTAAATCGAACAATCTTCGATTTAATTTGATTTTTTGATTGAAACTAGTATAAATTTGTGTATAATATACCAAGATTTTTTTTACCGAAACTAGCATTTCAAAGAGTTTCATAGAATCTAATTTTGAGATAATATTTTGCTTTGACTTCTATCATAACGTTCCCTTGTAACATATAAAAAGGATCTAAAAAGTTTCGTAGCATTTTGAACAATCCTCGATTTAATTTGATTTTTTTAACGAAACTAGTGTAAAATTTTGTATAATATACAACAATTTTTTACCGAAACAAGTACTTCAAAAAGTTTCATAGAATCTAATTTTGAGATAATTTTTTTGCATAGACTTCCATTATAATGTTTCCTCGTAAAATATAGAAAGGTTCTAAAAATTTCCTTAGCATTTCAAACAATACTCGATTTTATTTTATTTTTTTTCGAAACTGATATAATATTGTGTATAATATACTACAATTTTTGACCGAAACTAGTATTTCAAAAAGTTTCATAGAATTTAATTTTGAGATAATTTGTTTGCATGGACTTCCATCATAACCTTCCCTTGTAACATATAGAAAGGATTTGAAAGTTTTCGTAGCATTTCGAACAATCCTCGATTTAATTTGATTTCTTGACTGAAACTAGTATAAAATTGTGTATAATATACAACAATTTTTGACTGAAACTAGTATTTCAGAAAGTTTCATAGAATCTAATTTTGAGATATTGTTTTTGCATAGACTTACATCATAACGTTCCCTCGTAACATATAGAAAGGTTCTACAAATTTCTTTGCATTTCGAACAATCCTCGATTTAATTTGATTTTTTGCCGAAACTGATATAAAATTGTGTATAATATACTACAATTTTTTACCGAAACTAGTATTTCAAAAAGTTTTATAGAATCTAATTTTGAGATAATTTTTTTGCATTGACTTCAATCATAACCTTCCCTTGTAACATATAGAAAGGTTCTAAAAAATTCCTTTTCATTTTGAACAATCCGCGATTTAATTTTATTTTTTGCCGAAACTGATATAAAATTGTGTATAATATACTACAATTTTTTTTCGAAACTAGTATTTCAAAAAGTTTCATAGAATCTAATTTTGAGATAATTTTGTTGCATAGACTTCCATTATAATGTTTCCTCGTAAAATATAGAAAGGTTCTAAAAATTTCCTTAGCATTTAAAACAATACTCGATTTAATTTTATTTTTTGTCGAAACTGATATAATATTATGTATAATATACTACAATTTTTGACCGAAACTAGTATTTCAAAAAGTTTCATAGAATCTAATTTTGAGATAATTGTTTTGCATGGACTTCCATCATAACCTTCCCTTTAAACATATAAAAAGGATTTGAAAGTTTTCGTAGCATTTCGAACAATCCTCGATTTAATTTGATTTCTTGACTGAAACTAGTATAAAATTGTTTATAATATACAACAATTTTTGACCGAAACTAGTATTTCAGAAAGTTTCATAGAATCTAATTTTGATTTTTTTTTTTGCATAGACATCCATCATAACGTTCCCTCGTAACATATAGAAAGGTTCTAAAAATTTCCTTTGCATTTCGAACAATCCTCGATTTAATTTGATTTTTTGCCGAAACTGATATAAAATTGTGTATAATGTACAACAATGTTTTACCGAAACTAGTATTTCAGAAAGTTTCATAGAATCTAATTTAGAGATAACTTTTTTGCATGGACTTCAATCATAACCTTCACTTGTAACATATAGAAAGGTTCTAAAAATTTCCTTTGCATTTCGAACAATCCTCGATTTAATTTGATTTTTTGACGAAACTGATATAAAATTGTGTATAATATACTACAATTTTTTACCGAAACTAGTATTTTAAAAATGTTTCATAGAATCTAATTTTGAGATAATTTTTTTGCATGGACTTCAATCATAACCTTCCCTTGTAACATATAGAAAGGTTCTAAAAAATTCCTTTGCATTTCGAACAATCCTCGATTTAATTTGATTTTTTGCCGAAACTTATATAAAATTTTGTATAATAAACTACAATTTTTTACCGAAACTAGTATTTCTAAAACTTTCATAGAATCTATTTTTAAGATAATTTTCTTGCATGGACTTCCATAATAACCTTCCCTTGTAACATACAGAAAGGATCTGAAAATTTTCGTAGCATTTCAAACAATCCTCGATTTAATTTCATTTTTTGACCGAAACTAGTTTAAAATTGTGTATAATATACAACAATTTTTTACCGAAACTAGTATTTCATAAAGTTACATAGAATCTAATTTTGAGATATTTTTTTGCATAGACTTCCATCATAATGTTCCCTCGTAACATATAGCAAAGTTGTATAAATGTGCGTAGCATTTTGTACAATCCTCGATTAATTTGATTTTTTGCCGAAACTGATATAATATACTACAATTTTTTATACCGAAACTAGTATTTCAAAAAGTTTCATAGAATCTAATTTTGAGATAATTGTTTTGCATGGACTTCAATCATAACCTTCACTTGTAACATATAGAAAGGATCTGAAACGTTTCATAGCATTACGAACAATCCTCAATTTAATTTGATTTTTTGACCGAAACGAGTATAAAATTGTGTATAATATACTACAATTTTTTGACCTAAACTAGTATTTGAAAAAGTTTCATAGAATCTAATTTTGAGATATTTTTTTGCATGGACTTCCATCATAACATTCCCTAGTAAAATATAGAAAGGATATGAAACGTTTCGTAGTAAATCGAACAATCCTCGATTTAATTTGATTTTATGATCGAAACTAGTATAAATTTGTGTATAATATACTAAGATTTTTTGACCTAAACTAGCATTTAAAAAATGTTTCATAGAATCTAATTTTGAGATAATATTTTGCTTGGACTTCTATCATAACGTTCCATTGTAACATATAAAAAGGATCTAAAAAGTTTCGTAGCATTTCGAACAATCCTCGATTTAATTTGATTTTTTGAACGAAACTAGTATAAAATTTTGTATAATATACTACAATTTGTTTTCGAAACTAGTATTTCAAAAAGTTTCATAGAATCTAATTTTGAGATATTTTTTTGCATAGACTTCCATTATAATGTTTCCTCGTAAAATATAGAAAGGTTCTAAAAATTTCCTTAGCATTTCAAACAATACTCGATTTAATTTTATTTTTTTTCGAAACTGATATAATATTGTGTATAATATACTACAATTTTTGACCGAAACTAGTATTTCAAAAAGTTTCATAGAATCTAATTTTGAGATAATTGTTTTGCATGGACTTCCATCATAACCTTCCCTTGTAACATATAGAAAGGATTTGAAAGTTTTCGTAGCATTTCGAACAATCCTCGATTTAATTTGATTTCTTGACTGAAACTAGTATAAAATTGTGTATAATATACAACAATTTTTTACCGAAACTAGTATTTCAGAAAGTTTCATAGAATCTAATTTTGATATATTATTTTTGCATAGACTTCCATCATAACGTTCCCTCGTAACATATAGAAAGGTTTTAAAAATTTCCTTTGCATTCCGAACAATCCTCGATTTAATTTGATTTTTTGCCGAAACTGATATAAAATTGTGTATAATATACAACAATTTTTTACCGAAACTAGTATTTCAGAAAGTTTCATAGAATCTAATTTTGAGATATTTTTTTTTGCATAGACTTACATCATAACGTTCCCTCGTAACATATAGAAAGGTTCTAAAAATTTCTTTGCATTTCGAACAATCCTCGATTTAATATGATTTTTTGCCGAACTGATATAAAATTGTGTATAATATACTACAATTTTTTACCGAAACTAGTATTTCAAAAAGTTTCATAGAATCTAATTTTGAGATAATTTTTTTGCATCGACTTCAATCATAACCTTCCCTTGTAACATATAGAAAGGTTCTAAAAACTTCCTTTTAATTTCGAACAATCCGCGATTTAATTTGATTTTTTGCCGAAACATATATAAAATTGTGTATAATATACTACAATTTTTTTTCGAAACTAGTATTTCAAAAAGTTTCATAGAATCTAATTTTGAGATAATTTTTTTGCATAGACTTCCATTATAATGTTTCCTCGTAAAATATAGAAAGGTTCTAAAAATTTCCTTAGCATTTCAAACAATACTCGATTTAATTTTATTTTTTGTCGAAACTGATATAATATTCTGTATAATATACTACAATTTTTGACCGAAACTAGTATTTCAAAAAGTTTCATAGAATCTAATTTTGTGATAATTATTTTGCATGGAATTCCATCATAACCTTCCCTTGTAACATATAAAAAGGATTTGAAAGTTTTCGTAGCATTTCGAACAATCCTCGATTTAATTTGATTTCTTGACTGAAACTAGTATAAAATTGTTTATAATATACAACAATTTTTGACCGAAACTAGTATTTCAGAAAGTTTCATAGAATCTAATTTTGATATATTTTTTTTGCATAGACTTCCATCATAACGTTCCCTCGTAACATATAGAAAGGTTCTAAAAATTTCCTTTGCATTTCAAACAATCCTCGATTTAATTTGATTTTTTGACCGAAACTAGTTTAAAAGTGTGTATAATATACAACAATTTTTTACTGAAACTAGTATTTCATAAAGTTACATAGAATCTAATTTTGAGATATTTTTTTGCATAGACTTCCATCATATTGTTCCCTCGTAACATATAGAAATGTTGTATAAATTTTTGTAGCATTTCGAACAATCCTCGATTTAATTTGATTTTTTGCCGAAACTGATATAAAATTGGGTTATACTACAATTTTTTATACCGAAACTAGTATTTCAAAAAGTTTCATAGAATCTTATTTTGAGATAATGTTTTTGTATGGACTTCAATCATAACCTTCCCTTGTAACATATAGAAAGGATCTGAAAAGTTTCATAGCATTACGAACAATCCTCAATTTAATTTGGTTTTTTGACCGAAACTAGTATAAAATTGTGTATAATATACTACAATTTTTTGACCGAAACTAGTATTTGAAAACGTTTCATAGAATCTAATTTTGAGATATTTTTTTGCATGGACTTCCATCATAACATTCCCTAGTAACATATAGAAAGGATATGAAACGTTTCGTAGTAAATCGAACAATCTTCGATTTAATTTGATTTTTTGATTGAAACTAGTATAAATTTGTGTATAATATACTAAGATTTTTTTTACCTAAACTAGCATTTCAAAAAGTTTCATAGAATTTAATTTTGAGATAATATTTTGCTTGGACTTCTATCATAACGTTCGCTTGTAACATATAAAAAGGATCTAAAAAGTTTCGTAGCATTTCGAACAATCCTCGATTTAATTTGATTTTTTTAACGAAACTAGTGTAAAATTTTGTATAATATACAACAATTTTTTACCGAAACAAGTACTTCAAAAAGTTTCATAGAATCTAATTTTGAGATAATTTTTTTGCATAGACTTCCATTATAATGTTTCCTCGTAAAATATAGAAAGGTTCTAAAAATTTCCTTAGCATTTCAAACAATACTCGATTTTATTTTATTTTTTTTCGAAACTGATATAATATTGTGTATAATATACTACAATTTTTGACCGAAACTAGTATTTCAAAAAGTTTCATAGAATCTAATTTTGAGATAATTTGTTTGCATGGACTTCCATCATAACCTTCCCTTGTAACATATAGAAAGGATTTGAAAGTTTTCGTAGCATTTCGAACAATCCTCGATTTAATTTGATTTCTTGACTGAAACTAGTATAAAATTGTGTATAATATACAACAATTTTTGACCGAAACTAGTATTTCAGAAAGTTTCATAGAATCTAATTTTGAGATATTGTTTTTGCATAGACTTACATCATAACGTTCCCTCGTAACATATAGAAAGGTTCTACAAATTTCCTTTACATTTCGAACAATCCTCGATTTAATTTGATTTTTTGCCGAAACTGATATAAAATTGTGTATAATATACTACAATTTTTTACCGAAACTTGTATTTCAAAAAGTTTTATAGAATCTAATTTTGAGATAATTTTTTTGCATTGACTTCAATCATAACCTTCCCTTGTAACATATAGAAAGGTTCTAAAAAATTACTTTTCATTTCGAACAATCCGCGATTTAATTTTATTTTTTGCCGAAACTGATATAAAATTGTGTATAATATACTACAATTTTTTTTCGAAACTAGTATTTCAAAAAGTTTCATAGAATCTATTTTTGAGATAATTTTTTTGCATAGACTTCCATTATAATGTTTCCTCGAAAAATATAGAAAGGTTCTAAAAATTTCCTTAGCATTTAAAACAATACTCGATTTAATTTTATTTTTTGTCGAAACTGATATAATATTCTGTATAATATACTACAATTTTTGACCGAAACTAGTATTTCAAAAAGTTTCATAGAATCTAATTTTGAGATAATTGTTTTGCATGGACTTCCATCATAACCTTCCCTTTAAACATATAAAAAGGATTTGAAAGTTTTCGTAGCATTTCGAACAATCCTCGATTTAATTTGATTTCTTGACTGAAACTAGTATAAAATTGTTTATAATATACAACAATTTTTGACCGAAACTAGTATTTCAGAAAGTTTCATAGAATCTAATTTTGATTTTTTTTTTTTTGCATAGACATCCATCATAACGTTCCCTCGTAACATATAGAAAGGTTCTAAAAATTTCCTTTGTATTTCGAACAATCCTCGATTTAATTTGATTTTTTGCCGAAACTGATATAAAATTGTGTATAATGTACAACAATGTTTTACCGAAACTAGTATTTCAGAAAGTTTCATAGAATCTAATTTAGAGATAACTTTTTTGCATGGACTTCAATCATAACCTTCCCTTGTAACATATAGAAAGGTTCTAAAAATTTCCTTTGCATTTCGAACAATCCTCGATTTAATTTGATTTTTTGCCGAAACTGATATAAAATTGTGTATAATATACTACAATTTTTTACCGAAACTAGTATTTTAAAAATGTTTCATAGAATCTAATTTTGAGATAATTTTTTTGCATGGACTTCAATTATAACCTTCCCTTGTAACATATAGAAAGGTTCTAAAAAATTCCTTTGCATTTCGAACAATCCTCGATTTAATTTGATTTTTTGCCGAAACTGATATAAAATTGGGTATAATATACTACAATTTTTTATACCGAAACTAGTATTTCAAAAAGTTTCATAGAATCTATTTTTAAGATAATTTTCTTGCATGGACTTCCATAATAACCTTCCCTTGTAACATACAGAAAGGATCTGAAAATTTTCGTAGCATTTCAAACAATCCTCGATTTAATTTGATTTTTTGACCGAAACTAGTTTAAAATTGTGTATAATATACAACAATTTTTTGACCGAAACTAGTATTTGAAAACGTTTCATAGAATCTAATTTTGAGATATTTTTTTGCATGGACTTCCTTCATAACATTCCCTAGTAAAATATAGAAAGGATATGAAACGTTTCGTAGTAAATCGAACAATCTTCAATTTAATTTGATTTTTTGATTGAAACTAGTATAAATTTGTGTATAATATACTAAGATTTTTTTTACCTAAACTAGCATTTCAAAAAGTTTCATAGAATCTAATTTTGAGATAATATTTCGCTTGGACTTCTATCATAACGTTCCCTTGTAACATATAAAAAGGATCTAAAAAGTTTCGTAGCATTTCGAACAATCCTCGATTTAATTTGATTTTTTTAACGAAACTAGTGTAAAATTTTGTATAATGTACAACAATTTTTTACCGAAACAAGTACTTCAAAAAGTTTCATAGAATCTAATTTTGAGATAATTTTTTTGCATAGACTTCCATTATAATGTTTCCTCGTAAAATATAGAAAGGTTCTAAAAATTTCCTTAGCATTTCAAACAATACTCGATTTTATTTTATTTTTTTTCGAAACTGATATAATATTGTGTATAATATACTACAATTTTTGACCGAAACTAGTATTTCAAAAAGTTTCATAGAATCTAATTTTAAGATAATTTGTTTGCATGGACTTCCATCATAACCTTCCCTTGTAACATATAGAAAGGATTTGAAAGTTTTCGTAGCATTTCGAACAATCCTCGATTTAATTTGATTTCTTGACTGAAACTAGTATAAAATTGTGTATAATATACAACAATTTTTGACCGAAACTAGTATTTTAGAAAGTTTCATAGAATCTAATTTTGAGATATTTTTTTTGCATAGACTTACATCATAATGTTCCCTCGTAACATATAGAAAGGTTCAACAAATTTCCTTTACATTTCGAACAATCCTCGATTTAATTTGATTTTTTGCCGAAACTGATATAAAATTGTGTATAATATACTACAATTTTTTACCGAAACTTGTATTTCAAAAAGTTTTATAGAATCTAATTTTGAGATAATTTTTTTGCATTGACTTCAATCATAACCTTCCCTTGTAACATATAGAAAGGTTCTAAAAAATTACTTTTCATTTCGAACAATCCGCGATTTAATTTTATTTTTTGCCGAAACTGATATAAAATTGTGTATAATATACTACAATTTTTTTTCGAAACTAGTATTTCAAAAAGTTTCATAGAATCTATTTTTGAGATAATTTTTTTGCATAGACTTCCATTATAATGTTTCCTCGAAAAATATAGAAAGGTTCTAAAAATTTCCTTAGCATTTAAAACAATACTCGATTTAATTTTATTTTTTGTCGAAACTGATATAATATTCTGTATAATATACTACAATTTTTGACCGAAACTAGTATTTCAAAAAGTTTCATAGAATCTAATTTTGAGATAATTGTTTTGCATGGACTTCCATCATAACCTTCCCTTTAAACATATAAAAAGGATTTGAAAGTTTTCGTAGCATTTCGAACAATCCTCGATTTAATTTGATTTCTTGACTGAAACTAGTATAAAATTGTTTATAATATACAACAATTTTTGACCGAAACTAGTATTTCAGAAAGTTTCATAGAATCTAATTTTGATTTTTTTTTTTTGCATAGACATCCATCATAACGTTCCCTCGTAACATATAGAAAGGTTCTAAAAATTTCCTTTGTATTTCGAACAATCCTCGATTTAATTTGATTTTTTGCCGAAACTGATATAAAATTGTGTATAATGTACAACAATGTTTTACCGAAACTAGTATTTCAGAAAGTTTCATAGAATCTAATTTAGAGATAACTTTTTTGCATGGACTTCAATCATAACCTTCCCTTGTAACATATAGAAAGGTTCTAAAAATTTCCTTTGCATTTCGAACAATCCTCGATTTAATTTGATTTTTTGCCGAAACTGATATAAAATTGTGTATAATATACTACAATTTTTTACCGAAACTAGTATTTTAAAAATGTTTCATAGAATCTAATTTTGAGATAATTTTTTTGCATGGACTTCAATTATAACCTTCCCTTGTAACATATAGAAAGGTTCTAAAAAATTCCTTTGCATTTCGAACAATCCTCGATTTAATTTGATTTTTTGCCGAAACTGATATAAAATTGGGTATAATATACTACAATTTTTTATACCGAAACTAGTATTTCAAAAAGTTTCATAGAATCTATTTTTAAGATAATTTTCTTGCATGGACTTCCATAATAACCTTCCCTTGTAACATACAGAAAGGATCTGAAAATTTTCGTAGCATTTCAAACAATCCTCGATTTAATTTGATTTTTTGACCGAAACTAGTTTAAAATTGTGTATAATATACAACAATTTTTTGACCGAAACTAGTATTTGAAAACGTTTCATAGAATCTAATTTTGAGATATTTTTTTGCATGGACTTCCTTCATAACATTCCCTAGTAAAATATAGAAAGGATATGAAACGTTTCGTAGTAAATCGAACAATCTTCAATTTAATTTGATTTTTTGATTGAAACTAGTATAAATTTGTGTATAATATACTAAGATTTTTTTTACCTAAACTAGCATTTCAAAAAGTTTCATAGAATCTAATTTTGAGATAATATTTCGCTTGGACTTCTATCATAACGTTCCCTTGTAACATATAAAAAGGATCTAAAAAGTTTCGTAGCATTTCGAACAATCCTCGATTTAATTTGATTTTTTTAACGAAACTAGTGTAAAATTTTGTATAATGTACAACAATTTTTTACCGAAACAAGTACTTCAAAAAGTTTCATAGAATCTAATTTTGAGATAATTTTTTTGCATAGACTTCCATTATAATGTTTCCTCGTAAAATATAGAAAGGTTCTAAAAATTTCCTTAGCATTTCAAACAATACTCGATTTTATTTTATTTTTTTTCGAAACTGATATAATATTGTGTATAATATACTACAATTTTTGACCGAAACTAGTATTTCAAAAAGTTTCATAGAATCTAATTTTAAGATAATTTGTTTGCATGGACTTCCATCATAACCTTCCCTTGTAACATATAGAAAGGATTTGAAAGTTTTCGTAGCATTTCGAACAATCCTCGATTTAATTTGATTTCTTGACTGAAACTAGTATAAAATTGTGTATAATATACAACAATTTTTGACCGAAACTAGTATTTTAGAAAGTTTCATAGAATCTAATTTTGAGATATTTTTTTTGCATAGACTTACATCATAATGTTCCCTCGTAACATATAGAAAGGTTCAACAAATTTCCTTTACATTTCGAACAATCCTCGATTTAATTTGATTTTTTGCCGAAACTGATATAAAATTGTGTATAATATACTACAATTTTTTACCGAAACTAGTATTTCAAAAAGTTTCATAGAATCTAATTTTGAGATAATTTTTTTGCATCGACTTCAATCATAACCTTCCCTTGTAACATATAGAAAGGTTCTAAAAAATTCCTTTTCATTTCGAACAATCCGCGATTTAATTTTATTTTTTGCCGAAACTGATATAAAATTGTGTATAATATACTACAATTTTTTTTCGAAACTAGTATTTCAAAAAGTTTCATAGAATCTAATTTTGAGAAAATTTTTTGGCAAAGACTTCCATTATAATGTTTCCTCGTAAAATATAGAAAGGTTCTAAAAATTTCCTTAGCATTTAAAACAATACTCGATTTAATTTTATTTTTTGTCGAAACTGATATAATATTCTGTATAATATACTACAATTTTTGACCGAAACTAGTATTTCAAAAAGTTTCATAGAATCTAATTTTGAGATAATTGTTTTGCATGGACTTCCATCATAACCTTCCCTTTAAACATATAAAAAGGATTTGAAAGTTTTCGTAGCATTTCGAACAATCCTCGATTTAATTTGATTTCTTGACTGAAACTAGTATAAAATTGTTTATAATATACAACAATTTTTGACCGAAACTAGTATTTCAGAAAGTTTCATAGAATCTAATTTTGATTTTTTTTTTGCATAGACATCCATCATAACGTTCCCTCGTAACATATAGAAAGGTTCTAAAAATTTCCTTTGCATTTCGAACAATCCTCGATTTAATTTGATTTTTTGACCGAAACTAGTTTTAAATTGTGTATAATATACAACAATGTTTTACCGAAACTAGTATTTCAGAAAGTTTCATAGAATCTAATTTAGAGATAATTTTTTTGAATGGACTTCAATCATAACCTTCCCTTGTAACATATAGAAAGGTTCTAAAAATTTCCTTTGCATTTCGAACAATCCTCGATTTAATTTGATTTTTTGCCGAAACTGATATAAAATTGTGTATAATATACTACAATTTTTTACCGAAACTAGTATTTCAAAAAGTTTCATAGAATCTAATTTTGAGATAATTCTTTTGCATGGACTTCAATCATAACCTTCCCTTGTAACATATAGATAGGTTCTAAAAAATTCCTTTGCATTTCGAACAATCCTCGATTTAATTTGATTTTTTGTCGAAACTGATATAAAATTGGGTATAGTATACTACAATTTTTTATACCTAAACTAGTATTTCAAAAAGTTTCATAGAATCTTATTTTGAGATAATGTTTTTGCATGGACTTCAATCATAATCTTCCCTTGTAACATATAGAAAGGATCTGAAAAGTTTCATAGCATTCCGAACAATCCTCAATTTAATTTGATTTTTTGACCGAAACTGGTATAAAATTGTGTATAATATACTACAATTTTTTTACCGAAACTAGTATTTGAAAACGTTTCATAGAATCTAATTTTGAGATATTTTTTTGCATGGACTTCCATCATAACATTCCCTAGTAACATATAGAAAGGATATGAAACGTTTCGTAGTAAATCGAACAATCTTCGATTTAATTTGATTTTTTGATTGAAACTAGTATAAATTTGTGTATAATATACCAAGATTTTTTTTACCGAAACTAGCATTTCAAAGAGTTTCATAGAATCTAATTTTGAGATAATATTTTGCTTTGACTTCTATCATAACGTTCCCTTGTAACATATAAAAAGGATCTAAAAAGTTTCGTAGCATTTTGAACAATCCTCGATTTAATTTGATTTTTTTAACGAAACTAGTGTAAAATTTTGTATAATATACAACAATTTTTTACCGAAACAAGTACTTCAAAAAGTTTCATAGAATCTAATTTTGAGATAATTTTTTTGCATAGACTTCCATTATAATGTTTCCTCGTAAAATATAGAAAGGTTCTAAAAATTTCCTTAGCATTTCAAACAATACTCGATTTTATTTTATTTTTTTTCGAAACTGATATAATATTGTGTATAATATACTACAATTTTTGACCGAAACTAGTATTTCAAAAAGTTTCATAGAATCTAATTTTGAGATAATTTGTTTGCATGGACTTCCATCATAACCTTCCCTTGTAACATATAGAAAGGATTTGAAAGTTTTCGTAGCATTTCGAACAATCCTCGATTTAATTTGATTTCTTGACTGAAACTAGTATAAAATTGTGTATAATATACAACAATTTTTGACCGAAACTAGTATTTCAGAAAGTTTCATAGAATCTAATTTTGAGATTTTTTTTTGCATAGACTTACATCATAATGTTCCATCGTAACATATAGAAAGGTTCTACAAATTTCCTTTACATTTCGAACAATCCTCGATTTAATTTGATTTTTTGCCGAAACTGATATAAAATTGTATAATATACTACAATTTTTTACCGAAACTAGTATTTCAAAAAGTTTCATAGAATCTAATTTTGAGATAATTTTTTTGCATCGACTTCAATCATAACCTTCCCTTGTAACATATAGAAAGGTTCTAAAAAATTCCTTTTCATTTCGAACAATCCGCGATTTAATTTTATTTTTTGCCGAAACTGATATAAAATTGTGTATAATATACTACAATTTTTTTTCGAAACTTGTATTTCAAAAAGTTTCATAGAATCTAATTTTGAGATAATTTTTTTGCATAGACTTCCATTATAATGTTTCCTCGTAAAATATAGAAAGGTTCGAAAAATTTCCTTAGCATTTCAAACAATACTCGATTTAATTTTATTTTTTGTCGAAACTGATATAATATTCTGTATAATATACTTCAATTTTTGACCGAAACTAGTATTTCAAAAAGTTTCATAGAATCTAATTTTAAGATAATTGTTTTGCATGGACTTCCATCATAACCTTCCCTTGTAACATATAAAAAGGATTTGAAAGTTTTCGTAGCATTTCGAACAATCCTCGATTTAATTTGATTTCTTGACTGAAACTAGTATAAAATTGTTTATAATATACAACAATTTTTGACCGAAACTAGTATTTCAGAAAGTTTCATAGAATCTAATTTTGATTTTTTTTTTTGCATAGACTTCCATTATAACGTTCCCTCGTAACATATAGAAAGGTTCTAAAAATTTCCTTTGCATTTCGAACAATCCTCGATTTAATTTGATGTTTTGCCGAAACTGATATAAAATTGTATATAATATACAACAATGTTTTACCGAAACTAGTATTTCAGAGAGTTTCATAGAATCTAATTTTGAGATAATTTTTTTGCATGGACTTCAATCATAACCTTCCCTTGTAACATATAGAAAGGTTTTAAAAATTTCCTTTGCATTTCGAACAATCCTCAATTTAATTTGATTTTTTGCCGAAACTGATATAAAATTGTGTATAATATACTACAATTTTTTACCGAAACTAGTATTTCAAAAAGTTTCATAGAATCTAATTTTGAGATAATTTTTTTGCATGGACTTCAATCATAACCTTCCCTTGTAACATATAGAAAGGTTCTAAAAATTTCCTTTGCATTTCGAACAATCCTCGATTTAATTTGATTTTTTGCCGAAACTTATATAAAATTTTGTATAATATACTACAATTTTTTACCGAAACTAGTATTTCAAAAACTTTCATAGAATCTATTTTTAAGATAATTTTCTTGCATGGACTTCCATCATAACCTTCCCTTGTAACATACAGAAAGGATCTGAAAATTTTCGTAGCATTTCAAACAATCCTCGATTTAATTTGATTTTTTGACCGAAACTAGTTTAAAATTGTGTATAATATACAACAATTTTTGACCGAAACTAGTATTTCATAAAGTTACATAGAATCTAATTTTGAGATATTTTTTTGCATAGACTTCCATCATAATGTTCCCTCGTAACATATAGCAATGTTGTATAAATTGGCGTAGCATTTCGTACAATCCTCGATTAATTTGATTTTTTGCCGAAACTGATATAATATACTACAATTTTTTATACCGAAACTAGTATTTCAAAAAGTTTCATAGAATCTAATTTTGAGATAATTGTTTTGCATGGACTTCAATCATAACCTTCACTTGTAACATATAGAAAGGATCTGAAACGTTTCATAGCATTACGAACAATCCTCAATTTAATTTGATTTTTTTAACGAAACGAGTATAAAATTGTGTATAATATACTACAAATTTTTGACCTAAACTAGTATTTGAAAAAGTTTCATAGAATCTAATTTTGAGATATTTTTTTGCATGGACTTCCATCATAACATTCCCTAGTAACATTTAGAAAGAATATGAAACGTTTCGTAGTAAATCGAACAATCCTCGATTTAATTTGATTTTTTGATCGAAACTAGTATAAATTTGTGTATAATATACTAAGATTTTTTGACCTAAACTAGCATTTCAAAAAGTTTCATAGAATCTAATTTTGAGATAATATTTTGCTTGGACTTCTATCATAACGTTCCATTGTAACATATAAAAAGGATCTAAAAAGTTTCGTAGCATTTCGAACAATCCTCGATTTAATTTGATTTTTTGAATGAAACTAGTATAAAATTTTGTATAATATACAACAATTTTTTACCGAAACTAGAACTTCAAAAAGTTTCATATAATCTAATTTTGAGATAATTTTTTTGCATAGACTTCCATTATAATGTTTCCTCGTAAAATATAGAAAGGTTCTAAAAATTTCCTTAGCATTTCAAACAATACTCGATTTAATTTTATTTTTTGTCGAAACTGATATAATATTGTGTATAATATACTACAATTTTTGACCGAAACTAGTATTTCAAAAAGTTTCATAGAATCTAATTTTGAGATAATTTGTTTGCAAGGACTTCCATCATAACATTCCCTAGTAACATATAGAAAGGATATGAAATGTTTCGTAGTATTTCGAACAAACCTGGATTTAATTTGATTTTTTGACCGAAACTAGTATAAAATTGTGTATAATATACTACGATTATTTTGACCTAAACTAGCATTTCAAAAAGTTTCATAGAATCTAATTTTGAGATAATTTTTTGCTTGGACTTCCATCATAAGGTTCACTTGTAACATATAAAGAGGATCTAAAATATTTCGTAGCATTTCGAACAATCCTCGATTTAATTTTATTTTTTGAACGAAACTAGTATAAAATTGTGTATAATATACTACAATTTTTGACCGAAACTAGTATTTCAAAAAGTTTCATAGAATCCAATTTTGAGATAATTTTTTTGCATGGACTTCCATCATAACCTTCCCTTGTAACATATAGAATGGATTTGAAAATTTTCGTAGCATTTCGAAAAATCCTCGATTTAATTTTATTTCTTGACCGAAACTAGTATAAAATTGTGTATGATATACAACAATTTTTGACCGAAACAGATATTTCAGAAAGTTTAATAGAATATAATTTTGAGATAATTTTTTTGAATAAACTTCCATCATAACATTCCCTCGTAACATATAGAAAGGTTCTAAAAATTTCCTTTGCATTTTGAACAATCCTCGATTTAATTTTTTGATTTTTTCACCGAAACTGATATAAAATTGTGTATAATATACTACAATTTTTTAATATTTCGAAAAGTTTCATAGAATCTATTTTTGAGATAATTTTTTTGCATGGCCTTCCATCATAACCTTCCCTTATAACATACATAAAGGATCTGAAACTTTTTGTAGCATTTCGAACAATCCTCGATTTAATTTGATTTTTTTACCGAAACTAGTATAAAATTGTGTATAATATACAACAACTTTTGACCGAAACTAGTATTTCAAAAAGTTTCATAGAATATAATTTTGAGATAATTTTTTGCATAGACTTCCATTATAACTTTCCCTCGTAACATATAGAAAGGTTCTAAAAATTTCCTTTACATTTCGAACAATCCGTGATTTAATTTGATTTCTAGACCGAAACTACTATAAAATTGTGTATAATATACAACAATTTTTGATCGAAACTAGTATTTCAGAAAGTTTCATAGAATCTAATTTTGAGAGAATTTTTTTGCATAGACTTCCATCATAACGTTCCCTCGTAACATATAGAAAGGTTCTAAAATTTCCTTTGTATTTCAAACAATCCTCGATTTAATTTGATTTTTTGCCGAAACAGATATAACATTGTGGATAATATACTACATTTTTTTACCGAAACTAGTATTTCAAAAAGTTTCATAGAATCTATTTTTGAGATAATTTTTTTGCATGGACTTCCATCATAACCTTTCCTTGTAACATACAGAAAGGATCTGAAAATTTTCGTAGCATTTCGGACAATCCTCGTTTTAATTTGATTTTTTGACCGAAACTAGTATAAAATTGTGTATAATATGCAACAATTTTTGATCGAAACTAGTATTTCAAAAAGTTTCATATAATCTAATTTTGAGATAATTTTTTTGCATGGACTTCCATCATAACGTTCCCTCGTAACATATAGAAAGGTTCTATAAATTTTCGTAGCCTTTCGAACAATCCTTGATTTAATTTGACTTTTTGCCGAAACTGATATAAAATTGTGTATAATATACTACAATTTTTTTACCTAAACTAGTATTTCAAAAAGTTTCATAGAATCTAATTTTGAGATAATTTTTTTGCATGGACTTCAACCATAACCTTCCCTTGTAACATATAGAAAGGATATGAAAAGTTTCGTAGCATTACGAACAATCCTAGATTTAATTTGATTTTTTCGCCGAAACTTATAAAATTGTGTATAATATACTACAATTTATTTACCTAAACTAGTATTTCAAAAAGTTTCATAGAATCTAATTTTGAGAAATATTTTTGCATGGACTTCCATCATAACATTCCCTTGCAACTTACAGAAAGGATCTGAAACTTTTTTTAGCATTTCGAACAATCCTCGATTTAATTTGATTTTTTTACCGAAACTAGTATAAAATTGTGTATAATATACAACAATTTTTGACTGAAACAAGTATTTCAGAAAGTTTCATAGAATATAATTTTGAGATAATTTTTTTGCATAGAATTCCATCATAACGTTCCCTCGTAACATATAGAAAGGTTCTAAAAATTTCCTTTGCATTTCGAACAATCCTCGATTTAATTTGATTTTTTGCCGAAACAGATATAAAATTGTGTATAATATACTACATTTTTTTACCGAAACTAGTATTTCAAAAAGTTTCATAGAATCTATTTTTGAGATAATTTTTTTGCATGGACTTCCATCATAACCTTCCCTTGTAACATACAGAAAGGATCTGAAAATTTTCGTAGCATTTCGAACAATCCTCTTTTTAATTTGATTTTTTGACCGAAACTAGTATAAAATTGTGTATAATATGCAACAATTTTTGACCGAAACTAGTATTTCAAAAAGTTTCATATAATCTAATTTTGAGATAATTTTTTTGCATGGACTTCAATCAACACGTTCCTTCGTAACATATAGAAAGGTTCTATAAATTTTCGTAGCCTTTCGAACAATCCTCGATTTAATTTGATTTTTTGCCGAAACTGATATAAAATTGGGTATAATATCCTACAATTTTTTACCGAAACTAGTATTTCAAAAAGATTCATAGAATCTAATTTTGAGATAATTTTTTTGCATGGACTTCAATCATAACCTTCCCTTGTAATATATAGAAAGGATCTGAAAAGTTTCGTAGCATTTCGAACAATCCTCGATTTAATTTGATTTTTTGACCGAAACTAGTATAAAATTGTGTATAATATACTACAATTTTTTGACTTAAACTAGTTTTCAAAAAGTTTCATAGAATCTAATTTTGAGATATTTGTTTTGCATGGACTTCCATCATAACATTCCCTAGTAACATATTGAAAGGATATGAAATGTTTCGTAGTATTTCGAACAATCCTCGATTTAATTTTATTTTTTGATAGAAACTAGTATAAAATTGTGTATAATATACTACGATTTTTTTTACCTAAACTAGCATTTCAAAACGTTTCATAGAGTCTAATTTTGAGATAATTTTTTGCTTGGACTTCCATCATAACGTTCCCTTGTAACATATAAAAAGGATCTAAAAATTTCGTAGCATTTCGAACAATCCTCGATGTAATTTGATTTTTTGAACGAAACTAGTATAAAATTGTGTATAATATAGAACAATTTTTGACCGAAACTAGTATTTAAAAAAAATTCATAGAATCTAATTTTGAGATAATTTTCTTGCATAGACTTCCATCATAACGTTCCCTCGTAAAAGATAGAAAGGTTCTAAAAATTTCCTTAGCATTTCAAAAATCATCGATTTAATTTTATTTTTTGTCGAAACTGATATAAAATTGTGTATAATATACTACAATTTTTGACCGAAACTAGTATTTCAAAAAGATTCATAGAATCTAATTTTGAGATAATTTGTTTGCATGGACTTCCATCATAACCTTCCCTCGTAAAATATAGAATCGATCTGAAAATTTTCGTAGCATTTCGAACAATCCTTGATTTAATTTGATTTTTTTTCACCGAAATTAGTATGAAATTATGTATAATATACTACGAATTTTTGACTTAAACTAGCATTTCAAAATGTTTCATAGAATCTAATTTTGAGATATTTTTTACTTGGACTTCCATCATAACCTTCCCTCGTACCATATAGAAAGAACCTGAAATTTTTCGTAGCATTTCGAACAATCCTCACTTTAATTAGATTTTTTGACCGAAACTAGTATATAATTTTGTATCATATACGATTTTTTTGACCGAAACTAGTATTCCAAAAAGTTTCATAGAATCTAATTTTGAGATAATTTTTTGCATGGACTTCCATCATAACCTTCCCTAGTAACATATAGAAAGGATCTGAAAAGATTCGTAGCATTTAGAACAATCCTCGATTTAATTTGATTTTATGACAGAAACTAGATTAAAATTATGTATAATATACTATGATTTTTCTACCTAAACTAGTATGTCAAAAGGTTTCATAAAATCTAATTTTGAGATATTTTTATTTTGGCATGGACTTCCATCATAACTTTACCTCGTAACATATAGAGAGGATCTGAAAAATTTTGTTGCATTTCGAACAATCCTCGATTTAATTTGATTTTTTGACCGAATCTAGTATAAAATTGTGTATAATATACTTTGATTTTTGACCGAAACTAGTATTTCAAAGTGTTTCATAGAATCTAATTTTGAGATAATGTTTTGCATGGACTTCCATCATAACATTCCTTATTAACATATAGAAAGTATGTAAAATGTTTCGTAGCATTTCGAACATTCCTCGATTGAATTTGATTTTTTGACCGAAACTAGTATAAAATTATGTATAATATTGATTATTTTACCTAAACTAGACTTTCAAAAAGTTTCATAGAATCTAATTTTGAGATAATTTTTTGCTTGGACTTCCATCATTATCTTCCTTCGTACCATATAGAAAGGATCTGAAAAGTTTCGTAGCATTTCGAACAATCCTCAATTTAATTTGATTTTTTGACCGAAACTAGTATAAAATTATGTATAATATACTACGATTTTTTGACCTAAACTAGTATTTCAAAAAGTTTCATAGAATCTAATTTTGAGATAATGCTTTGCATGGACTTCCATCATAACATTCCCTAGTAACATATAGAAGGATCTGAAAAGTTTCGAAGCATTTCAAACAATCTTCGATTTAATTTAATTTTTTGACCGAAACTATTATAAAATTATGTATAATATACTACGATTTTTCTACCTAAACTAGCATATCAAAAAGTTTCATAGAATCTAATTTTGAGATAATTTTTTGCTTGGACTTCCATCATAACCTTCCCTCTTACCATATAGAAAGGATCTGAAAAGTTTCGTAACATTTCGAACAATCCTCAATTTAATTTGATTTTTTGACCGAAACTTGTATAAAATTGTGTATAATATACTACAATTTTTTGACCGAAATAGTATTTCAAAAAGTTTCATAGAATCTAATTTTGAGATAATTTTTTTGCATGGACTTCCATCATAAGGTTCCCTCGTAACATATAGAAAGGATCTGAAAATTTCGTAGCATTTCGAAAAATCCTCGATTTAATTTGATATTTTGACCGAAACTAGTATAAAATTGTGTATAATATACTACGATTATTGGCCAAAACTAGTATTTCAAAAAGTTTCATAGAATCTAATTTTTAGATAATGTTTTGCATGGACTTCCATCATAACATTCCCTAGTAACATATAGAAAGGATCTGAAAAGTTTCGTAGCATTTCGAACAATCCTCAATTTAATTTGATTTTTTAACCGAAAATAGTATAAAATTATGTATAATATACTACGATTTTTCTACCTAAACTAGCATTTCAAAGTGACTACATGACACAATGTAAATGTGGTATCGAGTCAACAATAGTTTATCAATTCGAACCCCGGATGCATCGCTTACGCTCCTACTGAGACACGATCGTCCCTGCACCAATGATTCACAATGAATCTGGATAATCACTTACGCTCCATCCGAGACATGATTATCCACCTATCATACATGCATATGAAAACTCGATTATGCATACCAAAATACATGCATGAACATAATCATACATAACACGATCCTCCTGATCCACATAAGTTACTACACACTCCATCATATAGGTCACATAAAAATCAGACAATATTCTATACACATTATCAATACAATCCATATGGTTCATCATCAAGAGTTATACAAATCAACATAAGCACATATATCCTTACACATTAACTACCGGTTATCATATCCTATGAACCCTCAGTTAATTTCATCCCCAACTATTCCCCATATATTTACCCAACAGAGTACGACCTTTCTGATCCTCATAAGTTACCAAACATTTCATCATATGGTTCACACAAAGCATACAATCAACAATATCCTCAACCAACACGATCCAAGTGATCCCTTACAAAATCATACAAACCAATAAAAGCACACAGAACTTAAATACTAATTATTGTTCGTCGTCTCCTAGGAACTATCCATACAAGCCAAGACAGGAGGCTGACACGGCCACCCGTGTCGTGCAACACGGCCCGTGTCAGGCCACCTGTATCCCAAAATTCCAAAATTCAGACATTTCCATAACTCAGAAGCCTGACACGGCCACCCATGTCAGCTGACACGGCCACCCATGTCAGCTGACACGGCCACCCATAGTCTTTTGTCTTAAAACATAAAAATTCGAACATCATTCCCAACTCCCCAAAGTTACGTATCAGAGCTAACTCTTCTAATGTGAAGTGCCCCGACTTCACCAACAACTGACTCTACTACTCCTAATCACTTGCACGTTACCCATGTAGAGGTAACATTCAAACGGAAGGAGTGAGATACTTAAATCAACAAAAGAGGAAAATAATACAAATAAGAGATAAGCATCATCAAGTATTCACCACTTCAACCAATCAACAAAACAAACATTCACACTAACATGCATATCAACATTATGCAAAACCAACAACTAATTCATGCAAATGAGACTCCATCAGATTCAATGCATGTGGTACCATTTAACAATCCCTATTTCATGAACCAGTTCCTGTCGGAACTCTCGATCCCTATTTCATGGTCCGGTGTGATCCCTATTTCATGATCACACCCACGACCCATGTTTCATGATCATGTACAGACCCTATTCCATGACCGCACCAGCAACGATTCCCTCAAGGAATTCAAATGGACATTGTTACCCTACTTTGGTACACCATCCCACAAATATGCACATGTCGTACACCATTAATGACAATATGTAATGTCAACAACAACAACCTCATGCAACAACATCAACTACAACATGCGACAACATCAACAATCACATGTAACAACATCGACAACAACATATAATAACATAAACAATAACGTGCCAGAACATCAACAACAACATATAACAACATCAACAAAACACATATACATGTTAACTCGTGTTTTTACATTGTTACCTCTAACATACTACAAAACAAGAACATAGCCTACTAGTACATGCTCCTAACACCACCACACTAACACCTATCCACCAGGGTATAAAATAAATAATTTATGGAATTTTTTTATGATAAAAATAATTTATTTTTTGTTCCAGATCGCATTGAGCGGCCTCCCTTCCACACTAAGCGCGCGTTCCTACCTGGAAGAGGTGGAATATTCCAACATCGCGCTAAGTGTGTTATATCGCGCTAAGCGGGACAGCGAATTATGCAGAAATTCTCAACGATTTCAGCCTATCTCCTGCTGCGATTTCTCTCTTCCAAAACCCTCATTTACATCAGAAAATCACAGAAATTCATACATACTATACATCCGTACTATACACAATCACCCAATCAAATAAACACAACAATTCATCAATTCCTACGCATTCTATCATAATTTTTCATCAAACTTTCCTTAAACCCCATAAAATTTAACCTAATGATTCTCTACTCAATACCCATATTAGTTTACCCTTAGGAGATGAAAGAAATTTTACCCTTACCTTAGTTCGATGGATGATTTCTCTCTCTTGCTGGAATTCTTTTCCTCTTCTCTTGACATAGCTCTCTTCTTTATTTTATCCAAGCTTCTCTCAATTCACAATCAGTTTCTACGAACTGACTTCTCTTTTCTCCAAATTCCCAACATAACCCTTGGACCCCTAATATTGGAATCCTCATTTTGCCCTCACTAACCTCTCATTTAACACCATAATGCCCTTTCACTTAATATTCCACTAATTAAATATTTCAATATATAATATAAATTATTAAACTTATATTAAATTAAAATAATATAATTCTTTTTACTCAACACACCAACCTACATCACAATGTCATTACCCTTCACTAAGGATATGCAACCACCAATACGACACAACAACGCACAACAATATTTACAATTCACGCAACACGCAACAATTTTGAGTTAATCAAATAAATAATTAATGATTATATCGGGGCGTTACACCTTGTAATCGCGTTCTTCCATACGGTATCACGATTTGTAACAATAGCTTTAAGCATCTCACCTTGATCCTTCAAAAGTGACCGACACACCTCTAACGCCCAAGTAAAATTGTCCTTTTTTTGCACTCTACAAAAGAAAAACCAATAGAATATGTCTTCTCAGTTGAGGTAACATCAACCATCTCAAATAATGGAAGAATCAAGATGAGAACTGTCAAAAACGTGTTGAACAACTCTATCAATTTCGAATGAGTCCAAAAAAATGTCTCTAATTGTAACTTCATCGGCGCAAGTTCGATACCGGGACACGTAATTGTTATCATCCAATAATTTTAACAGTTGTTGCATCTCTTATCTATCTCCCCTAATGGTCTTGTTATTACGGTACTTAATGTTATAAATTTGCCTAATATTTGAAATATTGTCGGGTTTCTTCCGTTTTAATGTTGCAATTATTTTTTTCATTTGGACAAGATTCAAAGTCATGTCACTAATACATTCTTCTCTTCCGGCTTGAGTCGAAATGCACTAGGAACACCGGCTAATTTTAAGCACAATTTATGATTATACAAACCACAAATAATACTAAATCTCCATTTTTTGGTAGTCAACATGTAACCACGAATCTTAAACGGACATTCACATTTTCTACTACCTGTGTTGTCTCTTTTAAACTTTCGTAGAGGAATTTGATATATCCCGCTTCTTTCGCACAACAAAGTTACAAAAGTGTTTCTTCTTTCAGAATCATTATCTGATCTTCCTATAACCACACCAAAACCAAGTCTAGTTGCAATCCTATAAATCCATGCGAGCATGCTATCACGATTTTCAAACTCTTGTTTATTATTAAAGTCAACGCCAATATCTACCGACTTTATGACAACCCCTAGAATATTCGTAGAAACGTCATTCGTAGAAACTAATTCTTGAGATATTATCGGGGTGCGCCATATCTATTTGTAAATAATAAGAAAAATACAAAATTACAAGACTATTTCAGAAAATCAACACATAAATGTTTCGTAGATGTATCTACGTAAGTGTTCATCTTCAACATGTTCAGTAGGTTCATATACATAAGAAACGTTACTTTTTTTGTTGCAAAGTTTGATGATGAATGTTAGCAATGTAGTTGACAAAGTGCAATCTTTACCTGAAATTCGATCTTCTCTAATTCCCTTTGATTTGTTGCACGAAAAAGTTAGTTTTGGAGTGAAATATGAGATTGAATATGTAGGATTTTTTAGGGTGGTGAGAGTGAGTTTGGGAACAAAGATAACAATGGGGAAGTGATCATTCATGTTTGAAATATATCATAATCATTCGTACATGTATCTACGGAACAATCTGACGCTGAGACGTTCCATATTTGTATCTACGAAAGTTTCCCTGAACTTAATTATTCTGAAGTTTTTTCTGACGTATGTCTATTTAAAATGTTTCCGTATATGCATTTATGGAAAAATTTAATTTAGCAAAAAAAATGTGTTATGTGATATATCTCCGAAAACATAGGGCATAATAAAAAATAAGTTAATGCTTAGAAGTATTAAAGGGTGGATTAACAAATTGCCTTCATTCCTTCTCCATTTTCTTTAATTTTATTGCCCTTTATCTTTTTGCTAATATTCTCTTCTTATAATCCTTTATTAAAATTAATCTAAAAACTACTTTAATATGTTTAAATTTTTGAAAAGTTCTATGTAATACCATTCACCCCCTCTTTTAATTGATGTCACGAGTAATAAATATCATTAGAATCTAACTCGTGTTTAAAAACTAATTGTCTCAGAAAATATGATGACTTCAAACATCTCTTTTAAACCAGGCCTCTCCTTAAATAAACCCTCACCTTTCAATGGTGGAGGTAGAGTCATTGGAATACAAGAATGGAATTTTTTTTCCTTAAAAATGCTAATTTTGATCTGTGATCTAATTAAAAAATTCCAACTCATTTTATAAATAATAAAATAATGAAGGGGCGAATAAATCAAAAGCTCTTTTGACCATAGTAGAAAAAGAAAAAGTTGTTAGTTGAAAGACAAATTCTCTATCCGGTCTTTATCTCCGGTCATGATTATAAAAGATAATTTACCTTTTAGATTCATCTAATAATAATAATAAAAAAATGTAAAATTGTCTAAATATAAACCTCTAGTCTCTTTTAAGTTTCATAAAAGAAAATTTGTCTTTAAATATTAATTTGGAAGTTGCACTTTCATTTGGAAGCAATCTATTCGAGCACAAATGCAATCAAGTTGAAATTTGCATATTGGTAAATTAGAAATTTACTAGGAAATATACCAACACTTAGTATGATTACTCTAACTACATTATTGATGGATAATCAATACTTGTTCATACTCCTTCATTTTCATAAAAATGTCTTATTTATCTTTTTTTTCTCCAAATTTATCTTTACAAAACAATGCAACGTTTATAATTAATAAAGATATTCTAGTAAATGATAATATTCATCACTAATATCAACACACCTAATCTTTTTTTTAGAAAAACTGCATATAACTCAAATATGACATGTGAGTAGGTTTTAAAACTTTGGATGGGTTAATCTTAATCACCCTTTGTTTCACATCCTTCATTGGATATAATTTTATTCGATTGTCTCACACAATCTTAATCACCCAAAACAGCAGATAAGTTTCAAAGCAATTGAGTAAAAGAAAATTAAGAAAACTACCAGTACCATCATCATCATCTCACTAAAAATGTAGATTAGATATGAGCAGAAACATAGATTATCATTAACACAAGTACTATACTTAGCACAAACATACCATTCAAGTGTATGTAAAGAATGGGATAATCTAAGCCAATTCTGAAACCACATGATGGATCATGTGACATTGGTCCACTATTTAGTGACAGAGCAAATCTTACATGAAAAGGGCAGCAAGCAGCAGACCAATAAGTGAAATGCAATCTGGTTAGGAAGAGCAGCACCCACCTTTTTGCCCAACTGGTTGTCCTCTAATCTGCACTGTTGGAGGCCTTGCATTGTTTGCGGATGGTTGGCTCGCCATTCTACATTCAAGATAAAGTTACCATCAGAGAACATGCTTGAAAGGAATCAATGGCAGAACAAGATGATAAATAAATGTTCAATAGTGAAAAAGTCATAGTACTTTTCAAAATCAAAAGTAACATGGAAAAAAAAATTAAAAATCAAACTTAAAAAACAACAGCCATTAGTATTAGCAAATGTACTGTTAATATTCTTAACAGTTATGAATAAGTTCATGATTAAAAACAGAACTATATTTTCTAGATTTGGCAACTGAAAATGTGAAGTAGACTACTGCAACTTAGAATATTGGTATGGTAAAGAAGTTTTAGTTAATTTTTTTGAAAATTGGAAAATAACTTATGCCTGAGCCTACTTAAAAGGACAAGTTGCATTAAATAGAAAATAGGGAAAAATGGGCACCTATCCTTGATGGCAGCAGCCATGGCCATGAATGCCCCTTCCACATTTGTAGCATCTTTTGCACTTGTTTCCATAAAAGGTATGCCGATTTGATCTGCAAATTCCTGTACGGAAAAAAGGTAGCATGAGGGTTCTGGAGCAGAAGCATGAACATAATCCAGGGTAAAGAGAAACACACAATAAATAGTATTTCCTTCATAAGAAAAGAACGTGAGTTAAAAAAGTAATACTTTGGCTGTATCATATGATACAACTCTATTTGCTGTCAGATCACTCTTGTTTCCAACCAAAAGCTTGTTAACATTATCACTTGCATAGCGGTCAATTTCACTGAGCCACTGCTTCACATTATTGAAGCTCTCTTCATCTGTTACATCATAAACAATCTGCCAAAGGAACAAGTTATTAGAGAATGTAATGATATCCCAAAACCAGTAGAGGAGTATTCCATGTTTAAACTCTTGTGTTAAAAAAAAAATACTCACAATGATACCATGTGCCCCACGATAGTAGCTACTGGTTATTGTCCTAAATCGTTCTTGTCCGGCGGTATCCCACTATAGGTACAGATTGTAAAACAAGGTAAGTAAGAAATCTCTCAATACAATCTTCAATGCATAGTGGTATATATTAGGTTTACTGAGATTATAATAATATAAAATATCAATGATGAAAAAAGTACCTCAAAGGTAAAAATATCTCCTATGATAGATTAAAACATAGTGGTATATATTAGGTTTACTGAGATTATAATATTATTGCAAAAAGAAAGCAGAACAAAGTTAATCTCAGATACATACAATTTGTAGTTTAATTGTCTTCCCATCCTGCTCAACGGTCCGTATTTTCTGCACAAAAGAACATGATATTTTAAATTCAATATCAAGACAAAGTTTCAAATGAGTTCAAGCTAAACAAATTTGAAATGTTGTACTCACAAAATCAACTCCAATAGTGCTTATGTAGCTCTCAATGTATGAATCATCCTGTAGTATATCAAAAGGTTAATAATTTAAATTACTGTGTAGTGCAGCAGTATGCCATCACCATGATGGACCAAAATGGGGCGTAAAGGAGTTTAAGTGAGGAGTTAAAACCTTTCAGTAACACATAATATTTAATAACACTAGACATGAGCTTACATAACCCGGTAAGATGATTTTGCTAAATCATAAATTCCAGAATTAACAAAGTTAGGGCAGCAGCACATAGATAGATCCTGGTATTTCCACAAGAACTATGGAGAGTATAGAGCATAGTTCTATTTTCTGGTAACAAAGCAAGAAATCAAAGTAAACAGTGGAAAAAGTCTTTATATTGCTCTAAGTTCAGACCAAGGCCTAAGCCTTCCAAAATTCTCTTCATACATTTTATTCAACCCCCTCCCCTGGTCAAGCTCCCTCCATTATATTCCCTCCAACTCTATGCCATCAATGTCTACTTCATCAATGTACTGCAGACTTCCACAACTAGTAGATTCTATTCCTACCAAACACACTTCTACAAATTTTGTGTCCTCTCACATCCTTCCAATTCTTCTTTACTTTCACAATTAAAAACATATTGGGCGATAATCAGGCCCAGCAACAAGAAGCCGTTACACTCTCTTATTTAATGTTAAGCATTTAGACATAACACAATCAATGGGATACAAATAGCAAGCAATTTTTTTTTCATAAAATATCAGTGTGGAAGAGTTGAAAAATATGGCAACCTTGTAGAAGAAAATAACAAAAAATTGCAACACAGGATATGAAAAACAGAGACAACTTACAGCAAATCTTAGAAGAAGGCATGATTTACCAACACCAGAGTCTCCAATAAGAAGGAGCTTGAACAGATAATCACTGCAAAGGATACACATTGCATACTTAGTTTCTCATTTGAAATAGACTAACAGTAATCAACTTTAGAAACTCAACCAAATACCGACCACAATCATCTCATCAACACTGTATATACATGTATTACAACAACATATAAAACTGTAATACCATGAGTCTTAAAACGCTATAACAACATGAAACTTAAAGCAATCAACGACGCCATAATATTATGAAATTCCTTTTAAACAAAAAAAAAACTATCATAGTTTGATGATTTCCAACAATGAAATTCCACTTCAGAACATTCAAATCATGAATCCACTTTTTCGAGGTTTCTGATCAATTCATTAGAGAATAACTGCACCAAATTTTTAATTTAATTTTAAAATTATTCAATTGGATTAGCAGATCAAGTCGTTGTGAGAAACAAGGACCAACGAAAACAGAGGCATGCATTTGCATGCTTCAATTACTCAATTCAAATTTGAAACCAAATTGAAACCAATAAGATACAAGATCAAGGTAAAATCATTACTTTCAAAAAACCAATCAATAAAACAACCCCAATTTTATTTATTTATAAAATCATAAAGTCCGTATTTTGGAAAATAGAAAATTTAATAAATAAAAAAACAATCGAAATTCCTAAGATGATCCAATCTAGGGTTATTTAAAACGAAAATTCAAAACAAATTATATCATAAAAAAACGAAACGCTTGAATTAAACGTAATCATAACCATACTAGGGGAAAATAACATGATCGAAAAACGTGAAATTGTGGCGATTGAAGGGAAAAAAGAACGTACTATTCGGGATTCATGACGGGGAAGGAGAAGTGGCCAGAGAGGGTAAATTACGGAGGGAGAATGATCGGATCGGTGCTCCACGTGGAAATGGAATGGCACCAAACGGAGAGAGGAGAAGGAGAAGAAGAAGAA
Organism: Lathyrus aphaca; assembly: GCA_963966055.1. Lineage (NCBI taxonomy): Eukaryota > Viridiplantae > Streptophyta > Magnoliopsida > Fabales > Fabaceae > Lathyrus > Lathyrus aphaca. The sequence goes on from OZ014522.1 coordinate 7,276,524, forward strand.
TGAAGAGGAAAATAAAAAGGGAATTTTTTGTGTGTTTTGAATTAAAAATTGTGTGGACCTTAAATGACCCTTTAATACGGTGACGTATTGGGTTCTAATTCTAAATTATTTGGTTTTTTTTCAGGAGTTTGAGTTTGACTGTTGAGAAACGGTAATGGCCAAAGGTGGTGGCCACGCAATGGGTTCTCTTTAAGTTAACCCCCTAAATTTTATGACATTGCACTTGTAAATAACGCGATTCTTTTGACCAACTTTTTAGTTGAAATTACCAAAATATTCTTACATAAAATAAAAGATTAAACATATCTACAAATCTTTTAGTTTTCTATCATAAGCATTAAATGAGATGGGGATGATAAATTTTGAAATTTTTTTTTAAGAATAACTTAATTTATTAAATTAATTTATTAATGTTAAATTTTGAAATTTTTTTTTAAGAATAATTTAATTTATTAAATTAATTTCTAAAATAATTGAGAGAAATTACCAAAGTGACATAGTTTTAATGAATATTCGTCAATCCATTTGGTGAATTGGTACAAACGTGTTTTTTTTTTTTGGTTTTTACATCCATTAGTCAAATGGATTGGCGACAGAGAGTAAAAACAAAAAAAAATTGATAATTCATTAGTCAAATGGATTGGCGACAGAGTGTAAAAGTAAAATAATTGCGCTAACTCATTAGCCAAATGGATTGACGACAAAGTGTAAAAGGAAAAAAAACACTTTTGTACTGATTCGTCAAATGGATTGGCGAATGTGTGTGTTTTAAAAAAAACACTTTTGTACTGATTCGCCAAATGGATTGGCGAATGTGTGTGTTTTAAAAAAAGTAAAACCACTTTTGTACTGATTCGCTAAATGAATTGGCGAATGCTCTTTGAAACTGCGTCACTTTGGAAATTTCTCTCAACACTACGTTATTTCAGAAATTAATTTAATAAACTAGGTTATTCTTAAAAAAAATTCCGATAAATTTTACCATTATTAGATGTATTAAGTTCGAATCAGGGGCGAGAACAGGTCATGTCAACTAATAGGGGTCTAAGACCTAACCTACATAGGTCAAATTTAGACCAGACTTTTTTTTAAATAGAAAAGATATACGTTTTTGGCTTAATTGCAATTTTGGTCCATTTATTTTCATTTATTTTGAGTTTTGGTCATCCTATTTTAAAATCCAAAATTTTGGTCCCTCTGTTTTCAATTTCTTTTATTTTTAGTCCCCCTATTTTAAAATACGGAATATTGGTCCCTCTATTTTCATTTTTATACTTTTGATCCCCATATTTTAAGTTTTTTTTTATTTTAGTCTCCTTCCCAATTGAGAAAGGGGACCAAAAGTCTAAAAAAATGAAAATAAGGGGACCAAAATTTTAGATTTCAAAATAGGGGGACTAAAAATAAATGAAATTGAAAACAGAGGGACCAAAATTCCGGATTTTAAAATAGGGGGGCCAAAACTCAAAATAAATGAAAGTAAGAGGACCAAAATTACAATTAAGTCTAGGTTTTTTATAAGTCTACTTAGTTAAATAGGCTAGACCGCAAGCTATAGAAAAAGTCTTATAAGCCTATCAGATCGACCTATTTATTAGATATGAATAAATTTATTGTTTTTATATTATTTTTTATTTTTTATATTAAAATAGAAGAGTAAAACTTAGTTATATTTAAGAACTTATGAAAATAAAAAGAAAGAAATCTTATGAATAATGTTATAAGGTGTTTTCATAAGTTCTCTCAAACAAATCATCTCACAAAATTTATGCAACTAGGTAAGCTCAAATAAGTCAATGGAATCAAACATTTAGTCTCATTATACTTTTGATTCTCTGATCTATTTAAATATTTGTTGAATTTTTTATTTGCATATATTTAAATGATATAGGCTTTTTAAGTAGGCTAATAGGTCAATCAGGCATTCGAAAAGGTCAGGTTCAGCCAAAATATAAGCCTTTGATAGGCTACAGGTCAGGCTTAGGCTTGGAATTTTTTAGCAGGTAGGTTTGGCAAAGCCTAACTCGGTTCAGCCTATTCTCACCCATAGTACGAATATAACGTTGAGAACATATTATTGTTAAATCATTTAAGAGAAAGTTTTGTCATTTATTATTGTTATTCTCTATTCAAAAAATGGTCTATAATTTCCCTAACCCTGCTCAAAAGAAAAAATATATGGTGGTGTAAGGAAAATGTGTTATGTTTTATAAGGCAATCATTAACATGCATTTTGGATTGGCTGAAATGGAAGATATATACCAATAATTCATATATTATGTTTATGAGGACACCTTGACTACGGTGGAAAGAATTCAATGGATAGAGATCGCAATTGTGAACAGATTGACTATTGTAAGGATGAATTTGAGGTTGATATCAAAGGTGTGGTACTAATTTTAGAGGTACTAACTACTTCATACTACTCATAATGAAACATTCAAAAAAATCTTGTTCAATACTTCAACATTATATCACAATCATGCGACCTATCAACATTGACATGATTAATTCTTAAGAAATCATCAATTGCTTACAAAGGAATGAATGAGTTATATGTTTTCCATATATGATAACTATTGTTACATACTAAAACCAGAATTGAATGGTGAATCGGTGATTACGGTAAACCGGAGCTTTAGCTACAAAGGAAAAATGGGTGACTTACAAGGTTAATACTTCAATGCTTAAGTCAGTCTATGTAGAAAAATAGTAAATGAATTTTGAATTTGAAATAGTGAACTTAATTTCTCCGTGTGTATCCTACACTATGAATGATCCAAACAAATGGTAATTATTCCTGAGTGAACGGTTGATGGTCAACTCTGTCTTCCTAAAACAGTTGCCCCAGAGCCCTTATCTCTGTATGACAATGTAAGGGTTTGTCTCATATGCCCCGTTTGCTAATAAACTTTATAACTTGATTAGAAAATCAAGAGAAAACATTAGTGTTTTTTGGAAATTTGCATTTTTAATGTGCCTCATGCTTCAAATGAATTTTCGGATGTATCATCATGATGACCTTTGGGAAACGAAACACTTGAGTCTTTCACAAAAGTAACTTGAAGTGTTGATAAAGTTAGCTTATTTTAGTATGTCATCATATGGTGTTTAAGGAGTCACTTTCACATTTCTTTGAGACATTTTTTCCACTTCATTTCCATTTGCACTTTGTATAACTCTTTATTGTCATGTACTTGAAGAATGTGGTATCCGTTATGAGTTAAAAACCGAAATAATATGTTTGTGCTTCCCATTTAATCATGTATATTCTTCATTTATTTTCATCTTCGCTCGATGGGGTGGTCTTGATGGAGCCTTCTTTGACACTAGTGCCTCTTCGGATTGGGGCGTCTTGACTCTAGGTGAAAACAAGAGGATTTGTAGCGAGTATGGAGATTGTGTTGTCCCCTTTTACGAGTATGTTTTCTTGATCATGGGTCTTTAATTGCCCTTTAACCTTTTTTAAAATAGAAGTTATGAATCATTTGATGGTCTCTACATTGCAGCTACACCCCATGAGTTGGGCGTATGTGAAATTCTTCTAATATTGATGTGGATATTTGAATGGGAAGTCATATTTAACACATTTTCCCACCTCTCCAGTGTTTAATGTGGGTATGTGACTCAGGAACATGGTCACGGTTTGATTCACATAGTGCCAACGATTCATGATTTCGGTCCATTTTCAGAGAGCTTAAGGCAATTCAAAAATCGGTTCTTCTTGGTTACCCTTTCGGCTTGAAGGCTCATGCAACAATATGCGTCATAAAGGACGAAGTATGAGGTATATGAACTAGATTATTTTCCAAGTATTTGAACGGGGGTCATTTCATGATGGGGAATGAATTGTGCATATATAAAGGAGATAACATGTCTCAAGAGGATATGTATCTGAAGAGGAAGTTAATAGGTTGCGTCAAGGAGTTAAGATACCTTAAGGGTGTTACTCATCAAGATGAAGCTTCACATGAGCACTTGAAATTACTCACCGACACACTCCTGATGATGGAAGCCCAAACCAAAGAGGAAAGGAAGGTTGTTTTGGTACGTCTCTTATGCACTCAATTTTTTTTGTCTTAAATTGATTATTTATAAGGTGCTTACTTTGGTAATAATTATTTGTATATTCAATGAAGGATGTAGAAGGGGCATACCTTTTACAACAGGGAATTCAATTGCCTCAAACAACCGCAAGCCCTTCAAACAATTTGAGGTCTATCGATGTTTCCTCATCCCCATAATCCTCTAGGATCATGGGTGTTCTGAATTCCCCCCAACGACTGCCGCATGAGTCAAAACATTTGATTTCTGCATAGTTGACAGGGTCACGCCTTCACATTCTAAGAGAATACCAATTATCACCCTTATAGGACGTGTGGCTTATCTAGCCATTCTAACTTGGTGTGCTCTTAAGGATAAAATATCAACTTTGGCATGTTTCACTCGACAAGCTTATACTACTTTAGCCATTGATGGGGATGGCCGTCGGAAAGCCATCTTGCTTGAACAACACCACAATGATAATTAGCAATTGGAGAAACAATTTCGTGGCTTGACTCTCCAGCAGGGTATGTACCTGCAAAAAACACATAAAGCCCGTGATTCTTTTATCAAGGTAAATGATACCTTGCACACATTCAATATTTCTGGCTCTCTAGTTGATCAGGTGACTTATCTGGTGAGGGTTTCCATGAGGAAGGACAAATTTATGACCTCTACTCGGGATATTCAATCATCTACTAAGGCATCTCTTTCTATAATTCAAAGAGACATGGAAGTTTTGCATCTTGAAAATACCTCATCGACTCAACGTTTAATTGAGTTTTCTACTACTAACCTTACGACTATTTCGGAGTCCTTTAAGAACACCTTGCAATAAGTAGAGTATATTTTACCATCATCTGTGTATTTTACAGGGGAAGATTAAGCCAGACCAAATGCTTAAAGATAGAAAGGTTGTCTCCCTTCGAGATTAGCAACCCTCCCTTGCCTTTTTTTTAATTTTATCTTTTATAATAATGTTTCATGTAAAGTATAACTGAAATCACATAGATATATATTATTTTTTTCATGTATATGGTATATGCATTTGATCTCGGGTACATTGATCTGGGCTCCATGCAAACTTACGAGGTATTCCACCGAAGTTTATCAAACGTCTTTATGGTCGTGCCTGGCCAAAGGTCGATACCCATCCCCTAGGTGAAAACATGGGTTGAGATTGACGTGTGACCAAACCACTGCGGCCTTTGGAGTGGCTAGCTACTAGAGGGGGTGGACCTTTATTGTTGTTTTAGTGGTTTTTCCGTTTTCTTTATGTGTGTGTTTAACGATGCGGGGTTTTGATTGTTGTCGTTGCACGCGCACACCGTTTGCGAAATCACTCCTGAGTCTTTGTGTTGGGCTTCGATCCTTCTGGTAGTACCCTAAAATTGTCGTTGCCTTATATAACCATAAAGAAAATATATATTTCAGATTTTATGATTTCTTCATTAATAGTTGGGAGTTCATGATACACTTGTGAGGAAATTGATTAAAAAATAACATCAAACGCAAATTTGAAGCCATAACAAAATTGATTAACCAACAATTAACATCAGATGCAAATTTGAAAATATAACTAGGTGGACTAGCCGCCACTTATTCTTGTTGTCATCTATCTCACCTGATTAGCCATTTTGGGAGGTCAAATGCTCATGCTCCTCAGTTTGCCGATTAGGTACGCTGCATTAACTTTCATAACTTTGTTTTCTCCCTAGTCCTTATTGAGTGTTTGATATATAATTTTAACTCCTTCAAAATTAGCATTATCTGTAACCGGCTCACCATGAAGATTATGGAATTTAAGCTTAAGGTGGACTAGTGAGGCCACAACGTCTTGGGCAACTACAAAGGGTCTGTCAAGAATGCAAGATTATGGAACTTAAGCTTAAGGTGGAATAGCGAGGCCACGACGTCTAGGAGAATTGTGAGCCTACTCCCATACATCTTTTTATAAATATCATCAACTTAACATACCCCCACGGTCACGTCGTCATTCTGTTAAATGTCTTTAAAGTATATTATGTCACATGGTCTCCCATCATCGATAAGAATTCAAGAGAATTTGAAATGCCCAATCATCGTCATTAAGACCAAAAGGAAGATTTCATTTTGGTTTCCATTGATTTTCTCAATGTTCCAAAACTAGAGTATTCGCTTGTCAGGGATTTTGACGGACGAGCCTTTATCCTTTTTGTAGATAGACATCGTTTCAACAATTTTCCTCTTCATTACCCATTTGGACAAAATATTCCTTCAAGGTAATCCTCCGGTGATAGCAGTGATGTATTGGCGTTTTCCTTTGTTAGCTCCATTGTCGTCATTGTTGGTCCTCTATCCACTAGTTCTTGCCTCTACATCCTTCGAGGGGGACTTACTCTTGGGAGACTTTTCTCTATCTTTTTTGCCACCTTTTACATATTCATACAAACAACCTATTATAACCAATCCCTCGATGGCATCTTTCGTTTGAATGTATTTATTAGTGTTATGGTCGTGGCCCATGTAGAAACGACAATATTTTGTCTTGTATGTTTGGGATAACTCTTAGATAGGAAAGTGTATTTTGACTTCTCCTTTAATAACTTCGTTTTAGGGCACTCCTAATAAATCTTCTCCCGCAAGGCATTCATAGGAGTGTACTTATCGTACCGACCATGCATTCCACAGTCAAATTCATCATTTTGTCGGTGAGAGTATTTCCATTTGATTTATCGAGGTAGGTGTTAGCAGCGACCGAGTTTTAAGCTTCTCCTCCAAGTTGATGAAAGATTGAGCCATATTCAACAGTTCCTTCATAGTACGGGTTTCCCTCCTCCCTAGGTTCTGCTTGAAGGGACAATCTTGCAGCAGACCATTCTCGATTATACAATATTTGAGACATTCCTCGACCCCTTTCTACTTCCACGATTATCTGCATGAAGTGGTCGATATAAGATTGTAAACTCTATTTGCTTCCTCGTATGATTCCATTTAGGGTAACTATTATTACTAGTTGCCTTTTTGGGTCGTGAAGCCAGGTGCGAAGCTTTCGCACAAATGGATCCATGAGTCGATCAATTAATATCATATCATATTTTTATTTTTAATTATTTATTAAATAATTTAAATTTTATAGATTTCCAATTCAATTTATTCTATAATTAATTTTGACCGACTTTTTAAAAAGAATAAATATGAATTCACCATACCTTAGGATTTAAATAATTCCTAAAAAAAAATTTTAAAAAAAATTACCAAAACCAATCAATTTTGAAGGGATAGGATAGAATCGAAGAAGATACAATACAAGCAGAGAAAGCAATTCCTCAGTTTTTCCACAGAACTTCAAATGGCTTCACTATCCACACTAACACCAACTTCAACTTCTCTTTCTTTTTCTTCTTCTTCATTCTTCATCTCTAATCCTTCAAAAACCCTAATTCACTCCAAATTCAAATTCCTCCCAAATTCAAATTCAAATTCACATTCAACTTCTCTCTCAATCTCTTGCAAAGTCGCCACGCTTCCAGTCCTCTCCTTCTCCGGCGACAAAGTCGGTGAAACCACCCTCGACATCAAATCCGCCGCACCAGACACCTCTCGCGCTGTCGTCCATCGTGCCATTGTTCACGACCTTCAAAACAAGCGTCGCGGTACTGCTTCCACACTAACCCGCGCCGAAGTCAGAGGTGGTGGCCGTAAACCCTATGGTCAGAAGAAAACCGGCCGCGCGCGTCAGGGTTCGATACGGACGCCGCTTCGACCTGGAGGAGGTGTGATTTTCGGTCCGAAGCCACGTGATTGGAGTATCAAAATGAACAAGAAGGAGAAGAGGCTTGCGATATCGACCGCTGTGGCGAATGCGGCTGTGAACACCTTTGTGGTGGAGGAATTTGGAGCGGAGTTTGAGGAGAATCCGAAGACAAAGGATTTCGTTGCGGCTATGAAGAGATGGGGACTGGATCCGTCGGAGAAAGCTACGTTTCTGATGACGGAGGTTTCAGAGAAAGTGTTGCTTGCTAGTAGGAATATTGGGAGTTTGAAGATATTGACGCCGAGGACGCTCAATTTGTATGATATTTTGAATGCTGATAAGATTGTGCTTACACCGGCTGCTGTGGATTTTTTGAATGGAAGGTATGGGTTCAGTGATCAAGATGGTGGTGACTATGATGAAGGAGAAGAAGATGTCAATGTAGAAGAAGAAGATGTCAATGTAGAAGAAGTAGTAGAGGATGGCCAAGAAGGTAAATGATTCTTGTTACAATAGGAATTGTGCTTTTTTCAGTATACATGTTCGATTGTTGAATGTTTAGTTCAATTTAATTTGGTTGTTTCAGTTTAATAAATCTATAGTATATGAACTTATCCAAATCTAAGATTCAATATTCATCAGTGTTGTCCATGGAGGAGAGCCAAAATCCTGCCATACTGGCCGCTTTGTGGCGCCATTATAGAGGATTATGGCGAAAAAACCCACATATTGGCTGATATTTACCATTGCAGCGAGCCCAAAATCTGCCATGTATATCTGTCATAGCGGCCTTAGCGCTCTTTTTGATAACACTAATATTTATATTGTATGTTTTGACATTTAAACTTAAAAGACAAAAACTATGTAAAGGAAAGTTTATGCAGAGAAATATAAAAATTGATGGTTATTGGTTACTCTTGAGATTTCCTTTATATTATGTTGATATAGATAACTGTGGTAAATTCTTATTGTTTCATCTTGAATTGTTCATTGTTGTTTTCCAAATGTGTAGTATTATTGAGCTATAATCATAAACCTAGTCAATGTTTTAAGTTGTGGTTTCGGCTGCATTTCAGTCCTTGATATTGTGGAAAAGTGTGATAAAATTTGGGTGATGCATTTGTGGCTGTGGAAACATAAAAATGATGGCGCCGTGGTCACAATTGTGGTTGCATGCTATTGTAAAATCTTGGACATTGAATTTAAGATACGAGTTAGTTTGGATAAACTTTTAAACATGTAGAATGAAATATTTAATGAATTGGACAATGATTGAGTTTTTCCACATTTCACAATTAATTAGTTTTGTTATGAACTAATTTGTGAAGCATTATAGTTATTTTTGTCGAAAGAAAGCATTGTAGTTATTAGGTTGAACTTTTTTGTTCATGAAGTGAAAGGATTTAAACTTATTTTAACCGGAAAAGTTCCTTGAGGTAGAAGTAAGTTCAAATTTGGCTTAGTTATATTGCTATAGGAAATGGACTGGATTCTCCAGTTCGCAATCAGTATTAGTAAAATAGTATATTTGTAGCTGTGGAAACATAAAAATGATGGCGCCGTGGTCACAATTGTGGTTGCATGCTATTGTAAAATCTTGGACATTGAATTTTAGATATGAGTTAGTTTGGATAAACTTTTAAACATGTAGAATGAAATATTTAATGAATTGGACAATCATTGAGTTTTTCCACATTTCAGTTATTTAGTTTTGTTATGAACTAATTTGTGAAGCATTATAGTTATTTTTGTCGAAAGAAAGCACTGTAGTTATTAGGTTGAACTTTTTTGTTCATGAAGTGAAAGGATTTAAACTTATTTTAATCGGAAAAGTTCCTTGAGGTAGAAGTAAGTTCAAAATTGGCTTAGTTATATTGCTATAGGAAATGGACTGGATTCTCCAGTTTGCAATCAGTATTAGTAAAATAGTATATTTTTCACATATGCTAATGATCTGAAGTTGTTTGATTTGGAACTTATTAGTATAATTTCACCTATAGAGTCATTAGCTATGAGGGATGAGATTGAAGTTATACACTGCATATTGCTGTTTGTTCAACTTGCTGTATCTGCATTGTGCAGTCGTGTTTGTCACTAGCTTTAGCCTTAACTTTGGAGTCACTACATTGGCTGAGTAGAATACTATAGTTACCTAAATTTCATTTTGAGAGCTGTTCAGTATTCTGCATGTATGTATAGATTTGACATTCAAATCCATAGTTGGGTTAAACTTAAATTGCACATTCGTTATGCATATTTGGAGTTGCTTATTATTGTGAAAGGGGTTATGATGGGTCTGAGTAATAAGTTTCTGACCTGGGTTCTCTCTTATATTTGGATACAGGACCAGACACAGAAGAAAGTACCAGTGTTGTGAATTGATGATTGAAAGTGTTTCTTTGCATGGTTGTACCATTTTATAGAGGATACCACTGATACGGGTTATGGAAGGTTTGAAGTCTTGTCTGTACCAATTTATTTGCTTCTTTTCCTTTCTATCACTTAGGACCCTAATCCAGGTAGGCATGTAAGGATAATTATCTTTGGCTTCCTTCCAATCATATTATGTTGTAGCCTACCTAGTAATAATTTCTTTAATCAATTTTGTTGCTTGTAATCTCTCTTGCAAATGTATGTATATGGATAAGTCAATTGTTTTGAATCCATATTGTTGCATGCAGTTTCATACATATAAATCTGTTTATTGATGAAATATATAATAAGAGCATCTCCAGCGGAGGTTTTTCAATTTGGTTTGCCAAGGTGGCATACGTTGCATCAGTATTATTTACCATTGGAGTTGGCCACCGTGGCCAACCGTAGTAATACAATGCAATGTTCGTCAATGATTTATATATTAACTTTTATTTCAATTCAAGTAATACAATGCAATGTTCGTCAATGATTTATATATTAACTTTTATTTCAATTCAAGTAATACAATACAATGCAACGTCCTTTTTAAATTGAAAACTAGTAGTATCTTTTAAATTTTAAAAATACAATGCAACGTCCTTTTTAAATTGAAAACTAGTAGTATCTTTTAAATTTTAAAACTAGCAATGGTAATAATGTTGTTCAACGGCTAGTTTTTAAGAAATTAAACTTTATGTCACTCAGAAGTCTTTGTTATTTTTGAAGAACTTTCAATCGAAACTTTATAAGGAAATTCCAAATACAACACAAGATGCAAAGAATACAAGAGCAATAATAATGGAATGACTTGTACAATCTAAGGATGACGAGTTAGAATTAAAAAATATAGAATGTAGTTAGTATCACTTATATAAAATGGTCATTAGTATCACTTTTATTGTTTTTAATTATATATCATGTATTTGAGATTAATTTTAATTATCATTTTAGATTATAAGTTTAATTTGAATTTTATTTATTTTATATCAATTTTAATTTAAATAATTAAAATTATTATTTTAATTAATATAAAATTTAATAGGAATAAAATATTAATATATAAAATAAAGTTGTGGGATCCAATATGAGTTCTTCAGTTGTATCATAGTTGCATTACTTTAAACTGATATGCTTTAATATGTCCCACAAAGAACTTAAATAGGTTCACGGTTGACGATGCTCTGAGACTAATATCATCTTTAAAATAGACCTTGAATGACGTACCAGAGTTTTGGTATTTTTATTCTAAGGGATAAGTTCATTTTCGTTAAGATTTGTTTCTCTTTTTATTTAGAAAGAAGTTTTATGGTAATGGAAGATTTACCAACGAGATCACGAGTCTAAAAGAGTTATGTGTCGATATAGGAATTAGTGGAAGATGACAGAGATAGTAAAATATTTATGACAATCAATAATATCAAATTGGTATTTTTATTCTAAGGGATAAGTTCATTTTCGTTAAGGTTTGTTTCTCTTTTTATTTAGAAAGAAGTTTTATGGTAATGGAAGAGTTATCAACTGTCGCTCCCGAAAAGACTTAACGTCCCCGGTGCAAACGCGAACGGTCGGCGATGTTGGAGGTTGAGGCTGAATAGAGTCGCCAACTAGACATTTTTATCCCGAAGGAAAGGTAATGCTGCATAAACCTGGAAGAGTATGGATAAGACGGTTGCGAATCAGAGAGACTGAGTAAGGGGGTTGATTACGACCTGGGAAGGTATTAGCACCCAGATCGTTCGTCGTACTCGACGGGATCCACGCTTACAAGATTGTGTTTAAAAGGGGTAAGTGTATGTGATATTTGTGTGCAAAAGCTAGGGAAAGAAAGTACAAGTGTCAGTGCAAAAGGTGTGAATTGCTCAGGAACTGAGGCTTAAAAAGAAGGCTGAAAGAGGGGGAAGACACAAAGACTTTTGTTCGATAACTATTAAGTTATGCCTACGTATCCTCGCGTGCAATGAGGAAGTCAGAACACCGTAGTTCGACTCAAAGAGACTTAGTGTTTTTGTGTGAACTGCTTGCTTGTCTATGCTCAAGTGTATGACTCGTCTGGCTCGAGTGCTAACTGTCTTGCATTAGACGGGAGAAGCGAGTTCTCGTTTTCAGAGTGAGTATGATGAGAAAAGGATCCCGGAGGAGACGTTTATTGTTTGTTTTTGTGTTTTCAGTTTTTTTTATTGTTTTTGGTGTTTTGCATAAGATGATGAGCTTAAGCCTTAATCAAGGGTCGTAAACTCATTATATCACCCCTGATTAGAGATATGAGCCTACTTAAGTGTGAGATAAGCATCTCAACTTAATTACCTTAATGATGAAGGATTAAGATCATTAACCTTCTTGTGATTATTAAGATGTTTTTGGGTTTTTGTTTAGTGTTAAGTAATGTGTTTAATCTCCAATAAGGGATTAGTGAACTCATTACACCATCCTAAAAGAAGGATGATAGATGAGAACACTTAAGCTGAAAAAGACTCCTCAACTTAATCCAGGGTTAAGGATTAAATTCATTATATAACAAACCTTTATTAAATGAATTTTAATTAAAGGGTGACATTAAAAAGTGGATTTTATGGTTTGTAAGACAACTTTAGGGGGACTTGTCCATTAAACACTAGGGTTAGTCCCTCTTAACCATAAGGAAGAGATAAAATCCTAATGTAAGACCCAAGTTACAAGATAAAGTCTTAGTGATTATTAATGTGTTATGATTAAGAGGTGTAAGCAAATTAAAGGTTTAACACTAAGGATTAAAGTTATACACTCCATCCTAAGAGAAGGATGCAGACAAAACCCTAATTCAAAGTCTCAAAGCTTTAAGTGTTTAGCCTCTGATTATGAGATGAGAAGAGAGACTCAAGGATACTCAAAGGTAAGAGACTAAGAGGAACTATATACAAAGCTAAGATTATCATGCTTGGTTTTTCCTATGGTTTGTGAGGCTTAAGAGACAAGATCTTCAGGACGCCACCATAGAAGAAGAAGCAGATGAAAAAAGAAGAGAGGAGAGAATAAGTTACTTACTTCTTGAAAAAGATAAGTAACTTAGGAGAAAATAAAGGAGCAAGAGAAACACAAGTGAGGCAAGTTTACTCAAAAGACAATTAAAGGATGCAAATGCAAAGGAAAGAAGAGGTGGGAGGTGAAGGCAAATCCACCTCCCAGACAACTTACCAAAAGTTCCTGAAATGTTAGCACAAGAGGCATAAAATGCAAATGCAAAAGGAAACAAAGCATATGAAGGTGCAAAGACCACAACCAGAAGTGTAAATGCAATTAAATTGGTGTATGAAAAGATGCAAAGGCATAAACATGTCATGTATATGATCATACAAGAGAATGAGTGCAAATGAAGCATGTTAGGAGCATGAAAACACATAGAAGTTCATGAAACAAAATGAATGTAAAGCATGCCAAAATGATGCAACAATGATCAAGCAATGTTTCAAACATGTCCTAAGATGTCTAAGATGACATACAAAAGAATGGAATGACATGACAAGTTCATAAGTTCATGATATGCAAAGAAGAATGCAAATGAAGATGCAAAATTAGGGTTTTATGAACAAGCATGATACATATGGCCACAACAAAAGAAATACTCATGAGAAAAAATTGAAAATACACTAAAATGAACCCTAGGGACTCTCAAGAACACTCACCAAAGGTGGAGGTCAGAAGCTATACCAAGGTCTACTTATGGTTTTTCTAAGTTTGCTAGGGTTTTTGGGTGATTCTAAAGGAAAAATGCAAATCAAATTGAAAATGCAATGCAAAAATATGAGATAAATAACCTAGAAACTATATGCTATATGAGAAACAATTCAAAAATAATCAAGTTCAAACTCACCATGGTTAGGCAAAAATGAATTTTTCAAGTTAGGGTAAAAAAATGTGAAATTTAAGAACCCTAATTCAAAGAAAATTGTGAAAATGTGATCAAACCTAAAAATAAATTTGTATGGTGAGTTTGAAAATGTTTCTAAATGTTTAAGAATGCTTCATGAATTTTTTGGTGATTTTTAGAAACCTAAATGCATATTTAATTAATTAAAATCAATTAATTAATTAAATAAAACATTTAAATGTTTTAAAAATAATTTTTTAATGCAAAAATTAAAATAAAAAATGTTTTTGAGTAAAGAAAATTATTTATGCAAATCAAATTGAAAATGCAATGCAAAAATATGAGATAAATAACCTAGAAACTATATGCTATATGAGAAACAATTCAAAAATAATCAAGTTCAAACTCACCATGGTTAGGCAAAAATGAATTTTTCAAGTTAGGGTAAAAAAATGTGAAATTTAAGAACCCTAATTCAAAGAAAATTGTGAAAATGTGATCAAACCTAAAAATAAATTTGTATGGTGAGTTTGAAAATGTTTCTAAATGTTTAAGAATGCTTCATGAATTTTTTGGTGATTTTTAGAAACCTAAATGCATATTTAATTAATTAAAATCAATTAATTAATTAAATAAAACATTTAAATGTTTTAAAAATAATTTTTTAATGCAAAAATTAAAATAAAAAATGTTTTTGAGTAAAGAAAATTATTTGAAATAAAAATGCAAAGTTTGAGATTTTTTGAAAGTGTTTTGATATTTTAAATAAATAGAACAAAAGAAATGCAATAAAATGAAAATAAAATGAAATAATAATGAAGTATGCAAATCCAATGGTCCAGATTCAAACATGGGGAAACCTAGTTGACTGCGCGCGTGAATGGAGGGTCTGTATTCATTCTGGCTAATTAAATTGTTTTATAATTAATTAAACAAGATTAAGTTAATACGCGCAATCTGGGCCGTTCCTACACTAACCCCAATCAAGATCCTAAGGCCACAAATGAATCCGGGCAACTAATCACACTTAAGCCCTAATTAACATCAGGCGACCAGAACCACTGTTCCGGTCGTCTTCTCCGGTCAGCCTTCATCCCAACTTCCACCATAGGCCATGAAACATTATCAAAATCTCCAGAAATGATCTATGAACCTCCCTAAACACGAATCCAGTCCCAAAAATAATTTATTTTTCATTAATCTCATGAATCGAACCAAACATTTTTCTAGGTTAAAATTTCAGAGATACGGTTCATGCTCATTTCTTCACCATTTTCAAAAATAACAAGTGCAGTGTGATTAGGGGAGCATAGGGAACATTTCCAAACACATAAAATAAAGCTTTTGGAAAAAAAGTTTGGATGAACTACTTGAGATGAAGCTTTCACTCCTTGAGCTTTCTGGCCTCTTTCTTTGTTCAATCCACCTCCAATGAACTCTCTGATGATGTTGCAATGCTTAGAACAAGTTTATATGGCTTGGTTTGAGAGATACAACTCCTCTGCACCAGGAATAATGTTTTTGTTTGGCTATGTTTCAAGGCTTTTTAAAGGGTGATTTGGGATCCTTAGACCATTTGGAGATGATTGGTGAAGTTTGTTTTGAGGTTTGTGGCTTGTGTGATCAGATTCAAAGAGATAAAGTTCTTGAGTGATTTTTTGGATTCTTGAGTTGTGGGATGATTCAAGCCAATGTATTGTATAAAATGGAGTCCATAATGTTTGTATATGATGTTCTGATTGGCCAGAGAGTTGTTGGTGGCATAGTGTGATTGGTATGGTTGTTTTTGCAAAAAGTCAACATTGGTTGTACTATGAGCATGGGTCATGGAAGGAGTGGTTATATGGCATGTCTTGCTTCAGCATGGTTCATGGTGAGCCCTTGGATTGAAACATGTGAGTTGTAACAAGTGGATGAAGAGTTTCAAGGCATTTTGCAAATTTCCCTCTTTGAACTTTCTTGAGAAGCAAGGCATGGAAACTTGTGATTTTTGGTGCAATCTTGATCAAAATGTGTTACATTATGTTGGTATGATGTTTAGAAGTTGATTAGAGGTCATGAAATGGCTTGGCAAGTGAAATTGCAAAAATCCCTCTTTGGTGCACACTTGAAAATTATAGGATTTTTGCCAACTTTGAAAGGCCATATCTTGAGTTCTTGGATGAATCAAGACATGTTCTTGTACTTTTTTAAAATGGGAAGACATAATCTACAACTTCCATGTTTGAAATAATTTCATTTGAAGCATTTTTGGTCATGAAAGAATAGGTTGAATATCTTTCCCAAAATGGAAAGTTTCCATTACAAGTCATTTTAAAAAATAGCAAGTTTGCATTTGGCTCAAAATTCTTCAACTTTGTGAACTTCCAACCACTTCAATGATCAAATAAAGATCATAGAGACTCAAAATGATGATGATGACCCTTTGGTACCCTTGATAGAGGCCTCAGATGCCCTGATTTTGACTTTACTTGCTCAAGAAGTTACCCAATGATCAGATGACTTCCACCGTGAATTTATTCATCAAATTTGGTACACATGCTCTTCATAACATATTAAGACCATTAGAAACAAGAGTGACCAACAAAATTGAGGTTAAGGGCCTCAAACCTAAAACCCTAATTTTGGTCCTCTGTGCAGGAAAACCCTAGCTCTGCCTGGACTTATGTGCAATCCTTTGACATTTTGTGACTTCCAATCCTCCTTGGAGATATAATAAGACCATATACCCCTCATGGACCCTCTTGACATGCTTCAAGGCCTTAGAGATTGCTCAGATCACTTCTAAGATTCATCTGATCACAAAACCCTAATTGTGCAGTCATGCAATGATTTGATAAAGTTGTTTATGCAATGTGAGATGCAATGAGATGTTTATGCAAAATGAGATCATAAGCCATGGTGTGAGAAAAAGTGAGGGCAAATTTGGGGTGTTTACACCAACGAGATCACGAGTCTAAAAGAGTTATGTGTCGATATAGGAATTAGTGGAAGATGGCAGAGATAGTAAAATATTTATGACAATCAATAATATCAAACATATGACCTACCGTATAAGGAAAAATGCTTTAAGGTTTTAATATGAGATGATATGACATTCTTAATGGTCAAGATATTAATAAGGTGTCAGAGTAACTGAGTCAAGTTAGTAGTTTTTCGAGATGTGATCATGGGTCTAAAAAGAAGGTGTGTGAGAAGTTATGTGGTAATTAGTGGAGAGATCGTTGCGATACATGGTACTTGTTTGAAACGCGTATTGAATATAAAATAGAAAAGATTTAGTCTAGTAAAAAGTGATGGAAAAAAAGAAAATAGAAAAAAGAAACTATAATAAAATAATGTAAGAAATAAGAATATAAGGATGAAAAAATAATGTAATTTAGAAGGAGTAAGACTGAAGTTGAAACGACAGATAATGCACGACAAAATGTATATAGTATTAGTAAAGATAGATGTTTGGGAAATATTGAGAGTAATACAAAAGATATAAGAGGATTCTAATATATTACAACAAAAGAGAAATGTAACTGCAATTAGAATGTTTTCCAATGAAAAGCATATGAAACCCAAAAAAAGATGTTTACAAAATGAGATGTTTGATCGCACTTGTCAGAATAAGCAAGTTTTGAGTCACAAAACCAGATTGAAGAAACACACAACTGATAATTAGTACTAAACCAGGTTGTGTTAATTTAATATTAGATTATCCTTTTTTTTTAAATTATTTATTAGTGTGAGTTAATCTTTTTATTTTAATTTTTTCGTCTTATAATATTAACTTTTAATATATATTTTAATATATAGTATATTATACATTATATTAAATTTACTGTTTATTAGTACTTTTAGAATAGAATAAAAGTTATTGATCTTACCTGATCAGGAGAGCCTTCCAAGGATTTGAGACTGGGCCAGAGAATAAGGTGAATGAAGGGGGGGGGGGGGGTGTACCTGCAAGGTGCTCCAATGCTTAAGTCAGAAGAGGTACAGAGTAAGGTTATTAGAAAGTGAGTTAGAATACCTGACCCTTTGCTGTGAAAAGGGTATTTATATTGAGCCCCCAGCGCTGGGCCAAGGCTCCTAATGGGCTGGATTAGCTAGGCCCAAGGAGGAGCTGCCAGGGAACGCGTAAGAAGCGTTAAGACCTAGACCAAGATCTGCCCCCTGGTCCAACTGCCCCTATCCCTAAGGAGACAATATAGGGGAGTTGGGTGACGTGGTAAGTGAGGTGCTGTTGTGGTTCTGCCCGACACAAGCCAGATGCCCGTGATGTGGTCGATGATGTGTGGACGGAGACCATGGGACGGGCAACTCGCTTTTTGCCCGACACGTAGTTAGAGACCCGAGGAAACATCCCTCGGGTGAATGGTCCTACGTCTGACGTGTCCTCGTGCTTGGTCGTTTGGACACGGGCCTGACGAGCACTGGGCCATGCCGTGCATAATGCCTTGGCCCAGTCCAGAACAGTTATAATTTATATTTTGGATATCCAAAATCGATCCAAATTAAACTGTATGAAATTGGATCCGATCAGATCGAATATTTTTAACCAATCATCTAAAATCGAACCAAATCATAAGTAAATTTACCTTTGGATTGAATGATATTTTATTTCAAAATCGATCCAAATCAAACCGCAAACACCCTTAGATGCCAGATTGATGGTAAAAGTCACGAAGACATAAGGACAATAAAGATGAGATGCTTAAGATAATACTATGTCATTAGTCCACCTAATTTCTCGTATTTTTAAGGGTGTGTTTGCTTCAAATGAGGAAAGGGGGGAGAGAAATTTTAATGGAGGAAAGGTAAGGGGAGGGGAGGTGAGATTTTTATTTTATTTTATATATATATATATATATATATATATATATATATATTTTTTTTTTTTTTTTTCAAAAGAGGAGAGGGGGGGGGGGGGGGGGGGGGGAGAGTGATTTTAATTAAAAATATATTTGATTCACGAGGGCGAGGTGAGGAATTTTATCAATAATTTATAATTTTATCCTTATGATATAAATGATGTAATATTTAGAGATGAAAAATTCATAAATAAATTTGACAATAAAATTTGAAATATTGAGTGATTAAAAAGGTCATAATTTATCCTATAACGTTAAAAAAAATGAATATATCCCCCTCCCCTTTCTAAAAATTGAATTAAAGATATTTTATTAAAAATATTCTCTTTCTTCCCCTTTTTTCATCTACTTTAAACAAAACACACCCTAAAAATTTAATTAATTTCTTTTTTGGTGTATAGTAAATTTCAAAAGTGGCTTAGCTGCCATTCAATATTAGACTTTGCATAATGGTCTTGTAAAATGATCACCACAAAAAGTATAATAAGACTGATTCAATTATGTGGCCCAATTATGCGGAAGTACTCGATTGAACATGTGCGCTTCCACTATAGAGCATCGTACTCACCAATTTCATCTCCACTGTTGATATGCATTCAGTAACCCTCTACAATTCACACCAGATCGTCCACTGACGACTCTTACCGCCCATATGTAAGTGTGACTCGAAGAGTATCTCCAATAGGAAAACTAATTTTGGTTGTTTGTGTCATATTTTGTGGGTCCAAATTGCCACATTACATTTAAGCAATCTATGAGAAATCTTAATCATTGTTATGGTTCAAAAGAGGAGAAGGGGGGGGGGGGGGGAGAAAGTGATTTTAATTAAAAATATATTTGATTCACGAGGGGGAGGTGAGTAATTTTATCAATAATTTATAATTTTATCCTTATGATATAATTGATGTAATATTTAGAGATGAAAAATTCATAAATAAATTTGACAATAAAATTTGAAATATTGAGTGATTAAAAAAGTCATACTTATCCTATAACGTTAAAAAAATGAATATATCCCCTCCCCCCCCCCCCCCCCTCTAAAATTTGAATTAAACATATTTTATTAAAAATATTATCCCTCTTCCCCCTTTTTTTCATCTATTTTAAACCAAACACACCCTAAGAATTTAATTAACTTCTTTCTTGGTATACAGTAAATTTCGAAAACGGCATAACTGCCATTCAATAATAGACTTTGCATAATGGTCATTTAAAATGATCACCACAAAAAGTATAATAAGACTAATTCAATTACGTGGCCCAATTATGCTGAAGTACTCGATTGAATATGTGCGCTTCCACTATAGAGCATCGTACTTTGTTAGGGGTTATAAGTGGTGATTATATGATGAAAATAGGTTGTATGGTCGTACTCTGATGTTATATGGTATTTTTGGGGAGTTTTTGGCGTGTCTGAGTTGTACAGAAAGTCGCAGGGTTTTCACAGAAAAATCACCTTCTCGCTTAGCGAGTAAGTGAGAATTTTGGAAGTTCGCAAACAGAGAGTTGCTCGCTTAGCGAGCTAGCTATCTCGCTTAGCGAGACCTGTAGTCTTTTGAAAAATAATTTCTCTCGTTGAATGACTTGTGATGCTTTGTTTTGTTGTGCTATGTTGCTGTGTTGTTGTTGTGAGTTGTTACCATGCTATATTAGGCTAAATGTGTAATAAAAATGATGCATATGTTGTAAAATGATGTCATGTAGTATTAGTAATGTGAGTAGGCGAAGTAAATGTATAATGATGAATGCTGATGCAAATGTTGAAGAAGATGATTATGTTGTTGTTGCATCGTGCATTCATGGCATTCTTATGATGATTGAGGCTCCAATCCCATTGTGTGGATTGAGGTGTTGTTGTTTATGTTGTGCTCCCTTGTGGAGGGTTGATGGCCAATGTCCATCACATGTTGAAAATCGGTATCACATACATTTATGAAGTTGCATTTCATTATATGTGGCATAACATGATTGCATTTGTTTCATGATGATGTGGATTGTTGTTGTTGTGTGTGGGTGATATTTGATGTAAATGATGTATGATTGTATGTTGTCTTATAATTATGTCTTTATATTATTTATATTGAATGTGGATTACTCACCCTGCCTGCCATTCGTGATGGTCTATTATGCCATCCTGCAGATTCTTAAGAATAATTCGGTGATCGGAAGTAGCGTGGAGTGCGTCTCTCGTTGTTATAGAGTCTAGGTGGTGTGTTGCTTTGAGTCATGTAACATTAGGGAATGCTTGGTTTATTTTGTCGTTTTTGTTTATCTTAATCACTTGTTGTTGATGTTTTGGATTATAGTCGAATCCTTTTTAACATGATGATGTAAGATATTGAACAATGATCCACTGCTATGAATTGAGGCTTTGTTTTATTTATGACATAAGTTGCAATCCGTGTTATGGGACAGGACACATACGTGATGTTTACTTGATGATTATGTTGAATATGTGACGCCCTTTTATGTTGAACTCTGATTTTCTTAAATAATATGTTTGAATTTTTTGTGGGGTAAAAAAGGTGTTACAATACACATACAAATGGTGGAAACCCATGATATATGTCTAAAATCGGGGGGATAAACTTGAGGAGGAGCCAAGCGAAAGTTTGTCAAAAGTTGACTTTCAAACCCAATTAAGGATAGTTAGAGTCAATATCTTTTAGTTTTCACCACCAATATCCGGTCCATTAGACTGATTAATCTAGTTCGGAGATCAGGTTTGATATCAAGTGATTCCAATATCTCTCGATCTCAGTTACGAAAAATTGAACTGTAATCCTTCCTATCAAATCCAACGCGAATCACCACTAAATCATCTAACGATTATTAAACATGCGATCCTACATATTTACAACTCATTTGATAAGATTCCCCACGTGGTAATAAAGGTGGTAACAAAGATCGAAGAAAATAAATTGATCCTCAAACAAAATATACAAAGTCCACTAAATTTCTTAGACGCTTCATATTAGAATTTGATATAATTCATGTTAAATTTTTCTTATTAGATAAATTTGGTCAAAGCCTCTCATATTTTATTATTATATTTTGAGTTAAATATATTTTTGGTCCCTATAAATATCTCATTTTTATTTTATTTTTAGTCCCTATTAAAAAGAGATTTTTTGGTCCCTAAAATAATTTTATGCATGCAGTTTTAGTCCTTCCTATTTTCTAAGATTTTAAAAACTATTTAATTATCCCTAAACTTATATATTTTTGAATAAATTTTTTTATACGTATTCAGATTACTATAAAATGTTTATTAATCAAATTATATAATTTTTTAAAATGAGAATAATTAAATATGAATTTTTTAAATTTCAAAAGATAATGATAAAAGTAATGAAAATTTCGACTTAAAAATCAAATTTTGAATTTTTTTTGAGGAACTTTTTACAACGTTCTAAACATATCTCAAAAAGAATTATTCAAAAATACATATTGGTTTAACAGTAAAAACTAAAACTACGTGCATCATAATTTTGTAGGGACCAAAACACGCAATTTTTTTTTATAAAGATTAAAAACAAAATTTGATAATTTTATAGAGACCAAAAACATATTTAATCTTAAATCTTTTACATTCTTGAAAGTTGAAATAGTATGGTTTATTGCACTCTTCTTTAATATTTAAAAGAAAACAATATTGTACCCATTATACGCAACTTACAATCTAACTTAAAAATAACATTTAGTTAATAACCATAAATGCCATCTAGAGAGGACAATATTTACTTAAAGTTGACGTAGAAAACTCATAAGAACTTAGCCACCGATGACTACTTTTGACGTAGAAAAGTCATAAGAACTTAACCATAAATTATTACACATTTTTTGGATTCATTCATTTTAAAATTAGATTAGTGAAGTGCGGTCCTATCAAATTATATGCCATCGAGCTGTCAAAATCTCAACCTAATCTTACCATGTCTTCTACTTACTTTATTGATTTCAAAAGTTATGTTACTTTAGGATAACATATTAATGTATCTCATTGAACATGGATTCATATTATTTATCAAACTATACAGAAAATAAAGTATATTATATATACTTTATTGAACATGCTTTTACATATTAAACAAGATTATATATATTTCTTCGAGGATGTTTCCATACACTAGATTATAAACAATTTGCAGCCATTTTTGGCCACGTTTTTGTTTGACTCCATTTTAATCTTTCAAACAAGATGCGAAGCTTCGTGAAGAAAATAATAAAAAAAAGTAGTAGAATGTTGACAATTCTATCGCTTTTGGTTTTGTTCTAGTTATTCCCTTCTCCATATACAAACACTCAAATAAATAATTCATTTCATAATGGTGGAGATATGTTCTCTAACCGAGTCTTATCATGACATTTTAAGATTTTAAAGTTAAACTTAAAATGTTTCAATAAAACAATAAAATAAAAATTATGATGTTAATTTTTAACTTTTTTTTAGAAATTGGTTAGATGATATTTTTATAGAATTTTTAACTTAAAATAAAATAAATTTTTACTTGATTAATAGGTCGTGATAGATCTTTAGAAAGTTAAATTTAGAATATTATAATAAGCATTTGATTAATAATAAGTCAAACTCTGTTCCATTACGAAATATAATTAATCGGTGAATCAATAATTGTGATAAATAATGTTGGATATGAGTTTTCAATGTGGCGGAGGAATGACTAATCTGCAAGGTTAATATTCTAACGATCAAGTCAGTATGTGAGAGAAAATGTAAAAGGAAATTGGGTTTGAAATTGTGTGCTTGAATTTTTCGCGTTCGTCTGTTTTATAATAGATAGTTATAACAATCATCTATTCGCTAGACATGCAATACGGAGAGCCGTTAGATGTATCTTGGATATGGATTGCATGTGTTCTTGCATTGAGTAGTTCCCATGCGCCATAAGTACTTCAAATGATTTAGAATTCCCTTTGAGTGGTAGGTCGATGACCATTCTGGTTGGTCTAGAACAATCCCCCCTAAGCCATTTCCTCTGTGTGATAAAGTAAGGGTTAGTCGTATTTGCTCGCCCGTCGACAATTCTTTAAGCTTATCTGGAAATTCAAGAGAAGACATTACCATTTCTTGGGAATTCATGTCCTTAATGCGCCACATTCTTCAGATGTATTTATGATGTACTCTCATAATGAACCTTGGGAACCAAAACACATGAATATCGCATCTAAGTGACTTTAAACTTTGATAGGGTCTATTCCCATTAGTATGGCATCACACGATTTTTGAAGAGTCAATTTCTCATTTCTTCGAGGTGTCTTTCCCGTTTCATTTTCATTTCATTTCCTTCGACATTTTCCTTTTTAGGTTCCTAGGGAAAATCTTATCTATTATGAGTCAAAAGGAGATGTTCGCGCTTCTTGGGCGGATCCTATCTATTTTTTAACTATTTCTATCTTCACTCCCAAGGTTAATCTTGATGAAGACATTTTGGATGATGGTCCATCTTCGAATTGGGGTGTCTAGGCCCTTAGTGAAAATGAAAGAAACTGTAGCGAGTATGGTGATTATGTCATCCCATTCTAAGAGTGCATTTTCATGATTTTGGGTATTTATAGAGGCCTTTTGGGCCAAGGTTTATCTTGAAAAGGGCCACCTTCCACCTAGTCAATGGTGGACAGTTGAATCTCTATTTTCAAGGGAGGGATGTGGGTCAGTTAATTACCCTGACTTCTCTCTGCCCAAGAAATATCTTACCCCACGTTTCTTATGAATATGCGATAGGAAAACCTTGGGGCGAGGTGATACCCTCCCTAGGAATACACGTTGTCGTCGCCTCATTTGGAGCGACCAACATTTCTCGCCCTAGGCGGGCCCTTTTGCAAATATAACACTACAAATACCTTTGGTTAATACATAGTCTATTGTAGGGAGATTCTAGGATTCAAATATCAACATAACTTTGTAAAGAATGTCATGTGGATGAGGGTAGTTCAACTAGCTTGAAAGAGTTAAGTTAAGGGTTAAAAGAAATTGAAGGTCCAGAGTTCAAGTCCTGACAAAGATGTAATTATATACTAACAGTTAAGAACTAACCATTTTCCACTAAAATTTGTGTTTGAAATATTTTAGGGGGCATAAGTCTATGTGAAGGAAAATGATAACTCATTTTCTTTATACGAGTGTGTAGGAAGAAAACATGCATACATGAACTTGATTGATGTTTTCCCACTTTTTTACTAAGGGTTTTACTTTTGGACAAGTAGTCCTAAAAGCTGCCTTAAGTAAAATGATCAAAGATGAGAAAACGTGTTCACACAATCAACATGTTTTCAAATCAATGGACACTTTTGGCTACCTAATACTAGAGACATACGATCTTTCATATAAAGTTCTATTAGGATTAGAATTTGACTTAACTTATCATTACAAAACTGGCTTGTAAGATGATGAATGTCAATCTATATAAAGTATTTTTAAACATTATCTTTAACTAATGTGAAACTTATGATTTTTCAAATACATTCATTCACGTCCAACACTATTGAATTTGATGCATGTATACAAATGGTGGGTGACACATAGTCTGGTTGATAAGCTCTAATAGTATATTATAATTAGAGTTTAATCTGACTCATTATAAAAAAAAAAAAAATTCATTAGGTGAAGATTGTCGATCTATATGACTTTTTTCAAACTTGTCTAAAACTAATATAAGATTTGAACTTTTTTTTTTATAAATTCAAAGATTCTTCCGTAACAATATTGTGTTTCTTAAAACGATAAATATCCTTTTAAAGATAATTGATTTTGCTCTCAAAAATAAATAATTTTACAACTTATTGTCTCATTAGAAATTTTTTGAAATTTACCTTGTTCCAAATTGATTGTTGGTCATGTGATATCACAATTACCACTATTATATACCACACGTGCTTCCTTGAAAATGTGCTAATGCCACTTGCCAAGTCATAATTTATGGGAAAAGAATCAAAATGCATTAGGTAGAACTAAAGTGGCTTTATAAAAAATGTGAATAACAACTTCACTATTTTATATTTAAATTCAACTGGAGTAGTTGGTGACACAGTAAACAGATGAATTAGTACTATATATAACCCTTCTTTCATAACTTCTTTTGTCATTCGCACTAGAAACATTTTCTTACATTATAATTTGAGAACAAAGAGAGTTTATAAACATGAACACATCAATGATTGCTTCTTTTTTGGTTTTGTTGTTGGCTTTTCCTTGTGTATTTGCAACAGATTACACTGTTGGTGATGCTAATCAATGGACTCAAGGGATTGATTACACTACATGGACTTCTGGAAAAACTTTCAAAGTTGGTGATAACTTAGGTATGTATATCCTCTACAATTAACACTCCATTTTTATATATGAATCTGCAGTATTACTAAACTTAGAAATTGTTTTTGTGTGATGAAAAATCAGTGTTCAAATATGGAGGAACTCACCAAGTGAATGAAGTTGATGAGAGTGATTACAAAAGTTGCAGTTCAAGCAACACCATAAAGAACTATGCAGATGGAGATTCTAAGGTTCCATTAACAAAAGCTGGAAAATTTTACTTCATATGTCCTACTCCAGGTCATTGTACTGCTGGAATGAAACTTCAAGTCACTGTTGTTGCTGCTAGCACCACCCCTACTCCAACTGGCACCCCTTCAACAACACCATCAACTCCATCTTCTGAGACTAATTCAACTTCTCCATCACCACCAAAAGATAGTGGAGCTGTTAGTGTTTCAAATGGTGTTGGTATTTTGATGGGTTCTTTGTTTTTGGTTTTGGGTTTCATGGGCTAGGGAAGAGACAGTGCAATTATTGTTATTAATAGTCATTTTGATTTTATGTGTTATTGGTTTTTGTTGAATTTATACAACTCAATTACTGTTATTGATCATTCATTAAAATTTCTCATGAATTATCTTAAAGATATTATTTCTCTCGTCCTGAGTGGTGAGGAGCATTTATAACTATACATTCATAACTGAGTCACAATGTCATTTAACCATAATTTAGTCCAGATTTAGTAATCACCTTATAGTTATTAATTTTTGACATTTTCTAAGAAATAAACTGATGTGATAGATCATGTATTATAATTATACTATCATAATAATATTTTTTTCAATTCAACCATACACTGACGTAATAAGATGAAAATATCATATATTAGAATCAATTTAGAATCCATAATACTATAAAAATAAAAGAATTACAAACTATAATATTATTCATAATCCATAATACAAATAGTATAAAATACTATTGAGTATATCAGATCTCATGTTCCTACCGTGTCTCTTGTACTACAATGTCATTCGCACCTAAAATAGAATGACTATATAACAACCTTTCCAACAGTGCCTTTCAGAAGTCTCATCTCTCTATACTTACTTGCGTAGTGACCATAATACGACGAAAGGAAAATAACACATTAACAACATGATATGCCAATGTGGCTCTTCCTCTAATATTTCCTGATGAGCCGGTCTAAGTGGATCTCCAAGAATATTGAGTGTCTTTTAAAGACGTGAGACTCTGAAAGACCACTGGATGTAGCCTAATGCATTAATGTGTTCGTGAGGAGCTACCACACTTCGTACTTCATGTGATACGAGATGATTGAGGAAATCATCACACATGTCATTTACATCTCTATGAAACAGCGCAGGAGGATTAGACACAAAGGTTTCTTGTGAAATAATATACATAAACCCAAACTAATGCACGACCATCTTAGGTAGATGTGTATGCATCAGATGTAACCAATAAGCAAACCATCCAGAGTATAAGGATACGTTATCCAAGAGACGCGTCTAACAATGACTTTCGTAAGGTCAGAAGCATATATCATTTGCTGTAACGCGGTCAAGAAACATTCTAAAGGGATCGATCCACTGATTCACTCTGAGCGAGACAAATGCACAAATATGTGACTGATCCTTAGTGTAGACATCAATATATGATTAGTCAAAGATACACGGAAAATATTGGAGGATCGATGCCTGAGAATGAAACAGATGAATTATTAATAATAGTGTAGAACATGTGCTATGAAAATAATATAGGGTACACATATATTATCGTAAATAGTTATCCCTATAGAAATTAGAGTTCAATTCAAAATACTACACTGTTACTATCAAAATATTATTAGGAACAAAAGAGAATACCAAAATAATAAAAGTAAAATATCTATCTCATCTTCTTTAAGAAAAATACATTGTAATATGAATTAGTGTATGGATCCTAATATGAAGTTGTTTTGTTTTGTAGTTATAATTTGATTAAACTAATTGCTTGAAATGTTTTGTAAATAAAATTATGAAAATATTAATAATTGTTTGCATTCGTTAAACAATTACATCTATTTTTTTTTTCATTTTTTTTAAAGACAAATGATATAAATTGAACACTATCAGTGTTCTAATCCTTACAAAAATATGAAGAAAAATTCCTCACCAACACCTCTCTTCCTACTAGAAAAGATTCATACAATAAATATAAAAAAAAGAGTTGGAGTAAGGAATATCCCAACAATTACCTCATTTTCAAGCCAATAACTTGGCATTCCAACAAATATTATCTATACAAAATTTAATTTTGTTAAAAATACAATCATTTCGTTCAATATAAATAGCCCAGACAACTACCATCCAAATTACAGCCTTCGAAAAATTGCCATTATTGACTCTTCCATCTCCATTCCATCTCATAAAGCGGTCCCTAACATTTTCATTTAACAACACATTAATACCACTCCATCCCTTTATAATTTCTCTCACCCTATTAGCAATACTACAAGTAAAGAATAAATGGCTATAAAGCTCGACATGTCCAAATCTTGGAGGTTATCTCGGCTATGAGTTTCCCTGTGGGTATGATTGATCTCATCCAACGTTGCATCTCATCTGTATCCTATAAAATTCTGGTTAATGGTCAACCTAGTGTGGTTTTCTCGCCGGAAAAAGGGTTTTCTTCAAGGAGACACTCTTTCTCCTGACTTGTTTATCATTTGCGCAAACGTTTTTTCTGGTTTGTTGAAGCACAAATTTAAGCTTAAAAACATCCATGGTATTCAAGTGGAAAGGAAGGATCCAATGGTATTCAAGTGGAAAGGAAGGATCCAACTATTGCCTATTTATTATTCGCGGAAGACAACTTGTTCTTTGCATGAGCCAATCTCATAAAGGCTGCCTGCATTTTGAAGGTTTTACAGAAGTACCAATGCTCTTCTGGCCAGCTTGTTAACTTGGAGAAACATGAAGTCTCGTTTATCCGCAACGTTAGAGATGAAGATAAAGCTCTTATTTTCTCCAGTATGGGGGTCAATCTTGTCTCCAACCATGCCAATTATTTGGGCCTTCTGGTTGTATTTGGTTGATCTAAGAAGGCTGTTTTTGCTCTGGTTATAGATAAAGTCTGGAAAAAGCTTAAAGTCTGGAAGGAAAGGTTCCTATCTATAGCAGCTAAGGAAGTCCTAATCAAGACGGTGGCGCAGTAAATCCCTACCTATATCATGAGATCGAGTCAATGTTATCCAGATTTTGGTGGGGTGTGAAGAATGGCGAGAGGAAAATCCACTGGATGAGCTAGGAGGAATTGGCTAAGGAAAAGGGGGATGGATGCCTTAGTTTCCGGGGAATAAGCGATTTCAACACTAGTCTTCTTGTGAAACACTATTGGAGGTTGCTTACGGAGGAGAACTCTATTTTTGCAAGATTTTTTAAAGGAAGATACTACCATTGGTTGACGGTGGCAGATAGATCTTTGGGTTTTCCCCTAGTTATGTGTGGCGAAGTATTTTGAGTGTGAGGGAGTTGGTTAATAAAGGGGCTAGATGGAGGATCGGTAATGGTGAAAAGGTCTCGGTTTCTCCTGACAGTCATGGTTTCAAGGTTCTTGGACCTGTTGTGGGTTTGATTGCGGGAATGAGAGTTAGTGATCTTATTGATAGTGATTTTGGTGTTTGGAAGCGTGATGTGATCTATGAATCTTTTGATCTTGGGGAGGCCAAGCAAATAGTTAATATTCCTCTCTCGTCCAGGATTATTGAGGATAAAATCATTTGGCACTTTAAAAAACATGGTGCGCACACTATTGCTTATCATACATGCATACATAGTCATTTGGCTATGCAGCTGGGTCCTTCTATTTGTCACCATAGCAGTCTATGGAAAGCAATATGGAAATCTAAACTTCACTCTAGAACCAAGAATTTCATGTGGAGGCTTTTAAAGAATATTCTCCCTCTTAAAGACAATATGATTACGAAGGGAATTAACTTTGAGAATGTCTGTCCCTTTAGATTACAAATCACACAAATCACAATTGGATTACAACATAATACTTCTTCTAATTAATTGATCCTTTGTGGGAATTCTAACCGTAATTCGTACTTTTTAGAACATTTACTAACAAGATTCATGAAATCATAAAAAAATAAAAATAAAGAATAAAACATTTTCACAAACTAAGATAGACTTTATTATTCCTTGTCCTTGAACTTATATTATATATATAAAAAAGACATAGCTTGTTCTTCGAGGCTTCCAAACGCTAGATGATATACAACTTGCAGCACACATCCAATGACTGTCGTGCCAATTTTGACTACTTTTGTTTGTCTCCATTTTTGTCTTTCAAAAGATTATTCATTTTATTCAACGGTAGGTAAGGCTTCCAAAGAAAGCAAAAAGAGGAAAAACTTCAATAATTGGATAAAATAAGAATAAAAAGTAAGCAATCAAATAATTATTCAGTTCATAATTGAAATTTTCTTAAAATCTTGATCTATCCATATATGCTTAAAATTGGGGCGAGCTTCTTTGACTTTGAGTATATATATTAAAAGTGTGGAGGAAGTTTTAATAGTAACAATACCCCCACTCATATATATATATATATATATATATATATATATATATATATATATATATATATATATATATATATATATATATATATATATATATATATAATATTAAAATTTGGGGAAAGTTTTTCATAGGCATATATATATTAATAAGATGCTTTGTGAAGAAGATTGGACTGTGTAGAAACTCTCAAAAACGAGGTGTATGAGGCCAATATGCTTTGTAAGAAAAATGGATTATACACAGTCCGTTAAGTATAAAGTATTTGAGGGCGAGATATTAAAAAAAATGACATTTACTCTACAGTGAGAGTGCGATGTTTAGTCTCGTGATGTTTCTATTTGACTGATATTTTTATAGTTATTTTCATGTCTATTTATCTGCCTACTTTCACTTGAGGTTTAACCCTGGCTAGTCCTAATTAGTGCTAATTGCATTGGGACTCACATATAAGTCAAGTTATCATTAACCTCTACATCCTAGGTTCTCAGCATTAAATGTGGCTACTTTTTTGTCAGCCACTTACATCCTTAAATATCTGATACCTCTTTCGATTCAACATCATTTCCATTTCTACTCCTTAACAGAACCCTTTTGCGTTCCTTGCTAAATCCCCTTCTTCCTAGGATGGAGAATGAGTATTTTTACTTTTACACTATAGTATTTAAAGACACTGGGGTCGATATTTTGTACACTCTCTTCGAGTGTGATGTTCTTTAGGTACTCAATGTTGCCCCACTCAATTACATCTGAATAGCTGGGTGTTTTAATAATAATAATAAATTTGTTACCTAAACCAAATATGCTTTAAAAAGCTGGGAAAAATCAGTTTTGCAAATTTTCTTACCTGTTTTAATAATATGGGGGTATCGAAACATTAATTTCTCTTTTAATAATAATCTGTTTTAACTAAACAAAATCAGTTTATCAACAAATTTTTATATATATCAAACATAAGTAAAACGAAATTATATATATATATATATATATATATATATATATATATATATATATATATATATATATATATATATATATATATATATATATATATATATATATAAAAACTAAAAAAATATTTCTAATATATTATACCTAAACCAATCCCTAATTTTATCATACAACATAAAAAAAATTAAATCCACCAATAGCAACTTATGAAAAAATTAAATCCCTAATTTACATAAAAAAAAGTTAATATGTGTACCTTACAAATAAGAGCAAGAAGAAATTCTTGAAAATATTTTCGGATTCAACCCACCAAAATCAACAGCAACAACAAAATCAACAACAAGAGCAAGAAATTTTTTTGAAGAAATTCTTAAAGAAGAGATATTTTTCTTTTATATTTTGGTTGAGAGAGAGAGAGAGAAAGAGAGAGAGAGAGATGATATGAGGGATATGAGAGATTTGAGAGAAAGAAATAAATTTTGAGAGAGATAGATGAATCGTATATGAGAGATATGGAAAGAAAATATGTCATTGAGTGTGGGGAGAGGAGATCATTTATTGGAAATATAAAAGAAGGTTGTAGGATAAAAAACACCCAACAACTTTTCTTTCCATTGAGATTTGCGACGGGGAAAAACCCCACAACGTTGTGTCGGAATTTTTTAATTGCGGTGTGATAAATACCCCACAACTCTGACGTAGACATAACTTTTCAGAACGGCCACCTGCTGCTCATTAATTGTTCATTCAATTTACCACCAAATTTTCTTAATAAATGTTGCGGCGTGCTTTTCATCCTGCAACGTATATTTCAAAAAATTCAAATCTCCCTCCATCATTTTCGAAATCTAAAATAACATAAATTTATTATTTTTAATATTTTATGTTGCGGGGTGATTAACACCCAAAAAGTATAATTATTTGCAGGGTGAAAAGCACCCAGAAAAATCACTCAGCAAAATGAATGTTTTCTTGTAGTGACTATAATATATCTTACTTTATCTATTTTCGTACTTCCCTCTTTTAAAAAAGAAATCAAAATGGTGACATATCCTAGGACCTGCACCTACTCCCCCGAGAAACCGACCAATATGCCCCTAAATGATTGTAAGTGCTTAGGGTTTATCTTCAAACCTCTAAAAGCATTTGTGGGGACAACTTCTTAATTGAATCAGATGGTAATTAAATACTTTGAATGACTGGAATTATCTGCTTCTAGTTAAGAGAATGTCTATCTATTATGTGCGCTTTTTAACTTGGAGTTCGCTCTTTCATCTTTTGTTACAAGTAGTGTTTTAAAAATCAGGCTGAATCGGTCGGTCAAACCGGTTGAACTGAGAATCGTAGGAGTCATCGGTCTAGTCTAATTTCTGGATCGAGTAAGCTATTGAACCAATGAAAATCGGTCAGAACCAGTCAAAACCGATGAACCAATAGTTTTGAAAAACAGACGGGTTATATGTTTGCTTTTTTTTCCTCCGACAAAAAGACATTGTTTTTTATAATTTAAAAAATAAAATGAAAATATAAGACTTTTTGAAAACTTATTTGGAACACCTCTCTCTCATTAAAATTAAATTTATTTCACATTTGCAGTTATTTTGTTATTCATTTTACTTTGCAAGGAGATTGTATTCAAATCTATTTAAATTTGTATTTTGTACTATTTTGTTATGTGTGATGACTATGTTTAGAATTTCAATTTAAAGAATAAACTTGTAAAATTATGATATTTTAAAATTATATATGTGTTATGATTTTGTTTAGAAACCGAGTCATATGATTCGACCAATTTAATAACTATATATTTTATTATAGAGACCGATTTATTCAACCGAATTATTCGATTTAATTATATAATTCAACTAGTAACAGAGTGATTCAACAAATAAATCAATAAAATAACATTCTCACTAATGTAATACTCATCCGATTTTTAAAACATTGCCTTCTAACCTGCCAACGGTCCACAACAAATTTCAAAATATTTTGTAGTGTATTAAATCATTATCAAGTATCATAATTTTGAAATTCCCTTTACTC
This sequence comes from Lathyrus aphaca, assembly GCA_963966055.1. Lineage (NCBI taxonomy): Eukaryota > Viridiplantae > Streptophyta > Magnoliopsida > Fabales > Fabaceae > Lathyrus > Lathyrus aphaca. Next base: position 7,310,284 of record OZ014522.1, read on the forward strand.
TCTTTGAATGTGGGTCATGTGTTATCATAATACCCACTATTATATACACTTGCTTCCTGGCAAATGTGCCAATGCCACATGCCAATTCGTTCAATGTTTTTATATCTTGCTTTATGAAAAAAGAATCTCAATGTATTAGGTAGAACTAAGCTGGCTTTATAGAAAATGTCAATAACCACTTCACTATATTATTTAAATTTAAATTCATCTAGAGTAGTAGGTGACATAGTAAACAAATGAATTAGTACTATATATATGTATCCATAACTTCATTTGTTATTGGCACTAAAACATTTTCTTACAAATATTTTGTATTTTGAGAACAAAGAGAGTTCATAGACATGAACACATCAATGGTGGCTTCTTTTTTGGTTTTTTTGTTGGCATTTCCTTGTGTATTTGCAACAGATTACACTGTTGGTGATGCTAATCAATGGACTCAAGGGATTGATTACACTACATGGACTTCTGGAAAAACTTTCAAAGTTGGTGATAACTTAGGTATGTATATCCTCTACAATTAACACTCCATTTTTATATATGAATCTGCAGTATTACTAAACTTAGAAATTGTTTTTGTGTGATGAAAAATCAGTGTTCAAATATGGAGGAACTCACCAAGTGAATGAAGTTGATGAGAGTGATTACAAAAGTTGCAGTTCAAGCAACACCATAAAGAACTATGCAGATGGAGATTCTAAGGTTCCATTAACAAAAGCTGGAAAATTTTACTTCATATGTCCTACTCCAGGTCATTGTACTGCTGGAATGAAACTTCAAGTCACTGTTGTTGCTGCTAGCACCACCCCTACTCCAACTGGCACCCCTCCAACTACCAAAACTCCTACTCCATCAACAACACCATCAACAACACCAGCAACTACTCCATCAACTCCATCTACTGAGACTAATTCAACTTCTCCATCACCACCAAAGGACAGTGGAGCTGTCAGTGTTTCCAATGGTGTTGGTGTTTTGATGGGATCTTTGTTTTTGGTTTTGGGTTTCATGGGCTAGGGAAGAGACAGTGCAATTATTGTTATTGATCATTTTCATTTTATGTGTTATTGGTTTTTGTTGAATTTGGTTTTATTTTATTTAATGATTTGAGATGTATATCTTATCTTCATCTTGACGTGTATTTATTTAATGAAAAAAAAAAAAAACTTCATTTTATGACCACTTGTTCAATAGTTAAACACTAATTAAACACCTTTCGTTTTAAATAGCAACAATTATATATATATATATATATATATATATATATATATATATATATATATATATATATATATATATATATATATATATAATCCTATGAAACACTGAACACTTTTAAGAATAGATGTCTCGCAATGTGCGATACTTATACGACACTCATATGACACATATTGAAAAATTCAAACAAATGTGAAAAAGTAATGTTTATCGAAATAAATAATATATATTCTTTATGTCAACACTTTTTAAATCGGTTTTTGACCATCGTTTAATTTTTTTTGGTTGTTTCAATACTATATTTTTTTTAGCAAATCTTATACACATATTTAAAAAGATTAAATATATATTGAAGGAATGTTATCAATACAAAATTAAAGAAAATAATTTTGATTAGAATATATTTTTGGACTGGTCTCTATAAATATTTTTATTTTTATTTTTAGTTCTTATTAAAGAAATAATATATTTTAGTCTTATATTCTAGTCTTTATAAATTTTGTATGCATGCAATTTTAGTCTATGTTATTTTTTAAAATTTTGAAAACTGTTCAATTATCTTTAAATTTTTAAATTTTTGAATAATTTGTTTCATCCATGTTTAGAATACTATAAAATATACCTTTACTAAATTTATGAATTTTTTAAAATAAAAAGAATTAAATATTAATTTATAAAAATTTAAAAATATAATGATAAAAGTAATGAAAATATTGATTTAGAAATTAAATTTTGAGTTTTTATTTCGAGAATTTTTTTATAACATTCTAAAGATGTCTGCAAAATAATCATTTAAATATATATATATATATATTGGTTTAACAGAAGGAACTAAAACTACGTGCATAATAATTTTGTAGGGATTAAAATATATTATTTTTTAATAGGGACTAAAAATAAAAATTAAGATATTTTTAGGAACTAAAAACATATTTAATCTTAATGGAGTTCAAATATATATAGTGGTGTTGATGTTTGTGTCAGAGTATAGAGTATTCGTATCATTTCATGTTCTGGTATTCGTGTTGGAATATATATATATATATATATATATATATATATATATATATATATATATATATATATGAACACCAACTTAAATAATATAAATTTACTTTTTATGTTCATAAAAAATACCTAATGCATTGTGTGATTGGGTAACAATACAACTGGCATCAAATTATTATAATCATTGTTTTAATACTGCCAAAGATTTGACCAAAGACTATTACTATTATCCACATGCAGCCACCTCCATGTTCTGTTATTGATCATTGATATAATATTTATTTGAAAAAAGTTTTAATACAAAAGTAAGTTGTTAAAGAATAATAGTGTGCAACACTCTTAACAAAAATGTTAGAGCTATTGGTGTTATATATAACAGATATAATTTCAAATTTAAAAATGGTATGAGACAGCTATTGGATTATAAAGTTGATATGTGATTCTAATAAAATAATAGCTCAAAGTAACGTTTGGACTTTACAGATAATGTACGAATTAAGTTAATGTAGTCCTCATACTCATATGTCATACACCACTACTACATCATATCTTAGTTTTAAATAAAATAATTTAATAAGTACAACTCAAACAACAGGTTGGAACAAAAGAATCCAAACATTATCTTAATAAAGTGATTTTATCAATTATTGATAAAAAAAACAATTTTTATTGAGGAGCTCTTCCCTCTCTTTCAAACTAGGAGTTTTTCCTCGTGGAGATTATCGTCTCCTTTTTTCGTTATCAGAATTCTCTATTATCAGTATAATGGTTGTCTCCTCTTCGATGGAGGTCTATCCTCCATTGCAAGTCTTTATCCCGCCATTACTACAAAATAAATATTTTGTAACATCTATTTACAACGGCCATACAACGACCATAGTGTTAATCGTGGTAATAATTTATTTCTAGACACATTTTTTTTTGGTATTTATTACTAGAGGACATGTCACACTGGTCAAATGAACCAACCGTGATGAAAATGTACACAGAGTGAAATGCTTCGAATCTCAACACCAGCAATTAATCATTTATTGTGATAAAAATATTATTGCACTTGTATATCACCACTGTTTTTAATTCCAACTGTGATGAAAGTTGATACTTTATTTATATATATGTAAAATTATCTATCGCTTCAGTACATAACAGTCGTCTCTCTCAAAACAAAACCCTAACAACTCTTTTACTCGTCTTTCTCAAAACAAAACCTTAACAACTCAGTCACTCGTCTTTCTCATATGGAAACCCCAAAACGAAACCATAACAACAAATCTTAGCCAATGGATATTTACAAGTTCATTTTCTCTGTAATTTTTTTTTTCTTTTCAAAATCTATTTCAATAGTTTGTTTCATGATGTTTGAACTTTCTTCTTTTTTGACTTATAGGTATATGAATGCTTCTTTCAATAAAGAAGAATAAACTAAATTTAGTCATACAAACTTGTGTCAAAGATCCAGAATGACATCCATTCAAAATATACACAACTTTGCAGGTCTAAATTTAACTTCATATTTATTTCATTGTTGACACGCCATAATGGGACATATATGATATGTTTTTGAAGCATTTTATGAGTTGATATGTTTGTTGTATAGTGTTTTTTTTTTTTTTGTTGTTGATAAATGTTTTTGATGAATGTTGTAGTTAATTTTTGTTTAAAAGATGAGTTTATTATATATCACGTGGTTTTAATCAAATAAAAATTGCACAAAACAACCTACAAATATTATATAACATCACATAATTGTATCTTAGTGTTTGAGTTTCTTGTCTCCTGATGTCTGGACTTTAAACACCTACAATTTCAAATAATCATATTTTTTAGTAAATATACTTAGAAATATAACTTACATTAAATTATGAATAAATAATAAAATACTTACTTGTTAATTTTCCCATATGTCTTTATATATATATATATATATATATATATATATATATATATATATATATATATATATATATATATATATATATATATATGCCTGTGAAGTCATGATGAATGGTTCAGTCATATAATTTGCGTTGCCAATGTCAACCCGGGTGAATCCTAAGTCATCAGTTTGTACACCATTAATATTACTCAGAACCCACTTGCATTTAAATAAAGGCACTTTGAAGATAACAAATCAATCTCCCAAATCTACTCAATGACACCATAGAACGCACTAGATGCCAATATTGGATTCTTATCTTTTGAACTAGAGAAATACATGGATTCAGACTCAACCATAACCCCACGATTTAGGATTATACTACGATTATCTATTGATTTTGTATAAAAGGTATGATGACCAATGTCATATGCAGTCCAAGTTATCACATTAAATTTTGACATTTAGACTTTGGAATTCATATAGACTATGCTTCCAACAAATAATTTGTACAAACTTAACAGTTTCTTTTGTGATGTACCTTTCAACAATCGAAGTTTTTGGTTGGTGATTATTCTTCATATATCCTTTAAACATCTTCATGTATCTCTTTATGTGATACATCCACCTTAAAAAAACCGGACCACAAATTCTGATTTCTCTGACTAGATGAACAATTAAGTGAACCATAATGTCAAAAAATGATGAAGGAAAATACATCTCCAAATGACACAATATTATGGTATCTTCATCTTTTAATTCATATAATTTTTTGAAATAAATAACTTTATTACATATGACATTGAAGAACAAACACAATCTGGTTATAGTTACTCTCATAGTTTTTTAGGATGCCACAGATAGCCATTGGTAGAAGTTATGCATAAAAACATGACAATCATGAGATTTCAAACCAATTAACTTAAGATCTTTCATTGATACAAGTTTCTTGATGTTTGATGAGTAACCTTGGGAAACTTTGATACCATACAAACACTCGCAAAAACTTTTCTTTTCCTTTTTACATAGAGTGTAACAAGTCGGAGGCAAATATGTTCCTTTTCCTTTTTCTATTGGAGCCAATTATTTTCGTATACCCATCGCCTCCATATCAATACAAGATTGCTTATTATCTTTAGTCTTTCCTATAATGCTTAGAAGTGTTCCAATCAAAATATCACACATTTTCTCCACATGCATCACATCAAGACAATGTCTTATATTGAGACTTGACCAATATGGAAGATCAAAGAACACACCCACATTCCGGACATTTATCCAAATTTTCATACTCTTTCCTATATAATTTGTAGTCATTAGGGCAAGTATGTATTTTGATATACTCCAAACCCATTTGTCACAATATGTTCTTGACATCTTAACGACGATAAAACAAATTGTTATCTTCTAGTAGCATTTGTTTTAGCAAATAAAGGAATTTCGTGAAACTTTTATCTGACCACCCATTTTATGCTAGCAGATTAAATAATTTTAACAACGCAGACAATCGTGTAAAACTTGTGCACCCCTTATATAAAAGGTGTCCTTATCGCTACATAAAGCATCATAAGTATGAGCTTTATTAAAAGAATATTTTCAATATCACCGAACATATCTTCTAGTCGATCATCATATTCAGCTTCATCAACTTTGTGACTTTGTGACGCCCTGTTTCACTTTTTCCACCTCACAATGCCGCATCCAGATTGTATAATTTTGAAATATACCATCACAACATAGGTGATGGAATATCTCATCCTTTGTACCTTTATTTATATTTCTGCAATTAACACAAGGACAATAAAAGCTATCATTATTTTCGAAAACATTTTGATCAGCATATTCAAAGAATTCAAAAACTCTTTTCTCATATACTGGATATAATCAATCAGCTTTCATCCAACTATGATCCATAAAATTTTGGAATTTATATTAAAACAATATTATGAACGACACAACAAAATAAAAACCTAAAGCATATCAAAACACTAAAGCATATTCATAACAATAATACAACTCTAAATCTTAAGCATATGGATATCCATTGTAATAATGTTATAATATTTTGTTCACTTCTAAATCCAACAACAAAACATAAAACATATGAACTTTGCACAAAATAGACCACAAAATCAAGATTTAGGAAGATGGGGAAGAGAGTGAAGTTTGCACGAAACATACCGTACTTCGAAGAGGAAGAGACCAATAACGAAGATAGTGAATATTATCAAGAATGAAGATTCAAATGAACGAAGATTGTGAAGAAGAAGATTTCGCTATCGCTATCGCTGTCGTCTCTGGTTCGCTGGTTCCCTAAAGGACATGTTATGAAAGAAATATTGAATCTGTTTTGTTTTAAATTTATAAGAAAAGCCTTTGCTCACAGTTGTTATATCCAACTGTGGTTAAATAGTTTTTAATTTTTTATTTATGAAATTCAATGATGCGCGCTTTTTGTAATAGGAAAAATGGAAAAAAAAAGTAGTTGCTAGAATTTGAACCATGTAACACTTACTTTATCACCACAGTTGTTTATCTCAACCGTGATTAAATAACTTTATATATATATATATATATATATATATATATATATATATATATATATATATATATATATATATATATATATATATATATATATATATATATATATATATATATATATATAAGGCGCACCATGTGTGCTATATTATAACGGTGGAAAGTGTAACACCCCACTTTCCTATTTTATAAAATAATAACATAACGCATAAAATCAGAGTTTTATCCAAAGTGGAATGCCACATAATCAAAAATAACCACAAAAATTATTTATTAAAACAACTGAAAATATTAGTTATTTAAGTCGTGGCAATACGCCAACAACAACAATAATAATCAACAACTCATGGTATACAAGTTTTCAACAAAAATGCGACAATTAACTAAAACATCAAAATAAAATCCTCAATTCCCGTGTTACATATCAGAGTGATCCTATAACTCAAACAAACAACACACAATCCATGCATGCTCAAGTACCTGGATTATCTGTACTTCCAAGGAAGCACAAATACAACAACAACAACAAGTGGTGAGAAATACATTCAATAATTAACAGTGTATAATACATATCAGGGAGTAGTATCTCACACAATCAACATACACAACAACCTCCACAACAATAATTAGCAACAAGACTCATGATTCAACAACGATCAATATGCAATGTGACTCAACAATGACAAAATAAATATGGTACCAATTCACCTTAGTTCATTCAATCGATCTCGATTCATAAAAGAATCCAGATAAACCACATACACCCATCCTACAATGATTTATCTCCAACACTCTCCACAACGAAGTACAGATGAATCACATACACCCATCCGATAATGATTCATCCCACCAATAATACCTCAATGTATGCATGACAATGACTATGCACACAACCATATATAAACACATCGTTATACATCTTCACGATCCATCCGATCACATATGCAACTTAAAATCCACATAATCACCAAAGGTACCTCACACGACTTAAGTAACGACTCGTCTAATTAATCCACCTAAGTTTCATTATTAACTATTTTCCATCACTAATCTTCTATTAAATAAGTGATAATGTTTTCTCCAACACCTCCGATCAAGATAATCACCATCAGACGCGAAATCGGGACAAGCATTGCGAAAACACCAAAATTGCACCATAACCTTGGTCATACATGTAATGCACAAGAGCATGTGCGTATTGCTCAACTGCCACGCCCCTAGACCATTACGCCATCAATATGTGTAACACTTCAGGCCTCAACCTCATACGCGTATGGACAACACCTTATGCGTATGGGTAGAACCATTTTCCTTTTGAAATTACCTTCAAACAGTCTCAATACGCGTAATGCTCAACCCGTACACGTATTGTCCACTCATCACACACGTAACCTAAGTGTTTGGGCAGATGGTTAATCCGCGTGTCACACACGAATAAAAAACGAGTAATTTTCTTTAAATAGTAGTATAGCGACAATGACTCGAATCGTCTCACAAGGATTCTTGATCTTATTAACTAACGATAATAACGATTAATGGGGGGGGGGGGGTTGATTTGAAGCTTGAATTATAAAAACGGATTAAAATAAGTGATTATGCAATTAAGCTAAACGATTTATCTACTGTTTCAGTTTCCCAACTTATCATCGATTCACATAATTTTCATGTCCTAAGCGGATTCTAATCCCTTTTCGATAATAGTACCAATTAGCAAGCGCAAAAGATCCTATAAGACCTATATTCCTAAATTCTGAATTAAGCAAACAGATTAAATCTTTCGTGAATTAAGCAAATACGAAAATTGTGCGGATAAAGCAAACACGACAAAGTAAAGGAATGATAGGTGCAATCGAAATTAATCAATATTGTTCTATATAATTGAATAAAACAGACAAAGTATATAGCATAATATTGAAAGGGAATAACAATTGATTGAAAATCATAAAACCTCAAGGTTGCGGTGGAAACCGATTAGAATAGATGAATCTTGGTGATGAGTTCTCCATTTGCGTGAATAGTGAATGTGTATACAGTACCGCGACTGCTAGGTAATATGGGAAAATCAAAAACCCATTTACAACCCAACTGAGTCAAATACAAAACCCAGACCCAATTCTAAATGACCTGAAACTAAATAAAACTAATGCAGCAGCTTCAAACAAAATTCTGGAAAATATGACTCCGAATCTGACTTCGTTTCCAATACGAAAGTTATAGCTCCCTCTCTTAGCTTTCCATCGACTGGTAGAACGCCTCAATCAAATTCCCGGAACTGCGATTATGATCATTTTCGTAAAAGATGTTAAAGCTGAAAATTAAGTACGAAAATCAAATTAAGCCAAAAATAAAATAAATTAGAAAAACAATTAAAATATAAAAATAAACAAAGAAAACTAAATAAATGCTTAAGTGAAAACATGGGAGATTGTGCATTAAAATGCATTTATCAATGGTCATGCCAGAAAGCTTCGCTTACGCGTAATACCCCCTTATTACACGTAATGGCGTAGTTCCACGCCATCCCATACACGTATGGCCTCCCTTTTACGCGTAATGGCAGAATACCCCCAAATTCTCACATTTTCTTCCTCAGTCTGAATCTGTTCACTATAGGTCTCACTTCCACACTTCGTACCAGTCTTAGAATGGCTTCTACATCAGTTTTATACTCTTATTCATGTTAACCTTTCATCCAACATTACTAATCCAGTTCAATTAGTTTCTAGATCTAGATTCGTCTCTCATCATCTGCAACAACACAAAATCTGCATACATCACAGATTATGCCGAACAAAAACAATAATTTATGCACAAAAGCAATTCACTCAAATCGATTTCCTCAAAATAGATCTATAAGGCAACAAAATCAACAAACAACGTCATATACATAAAATCCTACGAGGTAAAGGACCCCTACTACTCTATCATGTTAGTATCACCAATTATGAACCCTTTCTCCCCCTTACCTCAAATGCTTGATGAAATTCCTGCGAAATTGATCTTGAGAGAATGCCTTAGCATATGTTCTTCCTCTTCATAGTTCTCCCTCTTGGTCCAAATGTTGTTATGACTAAACCCCTCCCAATTTTCCAGATTAAAGTCTAATTCCCTTACTACCCTCACCATAATCTGTTACTATTCAACCCTTTAATTTTAATTAAAATAAAACAATAATATTAATCATAATAATATTATTAACATAATAATAATAAGAATAATATTTAATTGGGCCATATTATTATTACTACACCTCACCATTACTAACAACACCTCAAGTCTACCCGTCCCACTAGGACTCTACACCAAAACATCCAAGCACTCACCTTAAACAAGTCCAACATTCACAAAAAATACACGACGATAAATACTTTAAAAATGGGGTGTTACAAAAAGCATAACTGTTGTAGGTTTTATAAATTGGCAGCAATTTTGCTAAAGCTTGTGGCTATAAATTGATGTCATTCGTGATGTCTTAACATGTGAGACTTATAGTCTACATGTGTTTTTCTCAGTTGTTGCAGGTTTTACTCATGATGTCAAGACTGATGTTATGACATGTTATTTTTCCTTCTAAACACTCAGTTCAGAAAATTGTGCTTTGTGTGTTTTAAGCAATCTTTTGTGTGTCTTTGATGAGTAATTGCTGGCGCATTTATCGGTGAAGATTTTTATTCAAGATTTTTTTGTTTATTAAGGAAGTTCAGATGTTGCTATTTTAGTGGCTTTGATTATGGAATATCAGGATTAATTAGGTTTAATCTGATTGTGTTAGAAGGCCCAAACCCATGCTTTATGAAGTCTATTTAAAAGATGAAGGGACCCTAATCTGAGGTCAGAGAGAATATTTTGAAGACATGTGCATTGTGTTAGGGTTTAGTTTTGTGTGTGTTTCTTGTGAGTGAATCAATCATCACATTGATGATTCACTTGGACGATTTTATTGAGTTGTAATTTGTCAACTATAAGCTTTTAAGTAAAAGTCTATTGTTCTAAATTGAAGCTTTTAAGCAAGATCAAGGTGTTTGTATTTGAAGAATGTTCTTCTCTCTTTTGTAATTTGTGTTTTTATCATTGTTGTGATTGAGTGGGAGTGAGTAGAGTCTCTTATCTAAGTGCGTCTTAGATAAAAATTACACGGGTAAAGATTAGGTGAGAATACTATAAATTGATGGTTGTTTGCTGAGAGTCTTTGAACTAATTCTATTTAGTGGATTCCCTTCTTGGCTTGATAGCCTCCAGACGTAGGTGTGTTTGCACCGAACTGGGTTAACAATTGCTTGTGCCCTCTTCAATTGTTTACTGATTTATTTACCTTGTTCACATGTTAATCATTGTTCAGATATTAGTGTCGTGAATCTCTTTCGACATCTCATATCTGATACCATAATTTCAACCGTAATAGTATTATGTTAACGAAGGTGTATTTTATAGTAGTGTTTGTAGCAGTTCAATCATGAGAACACTTGTAAGTCATGCAAAGATCATTAACCCGCGTACTTGTGAACATGTTAGGTGCTAAGAAAGTAATCGTTGTCGACGGTTATTTTCACTTGTATATAAGTCGAGTTCTTGCACTGTAATTAGGGGTCACATATTTCATTAAGTTCTTCATAGAATTCAATTTCAAAGTCTCAATGATTTGGAGATTTAGTGAGAAATGTATGATTATGCGTACCATTTTATGTTAATAGAAACACTTTACTTTCAATTTTTTTACTATCTTTTGTGCTTAAATTGCACTTTTATTGTCTTTCACTCTAAACTTCATACTTTTTTGCATATTTACATTTTCATCACATTGGTTCTTGAGTTCTCACGAATTCAGGCGAAATCTCCCTTTCAAATGCACAAACTTTTCTTAAAACATTCATGCACAAATCTATCTTTTGAGATTTTTCGAATTTAGTTTATTAAATAAAACAAACTCGTGATCATTTACTAAATATACCAATAAACACCCGCATAAACTCACTTTGATTATAAATTATCGATTCACTTTAGAAAAGTTTGATTTCCAATTTCCACTTTAATTCTAATTATTATTTTGGTGTAAACATAAACATTTAAAAAAAAAAAAGAACAGTTCAATATAAGCACATACAAGATAAAGGAAAAGATCAAATTCTTTTTATAAGCATAAGCAATGTTTTAAAAAACGGTCGCAGTCACGTAAATGATTTCACGATTTCGGTAAGTACAAGTGTTGTGTTACAAATAACGGTCGTTGTGGTGTGAATTAATCACAACATTGCACAAAAAAACTATTTTTAAGTTAACATCATAAAAACTACTGATACATTTTAAAGAGTTTAGGGAAAATTTATTGTTTACATCACTAATCATCACAAGGTAGAACGACAAACACCTTCATCATTATTACTTGCACTTCCTCCAAAGACATAATTAAACAATCCAGAGCTTCTTAGTGGCTCAATTTGTTGTTAGTCATATGAAGAATTTGTTGACGATTGATGATAGTTCATAGGAGGTTGATTATAAAATGGTGTTTCGTGGATGTAACGGCGTTTTGTTGTGACCATAACGACGTTTTACGGTTGTAACAACGTTTTGTCGCGGTCGTAACGGTGTTTTAATTCACTTGTGGTTTTTTTCTCAGGCTTAAAACGGTGAATAACTCTATCAGAAGGTTCCAAAACCATTTTGTCGCGGCGGTATTCGCGGTCGCAGACCGTTTTTTTTAAGACCTTGAGCTAAGTATTACAAGGAATATAAAGTGCAGTCCAGGACTTGGAGGAGGAGTTGCAGGTGCAGTGGACTGATGTTTCTGGTTTGGTAGCAGATACGGTTTTGATAGAAGAACATGATGATGTCTCATTTTGGATGGGCTGCAGTCACAATGTGTATTCAGTCAAATATGGTTACCACATTTTGTTAGATGCAGTCGTGACTGACTTGGCTTTGTCGAAGGAAAGGTATGCGGCAATTAAATTGTTATGGCTATCTTCCTCTCCTCCAAAGGTAAAGACATTTGGTTGGGGGTTATTTCGGGATAGGTTGCCCACTCGTGATAACTTATGGAAATGTGGAGTCATTAATAATATTCATGATCGACCTTGCCCGTTCTGTATTGAGGAAGATGAGAAGGCTAATCACTTATTCCTTCGGTGTCAGAAGTCGGTCAAAGTATGGAAAGAGATGACATTATGGCTTGGTGTGGATATGGATCATGAGGTAGATTTGTTAGATCATTTGCGAAATTGGATTCATGGAATACAATTGATCAAGACCGGTTGCAAAAACGCGATGACCTTATGGATGTCAATTTGTTGGATCATTTGGACAATTAGAAACAATATTATGTTTAGAGAGAAGTGTTGGGATTGTGAGGTGTTGGTGTATAAATGCACCATATTTACTTGGTGGTGGATTGAAAAGAAATTAAACAAATCATTTACTTGTAATTATTATGATTGGTTCAACTTTCTCCGTGAATTTTTGTAGTTTTCGTGGCGATCATTAATCTTTTTGTATACGGGTTTGGATACCCTTTTATATCCCTTTTGATTGGATTTTTGCTTATTAAAATAAAACAAAAAACAAAGTGCAGTCAATTCCTTAGTCTTATTCTAGAAAACCAAAGCCACACACCCTTACGATTAACAAGACCGGTTACATTTGAAAGAAAAACAACAAACTAGAAGAAACACACATTAAAAACACATATCCATTGTTTTATTTATCACACACCATGGATAGAGAACTTGCAATATAGTACAATGCATATTCATTCCATTCAAGTCATCTAGAAAGCAGAAGTAACAGCTTCTATGAATGGTCGTCCTTGTTTTTCCATCGATTTTCTTTTCAAACGCAGCTGCCTCTCAATGTACAGAGTTTCAGCCAACCTTCAAAAGAAAAAATATTTCAATGAAAGAAGTATACATCACAAGCCTCATCACCTAAACATTCTGCAATAATTGTCTATAAAGGTTTAATGTCATCACATGATTAATATTAAAAATGCACAAACCTTTCGAGAGCTTCAGCATTTGTACCCTCACTTGGTTTCTCGTATGGAAGAAAAGAAGTTACATTCATAACCTTAACAGTCTCTTTGAGCAAATCCTCTCCTGCCTTTTCAAGCTTTTCCATGTTTTCTTTAGTAGTATTATCAGCCGCTATGGATGTATCCAAATTATATTCCTGCGCATCATTATAAAGAATTCCAATTTTATAAAAAAAAAAAAAAATATGTTTAGACACGGAAACCCTAAACCGTAAATCCTACATGTACCTCTATTCGAAGGTAATAATTGTCGGAAGAAGATGAATCACTAGGAAATACTGATTCGAGATGATAATCATTCACTTTTCCAGAAGATATAGCCAAACCTACAGCTAATGCGGGTACCCAGTCATTAAAGGAAAAGTGCTGTGCCAATCTAGCAGGAATCCTTAGAGTCTCTGGACTGCTTCCTGTTCCTATTGACAGCAACACGATTTTGATAGGCTCGTTTGCATTTATTGGAATGAAATCAGAATTCTTCTCATTCAAATCTTGTATAACTTCACTTACGGCAAGCAAGGCCTGAATATACACATGTAACATGTTTATCATGTCATAATTAATCAACCTTCATCGAATGTGTATCCATTGATCAACATGAATTAAAGATAAAGTATTAGAACTTACCGGACTAGCTGCAGTTATAGCCCCATCAACTAGATTGAAATCATGATCACCATTCTTAAACTCATAGGGTGGTAGTTGAGTTGGTGCAGCTGAAGTCCCTAGAAGAATATCAGACAATTTTGCATCTAGGCTAGGAACAGTCTTTAGCTGCATGCATAAACAAAGTTTTACAGACAAAAAGCGGAACATCTATGACCGCAATCACCGCAATCGCAAGTTAATTGTAAGATATTTAAGTATGTTTTTACGCAAATATGCTGCTGAGTGCTGACCTTAAAGCTTGAGAATATAACTGGGTGTAAGTCATAGGTATCAAAGGTTGGAATTACAACATGGGTCAGTGTTTCATGCAGACGTGTCTCTTGCAAAAGTTTACGTGTTATTTCATATAAGAATTTCCCATCAAACTTTGCATGTTTAGTAGTATGATCCCAATCACTGCATTGATTTTTTTAGTAGAAAAAGAAAAAATATGAAAACTGTTACTGAAATCTAAATACCATTGTTGTGTTTTAAGATGAATAATTACCCAGCAGCAGTTAGGTTGAATATAGAAGGACCAGAATCCAAGTAGAATTGTAAGATTTGTTCAGTAGTAAATAAAGGACGTGAGGTGTCATTAGGGTTTGGAGCAGTTAGCATTCCAGTAATGATTCCTCCAGTACTTGTTCCTGCTATCACATCAAAATAATCTGCTAGTGCTGCCTTTTTATCTTTTGACACATTCTGATCAACCAAATCAAAATCTATTAACTAAATAACTTATTCATTACTATTCATGAATCAGATTAAAACTTAATTTAGAGGATTAATAGTCATTTATCCTGTCAAACACAAATAATTTTCATATGATAAGATTAGTCTTACAAAAACCAATTTTACAGTATCAAAAGTGTGAAAATCTTCAAATTTTAGAGGGAATACATGCAAAGCTTTTTTTACGGAGGATTTTTCAAAAAAACGTCTATATAACGGGGGTGAATGACTATTAATCCTAATTTAAATTATTCGAAAGATTAAGTGAATGATTGATTGACCTGAAGAGCATTTTCGAAGTGCTTAAGAACAACAGTTGGAAGAATTCCCTTAATACCACCTCCATCAATACTAAGAATACTTATTGTATTTACATAGGTTGGAGATGTTAGCTTTGTATTGAATCCACCAACCACTTGACTAGCAAAAACAAACATGAACACAAGGAAATAATTAGCCATTATATATTAATAATGCTTCAAAAGAGAACACTCCAATTTGAAGAACTTGCATTTTTCCTTCCAAATGTGAAGGATATTTATAGGTCCATGATGAGAATATTTAAATAGTTTATCATCACCTGAATTATTTTTAACTACAATTAATATGAATGTGTTTGTTTTATTATAGGACGATGATATCATTCTTAATATTCTTACTAATATAGTACTAAACCTAGTACTAGGCTCACCCACTCTTCAAGGATAGGTATAATTAACATTTTTTTAAGGGCAGTATATAATTAACATACATCCAGATTCCAGACAACATCTACATCTTAATACAAAAATAGTACTATATTGTGTCAGTCTAAATTTGGGATTACCAGGTTTTGAATTGACCTGCCCAATTTGAGTAAATTTCTTTTCTTGTTCTTTGTATTAGAGGCATGTACCTACAGTATTGTAAAAACATGTATATAGGCTGATGTCAATTCATGAATCAGATCATTAATGATTTTTAAAAATATGTTAGAAGTAGATTAGTTGATCGAACTTGAAGAGTCAGTTACTCTATAATATATGTGATTTATCCCCTTAAAAGAAATATTTTAAAATATTTCTCTTAACTTTTTTATTACCCCTAAACGTGTAAAAATCAGGGAGGATAAATAAAAAAAAATATTTTACTGGATGATCATTTTTCCATTTAGGGAGCAAAAGATAAAGAATTTTAAAATTTTAGGAGATAACCTACAATATTTTTTTTAAAGGGATAAATCAAAACATATTTATATTGGAGCGGGTAAATAACTTTTAACCCAAAAATTAATGATCCATATAATTTTGTTTCATATTTTTCATAGGTTTCTTTTATTAAAAATAATCATTTTTAAAACATGTAATATACTAAAGGCAAATGTATTGTCTGGATCCTTTAAGTTATTTTATAATAATAAATTAATCCTTTATGTTTTTTTTAAACAGGTCACATTTGTTTTTAAATTATAAAAATTAAGTTTTTCAAGTTTTGTTTGTTTGTACAAACTATGATTTTACTGTAATAAAACTGGTATAGAATTGTAACAAAGTTTTACATGAAGGTACCAAAAGTCATATCTTATGACAAGTGTTACATAAAGGTACAAAAAATCATGTCTTATAACACTAAAATCAAAATTAACAATGATCACCACTTCTGAACCAAAATACACATCAACACTACAAAAGTCAAAACTAACAACATTATCACTAGCATCTTCAATATTCTTCATCATATCCTTAAATGAAACATCAGCGTCGTTTGTGCCATATAAGCTTTTTTTGAATACTTGTTTTATTGTTGACCGTATTGGTAGATCTGGTGTCATGGATTTCTTAGGGTGTTCCTCCATCCATTTTGTGATTTCAAATTACTTGTTGAACCATATTGATGTTGGGGTGATGGATAGTTCTAGAGCTAATTGATGGTTTATTAGTTTTTATGGGTTCCCAGGGTTAAGTCAAAGACAACACTCCTAGAATTTATTACGTCAATCTCAAAAGTTTCAACTTCTCCATGTTGTGTTATGGTTAACTTCAATGATATCCTAGCAACCATTGAGAAAAGAAAACAGAATAAATAGAGTTTATGGATTATTATCAATGGGTTTAGATCAACTATGTTAGATGCAGGGAAGTAGAAAATATATGGTTGTAAATATATGGTTGTAAGATCCAAATTCATAACCAAATCTAAAACCGTTTTAAATATTATGATATAATTGAATGTTTATTAATCAATTTAAATTTTAATAATTTTGGTTATTCATGGGATATAATTAAATATTTATTAACCGATTAAATTTTTTAGATTTGGTTATATATATATATATATATATATATATATATATATATATATATATATATGATTTTGGTTATTCATTGGATATAATTAAATATTTATTAACCGGTTATTGGGTAGATGTGCACAAGAATTTTTGAGCAATGGGCTTCTTATGGCGACTAACAAGTTATTGGGCAATGGGCTTCTTATGGCGACTAACAAGCTATTGGGTAGATGTGCACAAGAATTTTTAGTTTGGTAGCGTAATCATTTTCACAAGTTCAAATGGGATATTAGTAAATGCAAGGAGATACGTTATTAAATCAAAGGATATGTCCATGTCAATAATGTTAATTACTTTAATTCTTTGAGGAAATGTATGTATGTCCATGTCAATAATGTTAATTACTTTAATTCCTTGAGGAAATGTATGACTCGTATGTTGGTTCATGAAGAAGTCATTTGACGGTTCATGAAGAAGTCATTTGACGTCAATATGTCAAAGTTCATTGGTTATGATTGTGAGTATTTACGTGTTATTATGACAAAAATAGGTTTTTGTAGTTAAAGGATCTCTTAGGTTATGTTGTGTGTCGAATCAGTTTATTACTCTGTCAATGCTAACAACAATATTATTTGTTCCATAACACCCAACATAGATATGCGTCAAGGAAATCCTCTTTCTCCGTACTTGTTTATTATATGTGCAAAAGAACTATCATCCCTTATTCGAAAGGTGGAAGCTAGTAGAGACATATATATGGTGTCAAGAGTTGTCGCAATGCACCTATTATCTATCACCTTTTATTTGCGGATGATTGCCTTTTATTTTTCAGGGTCAATACTCGTGAAGACACAACCATGAAAACAGTTCTTGAGACTTATGAAGCAATATCAAGACAAGTGGTCAATTTTCAAAAATCTGAGTTCTTTTGTAGTTGTAATACTTTACAAGTTGTTCGAGATTTTGTTGCTAGTGTTCTTGGTGTGTATGTTATATATTCTTGGTTCAGTGATCCAATATATCCCCACCTATTTCATGAGTATATTCCTTCTACCTTCCTCCCCAATTAATGAAATTGAAAAAAAATGATGAATTCATTATGGTTGGGAAAATCATCTACTAGCTAAAACGAGATACATGGGTTGCTTTGTGATAAAATGGCAATGCACAAAAATGACTGAGGTATGGGTTTTAAAAATCATAATGCTTTTATTTTTTCTTTAGTTGGTAAATAAGGGTAACATATTCTCATTCATAGAAAATTCTTATATCACAACTTTTCAAAGCTCGATACTTCTCTGACACGAAGATACTTCTCTTCAAAGTCAAAATATTTGAATCATAACACCTTTTTACTGTGTGATCTATGAGGTACTAGATAAAATATCTGATGTTATAAGAATGTTCTTTGATATCATCCAAAAGCTACCCCATGACCTCATTTTGTCACTACTATATGGAGTAACTAGGAACAACGAAATAACAAAATATGGAGTAACTAGGATCAAATTTTATATTTTTTGTATTTTTATTTTTTCATTTTATTATTATTATATGTATTTAATATTTTTTTTTAATAATTTTATACTTTAATGTTACTTTTAATTATCGCAATGCTTTTTTTCCTTATAATAATTTGTTAGATTTTATTGTATTTGATATATTATTTCAAAATTTATATGATAATCGTTATGCTTTAATAAAATCTTTCATAACGTTTTCTGATTGAATAATTATATTTCATTCAAAATTTATTTCTAAATTATAAAGAGTAAACATCATTAGTTTTAAAATACATCACCTCCCTTTATAAACCAAATATGTTTTAAAATAAAATTTCTCCTCTGTCTTTCCTTCAAATTTTGAACCAAATATATATAAAATTAAAATTCTTCTCTTTCCTTCACCTCTCCTCCTCTTGATAAAAATCTCTCTGATCTCATCTCTTTCACTCGATTGAACTAAAAAAAACCCTAAAATAATTTCATTACATGTGCTTATATGGTTATAGACAAGGTCAATTAAATCAACAGAAAAGTAATGAATACATTGTCTTGATATGTTAATCACGCATATCTTTGTTTTGGATGTTAAAGTAAGATTCAGTTTACCTGTTCTGATTAAGTTAATAGTATACATTCTATAACATATAAAGTAACCAAACAATAACTTCAAAATGTATGTGGAAATGCTAATGACAGTTCACCTGTTCTGATTAAGATAATAGGAAACATTCTATACAAAGAATTGGCGGTGGAATTTGTACGTCGTTGTGGTCCTGTGTGATATATATTCATGGTGGAATTGACATTAATGTTGTGAATTATTTTATTTTGTATTTTGTAAGATAACAGAAAAAAAGCTTAAGTGGTGAAATGAGATGGTATTTGATTGTTAACACTCCTATTTTGAGACCATAATTATTCTTCAAGTATTTTTCATGCTTGTCTACTGTGTTAAATCCAACACAAACCACAGTTTTTATAATCCAAATTCGATCAATAAAATTTTGATTTTTGTCGGATTCGGTTAAATTAATCTGACGATTAAATCGAATCGATCTAATTGGTGTTATATTTATTAAAATAAACCTATAAAAATTATTATTTTTTATAAAATTCACAAATATTTATTTTTTATTTAAAAAAAAATCAAAATTTTTGAATAGTCTAACGAACTACTTTTTCATTATTGAAAAAGATTTATTATTACATAATAATATTTTTATTATCATTTAATATTAATTTATTTATTATCATACATTAAATTAAATAACACTCAAAATTTCATATTACATGTTTTGTGTTTTTGGAAATACACAATACAATTAATAAATAATGAAAATGAGCAAACTATGTGAATCTCAATTTTATAATGAGTTTGTTATATATAATAAAAATAAATAAAATATATATAAATTAAGTTCAGTCGATTTAGGTTTTTGACGAATCCAAAATAGTCATATGTGTCCGATCGAAGCAATCCTATACTAACTAAATTAAACAATTGAATCAATCTGACCTCCTACTTTCTCTGATTCATTTGCAAAAAAAAACAATGAACGGTCGGTTTCAATCGGACTATTCAAATTTTTTCACCGATATATATATGTGTGAGAGTTAGTTTGATTTGGTTTCTATTAGTTAATTGAACCACACTTTTTTTTTGCAATTTAGATTATTTTTAACATTAAAACAATCTAAACCGTACCGTGAACCTTCCTAAAATCAAGTAAAACAACAACATTAGACAATAGAAGAAAGAACATCCGAAATAAACTACAACACCACGGACCAATATTCAATAGAAAATTAGGTAAAACTCCGACTGTCAGAGCCACTATCAGCGTAATACTAAATTGAGTATTAAAGTGTTGCAGCTAGATTATCCTTAAAAGCAAAATTATCATCACTTTTTCAATAACAAATATATTAAAGAAAACGACATATAAGAGGTGTACCCAACTATTACAAAACGATGACAAAAAGAAGCTGCAAAAAAGAAATAATAAACATAAAGAATAAACTAATTATTTAAATTGAAATAAAATAGAGCAAATTTTGAATTACTTGAGAAATAAGACACCTTGTCCAACATATTTAAAAATAATAAATTTAAAACAAAAAGTTTAATATCAAAATAAATAAGATTTTGATTCCGCGGTATATATTTTAAAAATTGTTTTTATAAATAGTTTTAATCAAAATCATCTTAAGTTTTTTAAAAATTTAGTTATATTTAAAAATAGTGCAATAAAAGATAGGTCGGACATATTCAATTAATATTTTATATAATTTTTAATCTATTTTCATTTTTTTTTCAACTTGGTCAATATGTCTTCATTTGTTCAACTCAATTCACTTTGATTATATTTTATTTTTGTTAAGTTTTAAAATTGTTTTAAGTAAACTTTAAATTTTATTATATACAACTATAATAAAAAAAAAGAATAATGGAAATTTGTATTCGTTTTAATGAATTGTGAATAGTTGATACATAAATCAACATATAATTATTTTAGTTTTATAAGAAAAAAATAATTTTAAGACAAACATAAATAATTTTTGAAATTTATGAAAATAACACATTTTTGTCTTTGTTACGGTTAGAATCCATGTTGAGTTTTTTTAACACACGTGAATATGTCTTATTTACAGTTTATTAAAGAAGGGCCAAATAAAAAAAATATTTTCTTCTTCTTCCCTCTGTCTTCATCATTGCATTTTTCTTTTCTTCTTCCCTATGCCTTCAACATTCATGGCGTCTTCTTTGTCTGCCAACTCTCATCACGATCAAACATCGGTTTGTGGTTGCAATAGAAGCATGAAAATGTTTATATCAAACTCCATTGAAAACCCTAAAAGAATATTTTGGATGTGTCAAAATTTAGGGTTAATGTCTGGTTGCAAGTTGCTCATTTGGGACGATGACTTGAACGAAATCCAGCTAGTGATATTAGAAGTTCAAGTGGTTGCAACTGCTCAGAAATGTTGAAGGATTTAGGTTTCATTGTTAAGGATATTGAAATTGGCAAAAAGGCAGAGATGAAAATTCAATTGGAGAAGGAGAACAAAAATGAGTCTCTCTTAAAGCTATTGTTGGTTGTGTCATGGGGGTTCTTCTCTGCTTATCACAAATGGTGGTGAATCCATTTGTTTATGTCAGTTTTTTGTTTTTTCAGTCTTGTAACATTAATGTATTTTGAGATTGGTTCATGTAACATATGATGAATGAAAAAGATGTTTTGGTTTTGTTCAATATATGTATGCAATTATATTGCTCGTCCTGTTTTGAATTGTGCATAAACTAAAACTTCATAATATGCATAAAACAAACTTTATAATGTATCCAAAATACACATTGTATCACAAACATAAAGGTTTAAGCTAAAATACATGCTTGTAATCAAAATACATAAAGGTTCAAACTCTAAGGCTAAAGCCAAAGTAGTATTGTAATCAAAATACATGATAGAAAACTACAAGGCTTAAGCAAAAGTACATCATCGTAGTAATGTTATTCAAAAAAACATAATTCAAAACAGGTACAATGTCTACAATTTCTATGGTTACTCTTGGCTACTTCCTTCTCCCTTGAGCTTTTTGCATTTGAGTACCCTTACTTTATCACTTCTTCATAACTCCAACGTCCTTGCGACATTTAGTTTGGGTTGTTTTGCCTATAAAGACACAATAGAAATAGATACAATTTGGCCAATATCACCAGACCAGAGAACATACACATTAACTCAATTAGTCACTGGCAGACTCAACTGGTTTAAGAGGCGCAAAAACAGTTCCTTAGGTGGAGGTACATGTACAAGTTCATTAGGTGTAGAGTCAACCTCTTGAATAGGTGCAGAAAGAATATAGTTTGGTTGTGAGTCACCAATTGCTTTTGAAGCCATTACAAGTGCTACCTCAACAATTAGAGGTTGATCAATAGAAACTTGAGGTGGAGCTGGAATTTGAGAAGTTAGATCATTAATATTGGGTTGAAGTTGTGTTGGTTCAAGAGTTGCACAAAGATCTAATGCTAGCATTTCAAACTTTTGGTCCACATCACATTGTGTTTCTAGTTATTGTTCAGTTGAAGGTTCATATTGAGTTTATTGTTGTTCAGTAGAAACTTCATTTTTAGTATGAGTTGTTTGTTCTGCTAAAGACCTAGGTTGTGTTATTTGTGTAGCATTTTTATTTGGTTTTTTCTGCACAAAGAGTGAATCAATTAATATCACTTACAAACAGTTAGTAAGAATACATAATTTAGTTAAGCTAATACATTTCTTTTCTGAGTTTCAGGGTCAAGCACCAGAACTGAACAACTCCTTGCATAATGTCCATGTACACCATAGTTGGGACAACAATAAGATGTTTGTGTCCTTACCTTGTTAGGTTCCTCATCAGGTTCCTTTCTCACATACACCAAAAGCCAAGGGGTAATATTGTTCATTATGGTCCCTTCCAACATCAACAAGCAAGGTGCCTCCATATTTTGTCTTTGGGTGACATCTATCAACACCAATGAATGGCCTGCAAGTAGTAGTGAATCCCTTCTTGACTCCATCAAAGCAAAAATAAAAGTAGCCAAATCTGGGTTGAAATGTGGGACCAACTCTTGCGACATTAATTTTGCAGGTGTTCCCTGCATTAACCCTCCTTAATTCAGCAAAATACCTCCACAATAGTGTATATTGCTTTGTTGCATCACCTTCAACCAAAGCTTTTGCAATTTACTTAGTCTTCCATGCCTTGTTCATAATTAAGCCTATAGAGTAAGTACTCCTAATCTCATAGACAATATCACGAAGCTTGATTCCATCAGATGAAGCCATCCTAGCCGCCACAGTCTTAGCAATCCACTTGGAGTTAACAGTGGTGTTTTTCAAAACCCCACCACACGTGTGAGTACCAAAACATTTCTTCATTTTATATGTGTGCTTATTCCCCACTTTACTAACAAGAGCCAAAATTTCACATTTGCCCTTGCAAACTACACTAACCTTGTCATTTTCATATACTTTATCTATCTTCCATTTAATACTAACCATTCAGTTATTGCCTCCTTAAATTCATGCAGAGATACATACTCCAAACCAACTTTGAACTTGTAATCCTTGTCTAACTCCTCCATCTTAAATCTAGGATATGTTGGTCATTTCTTTTCCTCTGATGCATCAGGATCACTACTGCCTAGATCATCACTTAAATAACTAGTTCCAAGCCCTTCATTACCAACACTAATCCCACTTGATGAACCCCCCAGTGGCATCAACATTTCTTATCTTTGTTGGAGTATTTATATGTGTCATTGCTATTTGCTTAACCCTTGCAGGTGGTTTTTCTACAACATAAAAATCATCATTCATGCCAAGGTCCCTTTCATTCTTACTATCCTCAAATGATAAACCATTATAATCAATATCATCATTATCATCACTATCATCTCCTTCAACACCATCACTAACATTATCAGCTTCAACATGATTAACATCATCCTCAATGACATTATCAACTTCAACAGGATTAACATCATTCTCAATAACATTATCAGCTTCAACATGATTAACATCATCCTCAATAACTTTATTAGCTTCAACATCATTAACATCATCCTCAATAACATTATCAACTTCAACTACTCTATGCTCAACAAATAAGTCTACATTACAACTAGTCTCAACAACGTTTTCATAAACCTTAGCAACAACAATATCACTAACTATCCTTGCCTACTTACCCGATATAATGTTATACCACCATAGCCAATAATCAGTGGACTTAAGGTTGAAAATATCTTTAATAATACCAGTTTCTTCAAAGAAGCTCCACCTATCAGGGTAAATGCCTACTGCATGTTTATCCCCACCTAAGTAGTACACGACATTATCCCTAACAAACTTTCACCCGTAATGAATTTTCACCATAAATGTCATACCTGGAAGATTCGATTAGGTCGCTCAATCACACGATTGTACCAGTTGCCTTCACCTTCCCTGAGCTCTGTCTGAACATAAATGCTTTGGGGAATATGAAACCCTAATTTTTCGGGACTAAATAAAAAAGAGGAAAATGAGTTTTAATGACATATTTGAGGGGGGCATTATATCCACATGTGTTAAAAGAAAATAATACAAGAAATGATAAAACATAATCCAAAACATCATTGTCTGCCACTTTAGCATTTTTTAACGGTTTACTCACAACAGAGACTAACGCCAAAGAGAAATGGACATATGGGGACTTGGACAAAAAAAGAAGAAGATTCAGGGACGAAAACCAAAATCTCTCCCACTTATTGGGACAAAAATACTATATATACACACACACACACACACACACGAGTTTTTAGAGGTAAAGGATAGAAAATGAACTTCATTTTTTGTCTCCCGTATTTTACATGATCTTAACACGTGAGAGAAATTTTTTCCAATGAGGAAAAATACTTGTCATCATCAATAATCAAGGATGGAAACATTTCATCCAAACCCTGTTGAACAAATGACTACAAACACAAGATGGGGGAAAGGGTGAATTGTGGAGGTTGAAAAATGATGTCTAATAATAAAATCTTTGACTAATGACAATTTTAAACCTAATTGTAAAAACCAAACTGAGAATAAGAAACAAAATAACTAAAATGAAGCTAATTAGAGATAAGAGATGAAAACGCAGCAGAAAAAAAATAAAATGATTGAAATGTAAAAAGAGATGGGAAATGTAAAGAGAGAATGATTGACATATTTGTATTGAAAGAAGGACTAATAGAAGAATAAAGCGTGGTAGTTCGGGAAATAAGAACCTTAGACATCTCTTACCATCTTTCAATATAGTTGAAAGCCAATGATGTGAATTGGGGTATTGAAACCCTTAAATATTAATAAATGTTGTTTTGATCACCCTGAATTTAACGAGTTTATAGAAAAGGTTTGGAAGTTATTCAATGTATAAGGTACAAAGATCTATTTATTAAAAGAAAAACTTAAAATTATGAAGAAAATACTAAGGTGGCGCAACATTGAAGTTTTTGGATATTTGATTTGAAGATTGAGGAAGCAGATAAGGAACTAAATAATATTGACATATTGATAGGCAACAATGAAAGGAAAGTTAAAGAAAATTGGGTGAATCAAAAGAAATAGGCATCCAATTCCATTTAGAGGAACTTCAAATATAAGAAGAGTTTATTAAGGCAAAATTCTAGACATAAGAGGGTGAAAGAGGATGACCTCAACACAAGGTGATTTCACTCAATAATGAAAGAAAGAAGAAGAAGAATAAGAAGAAGACGAAAAAGGAATGTCATAGTTGTCATAGATTTTGAAAAACCCAATGACAATGTCAATTAGAATTACCTAAGATAAATGGATAATGTGGATGAAAGCTTGTATTCTTAACAATATTTTGTATGTATTCGTCAATGTTAGGCCAACTAAATAATTCAAAGTAAACAAATATCTAATGCAATAAGTCTATGAGAATTGAAGAGTTTTTAAGTTAACAATCATATGGAGCATCAAATTTTGCAATTTTCCAATGATACTATGAGATGAAAATTCAAGGTAGAATCTTTGGTGCATCAAGACAATAATGAAGGACTTTAAGTAAGTTTTTTTTCTAAGCAATATTGATTGAAAATGGGGGAAAAAGGGGTTCTCCGGCCCAATACAAAAGCTTAACCAAAACAAGGAAAAAAGAATGCCCCTAAATTATACAAAAATTAAACGGATAGAGAACCCATTCGACAATAGGAGCACAAACTAATCCTACAAAAAATCAAGTGGATGATTCATCCAATCGTATAAAGAGCAATTAATCTGGTCTATCTCCAACCATCTCCAAGATAGAATCACAATGTGAAAGAAAATATCGTCTATATCAAAAGGAGCATCGTTGAATATGGTATTGTTACGCACACTCCAAATACCCCAGACGGTCACCAACCAAATAAAATATTTCATATCGTCTGTAGCCTTATCTGTCATAGATAAAAACCATAAAAGAATATGTTTACTCACCGAATCCGCTACAATCGGGTTAAGGCCACACCAACTGAAACTTTTCTCCCAGAGATTCGAAATCTTCGAACAAGAAATAAATAAGTGATAAGTTGTCTCTTCCACTTGGTTGCATAGAGCACAAACCTTTGCTTCAACATTAACAATAATACCATGAATTCCTAAATTACTACGAGTCGGAAGTCGATCCTAAGCAAGTCTCCATACAAAAACTTTGATTTTCAAAGGTACGCTAGTTATCCAAACAACCTTTTAACAAAGACTAACCTCTTCCGAGATCAAAACGGATGATTGCCGGAAGAAGAGAAACTTGTATGCTAAGGTAA
Organism: Lathyrus aphaca; assembly: GCA_963966055.1. NCBI lineage: Eukaryota > Viridiplantae > Streptophyta > Magnoliopsida > Fabales > Fabaceae > Lathyrus > Lathyrus aphaca. The sequence continues at coordinate 7,337,449 of OZ014522.1, forward strand.
CCGAAAACTCAGCAGAATGGTCCAGCAGCCAATGCCATATATCCAGAATATCCCGCATTGGCTGATTGTCACGACAAAAGTTGTAAAAATTGTGCAACAAGCCTGTTGTCACAGAACCATCATTCAGGCCTAAGGAGTTAAAATTCCAACTCCAAACACCATTCATCCAAGATCCCAACTCAGCCACGAAACATAATTTGTTCGCAACAGCTTCATAAATGTTAGGAAAGACCACTCTAGCCGACGAATCCGCACACTACATGGTGTTCCAGAAAGAAACAGAGTCCTCATTGCCCATAATCAGTTTCACGCACAAAGGGAACAAGATATTCGATGAAGGAGCCTTAATATTCAACAAATATCTTATCCATAAAGAGGCTTTAGACGGATAAGGAGCACTTTCGAAATCAAGCACCCATCTACTCAAATTCCCATATCTCCCGACTAAGAGAGCTCTCCAAATTTCAACCCCATTAATAAAAACTTCCATAACCATTTAGATAGTATAGCTTTATTAAACAAACCAATGTGTTTTATTCCTAAGCCTCCTTTATCTTTGGGCCTGCATAAGTCACGCCACTTAACCCAAACTAGAGAATTACGATTTTTCATGTCGAACCAAAGAAACCGTCGTTGGATTGCTATAATGGCTTTCACAATCTTCTTCAGCTTTTTGTAAAACGACAGTCAAGAATCGGCCTCCCATCGATAGATGTCTCCCAGTCTAAGAATTTAACCTCCTTTTGAGACAATCAAGAATCGAATTCCAAAAAGAAACATTTCTTTGGTTTCCACCTATAGTTAAGCCTAAGAATTTAAATGATAGTAAACTTGTCTTGCAGTGAAGAAAAGTTGCAGCTGCATTCAGGAAACCATCATCTAAACCGACTCCAAAAATATAACTCTTGGAAAAGTTGATTTTCAGCCCCGAAATCAATTCAAAACCACGCAAGACGGATTTAAAAGCCCATAAATTAGAATAGTTACCATTGCTAAATAAAAGAGTATCATCAACAAATTGGAGCAACTCGATGGATGATCCTTCAAAAGTACTAAAACCCGATAACATATGAATAACCTTCGCTTTTTGAACCAAGACAACTAGCATTTCAGCCACCAACAAAAACAAAAACAGCGCTAATGGATCTCCCTGCTTCAACCCCCTTTCCGCTTGAAAATCCCTTGACGGACTACCATTTATTAAGACCAAAATAAAACTAGAACACACTGCTCCTTTGATCCATTTACTCCATCTAGTTTCGAAATTCATTGCCGACAGAACTTGTATAAGGAAGTTCCAATCGACGCAATCATAGGCTTTGGAAAAATAGACTTTAAGAAGGAGGCATTGTCTCTTTTCTCTTTTTGCCAAGTCAATGATTTTGTTAGCAAGAAGAACCCCATCCAAAATATTCCTATCCGAAATAAAATTCGTTTGTGACGACGAAATCAAACTAGGAATAATAGGAGCAAGTCTTTTGGATAATATCTTGGAAACCACTTTAGAGACACAACCAACGAGAGTAATTGGCCTGAAATCCCCAAAATGAAGCGGGCTACTAACTTTTGGAACAAGGGCTAAGAAGGAAGAAGAAAAATTCTTGGGAAAATATCATGTGATCGAAAAATGCATGACACAATTGACGAAGTCTTCTCCTACAATGTCCCAACAAAATTTAAAGAAGACAAAAGAGTATCCGTTGGGTCTAGGAGCTTTAAAGCTATCACAATCAAAGACCGCCTATTTAATTTCCAATCTAGTGAAGTCTACATTAAGCTTGATTTTATCTACTTCTCTAAGATTCTGCACCTCAGAGAAGTCCAAACAAGGTCTGGTTGAGAACTCCTTCTGGTATTTATTTTTGAAAAAATCGTGAGCTACAGACTTGATAGCCGCAGGTTCCTCAATAACAATGCCGCCTACAGTTATGGCGTTAATTGTATTCATCATGTTTCTTTGTTTAAGAGCAGAATGGAAATAACGGGTGTTCAAATCTCCCTCCTTCAACCATTTTGATCTTGAGTTTTTAAAGATCATGCTCTCTTTTAATCTAAGATCAGACCAAAATTGTTCCTGCACCTTGAGTTTTTCTCTTCGAGAATCTTATGAACGACCTTCAAAGCCGTTTGCATATTCCGAATCAATACTATTAAGGATGTCAAATTGGTTCTCAATGTTAAGGTTAAAACCTCCAAATATTTTGGTGTTCCACTTCTTCAAACAGATTTTAAGAGCCTGGAGTTTTTGTTTAAAGACAAAAGTTGGAGAGCCGCTGTATTGCATCGAATTCCACTTCTCCTTAACGAAGTTCAAGAAATCCTTATGCTTACTCCAAGAATTGAAGAACTTGAATGGTTTCGGGCCTGAATTGACTGAGGAAGAACTAATCCATAAAGGGAAATGATCGGACACATCGTGTTTCCCGACTAACTGAGCTTTAAAGTCCCAAGAGTCTACAAGAAACTCATCAATAAAAAAACATGTCTAGTTTACTACAATTTAGGCCATTGGAATTGAACCATGTAAAAGGCTTTCCCACAAAAGGCAAATCAATTAATCCCAATACCAGCACAAAAAATTTAAATTCAGAGCATTCCAAAGATGAAGATAATTTTCTGCCTTTCCTCTCATCAGAATTCCTAACCGAATTAAAATCTCCGCCAATAATCCACTTACCCTCTGGCTGCACGTTTTTGAAATCAACTATGTCATTCCATAATTTCCTCTTGTCTCTCAAACCACAAGGAGAGTATACATTGACAATAAGAAAATTAACTCCTTTCCAAGAAGGTTGGTGCATAAGAAACCTTCACCTTTATAGGAAGAAATGGGAACAAACACATCCTTCCTCCATATGGTTAAACTGCCTCTAGAAGCTCCAAGAGAGTTGCTAGTTGACCAACCGCAATCAGAATTTCCCCAAAGCCCTATGACCTTTACATCCTGCATGCTAGTTATTTTGGTTTCTTGAAGAAGACAAATATCAGTTTTACCTTTCTTAAGAATTTGACAGATTCGCTTTCTTTTAGAAGATAGACCACACCCTCGCACATTGAAAAAGACTAAGATCATTGCACAAGATTTTCAACATCCCTCTTATAATCACACAAAGTCCCATCTCTATCTTCCAAACTCCTCACAATATTGACTAAAGTTTCTTTGTCATTAATAAAATCAATACCTAAACGTTGCATAGCATTCCAGATATTACTTGGAGCTCCCTCAAGATCCACCTTAAATTTATGGTTACTTCTAATAATATTTGAGTCATCAATGGAACACCCAAAAGAAACTTGGGGTAAAGCACTATTTACACCTTTAACTGGATCAACAGGACAACTTTTGACAATATTAGAGATCGGTTTGAGTCCCTTAGTTTTGGATCTTGTCATGGGGACAGGAGCATAATTCTTCAAAAGTGTGGAATAAAAAGAGGGAGAGAAAGGAATATGGATGTTATCATAAAAAGGGAGAGAGGTTTCTTCTTTCTATTCCTTTTGGCATCTGACCTGGCCCCTATGTGAGTGCAGCCCAAAGGATAAATTGGTTCTAATGTTGAAATAGGCCCATCTCCAACCCCAGAAGGCCCACCCAGAAAAATCGGTTTCATCGGGGTAGCATCACCTCCAAAATTTGCAGTTGGGCTACAACCATAGGGCCGAACGCCTAAGGAAGGGTTCAACAAAGCTTTCTTTTGACTAAAAAAAATATCCTCAATGCAAGCATTGCAAAACTCTAAATTACGCAACGGACAATTAACTTCATTAATCAGTGAATCACTAACATGAGACCCCACATGAGAAGCGCAACTTCCAAGAGAGTCCATAAACTTTTCAGGTTCAACCTGGCTATCTGCCTCCCTATGGAAAAAAGGTGAGGTTCCATTGTCCTCAAACCCTTGGTTCAAGGAATTCTCAAAAGATGTTGCATCATCAAACTCCGAATACTCAATGGACTCATTACAAACTTCTGCATCTGCAAAGTCAGTGGCTACTGGGCTTAGGAACACTTCACAAATATGAACTTTGAATTCTACGCCATTGACCATAACCACAAATGACTCCCGAATCGTTTCAAATTCTATGGTTTTAATAAGCAACTTAGATTCGTCATATCTATATTTTTTTTTGTAACAAAATCTGCTTTAATGAAAGAACCAAACCTCTCCACAATGCAACCAAATTCGTTGTTGTGCCAAACAAAACTACGAATGCCTCTACACACAACCCAAACAAATCTGGAATCGTCCACAATTACAATGCTCCAAGGCAAAACATTGAGAAACCGCGTATTGCACCACTCTAAAGCTTCTTCCAAAAAACGCTTCAAACTACCATGCACCTTGGACTCAATGAGACATAAACTGCCTCCTGAGGGAGTTGTGATGATATTAAAGAACCTCTCTGCATATAGATCTTTCTGAATCAAGAAGGGATTGACATTATCAAGCACTTTTCCCAAAAAGGCTTTTTCCATGAACGACACATCTTGAGATTCTAGGCGTACTCTGCAAACCGGTGGGGGGATGACAGGTTCAACATTCCTAAAAACTCTGTTAGCATTTTTAACTGCATCAACAAAGGACCATTTGAACCCAGAATGGAAAACACCATGGTTAGGCCTTGTAGTTTCAACGACAATGTTCCTCGATCCTCTCTGAAATCTTGAAACGTTAGCCTGGATTTTCCTACCATCCAGAAAAATGTTGTCCAATTTAATAGCTAGAACATGTGAATCATGAACTTTACGAAAACGAGCAAAACCAAATTTAAACCCTATTTTATCCCTTCTAGCAGGTAAGAAAACCTCGGAGATTAAACCATAGACTGCAAAAACATCAAATAACTCCATAGCCTGCATTTTCTCCAGAAAACCCGAAATGAAAAAAGAAACAGATGGTTCGGATAGCCTTATCCCTTTACCACTATTTTCCTTCCAAACAGAAAACTTAAGGTTTCCTCCCCCTTTCCTCTTGTAAGAAACCTTTTCCCACTCCATGGCAAGAAAAAGAAGAATCACAGGGGTAACAATAATACTACAGAGAAACTAAACAAAATCTCAAGAGTTTAAACCAAACCAAACCAAAGAAATCTTGATCAACACCAAGACCCCTAGCCCTAAGGTTAGGAGTTTAAGCCAAAAATGCCAACAAGAATCACTAAGTTGATAGTTTAAACCCCCATGAATAACAAAGAAGAATACTTTCTAGAAAATTAAACTAAGAGAGAAGTTAGACTCTATCTCTCTAAACATATCTTTCCTTTTTCTTTTAATTATGTCTGGACTCAATGTGAATTTTTACAAAATGTAAATTGTATGCTATAGACATCATTGAAAAATTCATGCAAATTGTATCTCATTTCCTTGCTTGTTATAGGGATTCAATTCCATCATGTTTCTTGGTATTCTAGTGGATTCAAATGATAGAAGAAGTTCCACGTGGAGGAAAATTGTAGAACTTGAGAAGGAGGCTCTCAACATGAAAGGGACGATTTGTATCAATTGGTGGAAGGGTTGCATTGTTGAACTCTATCTAGAGAAAAGTTTCTATTTACCTTTTGTCCTTTAAAGCACCAAGGAAGGTATTGAATGAAATACTCAAAATTCTCACAGATTTCTTATAGCATGCCAATGTAGAAAAGAAATGAATTACTTGGATAAGCTGAAGTGATACTTGAAAATCAAAAAATGATGGTGGTATATGGATTAGAGATATGGAAGAATTCAGAATATCCTTAGAATATGTTTGAATGAAGCATTTTAATGAGGGAATGTAATTTTTTGAGGGAATTTAAAATGATTTGATGAAAATCTATTGTTTGGAAAAAAAAAATATGGAGAATTGTTAAAATGATATAAATTTATGGAGTATTTTATTCATGTTAAATTTAAGGAATTTAAAATGACACTAAAAAAATAAAGAATTTCAAATTACCTCATCACTCTATATAATATGAATGTTAAATTGTTTATCATTAAAATTTTGCAAAATAGTCCTCATATTTTATGAAAATTTCAAATTCATTCCCAAAATTTCCAAAAAATTACAAATAAGTCCCTAATAATTTTTAAAATTTACAAATTGGTCCTTCAAATTTTCAAAAATTGCAAATTGATCCCTATTTTTCATATTTTATATTTCACCCAAAATTTTCAAAAATTATGAAAACCGCCCTAAATTTTTTTAAAATGAATCATTTTAATACTCTATTCAAACAAAATAATTTAAAATTAAATGAATTCTAATTGAATCATTTGAATTACCTATAATTTTGAATTACTTAAAAATTCGTAATTACCCCATCCAAACACACTCTTAGCATGTGTTTGAATGAAACATTTTAACGAGGATAATTAATTTTTTGAGGGAATTTGAAATGATTTGATCAAAATTTATTGTTTGGATAAAAAATATGGAGAATTGTTAAAATGATGTAAAATTATGGATTATTTTATTCATGTTAAATTTAAGGAATTTAAATGACACAAAAAAGTAGAGAATTTCAAATTGTTTCATCAATCTATATAATATGAATGTTAAATTGTTTATTATTAAATTTTCAAATTTTCCAAGATGATCCTTATATTTTATGAAAATTTCAAATTCACCCCAAAATTTTCAAAATATTGCAAATAAATCTCTAATAATTTTCAAATTGGTCCTTCAAATTTTCCAAAATTGAAAATTGGTCCATATTTTTTATATTTTAGATTTAACCTAAATTTTTTAAAAATTATGAAAATTGCCCCAAATTTTTTACGATGAATCATTTTAATACTCTATCCAAACAAAAGAATTTAAAATTGAATGGATTCTAACTAAATCATTTGAATTACCTAGAATTTAGAATTCCTTAAAAATTCTCAATTACTTCATCCAAACGAGTGTGTTTGGATAAATCATTTTAATGAGGGAAAATAAATTTTTGAGGGAATTTGAAATGATTTGATCAAAATCTATTGTTTGGATAAAAAATATAGAGAATTGTTAAAATAATGTAAATTTATAAAGTATTTTATTCATGTTAAATTTAAGGAATTTAAAATGACACCAAAAGGTAAAGAATTTCAAATTATTTCATTACTCTATATAATAAGAATGTTAAATTGTTTATCATTAAATTTTCAAAATTTGAAAAATAATCCTCATATTTTATGAAAAATTTCAAATTCACCCCCAAATTTTCTAAAAATTTACAAATAAGTCCCTCTTAATTTTCAAAATTTTACAAATTGGTCCTTAAAATTTTCAAAAATTGCAAATTAGTCTTTATTTTTCATATTTTAGATTTGACCCAATTTTTAAAAAAAATTATGAACATTGCCCCAAATTTTTTAAAATGAATCATTTTAATACTCTATCCAAACAAAAGAATTTAAAATTGAATGAATTTTAATTGAATAATTTGAATTATCTGAAATTTTGAATTCTTTAAAAATTCTCAACATAGATATGAGAAGTTGTAATTTCATATGTGTGTTGTAGGAGAGCAAAGGGAGATAAAAAGGAATCATTGTGGTGGAAGGACATTAGATCAATTGAAAGGCATATGGGAACAAGCAATGATTAGCTTTCAAATAGTACCTCATGTAAGATGGGCATATGAACTACAATTGTACTATGGAAAAAGAAGTGGTTAGAGCAACTCAACGGTAGTTTTTCAAAGCTGTCTGCCAGGGTGGAGAACCCAAAAACAAATGTTTTCAATAGTTTCATAGATGGAGTTTGCCAGTTAGGAATTGATGATGCTTCAGCAAGCAAAGTTCGTGACTGACACATTTGATAAAAAAAAATATTAATTGTTATATTTTAATCAATTTGTACCAAATTAGTATTTAATATGAATATAATATTAATATATAAAGTAAAATTGTGGGACCCAATACGAGTTCTTTATGATTGTACCATTAAAGTGAAAATTGGATGAGTTGCTTCAAAGTTGATGTGGCTAAATGGATCCCATAAAAAACCCAAAATGGGTGGCACCATTGGAGATGGTCTTAGGATCATGACCATTAATGACAAGTAAGGAATGTTGTTGTGGAACATGCATAGTTTATGAGATAATATGCTAGGAGAAGAAAGAGATCAATATGAAGAGTTGGAAGCAATTTTGTCAAAACTTAAATAGAGAAGATATGAGGATGATAAGTATAGATGGATTCACAATGCTAATGGAAATTTTTCCAGTAAAAGCTTGTTATAAAAAGACAATGGAACCAGGACAAGAAGGAGAATTGGATCTTGATTTGAAGTAGGTTGTACACACGTTGTAGATGACCAAAATCCCATCCAAGATTAAAGTATTTGGATGGAGAATGTTATTGAAAAGATTTCAAAAAAAGAGAGAATTTTGTCAAGAGAGGAGTTCTTCATGGTGCACAAGAAATTGCATGTGCATTCTACTTTCTGGAATTTGAAGACTTGTCCCATTTTCTCTTCATTGTCCTTTGTCTGTCAAGATTTGGGACAAGATAATTGAATGTCATGGAGCACTTCAATTGTTTCTCAAAAGTTCTAAGAGAAAGAGTTTTAAAGTAGAATACTCAGGAAAATTCAACTTATACTTACTAGAGATATAATATGAATATTCAAGAAAATTCATCTTAAACTTACTAGTGATATAATATGAATATCGAGGTTGGCACGTATGAATATTCAGAAAAGTTCAGCTTATACTTACTAGAAATGAAATCTAAAATTTTGTGTGAAGATGATGGACTTTTTTATTGCTTTTTTCTTCTGAATATGCAATGCTCAATTTATAGGACAAAGAAATGTTTCACAAGGTTGCGAACTTTGTTGTTTCACATTGTTCATTTAATCTATCTTAAGATTTATAGACCCAAAACCACCTATATATAGCAAAGAATGCATGATGGATGATGCAAGAGTTAATTACCGTTACACATGTATGCGCATGGTGATTCGCTTATATATATATTTATATATATATATATATATATATATATATATATATATATATATATATATATATATATATATATATATATATATATATATATATATATATATATATATATATATATATATATATATATATATATATATATATATACTTTACATATGTATGCGCATGGTGGTAAACATATTGATTGAGAGTTATAATAGTAATAGTTTAATTTATATTTTGATAAATTAGTTGTTATTTTAATATTTCTAAAATATTCTTAGTACCTTTAAGATTGAGACACTTGATTGATTAACATTTGTTTAGAATAGTATATAACAAGTGCATTATCCTCTATTGTAATCAATCAAAGAAATTAATGAAGTCTTTTAATTTTATTTTATCTCTCTTAATTTTAATTTGTCTTTTACTTTATTTAGAATTTATAAATTTCTCAAAAAAATTTAGGGTTCATCCTAACATATATACATTGCTTTATACTACACACAAAATTAAATATCTAATAGTGAAAAAAATTCAATAAAAGACACACTCAAGATAAAGAAAATGACCAAACTCTTCTTTATTATAAGCAAAAGCATTACAAGGGATACAAATTGCAGTCCAACTCTTACCCTTATTCCATTACAAACTCACACACACACATAATTGACAAAGCTAGACTAAATACATTTGAGACCAAAGAACAAACTAGAAGAATCACTCAATTTTGTAGCAATATCCACTAGTTTATGCAACAAATGGTCGTCCTCCTTTTTCCATTGATTTCGTTTTCAAACGCAACACCTTCTCGATGTACAGAAACTTAGCCAACCTTCATAAAAATTAATAGGTTAATTTCTACAAAATGCATGAAAAAACTATATGTTATTGTGTTTAAAAGTGCACAAACCTTTCAAGAGCCTCGTCATTTGTACCCTCACTTGGCTTTTCATGTGGAGCAAAAGAAGTTACATCCAAAGTCTTAACAGTTTGTTCCAACAAATCCTCTCCTGCCTTTACAAGTTTTTCCAAGCTTTCGTTGCTAGTGTCATCAAAACCTATCGATGGATCCAAGTTATATTCCTGCATATTATAGAATATACTCAAATATCATACGAGAAAGAATATAGAAGAGATTTATGTATATAGTATTTTTTTGAATCAGATACATCAATTTTTCAAGTACCTCGACTCGAAGGTAGTAATTCTCCGAAGACGGGAGGTCGGGGAACACGGATGCGAGGTGATATTCATTCATGTCTGCAGCAGCAGAAGCTAGACCTATAACTCCAAGGGGTATCCACTGAACAGCTGGTAGGAAATATGCAAGTCCAGCACCAACACCTGGAGGCACCGATCTTCCACATCCTAACGACAACAATACGATTTTGATAGGCTCGTTCGAGTTCTTCACGCGAATGAAATCAGGATTCTTCGCATTTAATTGTTGTGCAACTTCACTCAATGCAACCAATGCCTGCATATACACATGTGAGAAAGTTCTTAGAATATTACATCCACAATTAGTTATTAATCTCTTACTATAATTATTGATTAGCTTACTGGATTTCCTGCAGCTACCCCTCCATCAACTAAATTGAATTCATTATCACCATCCTTGAAGTAATAGGGTGGCAGGAGAGTTGGTGCAGCTGAAGTTCCAATGGATATATCTGACAATTTCACATCTAGGCTAGGAACTTCATCTATCTGTATCAACAAAAATCGGTTTATAAGATGAAGATTGTTATCATTAATAAATATATATGTTCAGACCGAGGACGAGTGAGTACTATCTGATGTGAAATTCTTTAACAATTATTTATCATAAAGTTATTATTATATGATTATTAATTTATTACCTTAAAGCTTGAGAAAATTACTGGGTGGACTTTCAAGATATCGAAAGTTGGAATTACAAGATTTGTCAATGTATCATGCAATCTTGATTCATTCAATATTTCACGTGCTTTATCATGTAAGAACTTTCCATCATACTTTGGACGAGGAGAATTTTGATCCCAACCACTAAAAAATCAAATAATATAGTGATTAATAAACTTCACTTAAAACCAATATTTAAGCGTGCTATCTCAAGGTCTCAGATTCAAATCTTATTAGGTGTCAGTGCCAACATTTTCTGTGTTGGATTAAACAAGTTCAAAATAAATTCTTATGAAATATTACGCCGCAGAAGTTTTGTTGAATATAGAAGGACCAAGATCCAAGTAGAATTTTAAGATTTCTGCAGCAGTTAATACAGGACGAGTAGGGTCATTTGAGTTAGGAGCAGCAAGCATAGCAGCAATGAGTCCTCCAGTGCTAGTCCCAGCAATCACATCAAAAAAATCTGCAACCGCTGCTTTTTTATCATTTGACACAATCTGAAACCAAATCAAAATATGTTAATACAAAATATTTAGCAAGGTTTAAGTTTGATATGAAATTAGGGCATTAACCTGAAGAGCTTTTTCCAAACGCGCAAGAACAACAGAAGGAATAATCCCCTTAATGCCACCTCCATCAATGCTAAGAATGGTTATTGTATTTCCATAGGATGGAGATGGTAGCTTTGTATTCAATCCACCAATCACTTGACTAGCAAAAACAAACACAAATAAAAGAAAATAATGAGCCATATTATATATAATAATGCTTCAAATGAGAAGAAAGACTTGCATTTTAACTTCCAAATATGAAGTGTATTTATAGGCATACATTTGAATCTGAAAGATATTTAAATATACCATGTGTTTCTTTTTGTTGATAAAATACAGTGTGCATGTACTATATTATATAGCACGATGATTTTTCTTAAAACTAGTAAGGATTGCACGTTTGTTAAGGGAGATCATCAATCTTACTGTTGACTTAAAATTTTAAGATTAATTACTCTACAAGTTAATGTTGGTACTAATATAAGGAATACACGCTTAATTAGATTTGGATTGTAGACAATACACTAGATTACCCTATCAAATAGATTTTTTTAGTGGTTTTGATGAGGCGGTTTTATATTTGTTAGTCAAATGTAATTTATCGGCCTCTTTGTGGTATATGATTTTTTGTGGTATATGATTTTTAGATGGTTACAATGACTTTTGGTTCTCCGATGATTCATCTATTTTTTAGTATTTCATTTTGTTAGACGATGTGTTTAAGATTAGAGGTGGTCTTTCTATAGTTTAGTACTCTACTACTTTTGTCTCTTTGAAAATCTCGGAATAATTTTGTATTTACAAATGAATCTACGGAGAAGGATGTAGAATATTAGAGTATATTTTTTGTTTGGAAAATGCATCTTGAATCAGAGAGGTTGATCTTGAACTGGTGTTGCGAATCTCGGGTACGGTGAATCCATGAGGTGCCTACATGGTTAGCACTCCAACATCCAAATCAGTTTAGGGATAAAGATAATCATAGTGAGATTGGACATAAGAGGTTGTGTACCTGAAAGTCTTATGTAACTGTATTTGTACCTTGGACTCAATGGAGCAGACAAGATAAGTGGGCCTTATGTTAGTGGGTCTTTGGCCGATCCAGAACAGTTTCCCCCAAGACTCGTCGGACACTCCGGATGTCGGGAGAGTCTTTTAGCATTCATGGCCAACCTTCAAGAATGGTTATTGATGGGCTAAAGACGTGTCTGATTATGCGTCTAGCGGTATCTTACTGCAAGTGCACAGCCTATCGAAGTAATATTTAAAATTATCGATCCACAGGGATTCTATGGTTACTTAGTGCTAGATGAACTTCTAGTTTAGCTAAGGCGAATGGTTGTCACGATTTTTTTTGTTGATTTTTAAGACTATTAAAGGCGGAACTAAATTTAAGTTTTAATTAAGTAATACTAAGGCGGTCGGTATGTAATTATACTAACTTAGGTGGGTCAATCTAACCTAGGCTTATAAAGATGTTTACTTAATCTATTCGGTAGAGGTTACTAGTTTAAATACCCTCAACTCACACTCTCGTGGTCTTATATCAGATCTTATCCCTAAAGCCCTATGCCTGCTCTCGCTAGCCCATAAGTGTTTAGAGGTAATTTTTGGAAACTAAGTAATTCTAATTTATCTTAAAGCGCTCTCGCTGTGTTTAATTTAAATGCCTAACTTTAGCTATCTGGTTAAAACCTCACACTCTCGTGGTCTTGACCTAACCTAATACTCTTTTCTTACTCTCGTAACGAAAAGGTCTATTTAATTAAAAAGTATCAGCCAGAAATGTTAAGTGATTAATTATTTTTAGCCTATGGTTATATTTTACCGGTTAAGTTTGTTCTAACTACATACCGCCCTAAGGTGTTTAGCTACTCATCGATGTTGAACCAGACAGAGACAGAAAATTAAATAATAAAATACTCATGGCAGGAAAATAAATAAACATTATAAATAATTAAATTGCAATATAATGAAAAACCTGGTTAACAATATTAGAGCAGACTCCTTCTTCCACAGACCGGAAAGCTCGGAGTTGGCGAAATCAAAAATAACAAAGGCTGAAGGTTTAGAAAAAATATAAATGTATAACAATTTCCTGATGTTGGAAATTGTTATATGGCGGGTTTGGATACAATAAGAACGAAACAGAAAATAATGCAGAAATAAGAAAAGGGTCGTAAAACAGTTCGGCAGAGCTTCCGCAGGAATTTGAATAGAAAAATGCTCTGTACATTGTTCATAGAACTTGTACTATTTATAGAACTCTAAATGGGCTGGATTTTTGGACCTTTGTTGTTTGGGCCTTGCTGAATTTGTGGAGAGAATGCAGGAACGTGGCAACAAAGTAGGAAACAAATTCTTCACGTAATGCCTTTGACGAAGTCTGAGTCAAAAACCTAAAATAATCCTTGTCACGGTCGTGATAATGCTTTCACGTTCGTGTCCTGCAGTTTTTAAGTGTCACGGTCGTGATGCTTCTCTTACGGTCGTGATGCTTCCTTTTGGGGTGTCACGGTCGTGACACCCTTGTAACGGTCGTGACTGCTGCAAAATATGCAGTTTTGCAGGAAGCTTCATTTCTTCATCTTTTTATGATTGATTTTGTTCCTTTTTCTCTTAATTCATGATTTAGCTCCATATAATAATGTACCTGCAAAATGGTAAGAAAAACTCGAGAAATCGAGTGTTAAAACGATGATTATTCGATAAAACGTTAATGAAATCTAGCAATATAATCGATACGTTTTCTCGTTATCAAACTTCCCCAAACTTAAACCTTTGCTTGTCCTCAAGCAAATAGTCGGTTGAAAATCGGTGGACAAGATGTTATTCACGCATACTCATAACAAATCATACGAGGGATCGCTTTGTCGGATAATCCGATACTTTGATAGAACACTACCGATACACTAATGACACAAGCTACAAGCTATGTCGTCGACTTCCCGTTAAATGAGCCAATCGGCAATTACTTTACGATTTCACCTAAAGTTGATCGATCTTATTTCGCCCGGTTTCATTCTAGCGCAATCACATTAAGCCCTTTGCCTTAGCACGCACGTAGTGGAGTAGCCGGTTAGCGACTTTGATCCTTTTTAAGCACGGGGTCTGGTACACGAGTGTGGTAACCCTACATTTTGTATCCTATTTGGAGGTTGTGGGGGATCGAGCCGTAGCACGCCCTACCGAGTTCAGAACCAGTACCTCTGAACCAACCCGCAATGGACTCCTTCTCATATTTCTCGTTTCTTATATGCGACCGTGTACTTTGGTGCAATTTCTTTTCATTTTGCATCGAGATATGAAGGATCATTATTGATTAGGCATCAAACGCTTATATTCATCGGCTCCCCACGTGGTTTGTGTTCAGACGGTGCTGACTGCTAGTATAAACTACTCGGGGTTACTTTTGAACTGAAACTAGAAGTGTACTCGTAATGGTAATCGGAGATGGAATCGCTTAAGTAGGAAGTCAAAGTTGTCAAGATTGTATTGGTCTTGTTTAATCGTTCTCAGCTTCCTATTTACGATTTCGTAGGTAAGTCGGGTAATGCGAATAATTAAAAAAAATTTCGGTTATGGCTAAATAAACGGGAAAGTTTGAAACTAAAGAAAATATCATAAAGATTTTGCACGCTTCATTAACTTACTAAAAGGAAATACAACGGAATTGAAAATACAACGAAATGGAAAAATGCGAAAAGGAAAAATGCGGAGATGAAAGGTACCTCTCCCACACTATATCAGACATTGTCCTCAATGTTGTGATATAAATGCGGTAAAAGTACAGTACAAACGACAAAAACGAAAAACAAACATAAGAAAAACTAGAACTATGGCTGCTGAGGACCGCGGGGTCGGCTTCTGGTGCGGGAGCGGCGTCTGGAAGGAGTCGCTTCAGGATCAGAACCGGTGCTGGTGGTCCCAGTGATGTCGATACGCAAGGCGTCTAACTCGCTGAAAATCTCGTTGAACCTCTCATTAGTAGCTGCCTTGTTTGCTGCAATAGTGCCGAGTAAAGCATCGTACTGCTCCTTCTGCCTTTGCTCCAGTGCGGCGTTCATCTGGTTCTGCTGATGAATCGCACGGAGGACTTCCTCAAGAGTGACTTCTGGAGCAGGGGGCTGTCGGGTAGATGTCTCTGGTATATCCTGGACAGGCTCAGCTGCATCCATAGCATCCTGCATCTCATCCGCTGGGAGATCTGCCTGATCATGGATAGGAGCGTGGTCAGCAGCATCAGGTAAAACAAAGAGCCAGTTGGCTCGGCTGGATGGGTCGATGCGGTCGCGGGACGGCAGAATGATATGGTGAAATATGGTGCCATGGACAACAGGGCTATACCTGCCATCCTCTCGCTGCGCAATCAGGTGAGCGGACCTGCAATAACTCTTAGTGAGGAATTCTGCGGCTAGGTGAGGCTGATTTGCGACCAAGTCACCAAGCCCCAACTGAATGGCGAGGGTGGTGACAATGCCGCCTATGAAGAACGGGGTGGAGCCTCTGTGTGCAATGGCCTGGATATGATAAAGCATGAAAGGGGCAGCGTTGATCGGCTCGTCATTAAGAGCGCAGTGCAAGAATAGAAGCTCCTTGGAGTTGAGCTTATGGTTGCTTTCTCGAGCGAAGATGGTGTTGCAAATTACTCGGTGGAAATAGCGGATGGCCGGATTGTGAATGTGCGTAGCGTTTAGGCTTTGGAAGGCTGATGCACGGGTGTTGGTTAAGTCGTGCCATAGAGTGAAAGCTTGTTCACTAAAGTTATCGGGCACGCGACGGTGAGCTTCAGTTCCGTGATCGAAGCCTAATAACTCGGCGATCCTGTCTTGCGAAAGGTTGAAATCTTGGCCATGCAATCTGAATTTTGCGAAACCGGTGAGCTGACTTAGAGAACCGGTACCGGTGATGTAACTGAATGAGCTTAAGAACTCCAGTGTCAGAAGTTCGAAGGTTGGCTGAGGTTGACTGCAAAGGTCCCAGAGCCCGACTTTTTGAAGCAGGTTCGTAACACTGGCAAGCATTCCGAGTTCCCTCAAACACACAGTGTCGATGTAACGTGTAGGTTGCACACCGCGGTTTTGGAATCGGAGAAATCGTTCTCTCTGAGTTTCTCCAGCATCACCTTCTCTAAAAGTAATAGTATCCATTGCATGCAAGAGCTTAGAGTGAAGAATGAAGATTTTTGAAGTTTTGTGAAAAAAAATGGTAAAATGAAAGAAATATGAATTCGGGATAAATAATGTAGAGTGAGAATGTAGTAGGGTGTGATAATGGGTGGTTAGTGAGTTTAAAGATGGTAAATGGGGGGTTACGGAGGTTATGAAGAAGATGGGTAGTTTTTTAGGAAGTTATGGAGAAGAAGAAGAAGAGGCACGAAGAGAAACAGTTCTGTTTCTCACGATTCCTGGTATATGGGTCGTCACGGTCGTGACAGGGGTACGACGGTCGTGACACTCAAAATGAGCGCGTCACGATCGTTATGGGGCAGTGACGACCGTGAAGGCTTGCTTCTTAGAATAATTTCCAGAAAACACTTTCTCACTTATTTCACATATTTTATAATAATGTATTTTCTTCACTAACACTCATATTAAATTATAAACACCATATAGTATATAGTTTCAACACAGTACTTCAATAACTTGCAAGGCATGAGAGATTTGTATATATAATGAATAAATGCAAGCATAACAGTACATAGAATGAAAAATACATAAATTGCTAAAAAATGGAGAAATTTTGGAATTAAAGATGCATTGCATAAAGTAATTGAAAATGAAGTTACATAAACGGAAATTTGCGGTAAGAAATTGTTGCGAAAAATAAATCTAACTAGAAACGAAAACAATGGGAAAAATAAACTAAATCACTTATAACATTATCAAAAGCGTTTCTTCAAGTCTTCGATGGCGGAGTTCAAGTGATAGAATTGTTCGCAGGTTATGTCAGTCAACCCTATAATATCCAATCGCATGCTCTTAATGTCTTCTTTAAATAAGTTAATGTCAGTTTGGTAAGCATTGAGAGTGTTCATGATGTTTTGTAAGTTGTTAGCATAATCTCCTTGATTCACTTCAGGGGTTTCATAAACTTCTTCAGTGTGGTCAATGTCATGGTAACCAGGAGGCGTCTCAGGGTCAGTTTCGACATCGGTCATTGTATCATCTTTTATCTTGTAAGACTGAGGTGTTTCAGGAGTGGGTGGATAATCAGGTGGGTTTAACTCATAAAGCCAGTTATCCTTATTGTGAACACTTACTCTAGCATGGTTAGGCAATGTGAACAGGGTTACTACTTCGTTCCGGATTAGGTACTCAAAAGGTGGATGTCCTAAATTCCTTATGATATGTCTATTAAAGCAGAAGTTAAGATCCATAGGACGGATTGTTCCTAGACGGTTGCACCTGTGCAGTTGGTACCTAAGTCCTATGGCATCAGCAATCATGGTTACAAGACCTCCAACTAATATAGGTAATTCAGGTTCTTCTTGGATACGGGTGAAGGTTTGCATCATGAAAGGTACACCATTAACAGGCTGTCCATTAGTGAAACATGACATAATAAATATTTCATCTTTAGAAACTCCGGTAATGTTTTCTTCTTTTCCAAAGAAGGTGTGGGCAAGGATTTTATGGAAGTAACGGAGGGCAGGGTTATGGATCTCATCATTATTCATGCTATTTGGTTCTGGGTGGTAGTTTCCGGTTAAAGTTCCCCAAAAGAAATCTAGCTCAATATCCATCAATTCTACCTGTGTGGTAGTGAAAGCAAATGGTCCACTAGGGAATCCTAACAAGTCAGCTAGTTCTTTATGGTTAAAGTCATATTCTATTCCAAACAGGCGGAAACTAATAAATCCTTTCCTAAATCCAAAACCGCGCTCAGGTAGGTAAATTAAGGAGCTAAGGAACTCAAGAGTGAACTCGCGGTAAGTCACAAACTTATGTTGGATCAATGCATTCTCCCATCCGAGTCGGTTAAACAAGTACATGATGCTATCATGTATACCTAAGGTTTCCATAGTCCGATCATCCGGGTACAGGGTCAAATCCATTTGCCTCTGTGATAACTCTTCAAATTTCATTCTTTGGTTCCTACCTCTAAATTTGGTTTCCATATGGTTAATTGGTTGGTTAGCCATGGTCAGTGCAAATATGGAGGAAATAAATCGGGGGAAGAAGGAAAATGGAAAAGACTTTTAGAAAATCTGTAAAAAGTGATTTAAGATAAAAATAAGAAAATGAAATGCATAATGTAATGGCAATAATAGTAATATAAAATAAAACTATAAAATGATAAAACAAATAAACAAATAGTAAAACGATAAATAATAAAATGATAAAGAGAATAATTTAAATAATTAGATAAGTAAATGGGTTGCCTCCCACTAAGCGCTGTTTTTATCGTCAAAAGCCCGACGTAATGCTTAGGTTTAGATTAATTAGGGGAATCAGTGGACAACTCTAAAAGCTTTAGATTATTCGCATAATCTCTATTTTCAACTTTATGATAATGTTTTAAACGTTGTCCGTTTACTATGAATGGTTCACTATTCCTACCCTTAATTTCTATTGCTCCACTCGGGAATACTTTAATTATTTCAAAGGGTCCTGACCATCTAGATTTTAATTTTCCAGGAAAGAGCCTAAGTCTTGAATTGAAGAGGAGTACAACGTCTCCCACACTAAATTCTTTCCTAGATAGGCGTTTATCATGCCATCGCTTAGTTCTTTCTTTATATATCTTAGCATTCTCATAAGCATCTAACCTTAATTCTTCTAATTCGTTAATGTCTAGGATTCGCTTTTCTCCTGCAGCATTATAGTTTATATTGAGAGTTCTAATCGCCCAATAAGCTTTGTGTTCTAGTTCTACTGGGAGGTGACAAGATTTTCCATAAACTAGTTTGAAAGGTGTAGTACCTATGGGTGTCTTGTAAGCGGTCCTATAAGCCCATAAAGCTTCATTAAGTTTAGATGACCAATCTTTCCGAGATATGGCGACAGTCTTTTCTAAGATTTGTTTAATTTCTCTGTTTGAGACTTCGACTTGTCCACTTGTTTGTGGATGATATGGTGTAGCCACACGGTGTCTTACTTCATACTTAGATAGTAATTTGTCAAATATTTTTGAGATGAAGTGCGAGCCACCGTCACTTATGACGAGTCTAGGCACACCAAATCTGGGAAAGATTATATTTTTGAAAAGCTTTATTACTACTCGTGTATCGTTTGTAGGAGAAGCTATGGCTTCAATCCATTTCGAAACATAATCAACAGCTACGAGTATGTAATTATTACCGAAAGATGATGGGAATGGTCCCATGAAATCTATTCCCCAGACGTCAAAGATTTCTACTTCTAATATTCCTTTTTGAGGCATTTCATCTCTTCTTGAAATATTGTCGGTGCGTTGACACCGATCTCAATTTATAACAGCGATGTGGACATCCTTCCATAGATTAGGCCAGAATAAGCCGGCTTGCAAGATTTTTGCACAAGTCTTGGAAGTGCTTGCATGTCCACCATAAGGAGATGAATGGCATTGAGCAATGACATCTTCTATTTCTTCTTCGGGAATACATCGGCGAAAGATTCCATCTGGTCCTCTTTTGAACAATAATGGTTCATCCCAATAGTAATGTTTCAGATTATGAAAGAATTTCTTTTTCTGCTGATAGGTTAGATCGGGTGGAAGAGCTCCTGCGGCTAGGTAGTTGACAATGTCAGCGTACCATGGCAGTCCTACAGTTGTCTGGATTGTTTCCACGGATTCTGGTTCATTTATATCTAACTGAGCTAGGTCGCTTCCTAATTGTGCTATCAGCTGTTCATACGGAAAATCATCGTTAATCGGCACTTGTTCGGGTTTAATACCTTCTATTCTAGATAAATGGTCCGCTACGACGTTCTCAGTACCTTTCTTATCTTTTATTTTTAGGTCAAACTCTTGTAAGAGTAAAATCCATCTTAAGAGTCTTGGTTTAGCATCTTTCTTAGTTAGTAAATATCGTATAGCAGCATGGTCTGTGTAAATGATTATTTTCGCTCCAACTAGGTAAGAACGGAATTTGTCAAGCGCAAAGACAACTGCTAACAATTCTTTTTCGGTAGTGGCGTAGTTCATCTGGGCAGAATCTAAGGTTCTACTGGCATAGTAAATCGCATGAAGTTTCTTTTCCTTCCTCTGGCCTAGAACTGCGCCTACAGCATAGTCACTCGCATCGCACATGATTTCAAAAGGTAATCTCCAGTCAGGGGGTTGCATGATTGGTGCGGTGATGAGGGCTGTTTTTAGAGTTTCGAATGCTTTAAGACAATCTTCATTGAATATGAACTCAGCGTCTTTCATTAATAAACCAGTAAGAGGTTTAGTAATTTTCGAGAAATCTTTGATGAATCGTCGGTAAAAACCGGCGTGTCCTAAAAAGCTTCGTATTTCTCGAACGGTTTTAGGGGGTTGAAGATCTTTTATTACTTCAATCTTAGCTTTATCAACTTCAATTCCCTTGTCGGATATTACATGACCTAATACGATTCCTTCGTTGACCATAAAATGACATTTCTCCCAGTTAAGCACGAGGTTTACTTTTACACATCTTTCTAATACCATTTCTAAGTTCGATAAACATCCTTCAAAACTTTGTCCGCATACAGAGAAGTCATCCATGAACACTTCCATGATGTTGTCTATAAAATCTGCGAAGATTGACATCATACATCTTTGAAAGGTTGCAGGAGCGTTGCATAATCCAAAGGGCATTCGTCTATAAGCGAACGTTCCATAAGGGCATGTGAATGTAGTCTTCTCTTGATCATCTGGATGGATAGGGATTTGGAAAAATCCTGAGTAACCGTCAAGATAACAGAAGTAAGAATGCTTGGCTAATCGTTCTAACATTTGATCTATAAAAGGTAATGGGAAATGATCTTTTCGAGTGGCTTTGTTTAGTTTACGATAATCTATGCATACTCTATATCCCGTCACTACTCTTTGCGATATCGATTCGCCTTGAGCGTTTTTCACAACAGTGATACCTCCTTTCTTTGGCACTACATGTATTGGACTAACCCATTCACTATCAGAGATTGGATATATTATTCCGGCATCTAGTAATTTTTTAACTTCTTCTTTTACTACAGTGCTAAGGGTTGGGTTAATTCTTCTTTGAGATTCTCTGGAGGTTCTGCAATCTTCTTCTAGCAGAATACGATGCATACAAACTGAAGGACATATTCCTTTGAGATCAGATATGTTATATCCTAATGCAGTTGGATATTTCTTCAAGACATCTAAAAGTTTCTTTGTTTCTATAGTTCCTAAACTGGAATTTATTATAACTGGTCTTTTACATTCAACGTCTAAGAATTCGTACCTTAGGTTATGAGGTAAAGTTTTTAATCCTAATGTAGGTTTATCTTTATTTGGCATGGGATCCGGTGTAAGTGCTAAACTTTCGCTTAGACTATCATCCTGATATGGTTTACGCCAATTATCATCTTCGAAAATCGGAGGGATTTGAATTTTCATTATTTCAGAATAAGTGGTCTCTTTTAGTTCCATTTCTCTTACACATTCGTCAATTACGTCCAATAGATAGCATGTATCCTCTATAGCTGGTGATTGTAAGAATTGTGTTAGAATAAATTCAACTTTCTCTTCACCCACTTCAAAGGTTAGCTTTCCTCTTTTTACATCTATTATAGCTCCGGCGGTAGCTAAGAATGGTCTTCCTAGTATGATAGGTGTAGTGGAGTCCTCAGAGATGTCCATGATTATAAAATCAGTAGGGATGTAGAATTGTCCTATACGTACTGGGACGTTTTCTAATATGCCTACAGGATATTTAACAGAGCGATCGGCTAGTTGAACAGACATTTTAGTTGGTCTTAGGTCTCCCATGTCTAGCCTTTTGCAAATCGTTAAGGGCATAACACTGATACTGGCTCCTAAATCGCATAGAGCTTTGTCAATGACGAATTTTCCTATTACACAGGGTATAGAGAAACTTCCTGGATCTTTTAGCTTAGGAGGCATTTTATTCTAAATTATGGCGCTACACTCAGCAGTAAGTGTAACTGTTCCGTTATCCTCTATCTTTTTCTTATTGGATAAGATTTATTTTAAAAACTTAGCATACGAGGGTATTTGGGTAATTGCTTCTGTAAACGGAATAGTAATATTCAACTGTTTCAGAAGTTCGACAAATTTCTTAAATTGACCCGTCGTCTTGGAATTTATTAATCTTTGAGGGTACGGAATTGGTGGTTTATAGGGTGGTGGAGGCACATAAGGTTGTTCTTTCTCCACTACCTCTTGATTATCGTCTTCCTTTTCTTCTGGATCATTCACCACTTCAGTCGGTTTATCCGGTTTTTGGTACATGGCTGGATTGTCAAGTCTTGGATCGGTAGGTCCGTCAAGTTCCTTGCCACTTCTTAATATTACAGCGTTAGCATGTCCTTTCGGATTAGGTTGAGGTTGTCCAGGGAATACTCCAGCTGGTGCAGCAGTAGGTGCTTGTTGTTGAGCTACTTGTGAAATCTGAGTTTCCAGCATTTTGTTATGTGTAGCTAATGCATCTACTTTGCTCACTAATTGTTTAATCTGCTCATTAGTGTGAATGTTTTGGTTTAAGAAGTCCTTGTTCGTTTGAGATTGGTTGGCTATAAAGTTCTCCATCATCAACTCAAGGTTCGATTTCCTAGGGACATTAGGAGCAGTCTTTTGATATCCTGGTGATGTAGCTGGTGCTTGACCTGGTGCGTATAAAGCATTGTTATTCTTATAGGAGAAGTTCGGATGATTCTTCCAACCTGGGTTATATGTGTTTGAGTAAGGGTTTCCTTGAGTATAATTCACTTGATCAGTGGGAGTTCCTGTCAATAGTTGATAATCAGAAACTTCGTGTCCTAAAACTCCACATAACTCACAGTTAGGTGTTACTGCAGCCACGGTGGCTGTTGGTGTTATGGCCAAGTTGTCGATCTTTTGGCTTAGTTGGTCAAACTTCGCATTGACTTGGTCCATACTACTTACTTCGTACATACCTCCCTTTGTTGGTTTCTCAGTTGCGACTCTCTCGCTTCCCCAAAGGTAATGATTTTGAGCCATACTTTCGATAAGTGCATAAGCATCATTATATTCTTTGTCCATCAATGCACCGCCTGCGGCAGCGTCAATTGTCATTCTTGTATTGTACAAGAGTCCATTATAGAAGGTATGGATGACCATCCATTCTATTAATCCATGATGTGGACAAAGTCTCAGTAGATCCTTATAGCGTTCCCAAGCTTCGAATAATGATTCACTTTCTCTTTGCTTAAATCCATTGATCTGAGCTCTCAGCATAGCTGTCTTGCTAGGTGGAAAATATCTGTTCAAGAAAACTCTCTTAAGTTCCTCCCACGTAGTTACTGAGTTCGAAGGCAGAGATTGAAGCCAAGCTCTTGCTCTGTCCCGAAGCGAAAAAGGAAATAAACGTAGTCTAATAGCTTCTTGGGTAACTCCATTGGCTTTTACGGTATCTGCATATTGCACAAAGATCGAAAGATGAAGATTCGGATCCTCGGTAGGATTTCCGGCGAATTGATTTTGTTGCACGGCTGATATCAACGAAGGTTTTAGTTCGAAATCGTTTCGGTTGATAGCCGGCGCGGCAATGCTTGAATGCGGTTCAGCTTGCGAAGGACTGGCGTAATACTTGAGTGGATGATTCTGTTCTTCAGCCATCTCTGCGTCCTTTGATGTTACGACTGGTTTAGGCGGATCTAATTGAAGATCTGGAATATTGTAATTATTTTCGTAATCGAATATACGTCTTCTTACGTGTAAGAAGCGTTCCGATTCAGGGATTAGAGGTTGCAAGTCTTCGCTTTTAGAGCGAGTACTTGACATACACTCGGAAATTAAATTAAATTAAATAGTTGATACCTTAGTCTAGACAATGCTACCTAAATGCACTAGTGACTAAATTAAGGGATCCCCGACAACGGCGCCAAAAACTTGATGGGCTAAAGACGTGTCTGATTATGCGTCTAGCGGTATCTTACTGCAAGTGCACAGCCTATCGAAGTAATATTTAAGATTATCGATCCACAGGGATTCTATGGTTACTTAGTGCTAGATGAACTTCTAGTTTAGCTAAGGCGAATGGTTGTCACGATTTTTTTTGTTGATTTTTAAGACTATTAAAGGCGGAACTAAATTTAAGTTTTAATTAAGTAATACTAAGGCGGTCGGTATGTAATTATACTAACTTAGGTGGGTCAATCTAACCTAGGCTTATAAAGATGTTTACTTAATCTATTCGGTAGAGGTTACTAGTTTAAATACCCTCAACTCACACTCTCGTGGTCTTATATCAGATCTTATCCCTAAAGCCCTATGCCTGCTCTCGCTAGCCCATAAGTGTTTAGAGGTAATTTTTGGAAACTAAGTAATTCTAATTTATCTTAAAGCGCTCCCGCTGTGTTTAATTTAAATGCCTAACTTTAGCTATCTGGTTAAAACCTCACACTCTCGTGGTCTTGACCTAACCTAATACTCTTTTCTTACTCTCGTAACGAAAAAGTCTATTTAATTAAAAAGTATCAGCCAGAAATGTTAAGTGATTAATTATTTTTAGCCTATGGTTATATTTTACCGGTTAAGTTTGTTCTAACTACATACCGCCCTAAGGTGTTTAGCTACTCATCGATGTTGAACCAGACAGAGACAGAAAATTAAATAATAAAATACTCATGGCAGGAAAATAAATAAACATTATAAATAATTAAATTGCAATATAATGAAAAACCTGGTTAACAATATTAGAGCAGACTCTTTCTTCCACAGACCGGAAAGCTCGGAGTTGGCGAAATCAAAAATAACAAAGGCTGAAGGTTTAGAAAAAATATAAATGTATAACAATTTCCTGATGTTGGAAATTGTTATATGGCGGGTTTGGATACAATAAGAACGAAACAGAAAATAATGCAGAAATAAGAAAAGGGTCGTAAAACAGTTCGGCAGAGCTTCCGCAGGAATTTGAATAGAAAAATGCTCTGTACATTGTTCATAGAACTTGTACTATTTATAGAACTCTAAATGGGCTGGATTTTTGGACCTTTGTTGTTTGGGCCTTGCTGAATTTGTGGAGAGAATGCAGGAACGTGGCAACAAAGTAGGAAACAAATTCTTCACGTAATGCCTTTGACGAAGTCTGAGTCAAAAACCTAAAATAATCCTTGTCACGGTCGTGATAATGCTTTCACGTTCGTGTCCTGCAGTTTTTAAGTGTCACGGTCGTGATGCTTCTCTTACGGTCGTGATGCTTCCTTTTGGGGTGTCACGGTCGTGACACCCTTGTAACGGTCGTGACTGCTGCAAAATATGCAGTTTTGCAGGAAGCTTCATTTCTTCATCTTTTTATGATTGATTTTGTTCCTTTTTCTCTTAATTCATGATTTAGCTCCATATAATAATGTACCTGCAAAATGGTAAGAAAAACTCGAGAAATCGAGTGTTAAAACGATGATTATTCGATAAAACGTTAATAAAATCTAGCAATATAATCGATACGTTTTCTCGTTATCAGTTATTCATGCATCGACGGGATTGCATTACTTTGGTTTTGCCAAAGAGTGATGGAGAACATGAGTGTTAAAGGTAGTCACACCATTGAAAGGTTTCGTCATTTTTCTCTTGATCTGTGAAATAAAATGGTAGAGAGCAACATGGCGTTGTTTACTGTCCACTTAAGTGTACTTGAGTTTGATTGTGTTTCCAACATGAAATCTTACCATTGCTGTGTACTTGGTTCTTACTTTCAATCTGATCCGTACGAATGCCTTTCGCCTATATATAACGGTATAGGAAATTTTGGGGGGAATTTTTGCAATCTTTTATATTGAGTTTTCCTTATTCCTTTGATTTTTCCCTCTTCTCTGAGAACATTTTTTTACGTTGATCTAATAGACTTTCTTTAGTATCACGTTGATCTCCATCCTCTTCAGTGTTGGATATAAAACAAGTGTTGGATATAAAGCAATACTCTTATTTTTTATTTTTTATTTCTATCATTTATTTCCATCTCAAAGCTTTACAAAGATCCAATGAGTTCATCCACTTTGATGATTCTAATGTATTAAACTTCTTCAATATTTGTAACCTACATATCAAACCTTTTAGATAGGAATCTTAATATCTTTATGGACAGATTTTCTTCTGACATCTTCTCTCTTAATGCAAAAGAAGTATTGACAATGTCACACAATCTTATGTTGAAGTCAAATATGGAATTGTCTTCCTTCATTTTTCAGATTTTCAAACTTTGTTTTGAAGAGCAACCTTGATATTCGAACTTTAGATATGTCTTCATGTGCAGTTTCAAAAATATCTCATACATCTTTGGCTTAGTTACATGTGTTGATTAATATAAACATGTTATTGTCCACACCATTGATTTATATGAAAATTTGATTCGCAATTCAAAATCATCCAGAAAAGGATTTGATTTAATCTTCATTCATATTAAATTTTCATTAATGGTTTTATTCTTATTATTTTTTTTAGCAAATCTTATTAACTAACATATTGCTAAAAGACACAAGTAAATAAGACCAACATTATAATAAATTTATATAATTATCAAAAGTAAGACCTACATTATAATAAATTTATATAATTATCAAAAGTAAATAAATGTTAAAATTAAAATTAAAAAAAAAGTGTGAGTCCTTTAAGATTATAAAAAATATATTGAAAAAATATCACAAAATTATTGATATTTTTTATTGTGTTTTTTGATATTTTTAAAAATATAAATATTTCATGTTTAATTGTTTTTTTTCTATATTTCTAAAAATATAAATATTTTGATTATAATAAATTTATTATGTAGGTCCTACATTATATTTTTAAAAAATATAAAAAAAACACAATTAAACATATATTGAAACACAATTAAACATTTAAAAATTATTTTTAAAATAATCTTAAAGGACCTACATTATATTTTTAAAAATATCAAAAAACACACTTAAACATTTTAAAAATTATTGAAAAAATTAAAAAACTTATGAAAAATTAAAATTATTAAAACTTAAAGAATAACAAAACAAAAATATTAACATATTTAATTATTCAAAAATAAATAAATTAAATTAAATTTTTGACCCCCTATTTTGTCTTATTCATAAAAATAGTCTCTCTTTTTCAAATTCAGTCAGTTTTGGTTCCCTATCATATTTTTAAATTATAATTTATGATATATCTATTTTTAAAGGACGTGTTAGTTTTGTAGGAGAGATCGAGAGAGTCGGGAGAACCAATGAGACTAATGCTCCAGCACCTCAAAAGAGGGAGATATCACATTTCAACTCAAAACCTTAAGATGTTAGGTAACTGAGTCTTCTCTCTTATTAATCCAAAATTCATCTCATTTATAGACAATGTCGGACTTTAACCAATCGCACTTGCACCTAACATTTTCCCCACAAGTGTGAGTCTCATGCATCCTATAACAGGATTCAATACTAGATCTAACACCAGTTTCCCTAGAAAGCCGAATCACGACTCTGATACCATTTGTTGGGGAGTCTGGAAGATACAGGAGCATCAATGAGACTAATGCTCCAGGAGCACAAGAGAAGGATACACTACATCTCAACCCAAAACCTTAAGGTTTTGGGTTGAGATGTAGTGTATCCATCTCTTGTGATCCTGAAGCATTAGTCTTATTGGTTCTCCCGACTCTCTTGGACTCCCCAACAGTGAGTTATTAAGAAAAATAAAGCATAGAGAAAAAAGAGGAACACAATCACAACACAAGAACATAACGTGGAAACTCCAAAACCAGAGAAAAAACCACGACTGTTGTCAATAGACAACCAGAGAATAACATTATTTAAAAGTTGTTACAACATATAATATACCCTCAACTAACCTAGGACCCTAGTGCACTCACACCCTTCAAAACAAATATTAAACTACATCTCACAATACTCTAATACAAGAGTATAAGAGAACAAAGAAAATCAAATACAAGGTTAAAGTATTTTTGACTGATGCATCTTGTAATGAAGAACTTGAAATCTATATATAACCTTAGACTCCTCCCTCTTCTTTCACAAAACTAAGCGATGTGAGGCTTCAAAGAACTTGTAACTTATATATAGTTTTGGGTTCTCCTCTCATTCACAAAACTAAGCGATGTGGAACTTCTTCACATATATATTTTTAACCAACCTCAATAATCTCCATCTTAATTAAAAATAACACGTGAACTTTTATTGTCTTAATCTACAACATAAAGAGTATCAATATATATATATATATATATATATATATATATATATATATATATATATATATATATATATATATATATATATATATATATATATATATATATATATATATATATATATATATATATATATTCTAAATCAACCCCAACGAAAATATTACAAATTATCGGCACATTTGAGAAACTTTAAAAACAAAAATATGTAAGTTACACAATTAAAAATGGGCACATCATCAATATTTGCAATGTAAAAAGACGATAAATTGACCAAAAAATCCCACGTGGAGCTATAAAAATAAAAATTACAAGTTGCATGTCATTTGTTAATGGACACATTTTAAATTTTGAGTGGAAAAATTTAAAATGAGGATCATAACATTTTGAATTTGAAATAAGGAGACTATTTTTGTGAATGAGATAAAATATGAGAATCAAAATTATAATTTAGTTAAATAAATATTTACAAGTCACTTTAACATATTTAATTATTTAATTTTTAAAATTAAAAAATATATATTTATATGTATTTGAATATTATATTAAAAAAATATTTAAATTTGTTTAAATATTATTTTAAAAAATTAAATATTTAAATCTATTTAAATATTATTTTTGTTTCAATTTTAAATTATTTATAATTAAATATATTTAATATAAATTGCATGCCTAAATAACATGGTGAATGAAAAAATAGATATTAACACATGAAGATGTGACATAATGAATTATTAACAAAAGAAAATGTAGTTGAGTTGGCAAGACTACACATCTATGCACTTATGGTCCATGTAGAATTCTTTTATGGGAAAAAAATTTGTTTCGTTGTTTTAATTATTCTTTTAAAAATCATCAAATTAATTAAAATTAAAATTAAAAAGTCATTTTTTTAATCAAGTGATATATTGATCAAACAAGTACAAAGGATACTCCACCTGGATACAAAATAAGACCGAGAACGAAACTCTCCAAATACAAAAATAGATATTACAAACCAAATTGCAACTAAGATATAAATAACAAGGGGCCCTTGTCGAGTCATATAAGTTACAATTGGGATAAGTAATATCCCCCATCATTGACCATTTACAAATAGAGATTTTTACCCTCTACACCATATCTAAAATATTCCACTTCAAATTGCTAAAAATGATGTCGTTCCGAACCAACCAAATGTTCCACACCACCGCCAACCAAATATTGCCTAGCCTACCTACGCCATTTTCTTGTATTTACAAAACTCAAACCAATCCAAAAAATTCTTCTTCAGGTCCTCACCAAACAAATATTTGAAACCAATCCAATTTGAAATCTCCTTCCAAACCACAATCGAAACCTTGCAACTCAACATGATATGCTCTAAGGTCTCATTACCCGACTCACAAAAAGGACAAACAATAGCATTGTAAGCAAGAATAATACCTCTACCAATCAACAAAACTTTTGTAGGCAAACAATTCAAAAAACTATGCCAAGCAAAAGCTCTAACTTTGAATGGGACCAAACAATTCCAAACGACACCCAAAGCTGCGTCATTCCGGTTCGCATGTCCAAATGGAATGAGGAAAGAAAACGCCAACTGATAAAAGGAATTTACCGAATACGAACCGTTCTCATCCCCTAACCAACGCATCATATCCCTGTGATCCTGAACCAGCTGAACTATGTCAATCAACTGTCGCAACCTGAAGAAATCGTTCGCGAAATCGATGTCGACCACTGCAGAAGTCTGTTGTCCCGAGACTGAGACCTCGCCAGAATTCTGCTGCAGCACCGAACTAGTATCGTTGTTCGGGTTTGTCGTCTGACACTCCATCCAAACTGTAGCAGAACCAACCACGAGCGTAAGCTGTGAGCGAGACAGATACACAGAAGTTTGCGGGGAGCTGGGAGCAACAACATATGCGTTGTCTTCCACTGGACCTGTAACAGAGTTTACCGCACCAGGGAAAACAAAAGAATCTGCAAGGCCCAAACCATCACCTGTTACAGAAAAATTGGAATTCAAAAAACTGTTAGTATGAACAGGACCATCCCCAATCAGACCCAAGCTGTCCTGAATTGCATTTACGGATGTAACAACAACGCCCGAAAGACTGCTATTAAACCCTGCACTCGCAAGGCCAATATCTCCCCAATACCATATTTCGTCCTGTCATCCTCCCATCGCCGCAACTGACACCTCCTTCGATTGAGACTCGTCATAAACACTTGGAAATAAAGAAGATAACGCCCCGCATCCAGTCCAATTTGACTTCCAAAAAAGGTCCTGAAACCATCTCCAAGCACCACCCTACAATTATTATTCAACACGTCTTTCGTCCGGCGTTTCCGAAAAGAGAATAAGTCTTTAAACCAACATGAACTTGACTTACCCTTGGGAATATTGATCCGGTTATGCCACATCATCAATCAAATATCTCCATATCTAGCCTTAAGCACTCGAAACCAAAGCTCGTATGATCCCCCCAAAATCCTCAATCTCCATTTATTTAAAAGAGCTTCGTTAAAAATATCCATCCTTTTCAAATTTAAACCACCACTATTAAGTGGTAGGCATAAATATTTTCAATTAACCTAATGAATTTTTCTTTTCAACTCCGAACTCCCCCAAAGGAACCTACTTTGAATCTGCATTATGTACTTCCATATTTTCACGGGTGCTTTGAAGAAAGATAAATGAAAAATTGACAGGTTACTTAAAACGAACTTTATCAAAGTAATTCTTCCACCAAAAGATAGAAATCGACCTTTCCACGACGAAAGTGTCTCATCAAACTTATTCATCAACGAAGACCAAGAACTTATCCTTCTAGGGTTGGATCCTATAGGTAACTCAAGAAAAGAAAACCTATAAGATTTCGTTTTACACGCTAGGAAGTCGACCGCCGCTTCAATAAAGCTATCAAGAACGTTGATGTCGATAATCTTACTTTTGTGAAAAATTAATGCCTAAACCCAACACTAATTCAAAAGCTCTAAGAACCGCCTTGATCACCCATAAGTGTCTCCAACCACCATCCCCCACTAAAATAGTATCATCCGCATATTGTAACACATCTATGAAACATTGGTTGTTAATGTTGAAACCGACAAAATCATCTAAATTGACCGCATTCCGAATCAAACCCGTCAAACCCTCCGTAACCAAAATAAATAAAAATGGTGATAAAAGATCTCATTGCCTTAGCCTTTTCTCCACTAGAAACTCCTTAGTTGGGCTACCGTTAACTAATACAAACATCTTGTTAGAAAAAACCAACGCCTCCATCCACCCTATCTATACCTCAACAAATGTGGTTGTGGTCAGCCATGAAATGTTAAAAGGAAAAATTAAAATAAAAAAGTAAATTTTATGAACAATATTAATAATAAATTAAGCAATGATAGAGGAAAATTATTTTGAATATTCATATGGTAGAGGAAAATGGATATTAATTCAAAATTTCTGTATTTTTTCAAATAAAAACTATAATGTTAAATTAGTATATTACTTTTATTTAATATTATTAAATTAAATTAAGCAATGACTTCATATCTTTTACAATTGCTAATTAATAACTATTGTTTGGATAAGATCGAATACCGAATAGTATGGGCATTTGGAATATTTTAGTATTCCATGTGTTTTTTCTTTATAAAATAGAATGGCCATGTATTATATTTTAATGTACACTAGTAAGGTTTAAGAGAGGATGAATCTAAGGGTTGACTTAATTTTCTTACAGACTAATTACTCTATGTGTCTAATGTAGATCCAATACACATTGATCCCCAAAACAAATTTTAGTATAATATATATTTTTAAAGTTTCAATAATATTTTTGTATAATTAATTGCCAAATTTTGGTTTTAATCTTACTTTTAGAAATTTTAAAACAATAAATTATTTATTAAATTAGTTTGAGGCTAAAATACATGTGAAATTAATTTACACATATATCAAATAACATTATGCCAAAATTGATTTTTCGTAGCGCATTAAAGACAACGCATTTATGCAAAAACGCTCTTATATGTTTTTTAAAAAATTCGTTAAAAAAACACTCTAATAGGATAATCTTGAAAAACGCTTTTAAAAAGCGCCGCTAAAAGTCTTGAGTTGACCCATCTTTGAAAGCGCTTTCTAAAAAGCGCTGCTAAAAGTCCAACCTTAGAAAACACTTTCTAGAAAGCGCTCTTAATATGTAGCCTTAAGAAGGCGATTTTTAAAAAGCGTTCTCTAAGGTCAATTATTAATTAGAATATATAAAACTTTCAGAATCATAAAAATGACAAAAGAGGGAGGAGTTGAACCCAGACCCTTTAGGTTTCTGAAAAGAATATTATTATTTTTACATTATTTTTTAATTAATTATTTAAACAATCAAAATAAATCATTTTTGAATAATTTTTTACACATAATTCATTCATACATTCAAAATATTATTTTCACAAAAATAACAAAAAATATTATTATTTGATTAATTTTAAATATTTTAAAGAAATTAATCTAATATTTTAAAGAAAAAACATTTTTTAAAATAGGTCTTTAGCAGCATTTTTTTCTTAAAAAAAACGTTGTCTTTACCTACGACAGCGTCATCTTAGAAAACTCTTTTAAACGCTCTTAAAAATATTTTAAAAAAACGTTATTTTTGCCCTTGTTTAGCATAGTGTAAAAAAAGTTAATTATATTTTTGTGAATCCAACCATATTAAAATTATACTATCTCCGATCTTTTTTATATGAAACATTTCATATTTCTAGATTCATCAAATAATGAATGTACCTGATCTGTGTTATAGACTAAATATATTAATTATTTAATGTATTTAGAAAGATGAAATGTTCCTTACAAAAATAATCGGAGAGAGTATTAGATTTTTAGGTGAAATGACACACTTTATTATCTATTTATTGTGTTCAATTACCGTTGACATAACTTTTTATCTTTTTATTCTTTTAATGCAACGACATGACATTATTTTAATGCAACGACATAGCATTATTTTAGTTTTATTTTAAATTTTTAAAATTTCATGTGTTAAATCATTTTATTTTCAATTATTTTCAACATAAAGATATATTAAAGTTCAAACAATTAAAATATAACAAAATCAAAATTTTGTCCCTAGGCAAGAGTCAAATCAGGGATGCCTAGGTTGCAAGACCAAGCATTCCACAACTTTTTTCAAGAACTTCGTTATTAGTTTACATTTTAAATATTTATTAATTTATTATAACTTTTTTTTACATTTTAAATATTTTTATTAAAAATTAATCTTAATTTTTTATTTATCCACATATTATATTTCTATTTAATGAAAAACTTTCAATAATAAACTTAAATTAATTAATAATAATAAATTGAAGCTAATAAAGTTAGCCAAAAGAATACAGTGGCTTTGAAAAAGATGTGTAGACCTATTGCTCAAGGGATCCTGTAAATTCTGAATTTGAAAGTGTGAAATGATGTTCTCCTTATGAAGTGTCTATGGAATATTTGTAGAAAAATGAATAATTTGTGGATTAGGTGGATCCACACCTACTATCTTAAAGATGTGGAGGTGATGAAGTATGAGCTTAAGAGCAAAGAAGTAAAGTTCAAAATATCCAAATGACTTGGAATAAAGTAATGAATTGTTAAAGATTCAAAGCTTCTGATTTCTATAATGAGTTAATAAATGATGGTTGCATGGTGATATGGAGAAAACTCATCAAGTAGAATATAATAAGGTCAATGAATGCACATTGTCTGTGATTGGCTTGTCAGAATAGTTTAGCTACAAAAGATAGGTTGAAACAGTTTGGAATGATCAATGACACTCTGTGTGGCTTGTGTAAAGGGGAATAAGAAACAACCAATCACCTATTCTTTGGATGTGCTAAGACTAAACCTATATGGGAGGCACTTTTGCATTGGCTAGAGGTAATACATGACCCTGCCCAATGGTGTGATGAGTTATCTTGGATTTGTGAGAATACAAAAGGAAAAGGTTTGAGGACGAACCTATTGGTTGCTACTAAGTCTATTTATATTATGTCAAACAAGATCTTAGACAATGCTTTTTTTGCCCTTAGACAGCGCTTTAAAGCGCTGTCTAAACCTGCGCTGCTAAATGTTTAGACAACGCTTTGGTTAATGTCAAAAGCACTGTCTAAAGGTGCTTTATACAACACTTTTATTGTCAAAACCACTTTCTAAACTCCACTTTAGACATCACTTTTTCCTTTTTTTATTATACCTTAGACATCGTTTTCACTAAAAGCGTTGTTTAAACCTCACCTTAGATAGCGCTTTCAATGAAAACGCTTTCTAAACCCCACCTTAGACAACACTTTTGTTGAAAGCGTTGTCTATGGTATACAAAATTTTTAAAATAATTTTCTTTAAAAAGTGTTGTCTGAATTTGCCAAATTATAGACACCTGTTTTGCATCCACATTTTTCACCTGGTTTTTAAACCAGAATTTGTACATGTTCATTCCAACTAGAATTTGCACCAAATTTGCCTATTTAACCTTACCAATTTAGGCACCGATTTATATATAAAAAAAAATCGGACTTTCAAACAAATATCTACGAAACAATTTATACAAACGTACCAATTTACGCACCAATTTAAATATAAAACATAGTTATTACAAATCATTTTCATCCAACTACATAGACATAGTTATTACAACATAGTTATTCAAATGAAATCTACATAAACAAAATTTTGATAACACTCCCAGCTATACATTTTCATCCAACTATATTATCACCTGAAACAACACAAAAGAAACTAAATAATGTCCTCACTCATTACACAATCAACAATAAAAGAAACTAAATATTGCTCACTTATTAGTTTACAAGCACACAAATTTTCATCACCAAACATCACATAAGGCTTCCCATCTTTTTTCAAATCAACCTGACCACCTAAACTCTTAAAAAACGAAGTTGGCCTCAAACTTTCCTATATACCCAAAATTTTTCCTACATATCCATAAACTTTCCATCGTCTACGTCACTCTCTTTCACCACAAAATTTTCTATATACCTAGTTGAACTCACAACTAGTACATTGACATCTTTTGGATTTTTGGTTCTAAATGTTGATGAGGTGGTTTCAACCTGTTGGAGATGGTGAAAGAGAAACATAAAGTTTTAATTTTTCTTTGGTATATTTAATGGGTTCATGTGATTTTTTAGAGAATGATGAAAGAGGAGATGAAGTTACTTGGAATAGGTTGATGAAGTGAGAAGAGTGTGAAGAGAGATTGAATGAAAGGGAGTGACGTAGACGATGAACAGTAGTACGAGGAAAAAGAAGACGAGGAATGGAAAAGGGGAGAGGAAAAAGTAGAAGATGGAAAAATAATAATGTTATATATAATTAAAATATTTTGTAAATTTAATTATTCATTTTTATATTAAACTAATAATATTTGGTGACATAGAAAATATATAAGATTGTGAACTCATTAATGAAACTGTCACATAAGCAAAAAAGGATAAAGGGCCAAGTAAATGCAAAATGGATCTATCTTAAGGGACCAAATTCACAGATTTTGTAATAGCAAAATACCCTTTTTGGTCCCTCAAATATAGGTCATGGTTCTCTTTGATCCCTTATCATTTTTTCGTACTAAATTGGTCCCTTGATTTTTAAAACGATGCAAATCAGTCTCTACCGTCTATTCTGTTAGTCAAAGTATATTAAATGTCTATGTGACACGTTTGACTAACTCTTGTGACAGAGTTAGCATCGAAAAAACCGAATCTAAAAATTATTTTTGGATTTTGTTTTCATTTCCATCATCCATACTTTTTTATTCATCTCCATCATCCATACTTTTTGTTCATCTCATATACATAAAGCCATCAATAGCCATGACCATACTTTTTTTTTGTCCATCTCATACGCACGTTTTACCAACATAAGTTGCAATTAAACCTCCATTAGCCATGAATTTATTATTATTATATAACCAATACAGATGGTGCATTTCAATAGAGTGTGCATTTCAATAGAGCGTGTATTCATGATAAAACCTCTCGGTATATAAAAGATTGAATCATTCAAAACTTTCAATCATAATTCACTAACTAATTAAATTACAAATCCAAACATTAGCAATTTTAAATTACTTAAAATTCAACTCCATAATAATCCATAAAATGGAACGAGCTTTCACCATAATAGATAAACAAAAGCATAGCTCAGTTTTTGTGCCAATTGAATCTTCTCTCCAAATCGTTGCGATGCATGATTGAATAAAAAACTTCAAATGCAAACAACATATCTATATTACTTATGTAATTTGGGTTTTGAGACTTCGCTATTACTTCTCCAAACTCAGATCCAAACATTCAGACCCCACGAGAAACAACATTCAGATCCAAACTCTGAAAATTGAAAACCTCTTTCTCTATTTGTTGAGAATTTGTAAACCCTAATTCCTAAAAATGGAGGCTCTTTACATAAAAGTAAAGTAGTAGGACAAGTTTTGAATTAACTGGATTTAGTTGCAATGAAGTTTGAAAGGAAAAATGTATTTATTGTAGAAAATTTGGGAAAGTATTAAGGATGTAAAAAATTTCTCAGGTTTGAAGAATTTTTTAGGGTTTTAAAAATTTGGGGAAGAAGATGAAGATTAATAATTGAAATCCAAAAATAGCTTTTAGCGTCGGTAAAACCGACGCTAACTCCGTCACAAGCGGGGGTCAAACGTGTCATGTAGATATTTAATAGACTTTGACTTACGGAGTAGACGATAAAAATTCATTTGCATCGTTTTAAAAATTAAAGGATTAATTTGGTACGAAAAAAAGATAAGAGATCAAAATGAACCATGACCTATAATTAAGGAACTAAAAAGAATATTTTACCTTTTGTAATAGGAGAACTAATTATTTAAATTTCTTAAATTAAAAAATCAAATTAAACTAAACCGCCCATTTTTTTCTCATATGATTTTAAAAAAATTTACGTCAAAATAGCTCGAATAACAACCTAAACATTTTTAGGTTTGTAAATAACTTTTTGCGTTAAACATCCCTCATATTACACGTTTGTCCTTTAAAGTAGTGTAATAGAAAGAAACTGAAAACACGTGAAACAAATCCTTATCTCTCATTATTGAATAGAGTAAAAGACAGAAACAGTAGGCATGCATGCCTAGATTAGATTCTATTCAAAAGTGGGTCATTACATCTACAATTTTTACACGTGAATTATATGTTATACTGCATCAGCACTATTAAAGATCTTCTTATCCCTTGTAGTCATTTATAAATTTCAACTAAATTGTAGTCCCAAGTATATCTCTTGAACCACATACATTAATTCATAATAATTGAAGAAGCAATAACCTACACAGTAGTTTAAATCTAGTCACAAGTTTATTTGTATTTTTTCTATATCTCAAATTAAATGTTATTTTAAAATATTAATATAACATTTATTATTTTTCCATTATTTACCCTTATTTTTACTATATCTCAAAATAAATGTTATTTTAAAAAATTATTATAAAAATTATTATAGTGTTTTTTAGCTTAGTTCAACTATATAACTGGTATATGAGTAAACTTAAACTACTTGTTTTATTATGTATAATACCATAATATTATTTTTAATATCTTGCAATCAAAAATATTAAATCACTTGATTCATTGAAAAACAAATAATATTTAATCAGTAGGCTGAAATGACCACCACTTAATTTTTCATAGATTTTATAATAAATTGTGTATAAATTAACAAATTCATATTTAACTAAATTAACAAATCACATCTATTGATTATTAAGTCAGCGTCATGACATAATTAGTAATAATTTTGAAGTATTTATTTATAATACAACATATATGAATACGAGAACAGTTTGCGTTAGGTTTGGGTAAATTTAATATCCAATTTATATAGGACATTTCGATTAGTGAGATAAAATAACCACTCGTTATATTAATGTATTTGTTTGAACAATCCCACTAATTTTTGAATTGGATTGAATTGGATAGTGGATTGTCCAAATGACAAAATGATGACCGAGTTTTGTGGATTGATCTAACCTATATAAACCTTAATATATGAAATTTGCATTCAATTTTAAATATAAATAAATACAACTTTATATATATATATATATATATATATATATATATATATATATATATATATATATATATATATATATATATATATATATATATATATATATATATATATATATATATATATATATATATATATATATACACCAAACAACCAAACAATTAAGTTGTGTGGTATTTGTACTTCTATTGAACATCCAACTGATGCATGTCCTATTCAGCAAGATGAGTCGGTCACCGAGTTATCTCAAACATACTCAATAACCCTTTACAATTAAGGTAAAAATCATAATAGGTATAACATTCCTGACTTGTCCACTAACAAATATCATCCAAATTAGAGTAAACATCCAACTCTTCGATATGGAAATCAACCAACCGTCCACCCAACAACAATTAGTGTTACTCTTACCACCAACGCAAAATCCTCCATAGTCCGTAACCACTTATGCCCCAATATTCAGACCTTCACTAGAGGAGCATATCAAGCAAATGGCTATAAATAGCCTATAATTTCAACTGTGGATCAATAATATAATTTATTATATTTAAAAGATAAAAAATAAATAAAAAATATGTTTTGAAATTAATTTA
The DNA here is from genome assembly GCA_963966055.1 of Lathyrus aphaca. Taxonomy (NCBI): domain Eukaryota; kingdom Viridiplantae; phylum Streptophyta; class Magnoliopsida; order Fabales; family Fabaceae; genus Lathyrus; species Lathyrus aphaca. The sequence goes on from OZ014522.1 coordinate 7,376,776, forward strand.
AATTATTTTGAATTTTCTTTAATAGAAATTTTAAGTTATTAATTAATTATAATTTTTTTAAGAAATATAACGTACCAAAGAAAACTTTTCATCCTTAAAAAGGTTCAAACCATCTTTCCTTATTGCATCTCTAACCACGAATCCATTTTTAAATTTTTTGTAGGATCTATTAAGTCACGTCAACTTGAAGCAATTCAACTAGTTTTCATTCCAATGATGTAACACTGAAGAACTCATATTGGGTCCCAAAACTTTATTTTATATATTAATATTTTATAACATTAAAAATTAAAATTAATATAGTAATAAACAAACATTAATTTTAAAAAAGAAAAACAAATAAATTTAATATATTTAACTATGACCGTACTATCTATGTAGGCAATAAAATGTTGCTTCAGAATGCAATGAGAGCGCCAAATTGGCTATTCTGGAATGAAAAATTATGGAGAAATTGGATGCCATATTGGCAAATCCAGCTGAAGAATCTCCATTGGAGGTGGTCTTAAATATGGATGACAAAATTATCCGTATCCGCGAATAAAATATATCAAGGATATCGGATGAATAATTTAATGGATTTTCACATATAAAATAAATGAATATTTAAATATTAGTTTGTTAATGGATATGGATACATGTTTAATGATATCTGTATCCGTGGATATTCATATCCGTTAATAAATTACAAAAATCATTTAAATATTATTATTTTATTATATCTTATTTTTTTTATCTATAAAAAATTAGTCTTCTTATATATATATACTTTTTTTGGATATGAATATTTTTTTTTCATTCAAATTCTATTAGCCAATTCATATTTAAATTATTCAATATTTCATACGTTAGTTCAACAATTTTACTTTTCAACCAACTTGTATCGTCATTCCTCTGTCAAACCAATGTTTTTTTCCTACTTAAAAATATTATCCATGAATATCTGTAAATATTCGCGGATACCTTTAAACCCGCGGATTACCCGCTTAACGAATATTTGTATGGATATAAGACAGATATGAATATCATTTTATCTAATGGGAATGATACATATTTCATAGTATGCGTACTCGTGAATATCCATTTACATCTATAGTCTTAAAATATGAACATAGAAGTCATGTCAATGATATGGTCTTAGAAAATAATGGATATTTATGAAAATATTATTGTTCATTATTTTGAAAATTTTGACCAACATGTGAACATTGTTTATCTACACAACTTTAAATAATAGCTTTTGTTTCATTAAATATATGTTTCAAAATACCAACAATTATTTTATTAAATATATGTATTTAAAGTTTCATCAATTAATTAAAATTAAAATAACACCAACGGTAATATTTTGATTATGTATTTTGAACTAAAATATATATTATTTATGTATTTTGAACTAATAGTTTATTTTAATGTTATATATATTTTATATATTTATAATATATATTAATGTCATGTATTGTGTTATTTTTAATATATTTTAATTTTTTTTGATATATTTTATGTTTAAATTATTTTGATATATTTAAATTATTTCAGTTGAATTTTACATATTTTTATAGAATAATGTAAAATATAAATGTTGGGTTTAATAGGATCTATTTTAAAGTTTTTATAAATTGTATGAATATTTAAAAAATATAAATGAGTTATTTAAATAATTAAATAATATAATATAAAATAAAATAAAAATTTATTTAAAGAGCCAAAATGGATGTAAATGCTCTTAAGATATTAGCCTCATACTATGACACGATAAATAATAGCCTAAATTGAGTTGTTTGGTTCTATTTTGTTTAGTACTCTGTTTTGTAGTACTATGTTATGTAAGGGACAGAAAAAGTAGGCATGCATGGGTCAGATTCGATTCTATCCAAAACCATAGCGAGAATTAATACATGTGATTTATATGTTATAATGTATCATAGTTTTAAATATTAAACTGATTCTTCAGTCGGATCGGTGAATCAGAAATTAAATAATAATCGATATGATTCATTTGTTTAATTGAGTATGTAATTTAATCGATGATAATCGGTAAAAATCGATATAAATAGATAAAAATAAGAAAATTGATGGTTTTAAAAAATCGACGATTTAAATATTTTTAAAATAAAAAATTAAAACTACGTCTTTTTTCATTATTATTTATAAAAAGTAAAAATAAAAGTATAAGAGAAAATTAATATTCTTTCTTGACAACGATGTTAAATATAGTAAATAGAGGTTATTGAATTATTATAGCATTGATAAGTTGAGGAATTTGAACATATTCTATTTTCTCTCGTGTATATATATATATATATATATATATATATATATATATATATATATATATATATATATATATATATATATATATATATATATATATATATATATATATATATATATATAAATTGATACCATTGGTTTTATTAGTTAGGATGTAGTGTTGCATAAAGCAAATTGTAATGCATGAATAGTAGACAATATATATATATATATATATATATATATATATATATATATATATATATATATATATATATATATATATATATATATATATATATATATATAATTGATACCATTGGTTTTATTAGTTAGGATGTAGTGTTGCATAAAGTAAATTGTAATGCATGAATAGTAGAATATATATATATATATATATATATATATATATATATATATATATATATATATATATATATATATATATATATATATATATATATCCCAAATTTAAATTTAAATATTTTTAAATTTTTTAGGTGTTAGTAATTTTTTTAAACACCGAGTCATGCAGCTCGATCAATTTAATATATATATATATATATATTGACAGATTTATTCAACCGAATTATTCAATTTTGTCTGATCATATGGTTCGACCAGTGATCCAATGAATTCGATCAATGAATCAGTGACCCCACACCTTCACCGACTCGATGACCAGTTCGATTTTTTAATTTATATTTGATTATGTAGCTAAAATAAATTAATTTTATAAAAATTAATTTTAATTGAAAATGAGTTGAATTTAGATTGATTTATATTTAAATATATTTATGTAATATTGAGTTGAAAAATAAAATTTAATTAAGAAATTACATTTAAATTAAAGAGAAACAAATTTTAACGTTAAATAGAATGAATTATGGAGTCAAAATCAATTCTACTTTAAAATAAACAAACACATCAAAATTATTTAAACATTTAAATCCAAAACCAAATTCACAACACCTGTGTTTTTCTCAAATAGCTCTTTTTTCCCTTAAAAGGAATCCAGAAAAGCTCATATAAAAAACACATTATCTTGATTATGCAATAAAGCAAATTAATTTTAAATAAATAAATTTTATTAAATTGATTTTAAATAATAATAAATTGAAAGTGAATAAATTATATTTTACTAAATTCTTTAAAAAAAATTATACTAATAAAAAATCATTTGATAGGTTAAAGAGATGACACAAATTAACAGTTTTAATGAAATTTAGTAAGTTTTTATGTATTTTGCTGAGATGTGAAATATTTTCTGATTGATATTAAGTTTTTATATATATGATCTATATCATAATAGTTTTCTATCCAAATATAGCTTTCGTTATACCGACATAAAATGAAGAGTTATAACAATAAAAAAATTTCACCATTTTTCGTTAAGACATTTCTGTTACTAGTTGTGTAGGGATATTATAGGTAAAGACTAAGAGTTTTACTTATTTATTTTTAAAGGAAGAAGAATTCCAGTTATTAGATTATTTGAAGAAAAAAATATTTCATCATAAATAATAAACTTTAAATTTTATTTTTCATTTTAAAGCATAAATTCACTATTTAGTACAAGTTTAAGATATAAACATCATGCATAATTTAATATAAGTGTGTGTTTGTCTTGACGACAAATATAATTGATTTTTGATAGAATTAAATTTGGTTGAATTGATTTTAATATTAATAAAATTGAGTTTTGCATAATTGATATATATTTAAATATATATTTTTAAAAGTGAGTTGGATAATAAATTTAAAAAAAAAATCATGTTTAAATTCAGAAGCTATAAATTATAATTTCAAGTACAACTAATTTTGGATGTAGAATATATCCTACTTTAGGGTAAAGAAACATTTTAGAACCCCGGTCAAATCAATTTTACATCTCTAAAATTGCTTTTGGCCCATTCAAAAGCCAATACAAATTCTATTAGTATTTTTAATCATCTCAACATTAAAACCACTTCACATGAGTTCACACTAGTCAAATATAGCAATTCAAAGAACACAACATCATCCAATTCAATCAATATGTTATTGCAATATTGATAACATCATTTTGTTGAAATTTGGGGGAAAGCTCTTCTAGGGTTATAGAGTCCGCCGGATCAGAGATTTGTCGCGATGGTTTAAACTCATCATCTTTGGATTAAGCACCACTTTGTTGAAAATTAGACTGCCCACTGCGTTAACCCCTTATCCCTCTATCTCGTCGGGGAAGACTATTCTGATGGATTTCACCATGCAAGGTTTGTCTTTGAAAGGTTCATTTCTTCATTCTCGGGAAGAAGATTTATAGAAAAGAAATACGAAAAAAGTTAAAGATAAAGATGCCTCTAAGCACATTCAAGATGACGCCCAATTGATGGATAGTACCCCATCATGCCCCGCTGCAGCTCTCTCCTACATAAATATGGTCACAAGAGAATTCTTGGAGAAAGACCCGCGAAAGAATGAAGAAATGAACTTAACGACGATCCGGAAGGCATTCATATTGAAGAGAAGAATGTTAGGGGCTATGAATGCCTGGAATTCATTCTTTTGGAAGAGGAGGATAGACGTATTTCTGTGTCTGGGTGTAAAAGGGTGATTGTCAAGATGCTTGGAAGAAAGATAGGCTTCAAGGCATTGGAAAATCGCTTCAACCATCTCTTGGCTAGAAAGGGAACCATTAACATTGTTGACTTAGGGAAAGACTTTTACATTGTCACATTTTCTTGTGAAGAGGATCAAGATGTTACTCTTGCGGAAGGAACATGGATGATTTACAATCTTTATCTCATAGTCAGAGAATAAAGTACCAATTTCTGCTATAATAGAGCTCCATCGAGCAACTAGAAATTTGCCTGAGAATCTTTGGCCTCCCTATCGAGTATTATAATGCTCATGTGTTAGCCTGTATAGGAAACACAATTGGAAAAATGATCAATGTTGATAAGACCACACTCACTAGAGACATGGGAAGTATGCTAGATTATGCGATCAGATTAGAATTTCCAACATGTAGCTTTCCATGTTCTCTATCAAAGGGAAACATTTTAAAGTTGAATATGAAGGTCTGCACTTACTTTGTCTTACATGTAGTAGATATGGCCATTATATAGAAACTTGTAGGAGCAAGGAAATAAATACTCTAGAAATGAGGGATGGTAAAGGAAAAAATATGGAAACTAATGCACCAAAGGAACAAGAGTTAGGTCCTTGGAAAATTGTCCACAAACCTAAGAGATCTCATAACAAAAAATTGAAGGGTCAACAAAGTGGCAGCGATATGGAGAATGGAAGAAGCCACTTAGATATCAAATATGTGGAAACTATTCTCAAGAAAAAAGGAAGGTCGCGTTTTGAAGCTCTAAGTACTATCATAGAGGATCCTTCTGTGAGAACAGGATTTGGTTATGCTCAATATCTTTAAATTTTGATAATAACAACAAATTATTTGTGTGAAAGCAATTTTGATACTCTAACAATTGTTATTTTGAAAGTCTTGATAGTCAGGTTCTAACTCTGAGAAGTTCATGTGAACCAGTGATTCTGACATGATGATATTCGCTTATGCGCTAAAAGAAAGCAAGACTGCTCATGTACCAACTCATTAGAAAGATCTTGAGAAAACAATCGTTGTTGCTGCAATGTTTTCTAGGATTCTGACTCTAGATGAGCATGACTCTAATATGTTAGTTCTGAAGATCAAGTGCTGAAGATTCTAATGACTTGAAGTTCTGAAGACTGAATGTTCTGAAGACCAAGTGTAGAAAGATTTTAAAGACTTGAAACTATGAAGACTAAAGGTTCTGAAGACCAAAGGCTACTGACTCGTAAGACATAGTTCTGAGTGAACAAGGTTATGAAGATTATGACGACTTGAAGTTCTGAAGAACAAGGATTTCGAAGAAAATTGCTGAAGTTCTGAAGAGATGGTTCTGAGTGAACAAGGTTCTGAAGACTGAAGACCCAACAATCCTTTCCTCTACTTATACTTCAATCATATTTCAACAAGAAGCCTCTGAAGTTATGAAGACAAGGATTAATGGTTAAGAGAGTTATCTTTTCCTATACTCATACTTCAAACATCTATCAACCAGAAGCCTCTGAAGATCAGAAGATATGGATTAACGTATAAGAGGGAATAATACAATAGTACAAAGACACTCCATTCAACTAACGATTCTACTACTCCACTACCCTGATTTGGTGGTACATAAGGACAGTTGTGTGTATTATTTTTCACCCCCATCAACGACATTCCGCAGGCCAGCTATTATGTAACAGGTCTTTTTGTCAGTGCCTATATAAGGATTGTCTCATGAAGGAAAATGCACAAGACTACGCAATATTTGAAACACATATACAAAGAAAAATCCTCTAACAATAATGCATATTTTCAAAAGCTCTTAATTATGTTTATTCTGCTTATTTGTAAGTACTCTATTGTAAATAAACCATCCTAGCAAACTGTTGTTTGTATTCCCTAAAGGACTGAGTGAAGATCTGAAGCTTTAGGAAGTCTAGGACAATGAGTCTTAGTGGTTGTTTCTCAAAATTGGTGGTTGTGCATTGTTGAAGTCATATCAGTTGCTTGTGCAATGTTAATTGTAAGTCACATTAACTGGATGTGCAGTTAGTCACCAAGTTTATATGCATTGTAATCTGTTACGGTTATAGTGGATTAAGTCCTTTTTGAAGGTGAAATCACCTTGGTGAGTGGACTGGAGGTAGCTTGTGGTTGACAAGTGAACCAAGATAAATTAGCATGTTCTTTCTCTCTTTTGTTGATTGGTATACTTGTTGTGTTTTCACAAAAAAATTTCATTTTAAAAACACCAATTCAAATCCCTCCCCATTTCTTATGTTTTCTCACACCATCACCTTCCTCTAAGGAAACTAGCAAGGTAGGAAACAAGCAGACTATTTGCGAAAATCTTTCAGATAATAACCTTATTGAAACTTTTCTAATGAGGGTCATAAGGGCACCCACCACTGTGATTTATGAGGAAACATTTGAGAAAAACATTAAATTGAAAGACAAGAAAGTATCAACTCTTCAGAGATTGAATATAGGATCTCATGGCATGGCAAAGTTAAAAGGAAAATGAAGCACGTCTCGAGGAGGAAAGCATAACATGGAGAAGCTCATGGAATACATACATGTGGAAACCCTTATTAAATGATTGATTTTAGACACTAAGTCCAATAGAGAAGAAGTTAGCATTGACATCATCGCTGGTCAAAACCACAACCTGGACAAAATGGGTCCTAAAATGCTCAAAGCTTAAGGAGAGAATCACCATAACTCTCAGGAATAAGTGACAACCAAAGAATTCCCTATAAACTTTGTTTGTCATTCTCTACCTGATGACCCTAGCGAAGTGTAAGGGGTCCCGGAGGGTGTTCGGGAGGAGCGGTGGCATCGAGCACCAACCTTTTAGGGGCAACAATTTTTTATTATTATATATACATATATACAATTTTATTTTTGTGTCTATAGTAAATGAGTGGGTTTGTTTCCGTTGCAGAGGAATCTAGTAGAGGTTTAGAGTCAAGCCAACAATAAAAAAATAGGTGTTATTGTTCACTTACTTATTTCTATTATTTATTCATTATATTTATAGGCTTGTTGTTTGCGCTTTTTGAGTTGTTGAAATGTTGCCTAGAAAACAACTTTCTAGTCATCCAAAGCGAAAAAGAAAGAAACAAATTGAAATTGTTTTTAAATCTCAAAAGGTAGCTTTAGATAAAAAAATAGCACGCATTCTATAACTTCTATTGAAAATGATGTGAATCCATATAACTAAGACTCTACGATTGAAAATTTTGAGGATGAATAATCAAACAGAAATAATGAAGAGCATATTGTTTTGAATGTAGATAATAATAAAAATGAGAATATCCTTGCTTTTGCTAATGAACAACCTAATGAGCCCATTCCATTATATATTTATGATCCTAGAACATGGAATAACCTTAGAAGTGATTTAAGGGATAAATTGCTAAAAAATGATCGTAAAAGAGATGTGTCAATTGTGAATAGTTCTAAAGATACCCTTGGTAGGAACTTTTTCATACTCACATTGTATTCGTTATTATGATAATGGAGAAAACCAAGATAGAAGTTGGTCAGTTTATTCAAAAGAATTGAATAAAGATTTTGTGTTTATGTTGTAAGATCTTTTGTAGAAGTCCTAAAACAAATAACTTAACTCAAGAAGGTTTCATTGATTGGTCTCATCTTATGAATAGGCTTAAAGAACATGAATCAATTGGTGCACACATAACTTTTATGAGTGAATGGATTGACCTACAAATCAGATTTCAAGAAAACATAACAATTGATAAACATCTTCAAGAGCTTATAGGAAAAAAGAAAGAACATTGGAAAAATATTTTTGTTAGAATAATTTCTATTGTTATATATATCTTTCTAGACAACATTTAGCTTTTCGTGGAACAAATAACAAGGTCAATGTACAACATAATGAGAACTTTTTTCTCTTTTTGAGATGATTTTCGAAAGGGAACCAAATTCATAATTTTGACATGGCAGTTAAAATCTTGGGGATGGAACCAACGAAGTGGTTCTCTATGCCGAAAGGAAAAAGAGCTTCATTTTGATATCCAAGTCGAAGTATATAATGATAACAACTTGGAAACGGAGGTGGTTGCTGAGACTCCTAGTCAACTCCAAAGGGTCTCCTTTAACAACATTCCATACTTTGATCGGTGACCAATTCTAATTATTCATTTGGAGTTGTAGAGGGGATGTAAGCAAGGATTTTCTGAGGGTGAGTTAGAATTATATCTGTATGTACAATCCTGGTATGTTTTTCATCCTTTAAACTAGATCTGACCCTGATAAGAAGTGCAAGAAGATACATAATATGGGGTTTGACAAGTTCAATTATTTCGAGAATAGAGGTTACTCTAGAGGTACAATCATGGATTGGAATCCTAACATCATCAATGTTGTTATTGAGATCAAGCACTTCCAATTTATTCGCATGAAAATCAAAGTTCATAATGGTAAAAATTGGCATTTCACCTTAATTTACGCCAGTCCTGGGAAAGAGAGCATATAGGATCTTTGGGACAACCTCATGAGTATTCCTTATAATTTACAAGGAGGATGGCTCATAGGAGCTTATTTCAATGACATTCTTCTTCCTCTGAGAAACGTGGTGGTCGTCCTGCTTCCATAAGAAGTTGTGCCTTATTCAAGGATTGTATCAATTCATGTAATCTCCTTGAAATGGACACTTTTGGGCCCAAATTCACATGGAAATGTTACATTCAACATGAAGGTATTTTCCTGTATGAAATACTCAATAGAGCCTTATGCAATGAAAATTAGAGTACCCTCTTTCCATATGCCTTTGTTAGAGCTTTGTTTAGGGTCGATTTCTCTGATCATCACCCTTTCCTTATTTCGCTAAAAGGCATCAATTATCTAAGAAGACCTAGAACTTTCAAGTTTGAATCAACTTGGATTTTTGAAGAGACCTTCGATGCCATAATTTCTAGTACTTGGCCTTAGTTTAACCCTCTCATAACAAATATCGAGCATGTCAAGATTGTTTCCAATTCTTGGAACCCTCTTACTGTCACGAGCCTCACGCAGAAGAAGAATAAGCTTTTGAACTTAATTTCTAGTATTCAAAAGGCCATCCAAGAGGGTAGAGTAAACTTAGATTTGGTGAAAATGGAAAACACGCTTTAACAAGATCTTTCTTTGACACTTCACCAAGAAGAAATAATGTAGTTTCAAAGATCTAAAATGAAGTGGTTATCCAATGGCGACACAAACACTTGTTTTTATCATCTTTATCTTGTCTAGAGGAGAATAAGGAAAAACATTACTATTATACAATCCAATGGTGGAGAATGGATATAATATATAGCCAAAATTCAATAGGTGTTCAAAGATTGGTATAAACAACTTCCTATTAGTGATGTTGAAGTCACTCCTTGGAGGGATACTGGCATTAAATTTCATTTTCTGGATAGCCATATTTTTAAAGGACTCAATTATGACCACAAGGAAGAGGAAATCAAGAAAGCTCTGATGAACATGGCTCCTTGGAAGTCCACTGACCCTAATGGCTTCCCGATAGGGTTTTACCAGCATTCTTGGAAGCATGTGTGTGCTAGTGTTTACAATTTTATCATTGATTGTAGGAACACCCTTTCCAACATTGCTACTATGAATTATACAGATTTGTGTTTGTTTCCTAAGATGGAAAATCGCCAAGTTGTTCATCAATTGTTTCCTATAGCTTTATGCAACACGAGTTACAAGATTTTGAGAAAAAATCTTGTGAATCGCCTCAAGTACATTATGGACCATATTATTTCTACCTATTAGTCGAGTTTCATCACTGGCAGGAGGATTCATGACAACATAGTTGTTTCTCAGAAGATTTTACATAGCATTCACAGATCCAAAGGCAATAAAGGAATCTTTGCAATGAAGATTGATCTGGCTAAACCTTACCTTAAGTTGAACTGATGTTTCCTCAACAATGCTATCATTGAATTGGGTCTCCCAGACAAGATGAAATTCATCATTATGGAAATGGTTTCTAAACGATGAGAAACACAAGAAAGGGGGGATTCATCATTATAGATGTGGTTCCTAAAGGATGAGAAACACAAGAAAGGGGGAGGGGGGTTAAACTGGGTTTCACCAATTTAAACTTTTGCGGAATTATAAACTATAATGCTAACAAGGAAATAAAAATGAATTGGCACAATTATTTTTATCATGTTTCAATATTAACAAAGTTACTCCAGTCCACCCATCAGGTGATTTTCCTTAGACAAAGACATAACCCACTAATCTTAAGCAAGATTACAACCCTAATGGATACCCTCCACTATCCTCTTGAGAATTCTAGCTAAGACTAGTCCCCCAAGGAAATCAACCTCTAAGTATTAGAAAACAAGTTAGCCCTCTCAAGTATCTAGACTATAGACATATCCATTTGAGGAATCATCACCTTAGACAAGGATTTGATTACCTTAGAAAAGGATTTTACATGTGTACAATAGTTGCTTCTTATAAGAGAATTACACAATTGAAGATCAATAACACAAAAGTGTTTCTAAGCAAGATATGAGCAACAACTCCTTGCTATTCTACAAAACTATCTTAAGTTGAATATCTAAGAGATTATAAACCACTAGTTTTGTATTTCTTAAATTTTTTTCTTGTTGAGCACTACAACTCCTTTTCATTGAGCAATTTAAGCTTCTTCTCATTGCTCCTTCATAAGCTATAACGCCTACTCATGTTTGACCATTAAGTTTTACTAAGCTAATATGCTTCACTTATTGATGTTACACTTGAATAGCTTCACGTGGATTTAGCATGATTTCAACGTTTGTACACACACAATTATAGCATTTACAATGTTGATGTATTGTCTTCAGCTATTGCATTGAAGGCATCCATTGGCAGATATCTTCATTGAGCTTCAAACCCATTTCATTTCGGCTTCGGCTAATGGCAGTAACCACTTTCAGCATCTAGTGCTTCTCACCAACAGCCATCTTGCACACATGTGTCCAACATTTTTTCAATCTTTGAGATCTTTAATATATAAAGCTTGAGCAAATAGATCCTTTGGAGGGCATTCTTGGAAACATATTCCAACAGAAAAATCCCAACGTTCATGTGAAGGAATGGTCAACATCATAATACTGAAAAAGTTGTCCTTGTGCCATCTTTTCGAGGTAGAGGTCACATAGTTTTAGTAATTTTATATTCATCATTAACCATTATGATCTTCAATATTCTAATAACTTTAGAGGCTTTAGATATGTATTAGATGAAGCTTGTTGTTGAAGAGTTATTCTTGTAATCTTTAGAATCTAAGTCTTCAAAGTCTCAGATCTTTGTTTAGCAGAACCTTGTCTTTAGAACTTTCAACACTTGTTCTTTAGAAGAAATATGTTCAGAGTCTTTAGAGCTTGTTCAATTAGAACCTTATCTTTAGAATCTTCAGAACTCATTCAACACATACTCACTTGTCTTTATAGTCTTCAGAACTTCGTTCAACTGAACCTTGTTTTCAGAATCTTCAGAACATGAACTTCAAAAATAATGTCTTCAGAACTTTGTTCAATAGAACCTTGTCTTCAGAATCTTCAGAATTTATAGCATTACAAACACAACTCTTGTAAATCATTCTAGGCTTACTTTCAAAGTCCCCATTAGAAGCTTCAGAACTAATGTTCTTCAGAATCGTTGTATTATAAGCATTCTTGAACCTTGACTTTATCTCGTATACAACATATGTTTTCTTTTAGAGTATTGAGACCAAAGTCTGATGACGTCACACTAGAGTCATACTAAGATTAGAAAAAGCTACACACTAGAAAGAAACATAAAGTACAAAATTATTCTCTTAGATAACATGTGCAGTTATCATCAAAACTTAAGGCCAAATGTATAACCAAATCTTAAGGACAACATACTCTCTTACTCTTCCTATATGTAAATGATCTTATCTACACGGGAAACAATACTAAGATGATGATGAAGTTCAACGAATATAGGATGAGGACCTTTGATATGACCTACATAGGCTTTATGAGTTACTTTCTGGGTATAGAGGTAAGAAAGAGAAATGATGAGATATTCATCTCGCAAAAGAAATATACGAAAGGCTTACTTAAGAAATCCAATGTGTATGGTTGCAAACATGTCTCTACTTCACTCGTAACAAATGAAAAACTACAAAAGGATGATGGACCACTAGAAGAAAATGTATCCAGATACATAAGTCTAATTACAAGCCTATTATTTTTAACATATACATGGCCAAATACAATGCATACTACAAGTTTTCTATAAGGATTCATTAAAAAACCAATGTCAATCCCTTCTATAAGACTTTAAGCTACACTCCCTATTCCAATATAACCATAAACATGAGATTTTTATAGCCTTCTTTCTAAACAATTTTCTTATCTTATACCAAGAATTTCTTTTGTACATGTTAAGGCAAAAATCACATGTTTTTCATTATATGAATTACCTACATATCAACATGTTTTTCGTTACAACATAGTGTTAAATAAATAAAGAGATATAATACAATGGTCAACTATGATGGCCCATACAGAAACACAATGCGAGGCTAGTAGCTAAAGGTACTCACAATAACCTAGGATTTACTAAAATGATATATTTGCAACAATTGTTCGTCTTGATACCACAAGAGCTCTAATTGCTCATGTGGCACAAAAAGTATGGAGTTTCCATCAACTAGATGTCAAATATTCATTCTTCAATCGTGTACTTAAATAAGATATCTATGTGGCGTAGCCATATGGATTCATGTCAGAAGTCGAAGAAAGAAAAGCGTTAATACTCAAAAGTACTTCATAGTATGAAACAAGCACTTCAAGCATATCATATCATAATCAATAAGTATATCATGGATCGAGGATTCAGGAGGATCACGAGTGAACCTACATTATTCATCAAGTCTTAAAGACAACATACTATCTTACTCTCCTTATATGTAGATAATCTTATCTACACGAGAAACAATACTAAGATGCTGATGACGTTCAAAGAATAGATGATGTAGACCTTTTAGATGACTGACATTGGTTTGATGAGTTACTTCTTTGGTATATAGATAAGTCAATGAAATCATGAGATATTCATCTCGAAAAAAGAATATACCAAAGGCTAACTTAAGAATTCAATATGTGCGACTGCAAACATGCCGCTACTCCACTCGTAACAAATAAGAAACTACAGAAGGATGATGGAGCACTAGAAGATACTGCATCCAAGACGGCCATACACAATGTATATTACAAGTCTTTTATCAAGATTCATGCAAAGTCCAAGTCAAATACACTTTGGAGTAGGAAAAATAATTTTAAGGTATCTATAAGGAATAAAAGAGTTTGATATATGGTACACTACAAAAACCGACTAAATATTACTTGGCTACACTGAGAGTGATTGGGCAGGTTTAGTAGATGACACGAAGATCGCCTTTGACTATGCTTTCTCACTCAAATCAGAAATTTTTTCTTGGGCATCGAATAAGCAAGTTATGTTTGCACAATAAACAACAAAACTAAGTATGTGGAAGCTATTAAAGCAACGAGTCAAGCTATAGGCTTCAAAAGAGACTTGAAGACATGAGAGAAAAATAAGATAATCCTACTACAATCAACTGCGATAACAAATCAACAGTTTGCAATGACAAAGAATCCAATGCATCACAACAGAACAAAACACAGAACAATAAAGTATCATTTTATCAGAGAAGCTAAATCAACTAAAGAGATCAAACTCGACTACTGCATGACAAAAGATCAAATTACAAACATATTCTTGAAGGCATTCTCGAGACCAAGATTTGAATAGTTACGAGCTACGGAGTCGCAGAAATTCACATCAAGAAGAAGTGTTGAAATTACTACAAATTTTTAGAATTCTCTTATATATAATATGTTTGAAAATGCTAGAAGAATATAACTATTATAATACTAATATAGCATGAAACATCTAAAAAGAATTAAAATAATTTTGAAATATTTACCACTGAGTTTGATGACTTGAGTCTTTAAATACACAATTGATACTTTGTAATTGGTCTAATAAACCAATGTCATTCCCTTCTATAAGACTTTAAACTATTGTCCCTATTCCAATATAACCATAACCACACGATTTCTATAGCCTCTTTCTAAACAATTTTTTAAGACTATCTTATATCAACTACTCAAATACCAAGAATTTTCTTTTGTACCTGCTAAGGCAAAATTCGCACGTTTTTCATTATATGAATTACCTACCTCAACATGTTTTTCATTACAACATAGTGTAAAAGAAAGAGAGTAACCAATCTTATTTGTGACTAAAACATATAATCATAGACTAGTGTACGTAGCTTGATTTGCTTGACTTGAGATGAATATACCAAATTACTAATGTTTTTGTCAAATACTTTGAATGAATTGACAGAATATGAATTTGAAGGGTATTTATTTATAGGCACAATGCCAAGGTTAACAAAATATATTTTTCACCGTTAAATAAACATTTCTGTGTTATAACATTATTCTTTACTTGATCAAATTTAGTAAATTATAAATAAATTAATGATTCAATTTAAATTTAACTGAAATACATAAAAAAATGTATAAAAAAAATTACATTATCAATTAATCATAACCATTGATTAGTTTAGAATATTTAACTTTTATTTTAGTTTCTTTTGAAATAATACAATTGAATCTTATAATATATTTATGATGATATTTTACACTACTTAACATCCCAATTCAAATTCTTTAGTATCCATCTATTTTGCAACCCCAAAATTTATTATAATTTCATATGGTAACTAATTCTTAAATATTCGTAATTGGGTATTAGTACCTTCAATAAAAATTGATGTAAAATATTAATTTATTTTTAAATAAAAAGTGATATAATATTGAATGTAAATATCTTTTTTTTGGATGAAGGTATCGATGATCAATTAAATTTAAGGGTATTAGAATGTTTACCTTTTTATCTTCCTTGGGGAAGTAATATTTTTCAGGTAGCCAAAGTTTAGTATATTTTTATATTTCCATCCTTAACATTGTGCCTATAAATACCCTTCACATTGGTCTCAAAAAATGCAAGTCCTTCAAATTGTGTTGTCTAGAAACAAATATAACATGGCTGTTAACTTCCTTTTGTTTGTGTTCCTATTTGCTAGTCAGTTTATTGCTGGATTTAACACTGAGCTACCACCTTCTGACTATGGAGATGTTATCACCATTCTGAGTATTGATGGTGGTGGTATTAGAGGAATTATTCCAGCAGTAATTCTTAACCACTTGGAAAAGGCTCTTAAGGTCAATAATATACATCAACTCTTGCATGCTAGTATGCTACTATTTTTATGCATAAATAGAAACTTATATATTATTTTTGCATGCAGGTTAAGGATAAAGAAGCATCACTTGCAAAATATTTTGATGTGATAGCGGGGACGAGTACCGGAGGGCTTGTGACTGGTATGCTCGCGGCGCCTCATCCAGAGGATCCTTCTCGTCCTCTATTTACTGCTGAACAAGTTATCAACTTCTACATTGAATACGGTCCTTCAATCTTCAACATAACTAGGTATATATATATAGTTCATCTTTATGAATATGATTTGTATACTAGTCTAAAATATCAAATTATTGAGTTTTATGTATGATTGAACATTTGTAACATTTAACAGTAATTGGACTGTTCTATACCCTGGTCCAATGTATGATGGCAAGATCCTACATAGTATAGCCAGTGAGTTATTGAAAGAGACAAAACTGAGTCAAGCATTAACCAATGTTGTAATCCCAACATTTGACATCAAGAAGTTTCATCCTGTTATCTTCTCAAACTTCAAGGTACATAATTTATAATCTTTTCTGTTTTATTCAATCATAACATTTGACATCAAGAAGTTTCATCATGCTTGAAGGTGAACACAGTTCCAACCTTAGATGCAAAATTATCAGACATATGCATTGGAACTTCAGCTGCACCAGTTTATCTACCTCCACATTACTTTGAAAATGATGGTGCTGAATTCAATTTGATTGATGGAGCTGCTGCTGCTGCCAATCCAGTAATTTTTAAATTTTACAAAACGATCCCTATATTTTTCTTATTTAAAAAATTGCTTCTTACAATTTTAAAATTTGCAAATTGGTCCCTGTTGTTTCATTTCTAGGCTATGGTTGCTGTGAGTGAAGTGATAAAACAGAAAGGAGGGAGGCCTAGAAAAATCTTGTTGTTGTCTCTAGGATGTGGATTTAGAGAGTCTACAAGTATTAATGCTAAGGATGCAATTAAATTTTCATTAGTAGATTGGGTAGAAGAAGGTCAACCTCTTGGTGCTTTTGATACTTCTTCTAAAGATATGAGTGAATATTACCTTGCCAATGCCTTCCCAGACCTCCAATCTTCTACCAACTACCTTAGAATTCAGGTATATATATATATAGTATAGTATAGTATAGTATGATGTTTTCGGTGAAGTTCATCACTATACAACATGAATAATACTAGTTGTAATTCTAACAAAAAAAGTGGATCTTAATGTGCAGGAATATGACTTGGACCCATCCATTGATACCATTGATAATGCTACAATAGTTAACATGGAAAAGCTTGTAAAGGTAGGAGAGAACCTTCTGAAAGAACCAGTTAGGAAAATGAATGTGAATACCTATAAGCCAGAAGAAAAAATAAACCAAGGTACAAATGCTGAGGCTCTTGATAGGTTGGCTGAGACTTTATACAAAGTGAAGCAGTATCGTCAGAAGAAGAATATGATGGAGAAGTTTATGGGACGACCACTTCTTAAAAATATCCCAAACCCTTTTGCTACTGCAAGCTAGGCATGAGAAATGTAATGGAATAAATGCAAAATTCACATGCTTGCATAATTAAGCTAGAAAGTTTAAAGTTAATTGAACAAGTTTATAAGCTTGTTTGATAAAAAATATGTATGCATGAGCATGATGTAACTTAAGCATATCAATAAATAAAGTGTGTATTTATGTTTCAATGTTGAACTGGTCCTCTCGGTTTCTTTTACTATAGCAAGTTAAGTTATTTCCCTTACCGCATATTTAAACATCTGCTAACAATTGTGAACAAGTTAAAGATGTGCTTAGGGAGTTAGGGGTAGCATTATGTAGAAAAAGAAACTAAACTCTCATAATATGACAAAATAGTATTTAAATGAGAAAGATATGCATATTTAATGCTCAATACTGTTAGGATAGGATAACAAGGACATCTACATTAGTTCATTAGGTCAATAGTGTAACACCCTTCTAAATACCCCAAATTATTATAATTAAAATAACAATATATTCATCAGAGTAATTATGCCCCGAAGGGTGTCACACAATCATTTCACAACAATTATCAAAACATCCTGTCATGCTCATTTATTTAATCAAAATAAGGTTCCTTTGCATAATTCGCAGCGGAATAAAATCCAACATCAATGTAAAACATGTAACACACTACATGAAAATCATTCAACAACCAATCTCAAATTAATTAAAACATCCCCTCCCGATGTTACATCTATCAGAGCATGACCCATAAGAACTACCCTAGACTCCAAGCATTAGCTTCTACTCAACTCATTTCTCGTTACCTGAAAAATAGATGTAAGGGTGAGTTCCTCAATCAATATAATAAGCATTATAAAACAACATGTAATGCTAAGTAATTAACACATTAATTCACCCAATTTAGGCTAAGCCTTCAGCAACATCAATATCCGTTCAAAACATCATACTCGACAGTAGATTCTCAACTATATTCAACATTAACAACGCAACACACAACACACATATAATACTGGAATACATCCGTTCATATTATATGCCATACATTCATTATGCAATGAGGCTCTATGCATGCGGTACCGACTATGTTGTGAACATATAGTTCAACCTCACCGTCCAAATCCAGGCACGGCTACCAAGCTCACTAGTCCCACTCATTTGAGACATAGTGACTCACTCACTAATTCCTCACCATGGGAATTAGCTACCACCCCAATGGGCCATGTTATGCAAGCTACTCACCTAGCATGCAACAATCAACAACAATCAAAATGATTTACTCACTAATTCCTCACCATGGAATTAGCTACCACCCGAAGGCCACAATATGCATGCTAATCACCTAGCAATGCAACATCAACAAAATCAAGAATAGACACATGCTCACACTCTAAGCCATAATAAAGTCTATTCACAAATGTATACATTCACATTATCATGTATACCATCACACATTATCAACATAATTAATCACAAAAGCATATCCTATCATGCCACATAATCAAACACAGTATTAGTACACTCTACTAATGCCTTTACCACTCAAAACAACGGGAAATGATCCCTATCACATCATATCTCGGCTAAGTCGCATCACTCAGCCTAAACAACCGAAACTGCACAGCAGTAGCACAGAAAAATCACAATTCTGCCCATACGCGTATTGCCCATGTCCATACGCGTATTGCCCAAACCTGACCAAGTCCATACGCGTAACGCCCACTCTCATACGCGTATTGCGCATTGCCTCGCTCAACTCATACGCGTATTACCTACTCCATACGCGTACCAACAGAGACCAATTTACGTTCAAAATACCATCTTTTCCACCCATACGCGTAAGGCTTCCTCCATACGCGTACCAGCCAGCTCATACGCGTATTGCCTAGTGCCATACGCGTATGACCAGAAACCAGAATTCTCAGATCTGCTGTGGTTTTCTCTGATACGAAATCTATCCAATCCAACCTTCCACAGTCCAAATTACACAAAATAATCACCCACATCATCTACACGAATCATATCCTATTCATCTTCATCAATCCTAACATTATCCCTTCTAATTCCTACGAATTCTTTTCAATTATCATTCAATTTCATTCATCCAACATTTCACAAACTCATCATGCATCAATCAAAATAGAGGTACAATCAATGGTTATCACTACTCAGTACATATTATCATATAATACCCTTTAACCGATGATAAACCCCCCTTACCTGAGTTAATCCGGTAGCCTCCGAGCTCTAAGCTTTTCCTTCCTTCAACCTTCGTCCTCTGGCTTTTTGCCCTTTCTGCCTCTTTTCCCTTTTTCACGTGAAATAACCTTTTTACCAAAAAATGGGATTTTTCTCATTTCCAACTTATATATTATTCCAATAAATAATTATCCCAATAATTATTATTCCAAAATAATAATAATAATAATAATAATTCAATTATTTAATTAAATCAATAAATATATTATTAACTTAATTTAAATAATTATTATATTATTATCGGGGTGTTACAACTCTCCCCCACTAAAAGAGTTTTCGTCCTCGAAAACTTACCTCAATCGAACAACTCCGGATAAGACTCCTTCATCTGGCTCTCCAGTTCCCAAGTCACATTGCCACCTGCTGGTCCTCCCCAAGCTACCTTCACCAAGGCAATCTCTTTACCCCGCAACTGCTTCAACTCTCGATCCTCGATCCTCATAGGTGATGTTTCAACAGTCATGTTATCTCTCACCTGTACATCATCTACTTGGACAACATGCGACGGATCATGAATGTATCTCCTCAACTGAGACACATGAAAAACATCATGCAAATTCGCAAGCGACGGCGGTAAAGCGATACGATAGGCTACCTCTCCTATCCTCTCCAAAATCTGATAAGGACCAATAAATCGAGGTGTCAACTTCTTCGACTTCAAGGCTCGACCAACACCAGTTATCGGAGTAACACGAAGAAACACATGATCTCCCTCTTGGAACTCAAGTGACTTCTTCCTCTTGTCATGATAACTCTTTTGACGACTCTGAGCAATTCTCATCTTATCCTGAATCATCTTAATCTTTCCCGTAGTTTGTTGAACAATCTCCGGTCCAACCACAGCACTCTCACCGGACTCATACCAACATAAAGGTGTCCGACATCTCCTACCATACAAAGCTTCAAACGGTGCCATACCAATGCTCGAATGAAAACTATTGTTGTAGGTAAACTCAATCAAAGGCAAATAACAATCCCAAGCACCTCCATTTTCCAAAACACAAGCCCTCAAAAGATCCTCTAGTGACTGAATCGTCCTCTCAGTCTGACCATCAGTCTGCGGATGATATGCAGAACTCAATCTCAGCTTAGTTCCCAAAGCCTTCTGCAAACCTTCCCAAAACTTCGATGTAAATCTAGGATCTCTGTCCGAAACAATACTAGACGGAATACCATGCAAACTTACAATCTTCTCAATATACAACTCAGCTAGCCTCTCTAACGGATAATCCATTCTGATCGGAATGAAATGAGCCGACTTCGTCAATCTATCCACAATCACCCAAATAGCCTCAAAATTCTTACTTGTTCTCGGCAAACCAGAAACAAAATCCATACTGATACTGTCCCACTTCCACTCTGGAATAGCCAACGGTTGCATTAGCCCAGACGGCTTCTGATGCTCAATCTTCGACTTCTGACAAGTCAAACAAGAATACACAAAACTTGCAATTTCTCTTTTCATTCCCGGCCACCAAAATAACCCTTTCAAATCATGGTACATCTTCGTAGCTCCAGGATGAATACTCAAGCCACTACGATGTCCTTCCTCAAGGATACTCTTCTTAAGTTCTGTAACATCCGGAATACACACCCGACTACCAAATTTCAAAATACCATTCTCATCAACTCTGAATTCGCCACCTTGACCTTGATTCACTAAAGTCAACTTATCAACCAAAAGTGCATCGGATTTCTGACCTTCTCTGATCTCGTCCAGAATACCACTCGTTAACTTCAACATTCCCAGTTTAACACTATTGTGAGTACTCTCACACACCAAACTCAGATCTCTAAACTGCTCAATTAAGTCCAATTCCTTAACCATTAACATAGACATATGTAATGATTTCCGACTCAATGCATCAGCTACTACATTTGCTTTACCCGGATGGTAATTCAAACCAAAATCATAATCCTTCAGAAATTCTAACCATCTCCTCTGTCTCATATTCAGCTCTTTCTGATCAAACAAATACTTTAAACTCTTATGGTCACTGAAAACTTCAAATCTTGAACCGTACAAATAATGCCTCCATAACTTCAGAACAAATACTACAGCTGCCAGCTCTAAATCATGTGTCGGATAATTCCTCTCGTGAACCCTTAGCTGTCTCGAAGCATAAGCTATAACCTGCTTATTCTGCATCAACACACCACCTAAACCCAACAATGAAGCATCACAATAAACCTCAAATAGTTCCGACGAACTCGGTAATATCAGGATAGGAGCAGTAGTTAACCTTCTCTTTAACTCTTGGAAACCTTCTTCACATTTTGAGTCCCAAACAAACGCTTGCCCCTTTCTAGTCAACATTGTCAACGGTAACGCCAACTTAGAAAATCCCTCAATGAACTTCCTATAATACCCAGCCAAACCAAGGAAACTTCGAATCTCAGTAACAGACTTAGGAGTTTCCCACTTAGACACCGCTTCTATCTTAGAAGGATCAACAGCAACACCACCTCTGGAAATCACATGACCAAGAAAACTAACTTCTTCTAACCAAAATTCACACTTAGACAGTTTAGCAAATAACTTCTTTTCTCGCAGAACTCCTAAAACCTCTCTCAAATGTTCAGCATGCTCTTCTTCAGATTTCGAATACACCAAAATGTCATCAATAAACACCACAACAAACTGATCTAGGTACGGATGGAAAATCCTATTCATATACTCCATAAATACTCCAGGTGCATTAGTCACACCAAAAGGCATTACAGAATACTCATAATGTCCATACCTTGTTCTGAAGGCAGTCTTCTGAATATCCTCAGTTTTCACACGTATCTGATGATATCCCGATCTCAAATCTATTTTGCTGAACACTCTCGCACCAACCAACTGATCCATTAAATCATCAATCCTCGGCAAAGGATACCGATTCTTGATCGTCACTTTATTCAGTTGCCTGTAATCTACACACAACCTCATAGTACCTTCTTTTTTCTTAACCAACAACACTGGTGCACCCCACGGTGACACACTCGGACGAATAAATTTCTTATCTAACAGATCTTCCAGCTGACTCTTCAATTCAGCTAGTTCAACAGCAGACATACGATAAGGAGCCATCGATATCGGTCTAGTACCAGGTACCAAGTCAATCGAGAACTCAACTTCACGCTCTGGCGGCAATTCATTCACCTCTTCCGGGAACACATCAGGAAAATCACACACCACAGCTAGATCGCCAATCCCCAGTTTATCTTTAGTCTCCAAGGTCGCTAACAGCATAAACAACTCTGCCCCATCTGCCACTTCCTCACTCACTTGTCTTGCTGATAGAAACAAACTCTTTCCTTCCTCATCCTCAGGAAATATCACAGTCTTATCAAAACAATTAATATAAACTCGGTTAAACACCAACCAGTTCATACCCAGAATAACATCAATCTGCACTAATGGAAGACACACAAGGTCTATCCCAAAGTCTCTACCAAAAATACTCAAAGGACATCTCAAACAAACCGAAGTAGTAGTCACCGAACCCTTCGCAGGAGTATCAATCACCATACTACCCCGCATCTCAGATATCTCTAACTTAAGTTTCACAGCACAATCCAAGGATATAAAAGAATGAGTCGCACCTGTGTCAATAATAGCTACAAGAGGAAAGCCATTAATATAACACGTACCTCGGATCAAACGATCATCTGCAGAAGTCTCAGAACCCGATAAAGCAAAAACCTTGCCTCCTGACTGATTCTCTTTCTTCGGCTTAGGACACTGTGGGCTGATATGACCCACTTCTCCACAGTTGAAGCAAGTCACAGTCTTCAACCGGCAATCTGCAGCCAAATGACCACCTTTCCCACATTTGAAACACTTCTTCTCACTACTGGTACACTCATGGATACGATGTCCAGCCTGACCACATCTGTAACACTTAACAGGAGCACTAGAGTCTCCCCCACTAGGCCTCTTCATCCCACTCTGCCTCTGAAAACCTTTGCCAGCTGCATACGGTTTTCCACGATCAATCTGATTCTTACCTTTTCTATCAACCTTCTGCTGATAGCTCTCAGCTCTGGCCTTGGAATCCTGTTCGAAAATCCTGCAACAGTCAACCAAATCAGAAAACACTCTAATCCTTTGATATCCAATAGCCTGCTTGATCTCGGGACGCAACCCGTTCTCAAACTTCACACACTTTGAAAATTCCCCAGCAGCCTCAGCATAGGGAGTATAATACTTCGACAGTTCTGTGAACTTAGCAGCATACTCCGTAACAGACCTGTTACCCTGCTTCAATTCCAAGAACTCTATCTCCTTCTTTCCTCTGACATCCTCGGGAAAATACTTCCTCAGAAATCTCTCTCTGAACACCGCCCAAGAAATCTCAGCATTTCCAGCAGTTTCCAACTCAGTGCGGGTAGCAACCCACCAATCATCGGCTTCTTCTGACAGCATATGTGTACCGAACCTGACCTTCTGGTTATCAGCACACTCAGTTACTCTGAAGATCCTCTCTATCTCCTTCAACCACTTCTGAGCACCATCTGGATCGTATGCTCCTTTGAACATTGGAGGATTGTTCTTCTGGAACTCACTCAACTGACGAGCAGCTCCCATTCCCATAACATTCGGATTTCCTCCAAGTACTCCAGCTAGCATACCCAGAGCCTCAGCAATCGCAGCATCATCTCTACCTCTCCCAGCCATCTCTATTCTGAAACCCAACAACTAAAACAATAAGTACTGATAGGGTTACA
This sequence comes from Lathyrus aphaca, assembly GCA_963966055.1. Lineage (NCBI taxonomy): Eukaryota > Viridiplantae > Streptophyta > Magnoliopsida > Fabales > Fabaceae > Lathyrus > Lathyrus aphaca. The sequence goes on from OZ014522.1 coordinate 7,401,388, forward strand.
CAACACCTATATCGTACAAGGGAAACAGAATAATTACGACTCGACACGACCGACTATGCTCTGATACCACTAATGTAACACCCTTCTAAATACCCCAAATTATTATAATTAAAATAACAATATATTCATCAGAGTAATTATGCCCCGAAGGGTGTCACACAATCATTTCACAACAATTATCAAAACATCCTGTCATGCTCATTTATTTAATCAAAATAAGGTTCCTTTGCATAATTCGCAGCGGAATAAAATCCAACATCAATGTAAAACATGTAACACACTACATGAAAATCATTCAACAACCAATCTCAAATTAATTAAAACATCCCCTCCCGATGTTACATCTATCAGAGCATGACCCATAAGAACTACCCTAGACTCCAAGCATTAGCTTCTACTCAACTCATTTCTCGTTACCTGAAAAATAGATGTAAGGGTGAGTTCCTCAATCAATATAATAAGCATTATAAAACAACATGTAATGCTAAGTAATTAACACATTAATTCACCCAATTTAGGCTAAGCCTTCAGCAACATCAATATCCGTTCAAAACATCATACTCGACAGTAGATTCTCAACTATATTCAACATTAACAACGCAACACACAACACACATATAATACTGGAATACATCCGTTCATATTATATGCCATACATTCATTATGCAATGAGGCTCTATGCATGCGGTACCGACTATGTTGTGAACATATAGTTCAACCTCACCGTCCAAATCCAGGCACGGCTACCAAGCTCACTAGTCCCACTCATTTGAGACATAGTGACTCACTCACTAATTCCTCACCATGGGAATTAGCTACCACCCCAATGGGCCATGTTATGCAAGCTACTCACCTAGCATGCAACAATCAACAACAATCAAAATGATTTACTCACTAATTCCTCACCATGGAATTAGCTACCACCCGAAGGCCACAATATGCATGCTAATCACCTAGCAATGCAACATCAACAAAATCAAGAATAGACACATGCTCACACTCTAAGCCATAATAAAGTCTATTCACAAATGTATACATTCACATTATCATGTATACCATCACACATTATCAACATAATTAATCACAAAAGCATATCCTATCATGCCACATAATCAAACACAGTATTAGTACACTCTACTAATGCCTTTACCACTCAAAACAACGGGAAATGATCCCTATCACATCATATCTCGGCTAAGTCGCATCACTCAGCCTAAACAACCGAAACTGCACAGCAGTAGCACAGAAAAATCACAATTCTGCCCATACGCGTATTGCCCATGTCCATACGCGTATTGCCCAAACCTGACCAAGTCCATACGCGTAACGCCCACTCTCATACGCGTATTGCGCATTGCCTCGCTCAACTCATACGCGTATTACCTACTCCATACGCGTACCAACAGAGACCAATTTACGTTCAAAATACCATCTTTTCCACCCATACGCGTAAGGCTTCCTCCATACGCGTACCAGCCAGCTCATACGCGTATTGCCTAGTGCCATACGCGTATGACCAGAAACCAGAATTCTCAGATCTGCTGTGGTTTTCTCTGATACGAAATCTATCCAATCCAACCTTCCACAGTCCAAATTACACAAAATAATCACCCACATCATCTACACGAATCATATCCTATTCATCTTCATCAATCCTAACATTATCCCTTCTAATTCCTACGAATTCTTTTCAATTATCATTCAATTTCATTCATCCAACATTTCACAAACTCATCATGCATCAATCAAAATAGAGGTACAATCAATGGTTATCACTACTCAGTACATATTATCATATAATACCCTTTAACCGATGATAAACCCCCCTTACCTGAGTTAATCCGGTAGCCTCCGAGCTCTAAGCTTTTCCTTCCTTCAACCTTCGTCCTCTGGCTTTTTGCCCTTTCTGCCTCTTTTCCCTTTTTCACGTGAAATAACCTTTTTACCAAAAAATGGGATTTTTCTCATTTCCAACTTATATATTATTCCAATAAATAATTATCCCAATAATTATTATTCCAAAATAATAATAATAATAATAATAATTCAATTATTTAATTAAATCAATAAATATATTATTAACTTAATTTAAATAATTATTATATTATTATCGGGGTGTTACAAATAGCAATATATAAAGGACACACACCACATATGAATAAAAAAATATATCAAGTATTTGAATTATCTCTCTTATAAAGTGTTCAACTTTTACTTTTACAATGTGATATTTCTAACTCACACTTGTATCAGAACAAATGCTACTAAATTTTTCAGATCCATTCTTTATGTTATAAGGGAAGGATATGATGGAAGTCCATGCAAAAAATCATTTGGAAATTAGATACCTTGAGGCTTTTCAAAATACAAGTTTCAGTCAAAAAATCATAATATATTATACACTAGTTTATACTAGTTTCGGTAACAAAATCAAATTGAATCGAAGACTGTTCGAAATGTCACAAAACATTTCAGATCCTTTCTATATGTTATAAGGGAATGTTATGAAGGAAGTTCATGCAAAAAATCATCTCCAAATTAGATTCTATGAAACTTTTTGAAATTCTAGTTTTGACAAAAATATCATAATATATTATTGTTAATATATAAAATTAAATTATTTTTATTTCGATTGTCAACCGAATTATATGCAGCAAATGGATGGATGTCGAAGGAATTTTATTTCGATTGTCAACCGAATTATATGTAGCAAATGGATGGATGTCGAAGGAATTCGAGTTGGTACTATAGATAGTAGGGTATTTTCGAAGGCTTTATTTTCAACTAGAAATGGCATGTTATAAGACATTCAAAGAGGGATTCGAAAAAGGCAGTCGAAAAACTCATTCAAAGAGTCAAATATTGATTCATCATATCAATCAAGCAAACAAGTCCTACACGGAAGTTATTGGAAGTTATCAGAAGTTATTAAAAGAAGTTATCCAAATGGACATGTGTCATTCTTAGATTAAGGAAGTTATTAATAAGACACTTGTTATAATCTTAGATGTAGGAAATTATTTTATTTTCTCTATAAATAGTTGTAATTTCTATGTATTAGAGGTTGGATCCTATTTTTTGAAAGTCTTGTAACACCCACGCCACAAGGGCAAATGGGTTCAGAGACGAACAAAGATGGATTCGATCCACCCTTTACATTCTCTTCAATTTAAAATTGTTTTGTTTGTGCTTTATTTTCCTTTTCATTTTGCAATTCTACATTTCTTTTCATTTCCTTTATTTTTGTTTCTTTTAAATGCTCATTTGAGTGTTATTTCTTTTAAGTTGCCATGAGACAACTTGTTTTATAAAGTTGTTGGAAACAATTCTAACACTAATAAGAACAATGATTTTGTTCTTAAATAATGCATGAACTGATATCATAAACCGCGAGACTTGAACGAACATTGTAAAATGACTTTTATCCGGTCCTAAAGTGTTAATGGATAATGGTTGTTTACATTACCAAAAATCGGTGTAAGCAAATTGGTGAACCTGACGTGAAATTTTAAGTTTAGCGTGATTCAACAGTTTATATGCATAAAAAATGGTTTCTGAGAAACAGAAACTGTACATGAAATGGTTTTTAAGCCATATTATAAATAAAAAATTCTTTCAAAATCATTAAAAGATGACTCCAATTGAATTGGATAATCTTATCAAAATGATTTTGAAAAGTTTTGTGAAGATTGAAACTGAAAAGTTTTAGCCTTTATGAGGCCTCTAATGATTAATCATTGTGATATAATTTGCATGTTAATGCAAGATGTGTTTCGAGTGACAAATGATAAATTTGCAGTTTGAGGCTTTTTAATTGTTGTCAAGAACACTTAAAGTGTGTTTAATTGACAATTAGTTATTAATTATTAGTTGAAACTTTGCTAAAAGAAATAATGATATTTTTCGACTAAGGTTTTTAAGGATTAAAGTTCAATAATGTTTCAATTTCCATCTTGGTTGGTATCAAATTTTTATTTCGATTACAAAAACATATATAGAAGAAAATGGCAAGTTATTGTTAATGCCATTATAAAAGATCGAAGATGGAAGTATGATAGCATGCCACCTTGAAATGTTTCAATGACAATGAAGTTATTGGATTGATCATGGGAGTCGAAATTATCTTCAAAATTTTGCTAAGTTTTCAAAAGAGGGTGTTATGTGCTTTCTATGAATTGGTAGCATGATTAAAAATGTTATTCCTCCCATTTCCTTTGAGAAACAACATTTTTGTAGGGGTATCTTTAATATCACAAATATGTAATTGATGGTATTGAGAAAGACTTGGTGTTAGAGGTCGAATTGTTATCTTTTGTTTCTCACTTTAATACATATATATTGTTTTAAGGTGGAAAACATGGAAGTGAGAAAAGGAACATCATTTGTCGAAATTAGCCATATTAAATGGAATTCGACTAAACCTTTTTGTGAAATTCGACTAATATGTGAAGCAGTTATCAAGTTTGATTGCATTGTATAAATACTTAGTATTTATCATTTTCCTTTCAGTCAAAAGACAAATACTGGGGGGCCTCTGTTAATATATAAAATTAAATTATTTTTATTTCGATTGTCAACCGAATTATATGCAGCAAATGGATGGATGTCGAAGGAATTTTATTTCGATTGTCAACCAAATTATATGCAGCAAATGGATGGATGTCGAAGGAATTCGAGTTGGTACTATAGATAGTAGGGTATTTTCGAAGGCTTTATTTTCAACTAGAAATGACATGTTATAAGACATTCAAAGAGGGATTCGAAAAAGGCAGTCGAAAAACTCATTCAAAGAGTCAAATATTGATTCATCATATCAATCAAGCAAACAAGTCCTACACGGAAGTTATTGGAAGTTATCAGAAGTTATTAAAAGAAGTTATCCAAATGGACATGTGTCATTCTTAGATTAAGGAAGTTATTAATAAGACACTTGTTATAATCTTAGATGTAGGAAATTATTTTATTTTCTCTATAAATAGTTGTAATTTCTATGTATTAGAGGTTGGATCCTATTTTTTGAAAGTCTTGTAACACCCACGCCGCAAGGGCAAACAGGTTCAGAGACGAACAAAGATGGATTCCATCCACCCTTTACATTCTCTTCAATTTAAAATTGTTCTGTTTGTGCTTTATTTTCCTTTTCATTTTGCAATTCTACATTTCTTTTCATTTACTTTATTTTTGTTTCTTTTAAATGCTCATTTGAGTGTTATTTCTTTTAAGTTGCCATGAAACAAATTGTTTTATAAAGTTGTTGGAAACAATTCTAACACTAATAAGAACAGTGATTTTGTTCTTAAATAATGCATGAACTGATATCATAAACCGCGAGACTTGAACGAACATTGTAAAATGACTTTTATCCGCTCCTAAAGTGTTAATGGATAATGGTTGTTTACATTACCAAAAATCGGTGTAAACAATAGTATGCACAATTTCATACTAGTTTCGGTCAAAAAATCTAATTAAATCGAGGATTTTTCGAAATGAAACGAAACTTTTCAGATCCTTTGTATATGTTATGAGGGAATGTTATAATGCAAGTACATGCAAAAATTTATCTTAAAATTTGATTCTAAGAAACTTTTTGAAAAACTAGTTTCGGTCAAAAATTCGTAGTATATTTTACACAATTTTGAACTAGTTTCGGTCAAAAAAGCAAATTAAATTGAGGATTGTTCGAAATGCTACGAAACATTTCAGATCCTTTGTATATGTTACGAGGAAATATTATGATGGAAGTCCATGCAAAAAATTATCTTAAAATTAGATTCTATGAAACTTTTTGAAATACTAGTTTCGGTCAAAAAATCGTAGTATATTATTATGCACAATTTTGTACTAGTTTCGGTCAAAAAAGCAAATTAAATCGAGGATTGTTCGAAATGCTACGAAACTTTTCATATCATTTCTATATGTTACGAGGGAAGGTTATGATGGAATTCCAATAAAAATATTATCTCAAAATTAGATTCTATGAAACTTTTTGAAAAACTAGTTTAGGTTAAACAATCGTAGTATATTATGCACAATTATATACTAGTTTCGGTCAAAAAATCAAATAAAATCGAGGATTGTTCGAAATTCTACGAAACTTTTAAGATCCTTTGTATATGTTATGAGGGAATATTATAATGGAAGTACAGGCAAAAAATTATCTTAAAATTTGAATCTAAGAAACTTTTTAAAATACTAGTTTCGGTAAAAAATCGTAGTATATTATACAGAATTTTGAACTAGTTTCGGTCAAAAAAGCAAATTAAATCGAGGATTGTTCGATATGATACGAAACGTTTCAAACCCTTTGTATATGTTACGAGGAAATGTTATGATGGAAGTCCATGCAAAAAAATATCTTAAAATTAGATTCTATGAAACTTTTTGAAATGCTAGTTTCGGTCAAAAAATTTTAGTATATTATACAGAATTTTGTACTAGTTTCGGTCAAAGAATCGTAGTATATTATGCACAATTTTGTACTAGTTTCGGTCAAAAAAGCAAATTAAATCGAGGATTGTTCAAAATGCTACGAAACTCTTCAGACCCTTTCTATATGTTACGAGGGAAGGTTATGATGGAATTCCAATAAAAAAATTATCTCAAAATTAGATTCTATGAAACTTTTTGAAATACTAGTTTAGGTCAAAAAATCGTAGTATATTATGCACAATTTTATACTAGTTTCGGTCAAAAAATCAAATCAAATCGAGGATTATTCAAAATGCTACGAAACTTTTCAGATCCTTTGTATATGTTATAAGGGAATTTTATAATGGAAGTCCATGCAAAAAATTATCTTAAAATTTGATTATAAGAAAATTTTTTAAATACTAGTTTCGGTCAAAAAATCGTAGTATATTATACACAATTTTGAACTTGTTTCGGTCAAAAAAGCAAATTAAATCGAGGATTGTTCGAAATGCTAAGAAACTTTTCAGATCCTTTGTATATGTTACGAGGAAATGTTATAATGGAATTCCATGCAAAAAATTATCTTAAAATTAGATTCTATGAAACTTTTTGAAATGCTAGTTTCGGTCAAAAAATTGTAGTATATTATACACAATTTTATACTAGTTTCGGTCAAAAAACCAAATTAAATCAAAGATTGTTCGAAATGCTACGAAACTTTTCAGATCATTTCTATATGTTACGAGGGAAGGTTATGATGGAATTCCAATAAAAATATTTTCTCAAAATTAGATTATATGAAACTTTTTGAAATACTAGTTTAGGTCAAAAAATCGTAGTATATTATGCTCAATTTTATACTAGTTTCGGTCAAAAAATCAAATCAAATCGAGGATTGTTCGAAACGCTACGAAACTTTTCAGATCCTTTGTATATGTTATAAGGGAATGTTATAATGGAAGTCCATGCAAAAAATTATGTTAAAATTTGATTTTAAGAAATTTTTTGAAATACTAGTTTCGGTCAAAAAATTGTAGTTTATTATACACAATTTTGAACTAGTTTCGGTTAAAAAAGCAAATTAAATCGAGGATTGTTCGAAATGCTACGAAACTTTTCAGATCCTTTGTATATGTTACGAGGAAATGTTATGATGGATGTCCAAGCAAAAAATTATCTTAAAATTAGATTCTATGAAACTTTTTGAAATGCTAGTTTCGTTAAAAAAATCTTAGTATATTATAAACAATTTTGTACTAGTTTCGGTCAAAAAATCAAATTAAATCGAGGATTGTTTGAAATGCTACGAAACGTTTCAGATCCTTTCTATATGTTACGAGGGGAGGTTATGATAGAATTTTAATCAAAAAATTATCTCAAAATTAGATTATATGAAACTTTTTAAAATACCAGTTTAGGTCAAAAAATCGTAGTATATTATGCACAATTTTGAACTAGTTTCGGTCAAAAAAGCAAATTAAATCGAGGATTGTTCGAAATGCTACGAAACTTTTCTGATCCTTTGTATATGTTACGAGGAAATGTTATGATGGAAGTCCAAACAAAAAATTATCTTAAAATTAGATTCTATGAAACTTTTTGAAATGCTAGTTTCGGTCAAAAAATCGTAGTATATTATACACAATTTTGTACTAATTTCGGTCAAAAAATCAAATTATATCGAGGATTGTTCGAAATGCTACGAAACTTTTCATATCCTTTCTATATGTTACGAGGGAAGGTTATGATGGAATTCCAATAAAAAAATTATCTCAAAATTAGATTCTATTTAACATTTTGAAATACTAGTTTAGTTCAAAAAATCATAGTATATTATGCACAATTTTATACTAGTTTCGGTCAAAAAATCAAATTAAATCTAGGATTGTTCGAAATGCTACGAAACTTTTAAGATCCTTTGTATATGTAATGAGGGAATGTTATAATGGAAGTACATGCAAAATATTATCTGAAAATTTGATTCTAAGAAACTTTTAAAAATACTAGTTTCGGTCAAAAAATCGTAGTATATTATACACAATTTTGAATTAGTTTCGGCCAAAAAAGCAAATTAAATCGAGGATTGTTCGAAATGCTACGAAACTTTTCAGATCCTTTGTATATGTTACGAGGAAATGTTATGATGGAAGTCCATGCAAAAATTATCTTAAAATTAGATTCTATGAAACTTTTTTAAATGCTAGTTTCGGTCAAAAAATCGTAGTATATTATACACAATTTTGTACTAGTTTCGGTCAAAAAATCAAATTAAATCGAGTATTGTTCGAAATGCTACGAAACTTTTCATATCCTTTCTATATGTTACGAGGGAAGGTTATGATGGAATTCCAATAAAAAAATTATCTCAAAATTAGATTCTATTTAACATTTTGAAATACTAGTTTAGTTCAAAAAATCGTAGTATATTATGCACAATTTTATACTAGTTTCGGTTAAAAAATCAAATTAAATCGAGGATTGTTCGAAATGCTACAAAACTTTTAAGATCCTTTGTATATGTTATGAGGAAATGTTATAATGGAAGTACATGTAAAAAATTATCCTAAAATTTTATTCTAAGAAACTTTTTAAAATACTAGTTTCGGTCAAAAAATCGTAGTATATTATACCCAATTTTGAACTAGTTTCGGTTAAAAAAGCAAATTAAATCGAGGATTGTTCGAAATGCTACGAAACTTTACAGGAAATATTATGATGGAAGTCCATGCAAAAAATTATCTTAAAATTAGATTCTATGAAACTTTTTGAAATGCTAGTTTCGGTCAAAAAATCGTAGTATATTATAAACAATTTTGTACTAGTTTCGGTCAAAAAATCAAATTAAATCGAGGATTGTTCGAAATGCTACGAAACGTTTCAGATCCTTTCTATATGTTACAAGGGGAGGTTATGATAGAATTTCAATCAAAAAATTATCTCAAAATTAGATTATATGAAACTTTTTAAAATACTAGTTTAGGTCAAAAAATCGAAGTATATTATGCACAATTTTGAACTAGTTTCGGTCAAAAAAGCAAATTAAATCGAGGATTGTTCGAAATGCTATGAAACTTTTCAGATCCTTTGTATATGTTACGAGGAAATGTTATGATTGAAGTCCAAGCAAAAAATTATCTTAAATTAGATTCTATGAAACTTTTTGAAATGCTAGTTTCGGTCAAAAAATCGTAGTATATTATACATAATTTTGTACTAGTTTCGGTCAACAAATCAAATTAAATCGAGCATTGTTGGAAATGCTACGAAACTTTTCATATCCTTTCTATATGTTACGAGGGAAGGTTATGATGGAATTCCAATAAAAAAATTATCTCAAAATTAGGTTCTATTTAACATTTTGAAATACTAGTTTAGTTCAAAAAATCATAGTATATTATGCACAATTTTATACTAGTTTCGGTCAAAAAATCAAATTAAATCTAGGATTGTTCGAAATGCTACGAAACTTTTAAGATCCTTTGTATATGTTATGAGGAAATGTTATAATGGAAGTACATGCAAAAAATTATCCAAAAATTTGATTCTAAGAAACCTTTTAAAATACTAGTTTCGGTCAAAAAATCATAGTATATTATACACAATTTTGAACTAGTTTCGGTCAAAAAAGCAAATTAAATCGAGGATTGTTCGAAATGCTACGAAACTTTTAAGATCCTTTATATATGTTACGAGGAAATGTTATGATGGAAGTCCATGCAAAAAATTATCTTAAAATTAGATTCTATGAAACTTTTTTAAATGCTAGTTTCGGTCAAAAAATCGTAGTATATTATAAACAATTTTGTACTAGTTTCGGTCAAAAAATCCAATTAAATCGAGGATTGTTCGAAATGCTACGAAACTTTTCATATCCTTTCTATATGTTACGAGGGAAGGTTATGATGGAATTCCAAAAAAAAGTTATCTCAAAATTAGATTCTATTTAATATTTAGAAATACTAGTTATTTCAAAAAATCGTAGTATATCATGCACAATTTTATACTAGTTTTGGTCAAAAAATCAAATTAAATCTAGGATTGTTCGAAATGCTACGAAACTTTTAATATCCTTTGTATATGTTATGAGGAAATGTTATAATGGAAGTACATGCAAAATATTATCTGAAAATTTGATTCTAAGAAACTTTTTAAAATACTAGCTTCGGTCAAAAAATCGTAGTATATTATACACAATTTTGAACTAGTTTCGGTCAAAAAAGCAAATTAAATCGAGTATTGTTCGAAATGCTACGAAACTTTTCAGATCCTTTGTATATGTTACAAGGAAATGTTATGATGGAAGTCCAAGCAAAAAATTATCTTAAAATTAGATTCTATGAAACTTTTTGAAATGCTAGTTTCGGTCAAAAAATCAAAGTATATTATACATAATTTTGTACTAGTTTCGGTCAAAAAATCAAATTAAATCGAGAATTGTTCGAAATGCTACGAAACTTTTCATATCCTTTCTATATGTTACCAGGGAAGGTTATGATGGAATTCCAATAAAAAACATTATCTCAAAATTAGATTCTATTTAACATTTTGAAATACTAGTTTAGTTCAAAAAATCATAGTATATTATGCACAATTTTATACTAGTTTCGGTCAAAAAATCAAATTAAATCTAGGATTATTCGAAATGCTACGAAACTTTTAAGATCCTTTGTATATGTTATGAGGAAATGTTATAATGGAAGTACATATAAAAAATTATCCGAAAATTTGATTCTAAGAAACTTTTTAAAATACTAGTTTCGTTCAAAAAATCGTAGTATATTATGCACAATTTTGAACTAGTTTCGGTCAAAAAAGCAAATTAAATCGAGGATTGTTCGAAATGCTACGAAACTTTTCAGATCCTTTGTATATGTTACGAGGAAATGTTATGATGGAAGTCCAAACAAAAAATTATCTTAAAATTAGATTCTATGAAACTTTTTGAAATGCTAGTTTCGGTCAAAAAATCGTAGTATATTATACACAATTTTGTACTAATTTCGGTCAAAAAATCAAATTATATCGAGGATTGTTCGAAATGCTACGAAACTTTTCATATCCTTTCTATATGTTACGAGGGAAGGTTATGATGGAATTCCAATTAAAAAATTATCTCAAAATTAGATTCTATTTAACATTTTGAAATACTAGTTTAGTTCAAAAAATCATAGTATATTATGCACAATTTTATACTAGTTTCGGTCAAAAAATCAAATTAAATCTAGGATTGTTCGAAATGCTACGAAACTTTTAAGATCCTTTTTATATGTAATGAGGGAATGTTATAATGGAAGTACATGCAAAATATTATCTGAAAATTTGATTCTAAGAAACTTTTAAAAATACTAGTTTCGGTCAAAAAATCGTAGCATATTATACACAATTTTGAATTAGTTTCGGCCAAAAAAGCAAATTAAATCGAGGATTGTTCGAAATGCTACGAAACTTTTCAGATCCTTTGTATATGTTACGAGGAAATGTTATGATGGAAGTCCATGCAAAAATTATCTTAAAATTAGATTCTATGAAACTTTTTGAAATGCTAGTTTCGGTCAAAAAATCGTAGTATATTATACACAATTTTGTACTAGTTTCGGTCAAAAAATCAAATTAAATCGAGTATTGTTCGAAATGCTACGAAACTTTTCATATCCTTTCTATATGTTACGAGGAAATGTTATGATGGAAGTCCATGCAAAAATTATCTTAAAATTAGATTCTATGAAACTTTTTGAAATGCTAGTTTCGGTCAAAAAATCGTAGTATATTATACACAATTTTGTACTAGTTTCGGTCAAAAAATCAAATTAAATCGAGTATTGTTCGAAATGCTACGAAACTTTTCATATCCTTTCTATATGTTACGAGGGAAGGTTATGATGGAATTCCAATAAAAAAATTATCTCAAAATTAGATTCTATTTAACATTTTGAAATACTAGTTTAGTTCAAAAAATCGTAGTATATTATGCACAATTTTATACTAGTTTCGGTTAAAAAATCAAATTAAATCGAGGATTGTTCGAAATGCTACAAAACTTTTAAGATCCTTTGTATATGTTATGAGGAAATGTTATAATGGAAGTACATGCAAAAAATTATCCGAAAATTTTATTCTAAGAAACTTTTTAAAATACTAGTTTCGGTCAAAAAATCGTAGTATATTATACCCAATTTTGAACTAGTTTCGGTTAAAAAAGCAAATTAAATCGAGGATTGTTCGAAATGCTACGAAACTTTACAGGAAATGTTATGATGGAAGTCCATGCAAAAAATTATCTTAAAATTAGATTCTATGAAACTTTTTGAAATGCTAGTTTCGGTCAAAAAATCGTAGTATATTATAAACAATTTTGTACTAGTTTCGGTCAAAAAATCAAATTAAATCGAGGATTGTTCGAAATGCTACGAAACGTTTCAGATCCTTTCTATATGTTACGAGGGGAGGTTATGATAGAATTTCAATCAAAAAATTATCTCAAAATTAGATTATATGAAACTTTTTAAAATACTAGTTTAGGTCAAAAAATCGTAGTATATTATGCACAATTTTGAACTAGTTTCGGTCAAAAAAGCAAATTAAATCGAGGATTGTTCGAAATGCTATGAAACTTTTCAGATCCTTTGTATATGTTACGAGGAAATGTTATGATGGAAGTCCAAGCAAAAAATTATCTTAAATTAGATTCTATGAAACTTTTTGAAATGCTAGTTTCGGTCAAAAAATCGTAGTATATTATACATAATTTTGTACTAGTTTCGGTCAACAAATCAAATTAAATCGAGCATTGTTGGAAATGCTACGAAACTTTTCATATCCTTTCTATATGTTACGAGGGAAGGTTATGATGGAATTCCAATAAAAAAATTATCTCAAAATTAGATTCTATTTAACATTTTGAAATACTAGTTTAGTTCAAAAAATCATAGTATATTATGCACAATTTTATAATAGTTTCGGTCAAAAAATCAAATTAAATCTAGGATTGTTCGAAATGCTACGAAACTTTTAAGATCCTTTGTATATGTTATGAGGAAATGTTATAATGGAAGTACATGCAAAAAATTATCCAAAAATTTGATTCTAAGAAACCTTTTAAAATACTAGTTTCGGTCAAAAAATCATAGTATATTATACACAATTTTGAACTAGTTTCGGTCAAAAAAGCAAATTTAATCGAGGATTGTTCGAAATGCTACGAAACTTTTAAGATCCTTTATATATGTTACGAGGAAATGTTATGATGGAAGTCCATGCAAAAAATTATCTTAAAATTAGATTCTATGAAACTTTTTTAAATGCTAGTTTCGGTCAAAAAATCGTAGTATATTATAAACAATATTGTACTAGTTTCGGTCAAAAAATCCAATTAAATCGAGGATTGTTCGAAATGCTACGAAACTTTTCATATCCTTTCTATATGTTACGAGGGAAGGTTATGATGGAATTCCAAAAAAAAGTTATCTCAAAATTAGATTCTATTTAATATTTTGAAATACTAGTTTAGTTCAAAAAATTGTAGTATATCATGCACGATTTTATACTAGTTTTGGTCAAAAAATCAAATTAAATCTAGGATTGTTCGAAATGCTACGAAACTTTTAATATCCTTTGTATATGTTATGAGGAAATGTTATAATGGAAGTACATGCAAAATATTATCTGAAAATTTGATTCTAAGAAACTTTTTAAAATACTAGTTTCGGTCAAAAAATCGTAGTATATTATACACAATTTTGAACTAGTTTCGGTCAAAAAAGCAAATTAAATCGAGTATTGTTCGAAATAATACGAAACTTTTCAGATCCTTTGTATATGTTACGAGGAAATGTTATGATGGAAGTCCAAGCAAAAAATTATCTTAAAATTAGATTCTATGAAACTTTTTGAAATGCTAGTTTCGGTCAAAAAATCAAAGTATATTATACATAATTTTGTACTAGTTTCGGTCAAAAAATCAAATTAAATCGAGAATTGTTCGAAATGCTACGAAACTTTTCATATCCTTTCTATATGTTACCAGGGAAGGTTATGATGGAATTCCAATAAAAAACATTATCTCAAAATTAGATTCTATTTAACATTTTGAAATACTAGTTTAGTTCAAAAAATCATAGTATATTATGCACAATTTTATACTAGTTTCGGTCAAAAAATCAAATTAAATCTAGGATTATTCGAAATGCTACGAAACTTTTAAGATCCTTTGTATATGTTATGAGGAAATGTTATAATGGAAGTACATATAAAAAATTATCCGAAAATTTGATTCTAAGAAACTTTTTAAAATACTAGTTTCGGTCAAAAAATCGTAGTATATTATGCACAATTTTGAACTAGTTTCGGTCAAAAAAGCAAATTAAATCGAGGATTGTTCGAAATGCTACGAAACTTTTCAGATCCTTTGTATATGTTACGAGGAAATGTTATGATGGAAGTCCAAACAAAAAATTCTCTTAAAATTAGATTCTATGAAACTTTTTGAAATGCTTGTTTCGGTCAAAAAATCGTAGTATATTATACACAATTTTGTACTAATTTCGGTCAAAAAATCAAATTATATCGAGGATTGTTCGAAATGCTACGAAACTTTTCATATCCTTTCTATATGTTACGAGGGAAGGTTATTATGGAATTCCAATAAAAAAATTATCTCAAAATTAGATTCTATTTAACATTTTGAAATACTAGTTTAGTTCAAAAAATCATAGTATATTTTGCACAATTTTATACTAGTTTCGGTCAAAAAATCAAATTAAATCTAGGATTGTTCGAAATGCTACGAAACTTTTAAGATCCTTTGTATATGTAATGAGGGAATGTTATAATGGAAGTACATGCAAAATATTATCTGAAAATTTGATTCTAAGAAACTTTTAAAAATACTAGTTTCGGTCAAAAAATCGTAGTATATTATACACAATTTTGAATTAGTTTCGGCCAAAAAAGCAAATTAAATCGAGGATTGTTCGAAATGCTACGAAACTTTTCAGATCCTTTGTATATGTTACGAGGAAATGTTATGATGGAAGTCCATGCAAAAATTATCTTAAAATTAGATTCTATGAAACTTTTTGAAATGCTAGTTTCGGTCAAAAAATCGTAGTATATTATACACAATTTTGTACTAGTTTCGGTCAAAAAATCAAATTAAATCGAGTATTGTTCGAAATGCTACGAAACTTTTCATATCCTTTCTATATGTTACGAGGGAAGGTTATGATGGAAGTCCATGCAAAAATTATCTCAAAATTAGATTCTATTTAACATTTTGAAATACTAGTTTAGTTCAAAAAATCGTAGTATATTATGCACAATTTTATACTAGTTTCGGTTAAAAAATCAAATTAAATCGAGGATTGTTCGAAATGCTACAAAACTTTTAAGATCCTTTGTATATGTTATGAGGAAATGTTATAATGGAAGTACATGCAAAAAATTATCCGAAAATTTTATTCTAAGAAACTTTTTAAAATACTAGTTTCGGTCAAAAAATCGTAGTATATTATACCCAATTTTGAACTAGTTTCGGTTAAAAAAGCAAATTAAATCGAGGATTGTTCGAAATGCTACGAAACTTTACAGGAAATGTTATGATGGAAGTCCATGCAAAAAATTATCTTAAAATTAGATTCTATGAAACTTTTTGAAATGCTAGTTTCGGTCAAAAAATCGTAGTATATTATAAACAATTTTGTACTAGTTTCGGTAAAAAAATCAAATTAAATCGAGGATTGTTCGAAATGCTACGAAATGTTTCAGATCCTTTCTATATGTTACGAGAGGAGGTTATGATAGAATTTCAATCAAAAAATTATCTCAAAATTAGATTATATGAAACTTTTTAAAATACTAGTTTAGGTCAAAAAATCGTAGTATATTATGCACAATTTTGAACTAGTTTCGGTCAAAAAAGCAAATTAAATCGAGGATTGTTCGAAATGATATGAAACTTTTCAGATCCTTTGTATATGTTACGAGGAAATGTTATGATGGAAGTCCAAGCAAAAAATTATCTTAAATTAGATTCTATGAAACTTTTTGAAATGCTAGTTTCGGTCAAAAAATCGTAGTATATTATACATAATTTTGTACTAGTTTCGGTCAACAAATCAAATTAAATCGAGCATTGTTGGAAATGCTACGAAACTTTTCATATCCTTTCTATATGTTACGAGGGAAGGTTATGATGGAATTCCAATAAAAAAATTATCTCAAAATTAGATTCTATTTAACATTTTGAAATACTAGTTTAGTTCAAAAAATCATAGTATATTATGCACAATTTTATACTAGTTTCGGTCAAAAAATCAAATTAAATCTAGGATTGTTCGAAATGCTACGAAACTTTTAAGATCCTTTGTATATGTTATGAGGAAATGTTATAATGGAAGTACATGCAAAAAATTATCCAAAAATTTGATTCTAAGAAACCTTTTAAAATACTAGTTTCGGTCAAAAAATCATAGTATATTATACACAATTTTGAACTAGTTTCGGTCAAAAAAGCAAATTAAATCGAGGATTGTTCGAAATGCTACGAAACTTTTAAGATCCTTTATATATGTTACGAGGAAATGTTATGATGGAAGTCCATGCAAAAAATTATCTTAAAATTAGATTCTATGAAACTTTTTTAAATGCTAGTTTCGGTCAAAAAATCGTAGTATATTATAAACAATTTTGTACTAGTTTCGGTCAAAAAATCCAATTAAATCGAGGATTGTTCGAAATGCTACGAAACTTTTCATATCCTTTCTATATGTTACGAGGGAAGGTTATGATGGAATTCCAAAAAAAAGTTATCTCAAAATTAGATTCTATTTAATATTTTGAAATACTAGTTTAGTTCAAAAAATCGTAGTATATCATGCACAATTTTATACTAGTTTTGGTCAAAAAATCAAATTAAATCTAGGATTGTTCGAAATGCTACGAAACTTTTAATATCCTTTGTATATGTTATGAGGAAATGTTATAATGGAAGTACATGCAAAATATTATCTGAAAATTTGATTCTAAGAAACTTTTTAAAATACTAGTTTCGGTCAAAAAATCGTAGTATATTATACACAATTTTGAACTAGTTTCGGTCAAAAAAGCAAATTAAATCGAGTATTGTTCGAAATGCTACGAAACTTTTCAGATCCTTTGTATATGTTACGAGGAAATGTTATGATGGAAGTCCAAGCAAAAAATTATCTTAAAATTAGATTCTATGAAACTTTTTGAAATGCTAGTTTCGGTCAAAAAATCAAAGTATATTATACATAATTTTGTACTAGTTTCGGTCAAAAAATCAAATTAAATCGAGAATTGTTCGAAATGCTACGAAACTTTTCATATCCTTTCTATATGTTACCAGGGAAGGTTATGATGGAATTCCAATAAAAAACATTATCTCAAAATTAGATTCTATTTAACATTTTGAAATACTAGTTTAGTTCAAAAAATCATAGTATATTATGCACAATTTTATACTAGTTTCTGTCAAAAAATCAAATTAAATCTAGGATTATTCGAAATGCTACGAAACTTTTAAGATCCTTTGTATATGTTATGAGGAAATGTTATAATGGAAGTACATATAAAAAATTATCCGAAAATTTGATTCTAAGAAACTTTTTAAAATACTAGTTTCGGTCAAAAAATCGTAGTATATTATACACAATTTTGAACTAGTTTCGGTCAAAAAAGCAAATTAAATCGAGGATTGTTCGAAATGCTACGAAACTTTTCAGATCCTTTGTATATGTTACGAGGAAATGTTATGATGGAAGTCCATGCAAAAAATTATCTTAAAATTAGATTCTATGAAACTTTTTTAAATCCTAGTTTCGGTCAAAAAATCGTAGTATATTATAAACAATTTTGTACTAGTTTCGGTCAAAAAATCCAATTAAATCGAGGATTGTTCGAAATGCTACGAAACTTTTCATATCCTTTCTATATGTTACGAGGGAAGGTTATGATGGAATTCCAAAAAAAAGTTATCTCAAAATTAGATTCTATTTAATATTTTGAAATACTAGTTTAGTTCAAAAAATCGTAGTATATCATGCACAATTTTATACTAGTTTTGGTCAAAAAATCAAATTAAATCTAGGATTGTTCGAAATGCTACGAAACTTTTAATATCCTTTGTATATGTTATGAGGAAATGTTATAATGGAAGTACATGCAAAATATTATCTGAAAATTTGATTCTAAGAAACTTTTTAAAATACTAGTTTCGGTCAAAAAATCGTAGTATATTATACACAATTTTGAACTAGTTTCGGTCAAAAAAGCAAATTAAATCGAGTATTGTTCGAAATGCTACGAAACTTTTCAGATCCTTTGTATATGTTACGAGGAAATGTTATGATGGAAGTCCAAGCAAAAAATTATCTTAAAATTAGATTCTATGAAACTTTTTGAAATGCTAGTTTCGGTCAAAAAATCAAAGTATATTATACATAATTTTGTACTAGTTTCGGTCAAAAAATCAAATTAAATCGAGCATTGTTGGAAATGCTACGAAACTTTTCATATCCTTTCTATATGTTACCAGGGAAGGTTATGATGGAATTCCAATAAAAAACATTATCTCAAAATTAGATTCTATTTAACATTTTGAAATACTAGTTTAGTTCAAAAAATCATAGTATATTATGCACAATTTTATACTAGTTTCGGTCAAAAAATCAAATTAAATCTAGGATTATTCGAAATGCTACGAAACTTTTAAGGTCCTTTGTATATGTTATGAGGAAATGTTATAATGGAAGTACATATAAAAAATTATCCGAAAATTTGATTCTAAGAAACTTTTTAAAATACTAGTTTCGGTCAAAAAATCGTAGTATATTATACACAATTTTGAACTAGTTTCGGTCAAAAAAGCAAATTAAATCGAGGATTGTTCGAAATGCTACGAAACTTTTAAGATCCTTTGTATATGTTACGAGGAAATGTTATGATGGAAGTCCATGCAAAAAATTATCTTAAAATTAGATTCTATGAAACTTTTTGAAATGCTAGTTTCGGTCAAAAAATCGTAGTATATTATAAACAATTTTGTACTATTTTCGGTCAAAAAATCAAATTAAATCGAGGATTGTTCGAAATGCTACGAAACTTTTCATATCATTTCTATATGTTACGAGGGAAGGTTATGATGGAATTCCAAAAAAAAGTTATCTCAAAATTAGATTCTATTTAATATTTTGAAATACTAGTTTAGTTCAAAAAATCGTAGTATATCATGCACAATTTTATACTAGTTTTGGTCAAAAAATCAAATTAAATCTAGGATTGTTCGAAATGCTACGAAACTTTTAATATCCTTTGTATATGTTATGAGGAAATGTTATAATGGAAGTACATGCAAAATATTATCTGAAAATTTGATTCTAAGAAACTTTTTAAAATACTAGTTTCGGTCAAAAAATCGTAGTATATTATACACAATTTTGAACTAGTTTCGGTCAAAAAAGCAAATTAAATCGAGTATTGTTCGAAATGCTACGAAACTTTTCAGATCCTTTGTATATGTTACGAGGAAATGTTATGATGGAAGTCCAAGCAAAAAATTATCTTAAAATTAGATTCTATGAAACTTTTTGAAATGCTAGTTTCGGTCAAAAAATCAAAGTATATTATACATAATTTTGTACTAGTTTCGGTCAAAAAATCAAATTAAATCGAGAATTGTTCGAAATGCTACGAAACTTTTCATATCCTTTCTATATGTTACCAGGGAAGGTTATGATGGAATTCCAATAAAAAACATTATCTCAAAATTAGATTCTATTTAACATTTTGAAATACTAGTTTAGTTCAAAAAATCATAGTATATTATGCACAATTTTATACTAGTTTCTGTCAAAAAATCAAATTAAATCTAGGATTATTCGAAATGCTACGAAACTTTTAAGGTCCTTTGTATATGTTATGAGGAAATGTTATAATGGAAGTACATATAAAAAATTATCCGAAAATTTGATTCTAAGAAACTTTTTAAAATACTAGTTTCGGTCAAAAAATCGTAGTATATTATACACAATTTTGAACTAGTTTCGGTCAAAAAAGCAAATTAAATCGAGGATTGTTCGAAATGCTACGAAACTTTTCAGATCCTTTGTATATGTTACGAGGAAATGTTATGATGGAAGTCCATGCAAAAAATTATCTTAAAATTAGATTCTATGAAACTTTTTGAAATGCTAGTTTCGGTCAAAAAATCGTAGTATATTATAAACAATTTTGTACTATTTTCGGTCAAAAAATCAAATTAAATCGAGGATTGTTCGAAATGCTACGAAACTTTTCATATCATTTCTATATGTTACGAGGGAAGGTTATGATGGAATTCCAAAAAAAAGTTATCTCAAAATTAGATTCTATTTAATATTTTGAAATACTAGTTTAGTTCAAAAAATCGTAGTATATCATGCACAATTTTATACTAGTTTTGGTCAAAAAATCAAATTAAATCTAGGATTGTTCGAAATGCTACGAAACTTTTAATATCCTTTGTATATGTTATGACGAAATGTTATAATGGAAGTACATGCAAAATATTATCTGAAAATTTGATTCTAAGAAACTTTTTAAAATACTAGTTTCGGTCAAAAAATCGTAGTATATTATACACAATTTTGAACTAGTTTCGGTCAAAAAAGCAAATTAAATCGAGTATTGTTCGAAATGCTACGAAACTTTTCAGATCCTTTGTATATGTTACGAGGAAATGTTATGATGGAAGTCCAAGCAAAAAATTATCTTAAAATTAGATTCTATGAAACTTTTTGAAATGCTAGTTTCGGTCAAAAAATCAAAGTATATTATACATAATTTTGTACTAGTTTCGGTCAAAAAATCAAATTAAATCGAGCATTGTTGGAAATGCTACGAAACTTTTAATATCCTTTCTATATGTTACCAGGGAAGGTTATGATGGAATTCCAATAAAAAACATTATCTCAAAATTAGATTCTATTTAACATTTTGAAATACTAGTTTAGTTCAAAAAATCATAGTATATTATGCACAATTTTATACTAGTTTCGGTCAAAAAATCAAATTAAATCTAGGATTATTCGAAATGCTACGAAACTTTTAAGGTCCTTTGTATATGTTATGAGGAAATGTTATAATGGAAGTACATATAAAAAATTATCCGAAAATTTGATTCTAAGAAACTTTTTAAAATACTAGTTTCGGTCAAAAAATCGTAGTATATTATACACAATTTTGAACTAGTTTCGGTCAAAAAAGCAAATTAAATCGAGGATTGTTCGAAATGCTACGAAACTTTTCAGATCCTTTGTATATGTTACGAGGAAATGTTATGATGGAAGTCCATGCAAAAAATTATCTTAAAATTAGATTCTATGAAACTTTTTGAAATGCTAGTTTCGGTCAAAAAATCGTAGTATATTATAAACAATTTTGTACTATTTTCGGTCAAAAAATCAAATTAAATCGAGGATTGTTCGAAATGCTACGAAACTTTTCATATCATTTCTATATGTTACGAGGGAAGGTTATGATGGAATTCCAAAAAAAAGTTATCTCAAAATTAGATTCTATTTAATATTTTGAAATACTAGTTTAGTTCAAAAAATCGTAGTATATCATGCACAATTTTATACTAGTTTTGGTCAAAAAATCAAATTAAATCTAGGATTGTTCGAAATGCTACGAAACTTTTAATATCCTTTGTATATGTTATGAGGAAATGTTATAATGGAAGTACATGCAAAATATTATCTGAAAATTTGATTCTAAGAAACTTTTTAAAATACTAGTTTCGGTCAAAAAATCGTAGTATATTATACACAATTTTGAACTAGTTTCGGTCAAAAAAGCAAATTAAATCGAGTATTGTTCGAAATGCTACGAAACTTTTCAGATCCTTTGTATATGTTACGAGGAAATGTTATGATGGAAGTCCAAGCAAAAAATTATCTTAAAATTAGATTCTATGAAACTTTTTGAAATGCTAGTTTCGGTCAAAAAATCAAAGTATATTATACATAATTTTGTACTAGTTTCGGTCAAAAAATCAAATTAAATCGAGCATTGTTGGAAATGCTACGAAACTTTTCATATCCTTTCTATATGTTACCAGGGAAGGTTATGATGGAATTCCAATAAAAAACATTATCTCAAAATTAGATTCTATTTAACATTTTGAAATACTAGTTTAGTTCAAAAAATCATAGTATATTATGCACAATTTTATACTAGTTTCGGTCAAAAAATCAAATTAAATCTAGGATTATTCGAAATGCTACGAAACTTTTAAGGTCCTTTGTATATGTTATGAGGAAATGTTATAATGGAAGTACATATAAAAAATTTATCCGAAAATTTGATTCTAAGAAACTTTTTAAAATACTAGTTTCGGTCAAAAAATCGTAGTATATTATACACAATTTTGAACTAGTTTCGGTCAAAAAAGAAAATTAAATCGAGGATTGTTCGAAATGCTACGAAACTTTTAAGATCCTTTGTATATGTTACGAGGAAATGTTATGATGGAAGTCCATGCAAAAAATTATCTTAAAATTAGATTCTATGAAACTTTTTGAAATGCTAGTTTCGGTCAAAAAATCGTAGTATATTATAAACAATTTTGTACTGTTTTCGGTCATAAAATCAAATTAAATCGAGGATTGTTCGAAATGCTACGAAACTTTTCATATCATTTCTATATGTTACGAGGGAAGGTTATGATGGAATTCCAAAAAAAAGTTATCTCAAAATTAGATTCTATTTAATATTTTGAAATACTAGTTTAGTTCAAAAAATCGTAGTATATCATGCACAATTTTATACTAGTTTTGGTCAAAAAATCAAATTAAATCTAGGATTGTTCGAAATGCTACGAAACTTTTAATATCCTTTGTATATGTTATGAGGAAATGTTATAATGGAAGTACATGCAAAATATTATCTGAAAATTTGATTCTAAGAAACTTTTTAAAATACTAGTTTCGGTCAAAAAATCGTAGTATATTATACACAATTTTGAACTAGTTTCGGTCAAAAAAGCAAATTAAATCGAGTATTGTTCGAAATGCTACGAAACTTTTCAGATCCTTTGTATATGTTACGAGGAAATGTTATGATGGAAGTCCAAGCAAAAAATTATCTTAAAATTAGATTCTATGAAACTTTTTGAAATGCTAGTTTCGGTCAAAAAATCAAAGTATATTATACATAATTTTGTACTAGTTTCGGTCAAAAAATCAAATTAAATCGAGAATTGTTCGAAATGCTACGAAACTTTTCATATCCTTTCTATATGTTACCAGGGAAGGTTATGATGGAATTCCAATAAAAAACATTATCTCAAAATTAGATTCTATTTAACATTTTGAAATACTAGTTTAGTTCAAAAAATCATAGTATATTATGCACAATTTTATACTAGTTTCGGTCAAAAAATCAAATTAAATCTAGGATTATTCGAAATGCTACGAAACTTTTAAGGTCCTTTGTATATGTTATGAGGAAATGTTATAATGGAAGTACATATAAAAAATTATCCGAAAATTTGATTCTAAGAAACTTTTTAAAATACTAGTTTCGGTCAAAAAATCGTAGTATATTATACACAATTTTGAACTAGTTTCGGTCAAAAAAGCAAATTAAATCGATGATTGTTCGAAATGCTACGAAACTTTTCAGATCCTTTGTATATGTTACGAGGAAATGTTATGATGGAAGTCCATGCAAAAAATTATCTTAAAATTAGATTCTATGAAACTTTTTGAAATGCTAGTTTCGGTCAAAAAATCGTAGTATATTATAAACAATTTTGTACTATTTTCGGTCAAAAAATCAAATTAAATCGAGGATTGTTCGAAATGCTACGAAACTTTTCATATCATTTCTATATGTTACGAGGGAAGGTTATGATGGAATTCCAAAAAAAAGTTATCTCAAAATTAGATTCTATTTAATATTTTGAAATACTAGTTTAGTTCAAAAAATCGTAGTATATCATGCACAATTTTATACTAGTTTTTGTCAAAAAATCAAATTAAATCTAGGATTGTTCGAAATGCTACGAAACTTTTAATATCCTTTGTATATGTTATGAGGAAATGTTATAATGGAAGTACATGCAAAATATTATCTGAAAATTTGATTCTAAGAAACTTTTTAAAATACTAGTTTCGGTCAAAAAATCGTAGTATATTATACACAATTTTGAACTAGTTTCGGTCAAAAAAGCAAATTAAATCGAGTATTGTTCGAAATGCTACGAAACTTTTCAGATCCTTTGTATATGTTACGAGGAAATGTTATGATGGAAGTCCAAGCAAAAAATTATCTTAAAATTAGATTCTATGAAACTTTTTGAAATGCTAGTTTCGGTCAAAAAATCAAAGTATATTATACATAATTTTGTACTAGTTTCGGTCAAAAAATCAAATTAAATCGAGAATTGTTCGAAATGCTACGAAACTTTTCATATCCTTTCTATATGTTACCAGGGAAGGTTATGATGGAATTCCAATAAAAAACATTATCTCAAAATTAGATTCTATTTAACATTTTGAAATACTAGTTTAGTTCAAAAAATTATAGTATATTATGCACAATTTTATACTAGTTTCGGTCAAAAAATCAAATTAAATCTAGGATTATTCGAAATGCTACGAAACTTTTAAGGTCCTTTGTATATGTTATGAGGAAATGTTATAATGGAAGTACATATAAAAAATTATCCGAAAATTTGATTCTAAGAAACTTTTTAAAATACTAGTTTCGGTCAAAAAATCGTAGTATATTATACACAATTTTGAACTAGTTTCGGTCAAAAAAGCAAATTAAATCGAGGATTGTTCGAAATGCTACGAAACTTTTCAGATCCTTTGTATATGTTACGAGGAAATGTTATGATGGAAGTCCATGCAAAAAATTATCTTAAAATTAGATTCTATGAAACTTTTTGAAATGCTAGTTTCGGTCAAAAAATCGTAGTATATTATAAACAATTTTGTACTATTTTCGGTCAAAAAATCAAATTAAATCGAGGATTGTTCGAAATGCTACGAAACTTTTCATATCATTTCTATATGTTACGAGGGAAGGTTATGATGGAATTCCAAAAAAAAGTTATCTCAAAATTAGATTCTATTTAATATTTTGAAATACTAGTTTAGTTCAAAAAATCGTAGTATATCATGCACAATTTTATACTAGTTTTGGTCAAAAAATCAAATTAAATCTAGGATTGTTCGAAATGCTACGAAACTTTTAATATCCTTTGTATATGTTATGAGGAAATGTTATAATGGAAGTACATGCAAAATATTATCTGAAAATTTGATTCTAAGAAACTTTTTAAAATACTAGTTTCGGTCAAAAAATCGTAGTATATTATACACAATTTTGAACTAGTTTCGGTCAAAAAAGCAAATTAAATCGAGTATTGTTCGAAATGCTACGAAACTTTTCAGATCCTTTGTATATGTTACGAGGAAATGTTATGATGGAAGTCCAAGCAAAAAATTATCTTAAAATTAGATTCTATGAAACTTTTTGAAATGCTAGTTTCGGTCAAAAAATCAAAGTATATTATACATAATTTTGTACTAGTTTCGGTCAAAAAATCAAATTAAATCGAGCATTGTTGGAAATGCTACGAAACTTTTCATATCCTTTCTATATGTTACCAGGGAAGGTTATGATGGAATTCCAATAAAAAACATTATCTCAAAATTAGATTCTATTTAACATTTTGAAATACTAGTTTAGTTCAAAAAATCATAGTATATTATGCACAATTTTATACTAGTTTCGGTCAAAAAATCAAATTAAATCTAGGATTATTCGAAATGCTACGAAACTTTTAAGGTCCTTTGTATATGTTATGAGGAAATGTTATAATGGAAGTACATATAAAAAATTTATCCGAAAATTTGATTCTAAGAAACTTTTTAAAATACTAGTTTCGGTCAAAAAATCGTAGTATATTATACACAATTTTGAACTAGTTTCGGTCAAAAAAGAAAATTAAATCGAGGATTGTTCGAAATGCTACGAAACTTTTAAGATCCTTTGTATATGTTACGAGGAAATGTTATGATGGAAGTCCATGCAAAAAATTATCTTAAAATTAGATTCTATGAAACTTTTTGAAATGCTAGTTTCGGTCAAAAAATCGTAGTATATTATAAACAATTTTGTACTGTTTTCGGTCATAAAATCAAATTAAATCGAGGATTGTTCGAAATGCTACGAAACTTTTCATATCATTTCTATATGTTACGAGGGAAGGTTATGATGGAATTCCAAAAAAAAGTTATCTCAAAATTAGATTCTATTTAATATTTTGAAATACTAGTTTAGTTCAAAAAATCGTAGTATATCATGCACAATTTTATACTAGTTTTGGTCAAAAAATCAAATTAAATCTAGGATTGTTCGAAATGCTACGAAACTTTTAATATCCTTTGTATATGTTATGAGGAAATGTTATAATGGAAGTACATGCAAAATATTATCTGAAAATTTGATTCTAAGAAACTTTTTAAAATACTAGTTTCGGTCAAAAAATCGTAGTATATTATACACAATTTTGAACTACTTTCGGTCAAAAAAGCAAATTAAATCGAGTATTGTTCGAAATGCTACGAAACTTTTCAGATCCTTTGTATATGTTACGAGGAAATGTTATGATGGAAGTCCAAGCAAAAAATTATCTTAAAATTAGATTCTATGAAACTTTTTGAAATGCTAGTTTCGGTCAAAAAATCAAAGTATATTATACATAATTTTGTACTAGTTTCGGTCAAAAAATCAAATTAAATCGAGAATTGTTCGAAATGCTATGAAACTTTTCCTATCCTTTCTATATGTTACCAGGGAAGGTTATGATGGAATTCCAATAAAAAACATTATCTCAAAATTAGATTCTATTTAACATTTTGAAATACTAGTTTAGTTCAAAAAATCATAGTATATTATGCACAATTTTATACTAGTTTCGGTCAAAAAATCAAATTAAATCTAGGATTATTCGAAATGCTACGAAACTTTTAAGATCCTTTGTATATGTTATGAGGAAATGTTATAATGGAAGTACATATAAAAAATTATCCGAAAATTTGATTCTAAGAAACTTTTTAAAATACTAGTTTCGGTCAAAAAATCGTAGTATATTATACACAATTTTGAACTAGTTTCGGTCAAAAAAGCAAATTAAATCGAAGATTGTTCGAAATGCTACGAAACTTTTCAGATTCTTTGTATATGTTACGAGGAAATGTTATGATGGAAGTCCATGCAAAAAATTATCTTAAAATTAGATTCTATGAAACTTTTTGAAATGCTAGTTTCGGTCAAAAAATCGTAGTATATTATAAACAATTTTGTACTATTTTCGGTCAAAAAATCAAATTAAATCGAGGATTGTTCGAAATGCTACGAAACTTTTCATATCATTTCTATATGTTACGAGGGAAGGTTATGATGGAATTCCAAAAAAAAGTTATCTCAAAATTAGATTCTATTTAATATTTTGAAATACTAGTTTAGTTCAAAAAATCGTAGTATATCATGCACAATTTTATACTAGTTTTGGTCAAAAAATCAAATTAAATCTAGGATTGTTCGAAATGCTACGAAACTTTTAATATCCTTTGTATATGTTATGAGGAAATGTTATAATGGAAGTACATGCAAAATATTATCTGAAAATTTGATTCTAAGAAACTTTTTAAAATACTAGTTTCGGTCAAAAAATCGTAGTATATTATACACAATTTTGAACTAGTTTCGGTCAAAAAAGCAAATTAAATCGAGTATTGTTCGAAATGCTACGAAACTTTTCAGATCCTTTGTATATGTAACGAGGAAATGTTATGATGGAAGTCCAAGCAAAAAATTATCTTAAAATTAGATTCTATGAAACTTTTTGAAATGCTAGTTTCGGTCAAAAAATCAAAGTATATTATACATAATTTTGTACTAGTTTCGGTCAAAAAATCAAATTAAATCGAGAATTGTTCGAAATGCTACGAAACTTTTCATATCCTTTCTATATGTTACCAGGGAAGGTTATGATGGAATTCCAATAAAAAACATTATCTCAAAATTAGATTCTATTTAACATTTTGAAATACTAGTTTAGTTCAAAAAATCATAGTATATTATGCACAATTTTATACTAGTTTCGGTCAAAAAATCAAATTAAATCTAGGATTATTCGAAATGCTACGAAACTTTTAAGATCCTTTGTATATGTTATGAGGAAATGTTATAATGGAAGTACATATAAAAAATTATCCGAAAATTTGATTCTAAGAAACTTTTTAAAATACTAGTTTCGGTCAAAAAATCGTAGTATATTATACACAATTTTGAACTAGTTTCGGTCAAAAAAGCAAATTAAATCGAAGATTGTTCGAAATGCTACGAAACTTTTCAGATCCTTTGTATATGTTACGAGGAAATGTTATGATGGAAGTCCATGCAAAAAATTATCTTAAAATTAGATTCTATGAAACTTTTTGAAATGCTAGTTTCGGTCAAAAAATCGTAGTATATTATAAACAATTTTGTACTATTTTCGGTCAAAAAATCAAATTAAATCGAGGATTGTTCGAAATGCTACGAAACTTTTCATATCATTTCTATATGTTACGAGGGAAGGTTATGATGGAATTCCAAAAAAAAGTTATCTCAAAATTAGATTCTATTTAATATTTTGAAATACTAGTTTAGTTCAAAAAATCGTAGTATATCATGCACAATTTTATACTAGTTTTGGTCAAAAAATCAAATTAAATCTAGGATTGTTCGAAATGCTACGAAACTTTTAATATCCTTTGTATATGTTATGAGGAAATGTTATAATGGAAGTACATGCAAAATATTATCTGAAAATTTGATTCTAAGAAACTTTTTAAAATACTAGTTTCGGTCAAAAAATCGTAGTATATTATACACAATTTTGAACTAGTTTCGGTCAAAAAAGCAAATTAAATCGAGTATTGTTCGAAATGCTACGAAACTTTTCAGATCCTTTGTATATGTTACGAGGAAATGTTATGATGGAAGTCCAAGCAAAAAATTATCTTAAAATTAGATTCTATGAAACTTTTTGAAATGCTAGTTTCGGTCAAAAAATCAAAGTATATTATACATAATTTTGTACTAGTTTCGGTCAAAAAATCAAATTAAATCGAGAATTGTTCGAAATGCTACGAAACTTTTCATATCCTTTCTATATGTTACCAGGGAAGGTTATGATGGAATTCCAATAAAAAACATTATCTCAAAATTAGATTCTATTTAACATTTTGAAATACTAGTTTAGTTCAAAAAATCATAGTATATTATGCACAATTTTATACTAGTTTCGGTCAAAAAATCAAATTAAATCTAGGATTATTCGAAATGCTACGAAACTTTTAAGATCCTTTGTATATGTTATGAGGAAATGTTATAATGGAAGTACATATAAAAAATTATCCGAAAATTTGATTCTAAGAAACTTTTTAAAATACTAGTTTCGGTCAAAAAATCGTAGTATATTATACACAATTTTGAACTAGTTTCGGTCAAAAAAGCAAATTAAATCGAAGATTGTTCGAAATGCTACGAAACTTTTCAGATCCTTTGTATATGTTACGAGGAAATGTTATGATGGAAGTCCATGCAAAAAATTATCTTAAAATTAGATTCTATGAAACTTTTTGAAATGCTAGTTTCGGTCAAAAAATCGTAGTATATTATAAACAATTTTGTACTATTTTCGGTCAAAAAATCAAATTAAATCGAGGATTGTTCGAAATGCTACGAAACTTTTCATATCATTTCTATATGTTACGAGGGAAGGTTATGATGGAATTCCAAAAAAAAATTATATCAAAATTAGATTCTATTTAATATTTTGAAATACTAGTTTAGTTCAAAAAATTGTAGTATATCATGCACAATTTTATACTAGTTTTGGTCAAAAAATCAAATTAAATCTAGGATTGTTCGAAATGCTACGAAACTTTTAATATCCTTTGTATATGTTATGAGGAAATGTTATAATGGAAGTACATGCAAAATATTATCTGAAAATTTGATTCTAAGAAACTTTTTAAAATACTAGTTTCGGTCAAAAAATCGTAGTATATTATACACAATTTTGAACTAGTTTCGGTCAAAAAAGCAAATTAAATCGAGTATTGTTCGAAATGCTACGAAACTTTTCAGATCCTTTGTATATGTTACGAGGAAATGTTATGATGGAAGTCCAAGCAAAAAATTATCTTAAAATTAGATTCTATGAAACTTTTTGAAATGCTAGTTTCGGTCAAAAAATCAAAGTATATTATACATAATTTTGTACTAGTTTCGGTCAAAAAATCAAATTAAATCGAGAATTGTTCGAAATGCTACGAAACTTTTCATATCCTTTCTATATGTTACCAGGGAAGGTTATGATGGAATTCCAATAAAAAACATTATCTCAAAATTAGATTCTATTTAACATTTTGAAATACTAGTTTAGTTCAAAAAATCATAGTATATTATGCACAATTTTATACTAGTTTCGGTCAAAAAATCAAATTAAATCTAGGATTATTCGAAATGCTACGAAACTTTTAAGGTCCTTTGTATATGTTATGAGGAAATGTTATAATGGAAGTACATATAAAAAATTATCCGAAAATTTGATTCTAAGAAACTTTTTAAAATACTAGTTTCGGTCAAAAAATCGTAGTATATTATACACAATTTTGAACTAGTTTCGGTCAAAAAAGCAAATTAAATCGAGGATTGTTCGAAATGCTACGAAACTTTTCAGATCCTTTGTATATGTTACGAGGAAATGTTATGATGGAAGTCCATGCAAAAAATTATCTTAAAATTAGATTCTATGAAACTTTTTGAAATGCTAGTTTCGGTCAAAAAATCGTAGTATATTATAAACAATTTTGTACTATTTTCGGTCAAAAAATCAAATTAAATCGAGGATTGTTCGAAATGCTACGAAACTTTTCATATCATTTCTATATGTTACGAGGGAAGGTTATGATAGAATTTCAATCAAAAAATTATCTAAAAATTAGATTATATGAAACTTTTTAAAATACTAGTTTAGGTCAAAAAATCGTAGTATATTATGCACAATTTTGAACTAGTTTCGGTCAAAAAAGCAAATTAAATCGAGGATTGTTCGAAATGCTATGAAACTTTTCAGATCCTTTGTATATGTTACGAGGAAATGTTATGATGGAAGTCCAAGCAAAAAATTATCTTAAATTAGATTCTAAGAAACTTTTTGAAATGCTAGTTTCGTTCAAAAAATCGTAGTATATTATACCCAATTTTGTACTAGTTTCGGTTAAAAAAGCAAATTAAATCGAGGATTGTTCGAAATGCTACGAAACTTTACAGGAAATGTTATGATGGAAGTCCGTGCAAAAAATTATCTTAAAATTAGATTCTATGAAACTTTTTGAAATGCTAGTTTCGGTCAAAAAATCGTAGTATATTATAAACAATTTTGTACTAGTTTCGGTCAAAAAATCAAATTAAATCGAAGATTGTTCGAAATGCTACGAAACGTTTCAGATCCTTTCTATATGTTACGAGGGGAGGTTATGATAGAATTTCAATCAAAAAATTATCTCAAAATTAGATTATATGAAACTTTTTAAAATACTAGTTTAGGTCAAAAAATCGTATTATATTATGCACAATTTTGAACTAGTTTCGGTCAAAAAAGCAAATTAAATCGAGGATTGTTCGAAATGCTATGAAACTTTTCAGATCCTTTGTATATGTTACGAGGAAATGTTATGATGGAAGTCCAAGCAAAAAATTATCTTAAATTAGATTCTATGAAACTTTTTGAAATGCTAGTTTCGGTCAAAAAATCGTAGTATATTATACATAATTTTGTACTAGTTTCGGTCAACAAATCAAATTAAATCGAGCATTGTTGGAAATGCTGCGAAACTTTTCATATCCTTTCTATATGTTACGAGGGAAGGTTATGATGGAATTCCAATAAAAAAATTATCTCAAAATTAGATTCTATTTAACATTTTGAAATACTAGTTTATTTCAAAAAATCATAGTATATTATGCACAATTTTATACTAGTTTCGGTCAAAAAATCAAATTAAATCTAGGATTGTTCGAAATGCTATGATACTTTTAAGATCCTTTGTATATGTTATGAGGAAATGTTATAATGGAAGTACATGCAAAATATTATCTGAAAATTTGATTCTAAGAAGCTTTTTAAAATACTAGGTTCGGTCAAAAAATCGTAGTATATTATACACAATTTTGAACTAGTTTCGGTCAAAAAAGCAAATTAAATCGAGGATTGTTCGAAATGCTACGAAACTTTTAAGATCCTTTGTATATGTTACGAGGAAATGTTATGATGGAAGTCCATGCAAAAAAATTATCTTAAAATTAGATTCTATGAATCTTTTTGAAATGCTAGTTTCGGTCAAAAAATCGTAGTATATTATAAACAATTTTGTACTAGTTTCGGTCAAAAAATCCAATTAAATCGAGGATTGTTCGGAATGCTACGAAACTTTTCATATCCTTTCTATATGTTACGAGGGAAGGTTATGATGGAATTCCAAAAAAAATTATCTCAAAATTAGATTCTATTTAATATTTTGAAATACTAGTTTAGTTCAAAAAATCGTAGTATATCATGCACAATTTTATACTAGTTTTGGTCAAAAAATCAAATTAAATCTAGGATTGTTCGAAATGCTACGAAACTTTTAATATCCTTTGTATATGTTATGAGGAAATGTTATAATAGAAGTACATGCAAAAATATTATCTGAAAATTTGATTCTAAGAAACTTTTTAAAATACTAGTTTCGGTCAAAAAATCGTAGTATATTATACACAATTTTGAACTAGTTTCGGTCAAAAAAGCAAATTAAATCGAGGATTGTTCGAAATGCTACGAAACTTTTCAGATCCTTTGTATATGTTACGAGGAAATGTTATGATGGGAGTCAAAGCAAAAAATTATCTTAAAATTAGATTCTATGAAACTTTTTGAAATGCTAGTTTCGGTCAAAAAATCAAAGTATATTATACATAATTTTGTACTAGTTTCGGTCAAAAAATCAAATTAAATCGAGAATTGTTCTAAATGCTACGAAACTTTTCATATCCTTTCTATATGTTACGAGAGAAGGTTATGATGGAATTCCAATAAAAAAATTATCTCAAAATTAGATTCTATTTAACATTTTGAAATACTAGTTTAGTTCAAAAAATCATAGTATATTATGCACAATTTTATACTAGTTTCGGTCAAAAAATCAAATTAAATCTAGGATTGTTCGAAATGCTACGAAACTTTTAAGATCCTTTGTATATGTTATGAGGAAATGTTATAATGGAAGTACATGCAAAAAATTATCCGAAAATTTGATTCTAAGAAACTTTTTAAAATACTAGTTTCGGTCAAAAAATCGTAGTATATTATACACAATTTTGAACTAGTTTCGGTCAAAAAAGCAAATTAAATCGAGGATTGTTCGAAATGCTACGAAACTTTTCAGATCCTTTGTATATGTTACGAGGAAATGTTATGATGGAAGTCCATGCAAAAAATTATCTTAAAATTAGATTCTATGAAACTTTTTGAAATGCTAGTTTCGGTCAAAAAATCGTAGTATATTATAAACAATTTTGTACTATTTTCGGTCAAAAAATCAAATTAAATCGAGGATTGTTCGAAATGCTACGAAACTTTTCATATCATTTCTATATGTTACGAGGGAAGGTTATGATAGAATTTCAATCAAAAAATTATCTAAAAATTAGATTATATGAAACTTTTTAAAATACTAGTTTAGGTCAAAAAATCGTAGTATATTATGCACAATTTTGAACTAGTTTCGGTCAAAAAAGCAAATTAAATCGAGGATTGTTCGAAATGCTATGAAACTTTTCAGATCCTTTGTATATGTTACGAGGAAATGTTATGATGGAAGTCCAAGCAAAAAATTATCTTAAATTAGATTCTAAGAAACTTTTTGAAATGCTAGTTTCGTTCAAAAAATCGTAGTATATTATACCCAATTTTGTACTAGTTTCGGTTAAAAAAGCAAATTAAATCGAGGATTGTTCGAAATGCTACGAAACTTTACAGGAAATGTTATGATGGAAGTCCGTGCAAAAAATTATCTTAAAATTAGATTCTATGAAACTTTTTGAAATGCTAGTTTCGGTCAAAAAATCGTAGTATATTATAAACAATTTTGTACTAGTTTCGGTCAAAAAATCAAATTAAATCGAAGATTGTTCGAAATGCTACGAAACGTTTCAGATCCTTTCTATATGTTACGAGGGGAGGTTATGATAGAATTTCAATCAAAAAATTATCTCAAAATTAGATTATATGAAACTTTTTAAAATACTAGTTTAGGTCAAAAAATCGTATTATATTATGCACAATTTTGAACTAGTTTCGGTCAAAAAAGCAAATTAAATCGAGGATTGTTCGAAATGCTATGAAACTTTTCAGATCCTTTGTATATGTTACGAGGAAATGTTATGATGGAAGTCCAAGCAAAAAATTATCTTAAATTAGATTCTATGAAACTTTTTGAAATGCTAGTTTCGGTCAAAAAATCGTAGTATATTATACATAATTTTGTACTAGTTTCGGTCAACAAATCAAATTAAATCGAGCATTGTTGGAAATGCTGCGAAACTTTTCATATCCTTTCTATATGTTACGAGGGAAGGTTATGATGGAATTCCAATAAAAAAATTATCTCAAAATTAGATTCTATTTAACATTTTGAAATACTAGTTTATTTCAAAAAATCATAGTATATTATGCACAATTTTATACTAGTTTCGGTCAAAAAATCAAATTAAATCTAGGATTGTTCGAAATGCTATGATACTTTTAAGATCCTTTGTATATGTTATGAGGAAATGTTATAATGGAAGTACATGCAAAATATTATCTGAAAATTTGATTCTAAGAAGCTTTTTAAAATACTAGGTTCGGTCAAAAAATCGTAGTATATTATACACAATTTTGAACTAGTTTCGGTCAAAAAAGCAAATTAAATCGAGGATTGTTCGAAATGCTACGAAACTTTTAAGATCCTTTGTATATGTTACGAGGAAATGTTATGATGGAAGTCCATGCAAAAAAATTATCTTAAAATTAGATTCTATGAATCTTTTTGAAATGCTAGTTTCGGTCAAAAAATCGTAGTATATTATAAACAATTTTGTACTAGTTTCGGTCAAAAAATCCAATTAAATCGAGGATTGTTCGAAATGCTACGAAACTTTTCATATCCTTTCTATATGTTACGAGGGAAGGTTATGATGGAATTCCAAAAAAAATTATCTCAAAATTAGATTCTATTTAATATTTTGAAATACTAGTTTAGTTCAAAAAATCGTAGTATATCATGCACAATTTTATACTAGTTTTGGTCAAAAAATCAAATTAAATCTAGGATTGTTCGAAATGCTACGAAACTTTTAATATCCTT
Organism: Lathyrus aphaca; assembly: GCA_963966055.1. Taxonomy (NCBI): domain Eukaryota; kingdom Viridiplantae; phylum Streptophyta; class Magnoliopsida; order Fabales; family Fabaceae; genus Lathyrus; species Lathyrus aphaca. The sequence continues at coordinate 7,437,321 of OZ014522.1, forward strand.
TGTATATGTTATGAGGAAATGTTATAATGGAAGTACATGCAAAAATATTATCTGAAAATTTGATTCTAAGAAACTTTTTAAAATACTAGTTTCGGTCAAAAAATCGTAGTATATTATACACAATTTTGAACTAGTTTCGGTCAAAAAAGCAAATTAAATCGAGGATTGTTCGAAATGCTACGAAACTTTTCAGATCCTTTGTATATGTTACGAGGAAATGTTATGATGGGAGTCAAAGCAAAAAATTATCTTAAAATTAGATTCTATGAAACTTTTTGAAATGCTAGTTTCGGTCAAAAAATCAAAGTATATTATACATAATTTTGTACTAGTTTCGGTCAAAAAATCAAATTAAATCGAGAATTGTTCTAAATGCTACGAAACTTTTCATATCCTTTCTATATGTTACGAGAGAAGGTTATGATGGAATTCCAATAAAAAAATTATCTCAAAATTAGATTCTATTTAACATTTTGAAATACTAGTTTAGTTCAAAAAATCATAGTATATTATGCACAATTTTATACTAGTTTCGGTCAAAAAATCAAATTAAATCTAGGATTGTTCGAAATGCTACGAAACTTTTAAGATCCTTTGTATATGTTATGAGGAAATGTTATAATGGAAGTACATGCAAAAAATTATCCGAAAATTTGATTCTAAGAAACTTTTTAAAATACTAGTTTCGGTCAAAAAATCGTAGTATATTATACACAATTTTGAACTAGTTTCGGTCAAAAAAGCAAATTAAATCGAGGATTGTTCGAAATGCTACGAAACTTTTCAGATCCTTTGTATATGTTACGAGGAAATGTTATGATGGAAGTCCATGCAAAAAATTATCTTAAAATTAGATTCTATGAAACTTTTTGAAATGCTAGTTTCGGTCAAAAAATCGTAGTATATTATAAACAATTTTGTACTATTTTCGGTCAAAAAATCAAATTAAATCGAGGATTGTTCGAAATGCTACGAAACTTTTCATATCATTTCTATATGTTACGAGGGAAGGTTATGATAGAATTTCAATCAAAAAATTATCTAAAAATTAGATTATATGAAACTTTTTAAAATACTAGTTTAGGTCAAAAAATCGTAGTATATTATGCACAATTTTGAACTAGTTTCGGTCAAAAAAGCAAATTAAATCGAGGATTGTTCGAAATGCTATGAAACTTTTCAGATCCTTTGTATATGTTACGAGGAAATGTTATGATGGAAGTCCAAGCAAAAAATTATCTTAAATTAGATTCTAAGAAACTTTTTGAAATGCTAGTTTCGTTCAAAAAATCGTAGTATATTATACCCAATTTTGTACTAGTTTCGGTTAAAAAAGCAAATTAAATCGAGGATTGTTCGAAATGCTACGAAACTTTACAGGAAATGTTATGATGGAAGTCCGTGCAAAAAATTATCTTAAAATTAGATTCTATGAAACTTTTTGAAATGCTAGTTTCGGTCAAAAAATCGTAGTATATTATAAACAATTTTGTACTAGTTTCGGTCAAAAAATCAAATTAAATCGAAGATTGTTCGAAATGCTACGAAACGTTTCAGATCCTTTCTATATGTTACGAGGGGAGGTTATGATAGAATTTCAATCAAAAAATTATCTCAAAATTAGATTATATGAAACTTTTTAAAATACTAGTTTAGGTCAAAAAATCGTATTATATTATGCACAATTTTGAACTAGTTTCGGTCAAAAAAGCAAATTAAATCGAGGATTGTTCGAAATGCTATGAAACTTTTCAGATCCTTTGTATATGTTACGAGGAAATGTTATGATGGAAGTCCAAGCAAAAAATTATCTTAAATTAGATTCTATGAAACTTTTTGAAATGCTAGTTTCGGTCAAAAAATCGTAGTATATTATACATAATTTTGTACTAGTTTCGGTCAACAAATCAAATTAAATCGAGCATTGTTGGAAATGCTGCGAAACTTTTCATATCCTTTCTATATGTTACGAGGGAAGGTTATGATGGAATTCCAATAAAAAAATTATCTCAAAATTAGATTCTATTTAACATTTTGAAATACTAGTTTATTTCAAAAAATCATAGTATATTATGCACAATTTTATACTAGTTTCGGTCAAAAAATCAAATTAAATCTAGGATTGTTCGAAATGCTATGATACTTTTAAGATCCTTTGTATATGTTATGAGGAAATGTTATAATGGAAGTACATGCAAAATATTATCTGAAAATTTGATTCTAAGAAGCTTTTTAAAATACTAGGTTCGGTCAAAAAATCGTAGTATATTATACACAATTTTGAACTAGTTTCGGTCAAAAAAGCAAATTAAATCGAGGATTGTTCGAAATGCTACGAAACTTTTAAGATCCTTTGTATATGTTACGAGGAAATGTTATGATGGAAGTCCATGCAAAAAAATTATCTTAAAATTAGATTCTATGAATCTTTTTGAAATGCTAGTTTCGGTCAAAAAATCGTAGTATATTATAAACAATTTTGTACTAGTTTCGGTCAAAAAATCCAATTAAATCGAGGATTGTTCGAAATGCTACGAAACTTTTCATATCCTTTCTATATGTTACGAGGGAAGGTTATGATGGAATTCCAAAAAAAATTATCTCAAAATTAGATTCTATTTAATATTTTGAAATACTAGTTTAGTTCAAAAAATCGTAGTATATCATGCACAATTTTATACTAGTTTTGGTCAAAAAATCAAATTAAATCTAGGATTGTTCGAAATGCTACGAAACTTTTAATATCCTTTGTATATGTTATGAGGAAATGTTATAATGGAAGTACATGCAAAAATATTATCTGAAAATTTGATTCTAAGAAACTTTTTAAAATACTAGTTTCGGTCAAAAAATCGTAGTATATTATACACAATTTTGAACTAGTTTCGGTCAAAAAAGCAAATTAAATCGAGGATTGTTCGAAATGCTACGAAACTTTTCAGATCCTTTGTATATGTTACGAGGAAATGTTATGATGGGAGTCAAAGCAAAAAATTATCTTAAAATTAGATTCTATGAAACTTTTTGAAATGCTAGTTTCGGTCAAAAAATCAAAGTATATTATACATAATTTTGTACTAGTTTCGGTCAAAAAATCAAATTAAATCGAGAATTGTTCTAAATGCTACGAAACTTTTCATATCCTTTCTATATGTTACGAGAGAAGGTTATGATGGAATTCCAATAAAAAAATTATCTCAAAATTAGATTCTATTTAACATTTTGAAATACTAGTTTAGTTCAAAAAATCATAGTATATTATGCACAATTTTATACTAGTTTCGGTCAAAAAATCAAATTAAATCTAGGATTGTTCGAAATGCTACGAAACTTTTAAGATCCTTTGTATATGTTATGAGGAAATGTTATAATGGAAGTACATGCAAAAAATTATCCGAAAATTTGATTCTAAGAAACTTTTTAAAATACTAGTTTCGGTCAAAAAATCGTAGTATATTATACACAATTTTGAACTAGTTTCGGTCAAAAAAGCAAATTAAATCGAGGATTGTTCGAAATGCTACGAAACTTTTCAGATCCTTTGTATATGTTACGAGGAAATGTTATGATGGAAGTCCATGCAAAAAATTATCTTAAAATTAGATTCTATGAAACTTTTTGAAATGCTAGTTTCGGTCAAAAAATCGTAGTATATTATAAACAATTTTGTACTATTTTCGGTCAAAAAATCAAATTAAATCGAGGATTGTTCGAAATGCTACGAAACTTTTCATATCATTTCTATATGTTACGAGGGAAGGTTATGATAGAATTTCAATCAAAAAATTATCTAAAAATTAGATTATATGAAACTTTTTAAAATACTAGTTTAGGTCAAAAAATCGTAGTATATTATGCACAATTTTGAACTAGTTTCGGTCAAAAAAGCAAATTAAATCGAGGATTGTTCGAAATGCTATGAAACTTTTCAGATCCTTTGTATATGTTACGAGGAAATGTTATGATGGAAGTCCAAGCAAAAAATTATCTTAAATTAGATTCTAAGAAACTTTTTGAAATGCTAGTTTCGTTCAAAAAATCGTAGTATATTATACCCAATTTTGTACTAGTTTCGGTTAAAAAAGCAAATTAAATCGAGGATTGTTCGAAATGCTACGAAACTTTACAGGAAATGTTATGATGGAAGTCCGTGCAAAAAATTATCTTAAAATTAGATTCTATGAAACTTTTTGAAATGCTAGTTTCGGTCAAAAAATCGTAGTATATTATAAACAATTTTGTACTAGTTTCGGTCAAAAAATCAAATTAAATCGAAGATTGTTCGAAATGCTACGAAACGTTTCAGATCCTTTCTATATGTTACGAGGGGAGGTTATGATAGAATTTCAATCAAAAAATTATCTCAAAATTAGATTATATGAAACTTTTTAAAATACTAGTTTAGGTCAAAAAATCGTATTATATTATGCACAATTTTGAACTAGTTTCGGTCAAAAAAGCAAATTAAATCGAGGATTGTTCGAAATGCTATGAAACTTTTCAGATCCTTTGTATATGTTACGAGGAAATGTTATGATGGAAGTCCAAGCAAAAAATTATCTTAAATTAGATTCTATGAAACTTTTTGAAATGCTAGTTTCGGTCAAAAAATCGTAGTATATTATACATAATTTTGTACTAGTTTCGGTCAACAAATCAAATTAAATCGAGCATTGTTGGAAATGCTGCGAAACTTTTCATATCCTTTCTATATGTTACGAGGGAAGGTTATGATGGAATTCCAATAAAAAAATTATCTCAAAATTAGATTCTATTTAACATTTTGAAATACTAGTTTATTTCAAAAAATCATAGTATATTATGCACAATTTTATACTAGTTTCGGTCAAAAAATCAAATTAAATCTAGGATTGTTCGAAATGCTATGATACTTTTAAGATCCTTTGTATATGTTATGAGGAAATGTTATAATGGAAGTACATGCAAAATATTATCTGAAAATTTGATTCTAAGAAGCTTTTTAAAATACTAGGTTCGGTCAAAAAATCGTAGTATATTATACACAATTTTGAACTAGTTTCGGTCAAAAAAGCAAATTAAATCGAGGATTGTTCGAAATGCTACGAAACTTTTCAGATCCTTTGTATATGTTACGAGGAAATGTTATGATGGGAGTCAAAGCAAAAAATTATCTTAAAATTAGATTCTATGAAACTTTTTGAAATGCTAGTTTCGGTCAAAAAATCAAAGTATATTATACATAATTTTGTACTAGTTTCGGTCAAAAAATCAAATTAAATCGAGAATTGTTCTAAATGCTACGAAACTTTTCATATCCTTTCTATATGTTACGAGAGAAGGTTATGATGGAATTCCAATAAAAAAATTATCTCAAAATTAGATTCTATTTAACATTTTGAAATACTAGTTTAGTTCAAAAAATCATAGTATATTATGCACAATTTTATACTAGTTTCGGTCAAAAAATCAAATTAAATCTAGGATTGTTCGAAATGCTACGAAACTTTTAAGATCCTTTGTATATGTTATGAGGAAATGTTATAATGGAAGTACATGCAAAAAATTATCCGAAAATTTGATTCTAAGAAACTTTTTAAAATACTAGTTTCGGTCAAAAAATCGTAGTATATTATACACAATTTTGAACTAGTTTCGGTCAAAAAAGCAAATTAAATCGAGGATTGTTCGAAATGCTACGAAACTTTTCAGATCCTTTGTATATGTTACGAGGAAATGTTATGATGGAAGTCCATGCAAAAAATTATCTTAAAATTAGATTCTATGAAACTTTTTGAAATGCTAGTTTCGGTCAAAAAATCGTAGTATATTATAAACAATTTTGTACTATTTTCGGTCAAAAAATCAAATTAAATCGAGGATTGTTCGAAATGCTACGAAACTTTTCATATCATTTCTATATGTTACGAGGGAAGGTTATGATAGAATTTCAATCAAAAAATTATCTAAAAATTAGATTATATGAAACTTTTTAAAATACTAGTTTAGGTCAAAAAATCGTAGTATATTATGCACAATTTTGAACTAGTTTCGGTCAAAAAAGCAAATTAAATCGAGGATTGTTCGAAATGCTATGAAACTTTTCAGATCCTTTGTATATGTTACGAGGAAATGTTATGATGGAAGTCCAAGCAAAAAATTATCTTAAATTAGATTCTAAGAAACTTTTTGAAATGCTAGTTTCGTTCAAAAAATCGTAGTATATTATACCCAATTTTGTACTAGTTTCGGTTAAAAAAGCAAATTAAATCGAGGATTGTTCGAAATGCTACGAAACTTTACAGGAAATGTTATGATGGAAGTCCGTGCAAAAAATTATCTTAAAATTAGATTCTATGAAACTTTTTGAAATGCTAGTTTCGGTCAAAAAATCGTAGTATATTATAAACAATTTTGTACTAGTTTCGGTCAAAAAATCAAATTAAATCGAAGATTGTTCGAAATGCTACGAAACGTTTCAGATCCTTTCTATATGTTACGAGGGGAGGTTATGATAGAATTTCAATCAAAAAATTATCTCAAAATTAGATTATATGAAACTTTTTAAAATACTAGTTTAGGTCAAAAAATCGTATTATATTATGCACAATTTTGAACTAGTTTCGGTCAAAAAAGCAAATTAAATCGAGGATTGTTCGAAATGCTATGAAACTTTTCAGATCCTTTGTATATGTTACGAGGAAATGTTATGATGGAAGTCCAAGCAAAAAATTATCTTAAATTAGATTCTATGAAACTTTTTGAAATGCTAGTTTCGGTCAAAAAATCGTAGTATATTATACATAATTTTGTACTAGTTTCGGTCAACAAATCAAATTAAATCGAGCATTGTTGGAAATGCTGCGAAACTTTTCATATCCTTTCTATATGTTACGAGGGAAGGTTATGATGGAATTCCAATAAAAAAATTATCTCAAAATTAGATTCTATTTAACATTTTGAAATACTAGTTTATTTCAAAAAATCATAGTATATTATGCACAATTTTATACTAGTTTCGGTCAAAAAATCAAATTAAATCTAGGATTGTTCGAAATGCTATGATACTTTTAAGATCCTTTGTATATGTTATGAGGAAATGTTATAATGGAAGTACATGCAAAATATTATCTGAAAATTTGATTCTAAGAAGCTTTTTAAAATACTAGGTTCGGTCAAAAAATCGTAGTATATTATACACAATTTTGAACTAGTTTCGGTCAAAAAAGCAAATTAAATCGAGGATTGTTCGAAATGCTACGAAACTTTTAAGATCCTTTGTATATGTTACGAGGAAATGTTATGATGGGAGTCCATGCAAAAAAATTATCTTAAAATTAGATTCTATGAATCTTTTTGAAATGCTAGTTTCGGTCAAAAAATCGTAGTATATTATAAACAATTTTGTACTAGTTTCGGTCAAAAAATCCAATTAAATCGAGGATTGTTCGAAATGCTACGAAACTTTTCATATCCTTTCTATATGTTACGAGGGAAGGTTATGATGGAATTCCAAAAAAAAGTTATCTCAAAATTAGATTCTATTTAATATTTTGAAATACTAGTTTAGTTCAAAAAATCGTAGTATATCATGCACAATTTTATACTAGTTTTGGTCAAAAAATCAAATTAAATCTAGGATTGTTCGAAATGCTACGAAACTTTTAATATCCTTTGTATATGTTATGAGGAAATGTTATAATGGAAGTACATGCAAAAATATTATCTGAAAATTTGATTCTAAGAAACTTTTTAAAATACTAGTTTCGGTCAAAAAATCGTAGTATATTATACACAATTTTGAACTAGTTTCGGTCAAAAAAGCAAATTAAATCGAGGATTGTTCGAAATGCTACGAAACTTTTCAGATCCTTTGTATATGTTACGAGGAAATGTTATGATGGGAGTCAAAGCAAAAAATTATCTTAAAATTAGATTCTATGAAACTTTTTGAAATGCTAGTTTCGGTCAAAAAATCAAAGTATATTATACATAATTTTGTACTAGTTTCGGTCAAAAAATCAAATTAAATCGAGAATTGTTCTAAATGCTACGAAACTTTTCATATCCTTTCTATATGTTACGAGAGAAGGTTATGATGGAATTCCAATAAAAAAATTATCTCAAAATTAGATTCTATTTAACATTTTGAAATACTAGTTTAGTTCAAAAAATCATAGTATATTATGCACAATTTTATACTAGTTTCGGTCAAAAAATCAAATTAAATCTAGGATTGTTCGAAATGCTACGAAACTTTTAAGATCCTTTGTATATGTTATGAGGAAATGTTATAATGGAAGTACATGCAAAAAATTATCCGAAAATTTGATTCTAAGAAACTTTTTAAAATACTAGTTTCGGTCAAAAAATCGTAGTATATTATACACAATTTTGAACTAGTTTCGGTCAAAAAAGCAAATTAAATCGAGGATTGTTCGAAATGCTACGAAACTTTTCAGATCCTTTGTATATGTTACGAGGAAATGTTATGATGGAAGTCCATGCAAAAAATTATCTTAAAATTAGATTCTATGAAACTTTTTGAAATGCTAGTTTCGGTCAAAAAATCGTAGTATATTATAAACAATTTTGTACTAGTTTCGGTCAAAAAATCAAATTAAATCGAGGATTGTTCCAAATGCTACGAAACGTTTCAGATCCTTTCTATATGTTACGAGGGGAGGTTATGATAGAATTTCAATCAAAAAATTATCTCAAAATTAGATTATATGAAACTTTTTGAAATACTAGTGTAGGTCAAAAAATCGTAGTATATTATGCACAATTTTGAACTAGTTTCGGTCAAAAAAGCAAATTAAATCGAGGATTGTTCGAAATGCTACGAAACTTTTCAGATCCTTTGTATATGTTACGAGGAAATGTTATGATGGAAGTCCAAGCAAAAAATTATCTTAAAATTAGATTCTATGAAACTTTTTGAAATGCTAGTTTCGGTCAAAAAATCGTAGTATATTATAAACAATTTTGTACTAGTTTCGGTCAAAAAATCGAATTAAATCGAGAATTGTTCGAAATGCTACGAAACTTTTCATATCCTTTCTATATGTTACGAGGGAAGGTTATGATGGAATTCCAATAAAAAAATTATCTCAAAATTAGAATCTATTTAAAATTTTGAAATACTAGTTTAGTTCAAAAAATCATAGTATATCATGCACAATTTTATACTAGTTTCGGTCAAAAAATCAAATTAAATCTAGGATTGTTCGAAATGCTACGAAACTTTTAAGATCCTTTGTATATGTTATGAGGAAATGTTATAATGGAAGTACATGCAAAATATTATCTGAAAATTTGATTCTAAGAAGCTTTTTAAAATACTAGGTTCGGTCAAAAAATCGTAGTATATTATACACAATTTTGAACTAGTTTCGGTCAAAAAAGCAAATTAAATCGAGGATTGTTCGAAATGCTACGAAACTTTTCAGATCCTTTGTATATGTTACGAGGAAATGTTATGATGGAAGTCCATGCAAAAAATTATCTTAAAATTAGATTCTATGAAACTTTTTGAAATGCTAGTTTCGGTCAAAAAATCTTAGTATATTATAAACAATTTTGTACTAATTTCGGTCAAAAAATCAAATTAAATCGAGGATTGTTCAAAATGCTACGAAACGTTTCAGATCCTTTCTATATGTTACGAGGGGAGGTTATGATAAAATTTCAATCAAAAAATTATCTCAAAATTAGATTATATGAAACTTTTTAAAATACTAGTTTAGGCCAAAAAATCATAGTATATTATGCACAATTTTGAACTAGTTTCGGTCAAAAAAGCAAATTAAATCGAGGATTGTTCGAAATGCTACGAAACTTTTCAGATCCTTTGTATATGTTACGAGGAAATGTTATGATGGAGGTCCAAAACAAAAAATTATCTTAAAATTAGATTCTATGAAACTTTTTGAAATGCTAGTTTCGGTCAAAAAATCGTAGTATATTATACACAATTTTGTACTAGTTTCGGTCAAAAAATCAAATTAAATCGAGGATTTTTCGAAATGCTACGAAACTTTTCAGATCCTTTCTATATGTTACGAGGGAAGGTTATGATGGAATTCCAATAAAAAAATTATCTCAACATTAGATTCGATTTAACATTTTGAAATACTAGTTTAGTTCAAAAAATCGTAGTATATTATGCACAATTTTATACTAGTTTCGGTCAAAAAATCAAATTAAATCTAGGATTGTTCGAAATGTTACGAAACTCTTAAGATCCTTTGTATATGTAATGAGGGAATGTTATAATGGAAGTACGTGCAAAAAATTATCTTAAAATTAGATTCTAAGAAACTTTTTGAAATGCTAGTTTAGGCCAAAAACTCGTAGTATATTATGCTCAATTTTGTACTAGTTTCGGTCAAAAAATCAAATTAAATCGAGGATTGTTTAAAATGCCACGAAACGTTTCAGATCCTTTCTATATGTTACGAGGGGAGGTTATGATAAAATTTCAATCAAAAAATTATCTCAAAATTAGATTATATGAAACTTTTTAAAATACTAGTTTAGGCCAAATAATCGTAGTATATTATGCACAATTTTGAACTAGTTTCGGTCAAAAAAACAAATTAAATCGAGGATTGTTCGAAATGCTACGAAACTTTTCAGATCCTTTGTATATGTTACGAGGAAATGTTATGATGGAAGTCCAAACAAAAAATTATCTTAAAATTAGATTCTATGAAACTTTTTGAAATGCTAGTTTCGGTCAAAAAATCGTAGTATATTATACACAATTTTGTACTAGTTTCGGTCAAAAAATCAAATTAAATCGAGGATTGTTCGAAATGCTACGAAACTTTTCAGATCCTTTCTATATGTTACGAGGGAAGGTTATGATGGAATTCCAATAAAAAAATTATCTCAACATTAGATTCGATTTAACATTTTGAAATACTAGTTTAGTTCAAAAAATCGTAGTATATTATGCACAATTTTATACTAGTTTCGGTCAAAAAATCAAATTAAATCTAGGATTGTTCGAAATGCTACGAAACTTTTAAGATCCTTTGTATAAGTAATGAGGTAATGTTTTAATGTAAGTACGTGCAAAAAATTATCTGAAAATTTGATTCTAAGAAACTTTTTAAAATACTAGTTTCGGTCAAAAAATCGTAGTATATTATACACAATTTTGAACTAGTTTCGGTCAAAAAAGCAAATTAAATCGAGGATTGTTCGAAATGCTACGAAACTTTTCAGATCCTTTGTATATGTTACGAGGAAATGTTATGATGGAAGTCCATGCAAAAATTATCTTAAAATTAGATTCTATGAAACTTTTTGAAATGCTAGTTTCGGTCAAAAAATCGTAGTATATTATACACAATTATGTACTAGTTTCGGTCAAAAAATCAAATTAAATCGAGGATTGTTCGAAATGCTACGAAACTTTTCATATGCTTTCTATATGTTACGAGGGAAGGTTATGATGGAATTCCAATAAAAAAATTATCTCAAAATTAGATTCTATTTAACATTTTGAAATACTAGTTTAGTTCAAAAAATCGTAGTATATTATGCACAATTTTATACTAGTTTCGGTCAAAAAATCAAATTAAATCTAGGATTGTTCGAAATGCTACGAAACTTTTAAGATCCTTTGTATATGTTACGAGGAAAAGTTATAATGGAAGTCCATGCAAAAAATTATCCGAAAATTTGATTCTAAGAAACTTTTTGTAATGCTAGTTTTGGTCAAAAAATCGTAGTATATTATCCACAATTTTGTACTAGTTTCGGTCAAAAAATCAAATTAAATTGAGGATAATTCGAAAAGCTACGAAAATTTTCAAATCCATTCTATATGTTACGAGGGAAGGTTATGATGGAATTTCAATCAAAAAATTATCTCAATATTAGATTATATGAAACATTTTGAAATACTAGTTAAGGTCAAAAAATCGTAGTATATTATGCACAATTTTGTACTACTTTCAGTCAAAAAAGAAAATTAAATCGAAGATTGTTCGAAATGCTACGAAACTTTTCAGATCCTTTGTATATCTTATGAAGGAATGTTACGATGGAAGTCCATGCAAAAAAGTATCTTAAAATTAGATTCTATGAAACTTTTTGCAATGCTAGTTTCAGTCAAAAAATCGTAGTATATTACCAATTTTGTACTAGTTTCGATCAAAAAATCAAATTAAATCGAGGATTGTTCGAAATGCTACGAAACATTTCAGATCCTTTCTATATTCTACGAGGGAACGTTATGATGGAATTCCAATAAATTTTTTTTCTCAAAATTAGATTCAGTGAAACCTTTTGAAACTTTTATACTAGTTTCGCCCCAAAAATCAAATTAAATCGAGGATTGTTCGAAATTCTATGAAACATTTCAGATCCTATGTATATGTAATGAGGGAATGTTATAATGGAAGCACATGCAAAAAATTATCTTAAAATTTGATTCTAAGAAACTTTTTTAAATACTTGTTTCGGACAAAAAATAGTAGTATATTATACACAATTTTGAACTAGTTTCGGCCGAAAAAGCAAATTAAATCGAGGATTGTTCGAAATGCTTCGAAACTCTTCATATCCTTTGTATATGTTAAGTGGAAATGTTATGATTTAAGTCCATGCAAAAAATTATCTTAAAATTAGATTCTATGAAACTTTTTAAAATGCTAGTTTAGGTCAAAAAATCGTAGTATATTATACACAATTTTGTACTAGTTTCGTTCAAAAAATTAAATTAAATCGAGGATTGTTCGAAATGCTACGAAACTTTTCAGATCCTTTCTATATGTTACGAGGGAAGGTTATGATGGAATTCCAATAAAAAATTATCTCAAAATTAGATTATATGAAACTTTTTGAAATACTAGTTTAGGTCAAAAAAATCGTAGTATATTATGCACAATTTTATACTAGTTTCGGTCACAAAATCAAATTAAATCGAGGATTGTTCGAAATGCTACAAAACTTTTCAGATCCTTTGTATATGTTATGAGGGAATGTTATCATGGAAGTCCATGCAAAAAATTATCTTAAAATTTGATTCTAAGAAACTTTTTGAAATACTAGTTTCTGTCAAAAAATCGTAGTATATTATACACAATTTTGAACTAGTTTTGGTCAAAAAAGCAAATTTAATCGAGGATTGTTCGAAATGCTATGAAAATTATCAGATCCTTTGTATATGTTACGAGGAAATATTATGATGGAAGTCCATGCAAAAAATTATCTTAAAATTAGATTCTATGAAACTTTTTGTAATGCTACTTTCAGTCAAAACAGAAAATTAAATCGAAGATTGTTCGAAATGCTACGAAACTTTTCAGATCCTTTGTATATGTTACGAAGGAATGTTATGATGGAAGTCCATGCAAAAAATTATCTTAAAATTAGATTCTATGAAACTTTTTGAAATGTTAGTTTCGGTCAAAAAATCGTAGTATATTATACACAATTTTGTAGTAGTTTCGATCAAAAAATCAAATTAAATCGAGGATTGTTCGAAATGCTACAAAACATTTCAGATCCTTTCTATATGTTACGAGGGAAGGTTATGATGGAATTCCAATAGAAAATTATCTCAAAATTAGATTCTATGAAACTTTTTGAAATACTAGTTTAGTTCAAAAAAATCGTAGTATATTATGCACAATTTTATACTAGTTTCGGTCAAAAAAGCAAATTTAATCGAGGATTGTTCGAAATGCTACGAAAATTATCAGATCCTTTGTATATGTTACGAGGAAATGTTATGATGGAAGTCCATGCAAAAAATTATCTTAAAATTAGATTCTATGAAACTTTTTGTAATGCTAGTTTCGGTCAAAAAATCGTAGTATATTATACACAATTTTGTACTAGTCTCGGTCAAAAAATCAAATTAAATCGAGGATTGTTCGAAATGCGACAAAACGTTTCAGATCCTTTCTATATGTTACGAGGGAAGGTTATGATGGAATTTCAATCAAAAAATTATCTCAATATTAGATTATATGAAACTTTTTGAAATACTAGTTTAGGTCAAAAAATCGTAGTATATTATGCACAATTTTATACTACTTTCATTCAAAACAGAAAATTAAATCGAAGATTGTTCGAAATGCTACGAAACTTTTTAGATCCTTTGTATATGTTACGAAGGAATGTTACGATTGAAGTCCATGCAAAAAATTATCTTAAAATTAGATTCTATGAAACTTTTTGAAATGTTAGTTTCGGTCAAAAAATAGTAGTATATTATACACAATTTTGTACTAGTTTCGGTCAAAAAATCAAATCAAATCGAGGATTGTTCGAAATGCTACGAAACATTTCAGATCCTTTCTATATTCTACGAGGGAACGTTATGATGGAATTCCAATAAATTTTTTTTCTCAAAATTAGATTCAGTGAAACCTTTTGAAACTTTTATACTAGTTTCGCCCCAAAAATCAAATTAAATCGAGGATTGTTCGAAATTCTATGAAACATTTCAGATCCTATGTATATGTAATGAGGGAATGTTATAATGGAAGCACATGCAAAAAATTATCTTAAAATTTGATTCTAAGAAACTTTTTTAAATACTTGTTTCGGACAAAAAATAGTAGTATATTATACACAATTTTGAACTAGTTTCGGCCGAAAAAGCAAATTAAATCGAGGATTGTTCGAAATGCTTCGAAACTCTTCATATCCTTTGTATATGTTAAGTGGAAATGTTATGATTTAAGTCCATGCAAAAAATTATCTTAAAATTAGATTCTATGAAACTTTTTAAAATGCTAGTTTAGGTCAAAAAATCGTAGTATATTATACACAATTTTGTACTAGTTTCGTTCAAAAAATTAAATTAAATCGAGGATTGTTCGAAATGCTACGAAACTTTTCAGATCCTTTCTATATGTTACGAGGGAAGGTTATGATGGAATTCCAATAAAAAATTATCTCAAAATTAGATTATATGAAACTTTTTGAAATACTAGTTTAGGTCAAAAAAATCGTAGTATATTATGCACAATTTTATACTAGTTTCGGTCACAAAATCAAATTAAATCGAGGATTGTTCGAAATGCTACAAAACTTTTCAGATCCTTTGTATATGTTATGAGGGAATTTTATCATGGAAGTCCATGCAAAAAATTATCTTAAAATTTGATTCTAAGAAACTTTTTGAAATACTAGTTTCTGTCAAAAAATCGTAGTATATTATACACAATTTTGAACTAGTTTTGGTCAAAAAAGCAAATTTAATCGAGGATTGTTCGAAATGCTACGAAAATTATCAGATCCTTTGTATATGTTACGAGGAAATATTATGATGGAAGTCCATGCAAAAAATTATCTTAAAATTAGATTCTATGAAACTTTTTGTAATGCTACTTTCAGTCAAAACAGAAAATTAAATCGAAGATTGTTCGAAATGCTACGAAACTTTTCAGATCCTTTGTATATGTTACGAAGGAATGTTATGATGGAAGTCCATGCAAAAAATTATCTTAAAATTAGATTCTATGAAACTTTTTGAAATGTTAGTTTCGGTCAAAAAATCGTAGTATATTATACACAATTTTGTAGTAGTTTCGATCAAAAAATCAAATTAAATCGAGGATTGTTCGAAATGCTACAAAACATTTCAGATCCTTTCTATATGTTACGAGGGAAGGTTATGATGGAATTCCAATAGAAAATTATCTCAAAATTAGATTCTATGAAACTTTTTGAAATACTAGTTTAGTTCAAAAAAATCGTAGTATATTATGCACAATTTTATACTAGTTTCGGTCAAAAAAGCAAATTTAATCGAGGATTGTTCGAAATGCTACGAAAATTATCAGATCCTTTGTATATGTTACGAGGAAATGTTATGATGGAAGTCCATGCAAAAAATTATCTTAAAATTAGATTCTATGAAACTTTTTGTAATGCTAGTTTCGGTCAAAAAATCGTAGTATATTATACACAATTTTGTACTAGTCTCGGTCAAAAAATCAAATTAAATCGAGGATTGTTCGAAATGCGACAAAACGTTTCAGATCCTTTCTATATGTTACGAGGGAAGGTTATGATGGAATTTCAATCAAAAAATTATCTCAAAATTAGATTATATGAAACTTTTTGAAATACTAGTTTAGGTCAAAAAATCGTAGTATATTATGCACAATTTTATACTACTTTCATTCAAAACAGAAAATTAAATCGAAGATTGTTCGAAATGCTACGAAACTTTTTAGATCCTTTGTATATGTTACGAAGGAATGATATGATTGAAGTCCATGCAAAAAATTATCTTAAAATTAGATTCTATGAAACTTTTTGAAATGTTAGTTTCGGTCAAAAAATAGTAGTATATTATACACAATTTTGTACTAGTTTCGGTCAAAAAATCAAATCAAATCGAGGATTGTTCGAAATGCTACGAAACTTTTCAGATCCTTTCTATATGTTACGAGGGAAGGTTATGATGGAATTCTAACAAAAAAATTATCTCAAAATTAGATTCTATGAAACTTTTTTAAATACTAGTTTAGGTCAAAAAATCGTAGTATATTCTGCACAATTTTATACTAGTTTCGGTCAAAAAATCAAATTAAATCGAGGATTGTTCGAAATGCTACAAAACTTTTCAGATCCTTTGTATATGTTATGAGGCAATGTTATAATGGAAGTCCATGCAAAAAATTATCTTAAAATTTGATTCTAAGAAACTTTTTGAAATACTAGTTTCTGTCGAAAAATCGTAGTATATTATACACAATTTTGAACTAGTTTCGGTCAAAAATGAAAATTTAATCGAGGATTGTTCGAAATGCTACGAAAATTTTCAGATCCTTTGTATATGTTACGAGGAAATGTTATGATGGAAGTCCATGCAAAAAATTATCTTAAAATTAGATTCTATGAAACTTTTTGTAATGCTAGTTTCGGTCAAAAAATCGTAGTATATTATACACAATTTTGTACTAGTTTCGGTCAAAAAATCAAATTAAACTGAGGATTGTTCGAATTGCTTCGAAACTCTTCAGATCATTTGTATATGTTAAGAGGAAATGTTATGAGTGAAGTCCATGCAAAAAATTATCTTAAAATTAGATTCTATGTGACTTTTTGAAATGCTAGTATCGGTCAAAAAATCGTAGTATATTATACATTATTTTGTACTAGTTTCGGTCAGAAAATCAAATTAAATCGAGGATTGTTCGAAATGCTACAAATCTTTTAAGATCCTTTGTATATGTTATGAGGGAATGTTATAATGGAAGTCCATGCAAAAAATTATCTTAAATTTTGATTCTAAGAAACTTTTTGAAATATTAGTTTCTGTCAAAAAATCGTAGTATAATATACACAATTTTGAACTAGTTTTGGTCAAAAAAGCAAATTTAATCGAGGATTGTTCGAAATGCTACGAAATTTTTTAGATCCTTTGTATATGTTACGAGGAAATGTTATGATGGAACTCCATGCATAAAATTATCTTAAAATTAGATTCTATGAAGCTTTTTGAAATGCTAGTTTCGGTCAAAAAATCGTAGTATATTATACACAATTTTGTACTAGTCTCGGTCAAAAAATCAAATTAAATAGAGGATTTTTCGAAATGCTACGAAACTTTTCAGATCCTTTCTATATGTTACGAGGGAAGGTTATGATGGAATTTCTATCAAAAAATTATCTCAAAATTAGATTATATGAAACTTTTTGAAATACTAGTTTAGGTCAAAAAATTGTAGTATATTATGCACAATTTTATACTACTTTCGGTCAAAAAAGAAAATTAAATCGAAGATAGTTCGAAATGCTACGAAACTTTTCATATCCTTTGTATATGTTAAGAGGAAATGCTATGATTGAAGTCCAAGCAAAAAATTATCTTAAAATTAGATTCTATGAAACTTTTTGAAATGCTAGTTTAGGTCAAAAAATCGTAGTATATTATACACAATTTTGTACTAGTTTCGGTCAAAAAATCAAATCAAATCGAGGAATGATCGAATTGCTACGAAACTTTTCTGATTATTTCTATATGTTACGAGGGAAGGTTATGATGGAATTCTAATAAAAAATTATCTCAAAATTAGATTATATGAAACTTTTTGAAATACTAGTTTAGGTCAAAATATCGTAGTATATTATGCACAATTTTATACTAGTTTCGGTCAAAAAATCAAATTAAATCGAGGATTGATCGAAATGCTACAAAGCTTTTAAGATCCTTTGTATATGTTATGAGGGAATGTTATAATGGAAGTCCATGCAAAAAATTATCTTAAATTTTGATTCTAAGAAACTTTTTGAAATACTAGTTTCTATCAAAAAATCGTAGTATATTATACACAATTTTGAACTAGTTTCGGTCAAAAAAGCAAATTTAATCGAGGATTGTTCGAAATGCTACGAAAATTTCCAGATCCTTTGTATATGTTACGAGGAAATGTTATGATGGAAGTCCATGCAAAAAATTATCTTAAAATTAGATTCTATGAAACTTTTTGAAATGCTAGTTTCGGTCAAAAAATCGTAGTATATTATACACAATTTTGTACTAGTCTCGGTCAAAAAATCAAATTAAATAGAGGATTTTTCGAAATGCTACGAAACTTTTCAGATCCTTTCTATATGTTACGAGGGAAGGTTATGATGGAATTTCAATCAAAAAATTATCTCAAAATTAGATTATATGAAACTTTTTGAAATACTAGTTTAGGTCAAAAAATCGTAGTATATTATGCACAATTTTATACTACTTTCGGTCAAAAAAGAAAATTAAATCGAAGATTGTTCGAAATCCTACGAAACTTTTTAGATCCTTTGTATATGTTACGAAGGAATGATATGATGGAAGTCCATGCAAAAAATTATCTTAAAATTAGATTCTATGAAACTTTTTGAAATGTAAGTTTCAGTCATAAAATCGTAGTATATTATACACAATTTTGTACTAGTTTCGGTCAAAAAATTAAATTAAATCGAGGATTGTTCGAAATGCTACGAAACTTTTCAGATCCTTTCTATATGTTACGAGGGAAGGTTATGATGGAATTCTAATAAAAAAATTATCTCAAAATTAGATTCTATGAAACTTTTTTAAATACTAGTTTAGGTCAAAAAATCGTAGTATATTCTGCACAATTTTATACTAGTTTCGGTCAAAAAATCAAATTAAATTGAGGATTGTTCGAAATGCTACAAAACTTTTCAGATCCTTTGTATTTGTTATGAGGCAATGTTATAATGGAAGTCCATGCAAAAAATTATCTTAAAATTTGATTCTAAGAAACTTTTTGAAATACTAGTTTCTGTCGAAAAATCGTAGTATATTATACACAATTTTGAACTAGTTTCGGTCAAAAAAGAAAATTTAATCGAGGATTGTTCGAAATGCTACGAAAATTTTTAGATCCTTTGTATATGTTACGAGGAAATGTTATGATGGAAGTCCATGCAAAAACTTATCTTAAATTTAGATTCTATGAAACTTTTTGTAATGCTAGTTTCAGTCAAAAAATCGTAGTATATTATACACAATTTTGTACTAGTTTCGGTCAAAAAATCAAATCAAATCGAGGAATGATCGAAATGCTACGAAACTTTTCCGATTATTTCTATATGTTACGAGGGAAGGTTATGATGGAATTCTAATAAAAAATTATCTCAAAATTAGATTATATGAAACTTTTTGAAATACTAGTTTAGGTTAAAATATCGTAGTATATTATGCACAATTTTATACTAGTTTCGGTCAAAAAATCAAATTAAATCGAGGATTGTTCGAAATGCTAGTAAGCTTTTAAGATCCTTTGTATATGTTATGAGGGAATGTTATAATGGAAGTCCATGCAAAAAAGTATCTTAAATTTTGATTCTAAGAAACTTTTTGAAATACTAGTTTCTATCAAAAAATCGTAGTATATTATACACAATTTTGAAGTAGTTTCGGTCAAAAAAGCAAATTTAATCGAGGATTGTTCGAAATGCTACGAAAATTTTCAGATCCTTTGTATATGTTACGAGGAAATGTTATGATGGAAGTCCATGCAAAAAATTATCTTAAAATTAGATTCTATGAAACTTTTTGAAATGCTAGTTTTGGTCAAAAAATCGTAGTATATTATACACAATTTTGTACTAGTCTCGGTCAAAAAATCAAATTAAATCGAGGATTTTTCGAAATGCTACGAAACTTTTCAGATCCTTTCTATATGTTACGAGGGAAGGTTATGATGGAATTTCAATCAAAAAATTATCTCAAAATTAGATTATATGAAACTTTTTAAAATACTAGTTTAGGTCAAAAAATCGTAGTATATTATGCACAATTTTATACTACTTTCGGTCAAAAAAGAAAATTAAATCGAAGATTGTTCGAAATGCTACGAAACTTTTTAGATCCTTTGTATATGTTACGAAGGAATGATATGATTGAAGTCCATGCAAAAAATTATCTTAAAATTAGATTCTATGAAACTTTTTGAAATGTTAGTTTCGGTCAAAAAATCGTAGTATATTATACACAATTTTGTACTAGTTTCGGTCAAAAAATTAAATCAAATCGAGGATTGTTCGAAATGCTACGAAACTTTTCAGATCCTTTCTATATGTTACGAGGGAAGGTTATGATGGAATTCTAATAACAAAATAATCTCAAAATTAGATTCTATGAAACTTTTTTAAATACTAGTTTAGGTCAAAAAATCGTAGTATATTCTGCACAATTTTATACTAGTTTCGGTCAAAAAATCAAATTAAATCGAGGATTGTTCGAAATGCTACAAAACTTTTCAGATCCTTTGTATATGTTATGAGGCAATGTTATAATGGAAGTCCATGCAAAAAATTATCTTAAAATTTGATTCTAAGAAACTTTTTGAAATACTAGTTTCTGTCGAAAAATCGTAGTATATTATACACAATTTTGAACTAGTTTCGGTCAAAAAAGAAAATTTAATCGAGGATTGTTCGAAATGCTACGAAAATTTTCAGATCCTTTGTATATGTTACGAGGAAATGTTATGATGGAAGTCCATGCAAAAAATTATCTTAAAATTAGATTCTATGAAACTTTTTGTAATGCTATTTTCGGTCAAAAAATTGTAGTATATTATACACAATTTTGTACTAGATTCGGTCAAAAAATCAAATTAAACTGAGGATTGTTCGAATTGCTTCGAAACTCTTCAGATCATTTGTATATGTTAAGAGGAAATGTTATGAGTGAAGTCCATGCAAAAAATTATCTTAAAATTAGATTCTATGTGACTTTTTGAAATGCTAGTATCGGTCAAAAAATCGTAGTATATTATACATTATTTTGTACTAGTTTAGGTCAGAAAATCAAATTAAATCGAGGATTGTTCGAAATGCTACAAAACTTTTAAGATCCTTTGTATATGTTATGAGGGAATGTTATAATGGAAGTCCATGCAAAAAATTATCTTAAATTTTTATTCTAAGAAACTTTTTGAAATATTAGTTTCTGTCAAAAAATCGTAGTATAATATACACAATTTTGAACTAGTTTCGGTCAAAAAAGCAAATTTAATCGAGGATTGTTCGAAATGCTACGAAATTTTTTAGATCCTTTGTATATGTTACGAGGAAATGTTATGAAGGATGTCCATGCAAAAAATTATCTTAAAATTAGATTCTATGAAGCTTTTTGAAATGCTTGTTTCGGTCAAAAAATCGTAGTATATTATACACAATTTTGTACTAGTCTCGGTCAAAAAATCAAATTAAATAGAGGATTTTTCGAAATGCTACGAAACTTTTCAGATCCTTTCTATATGTTACGAGGGAAGGTTATGATGGAATTTCAATCAAAAAATTATCTCAAAATTAGATTATATGAAACTTTTTGAAATGCTAGTTTAGGTCAAAAAATCGTAGTATATTATACACAATTTTGTACTAGTTTCGATCAAAAAATCAAATCAAATCGAGGAATGATCGAATTGCTACGAAACTTTTCCGATTATTTCTATATGTTACGAGGGAAGGTTATGATGGAATTCTAATAAAAAATTATCTAAAAATTAGATTATATGAAACTTTTTGAAATACTAGTTTAGGTCAAAATATCGTAGTATATTATGCACAATTTTATACTAGTTTCGGTCAAAAAATCAAATTAAATCGAGGATTGTTCGAAATGCTACAAAGCTTTTAAGATCCTTTGTATATGTTATGAGGGAATGTTATAATGGAAGTCCATGCAAAAAATTATCTTAAATTTTGATTCTAAGAAACTTTTTGAAATACTAGTTTCTATCAAAAAATCGTAGTATATTATACACAATTTTGAACTAGTTTCGGTCAAAAAAGCAAATTTAAACGAGGATTGTTCGAAATGCTACGAATATTTTCAAATCCTTTGTATATGTTACGAGGAAATGTTATGATGGAAGTCCATGCAAAAAATTATCTTAAAATTAGATTCTATGAAACTTTTTGAAATGCTAGTTTCGGTCAAAAAATCGTAGTATATTATACACAATTTTGTACTAGTCTCGGTCAAAAAATCAAATTAAATCGAGGATTTTTCGAAATGCTACGAAACTTTTCAGATCCTTTCTATATGTTACGAGGGAAGGTTATGATGGAATTTCAATCAAAAAATTATCTCAAAATTAGATTATATGAAACTTTTTGAAATACTAGTTTAGGTCAAAAAATCGTAGTATATTATGCACAATTTTATACTACTATCGGTCAAAAAAGAAAATTAAATCGAAGATTGTTCGAAATCCTACGAAACTTTTTAGATCCTTTGTATATGTTACGAAGGAATGATA
The DNA here is from genome assembly GCA_963966055.1 of Lathyrus aphaca. Taxonomy (NCBI): domain Eukaryota; kingdom Viridiplantae; phylum Streptophyta; class Magnoliopsida; order Fabales; family Fabaceae; genus Lathyrus; species Lathyrus aphaca. The sequence continues at coordinate 7,460,072 of OZ014522.1, forward strand.
TGATGGAAGTCCATGCAAAAAATTAACTTAAAATTAGATTCTATGAAACTTTTTGAAATGTTAGTTTCGGTCATAAAATCGTAGTATATTATACACAATTTTGTACTAGTTTCGGTCAAAAAATTAAATTAAATCGAGGATTGTTCGAAATGCTACGAAACTTTTCAGATTCTTTCTATATGTTACGAGGGAAGTTTATGATGGAATTCTAATAAAAAAATTATCTCAAAATTAGATTCTATGAAACTTTTTTAAATACTAGTTTAGGTCAAAAAATCGTAGTATATTCTGCACAATTTTATACTAGTTTCGGTCAAAAAATAAAATTAAATCGAGGATTGTTCGAAATGCTACAAAACTTTTCAGATCCTTTGTATATGTTATGAGGCAATGTTATAATGGAAAACCATGCAAAAAATTATCTTAAAATTTTATTCTAAGAAACTTTTTGAAATACTAGTTTCTGTCGAAAAATCGTAGTATATTATACACAATTTTGAACTAGTTTCGGTCAAAAAAGCAAATTTAATCGAGGATTGTTCGAAATGCTACGAAATGTTTTAGATCCTTTGTATATGTTACGAGGAAATGTTATGATGGAAGTCCATGCAAAAAATTATCTTAAAATTAGATTCTATGAAACTTTTTGAAATGCTAGTTTCGGTCAAAAAATCGTAGTATATTATACACAATTTTGTACTAGTCTCGGTCAAAAAATCAAATTAAATCGAGGATTTTTCGAAATGCTACGAATCTTTTCAGATCCTTTCTATATGTTACGAGGGAAGGTTATGATGGAATTTCAATCAAAAAATTATCTCAAAATTAGATTATATGAAACTTTTTGAAATACTAGTTTAGGTCAAAAAATCGTAGTATATTATGCACAATTTTATACTACTTTCGGTCAAAAAAGAAAATTAAATCGAAGATTGTTCGAAATGTTACGAAACTTTTTAGATCCTTTGTATATGTTACGAAGGAATGATATGATGGAAGTCCATGCAAAAAATTATCTTAAAATTAAATTCTATGAAACTTTTTGAAATGCTAGTTTCGGTCATAAAATCGTAGTATATTATACACAATTTTGTACCAGTTTCGGCCAAAAAAATAAATTAAATCGAGGATTATTTGAAATGCTATGAAACTTTTCAGATCCTTTCTATATGTTACGAGGGAAGGTTATGATGGAATTCTAATTAAAAAATTATCTCAAAATTAGATTCTTTGAAACTTTTTGAAATCCTAGTTTAGGTTAAAAAATCGTAGTATATTCTGCACAATTTAATACTAGTTTCGGTCAAAAAATCAAATTAAATCGAGGATTGTTCAAAGTGCTACAAAACTTTTCAGATCCTTTGTATATGTTATGGGGTAATGTTATAATGGAAGTCCATGCAAAAAATTATCTTAAAATTTGATTCTAAGAAACTTTTTGAAATACTAGTTTCTGTCAAAAACTCGTAGTATATTATACACAATTTTGAACTAGTTTCGGTCAAAAAAGAAAATTTAATCGAGGATTGTTCGAAATTCTACGAAAATTTTCAGATCCTTTTTATATGTTACGAGGAAATGTTATGATGGAAGTCCATGCAAAAAATTATCTTAAAATTAGATTCTATGAAACTTTTTGTAATGCTAGTTTCGGTCAAAAAATCGTAGTATATTATACACAATTTTGTTTTAGTTTCGGTCAAAAAATCAAATTAAATCGAGGATTGTTCGAAATGCTACAAAATTTTTCAGATCTTTTCTATATGTTACGAGGGAAGGTTATGATGGAATTTCAATCAAAAAATTATCTCAAAATTAGATTATATGAAACTTTTTGAAATACTAGTTTAGGTCAAAAAATCGTAGTATATTATGCACAATTTTATACTACTATCGGTCAAAAAAGAAAATTAAATCGAAGATTGTTCGAAATCCTACGAAACTTTTTAGATCCTTTGTATATGTTACGAAGGAATGATATGATGGAAGTCCATGCAAAAAATTAACTTAAAATTAGATTCTATGAAACTTTTTGAAATGTTAGTTTCGGTCATAAAATCGTAGTATATTATACACAATTTTGTACTAGTTTCGGTCAAAAAATTAAATTAAATCGAGGATTGTTCGAAATGCTACGAAACTTTTCAGATTCTTTCTATATGTTACGAGGGAAGTTTATGATGGAATTCTAATAAAAAAATTATCTCAAAATTAGATTCTATGAAACTTTTTTAAATACTAGTTTAGGTCAAAAAATCGTAGTATATTCTGCACAATTTTATACTAGTTTCGGTCAAAAAATAAAATTAAATCGAGGATTGTTCGAAATGCTACAAAACTTTTCAGATCCTTTGTATATGTTATGAGGCAATGTTATAATGGAAAACCATGCAAAAAATTATCTTAAAATTTTATTCTAAGAAACTTTTTGAAATACTAGTTTCTGTCGAAAAATCGTAGTATATTATACACAATTTTGAACTAGTTTCGGTCAAAAAAGCAAATTTAATCGAGGATTGTTCGAAATGCTACGAAATGTTTTAGATCCTTTGTATATGTTACGAGGAAATGTTATGATGGAAGTCCATGCAAAAAATTATCTTAAAATTAGATTCTATGAAACTTTTTGAAATGCTAGTTTCGGTCAAAAAATCGTAGTATATTATACACAATTTTGTACTAGTCTCGGTCAAAAAATCAAATTAAATCGAGGATTTTTCGAAATGCTACGAATCTTTTCAGATCCTTTCTATATGTTACGAGGGAAGGTTATGATGGAATTTCAATCAAAAAATTATCTCAAAATTAGATTATATGAAACTTTTTGAAATACTAGTTTAGGTCAAAAAATCGTAGTATATTATGCACAATTTTATACTACTTTCGGTCAAAAAAGAAAATTAAATCGAAGATTGTTCGAAATGTTACGAAACTTTTTAGATCCTTTGTATATGTTACGAAGGAATGATATGATGGAAGTCCATGCAAAAAATTATCTTAAAATTAAATTCTATGAAACTTTTTGAAATGCTAGTTTCGGTCATAAAATCGTAGTATATTATACACAATTTTGTACCAGTTTCGGCCAAAAAAATAAATTAAATCGAGGATTATTTGAAATGCTATGAAACTTTTCAGATCCTTTCTATATGTTACGAGGGAAGGTTATGATGGAATTCTAATTAAAAAATTATCTCAAAATTAGATTCTTTGAAACTTTTTGAAATCCTAGTTTAGGTTAAAAAATCGTAGTATATTCTGCACAATTTAATACTAGTTTCGGTCAAAAAATCAAATTAAATCGAGGATTGTTCAAAGTGCTACAAAACTTTTCAGATCCTTTGTATATGTTATGGGGTAATGTTATAATGGAAGTCCATGCAAAAAATTATCTTAAAATTTGATTCTAAGAAACTTTTTGAAATACTAGTTTCTGTCAAAAACTCGTAGTATATTATACACAATTTTGAACTAGTTTCAGTCAAAAAAGAAAATTTAATCGAGGATTGTTCGAAATTCTACGAAAATTTTCAGATCCTTTTTATATGTTACGAGGAAATGTTATGATGGAAGTCCATGCAAAAAATTATCTTAAAATTAGATTCTATGAAACTTTTTGTAATGCTAGTTTCGGTCAAAAAATCGTAGTATATTATACACAATTTTGTTTTAGTTTCGGTCAAAAAATCAAATTAAATCGAGGATTGTTCGAAATGCTACAAAATTTTTCAGATCCTTTCTATATGTTACGAGGGAAGGTTATGATGGAATTTCAATCAAAAAATTATCTCAAAATTAGATTATATGAAACTTTTTGAAATACTAGTTTAGGTAAAAAAATCGTAGTATATTATGCACAATTTTATACTACTATCGGTCAAAAAAGAAAATTAAATCGAAGATTGTTCGAAATCCTACGAAACTTTTTAGATCCTTTGTATATGTTACGAAGGAATGATATGATGGAAGTCCATGCAAAAAATTAACTTAAAATTAGATTCTATGAAACTTTTTGAAATGTTAGTTTCGGTCATAAAATCGTAGTATATTATACACAATTTTGTACTAGTTTCGGTCAAAAAATTAAATTAAATCGAGGATTGTTCGAAATGCTACGAAACTTTTCAGATCCTTTCTATATGTTACGAGGGAAGTTTATGATGGAATTCTAATAAAAAAATTATCTCAAAATTAGATTCTATGAAACTTTTTTAAATACTAGTTTAGGTCAAAAAATCGTAGTATATTCTGCACAATTTTATACTAGTTTCGGTCAAAAAATCAAATTAAATCGAGGATTGTTCGAAATGCTACAAAACTTTTCAGATCCTTTGTATATGTTATGAGGCAATGTTATAATGGAAGTCCATGCAAAAAATTATCTTAAAATTTTATTCTAAGAAACTTTTTGAAATACTAGTTTCTGTCGAAAAATCGTAGTATATTATACACAATTTTGAACTAGTTTCGGTCAAAAAAGCAAATTTAATCGAGGATTGTTCGAAATGCTACGAAATGTTTTAGATCCTTTGTATATGTTACGAGGAAATGTTATGATGGAAGTCCATGCAAAAAATTATCTTAAAATTAGATTCTATGAAACTTTTTGAAATGCTAGTTTCGGTCAAAAAATCGTAGTATATTATACACAATTTTGTACTAGTCTCGGTCAAAAAATCAAATTAAATCGAGGATTTTTCGAAATGCTACGAATCTTTTCAGATCCTTTCTATATGTTACGAGGGAAGGTTATGATGGAATTTCAATCAAAAAATTATCTCAAAATTAGATTATATGAAACTTTTTGAAATACTAGTTTAGGTCAAAAAATCGTAGTATATTATGCACAATTTTATACTACTTTCGGTCAAAAAAGAAAATTAAATCGAAGATTGTTCGAAATGTTACGAAACTTTTTAGATCCTTTGTATATGTTACGAAGGAATGATATGATGGAAGTCCATGCAAAAAATTATCTTAAAATTAAATTCTATGAAACTTTTTGAAATGCTAGTTTCGGTCATAAAATCGTAGTATATTATACACAATTTTGTACCAGTTTCGGCCAAAAAAATAAATTAAATCGAGGATTTTTTGAAATGCTACGAAACTTTTCAGATCCTTTCTATATGTTACGAGGGAAGGTTATGATGGAATTCTAATTAAAAAATTATCTCAAAATTAGATTCTTTGAAACTTTTTGAAATCCTAGTTTAGGTCAAAAAATCGTAGTATATTCTGCACAATTTAATACTAGTTTCGGTCAAAAAATCAAATTAAATCGAGGATTGTTCAAAGTGCTACAAAACTTTTCAGATCCTTTGTATATGTTATGGGGTAATGTTATAATGGAAGTCCATGCAAAAAATTATCTTAAAATTTGATTCTAAGAAACTTTTTGAAATACTAGTTTCTGTCAAAAACTCGTAGTATATTATACACAATTTTGAACTAGTTTCGGTCAAAAAAGAAAATTTAATCGAGGATTGTTCGAAATTCTACGAAAATTTTCAGATCCTTTTTATATGTTACGAGGAAATGTTATGATGGAAGTCCATGCAAAAAATTATCTTAAAATTAGATTCTATGAAACTTTTTGTAATGCTAGTTTCGGTCAAAAAATCGTAGTATATTATACACTATTTTGTACTAGTTTCGTTCAAAAAATCAAATTAAATCGAGGATTGTTCGAAATGCTACAAAATTTTTCAGATCCTTTCTATATGTTACGAGGGAAGGTTATGATGGAATTTCAATCAAAAAATTATCTCAAAATTAGATTATATGAAACTTTTTGAAATACTTGTTTAGGTCAAAAAATCGTAGTATATTATGCACAATTTTATACTAGTTTCGGTCAAAAAAGAAAATTAAATCGGGGATTTTTCGAAATGCTACGAAACTTTTCAGATCCTTTGTATATGTTACGAGGAAATGTTATGATGGAAGTCCATGCAAAAAATTATCTTAAAATTAGATTCTATGTAATTTTTTGAAATGTTAGTTTCGATCAAAAAATCGTAGTATATTATACACAATTTTGTACTAGTTTCGGTCAAAAAATCAAATTAAATCGAGGATTGTTCGAAATGCTACAAAACCTTTCAGATCCTTTCTATATGTTACGAGGCAAGGTTATAATGGAATTTCAATCAAAAAATTATCTCAAAATTAGATTCTATGAAACTTTTTTAAATACTAGTTTAGGTCAAAAAATCGTAGTATATTCTGCACAATTTTATACTAGTTTCGGTCAAAAAATCAAATTAAATCGAGGATTGTTCGAAATGCTACAAAACTTTTCAGATCCTTTGTATATGTTATGAGGCAATGTTATAATGGAAGTCCATGCAAAAAATTATCTTAAAATTTTATTCTAAGAAACTTTTTGAAATACTAGTTTCTGTCGAAAAATCGTAGTATATTATACACAATTTTGAACTAGTTTCGGTCAAAAAAGCAAATTTAATCGAGGATTGTTCGAAATGCTACGAAATGTTTTAGATCCTTTGTATATGTTACGAGGAAATGTTATGATGGAAGTCCATGCAAAAAATTATCTTAAAATTAGATTCTATGAAACTTTTTGAAATGCTAGTTTCGGTCAAAAAATCGTAGTATATTATACACAATTTTGTACTAGTCTCGGTCAAAAAATCAAATTAAATCGAGGATTTTTCGAAATGCTACGAATCTTTTCAGATCCTTTCTATATGTTACGAGGGAAGGTTATGATGGAATTTCAATCAAAAAATTATCTCAAAATTAGATTATATGAAACTTTTTGAAATACTAGTTTAGGTCAAAAAATCGTAGTATATTATGCACAATTTTATACTACTTTCGGTCAAAAAAGAAAATTAAATCGAAGATTGTTCGAAATGTTACGAAACTTTTTAGATCCTTTGTATATGTTACGAAGGAATGATATGATGGAAGTCCATGCAAAAAATTATCTTAAAATTAAATTCTATGAAACTTTTTGAAATGCTAGTTTCGGTCATAAAATCGTAGTATATTATACACAATTTTGTACCAGTTTCGGCCAAAAAAATAAATTAAATCGAGGATTTTTTGAAATGCTACGAAACTTTTCAGATCCTTTCTATATGTTACGAGGGAAGGTTATGATGGAATTCTAATTAAAAAATTATCTCAAAATTAGATTCTTTGAAACTTTTTGAAATCCTAGTTTAGGTCAAAAAATCGTAGTATATTCTGCACAATTTAATACTAGTTTCGGTCAAAAAATCAAATTAAATCGAGGATTGTTCAAAGTGCTACAAAACTTTTCAGATCCTTTGTATATGTTATGGGTTAATGTTATAATGGAAGTCCATGCAAAAAATTATCTTAAAATTTGATTCTAAGAAACTTTTTGAAATACTAGTTTCTGTCAAAAACTCGTAGTATATTATACACAATTTTGAACTAGTTTCGGTCAAAAAAGAAAATTTAATCGAGGATTGTTCGAAATTCTACGAAAATTTTCAGATCCTTTTTATATGTTACGAGGAAATGTTATGATGGAAGTCCATGCAAAAAATTATCTTAAAATTAGATTCTATGAAACTTTTTGTAATGCTAGTTTCGGTCAAAAAATCGTAGTATATTATACACTATTTTGTACTAGTTTCGTTCAAAAAATCAAATTAAATCGAGGATTGTTCGAAATGCTACAAAATTTTTCAGATCCTTTCTATATGTTACGAGGGAAGGTTATGATGGAATTTCAATCAAAAAATTATCTCAAAATTAGATTATATGAAACTTTTTGAAATACTTGTTTAGGTCAAAAAATCGTAGTATATTATGCACAATTTTATACTAGTTTCGGTCAAAAAAGAAAATTAAATCGGGGATTTTTCGAAATGCTACGAAACTTTTCAGATCCTTTGTATATGTTACGAGGAAATGTTATGATGGAAGTCCATGCAAAAAATTATCTTAAAATTAGATTCTATGTAATTTTTTGAAATGTTAGTTTCGATCAAAAAATCGTAGTATATTATACACAATTTTGTACTAGTTTCGGTCAAAAAATCAAATTAAATCGAGGATTGTTCGAAATGCTACAAAACCTTTCAGATCCTTTCTATATGTTACGAGGCAAGGTTATAATGGAATTTCAATCAAAAAATTATCTCAAAATTAGATTCTATGAAACTTTTTTAAATACTAGTTTAGGTCAAAAAATCGTAGTATATTCTGCACAATTTTATACTAGTTTCGGTCAAAAAATCAAATTAAATCGAGGATTGTTCGAAATGCTACAAAACTTTTCAGATCCTTTGTATATGTTATGAGGCAATGTTATAATGGAAGTCCATGCAAAAAATTATCTTAAAATTTTATTCTAAGAAACTTTTTGAAATACTAGTTTCTGTCGAAAAATCGTAGTATATTATACACAATTTTGAACTAGTTTCGGTCAAAAAAGCAAATTTAATCGAGGATTGTTCGAAATGCTACGAAATGTTTTAGATCCTTTGTATATGTTACGAGGAAATGTTATGATGGAAGTCCATGCAAAAAATTATCTTAAAATTAGATTCTATGAAACTTTTTGAAATGCTAGTTTCGGTCAAAAAATCGTAGTATATTATACACAATTTTGTACTAGTCTCGGTCAAAAAATCAAATTAAATCGAGGATTTTTCGAAATGCTACGAATCTTTTCAGATCCTTTCTATATGTTACGAGGGAAGGTTATGATGGAATTTCAATCAAAAAATTATCTCAAAATTAGATTATATGAAACTTTTTGAAATACTAGTTTAGGTCAAAAAATCGTAGTATATTATGCACAATTTTATACTACTTTCGGTCAAAAAAGAAAATTAAATCGAAGATTGTTCGAAATGTTACGAAACTTTTTAGATCCTTTGTATATGTTACGAAGGAATGATATGATGGAAGTCCATGCAAAAAATTATCTTAAAATTAAATTCTATGAAACTTTTTGAAATGCTAGTTTCGGTCATAAAATCGTAGTATATTATACACAATTTTGTACCAGTTTCGGCCAAAAAAATAAATTAAATCGAGGATTTTTTGAAATGCTACGAAACTTTTCAGATCCTTTCTATATGTTACGAGGGAAGGTTATGATGGAATTCTAATTAAAAAATTATCTCAAAATTAGATTCTTTGAAACTTTTTGAAATCCTAGTTTAGGTCAAAAAATCGTAGTATATTCTGCACAATTTAATACTAGTTTCGGTCAAAAAATCAAATTAAATCGAGGATTGTTCAAAGTGCTACAAAACTTTTCAGATCCTTTGTATATGTTATGGGGTAATGTTATAATGGAAGTCCATGCAAAAAATTATCTTAAAATTTGATTCTAAGAAACTTTTTGAAATACTAGTTTCTGTCAAAAACTCGTAGTATATTATACACAATTTTGAACTAGTTTCGGTCAAAAAAGAAAATTTAATCGAGGATTGTTCAAAATTCTACGAAAATTTTCAGATCCTTTTTATATGTTACGAGGAAATGTTATGATGGAAGTCCATGCAAAAAATTATCTTAAAATTAGATTCTATGAAACTTTTTGTAATGCTAGTTTCGGTCAAAAAATCGTAGTATATTATACACTATTTTGTACTAGTTTCGTTCAAAAAATCAAATTAAATCGAGGATTGTTCGAAATGCTACAAAATTTTTCAGATCCTTTCTATATGTTACGAGGGAAGGTTATGATGGAATTTCAATCAAAAAATTATCTCAAAATTAGATTATATGAAACTTTTTGAAATACTTGTTTAGGTCAAAAAATCGTAGTATATTATGCACAATTTTATACTAGTTTCGGTCAAAAAAGAAAATTAAATCGGGGATTTTTCGAAATGCTACGAAACTTTTCAGATCCTTTGTATATGTTACGAGGAAATGTTATGATGGAAGTCCATGCAAAAAATTATCTTAAAATTAGATTCTATGAAATTTTTTGAAATGTTAGTTTCGATCAAAAAATTGTAGTATATTATACACAATTTTGTACTAGTTTCGGTCAAAAAATCAAATTAAATCGAGGATTGTTCGAAATGCTACAAAACCTTTCAGATCCTTTCTATATGTTACGAGGCAAGGTTATAATGGAATTTCAATCAAAAAATTATCTCAAAATTAGATTATATGAAACTTTTTTAAATACTAGTTTAGGTCAAAATATCGTAGTATATTATGCACAATTTTATACTACTTTCGGTCAAAAAAGAAAATTAAATCGAAGATAGTTCGAAATGCTACGAAACTTTTCAGATCCTTTGTATATGTTAAGAGGAAATGTTATGATGGAAGTCCATGCAAAAAATTATCTTAAAATTAGATTCTATGAAACTTTTTGAAATGCTAGTTTAGGTCAAAAAATCGTAGTATATTATACACAATTTTGTACTAGTTTCGGTCAAAAAATCAAATTAAATCGAGGAATGATCGAAATGCTACGAAACTTTTCCGATTCTTTCTATATGTTACGAGGGAAGGTTATGATGGAATTCTAATAAAAAATTATCTCAAAACTAGATTATATGAAACTTTTTAGAATACAAGTTTAGGTCAAAAAATCGTAGTATATTATGCACAATTTTATACTAGTTTCGGTCAAAAAATCAAATTAAATCGAGGGTTGTTCGAAATGGTACAAAACTTTTATGATCCATTGTATATGTTATGAGGGAATGTTATAATGGAAGTCCATGGAAAAAATTATCTTAAATTTTAATTCTAAGAAACTTTTTGAAATACTAGTTTCTGTCAAAAAATCGTAGTATATTATACACAATTTTGAACTAGTTTCGGTCAAAAAAGAAAATTTAATCGAGGATTGTTCGAAATGCTACGAAAATTTTCAGATCCTTTGTATATGTTACGAGGAAATGTTATGATGGAAGTCCATGCAAAAAATTATCTTAAAATTAGATTCTATGAAACTTTTTGTAATGCTAGTTTCGGTCAAAAAATCGTAGTATATTATACACAATTTTGTACTAGTTTCGGTCATAAAATCAAATTAAACTGAGGATTGTTCGAATTGCTTCGAAACTCTTCAGATCATTTGTATATGTTAAGAGGAAATGTTATGAGTGAAGTCTATGCAAAAAATTATCTTTAAATTAGATTCTATGTGACTTTTTGAAATGCTAGTATCGGTCAAAAAATCGTAGTATATTATACACAATTTTGTACTAGTTTCGGTCAAAAAATCAAATTAAATCGAGGATTGTTCGAAATGCTACAAAACTTTTAAGATCCTTTGTATATGTTATGAGGGAATGTTATAATGGAAGTCCTTGCAAAAAATTATCTTAAATTTTGAATCTAAGAAACTTTTTGAAATATTAGTTTCTGTCAAAAAATCGTAGTATATTATACACAATTTTGAACTAGTTTCGGTCAAAAAAGCAAATTTAATCGAGGATTGTTCGAAATGCTATGAAATTTTTTAGATCCTTTGTATATGTTACGAGGAAATGTTATGATGGAAGTCCATGCAAAAAATTATCTTAAAATTAGATTCTATGAAACTTTTTGAAATGCTAGTTTCGGTCAAAAAATCGTAGTATATTATACACAATTTTGTACTAGTCTCGGTCAAAAAATCAAATTAAATCGAGGATTTTTCGAAATGATACGAAACTTTTCAGATCCTTTCTATATGTTACGAGGGAAGGTTATGATGGAATTTCAATTAAAAAATTATCTCAAAATTAGATTATATGAAACTTTTTGAAATACTAGTTTAGGTCAAAAAATCGTAGTATATTATGCACAATTTTATACTACTTTCGGTCAAAAAAGAAAATGAAATCGAAGATTGTTCGAAATGCTACGAAACTTTTCAGATCCTTTGTATATGTTACGAAGGAATGATATGATGGAAGTCCATGCAAAAAATTATCTTAAAATTAGATTCTATGAAACTTTTTGAAATGCTAGTTTCGGTCATAAAATCGTAGTATATTATACACAATTTTGTACTAGTTTCGGTCAAAAAATTAAATTAAATCGAGGATTGTTCGAAATGCTACGAAACTTTTCAGATCCTTTCTATATGTTACGAGGGAAGGTTATGATGGAATTCTAATAAAAAAATCATCTTAAAATTAGATTCTATGAAACTTTTTGAAATGCTAGTTTCGGTCAAAAAATCGTAGTATATTATACACAATTTTGTACTTGTCTCGGTCAAAAAATCAAATTAAATCGAGGATTGTTCGAAGTGCTACGAAACTTTTCAGATCCTTTCTATATGTTACGAGGGAAGGTTATGATGGAATTTAAATCAAAAAATTATCTCAAAATTAGATTATATGAAACTTTTTGAAATACTAGTTTAGGTCAAAAAATCGTAGTATATTATGCACAATTTTATACTACTTTCGGTCAAAAAAGAAAATTAAATCGAAGATTGTTCGAAATGCTACGAAACTTTTCAGATCCTTTGTATATGTTACGAAGGAATGATATGATGGAAGTCCATGCAAAAAATTATCTTAAAATTAGATTCTATGAAACTTTTTGTAATGCTAGTTTCGGTCAAAAAATCGTAGTATATTATACACAATTTTGTACTAGTTTCGGTCAAAAAATCAAATTAAACTGAGGATTGTTCGAAATGCTTTTAAACTCTTCAGATCATTTGTATATGTTAAGAGGAAATGTTATGAGTGAAGTCCATGCAAAAAATTATCTTAAAATTAGATTCTATGAGACTTTTTGAAATGCTAGTTTCGGTCAAAAAATCGTAGTATATTATACACTATTTTGTACTAGTTTCGGTCAAAAAATAAAATTAAATCGAGGATTGTTCGAAATGCTACAAAAATTTTCATATCCTTTCTATATGTTACGAGGGAAGGTTATGATGGAAATTCAATCAAAAAATTATCTCAAAATTAGATTATACGAAACTTTTTGAAATACTTGTTTAGGTCAAAAATTCATAGTATATTTTGCACAATTTTATACTAGTTTCGGTCAAAAAAGAAAATTAAATCGAGGATTTTTCGAAATGCTACGAAACTTTTCAGATCCTTTGTATATGTTACGAGGAAATGTTATGATGGAAGTCCATGCAAAAAATTATCTTAAAATTAGATTCTATGAAACTTTTTGAAATGCTAGTTTCGGTCAAAAAATTGTAGTATATTATACACAATTTTGTACTAGTTTCGGTCAAAAAATCAAATTAAATCGAGGATTGTTCGAAATGCTACAAAACTTTTCAGATCCTTTCTATATGTTACGAGGCAAGGTTATGATGGAATTTCAATCAAAAAATTATCTCAAAATTAGATTATATGAAACTTTTTGAAATACTAGTTTAGGTCAAAATATCGTAGTATATTATGCACAATTTTATACTACTTTCGATCAAAACAGAAAATTCAATCGAAGATTGTTCGAAATGCTATGAAACTTTTCAGATCCTTTGTATATGTTACGAAGGAATGTTATGATGGAAGTCCATGCAAAAAATTATCTTAAAATTAGAATATATGAAACTTTTTGAAATGCTAGTTTCAGTCAAAAAATCGTAGTATATTATACACAATTTTGCACTAGTTTCGGTCAAAAAATCAAATTAAATCGAGGATTGTTCGAAATGCTACAAAACTTTTCAGATCCTTTCTATATGTTACGAGGAAATGTTATGATGGAAGTCCATGCAAAAAATTACCTTAAAATTAGATTCTATGATACTTTTTGTAATGCTAGTTTCGGTCAAAAAATCGTAGTATATTATACACAATTTTGTTCTAGTTTCGGTCAAAAAATCAAATTAAACTGAGGATTGTTCGAAATGCTTCGAAACTCTTCAGATCATTTGTATATGTTAAGAGGAAATGTTATGAGTGAAGTCCATGCAAAAAATTATCTTAAAATTAGATTCTATGAGACTTTTTGAAATGCTAGTTTCGGTCAAAAAATCTTAGTATATTATACACTATTTTGTACTAGTTTCGGTCAAAAAAGAAAATTAAATCGAGGATTTTTCGAAATGCAACGAAAATTTTCAGATCCTTTGTATATGTTACGAGGAAATGTTATGATGGAAGTCCATGCAAAAAATTATCTTAAAATTAGATTCTATGAAACTTTTTGAATTGCTAGTTTCGGTCAAAAAATTGTAGTATATTAAACACAATTTTGTACTAGTTTCGGTCAAAAAATCAAATTAAATCGAGGATTGTTCGAAATGCTACAAAACTTTTCAGATCCTTTCTATATGTTACGAGGCAAGGTTATGATGGAATTTCAATCAAAAAATTATCTCAAAATTAGATTATATGAAACTTTTTGAAATACTAGTTTAGGTCAAAATATCGTAGTATATTATGCACAATTTTATACTACTTTCGGTCAAAATAGAAAATTAAATCGAAGATATTTCGAAATGCTACGAAACTTTTCAGATCCTTTGTATATGTTAAAAGGAAATGTTATGATGGAAGTCCATGCAAAAAATTATCTTAAAATAAGATTCTATGAAACTTTTTGAAATGCTAGTTTCGGTCAAAAAATCGTAGTATATTATACACAATTTTGTACTAGTTTCGGTCAAAAAATCAAATTAAATCGAGGATTGATCGAAATGCTACGAAACTTTTCCGATCCTTTCTATATGTTACGAGGGAATGTTATGATGGAATTCTAATAAAAAAATTATCTCAAAATTAGATTATATGAAACTTTTTAGAATACTAGTTTAGGTCAAAAAATCGTAGTATATTATGCACAATTTTATACTAGTTTCGGTCAAAAAATCAAATTAAATCGAGGATTGTTCGAAATGTTTCAAAACTTTTCAGATCCTTTGTATATGTTATGAGGCAATGTTATAATGGAAGTCCATGCAAAAAATTATCTTAAAATTTGATTCTAAGAAACTTTTTGAAATACTAATTTCTGTCAAAAAATCGTAGTATATTATACACAATTTTGAACTAGTTTCGGTCAAAAAAGAAAATTTAATCGAGGATTGTTCGAAATGCTACGAAAATTTTCAGATCCTTTGTATATGATACGAGGAAATGTTATGATGGAAGTCCATGCAAAAAATTATCTTAAAATTAGATTCTATGAAACTTTTTGTAATGCTAGTTTCGGTCAAAAAATCATAGTATATTATACACTATTTTGTACTAGTTTCGGTCAAAAAATCAAATTAAATCGAGGATTGTTCGAAATGCTACGAAATTTTCAGATCCTTTCTATATGTTACGAGGGAAGGTTATGATGGAATTTGAATCAAAAAATTATCTCAAAATTAGATTATATGAAACTTTTTGAAACACTTGTTTAGGTCAAAAAATCGTAGTATAATATGCACAATTTTATATTAGTTTCGGTCAAAAAAGAAAATTAATTCGAGGATTTTTCGAAATGCTACGAAAATTTTCAGATCCTTTGTATATGTTACGAGGAAATGTTATGATGGAAGTCCATGCAAAAAATTATCTTAAAATTAGACTCTATGAAACTTTTTGAAATGCTAGTTTCGGTCAAAAAATCGTAGTATATTATACACAATTTTGTACTTGTCTCGGTCAAAAAATCAAATTAAATCGAGGATTGTTCGAAGTGCTACGAAACTTTTCAGATCCTTTCTATATGTTACGAGGGAAGGTTATGATGGAATTTAAATCAAAAAATTATCTCAAAATTAGATTATATGAAACTTTTTGAAATACTAGTTTAGGTCAAAAAATCGTAGTATATTATGCACAATTTTATACTACTTTCGGTCAAAAAAGAAAATTAAATCGAAGATTGTTCGAAATGCTACGAAACTTTTCAGATCCTTTGTATATGTTACGAAGGAATGATATGATGGAAGTCCATGCAAAAAATTATCTTAAAATTAGATTCTATGAAACTTTTTGTAATGCTAGTTTCGGTCAAAAAATCGTAGTATATTATACACAATTTTGTACTAGTTTCGGTCAAAAAATTAAATTAAATCGAGGATTGTTCGAAATGCTACGAAACTTTTCAGATCCTTTCTATATGTTACGAGGGAAGGTTATGATGGAATTCTAATAAAAAAATTATCTCAAAATTAGATTCTATGAAACTTTTTGAAATACTAGTTTAGGTCAAAAAATCGTAGTATATTCTGCACAATTTTATACTAGTTTCGGTCAAAAAACCAAATTAAATCGAGGATTGTTCGAAATGTTACAAAACATTTCAGATCCTTTGTATATGTTATGAGGCAATGTTATAATGGAAGTCCATGCAAAAAATTATCTTAAAATTTGATTCTAAGAAACTTTTTGAAATACTAGTTTCTGTCAAAAAATAGTAGTATATTATACACAATTTTGAACTAGTTTCGGTCAAAAAAGAAAATTTAATCGAGGATTGTTCGAAATGCTACGAAAATTTTTAGATCCTTTGTATATGATACGAGGAAATGTTATGATGGAAGTCCATGCAAAAAATTATCTTAAAATTAGATTCTATGAAACTTTTTGTAATGCTAGTTTCGGTCAAAAAATCATAGTATATTATACACTATTTTGTACTAGTTTCAGTCAAAAAATCAAATTAAATCGAGGATTGTTCGAAATGCTACGAAATTTTCAGATCCTTTCTATATGTTACGAGGGAAGGTTATGATGGAATTTGAATCAAAAAATTATCTCAAAATTAGATTATATGAAACTTTTTGAAACACTTGTTTAGGTCAAAAAATCGTAGTATATTATGCACAATTTTATATTAGTTTCGGTCAAAAAAGAAAATTAATTCGAGGATTTTTCGAAATGCTACGAAAATTTTCAGATCCTTTGTATATGTTACGAGGAAATGTTATGATGGAAGTCCATGCAAAAAATTATCTTAAAATTAGAATATATGAAACTTTTTGAAATGCTAGTTTCAGTCAAAAAATCGTAGTATATTATACACAATTTTGCACTAGTTTCGGTCAAAAAATCAAATTAAATCGAGGATTGTTCGAAATGCTACAAAACTTTTCAGATCCTTTCTATATGTTACGAGGTAAGGTTATGATGGAATTCTAATAAAAAAATTATCTCAAAATTAGATTCTATGAAACTTTTTGAAATACTAGTTTAGGTCAAAAAATCGTAGTATATTCTGCACAATTTTATACTAGTTTCGGTCAAAAAATCAAATTAAATCGAGGATTGTTCGAAATGTTTCAAAACTTTTCAGATCCTTTGTATATGTTATGAGGCAATGTTATAATGGAAGTCCATGCAAAAAATTATCTTAAAATTTGATTCTAAGAAACTTTTTGAAATACTAGTTTCTGTCAAAAAATCGTAGTATATTATACACAATTTTGAACTAGTTTCGGTCAAAAAAGAAAATTTAATCGAGGATTGTTCGAAATGCTACGAAAATTTTCAGATCCTTTGTATATGATACGAGGAAATGTTATGATGGAAGTTCATGCAAAAAATTATCTTAAAATTAGATTCTATGAAACTTTTTGTAATGCTAGTTTCGGTCAAAAAATCATAGTATATTATACACTATTTTGTACTAGTTTCGGTCAAAAAATCAAATTAAATCGAGGATTGTTCGAAATGCTACGAAATTTTCAGATCCTTTCTATATGTTACGAGGGAAGGTTATGATGGAATTTGAATCAAAAAATTATCTCAAAATTAGATTATATGAAACTTTTTGAAACACTTGTTTAGGTCAAAAAATCGTAGTATATTATGCACAATTTTATATTAGTTTCGGTCAAAAAAGAAAATTAATTCGAGGATTTTTCGAAATGCTACGAAAATTTTCAGATCCTTTGTATATGTTACGAGGAAATGTTATGATGGAAGTCCATGCAAAAAATTATCTTAAAATTAGACTCTATGAAACTTTTTGAAATGCTAGTTTCGGTCAAAAAATTGTAGTATATTATACACAATTTTGTACTAGTTTCGGTCAAAAAATCAAATTAAATCTAGGATTGTTCGAAATGCTACGAAACGTTTCAGATCCTTTCTATATGTTACGAGGGAAGGTTATGATGGAATTTCAATCATAAAATTATCTCAAAATTAGAGTATATGAAACTTTTTGAAATACTAGTTTAGGTCAAAATATCGTAGTATATTATGCACAATTTTATACTACTTTCGATCAAAACAGAAAATTCAATCGAAGATTGTTCGAAATGCTACAAAACTTTTCAGATCCTTTGTATATGTTACGAAGGAATGTTATGATGGAAGTCCATGCAAAAAATTATCTTAAAATTAGAATATATGAAACTTTTTGAAATGCTAGTTTCAGTCAAAAAATCGTAGTATATTATACACAATTTTGCACTAGTTTCGGTCAAAAAATCAAATTAAATCGAGGATTGTTCGAAATGCTACAAAACTTTTCAGATCCTTTCTATATGTTACGAGGTAAGGTTATGATGGAATTCTAATAAAAAAATTATCTCAAAATTAGATTCTATGAAACTTTTTGAAATACTAGTTTAGGTCAAAAAATCGTAGTATATTCTGCACAATTTTATACTAGTTTCGGTCAAAAAATCAAATTAAATCGAGGATTGTTCGAAATGTTTCAAAACTTTTCAGATCCTTTGTATATGTTATGAGGCAATGTTATAATGGAAGTCCATGCAAAAAATTATCTTAAAATTTGATTCTAAGAAACTTTTTGAAATACTAGTTTCTGTCAAAAAATCGTAGTATATTATACACAATTTTGAACTAGTTTCGGTCAAAAAAGAAAATTTAATCGAGGATTGTTCGAAATGCTACGAAAATTTTCAGATCCTTTGTATATGATACGAGGAAATGTTATGATGGAAGTCCATGCAAAAAATTATCTTAAAATTAGATTCTATGAAACTTTTTGTAATGCTAGTTTCGGTCAAAAAATCATAGTATATTATACACTATTTTGTACTAGTTTCGGTCAAAAAATCAAATTAAATCGAGGATTGTTCGAAATGCTACGAAATTTTCAGATCCTTTCTATATGTTACGAGGGAAGGTTATGATGGAATTTGAATCAAAAAATTATCTCAAAATTAGATTATATGAAACTTTTTGAAACACTTGTTTAGGTCAAAAAATCGTAGTATATTATGCACAATTTTATATTAGTTTCGGTCAAAAAAGAAAATTAATTCGAGGATTTTTCGAAATGCTACGAAAATTTTCAGATCCTTTGTATATGTTACGAGGAAATGTTATGATGGAAGTCCATGCAAAAAATTATCTTAAAATTAGACTCTATGAAACTTTTTGAAATGCTAGTTTCGGTCAAAAAATTGTAGTATATTATACACAATTTTGTACTAGTTTCGGTCAAAAAATCAAATTAAATCTAGGATTGTTCGAAATGCTACGAAACGTTTCAGATCCTTTCTATATGTTACGAGGGAAGGTTATGATGGAATTTCAATCATAAAATTATCTCAAAATTAGATTATATGAAACTTTTTAAAATACTAGTTTAGGTCAAAAATCCGTAGTATATTATGCACAATTTTATACTACTTTCGGTCAAAAAAGAAAATTAAATCGAAGATTGTTCGAAATGCTACGAAACTTTTCAGATCCTTGGTATATGTTACGAAGGAATGTTATGATAGAAGTCCATGCAAAAAATTATCTTAAATTAGATTCTATGAAACTTTTTGAAATGCTAGTTTCGGTCAAAAAATCGTAGTATATTATACACAATTTTGTACTAGTTTCGGTCAAAAAATTAAATTAAATCGAGGATTGTTCGAAATGCTACGAAACTTTTCAGATCCTTTCTATATGTTACGAGGGAAGGTTATGATGGAATTCTAATAAAAAAATTATCTCAAAATTAGATTCTATGAAACTTTTTGAAATACTAGTTTAGGTCAAAAAATCGTAGTATATTCTGCACAATTTTATACTAGTTTCGGTCAAAAAACCAAATTAAATCGAGGATTGTTCGAAATGTTACAAAACATTTCAGATCCTTTGTATATGTTATGAGGCAATGTTATAATGGAAGTCCATGCAAAAAATTATCTTAAAATTTGATTCTAAGAAACTTTTTGAAATACTAGTTTCTGTCAAAAAATAGTAGTATATTATACACAATTTTGAACTAGTTTCGGTCAAAAAAGAAAATTTAATCGAGGATTGTTCGAAATGCTACGAAAATTTTTAGATCCTTTGTATATGATACGAGGAAATGTTATGATGGAAGTCCATGCAAAAAATTATCTTAAAATTAGATTCTATGAAACTTTTTGTAATGCTAGTTTCGGTCAAAAAATCATAGTATATTATACACTATTTTGTACTAGTTTCAGTCAAAAAATCAAATTAAATCGAGGATTGTTCGAAATGCTACGAAATTTTCAGATCCTTTCTATATGTTACGAGGGAAGGTTATGATGGAATTTGAATCAAAAAATTATCTCAAAATTAGATTATATGAAACTTTTTGAAACACTTGTTTAGGTCAAAAAATCGTAGTATATTATGCACAATTTTATATTAGTTTCGGTCAAAAAAGAAAATTAATTCGAGGATTTTTCGAAATGCTACGAAAATTTTCAGATCCTTTGTATATGTTACGAGGAAATGTTATGATGGAAGTCCAAGCAAAAAATTATCTTAAAATTAGATTCTATGAAACTTTTTGAAATGCTAGTTTCGGTCAAAAAATTGTAGTATATTATACACAATTTTGTACTAGTTTCGGTCAAAAAATCAAATTAAATCTAGGATTGTTCGAAATGCTACGAAACGTTTCAGATCCTTTCTATATGTTACGAGGGAAGGTTATGATGGAATTTCAATCATAAAATTATCTCAAAATTAGATTATATGAAACTTTTTGAAATACTAGTTTAGGTCAAAAATCCGTAGTATATTATGCACAATTTTATACTACTTTCGGTCAAAAAAGAAAATTAAATCGAAGATTGTTCGAAATGCTACGAAACTTTTCAGATCCTTTGTATATGTTACGAAGGAATGTTATGATGGAAGTCCATGCAAAAAATTATCTTAAATTAGAATCTATGAAACTTTTTGAAATGCTAGTTTCGGTCAAAAAATCGTAGTATATTATACACAATTTTGTACTAGTTTCGGTCAAAAAATTAAATTAAATCGAGGATTGTTCGAAATGCTACGAAACTTTTCAGATCCTTTCTATATGTTACGAGGGAAGGTGATGATGGAATTCTAATAAAAAAATTATCTCAAAATTAGATTCTATGAAACTTTTTGAAATACTAGTTTAGGTCAAAAAATCGTAGTATATTCTGCACAATTTTATACTAGTTTCGGTCAAAAAATCAAATTAAATCGAGGATTGTTCGAAATGTTACAAAACTTTTCAGATCCTTTGTATATGTTATGAGGCAATATTATAATGGAAGTCCATGCAAAAAATTATCTTAAAATTTGATTCTAAGAAACTTTTTGAAATACTAGTTTCTGTCAAAAAATGGTAGTATATTATACACAATTTTGAACTAGTTTCGGTCAAAAAAGAAAATTTAATCGAGGATTGTTCGAAATGCTACGAAAATTTTCAGATCCTTTGTATATGTTACGAGGAAATGTTATGATGGAAGTCCATGCAAAAAATTATCTTAAAATTAGATTCTATGAAACTTTTTGTAATGCTAGTTTAGGTCAAAAAATCATGGTATATTATACACTATTTTGTACTAGTTTCGGTCAAAAAATCAAATTAAATCGAGGATTGTTCGAAATGCTACGAAATTTTCAGATCCTTTCTATATGTTACGAGGGAAGGTTATGATGGAATTTGAATCAAAAAATTATCTCAAAATTAGATTATATGAAACTTTTTGAAACACTTGTTTAGGTCAAAAAATCGTAGTATATTATGCACAATTTTATATTAGTTTCGGTCAAAAAAGAAAATTAATTCGAGGATTTTTCGAAATGCTACGAAAATTTTCAGATCCTTTGTATATGTTACGAGGAAATGTTATGATGGAAGTCCATGCAAAAAATTATCTTAAAATTAGACTCTATGAAACTTTTTGAAATGCTAGTTTCGGTCAAAAAATTGTAGTATATTATACACAATTTTGTACTAGTTTCGGTCAAAAAATCAAATTAAATCTAGGATTGTTCGAAATGCTACGAAACGTTTCAGATCCTTTCTATATGTTACGAGGGAAGGTTATGATGGAATTTCAATCATAAAATTATCTCAAAATTAGATTATATGAAACTTTTTGGAATACTAGTTTAGGTCAAAAATCCGTAGTATATTATGCACAATTTTATACTACTTTCGGTCAAAAAAGAAAATTAAATCGAAGATTGTTCGAAATGCTACGAAACTTTTCAGATCCTTTGTATATGTTACGAAGGAATGTTATGATGGAAGTCCATGCAAAAAATTATCTTAAATTAGATTCTATGAAACTTTTTGAAATGCTAGTTTCGGTCAAAAAATCGTAGTATATTATACACAATTTTGTACTAGTTTCGGTCAAAAAATTAAATTAAATCGAGGATTGTTCGAAATGCTACGAAACTTTTCAGATCCTTTCTATATGTTACGAGGGAAGGTTATGATGGAATTCTAATAAAAAAATTATCTCAAAATTAGATTCTATGAAACTTTTTGAAATACTAGTTTAGGTCAAAAAATCGTAGTATATTCTGCACAATTTTATACTAGTTTCGGTCAAAAAATCAAATTAAATCGAGGATTGTTCGAAATGTTACAAAACTTTTCAGATCCTTTGTATATGTTATGAGGCAATATTATAATGGAAGTCCATGCAAAAAATTATCTTAAAATTTGATTCTAAGAAACTTTTTGAAATACTAGTTTCTGTCAAAAAATAGTAGTATATTATACACAATTTTGAACTAGTTTCGGTCAAAAAAGAAAATTTAATCGAGGATTGTTCGAAATGCTACGAAAATTTTCAGATCCTTTGTATATGTTACGAGGAAATGTTATGATGGAAGTCCATGCAAAAAATTATCTTAAAATTAGATTCTATGAAACTTTTTGTAATGCTAGTTTCGGTCAAAAAATCATGGTATATTATACACTATTTTGTACTAGTTTCGGTCAAAAAATCAAATTAAATCGAGGATTGTTCGAAATGCTACGAAATTTTCAGATCCTTTCTATATGTTACGAGGGAAGGTTATGATGGAATTTGAATCAAAAAATTATCTCAAAATTAGATTATATGAAACTTTTTGAAACACTTGTTTAGGTCAAAAAATCGTAGTATATTATGCACAATTTTATATTAGTTTCGGTCAAAAAAGAAAATTAATTCGAGGATTTTTCGAAATGCTACGAAAATTTTCAGATCCTTTATATATGTTACGAGGAAATGTTATGATGGAAGTCCATGCAAAAAATTATCTTAAAATTAGACTCTATGAAACTTTTTGAAATGCTAGTTTCGGTCAAAAAATTGTAGTATATTATACACAATTTTGTACTAGTTTCGGTCAAAAAATCAAATTAAATCTAGGATTGTTCGAAATGCTACGAAACGTTTCAGATCCTTTCTATATGTTACGAGGGAAGGTTATGATGGAATTTCAATCATAAAATTATCTCAAAATTAGATTATATGAAACTTTTTGGAATACTAGTTTAGGTCAAAAATCCGTAGTATATTATGCACAATTTTATACTACTTTCGGTCAAAAAAGAAAATTAAATCGAAGATTGTTCGAAATGCTACGAAACTTTTCAGATCCTTTGTATATGTTACGAAGGAATGTTATGATGGAAGTCCATGCAAAAAATTATCTTAAATTAGATTCTATGAAACTTTTTGAAATGCTAGTTTCGGTCAAAAAATCGTAGTATATTATACACAATTTTGTACTAGTTTCGGTCAAAAAATTAAATTAAATCGAGGATTGTTCGAAATGCTACGAAACTTTTCAGATCCTTTCTATATGTTACGAGGGAAGGTTATGATGGAATTCTAATAAAAAAATTATCTCAAAATTAGATTCTATGAAACTTTTTGAAATACTAGTTTAGGTCAAAAAATCGTAGTATATTCTGCACAATTTTATACTAGTTTCGGTCAAAAAATCAAATTAAATCGAGGATTGTTCGAAATGTTACAAAACTTTTCAGATCCATTGTATATGTTATGAGGCAATGTTATAATGGAAGTCCATGCAAAAAA
The DNA here is from genome assembly GCA_963966055.1 of Lathyrus aphaca. Lineage (NCBI taxonomy): Eukaryota > Viridiplantae > Streptophyta > Magnoliopsida > Fabales > Fabaceae > Lathyrus > Lathyrus aphaca. The sequence goes on from OZ014522.1 coordinate 7,484,238, forward strand.
TTATCTTAAAATTTGATTCTAAGAAACTTTTTGAAATACTAGTTTCTGTCAAAAAATCGTAGTATATTATACACAATTTTGAACTAGTTTCGGTCAAAAAAGAAAATTTAATCGAGGATTGTTCGAAATGCTACGAAAATTTTCAGATCCTTTGTATATGTTACGAGGAAATGTTATGATGGAAGTCCATGCAAAAAATTATCTTAAAATTAGATTCTATGAAACTTTTTGTAATGCTAGTTTCGGTCAAAAAATCATAGTATATTATACACTATTTTGTACTAGTTTCGGTCAAAAAATCAAATTAAATCGAGGATTGTTCGAAATGCTACGAAACTTTTCAGATCCTTTCTATATGTTACGAGGGAAGGTTATGATGGAATTTGAATCGAAAAATTATCTCAAAATTAGATTATATGAAACTTTTTGAAACACTTGTTTAGGTCAAAAAATCGTAGTATATTATGCACAATTTTATATTAGTTTCGGTCAAAAAAGAAAATTAATTCGAGGATTTTTCGAAATGCTACGAAACTTTTCAGATCCTTTGTAAATGTTTCGAGGAAATGTTATGATGGAAGTCCATGCAAAAAATTATCTTAAAATTAGACTCTATGAAACTTTTTGAAATGCTAGTTTCGGTCAAAAAATTGTAGTATATATACACAATTTTGTACTAGTTTCGGTCAAAAAATCAAATTAAATCTAGGATTGTTCGAAATGCTACGAAACGTTTCAGATCCTTTCTATATGTTACGAGGGAAGGTTATGATGGAATTTCAACCATAAAATTATCTCAAAATTAGATTATATGAAACTTTTTGAAATACTAGTTTAGGTCAAAAATCCGTAGTATATTATGCACAATTTTATACTACTTTCGGTCAAAAAAGAAAATTAAATCGAAGATTGTTCGAAATGCTACGAAACTTTTCAGATCCTTTGTATATGTAACGAAGGAATGTTATGATGGAAGTCCATGCAAAAAATTATCTTAAATTAGATTCTATGAAACTTTTTGAAATGCTAGTTTCGGTCATAAAATCGTTGTATATTATACACAATTTTGTACTAGTTTCGGTCAAAAAATTAAATTAAATCGAGGATTGTTCGAAATGCTACGAAACTTTTCAGATCCTTTCTATATGTTACGAGGGAAGGTTATGATGGAAATCTAATAAAAAAATTATCTCAAAATTAGATTCTAGGAAACTTTTTGAAATACTAGTTTAGGTCAAAAAATCGTAGTATATTCTGCACAATTTTATACTAGTTTCGGTCAAAAAATCAAATTAAATCGAGGATTGTTCGAAATGTTACAAAACTTTTCAGATCCTTTGTATATGTTATGAGGCAATGTTATAATGGAAGTCCATGCAAAAAATTATCTTAAAATTTGATTCTAAGAAACTTTTTGAAATACTAGTTTCTGTCAAAAAATCGTAGTATATTATACACAATTTTGAACTAGTTTCGGTCAAAAAAGAAAATTTAATCGAGGATTGTTCGAAATGCTACGAAAATTTTCAGATCCTTTGTATATGTTTCGAGGAAATGTTATGATGGAAGTCCATGCAAAAAATTATCTTAAAATTAGATTCTATGAAACTTTTTGTAATGCTAGTTTCGGTCAAAAAATCATAGTATATTATACACTATTTTGTACTAGTTTCGGTCAAAAAATCAAATTAAATCGAGGATTGTTCGAAATCCTACGAAACTATTCAGATCCTTTCTATATGTTACGAGGGAAGGTTATGATGGAATTTGAATCAAAAAATTATCTCAAAATTAGATTATATGAAACTTTTTGAAACACTTGTTTAGGTCAAAAAATCGTAGTATATTATGCACAATTTTATACTACTTTCGGTCAAAAAAGAAAATTAAATCGAAGATTGTTCGAAATGCTACGAAACTTTTCAGATCCTTTGTATATGTAACGAAGGAATGTTATGATGGAAGTCCATGCAAAAAATTATCTTAAATTAGATTCTATGAAACTTTTTGAAATGCTAGTTTCGGTCATAAAATCGTTGTATATTATACACAATTTTGTACTAGTTTCGGTCAAAAAATTAAATTAAATCGAGGATTGTTCGAAATGCTACGAAACTTTTCAGATCCTTTCTATATGTTACGAGGGAAGGTTATGATGGAATTCTAATAAAAAAATTATCTCAAAATTAGATTCTATGAAACTTTTTTAAATACTAGTTTAGGTCAAAAAATCATAGTATATTCTGCACAATTTTATACTAGTTTCGGTCAAAAAATCAAATTAAATCGAGGATTGTTTGAAATGTTACAAAACTTTTCAGATCCATTGTATATGTTATGAGGCAATGTTATAATGGAAGTCCATGCAAAAAATTATCTTAAAATTTGATTCTAAGAAACTTTTTGAAATACTAGTTTCTGTCAAAAAATCGTAGTATATTATACACAATTTTGAACTAGTTTCGGTCAAAAAAGAAAATTTAATCGAGGATTGTTCGAAATGCTACGAAAATTTTCAGATCCTTTGTATATGTTACGAGGAAATGTTATGATGGAAGTCCATGCAAAAAATTATCTTAAAATTAGATTCTATGAAACTTTTTGTAATGCTAGTTTCGGTCAAAAAATCATAGTATATTATACACTATTTTGTACTAGTTTCGGTCAAAAAATCAAATTAAATCGAGGATTGTTCGAAATGCTACGAAACTTTTCAGATCCCTTCTATATGTTACGAGGGAAGGTTATGATGGAATTTGAATCGAAAAATTATCTCAAAATTAGATTATATGAAACTTTTTGAAACACTTGTTTAGGTCAAAAAATCGTAGTATATTATGCACAATTTTATATTAGTTTCGGTCAAAAAAGAAAATTAATTCGAGGATTTTTCGAAATGCTACGAAACTTTTCAGATCCTTTGTAAATGTTTCGAGGAAATGTTATGATGGAAGTCCATGCAAAAAATTATCTTAAAATTGGACTCTATGAAACTTTTTGAAATGCTAGTTTCGGTCAAAAAATTGTAGTATATTATACACAATTTTGTACTAGTTTCGGTCAAAAAATCAAATTAAATCTAGGATTGTTCGAAATGCTACGAAACGTTTCAGATCCTTTCTATATGTTACGAGGGAAGGTTATGATGGAATTTCAACCATAAAATTATCTCAAAATTAGATTATATGAAAGTTTTTGAAATACTAGTTTAGGTCAAAAATCCGTAGTATATTATGCACAATTTTATACTACTTTCGGTCAAAAAAGAAAATTAAATCGAAGATTGTTCGAAATGCTACGAAACTTTTCAGATCCTTTGTATATGTAACGAAGGAATGTTATGATGGAAGTCCATGCAAAAAATTATCTTAAATTAGATTCTATGAAACTTTTTGAAATGCTAGTTTCGGTCATAAAATCGTTGTATATTATACACAATTTTGTACTAGTTTCGGTCAAAAAATTAAATTAAATCGAGGATTGTTCGAAATGCTACGAAACTTTTCAGATCCTTTCTATATGTTACGAGGGAAGGTTATGATGGAATTCTAATAAAAAAATTATCTCAAAATTAGATTCTAGGAAACTTTTTGAAATACTAGTTTAGGTCAAAAAATCGTAGTATATTCTGCACAATTTTATACTAGTTTCGGTCAAAAAATCAAATTAAATCGAGGATTGTTCGAAATGTTACAAAACTTTTCAGATCCTTTGTATATGTTATGAGGCAATGTTATAATGGAAGTCCATGCAAAAAATTATCTTAAAATTTGATTCTAAGAAACTTTTTGAAATACTAGTTTCTGTCAAAAAATCGTAGTATATTATACACAATTTTGAACTAGTTTCGGTCAAAAAAGAAAATTTAATCGAGGATTGTTCGAAATGCTACGAAAATTTTCAGATCCTTTGTATATGTTACGAGGAAATGTTATGATGGAAGTCCATGCAAAAAATTATCTTAAAATTAGATTCTATGAAACTTTTTGTAATGCTAGTTTCGGTCAAAAAATCATAGTATATTATACACTATTTTGTACTAGTTTCGGTCAAAAAATCAAATTAAATCGAGGATTGTTCGAAATGCTACGAAATTTTCAGATCCTTTCTATATGTTACGTGGGAAGGTTATGATGGAATTTGAATCAAAAAATTATCTCAAAATTAGATTATATGAAACTTTTTGAAACACTTGTTTAGGTCAAAAAATCGTAGTATATTATGCACAATTTTATATTAGTTTCGGTCAAAAAAGAAAATTAATTCGAGGATTTTTCGAAATGCTACGAAACTTTTCAGATCCTTTGTATATGTTACGAGGAAATGTTATGATGGAAGTCCATGCAAAAAATTATCTTAAAATTAGACTCTATGAAACTTTTTGAAATGCTAGTTTCGGTCAAAAAATTGTAGTATATTATACACAATTTTGTACTAGTTTCGGTCAAAAAATCAAATTAAATCTAGGATTGTTCGAAATGCTACGAAACGTTTCAGATCCTTTCTATATGTTACGAGGGAAGGTTATGATGGAATTTCAATCATAAAATTATCTCAAAATTAGATTATATGAAACTTTTTGAAATACTAGTTTAGGTCAAAAATCCGTAGTATATTATGCACAATTTTATACTACTTTCGGTCAAAAAAGAAAATTAAATCGAAGATTGTTCGAAATGCTACGAAACTTTTCAGATCCTTTGTATATGTAACGAAGGAATGTTATGATGGAAGTCCATGCAAAAAATTATCTTAAATTAGATTCTATGAAACTTTTTGAAATGCTAGTTTCGGTCATAAAATCGTAGTATATTATACACAATTTTGTACTAGTTTCGGTCAAAAAATTAAATTAAATCGAGGATTGTTCGAAATGCTACGAAACTTTTCAGATCCTTTCTATATGTTACGAGGGAAGGTTATGATGGAATTCTAATAAAAAAATTATCTCAAAATTAGATTCTATGAAACTTTTTGAAATACTAGTTTAGGTCAAAAAATCGTAGTATATTCTGCACAATTTTATACTAGTTTCGGTCAAAAAATCAAATTAAATCGAGGATTGTGCGAAATGTTACAAAACTTTTCAGATCCTTTGTATATGTTATGAGGCAATGTTATAATGGAAGTCCATGCAAAAAATTATCTTAAAATTTGATTCTAAGAAACTTTTTGAAATACTAGTTTCTGTCAAAAAATCGTAGTATATTATACACAATTTTGAACTAGTTTCGGTCAAAAAAGAAAATTTAATCGAGGATTGTTCGAAATGCTACGAAAATTTTCAGATCCTTTGTATATGTTACGAGGAAATGTTATGATGGAAGTCCATGCAAAAAATTATCTTAAAATTAGATTCTATGAAACTTTTTGTAATGCTAGTTTCGGTCAAAAAATCATAGTATATTATACACTATTTTGTACTAGTTTCGGTCAAAAAATCAAATTAAATCGAGGATTGTTCGAAATGCTACGAAACTTTTCAGATCCTTTCTATATGTTACGAGGGAAGGTTATGATGGAATTTGAATCGAAAAATTATCTCAAAAATAGATTATATGAAACTTTTTGAAACACTTGTTTAGGTCAAAAAATCGTAGTATATTATGCACAATTTTATATTAGTTTCGGTCAAAAAAGAAAATTAATTCGAGGATTTTTCGAAATGCTACGAAACTTTTCAGATCCTTTGTAAATGTTTCGAGGAAATGTTATGATGGAAGTCCATGCAAAAAATTATCTTAAAATTAGACTCTATGAAACTTTTTGAAATGCTAGTTTCGGTCAAAAAATTGTAGTATATTATACACAATTTTGTACTAGTTTCGGTCAAAAAATCAAATTAAATCTAGGATTGTTCGAAATGCTACGAAACGTTTCAGATCCTTTCTATATGTTACGAGGGAAGGTTATGATGGAATTTCAACCATAAAATTATCTCAAAATTAGATTATATGAAACTTTTTGAAATACTAGTTTAGGTCAAAAATCTGTAGTATATTATGCACAATTTTATACTACTTTCGGTCAAAAAAGAAAATTAAATCGAAGATTGTTCGAAATGCTACGAAACTTTTCAGATCCTTTGTATATGTAACGAAGGAATGTTATGATGGAAGTCCATGCAAAAAATTATCTTAAATTAGATTCTATGAAACTTTTTGAAATGCTAGTTTCGGTCATAAAATCGTAGTATATTATACACAATTTTGTACTAGTTTCGGTCAAAAAATTAAATTAAATCGAGGATTGTTCGAAATGCTACGAAACTTTTCAGATCCTTTCGATATGTTACGAGGGAAGGTTATGATGGAATTCTAATAAAAAAATTATCTCAAAATTAGATTCTATGAAACTTTTTGAAATACTAGTTTAGGTCAAAAAATCGTAGTATATTCTGCACAATTTTATACTAGTTTCGGTCAAAAAATCAAATTAAATCGAGGATTGTTCGAAATGTTACAAAACTTTTCAGATCCTTTGTATATGTTATGAGGCAATGTTATAATGGAAGTCCATGCAAAAAAATTATCTTAAAATTTGATTCTAAGAAACTTTTTGAAATACTAGTTTCTGTCAAAAAATCGTAGTATATTATACACAATTTTGAACTAGTTTCGGTCAAAAAAGAAAATTTAATCGAGGATTGTTCGAAATGCTACGAAAATTTTCAGATCCTTTGTATATGTTACGAGGAAATGTTATGATGGAAGTCCATGCAAAAAATTATCTTAAAATTAGATTCTATGAAACTTTTTGTAATGCTAGTTTCGGTCAAAAAATCATAGTATATTATACACTATTTTGTACTAGTTTCGGTCAAAAAATCAAATTAAATCGAGGATTGTTCGAAATGCTACGAAACTTTTCAGATCCTTTCTATATGTTACGAGGGAAGGTTATGATGGAATTTGAATCAAAAAATTATCTCAAAATTAGATTATATGAAACTTTTTGAAACACTTGTTTAGGTCAAAAAATCGTAGTATATTATGCACAATTTTATATTAGTTTCGGTCAAAAAAGAAAATTAATTCGAGGATTTTTCGAAATGCTACGAAACTTTTCAGATCCTTTGTATATGTTACGAGGAAATGTTATGATGGAAGTCCATGCAAAAAATTATCTTAAAATTAGACTCTATGAAACTTTTTGAAATGCTAGTTTCGGTCAAAAAATTGTAGTATATTATACACAATTTTGTACTAGTTTCGGTCAAAAAATCAAATTAAATCTAGGATTGTTCGAAATGCTACGAAACGTTTCAGATCCTTTCTATATGTTACGAGGGAAGGTTATGATGGAATTTCAATCATAAAATTATCTCAAAATTAGATTATATGAAACTTTTTGAAATACTAGTTTAGGTCAAAAATCCGTAGTATATTATGCACAATTTTATACTACTTTCGGTCAAAAAAGAAAATTAAATCGAAGATTGTTCGAAATGCTACGAAACTTTTCAGATCCTTTGTATATGTAACGAAGGAATGTTATGATGGAAGTCCATGCAAAAAATTATCTTAAATTAGATTCTATGAAACTTTTTGAAATGCTAGTTTCGGTCATAAAATCGTAGTATATTATACACAATTTTGTACTAGTTTCGGTCAAAAAATTAAATTAAATCGAGGATTGTTCAAAATGCTACGAAACTTTTCAGATCCTTTCTATATGTTACGAGGGAAGGTTATGATTGAATTCTAATAAAAAAATTATCTCAAAATTAGATTCTATGAAACTTTTTGAAATACTAGTTTAGGTCAAAAAATCGTAGTATATTCTGCACAATTTTATACTAGTTTCGGTCAAAAAATCAAATTAAATCGAGGATTGTTTGAAATGTTACAAAACTTTTCAAATCCTTTGTATATGTTATGAGGCAATGTTATAATGGAAGTCCATGCAAAAAATTATCTTAAAATTTGATTCTAAGAAACTTTTTGAAATATTAGTTTCTGTCAAAAAATCGTAGTATATTATACACAATTTTGAACTAGTTTCGGTCAAAAAAGAAAATTTAATCGAGGATTGTTCGAAATGCTACGAAAATTTTCAGATCCTTTGTATATGTTACGAGGAAATGTTATGATGGAAGTCCAAGCAAAAAATTATCTTAAAATTAGATTCTATGAAACTTTTTGTAATGCTAGTTTCGGTCAAAAAATCATAGTATATTATACACTATTTTGTACTAGTTTCGGTCAAAAAATCAAATTAAATCGAGGATTGTTCGAAATGCTACGAAACTTTTCAGATCCTTTCTATATGTTACGAGGGAAGGTTATGATGGAATTTGAATCGAAAAATTATCTCAAAATTAGATTATATGAAACTTTTTGAAACACTTGTTTAGGTCAAAAAATCGTAGTATATTATGCACAATTTTATATTAGTTTCGGTCAAAAAAGAAAATTAATTCGAGGATTTTTCGAAATGCTACGAAACTTTTCAGATCCTTTGTATATGTTACGAGGAAATGTTATGATGGAAGTCCATGCAAAAAATTATCTTAAAATTAGACTCTATGAAACTTTTTGAAATGCTAGTTTCGGTCAAAAAATCATAGTATATTATACACTATTTTGTACTAGTTACGGTCAAAAAATCAAATTAAATCGAGGATTGTTCGAAATGCTACGAAACTTTTCAGATCCTTTCTATATGTTACGAGGGAAGGTTATGATGGAATTTGAATCAAAAATTTATCTCAAAATTAGATTATATGAAACTTTTTGAAACACTTGTTTAGGTCAAAAAATCGTAGTATATTATGCACAATTTTATATTAGTTTCGGTCAAAAAAGAAAATTAATTCGAGGATTTTTCGAAATGCTACGAAACTTTTCAGATCCTTTGTATATGTTACGAGGAAATGTTATGATGGAAGTCCATGCAAAAAATTATCTTAAAATTAGATTCTATGAAACTTTTTGAAATGCTAGTTTCGGTCAAAAAATTGTAGTATATTATACACAATTTTGTACTAGTTTCGGTCAAAAAATCAAATTAAATCTAGGATTGTTCGAAATGCTACGAAACGTTTCAGATCCTTTCTATATGTTACGAGGGAAGGTTATGATGGAATTTCAATCATAAAATTATCTCAAAATTAGATTATATGAAACTTTTTGAAATACTAGTTTAGGTCAAAAATCCGTAGTATATTATGCACAATTTTATATTACTTTCGGTCAAAAAAGAAAATTAAATCGAAGATTGTTCGAAATGCTACGAAACTTTTCAGATCCTTTGTATATGTAACGAAGGAATGTTATGATGGAAGTCCATGCAAAAAATTATCTTAAATTTGATTCTATGAAACTTTTTGAAATGCTAGTTTCGGTCATAAAATCGTAGTATATTATACACAATTTTGTACTAGTTTCGGTCAAAAAATTAAATTAAATCGAGGATTGTTCGAAATGCTACGAAACTTTTCAGATCCTTTCTATATATTACGAGGGAAGGTTATGATGGAATTCTAATAAAAAAATTATCTCAAAATTAGATTCTATGAAACTTTTTGAAATACTAGTTTAGGTCAAAAAATCGTAGTATATTCTGCACAATTTTACTAGTTTCGGTCAAAAAATCAAATTAAATCGAGGATTGTTCGAAATGTTACAAAACTTTTCAGATCCTTTGTATATGTTATGAGGCAATGTTATAATGGAAGTCCATGCAAAAAATTATCTTAAAATTTGATTCTAAGAAACTTTTTGAATTACTAGTTTCTGTCAAAAAATCGTAGTATATTATACACAATTTTGAACTAGTTTCGGTCAAAAAAGAAAATTTAATCGAGGATTGTTCGAAATGCTACGAAAATTTTCAGATCCTTTGTATATGATACGAGGAAATGTTATGATGGAAGTCCATGCAAAAAATTATCTTAAAATTAGATTCTATGAAACTTTTTGTAATGCTAGTTTCGGTCAAAAAATCATAGTATATTATACACTATTTTGTACTAGTTTCGGTCAAAAAATCAAATTAAATCGAGGATTGTTCGAAATGCTACGAAACTTTTCAGATCCTTTCTATATGTTACGAGGGAAGGTTATGATGGAATTTGAATCGAAAAATTATCTCAAAATTAGATTATATGAAACTTTTTGAAACACTTGTTTAGGTCAAAAAATCGTAGTATATTATGCACAATTTTATATTAGTTTCGGTCAAAAAAGAAAATTAATTCGAGGATTTTTCGAAATGCTACGAAACTTTTCAGATCCTTTGTATATGTTACGAGGAAATGTTATGATGGAAGTCCATGCAAAAAATTATCTTAAAATTAGACTCTATGAAACTTTTTGAAATGCTAGTTTCGGTCAAAAAATCATAGTATATTATACACTATTTTGTACTAGTTTCGGTCAAAAAATCAAATTAAATCGAGGATTGTTCGAAATGCTACGAAACTTTTCAGATCCTTTCTATATGTTACGAGGGAAGGTTATGATGGAATTTGAATCAAAAAATTATCTCAAAATTAGATTATATGAAACTTTTTGAAACACTTGTTTAGGTCAAAAAATCGTAGTATATTATGCACAATTTTATATTAGTTTCGGTCAAAAAAGAAAATTAATTCGAGGATTTTTCGAAATGCTACGAAACTTTTCAGATCCTTTGTATATGTTACGAGGAAATGTTATGATGGAAGTCCATGCAAAAAATTATCTTAAAATTAGACTCTATGAAACTTTTTGAAATGCTAGTTTCAGTCAAAAAATTGTAGTATATTATACACAATTTTGTACTAGTTTCGGTCAAAAAATCAAATTAAATCTAGGATTGTTCGAAATGCTACGAAACGTTTCAGATCCTTTCTATATGTTACGAGGGAAGGTTATGATGGAATTTCAATCATAAAATTATCTCAAAATTAGATTATATGAAACTTTTTGAAATACTAGTTTAGGTCAAAAATCCCTAGTATATTATGCACAATTTTATACTACTTTCGGTCAAAAAAGAAAATTAAATCGAAGATTGTTCGAAATGCTACGAAACTTTTCAGATCCTTTGTATATGTAACGAAGGAATGTTATGATGGAAGTCCATGCAAAAAATTATCTTAAATTAGATTCTATGAAACTTTTTGAAATGCTAGTTTCGGTCATAAAATCGTAGTATATTATACACAATTTTGTACTAGTTTCGGTCAAAAAATTAAATTAAATCGAGGATTGTTCGAAATGCTACGAAACTTTTCAGATCCTTTCTATATGTTACGAGGGAAGGTTATGATGGAATTCTAATAAAAAATTATCTCAAAATTAGATTCTATGAAACTTTTTGAAATATTAGTTTAGGTCAAAAAATCGTAGTATATTCTGCACAATTTTATACTAGTTTCGGTCAAAAAATCAAATTAAATCGAGGATTGTTCGAAATGTTACAAAACTTTTCAGATCCTTTGTATATGTTATGAGGCAATGTTATAATGGAAGTCCATGCAAAAAATTATCTTAAAATTTGATTCTAAGAAACTTTTTGAAATACTAGTTTCTGTCAAAAAATCGTAGTATATTATACACAATTTTGAACTAGTTTCGGTCAAAAAAGAAAATTTAATCGAGGATTGTTCGAAATGCTACGAAAATTTTCAGATCCTTTGTATATGTTACGAGGAAATGTTATGATGGAAGTCCATGCAAAAAATTATCTTAAAATTAGATTCTATGAAACTTTTTGTAATGCTAGTTTCGGTCAAAAAATCATAGTATATTATACACTATTTTGTACTAGTTTCGGTCAAAAAATCAAATTAAATCGAGGATTGTTCGAAATGCTACGAATCTTTTCAGATCCTTTCTATATGTTACGAGGGAAGGTTATGATGGAATTTGAATCGAAAAATTATCTCAAAATTAGATTATATGAAACTTTTTGAAACACTTGTTTAGGTCAAAAAATCGTAGTATATTATGCACAATTTTATATTAGTTTCGGTCAAAAAAGAAAATTAATTCGAGGATTTTTCGAAATGCTATGAAACTTTTTCAGATCCTTTGTATATGTTACGAGGAAATGTTATGATGGAAGTCCATGCAAAAAATTATCTTAAAATTAGACTCTATGAAACTTTTTGAAATGCTAGTTTCGGTCAAAAAATCATAGTATATTATACACTATTTTGTACTAGTTTCGGTCAAAAAATCAAATTAAATCGAGGATTGTTCGAAATGCTACGAAACGTTTCAGATCCTTTCTATATGTTACGAGGGAAGGTTATGATGGAATTTGAATCAAAAAATTATCTCAAAATTAGATTATATGAAACTTTTTGAAATACTAGTTTAGGTCAAAAATCCGTAGTATATTATGCACAATTTTATATTACTTTCGGTCAAAAAAGAAAATTAAATCGAAGATTGTTCGAAATGCTACGAAACTTTTCAGATCCTTTGTATATGTAACGAAGGAATGTTATGATGGAAGTCCATGCAAAAAATTATCTTAAATTAGATTCTATGAAACTTTTTGAAATGCTAGTTTCGGTCATAAAATCGTAGTATATTATACACAATTTTGTACTAGTTTCGGTCAAAAAATTAAATTAAATCGAGGATTGTTCGAAATGCTACGAAACTTTTCAGATCCTTTCTATATGTTACGAGGGAAGGTTATGATGGAATTCTAATAAAAAAATTATCTCAAAATTAGATTCTATGAAACTTTTTGAAATACTAGTTTAGGTCAAAAAATCGTAGTATATTCTGCACAATTTTTAGGTTCGGTCAAAAAATCAAATTAAATCGAGGATTGTTCGAAATGTTACAAAACTTTTCAGATCCTTTGTATATGTTATGAGGCAATGTTATAATGGAAGTCCATGCAAAAAATTATCTTAAAATTTGATTCTAAGAAACTTTTTGAAATACTAGTTTCTGTCAAAAAATCGTAGTATATTATACACAATTTTGAACTAGTTTCGGTCAAAAAAGAAAATTTAATCGAGGATTGTTCGAAATGCTACGAAAATTTTCAGATCCTTTGTATATGTTACGAGGAAATGTTATGATGGAAGTCCATGCAAAAAATTATCTTAAAATTAGATTCTATGAAACTTTTTGTAATGCTAGTTTCGGTCAAAAAATCATAGTATATTATACACTATTTTGTACTAGTTTCGGTCAAAAAATCAAATTAAATCGAGGATTGTTCGAAATGCTACGAATCTTTTCAGATCCTTTCTATATGTTACGAGGGAAGGTTATGATGGAATTTGAATCGAAAAATTATCTCAAAATTAGATTATATGAAACTTTTTGAAACACTTGTTTAGGTCAAAAAATCGTAGTATATTATGCACAATTTTATATTAGTTTCGGTCAAAAAAGAAAATTAATTCGAGGATTTTTCGAAATGCTACGAAACTTTTTCAGATCCTTTGTATATGTTACGAGGAAATGTTATGATGGAAGTCCATGCAAAAAATTATCTTAAAATTAGACTCTATGAAACTTTTTGAAATGCTAGTTTCGGTCAAAAAATCATAGTATATTATACACTATTTTGTACTAGTTTCGGTCAAAAAATCAAATTAAATCGAGGATTGTTCGAAATGCTACGAAACGTTTCAGATCCTTTCTATATGTTACGAGGGAAGGTTATGATGGAATTTGAATCAAAAAATTATCTCAAAATTAGATTATATGAAACTTTTTGAAATACTAGTTTAGGTCAAAAATCCGTAGTATATTATGCACAATTTTATATTACTTTCGGTCAAAAAAGAAAATTAAATCGAAGATTGTTCGAAATGCTACGAAACTTTTCAGATCCTTTGTATATGTAACGAAGGAATGTTATGATGGAAGTCCATGCAAAAAATTATCTTAAATTTGATTCTATGAAACTTTTTGAAATGCTAGTTTCGGTCATAAAATCGTAGTATATTATACACAATTTTGTACTAGTTTCGGTCAAAAAATTAAATTAAATCGAGGATTGTTCGAAATGCTACGAAACTTTTCAGATCCTTTCTATATGTTATGAGGGAAGGTTATGATGGAATTCTAATAAAAAAATTATCTCAAAATTAGATTCTATGAAACTTTTTGAAATACTAGTTTAGGTCAAAAAATCGTAGTATATTCTGCACAATTTTTAGGTTCGGTCAAAAAATCAAATTAAATCGAGGATTGTTCGAAATGTTACAAAACTTTTCAGATCCTTTGTATATGTTATGAGGCAATGTTATAATGGAAGTCCATGCAAAAAATTATCTTAAAATTTGATTCTAAGAAACTTTTTGAAATACTAGTTTCTGTCAAAAAATCGTAGTATATTATACACAATTTTGAACTAGTTTCGGTCAAAAAAGAAAATTTAATCGAGGATTGTTCGAAATGCTACGAAAATTTTCAGATCCTTTGTATATGTTACGAGGAAATGTTATGATGGAAGTCCATGCAAAAAATTATCTTAAAATTAGATTCTATGAAACTTTTTGTAATGCTAGTTTCGGTCAAAAAATCATAGTATATTATACACTATTTTGTACTAGTTTCGGTCAAAAAATCAAATTAAATCGAGGATTGTTCGAAATGCTACGAAACTTTTCAGATCCTTTCTATATGTTACGAGGGAAGGTTATGATGGAATTTGAATCGAAAAATTATCTCAAAATTAGATTATATGAAACTTTTTGAAACACTTGTTTAGGTCAAAAAATCGTAGTATATTATGCACAATTTTATATTAGTTTCGGTCAAAAAAGAAAATTAATTCGAGGATTTTTCGAAATGCTACGAAACTTTTCAGATCCTTTGTATATGTTACGAGGAAATGTTATGATGGAAGTCCATGCAAAAAATTATCTTAAAATTAGACTCTATGAAACTTTTTGAAATGCTAGTTTCGGTCAAAAAATCATAGTATATTATACACTATTTTGTACTAGTTTCGGTCAAAAAATCAAATTAAATCGAGGATTGTTCGAAATGCTACGAAACTTTTCAGATCCTTTCTATATGTTACGAGGGAAGGTTATGATGGAATTTGAATCAAAAAATTATCTCAAAATTAGATTATATGAAACTTTTTGAAACACTTGTTTAAGTCAAAAAATCGTAGTATATTATGCACAATTTTATATTAGTTTCGGTCAAAAAAGAAAATTAATTCGAGGATTTTTCGAAATGCTACGAAACTTTTCAGATCCTTTGTATATGTTACGAGGAAATGTTATGATGGAAGTCCATGCAAAAAATTATCTTAAAATTAGACTCTATGAAACTTTTTGAAATGCTAGTTTCAGTCAAAAAATTGTAGTATATTATACACAATTTTGTACTAGTTTCGGTCAAAAAATCAAATTAAATCTAGGATTGTTCGAAATGCTACGAAACGTTTCAGATCCTTTCTATATGTTACGAGGGAAGGTTATGATGGAATTTCAATCATAAAATTATCTCAAAATTAGATTATATGAAACTTTTTGAAATACTAGTTTAGGTCAAAAATCCCTAGTATATTATGCACAATTTTATACTACTTTCGGTCAAAAAAGAAAATTAAATCGAAGATTGTTCGAAATGCTACGAAACTTTTCAGATCCTTTGTATATGTAACGAAGGAATGTTATGATGGAAGTCCATGCAAAAAACTTATCTTAAATTAGATTCTATGAAACTTTTTGAAATGCTAGTTTCGGTCATAAAATCGTAGTATATTATACACAATTTTGTACTAGTTTCGGTCAAAAAATTAAATTAAATCGAGGATTGTTCAAAATGCTACGAAACTTTTCAGATCCTTTCTATATGTTACGAGGGAAGGTTATGATGGAATTCTAATAAAAAATTATCTCAAAATTAGATTCTATGAAACTTTTTGAAATACTAGTTTAGGTCAAAAAATCGTAGTATATTCTGCACAATTTTATACTAGTTTCGGTCAAAAAATCAAATTAAATCGAGGATTGTTCGAAATGTTACAAAACTTTTCAGATCCTTTGTATATGTTATGAGGCAATGTTATAATGGAAGTCCATGCAAAAAATTATCTTAAAATTTGATTCTAAGAAACTTTTTGAAATACTAGTTTCTGTCAAAAAATCGTAGTATATTATACACAATTTTGAACTAGTTTCGGTCAAAAAAGAAAATTTAATCGAGGATTGTTCGAAATGCTACGAAAATTTTCAGATCCTTTGTATATGTTACGAGGAAATGTTATGATGGAAGTCCATGCAAAAAATTATCTTAAAATTAGATTCTATGAAACTTTTTGTAATGCTAGTTTCGGTCAAAAAATCATAGTATATTATACACTATTTTGTACTAGTTTCGGTCAAAAAATCAAATTAAATCGAGGATTGTTCGAAATGCTACGAAACTTTTCAGATCCTTTCTATATGTTACGAGGGAAGGTTATGATGGAATTTGAATCGAAAAATTATCTCAAAATTAGATTATATGAAACTTTTTGAAACACTTGTTTAGGTCAAAAAATCGTAGTATATTATGCACAATTTTATATTAGTTTCGGTCAAAAAAGAAAATTAATTCGAGGATTTTTCGAAATGCTACGAAACTTTTTCAGATCCTTTGTATATGTTACGAGGAAATGTTATGATGGAAGTCCATGCAAAAAATTATCTTAAAATTAGACTCTATGAAACTTTTTGAAATGCTAGTTTCGGTCAAAAAATCATAGTATATTATACACTATTTTGTACTAGTTTCGGTCAAAAAATCAAATTAAATCGAGGATTGTTCGAAATGCTACGAAACTTTTCAGATCCTTTCTATATGTTACGAGGGAAGGTTATGATGGAATTTGAATCAAAAAATTATCTCAAAATTAGATTATATGAAACTTTTTGAAACACTTGTTTAGGTCAAAAAATCGTAGTATATTATGCACAATTTTATATTAGTTTCGGTCAAAAAAGAAAATTAATTCGAGGATTTTTCGAAATGCTACGAAACTTTTCAGATCCTTTGTATATGTTATGAGGAAATGTTATGATGGAAGTCCATGCAAAAAATTATCTTAAATTAGATTCTATGAAACTTTTTGAAATGCTAGTTTCGGTCATAAAATCGTAGTATATTATACACAATTTTGTACTAGTTTCGGTCAAAAAATTAAATTAAATCGAGGATTGTTCGAAATGCTACGAAACTTTTCAGATCCTTTCTATATGTTACGAGGGAAGGTTATGATGGAATTCTAATAAAAAAATTATCTCAAAATTAGATTCTATGAAACTTTTTGAAATACTAGTTTAGGTCAAAAAATCGTAGTATATTCTGCACAATTTTATACTAGTTTCGGTCAAAAAATCAAATTAAATCGTGGATTGTTCGAAATGTTACAAAACTTTTCAGATCCTTTGTATATGTTATGAGGCAATGTTATAATGGAAGTCCATGCAAAAAATTATCTTAAAATTTGATTCTAAGAAACTTTTTGAAATACTAGTTTCTGTCAAAAAATCGTAGTATATTATACACAATTTTGAACTAGTTTCGGTCAAAAAAGAAAATTTAATCGAGGATTGTTCGAAATGCTACGAAAATTTTCAGATCCTTTGTATATGTTACGAGGAAATGTTATGATGGAAGTCCATGCAAAAAATTATCTTAAAATTAGATTCTATGAAACTTTTTGTAATGCTAGTTTCGGTCAAAAAATCATAGTATATTATACACTATTTTGTACTAGTTTCGGTCAAAAAATCAAATTAAATCGAGGATTGTTCGAAATGCTACGAAACTTTTCAGATCCTTTCTATATGTCACGAGGGAAGGTTATGATGGAATTTGAATCGAAAAATTATCTCAAAATTAGATTATATGAAACTTTTTGAAACACTTGTTTAGGTCAAAAAATCGTAGTATATTATGCACAATTTTATATTAGTTTCGGTCAAAAAAGAAAATTAATTCGAGGATTTTTCGAAATGCTACGAAACTTTTCAGATCCTTTGTATATGTTACGAGGAAATGTTATGATGGAAGTCCATGCAAAAAATTATCTTAAAATTAGACTCTATGAAACTTTTTGAAATGCTAGTTTCGGTCAAAAAATTGTAGTATATTATACACAATTTTGTACTAGTTTCGGTCAAAAAATCAAATTAAATCTAGGATTGTTCAAAATGCTACGAAACGTTTCAGATCCTTTCTATATGTTACGAGGGAAGGTTATGATGGAATTTCAATCATAAAATTATCTCAAAATTAGATTATATGAAACTTTTTGAAATACTAGTTTAGGTCAAAAATCCGTAGTATATTATGCACAATTTTATACTACTTTCGGTCAAAAAAGAAAATTAAATCGAAGATTGTTCGAAATGCTACGAAACTTTTCAGATCCTTTGTATATGTAACGAAGGAATGTCATGATGGAAGTCCATGCAAAAAATTATCTTAAATTAGATTCTATGAAACTTTTTGAAATGCTAGTTTCGGTCATAAAATCGTAGTATATTATACACAATTTTGTACTAGTTTCGGTCAAAAAATTAAATTAAATCGAGGATTGTTCGAAATGCTACGAAACTTTTCAGATCCTTTCTATATGTTACGAGGGAAGGTTATGATGGAATTCTAATAAAAAAATTATCTCAAAATTAGATTCTATGAAACTTTTTGAAATACTAGTTTAGGTCAAAAAATCGTAGTATATTCTGCACAATTTTATACTAGTTTCGGTCAAAAAATCAAATTAAATCGAGGATTGTTCGAAATGTTACAAAACTTTTCAGATCCTTTGTATATGTTATGAGGCAATGTTATAATGGAAGTCCATGCAAAAAATTATCTTAAAATTTGATTCTAAGAAACTTTTTGAAATACTAGTTTCTGTCAAAAAATCGTAGTATATTATACACAATTTTGAACTAGTTTCGGTCAAAAAAGAAAATTTAATCGAGGATTGTTCGAAATGCTACGAAAATTTTCAGATCCTTTGTATATGTTACGAGGAAATGTTATGATGGAAGTCCATGCAAAAAATTATCTTAAAATTAGATTCTATGAAACTTTTTGTAATGCTAGTTTCGGTCAAAAAATCATAGTATATTATACACTATTTTGTACTAGTTTCGGTCAAAAAATCAAATTAAATCGAGGAATGTTCGAAATGCTACGAAACTTTTCAGATCCTTTCTATATGTTACGAGGGAAGGTTATGATGGAATTTGAATCAAAAAATTATCTCAAAATTAGATTATATGAAACTTTTTGAAACACTTGTTTAGGTCAAAAAATCGTAGTATATTATGCACAATTTTATATTAGTTTCGGTCAAAAAAGAAAATTAATTCGAGGATTTTTCGAAATGCTACGAAACTTTTCAGATCCTTTGTATATGTTACGAGGAAATGTTATGATGGAAGTCCATGCAAAAAATTATCTTAAAATTAGACTCTATGAAACTTTTTGAAATGCTAGTTTCGGTCAAAAAATTGTAGTATATTATACACAATTTTGTACTAGTTTCGGTCAAAAAATCAAATTAAATCTAGGATTGTTCGAAATGCTACGAAACGTTTCAGATCCTTTCTATATGTTACGAGGGAAGGTTATGATGGAATTTCAATCATAAAATTATCTCAAAATTAGATTATATGAAACTTTTTGAAATACTAGTTTAGGTCAAAAATCCGTAGTATATTATGCACAATTTTATACTACTTTCGGTCAAAAAAGAAAATTAAATCGAAGATTGTTCGAAATGCTACGAAACTTTTCAGATCCTTTGTATATGTAACGAAGGAATGTTATGATGGAAGTCCATGCAAAAAATTATCTTAAATTAGATTCTATGAAACTTTTTGAAATGCTAGTTTCGGTCATAAAATCGTAGTATATTATACACAATTTTGTACTAGTTTCGGTCAAAAAATTAAATTAAATCGAGGATTGTTCGAAATGCTACGAAACTTTTCAGATCCTTTCTATATGTTACGAGGGAAGGTTATGATGGAATTCTAATAAAAAAATTATCTCAAAATTAGATTCTATGAAACTTTTTGAAATACTAGTTTAGGTCAAAAAATCGTAGTATAATCTGCACAATTTTATACTAGTTTCGGTCAAAAAATCAAATTAAATCGAGGATTGTTCGAAATGTTACAAAACTTTTCAGATCCTTTGTATATGTTATGAGGCAATGTTATAATGGAAGTCCATGCAAAAAATTATCTTAAAATTTGATTCTAAGAAACTTTTTGAAATACTAGTTTCTGTCAAAAAATCGTAGTATATTATACACAATTTTGAACTAGTTTCGGTCAAAAAAGAAAATTTAATCGAGGATTGTTCGAAATGCTACGAAAATTTTCAGATCCTTTGTATATGTTACGAGGAAATGTTATGATGGAAGTCCATGCAAAAAATTATCTTAAAATTAGATTCTATGAAACTTTTTGTAATGCTAGTTTCGGTCAAAAATATAGTATATTATACACTATTTTGTACTAGTTTCGGTCAAAAAATCAAATTAAATCGAGGATTGTTCGAAATGCTACGAAACTTTTCATATCCTTTCTATATGTTACGAGGGAAGGTTATGATGGAATTTGAATCGAAAAATTATCTCAAAATTAGATTATATGAAACTTTTTGAAACACTTGTTTAGGTCAAAAAATCGTAGTATATTATGCACAATTTTATATTAGTTTCGGTCAAAAAAGAAAATTAATTCGAGGATTTTTCGAAATGCTACGAAACTTTTCAGATCCTTTGTATATGTTACGAGGAAATGTTATGATGGAAGTCCATGCAAAAAATTATCTTAAAATTAGATTCTATGAAACTCTTTGTAATGCTAGTTTCGGTCAAAAAATCATAATATATTATACACTATTTTGTACTAGTTTCGGTCAAAAAATCAAATTAAATTGAGGATTGTTCGAAATGCTACGAAACTTTTCAGATCCTTTCTATATGTTACGAGGGAAGGTTATGATGGAATTTGAATCAAAAAATTATCTCAAAATTAGATTATATGAAACTTTTTGAAACACTTGTTTAGGTCAAAAAATCGTAGTATATTATGCACAATTTTATATTAGTTTCGGTCAAAAAAGAAAATTAATTCGTGGATTTTTCGAAATGCTACGAAACTTTTCAGATCCTTTGTATATGTTACGAGGAAATGTTATGATGGAAGTCCATGCAAAAAATTATCTTAAAATTAGACTCTATGAAACTTTTTGAAATGCTAGTTTCGGTCAAAAAATTGTAGTATATTATACACAATTTTGTACTAGTTTCGGTCAAAAAATCAAATTAAATCTAGGATTGTTCGAAATGCTACGAAACGTTTCAGATCCTTTCTATATGTTACGAGGGAAGGTTATGATGGAATTTCAATCATAAAATTATCTCAAAATTAGATTATATGAAACTTTTTGAAATACTAGTTTAGGTCAAAAATCCGTAGTATATTATGCACAATTTTATACTACTTTCGGTCAAAAAAGAAAATTAAATCGAAGATTGTTCGAAATGCTTCGAAACTTTTCAGATCCTTTGTATATGTAACGAAGGAATGTTATGATGGAAGTCCATGCAAAAAATTATCTTAAATTAGATTCTATGAAACTTTTTGAAATGCTAGTTTCGGTCATAAAATCGTAGTATATTATACACAATTTTGTACTAGTTTCGGTCAAAAAATTAAATTAAATCGAGGATTGTTCGAAATGCTACGAAAATTTTCAGATCCTTTCTATATGTTACGAGAGAAGGTTATGATGGAATTCTAATAAAAAAATTATCTCAAAATTAGATTCTATGAAACTTTTTGAAATACTAGTTTAGGTCAAAAAATCGTAGTATATTCTGCACAATTTTATACTAGTTTCGGTCAAAAAATCAAATTAAATCGAGGATTGTTCGAAATGTTACAAAACTTTTCAGATCCTTTGTATATGTTATGAGGCAATGTTATAATGGAAGTCCATGCAAAAAATTATCTTAAAATTTGATTCTAAGAAACTTTTTGAAATACTAGTTTCTGTCAAAAAATCGTAGTATATTATACACAATTTTGAACTAGTTTTGGTCAAAAAAGAAAATTTAATCGAGGATTGTTCGAAATGCTACGAAAATTTTCAGATCCTTTGTATATGTTACGAGGAAATGTTATGATGGAAGTCCATGCAAAAAATTATCTTCAAATTAGATTCTATGAAACTTTTTGTAATGCTAGTTTCGGTCAAAAAATCATAGTATATTATACACTATTTTGTACTAGTTTCGGTCAAAAAATCAAATTAAATCGAGGATTGTTCGAAATGCTACGAAACTTTTCAGATCCTTTCTATATGTTACGAGGGAAGGTTATGATGGAATTTGAATCGAAAAATTATCTCAAAATTAGATTATATGAAACTTTTTGAAACACTTGTTTAGGTCAAAAAATCGTAGTATATTATGCACAATTTTATATTAGTTTCGGTCAAAAGAGAAAATTAATTCGAGGATTTTTCGAAATGCTACGAAACTTTTCAGATCCTTTGTATATGTTACGAGGAAATGTTATGATGGAAGTCCATGCAAAAAATTATCTTAAAATTAGATTCTATGAAACTTTTTGTAATGCTAGTTTCGGTCAAAAAATCATAATATATTATACACTATTTTGTACTAGTTTCGGTCAAAAAATCAAATTAAATCGAGGATTGTTCGAAATGCTACGAAACTTTTCAGATCCTTTCTATATGTTACGAGGGAAGGTTATGATGGAATTTGAATCAAAAAATTATCTCAAAATTAGATTATATGAAACTTTTTGAAACACTTGTTTAGGTCAAAAAATCGTAGTATATTATGCACAATTTTATATTAGTTTCGGTCAAAAAAGATAATTAATTCGTGGATTTTTCGAAATGCTACGAAACTTTTCAGATCCTTTGTATATGTTACGAGGAAATGTTATGATGGAAGTCCATGCAAAAAATTATCTTAAAATTAGACTCTATGAAACTTTTTGAAATGCTAGTTTCGGTCAAAAAATTGTAGTATATTATACACAATTTTGTACTAGTTTCGGTCAAAAAATCAAATTAAATCTAGGATTGTTCGAAATGCTACGAAACGTTTCAGATCCTTTCTATATGTTATGAGGGAAGGTTATGATGGAATTTCAATCATAAAATTATCTCAAAATTAGATTATATGAAACTTTTTGAAATACTAGTTTAGGTCAAAAATCCGTAGTATATTATGCACAATTTTATACTACTTTCGGTCAAAAAAGAAAATTAAATCGAAGATTGTTCGAAATGCTACGAAACTTTTCAGATCCTTTGTATATGTAACGAAGGAATGTTATGATGGAAGTCCATGCAAAAAATTATCTTAAATTAGATTCTATGAAACTTTTTGAAATGCTAGTTTCGGTCATAAAATCGTAGTATATTATACACAATTTTGTACTAGTTTCGGTCAAAAAATTAAATTAAATCGAGGATTGTTCGAAATGCTACGAAAATTTTCAGATCCTTTCTATATGTTACGAGAGAAGGTTATGATGGAATTCTAATAAAAAAATTATCTCAAAATTAGATTCTATGAAACTTTTTGAAATACTAGTTTAGGTCAAAAAATCGTAGTATATTCTGCACAATTTTATACTAGTTTCGGTCAAAAAATCAAATTAAATCGAGGATTGTTCGAAATGTTACAAAACTTTTCAGATCCTTTATATATGTTATGAGGCAATGTTATAATGGAAGTCCATGCAGAAAATTATCTTAAAATTTGATTCTAAGAAACTTTTTGAAATACTAGTTTCTGTCAAAAAATCGTAGTATATTATACACAATTTTGAACTAGTTTCGGTCAAAAAAGAAAATTTAATCGAGGATTGTTCGAAATGCTACGAAAATTTTCAGATCCTTTGTATATGTTACGAGGAAATGTTATGATGGAAGTCCAAGCAAAAAATTATCTTAAAATTAGATTCTATGAAACTTTTTGTAATGCTAGTTTCGGTCAAAAAATCATAGTATATTATACACTATTTTGTACTAGTTTCGGTCAAAAAATCAAATTAAATCGAGGATTGTTCGAAATGCTACGAAACTTTTCAGATCCTTTCTATATGTTACGAGGGAAGGTTATGATGGAATTTGAATCGAAAAATTATCTCAAAATTAGATTATATGAAACTTTTTGAAACACTTGTTTAGGTCAAAAAATCGTAGTATATTATGCACAATTTTATATTAGTTTCGGTCAAAAAAGAAAATTAATTCGAGGATTTTTCGAAATGCTACGAAACTTTTCAGATCCTTTGTATATGTTACGAGGAAATGTTATGATGGAAGTCCATGCAAAAAATTATCTTAAAATTAGACTCTATGAAACTTTTTGAAATGCTAGTTTCGGTCAAAAAATTGTAGTATATTATACACAATTTTGTACTAGTTTCGGTCAAAAAATCAAATTAAATCTAGGATTGTTCGAAATGCTACGAAACGTTTCAGATCCTTTCTATATGTTACGAGGGAAGGTTATGATGGAATTTCAATCATAAAATTATCTCAAAATTAGATTATATGAAACTTTTTGAAATACTAGTTTAGGTCAAAAATCCGTAGTATATTATGCACAATTTTATACTACTTTCGGTCAAAAAAGAAAATTAAATCGAAGATTGTTCGAAATGCTACGAAACTTTTCAGATCCTTTGTATATGTAACGAAGGAATGTTATGATGGAAGTCCATGCAAAAAATTATCTTAAATTAGATTCTATGAAACTTTTTGAAATGCTAGTTTCGGTCATAAAATCGTAGTATATTATACACAATTTTGTACTAGTTTCGGTCAAAAAATTAAATTAAATCGAGGATTGTTCGAAATGCTACGAAACTTTTCAGATCCTTTCTATATGTTACGAGGGAAGGTTATGATGGAATTCTAATAAAAAAATTATCTCAAAATTAGATTCTATGAAACTTTTTGAAATACTAGTTTAGGTCAAAAAATCGTAGTATATTCTGCACAATTTTATACTAGTTTCGGTCAAAAAATCAAATTAAATCGAGGATTGTGCGAAATGTTACAAAACTTTTCAGATCCTTTGTATATGTTATGAGGCAATGTTATAATGGAAGTCCATGCAAAAAATTATCTTAAAATTTGATTCTAAGAAACTTTTTGAAATACTAGTTTCTGTCAAAAAATCGTAGTATATTATACACAATTTTGAACTAGTTTCGGTCAAAAAAGAAAATTTAATCGAGGATTGTTCGAAATGCTACGAAAATTTTCAGATCCTTTGTATATGTTACGAGGAAATGTTATGATGGAAGTCCATGCAAAAAATTATCTTAAAATTAGATTCTATGAAACTTTTTGTAATGCTAGTTTCGGTCAAAAAATCATAGTATATTATACACTATTTTGTACTAGTTTCGGTCAAAAAATCAAATTAAATCGAGGATTGTTCGAAATGCTACGAAACTTTTCAGATCCTTTCTATATGTTACGAGGGAAGGTTATGATGGAATTTGAATCGAAAAATTATCTCAAAATTAGATTATATGAAACTTTTTGAAACACTTGTTTAGGTCAAAAAATCGTAGTATATTATGCACAATTTTATATTAGTTTCGGTCAAAAAAGAAAATTAATTCGTGGATTTTTCGAAATGCTACGAAACTTTTCAGATCCTTTGTATATGTTACGAGGAAATGTTATGATGGAAGTCCATGCAAAAAATTATCTTAAAATTAGACTCTATGAAACTTTTTGAAATGCTAGTTTCGGTCAAAAAATTGTAGTATATTATACACAATTTTGTACTAGTTTCGGTCAAAAAATCAAATTAAATCTAGGATTGTTCGAAATGCTACGAAACGTTTCAGATCCTTTCTATATGTTACGAGGGAAGGTTATGATGGAATTTCAATCATAAAATTATCTCAAAATTAGATTATATGAAACTTTTTGAAATACTAGTTTAGGTCAAAAATCCGTAGTATATTATGCACAATTTTATACTACTTTCGGTCAAAAAAGAAAATTAAATCGAAGATTGTTCGAAATGCTACGAAACTTTTCAGATCCTTTGTATATGTAACGAAGGAATGTTATGATGGAAGTCCATGCAAAAAATTATCTTAAATTAGATTCTATGAAACTTTTTGAAATGCTAGTTTCGGTCATAAAATCGTAGTATATTATACAAAATTTTTTACTAGTTTCGGTCAAAAAATTAAATTAAATCGAGGATTGTTCGAAATGCTACGAAAATTTTCAGATCCTTTCTATATGTTACGAGAGAAGGTTATGATGGAATTCTAATAAAAAAATTATCTCAAAATTAGATTCTATGAAACTTTTTGAAATACTAGTTTAGGTCAAAAAATCGTAGTATATTCTGCACAATTTTATACTAGTTTCGGTCAAAAAATCAAATTAAATCGAGGATTGTGCGAAATGTTACAAAACTTTCAGATCCTTTGTATATGTTATGAGGCAATGTTATAATGGAAGTCCATGCAAAAAATTATCTTAAAATTTGATTCTAAGAAACTTTTTGAAATACTAGTTTCTGTCAAAAAATCGTAGTATATTATACACAATTTTGAACTAGTTTCGGTCAAAAAAGAAAATTTAATCGAGGATTGTTCGAAATGCTACGAAAATTTTCAGATCCTTTGTATATGTTACGAGGAAATGTTATGATGGAAGTCCATGCAAAAAATTATCTTAAAATTAGATTCTATGAAACTTTTTGTAATGCTAGTTTCGGTCAAAAAATCATAGTATATTATACACTATTTTGTACTAGTTTCGGTCAAAAAATCAAATTAAATCGAGGATTGTTCGAAATGCTACGAAACTTTTCAGATCCTTTCTATATGTTACGAGGGAAGGTTATGATGGAATTTGAATCGAAAAATTATCTCAAAATTAGATTATATGAAACTTTTTGAAACACTTGTTTAGGTCAAAAAATCGTAGTATATTATGCACAATTTTATATTAGTTTCGGTCAAAAAAGAAAATTAATTCGTGGATTTTTCGAAATGCTACGAAACTTTTCAGATCCTTTGTATATGTTACGAGGAAATGTTATGATGGAAGTCCATGCAAAAAATTATCTTAAAATTAGACTCTATGAAACTATTTGAAATGCTAGTTTCGGTCAAAAAATTGTAGTATATTATACACAATTTTGTACTAGTTTCGGTCCAAAAATCAAATTAAATCTAGGATTGTTCGAAATGCTACGAAACGTTTCAGATCCTTTCTATATGTTACGAGGGAAGGTTATGATGGAATTTCAATCATAAAATTATCTCAAAATTAGATTATATGAAACTTTTTGAAATACTAGTTTAGGTCAAAAATCCGTAGTATATTATGCACAATTTTATACTACTTTCGGTCAAAAAAGAAAATTAAATCGAAGATTGTTCGAAATGCTACGAAACTTTTCAGATCCTTTGTATATGTAACGAAGGAATGTTATGATGGAAGTCCATGCAAAAAATTATCTTAAATTAGATTCTATGAAACTTTTTGAAATGCTAGTTTCGGTCATAAAATCGTAGTATATTATACACTATTTTGTACTAGTTTCGGTCAAAAAATCAAATTAAATCGAGGATTGTTCGAAATGCTACGAAACTTTTCAGATCCTTTCTATATGTTACGAGGGAAGGTTATGATGGAATTTGAATCAAAAAATTATCTCAAAATTAGATTATATGAAACTTTTTGAAACACTTGTTTAGGTCAAAAAATCGTAGTATATTATGCACAATTTTATATTAGTTTCGGTCAAAAAAGAAAATTAATTCGTGGATTTTTCGAAATGCTACGAAACTTTTCAGATCCTTTGTATATGTTACGAGGAAATGTTATGATGGAAGTCCATGCAAAAAATTATCTTAAAATTAGACTCTATGAAACTTTTTGAAATGCTAGTTTCGGTCAAAAAATTGTAGTATATTATACACAATTTTGTACTAGTTTCGGTCAAAAAATCAAATTAAATCTAGGATTGTTCGAAATGCTACGAAACGTTTCAGATCCTTTCTATATGTTACGAGGGAAGGTTATGATGGAATTTCAATCATAAAATTATCTCAAAATTAGATTATATGAAACTTTTTGAAATACTAGTTTAGGTCAAAAATCCGTAGTATATTATGCACAATTTTATACTACTTTCGGTCAAAAAAGAAAATTAAATCGAAGATTGTTCGAAATGCTACGAAACTTTTCAGATCCTTTGTATATGTAACGAAGGAATGTTATGATGGAAGTCCATGCAAAAAATTATCTTAAATTAGATTCTATGAAACTTTTTGAAATGCTAGTTTCGGTCATAAAATCGTAGTATATTATACACTATTTTGTACTAGTTTCGGTCAAAAAATCAAATTAAATCGAGGATTGTTCGAAATGCTACGAAACTTTTCAGATCCTTTCTATATGTTACGAGGGAAGGTTATGATGGAATTTGAATCAAAAAATTATCTCAAAATTAGATTATATGAAACTTTTTGAAACACTTGTTTAGGTCAAAAAATCGTAGTATATTATGCACAATTTTATATTAGTTTCGGTCAAAAAAGAAAATTAATTCGTGGATTTTTCGAAATGCTACGAAACTTTTCAGATCCTTTGTATATGTTACGAGGAAATTTATGATGGAAGTCCATGCAAAAAATTATCTTAAAATTAGACTCTATGAAACTTTTTGAAATGCTAGTTTCGGTCAAAAAATTGTAGTATATTATACACAATTTTGTACTAGTTTCGGTCAAAAAATCAAATTAAATCTAGGATTGTTCGAAATGCTACGAAACGTTTCAGATCCTTTCTATATGTTACGAGGGAAGGTTATGATGGAATTTCAATCATAAAATTATCTCAAAATTAGATTATATGAAACTTTTTGAAATACTAGTTTAGGTCAAAAATCCGTAGTATATTATGCACAATTTTATACTACTTTCGGTCAAAAAAGAAAATTAAATCGAAGATTGTTCGAAATGCTACGAAACTTTTCAGATCCTTTGTATATGTAACGAAGGAATGTTATGATGGAAGTCCATGCAAAAAATTATCTTAAATTAGATTCTATGAAACTTTTTGAAATGCTAGTTTCGGTCATAAAATCGTAGTATATTATACAAAATTTTTTACTAGTTTCGGTCAAAAAATTAAATTAAATCGAGGATTGTTCGAAATGCTACGAAAATTTTCAGATCCTTTCTATATGTTACGAGAGAAGGTTATGATGGAATTCTAATAAAAAAATTATCTCAAAATTAGATTCTATGAAACTTTTTGAAATACTAGTTTAGGTCAAAAAATCGTAGTATATTCTGCACAATTTTATACTAGTTTCGGTCAAAAAATCAAATTAAATCGAGGATTGTTCGAAATGTTACAAAACTTTTCAGATCCTTTGTATATGTTATGAGGCAATGTTATAATGGAAGTCCATGCAGAAAATTATCTTAAAATTTGATTCTAAGAAACTTTTTGAAATACTAGTTTCTGTCAAAAAATTGTAGTATATTATACACAATTTTGAACTAGTTTCGGTCAAAAAAGAAAATTTAATCGAGGATTGTTCGAAATGCTACGAAAATTTTCAGATCCTTTGTATATGTTACGAGGAAATGTTATGATGGAAGTCCATGCAAAAAATTATCTTAAAATTAGATTCTATGAAACTTTTTGTAATGCTAGTTTCGGTCAAAAAATCATAGTATATTATACACTATTTTGTACTAGTTTCGGTCAAAAAATCAAATTAAATCGAGGATTGTTCGAAATGCTACGAAACTTTTCAGATCCTTTCTATATGTTACGAGGGAAGGTTATGATGGAATTTGAATCGAAAAATTATCTCAAAATTAGATTATATGAAACTTTTTGAAACACTTGTTTAGGTCAAAAAATCGTAGTATATTATGCACAATTTTATATTAGTTTCGGTCAAAAAAGAAAATTAATTCGTGGATTTTTCGAAATGCTACGAAACTTTTCAGATCCTTTGTATATGTTACGAGGAAATGTTATGATGGAAGTCCATGCAAAAAATTATCTTAAAATTAGACTCTATGAAACTTTTTGAAATGCTAGTTTCGGTCAAAAAATTGTAGTATATTATACACAATTTTGTACTAGTTTCGGTCAAAAAATCAAATTAAATCTAGGATTGTTCGAAATGCTACGAAACGTTTCAGATCCTTTCTATATGTTACGAGGGAAGGTTATGATGGAATTTCAATCATAAAATTATCTCAAAATTAGATTATATGAAACTTTTTGAAATACTAGTTTAGGTCAAAAATCCGTAGTATATTATGCACAATTTTATACTACTTTCGGTCAAAAAAGAAAATTAAATCGAAGATTGTTCGAAATGCTACGAAACTTTTCAGATCCTTTGTATATGTAACGAAGGAATGTTATGATGGAAGTCCATGCAAAAAATTATCTTAAATTAGATTCTATGAAACTTTTTGAAATGCTAGTTTCGGTCATAAAATCGTAGTATATTATACACAATTTTGTACTAGTTTCGGTCAAAAAATTAAATTAAATCGAGGATTGTTCGAAATGCTACGAAACTTTTCAGATCCTTTCTATATGTTACGAGGGAAGGTTATGATGGAATTCTAATAAAAAAATTATCTCAAAATTAGATTCTATGAAACTTTTTGAAATACTAGTTTAGGTCAAAAAATCGTAGTATATTCTGCACAATTTTATACTAGTTTCGGTCAAAAAATCAAATTAAATCGAGGATTGTTCGAAATGTTACAAAACTTTTCAGATCCTTTGTATATGTTATGAGGCAATGTTATAATGGAAGTCCATGCAAAAAATTATCTTAAAATTTGATTCTAAGAAACTTTTTAAAATACTAGTTTCTGTCAAAAAATTGTAGTATATTATACACAATTTTGAACTAGTTTCGGTCAAAAAAGAAAATTTAATCGAGGATTGTTCGAAATGCTACGAAAATTTTCAGATCCTTTGTATATGTTACGAGGAAATGTTATGATGGAAGTCCATGCAAAAAATTATCTTAAAATTAGATTCTATGAAACTTTTTGTAATGCTAGTTTCGGTCAAAAAATCATAGTATATTATACACTATTTTGTACTAGTTTCGGTCAAAAAATCAAATTAAATCGAGGATTGTTCGAAATGCTACGAAACTTTTCAGATCCTTTCTATATGTTACGAGGGAAGGTTATGATGGAATTTGAATCGAAAAATTATCTCAAAATTAGATTATATGAAACTTTTTGAAACACTTGTTTAGGTCAAAAAATCGTAGTATATTATGCACAATTTTATATTAGTTTCGGTCAAAAAAGAAAATTAATTCGTGGATTTTTCGAAATGCTACGAAACTTTTCAGATCCTTTGTATATGTTACGAGGAAATGTTATGATGGAAGTCCATGCAAAAAATTATCTTAAAATTAGACTCTATGAAACTTTTTGAAATGCTAGTTTCGGTCAAAAAATTGTAGTATATTATACACAATTTTGTACTAGTTTCGGTCAAAAAATCAAATTAAATCTAGGATTGTTCGAAATGCTACGAAACGTTTCAGATCCTTTCTATATGTTACGAGGGAAGGTTATGATGGAATTTCAATCATAAAATTATCTCAAAATTAGATTATATGAAACTTTTTGAAATACTAGTTTAGGTCAAAAATCCGTAGTATATTATGCACAATTTTATACTACTTTCGGTCAAAAAAGAAAATTAAATCGAAGATTGTTCGAAATGCTACGAAACTTTTCAGATCCTTTGTATATGTAACGAAGGAATGTTATGATGGAAGTCCATGCAAAAAATTATCTTAAATTAGATTCTATGAAACTTTTTGAAATGCTAGTTTCGGTCATAAAATCGTAGTATATTATACACAATTTTGTACTAGTTTCGGTCAAAAAATTAAATTAAATCGAGGATTGTTCGAAATGCTACGAAACTTTTCAGATCCTTTCTATATGTTACGAGGGAAGGTTATGATGGAATTCTAATAAAAAAATTATCTCAAAATTAGATTCTATGAAACTTTTTGAAATACTAGTTTAGGTCAAAAAATCGTAGTATATTCTGCACAATTTTATACTAGTTTCGGTCAAAAAATCAAATTAAATCGAGGATTGTTCGAAATGTTACAAAACTTTTCAGATCCTTTGTATATGTTATGAGGCAATGTTATAATGGAAGTCCATGCAAAAAATTATCTTAAAATTTGATTCTAAGAAACTTTTTGAAATACTAGTTTCTGTCAAAAAATCGTAGTATATTATACACAATTTTGAACTAGTTTCGGTCAAAAAAGAAAATTTAATCGAGGATTGTTCGAAATGCTACGAAAATTTTCAGATCCTTTGTATATGTTACGAGGAAATGTTATGATGGAAGTCCATGCAAAAAATTATCTTAAAATTAGATTCTATGAAACTTTTTGTAATGCTAGTTTCGGTCAAAAAATCATAGTATATTATACACTATTTTATACTAGTTTCGGTCAAAAAATCAAATTAAATCGAGGATTGTTCGAAATGCTACGAAACTTTTCAGATCCTTTCTATATGTTACGAGGGAAGGTTATGATGGAATTTGAATCGAAAAATTATCTCAAAATTAGATTATATGAAACTTTTTGAAACACTTGTTTAGGTCAAAAAATCGTAGTATATTATGCACAATTTTATATTAGTTTCGGTCAAAAAAGAAAATTAATTCGAGGATTTTTCGAAATGCTACGAAACTTTTCAGATCCTTTGTATATGTTACGAGGAAATGTTATGATGGAAGTCCATGCAAAAAATTATCTTAAAATTAGACTCTATGAAACTTTTTGAAATGCTAGTTTCGATCAAAAAATTGTAGTATATTATACACAATTTTGTACTAGTTTCGGTCAAAAAATCAAATTAAATCTAGGATTGTTCGAAATGCTACAAAACGTTTCAGATCCTTTCTATATGTTACGAGGGAAGGTTATGATGGAATTTCAACCATAAAATTATCTCAAAATTAGATTATATGAAACTTTTTGAAATACTAGTTTAGGTCAAAAATCCGTAGTATATTATGCACAATTTTATACTACTTTCGGTCAAAAAAGAAAATTAAATCGAAGATTGTTCGAAATGCTACGAAACTTTTCAGATCCTTTGTATATGTAACGAAGGAATGTTATGATGGAAGTCCATGCAAAAAATTATCTTAAATTAGATTCTATAAAACTTTTTGAAATGCTAGTTTCGGTCATAAAATCGTAGTATATTATACACAATTTTGTACTAGTTTCGGTCAAAAAATTAAATTAACTCGAGGATTGTTCGAAATGCTACGAAACTTTTCAGATCCTTTCTATATGTTACGAGGGAAGGTTATGATGGAATTCTAATAAAAAAATTATCTCAAAATTAGATTCTATGAAACTTTTTGAAATACTAGTTTAGGTCAAAAAATCGTAGTATATTCTGCACAATTTTATACTAGTTTCGGTCAAAAAATCAAATTAAATCGAGGATTGTTCGAAATGTTACAAAACTTTTCAGATCCTTTGTATATGTTATGAGGCAATGTTATAATGGAAGTCCATGCAAAAAATTATCTTAAAATTTGTTTCTAAGAAACTTTTTGAAATACTAGTTTCTGTCAAAAAATCGTAGTATATTATACACAATTTTGAACTAGTTTCGGTCAAAAAAGAAAATTTAATCGAGGATTGTTCGAAATGCTACGAAAATTTTCAAATCCTTTGTATATGTTACGAGGAAATGTTATGATGGAAGTCCGTGCAAAAAATTATCTTAAAATTAGATTCTATGAAACTTTTTGTAATGCTAGTTTCGGTCAAAAAATCATAGTAAATTATACACTATTTTGTACTAGTTTCGGTCAAAAAATTAAATTAAATCGAGGATTGTTCGAAATGCTACGAAACTTTTCAGATCCTTTCTATATGTTACGAGGGAAGGTTATGATGGAATTTGAATCGAAAAATTATCTCAAAATTAGATTATATGAAACTTTTTGAAACACTTGTTTAGGTCAAAAAATCGTAGTATATTATGCACAATTTTATATTAGTTTCGGTAAAAAAAGAAAATTAATTCGAGGATTTTTCGAAATGCTACGAAACTTTTCAGATCCTTTGTATATGTTACGAGGAAATGTTATGATGGAAGTCCATGCAAAAAATTATCTTAAAATTAGACTCTATGAAACTTTTTGAAATGCTAGTTTCGATCAAAAAATTGTAGTATATTATACACAATTTTGTACTAGTTTCGGTCAAAAAATCAAATTAAATCTAGGATTGTTCGAAATGCTACAAAACGTTTCAGATCCTTTCTATATGTTAAAAGGGAAGGTTATGATGGAATTTCAACCATAAAATTATCTCAAAATTAGATTATATGAAACTTTTTGAAATACTAGTTTAGGTCAAAAATCCGTAGTATATTATGCACAATTTTATACTACTCTCGGTCAAAAAAGAAAATTAAATCGAAGATTGTTCGAAATGCTACGAAACTTTTCAGATCCTTTGTATATGTAACGAAGGAATGTTATGATGGAAGTCCATGCAAAAAATTATCTTAAATTAGATTCTATGAAACTTTTTGAAATGCTAGTTTCGGTCATAAAATCGTAGTATATTATACACAATTTTGTACTAGTTTCGGTCAAAAAATTAAATTAAATCGGGGATTGTTCGAAATGCTACGAAACTTTTCAGATCCTTTCTATATGTTACGAGGGAAGGTTATGATGGAATTCTAATAAAAAAATTATCTCAAAATTAGATTCTATGAAACTTTTTGAAATACTAGTTTAGGTCAAAAAATCGTAGTATATTCTGCACAATTTTATACTAGTTTCGGTCAAAAAATCAAATTAAATCGAGGATTGTTCGAAATGTTACAAAACTTTTCAGATCCTTTGTATATGTTATGAGGCAATGTTATAATGGAAGTCCATGCAAAAAATTATCTTAAAATTTGTTTCTAAGAAACTTTTTGAAATACTAGTTTCTGTCAAAAAATCGTAGTATATTATACACAATTTTGAACTAGTTTCGGTCAAAAAAGAAAATTTAATCGAGGATTGTTCGAAATGCTACGAAAATTTTCAGATCCTTTGTATATGTTACGAGGAAATGTTATGATGGAAGTCCATGCAAAAAATTATCTTAAAATTAGATTCTATGAAACTTTTTGTAATGCTAGTTTCGGTCAAAAAATCATAGTATATTATACACTATTTTGTACTAGTTTCGGTCAAAAAATCAAATTAAATCGAGGATTGTTCGAAATGCTACGAAACTTTTCAGATCCTTTCTATATGTTACGAGGGAAGGTCATGATGGAATTTGAATCGAAAAATTATCTCAAAATTAGATTATATGAAACTTTTTGAAACACTTGTTTAGGTCAAAAAATCGTAGTATATTATGCACAATTTTATATTAGTTTCGGTCAAAAAAGAAAATTAATTCGAGGATTTTTCGAAATGCTACGAAACTTTTCAGATCCTTTGTATATGTTACGAGGAAATGTTATGATGGAAGTCCATGCAAAAAATTATCTTAAAATTAGACTCTATGAAACTTTTTGAAATGCTAGTTTCGATCAAAAAATTGTAGTATATTATACACAATTTTGTACTAGTTTCGGTCAAAAAATCAAATTAAATCTAGGATTGTTCGAAATGCTACAAAACGTTTCAGATCCTTTCTATATGTTACGAGGGAAGGTTATGATGGAATTTCAACCATAAAATTATCTCAAAATTAGATTATATGAAACTTTTTGAAATACTAGTTTAGGTCAAAAATCCGTAGTATATTATGCACAATTTTATACTACTTTCGGTCAAAAAAGAAAATTAAATCGAAGATTGTTCGAAATGCTACGAAACTTTTCAGATCCTTTGTATATGTAACGAAGGAATGTTATGATGGAAGTCCATGCAAAAAATTATCTTCAATTAGATTCTATGAAACTTTTTGAAATGCTAGTTTCGGTCATAAAATCGTAGTATATTATACACAATTTTGTACTAGTTTCGGTCAAAAAATTAAATTAAATCGAGGATTGTTCGAAATGCTACGAAACTTTTCAGATCCTTTCTATATGTTACGAGGGAAGGTTATGATGGAATTCTAATAAAAAAATTATCTCAAAATTAGATTCTATGAAACTTTTTGAAATACTAGTTTAGGTCAAAAAATCGTAGTATATTCTGCACAATTTTATACTAGTTTCGGTCAAAAAATCAAATTAAATCGAGGATTGTTCGAAATGTTACAAAACTTTTCAGATCCTTTGTATATGTTATGAGGCAATGTTATAATGGAAGTCCATGCAAAAAATTATCTTAAAATTTGATTCTAAGAAACTTTATGAAATACTAGTTTCTGTCAAAAAATCGTAGTATATTATACACAATTTTGAACTAGTTTCGGTCAAAAAAGATAATTTAATCGAGGATTGTTCGAAATGCTACGAAAATTTTCAGATCCTTTGTATATGTTACGAGGAAATGTTATGATGGAAGTCCATGCAAAAAATTATCTTAAAATTAGATTCTATGAAACTTTTTGTAATGCTAGTTTCGGTCAAAAAATCATAGTATATTATACACTATTTTGTGCTAGTTTCGGTCAAAAAATCAAATTAAATCGAGGATTGTTCGAAATGCTACGAAACTTTTCAGATCCTTTCTATATGTTACGAGGGAAGGTTATGATGGAATTTGAATCGAAAAATTATCTCAAAATTAGATTATATGAAACTTTTTGAAACACTTGTTTAGGTCAAAAAATCGTAGTATATTATGCACAATTTTATATTAGTTTCGGTCAAAAAAGAAAATTAATTCGAGGATTTTTCGAAATGCTACGAAACTTTTCAGATCCTTTGTATATGTTACGAGGAAATGTTATGATGGAAGTCCATGCAAAAAATTATCTTAAAATTAGACTCTATGAAACTTTTTGAAATGCTAGTTTCGATCAAAAAATTGTAGTATATTATACACAATTTTGTACTAGTTTCGGTCAAAAAATCAAATTAAATCTAGGATTGTTCGAAATGCTACAAAACGTTTCAGATCCTTTCTATATGTTACGAGGGAAGGTTATGATGGAATTTCAACCATAAAATTATCTCAAAATTAGATTATATGAAACTTTTTGAAATACTAGTTTAGGTCAAAAATCCGTAGTATATTATGCACAATTTTATACTACTTTCGGTCAAAAAAGAAAATTAAATCGAAGATTGTTCGAAATGCTACGAAACTTTTCAGATCCTTTGTATATGTAACGAAGTAATGTTATGATGGAAGTCCATGCAAAAAATTATCTTAAATTAGATTCTATGAAACTTTTTGAAATGCTAGTTTCGGTCATAAAATCGTAGTATATTATACACAATTTTGTACTAGTTTCGGTCAAAAAATTAAATTAAATCGGGGATTGTTCGAAATGCTACGAAACTTTTCAGATCCTTTCTATATGTTACGAGGGAAGGTTATGATGGAATTCTAATAAAAAAATTATCTCAAAATTAGATTCTATGAAACTTTTTGAAATACTAGTTTAGGTCAAAAAATCGTAGTATATTCTGCACAATTTTATACTAGTTTCGGTCAAAAAATCAAATTAAATCGAGGATTGTTCGAAATGTTACAAAACTTTTCAGATCCTTTGTATATGTTATGAGGCAATGTTATAATGGAAGTCCATGCAAAAAATTATCTTAAAATTTGTTTCTAAGAAACTTTTTGAAATACTAGTTTCTGTCAAAAAATCGTAGTATATTATACACAATTTTGAACTAGTTTCGGTCAAAAAAGAAAATTTAATCGAGGATTGTTCGAAATGCTACGAAAATTTTCAGATCCTTTGTATATGTTACGAGGAAATGTTATGATGGAAGTCCATGCAAAAAATTATCTTAAAATTAGATTCTATGAAACTTTTTGTAATGCTAGTTTCGGTCAAAAAATCATAGTATATTATACACTATTTTGTACTAGTTTCGGTCAAAAAATCAAATAAATCGAGGATTGTTCGAAATGCTACGAAACTTTTCAGATCCTTTCTATATGTTACGAGGGAAGGTTATGATGGAATTTGAATCGAAAAATTATCTCAAAATTAGATTATATGAAACTTTTTGAAACAATTGTTTAGGTCAAAAAATCGTAGTATATTATGCACAATTTTATATTAGTTTCGGTCAAAAAAGAAAATTAATTCGAGGATTTTTCGAAATGCTACGAAACTTTTCAGATCCTTTGTATATGTTACGAGGAAATGTTATGATGGAAGTCCATGCAAAAAATTATCTTAAAATTAGACTCTATGAAACTTTTTGAAATGCTAGTTTCGATCAAAAAATTGTAGTATATTATACACAATTTTGTACTAGTTTCGGTCAAAAAATCAAATTAAATCTAGGATTGTTCGAAATGCTACAAAACGTTTCAGATCCTTTCTATATGTTACGAGGGAAGGTTATGATGGAATTTCAACCATAAAATTATCTCAAAATTAGATTATATGAAACTTTTTGAAATACTAGTTTAGGTCAAAAATCCGTAGTATATTATGCACAATTTTATACTACTTTCGGTCAAAAAAGAAAATTAAATCGAAGATTGTTCGAAATGCTACGAAACTTTTCAGATCCTTTGTATATGTAACGAAGGAATGTTATGATGGAAGTCCATGCAAAAAATTATCTTAAATTAGATTCTATGAAACTTTTTGAAATGCTAGTTTCGGTCATAAAATCGTAGTATATTATACACAATTTTGTACTAGTTTCGGTCAAAAAATTAAAATAAATCGAGGATTGTTCGAAATGCTACGAAACTTTTCAGATCCTTTCTATATGTTACGAGGGAAGGTTATGATGGAATTCTAATAAAAAAATTATCTCAAAATTAGATTCTATGAAACTTTTTGAAATACTAGTTTAGGTCAAAAAATCGTAGTATATTCTGCACAATTTTATACTAGTTTCGGTCAAAAAATCAAATTAAATCGAGGATTGTTCGAAATGTTACAAAACTTTTCAGATCCTTTGTATATGTTATGAGGCAATGTTATAATGGAAGTCCATGCAAAAAATTATCTTAAAATTTGTTTCTAAGAAACTTTTTGAAATACTAGTTTCTGTCAAAAAATCGTAGTATATCACAATTTTGAACTAGTTTCGGTCAAAAAAGAAAATTTAATCGAGGATTGTTCGAAATGCTACGAAAATTTTCAGATCCTTTGTATATGTTACGAGGAAATGTTATGATGGAAGTCCATGCAAAAAATTATCTTAAAATTAGATTCTATGAAACTTTTTGTAATGCTAGTTTCGGTCAAAAAATCATAGTATATTATACACTATTTTGTACTAGTTTCGGTCAAAAAATCAAATTAAATCTAGGATTGTTCGAAATGCTACGAAACTTTTCAGATCCTTTCTATATGTTACGAGGGAAGGTTATGATGGAATTTGAATCGAAAAATTATCTCAAAATTAGATTATATGAAACTTTTTGAAACACTTGTTTAGGTCAAAAAATCGTAGTATATTATGCACAATTTTATATTAGTTTCGGTCAAAAAAGAAAATTAATTCGAGGATTTTTCGAAATGCTACGAAACTTTTCAGATCCTTTGTATATGTTACGAGGAAATGTTATGATGGAAGTCCATGCAAAAAATTATCTTAAAATTAGATTCTATGAAACTTTTTGAAATGCTAGTTTCGATCAAAAAATTGTAGTATATTATACACAATTTTGTACTAGTTTCGGTCAAAAAATCAAATTAAATCTAGGATTGTTCGAAATGCTACAAAACGTTTCAGATCCTTTCTATATGTTACGAGGGAAGGTTATGATGGAATTTCAACCATAAAATTATCTCAAAATTAGATTATATGAAACTTTTTGAAATACTAGTTTAGGTCAAAAATCCGTAGTATATTATGCACAATTTTATACTACTTTCGGTCAAAAAAGAAAATTAAATCGAAGATTGTTCGAAATGCTACGAAACTTTTCAGATCCTTTGTATATGTAACGAAGGAATGTTATGATGGAAGTCCATGCAAAAAATTATCTTAAATTAGATTCTATGAAACTTTTTGAAATGCTAGTTTCGGTCATAAAATCGTAGTATATTATACACAATTTTGTACTAGTTTCGGTCAAAAAATTAAATTAAATCGAGGATTGTTCGAAATGCTACGAAACTTTTCAGATCCTTTCTATATGTTACGAGGGAAGGTTATGATGGAATTCTAATAAAAAAATTATCTCAAAATTAGATTCTATGAAACTTTTTGAAATACTAGTTTAGGTCAAAAAATCGTAGTATATTCTGCACAATTTTATACTAGTTTCGGTCAAAAAATCAAATTAAATCGAGGATTGTTCGAAATGTTACAAAACTTTTCAGATCCTTTGTATATGTTATGCGACAATGTTATAATGGAAGTCCATGCAAAAAATTATCTTAAAATTTGTTTCTAAAAAACTTTTTGAAATACTAGTTTCTGTCAAAAAATCGTAGTATATTATACACAATTTTGAACTAGTTTCGGTCAAAAAAGAAAATTTAATCGAGGATTGTTCGAAATGCTACGAAAATTTTCAGATCCTTTGTATATGTTACGAGGAAATGTTATGATGGAAGTCCATGCAAAAAATTATCTTAAAATTAGATTCTATGAAACTTTTTGTAATGCTAGTTTCGGTCAAAAAATCATAGTATATTATACACAATTTTGTACTAGTTTCGGTCAAAAAATCAAATTAAATCGAGGATTGTTCGAAATGCTACGAAATTTTTCAGATCCTTTCTATATGTTACGAGGGAAGGTTATGATGGAATTTGAATCAAAAAATTATCTCAAAATTAGATTATATGAAACTTTTTGAAACACTTGTTTAGGTCAAAAAATCGTAGTATATTATGCACAATTTTATATTAGTTTCGGTCAAAAAAGAAAATTAATTCGAGGATTTTTCGAAATGCTACGAAACTTTTCAAATCCTTTGTATATGTTACGAGGAAATGTTATGATGGAAGTCCATGCAAAAAATTATCTTAAAATTAGACTCTATGAAACTTTTTGAAATGCTAGTTTCGGTCAAAAAATTGTAGTATATTATACACAATTTTGTACTAGTTTCGGTCAAAAAATCAAATTAAATCTAGGATTGTTCGAAATGCTACGAAACGTTTCAGATCCTTTCTATATGTTACGAGGGAAGGTTATGATGGAATTTCAATCATAAAATTATCTCAAAATTAGATTATATGAAACTTTTTGAAATACTAGTTTAGGTCAAAAATCCGTAGTATATTATGCACAATTTTATACTACTTTCGGTCAAAAAAGAAAATTAAATCGAAGATTGTTCGAAATGCTACGAAACTTTTCAGATCCTTTGTATATGTAACGAAGGAATGTTATGATGGAAGTCCATGCAAAAAATTATCTTAAATTAGATTCTATGAAACTTTTTGAAATGCTAGTTTCGGTCATAAAATCGTAGTATATTATACACAATTTTGTACTAGTTTCGGTCAAAAAATTAAATTAAATCGAGGATTGTTCGAAATGCTACGAAACTTTTCAGATCCTTTCTATATGTTACGAGGGAAGGATATGATGGAATGCTAATAAAAAAATTATCTCAAAATTAGATTCTATGAAACTTTTTGAAATACTAGTTTAGGTCAAAAAATCGTAGTATATTCTGCACAATTTTATACTAGTTTCGGTCAAAAAATTAAATTAAATCGAGGATTGTTCGAAATGCTACAAAACTTTTCAGATCCTTTGTATATGTTATGAGGCAATGTTATAATGGAAGTCCATGCAAAAAATTGTCTTAAAATTTGATTCTAAGAAACTTTTTGAAATACTAGTTTCTGTCAAAAAATCGTAGTATATTATACACAATTTTGTACTAGTTTCGGTCAAAAAAGCAAATTTAATCGAGGATTGTTCGAAATGCTACGAAAATTTTCAGATCCTTTGTATATGTTACGAGGAAATGTTTTGATGGAAGTCCAGGCAAAAAATTATCTTAAAAATAGATTCTATGAAACTTTTTGTAATGTTAGTTTCGGTCAAAAATCGTAGTATATTATACACAATTTTGTACTAGTTTCGATCAAAAAATCAAATTAAATCGAGGATTGTTCGAAATGCTACGAAAATTTTCAAATCCTTTCTACATGTTAAGAGGGAAGGTTATGACGGAATTCTAATAAAAAAATTATCTAAAAATTAGATTCTATGAAACTTTTTTGAAATACTAGTTTAGGTCAAAAAATCGTATTATATTCTGCACAATTTTATACTAGTTTCGGTCAAAAAATCAAATTAAATCGAGGATTGTTCGAAATGCTACAAAACTTTACAGATCCTTTGTATATGTTACGAGGAAATGTTATGATGGGAGTCCATACAAAAAATCATCTTAAAATTAGATTCTAAGAAATTTTTGAAATACTAGTTTCTTTCAAAAAATCGTAGTATATTATACACAATTTTGAACTAGTTTCGGTCAAAAAAGAAAATTTAATCGAGGATTGTTCGAAATGCTACGAAACTTGTGAGATCCTTTCTATATGTTACGAGAGAAGGT
This sequence comes from Lathyrus aphaca, assembly GCA_963966055.1. Classification (NCBI taxonomy): domain Eukaryota; kingdom Viridiplantae; phylum Streptophyta; class Magnoliopsida; order Fabales; family Fabaceae; genus Lathyrus; species Lathyrus aphaca. The sequence goes on from OZ014522.1 coordinate 7,526,933, forward strand.
TATGATGGAATTTCAATCAAAAAATTATCTCAAAATTAGATTATATTAAACTTTTTGAAATACTAGTTTAGGTCAAAAAATCGTAGTGTATTATGCACAATTTTATACTACTTTCGGTCAAAAAATAAAATTAAATCGAAGATTGTTCGAAATGCTACGAAACTTTTTAGATCCTTTGTATATGTTACGAAGGAATGTTATGATGGAAGTCCATTCAAAAAATTATCTTAAAATTAGATTTTATGAAACTTTTTGAAATGCTAATTTCGGTCAAAAAATCGTAGTATATTATACACAATTTTGTACTAGTTTCGATCAAAAAATCAAATTAAATCGAGGATTGTTCGAAATGCTACGAAACTTTTCAGATCCTTTCTACATGTTACGAGGGAAGGTTATGATGGAATTCTAATAAAAAAATTATCTCTAAATTAGATTCTATGAAACTTTTTGAAATACTAGTTTAGGTCAAAAAATCGTTGTATATTATGCACAATTTTATTCTAGTTTCTGGTCAAAAAATCAAATTAAATCGAGGATTGTTCGAAATGCTACAAAACTTTTCAGTTCCTTTGTATATGTTATGAGGAAATGTTATGATGGGAGTCCATACAAAAAATTATCTTAAAATTAGATTCTAAGAAACTTTTTGAAATACTAGTTTCTGTCAAAAAATCGTAGTATATTATACACAATTTTGTACTAGTTTCGGTCAAAAAAGCAAATTTAATCGAGGATTGTTCGAAATGCTACGAAAATTTTCAGATCCTTTGTATATGTTACGAGGAAATGTTTTGATGGAAGTCCATGCAAAAAATTATCTTAAAAATAGATTTTATGAAACTTTTTGTAATGCTAGTTTCGGTCAAAAATCGTAGTATATTAAACACAATTTTGTACTAGTTTCGGTCAAAAAATCAAATTAAATCGAGGATTGTTCGAAATGCTACGAAAATTTTCAGATCCTTTCTACATGTTACGAGGGAAGGTTATGACGGAATTCTAATAAAAAAATTATCTAAAAATTAGATTCTATGAAACTTTTTTGAAATACTAGTTTAGGTCAAAAAATCGTATTATATTCTGCATAATTTTATACTAGTTTCGGTCAAAAAATCAAATTAAATCGAGGATTGTTCGAAATGCTACAAAACTTTACAGATCCTTTGTATATGTTACGAGGAAATGTTATGATGGGAGTCCATACAAAAAATCATCTTAAAAATTAGATTCTAAGAAATTTTTGAAATACTAGTTTCTTTCAAAAAATCGTAGTATATTATACACAATTTTGAACTAGTTTCGGTCAAAAAAGAAAATTTAATCGAGGATTGTTCGAAATGCTACGAAACTTGTGAGATCCTTTCTATATGTTACGAGGGAAAGTTATGATGGAATTTCAATCAAAAAATTATCTCAAAATTAGATTATATTAAACTTTTTGAAATACTAGTTTAGGTCAAAAAATCGTAGTATATTATGCACAATTTTATACTACTTTCGGTCAAAAAATAAAATTAAATCGAAGATTGTTCGAAATGCTACGAAACTTTTTAGATCCTTTGTATATGTTACGAAGGAATGTTATGATGGAAGTCCATTCAAAAAATTATCTTAAAATTAGATTTTATGAAACTTTTTGAAATGCTAATTTCCGTCAAAAAATCGTAGTATATTATACACAATTTTGTACTAGTTTCGATCAAAAAATCAAATTAAATCGAGGATTGTTCGAAATGCTACGAAACTTTTCAGATCCTTTCTACATGTTACGAGGGAAGGTTATGATGGAATTCTAATAAAAAAATTATCTCTAAATTAGATTCTATGAAACTTTTTGAAATACTAGTTTAGGTCAAAAAATCGTTGTATATTATGCACAATTTTATTCTAGTTTCTGGTCAAAAAATCAAATTAAATCGAGGATTGTTCGAAATGCTACAAAACTTTTCAGTTCCTTTGTATATGTTATGAGGAAATGTTATGATGGGAGTCCATACAAAAAATTATCTTAAAATTAGATTCTAAGAAACTTTTTGAAATACTAGTTTCTGTCAAAAAATCGTAGTATATTATACACAATTTTGTACTAGTTTCGGTCAAAAAAGCAAATTTAATCGAGGATTGTTCGAAATGCTACGAAAATTTTCAGATCCTTTGTATATGATACGAGGAAATGTTTTGATGGAAGACCATGCAAAAAATTATCTTAAAATTAGATTCTATGAAACTTTTTGTAATGCTAGTTTCGGTCAAAAATCGTAGTATATTAAACACAATTTTGTACTAGTTTCGGTCAAAAAATCAAATTAAATCGAGGATTGTTGGAAATGCTACGAAACTTTTCAGATCCTTTCTACATGTTACGAGGGAAGGTTATGACGGAATTCTAATAAAAAAATTATTTCAAAATTAGATTCTATGAAACTTTTTTGAAATACTAGTTTAGGTCAAAAAATCGTATTATATTCTGCACAATTTTATACTAGTTTCGGTCAAAAAATCAAATTAAATCGAGGATTGTTCGAAATGCTACAAAACTTTACAGATCCTTTGTATATGTTACGAGGAAATGTTATGATGGGAGTCCATACAAAAAATCATCTTAAAAATTATATTCTAAGAAACTTTTTGAAATACTAGTTTCTTTCAAAAAATCGTAGTATATTATACACAATTTTGAACTAGTTTCGGTCAAAAAAGCAAATTTAATCGAGGATTGTTCGAAATGCTACGAAACTTGTGAGATCCTTTCTATATGTTACGAGGGAAGGTTATGATGGAATTTCAATCAAAAAATTATCTCAAAATTAGATTATATTAAACTTTTTGAAATACTAGTTTAGGTCAAAAAATCGTAGTATATTATGCACAATTTTATACTACTTTCGGTCAAAAAATAAAATTAAATCGAAGATTGTTCGAAATGCTACGAAACTTTTTAGATCCTTTGTATATGTTACGAAGGAATGTTATGATGGAAGTCCATTCAAAAAATTATCTTAAAATTAGATTTTATGAAACTTTTTGAAATGCTAATTTCCGTCAAAAAATCGTAGTATATTATACACAATTTTGTACTAGTTTCGATCAAAAAATCAAATTAAATCGAGGATTGTTCGAAATGCTACGAAACTTTTCAGATCCTTTCTACATGTTACGAGGGAAGGTTATGATGGAATTCTAATAAAAAAATTATCTCTAAATTAGATTCTATGAAACTTTTTGAAATACTAGTTTAGGTCAAAAAATCGTAGTATATTATGCACAATTTTATTCTAGTTTCTGGTCAAAAAATCAAATTAAATCGAGGATTGTTCGAAATGCTACAAAACTTTTCAGTTCCTTTGTATATGTTATGAGGAAATGTTATGATGGGAGTCCATACAAAAAATTATCTTAAAATTAGATTCTAAGAAACTTTTTGAAATACTAGTTTCTGTCAAAAAATCGTAGTATATTATACACAATTTTGTACTAGTTTCGGTCAAAAAAGCAAATTTAATCGAGGATTGTTCGAAATGCTACGAAAATTTTCAGATCCTTTGTATATGATACGAGGAAATGTTTTGATGGAAGTCCATGAAAAAAATTATCTTAAAATTAGATTCTATGAAACTTTTTGTAATGCTAGTTTCGGTCAAAAATCGTAGTATATTAAACACAATTTTGTACTAGTTTCGGTCAAAAAATCAAATTAAATCGAGGATTGTTGGAAATGCTACGAAACTTTTCAGATCCTTTCTACATGTTACGAGGGAAGGTTATGACGGAATTCTAATAAAAAAATTATTTCAAAATTAGATTCTATGAAACTTTTTTGAAATACTAGTTTAGGTCAAAAAATCGTATTATATTCTGCACAATTTTATACTAGTTTCGGTCAAAAAATCAAATTTAATCGAGGATTGTTCGAAATGCTACAAAACTTTACAGATCCTTTGTATATGTTACGAGGAAATGTTATGATGGGAGTCCATACAAAAAATCATCTTAAAAATTATATTCTAAGAAACTTTTTGAAATACTAGTTTCTTTCAAAAAATCGTAGTATATTATACACAATTTTGAACTAGTTTCGGTCAAAAAAGCAAATTTAATCGAGGATTGTTCGAAATGCTACGAAACTTGTGAGATCCTTTCTATATGTTACGAGGGAAGGTTATGATGGAATTTCAATCAAAAAATTATCTCAAAATTAGATTATATTAAACTTTTTGAAATACTAGTTTAGGTCAAAAAATCGTAGTATATTATGCACAATTTTATACTACTTTCGGTCAAAAAATAAAATTAAATCGAAGATTGTTCGAAATGCTACGAAACTTTTTAGATCCTTTGTATATGTTACGAAGGAATGTTATGATGGAAGTCCATTCAAAAAATTATCTTAAAATTAGATTTTATGAAACTTTTTGAAATGCTAATTTCCGTCAAAAAATCGTAGTATATTATACACAATTTTGTACTAGTTTCGATCAAAAAATCAAATTAAATCGAGGATTGTTCGAAATGCTACGAAACTTTTCAGATCCTTTCTACATGTTACGAGGGAAGGTTATGATGGAATTCTAATAAAAAAATTATCTCTAAATTAGATTCTATGAAACTTTTTGAAATACTAGTTTAGGTCAAAAAATCGTAGTATATTATGCACAATTTTATTCTAGTTTCTGGTCAAAAAATCAAATTAAATCGAGGATTGTTCGAAATGCTACAAAACTTTTCAGTTCCTTTGTATATGTTATGAGGAAATGTTATGATGGGAGTCCATACAAAAAATTATCTTAAAATTAGATTCTAAGAAACTTTTTGAAATACTAGTTTCTGTCAAAAAATCGTAGTATATTATACACAATTTTGTACTAGTTTCGGTCAAAAAAGCAAATTTAATCGAGGATTGTTCGAAATGCTACGAAAATTTTCAGATCCTTTGTATATGATACGAGGAAATGTTTTGATGGAAGTCCATGAAAAAAATTATCTTAAAATTAGATTCTATGAAACTTTTTGTAATGCTAGTTTCGGTCAAAAATCGTAGTATATTAAACACAATTTTGTACTAGTTTCGGTCAAAAAATCAAATTAAATCGAGGATTGTTGGAAATGCTACGAAACTTTTCAGATCCTTTCTACATGTTACGAAGGAAGGTTATGACGGAATTCTAATAAAAAAATTATTTCAAAATTAGATTCTATGAAACTTTTTTGAAATACTAGTTTAGGTCAAAAAATCGTATTATATTCTGCACAATTTTATACTAGTTTCGGTCAAAAAATCAAATTAAATCGAGGATTGTTCGAAATGCTACAAAACTTTACAGATCCTTTGTATATGTTACGAGGAAATGTTATGATGGGAGTCCATACAAAAAATCATCTTAAAAATTATATTCTAAGAAACTTTTTGAAATACTAGTTTCTTTCAAAAAATCGTAGTATATTATACACAATTTTGAACTAGTTTCGGTCAAAAAAGCAAATTTAATCGAGGATTGTTCGAAATGCTACGAAACTTGTGAGATCCTTTCTATATGTTACGAGGGAAGGTTATGATGGAATTTCAATCAAAAAATTATCTCAAAATTAGATTATATTAAACTTTTTGAAATACTAGTTTAGGTCAAAAAATCGTAGTATATTATGCACAATTTTATACTACTTTCGGTCAAAAAATAAAATTAAATCGAAGATTGTTCGAAATGCTACGAAACTTTTTAGATCCTTTGTATATGTTACGAAGGAATGTTATGATGGAAGTCCATTCAAAAAATTATCTTAAAATTAGATTTTATGAAACTTTTTGAAATGCTAATTTCCGTCAAAAAATCGTAGTATATTATACACAATTTTGTACTAGTTTCGATAAAAAAATCAAATTAAATCGAGGATTGTTCGAAATGCTACGAAACTTTTCAGATCCTTTCTACATGTTACGAGGGAAGGTTATGATGGAATTCTAATAAAAAAATTATCTCTAAATTAGATTCTATGAAACTTTTTGAAATACTAGTTTAGGTCAAAAAATCGTTGTATATTATGCACAATTTTATTCTAGTTTCTGGTCAAAAAATCAAATTAAATCGAGGATTGTTCGAAATGCTACAAAACTTTTCAGTTCCTTTGTATATGTTATGAGGAAATGTTATGATGGGAGTCCATACAAAAAATTATCTTAAAATTAGATTCTAAGAAACTTTTTGAAATACTAGTTTCTGTCAAAAAATCGTAGTATATTATACACAATTTTGTACTAGTTTCGGTCAAAAAAGCAAATTTAATCGAGGATTGTTCGAAATGCTACGAAAATTTTCAGATCCTTTGTATATGTTACGAGGAAATGTTTTGATGGAAGTCCATGCAAAAAATTATCTTAAAAATAGATTTTATGAAACTTTTTGTAATGCTAGTTTCGGTCAAAAATCGTAGTATATTAAACACAATTTTGTACTAGTTTCGGTCAAAAAATCAAATTAAATCGAGGATTGTTCGAAATGCTACGAAAATTTTCAGATCCTTTCTACATGTTACGAGGGAAGGTTATGACGGAATTCTAATAAAAAAATTATCTAAAAATTAGATTCTATGAAACTTTTTTGAAATACTAGTTTAGGTCAAAAAATCGTATTATATTCTGCACAATTTTATACTAGTTTCGGTCAAAAAATCAAATTAAATCGAGGATTGTTCGAAATGCTACAAAACTTTACAGATCCTTTGTATATGTTACGAGGAAATGTTATGATGGGAGTCCATACAAAAAATCATCTTAAAAATTAGATTCTAAGAAATTTTTGAAATACTAGTTTCTTTCAAAAAATCGTAGTATATTATACACAATTTTGAACTAGTTTCGGTCAAAAAAGAAAATTTAATCGAGGATTGTTCGAAATGCTACGAAACTTGTGAGATCCTTTCTATATGTTACGAGGGAAGGTTATGATGGAATTTCAATCAAAAAATTATCTCAAAATTAGATTATATTAAACTTTTTGAAATACTAGTTTAGGTCAAAAAATCGTAGTATATTATGCACAATTTTATACTACTTTCGGTCAAAAAATAAAATTAAATCGAAGATTGTTCGAAATGCTACGAAACTTTTTAGATCCTTTGTATATGTTACGAAGGAATGTTATGATGGAAGTCCATTCAAAAAATTATCTTAAAATTAGATTTTATGAAAATTTTTGAAATGCTAATTTCCGTCAAAAAATCGTAGTATATTATACACAATTTTGTACTAGTTTCGATCAAAAAATCAAATTAAATCGAGGATTGTTCGAAATGCTACGAAACTTTTCAGATCCGTTCTACATGTTACGAGGGAAGGTTATGATGGAATTCTAATAAAAAAATTATCTCTAAATTAGATTCTATGAAACTTTTTGAAATACTAGTTTAGGTCAAAAAATCGTTGTATATTATGCACAATTTTATTCTAGTTTCTGGTCAAAAAATCAAATTAAATCGAGGATTGTTCGAAATGCTACAAAACTTTTCAGTTCCTTTGTATATGTTATGAGGAAATGTTATGATGGGAGTCCATACAAAAAATTATCTTAAAATTAGATTCTAAGAAACTTTTTGAAATACTAGTTTCTGTCAAAAATCGTAGTATATTATACACAATTTTGTACTAGTTTCGGTCAAAAAAGCAAATTTAATCGAGGATTGTTCGAAATGCTACGAAAATTTTCAGATCCTTTGTATATGTTACGAGGAAATGTTTTGATGGAAGTCCATGCAAAAAATTATCTTAAAAATAGATTCTATGAAACTTTTTGTAATGTTAGTTTCGGTCAAAAATCGTAGTATATTATACACAATTTTGTACTAGTTTCGATCAAAAAATCAAATTAAATCGAGGATTGTTCGAAATGCTACGAAAATTTTCTAATCCTTTCTACATGTTACGAGGGAAGGTTATGACGGAATTCTAATAAAAAAATTATCTAAAAATTAGATTCTATGAAACTTTTTTGAAATACTAGTTTAGGTCAAAAAATCGTATTATATTCTGCACAATTTTATACTAGTTTCGGTCAAAAAATCAAATTAAATCGAGGATTGTTCGAAATGCTACAAAACTTTACAGATCCTTTGTATATGTTACGAGGAAATGTTATGATGGGAGTCCATACAAAAAATCATCTTAAAATTAGATTCTAAGAAATTTTTGAAATACTAGTTTCTTTCAAAAAATCGTAGTATATTATACACAATTTTGAACTAGTTTCGGTCAAAAAAGCAAATTTAATCGAGGATTGTTCGAAATGCTACGAAACTTGTGAGATCCTTTCTATATGTTACGAGGGAAGGTTATGATGGAATTTCAATCAAAAAATTATCTCAAAATTAGATTATATTAAACTTTTTGAAATACTAGTTTAGGTCAAAAAATCGTAGTATATTATGCACAATTTTATACTACTTTCGGTCAAAAAATAAAATTAAATCGAAGATTGTTCGAAATGCTACGAAACTTTTTAGATCCTTTGTATATGTTACGAAGGAATGTTATGATGGAAGTCCATTCAAAAAATTATCTTAAAATTAGATTTTATGAAACTTTTTGAAATGCTAATTTCGGTCAAAAAATCGTAGTATATTATACACAATTTTGTACTAGTTTCGATCAAAAAATCAAATTAAATCGAGGATTGTTCGAAATGCTACGAAACTTTTCAGATCCTTTCTACATGTTACGAGGGAAGGTTATGATGGAATTCTAATAAAAAAATTATCTCTAAATTAGATTCTATGAAACTTTTTGAAATACTAGTTTAGGTCAAAAAATCGTAGTATATTATGCACAATTTTATTCTAGTTTCTGGTCAAAAAATCAAATTAAATCGAGGATTGTTCGAAATGCTACAAAACTTTTCAGTTCCTTTGTATATGTTATGAGGAAATGTTATGATGGGAGTCCATACAAAAAATTATCTTAAAATTAGATTCTAAGAAACTTTTTGAAATACTAGTTTCTGTCAAAAAATCGTAGTATATTATACACAATTTTGTACTAGTTTCGGTCAAAAAAGCAAATTTAATCGAGGATTGTTCGAAATGCTACGAAAATTTTCAGATCCTTTGTATATGATACGAGGAAATGTTTTGATGGAAGTCCATGCAAAAAATTATCTTAAAATTAGATTCTATGAAACTTTTTGTAATGCTAGTTTCGGTCAAAAATCGTAGTATATTAAACACAATTTTGTACTAGTTTCGGTCAAAAAATCAAATTAAATCGAGGATTATTGGAAATGCTACGAAACTTTTCAGATCCTTTCTACATGTTACGAGGGAAGGTTATGACGGAATTCTAATAAAAAAATTATTTCAAAATTAGATTCTATGAAACTTTTTTGAAATACTAGTTTAGGTCAAAAAATCGTATTATATTCTGCACAATTTTATACTAGTTTCGGTCAAAAAATCAAATTAAATCGAGGATTGTTCGAAATGCTACAAAACTTTACAGATCCTTTGTATATGTTACGAGGAAATGTTATGATGGGAGTCCATACAAAAAATCATCTTAAAAATTAGATTCTAAGAAACTTTTTGAAATACTAGTTTCTTTCAAAAAATCGTAGTATATTATACACAATTTTGAACTAGTTTCGGTCAAAAAAGCAAATTTAATCGAGGATTGTTCGAAATGCTACGAAACTTGTGAGATCCTTTCTATATGTTACGAGGGAAGGTTATGATGGAATTTCAATCAAAAAATTATCTCAAAATTAGATTATATTAAACTTTTTGAAATACTAGTTTAGGTCAAAAAATCGTAGTATATTATGCACAATTTTATACTACTTTCGGTCAAAAAATAAAATTAAATCGAAGATTGTTCGAAATGCTACGAAACTTTTTAGATCCATTGTATATGTTACGAAGGAATGTTATGATGGAAGTCCATTCAAAAAATTATCTTAAAATTAGATTTTATGAAACTTTTTGAAATGCTAATTTCCGTCAAAAAATCGTAGTATATTATACACAATTTTGTACTAGTTTCGATCAAAAAATCAAATTAAATCGAGGATTGTTCGAAATGCTACGAAACTTTTCAGATCCTTTCTACATGTTACGAGGGAAGGTTATGATGGAATTCTAATAAAAAAATTATCTCTAAATTAGATTCTATGAAACTTTTTGAAATACTAGTTTAGGTCAAAAAATCGTAGTATATTATGCACAATTTTATTCTAGTTTCTGGTCAAAAAATCAAATTAAATCGAGGATTGTTCGAAATGCTACAAAACTTTTCAGTTCCTTTGTATATGTTATGAGGAAATGTTATGATGGGAGTCCATACAAAAAATTATCTTAAAATTAGATTCTAAGAAACTTTTTGAAATACTAGTTTCTGTCAAAAAATCGTAGTATATTATACACAATTTTGTACTAGTTTCGGTCAAAAAAGCAAATTTAATCGAGGATTGTTCGAAATGCTACGAAAATTTTCAGATCCTTTGTATATGTTACGAGGAAATGTTTTGATGGAAGTCCATGCAAAAAATTATCTTAAAAATAGATTCTATGAAACTTTTTGTAATGTTAGTTTCGGTCAAAAATCGTAGTATATTATACACAATTTTGTACTAGTTTCGATCAAAAAATCAAATTAAATCGAGGATTGTTCGAAATGCTACGAAAATTTTCAAATCCTTTCTACATGTTACGAGGGAAGGTTATGACGGAATTCTAATAAAAAAATTATCTAAAAATTAGATTCTATGAAACTTTTTTGAAATACTAGTTTAGGTCAAAAAATCGTATTATATTCTGCACAATTTTATACTAGTTTCGGTCAAAAAATCAAATTAAATCGAGGATTGTTCGAAATGCTACAAAACTTTACAGATCCTTTGTATATGTTACGAGGAAATGTTATGATGGGAGTCCATACAAAAAATCATCTTAAAATTAGATTCTAAGAAATTTTTGAAATACTAGTTTCTTTCAAAAAATCGTAGTATATTATACACAATTTTGAACTAGTTTCGGTCAAAAAAGCAAATTTAATCGAGGATTGTTCGAAATGCTACGAAACTTGTGAGATCCTTTCTATATGTTACAAGGGAAGGTTATGATGGAATTTCAATCAAAAAATTATCTCAAAATTAGATTATATTAAACTTTTTGAAATACTAGTTTAGGTCAAAAAATCGTAGTATATTATGCACAATTTTATACTACTTTCGGTCAAAAAATAAAATTAAATCGAAGATTGTTCGAAATGCTACGAAACTTTTTAGATCCTTTGTATATGTTACGAAGGAATGTTATGATGGAAGTCCATTCAAAAAATTATCTTAAAATTAGATTTTATGAAACTTTTTGAAATGCTAATTTCCGTCAAAAAATCGTAGTATATTATACACAATTTTGTACTAGTTTCGATCAAAAAATCAAATTAAATCGAGGATTGTTCGAAATGCTACGAAACTTTTCAGATCCTTTCTACATGTTACGAGGGAAGGTTATGATGGAATTCTAATAAAAAAATTATCTCTAAATTAGATTCTATGAAACTTTTTGAAATACTAGTTTAGGTCAAAAAATCGTAGTATATTATGCACAATTTTATTCTAGTTTCTGGTCAAAAAATCAAATTAAATCGAGGATTGTTCGAAATGCTACAAAACTTTTCAGTTCCTTTGTATATGTTATGAGGAAATGTTATGATGGGAGTCCATACAAAAAATTATCTTAAAATTAGATTCTAAGAAACTTTTTGAAATACTAGTTTCTGTCAAAAAATCGTAGTATATTATACACAATTTTGTACTAGTTTCGGTCAAAAAAGCAAATTTAATCGAGGATTGTTCGAAATGCTACAAAAATTTTCAGATCCTTTGTATATGATACGAGGAAATGTTTTGATGGAAGTCCATGCAAAAAATTATCTTAAAATTAGATTCTATGAAACTTTTTGTAATGCTAGTTTCGGTCAAAAATCGTAGTATATTAAACACAATTTTGTACTAGTTTCGGTCAAAAAATCAAATTAAATCGAGGATTGTTGGAAATGCTACGAAACTTTTCAGATCCTTTCTACATGTTACGAGGGAAGGTTATGACGGAATTCTAATAAAAAAATTATTTCAAAATTAGATTCTATGAAACTTTTTTGAAATACTAGTTTAGGTCAAAAAATCGTATTATATTCTGCACAATTTTATACTAGTTTCGGTCAAAAAATCAAATTAAATCGAGGATTGTTCGAAATGCTACAAAACTTTACAGATCCTTTGTATATGTTACGAGGAAATGTTATGATGGGAGTCCATACAAAAAATCATCTTAAAAATTAGATTCTAAGAAACTTTTTGAAATACTAGTTTCTTTCAAAAAATCGTAGTATATTATACACAATTTTGAACTAGTTTCGGTCAAAAAAGCAAATTTAATCGAGGATTGTTCGAAATGCTACGAAACTTGTGAGATCCTTTCTATATGTTACGAGGGAAGGTTATGATGGAATTTCAATCAAAAAATTATCTCAAAATTAGATTATATTAAACTTTTTGAAATACTAGTTTAGGTCAAAAAATCATAGTATATTATGCACAATTTTATACTACTTTCGGTCAAAAAATAAAATTAAATCGAAGATTGTTCGAAATGCTACGAAACTTTTTAGATCCTTTGTATATGTTACGAAGGAATGTTATGATGGAAGTCCATTCAAAAAATTATCTTAAAATTAGATTTTATGAAACTTTTTGAAATGCTAATTTCCGTCAAAAAATCGTAGTATATTATACACAATTTTGTACTAGTTTCGATCAAAAAATCAAATTAAATCGAGGATTGTTCGAAATGCTACGAAACTTTTCAGATCCTTTCTACATGTTACGAGGGAAGGTTATGATGGAATTCTAATAAAAAAATTATCTCTAAATTAGATTCTATGAAACTTTTTGAAATACTAGTTTAGGTCAAAAAATCGTAGTATATTATGCACAATTTTATTCTAGTTTCTGGTCAAAAAATCAAATTAAATCGAGGATTGTTCGAAATGCTACAAAACTTTTCAGTTCCTTTGTATATGTTATGAGGAAATGTTATGATGGGAGTCCATACAAAAAATTATCTTAAAATTAGATTCTAAGAAACTTTTTGAAATACTAGTTTCTGTCAAAAAATCGTAGTATATTATACACAATTTTGTACTAGTTTCGGTCAAAAAAGCAAATTTAATCGAGGATTGTTCGAAATGCTACGAAAATTTTCAGATCCTTTGTATATGTTACGAGGAAATGTTTTGATGGAAGTCCATGCAAAAAATTATCTTAAAAATAGATTCTATGAAACTTTTTGTAATGTTAGTTTCGGTCAAAAATCGTAGTATATTATACACAATTTTGTACTAGTTTCGATCAAAAAATCAAATTAAATCGAGGATTGTTCGAAATGCTACGAAAATTTTCAAATCCTTTCTACATGTTACGAGGGAAGGTTATGACGGAATTCTAATAAAAAAATTATCTAAAAATTAGATTCTATGAAACTTTTTTGAAATACTAGTTTAGGTCAAAAAATCGTATTATATTCTGCACAATTTTATACTAGTTTCGGTCAAAAAATCAAATTAAATCGAGGATTGTTCGAAATGCTACAAAACTTTACAGATCCTTTGTATATGTTACGAGGAAATGTTATGATGGGAGTCCATACAAAAAATCATCTTAAAATTAGATTCTAAGAAATTTTTGAAATACTAGTTTCTTTCAAAAAATCGTAGTATATTATACACAATTTTGAACTAGTTTCGGTCAAAAAAGCAAATTTAATCGAGGATTGTTCGAAATGCTACGAAACTTGTGAGATCCTTTCTATATGTTACAAGGGAAGGTTATGATGGAATTTCAATCAAAAAATTATCTCAAAATTAGATTATATTAAACTTTTTGAAATACTAGTTTAGGTCAAAAAATCGTAGTATATTATGCACAATTTTATACTACTTTCGGTCAAAAAATAAAATTAAATCGAAGATTGTTCGAAATGCTACGAAACTTTTTAGATCCTTTGTATATGTTACGAAGGAATGTTATGATGGAAGTCCATTCAAAAAATTATCTTAAAATTAGATTTTATGAAACTTTTTGAAATGCTAATTTCGGTCAAAAAATCGTAGTATATTATACACAATTTTGTACTAGTTTCGATCAAAAAATCAAATTAAATCGAGGATTGTTCGAAATGCTACGAAACTTTTCAGATCCTTTCTACATGTTACGAGGGAAGGTTATGATGGAATTCTAATAAAAAAATTATCTCTAAATTAGATTCTATGAAACTTTTTGAAATACTAGTTTAGGTCAAAAAATCGTAGTATATTATGCACAATTTTATTCTAGTTTCTGGTCAAAAAATCAAATTAAATCGAGGATTGTTCGAAATGCTACAAAACTTTTCAGTTCCTTTGTATATGTTATGAGGAAATGTTATGATGGGAGTCCATACAAAAAATTTTCTTAAAATTAGATTCTAAGAAACTTTTTGAAATACTAGTTTCTGTCAAAAAATCGTAGTATATTATACACAATTTTGTACTAGTTTCGGTCAAAAAAGCAAATTTAATCGAGGATTGTTCGAAATGCTACGAAAATTTTCAGATCCTTTGTATATGTTACGAGGAAATGTTTTGATGGAAGTCCATGCAAAAAATTATCTTAAAAATAGATTCTATGAAACTTTTTGTAATGTTAGTTTCGGTCAAAAATCGTAGTATATTATACACAATTTTGTACTAGTTTCGATCAAAAAATCAAATTAAATCGAGGATTGTTCGAAATGCTACGAAAATTTTCAAATCCTTTCTACATGTTACGAGGGAAGGTTATGACGGAATTCTAATAAAAAAATTATCTAAAAATTAGATTCTATGAAACTTTTTTGAAATACTAGTTTAGGTCAAAAAATCGTATTATATTCTGCACAATTTTATACTAGTTTCGGTCAAAAAATCAAATTAAATCGAGGATTGTTCGAAATGCTACAAAACTTTACAGATCCTTTGTATATGTTACGAGGAAATGTTATGATGGGAGTCCATACAAAAAATCATCTTAAAATTAGATTCTAAGAAATTTTTGAAATACTAGTTTCTTTCAAAAAATCGTAGTATATTATACACAATTTTGAACTAGTTTCGGTCAAAAAAGCAAATTTAATCGAGGATTGTTCGAAATGCTACGAAACTTGTGAGATCCTTTCTATATGTTACAAGGGAAGGTTATGATGGAATTTCAATCAAAAAATTATCTCAAAATTAGATTATATTAAACTTTTTGAAATACTAGTTTAGGTCAAAAAATCGTAGTATATTATGCACAATTTTATACTACTTTCGGTCAAAAAATAAAATTAAATCGAAGATTGTTCGAAATGCTACGAAACTTTTTAGATCCTTTGTATATGTTACGAAGGAATGTTATGATGGAAGTCCATTCAAAAAATTATCTTAAAATTAGATTTTATGAAACTTTTTGAAATGCTAATTTCGGTCAAAAAATCGTAGTATATTATACACAATTTTGTACTAGTTTCGATCAAAAAATCAAATTAAATCGAGGAATGTTCGAAATGCTACGAAACTTTTCAGATCCTTTCTACATGTTACGAGGGAAGGTTATGATGGAATTCTAATAAAAAAATTATCTCTAAATTAGATTCTATGAAACTTTTTGAAATACTAGTTTAGGTCAAAAAATCGTAGTATATTATGCACAATTTTATTCTAGTTTCTGGTCAAAAAATCAAATTAAATCGAGGATTGTTCGAAATGCTACAAAACTTTTCAGTTCCTTTGTATATGTTATGAGGAAATGTTATGATGGGAGTCCATACAAAAAATTATCTTAAAATTAGATTCTAAGAAACTTTTTGAAATACTAGTTTCTGTCAAAAAATCGTAGTATATTATACACAATTTTGTACTAGTTTCGGTCAAAAAAGCAAATTTAATCGAGGATTGTTCGAAATGCTACAAAAATTTTCAGATCCTTTGTATATGATACGAGGAAATGTTTTGATGGAAGTCCATGCAAAAAATTATCTTAAAATTAGATTCTATGAAACTTTTTGTAATGCTAGTTTCGGTCAAAAATCGTAGTATATTAAACACAATTTTGTACTAGTTTCGGTCAAAAAATCAAATTAAATCGAGGATTGTTGGAAATGCTACGAAACTTTTCAGATCCTTTCTACATGTTACGAGGGAAGGTTATGACGGAATTCTAATAAAAAAATTATTTCAAAATTAGATTCTATGAAACTTTTTTGAAATACTAGTTTAGGTCAAAAAATCGTATTATATTCTGCACAATTTTATACTAGTTTCGGTCAAAAAATCAAATTAAATCGAGGATTGTTCGAAATGCTACAAAACTTTACAGATCCTTTGTATATGTTACGAGGAAATGTTATGATGGGAGTCCATACAAAAAATCATCTTAAAAATTAGATTCTAAGAAACTTTTTGAAATACTAGTTTCTTTCAAAAAATCGTAGTATATTATACACAATTTTGAACTAGTTTCGGTCAAAAAAGCAAATTTAATCGAGGATTGTTCGAAATGCTACGAAACTTGTGAGATCCTTTCTATATGTTACGAGGGAAGGTTATGATGGAATTTCAATCAAAAAATTATCTCAAAATTAGATTATATTAAACTTTTTGAAATACTAGTTTAGGTCAAAAAATCATAGTATATTATGCACAATTTTATACTACTTTCGGTCAAAAAATAAAATTAAATCGAAGATTGTTCGAAATGCTACGAAACTTTTTAGATCCTTTGTATATGTTACGAAGGAATGTTATGATGGAAGTCCATTCAAAAAATTATCTTAAAATTAGATTTTATGAAACTTTTTGAAATGCTAATTTCCGTCAAAAAATCGTAGTATATTATACACAATTTTGTACTAGTTTCGATCAAAAAATCAAATTAAATCGAGGATTGTTCGAAATGCTACGAAACTTTTCAGATCCTTTCTACATGTTACGAGGGAAGGTTATGATGGAATTCTAATAAAAAAATTATCTCTAAATTAGATTCTATGAAACTTTTTGAAATACTAGTTTAGGTCAAAAAATCGTAGTATATTATGCACAATTTTATTCTAGTTTCTGGTCAAAAAATCAAATTAAATCGAGGATTGTTCGAAATGCTACAAAACTTTTCAGTTCCTTTGTATATGTTATGAGGAAATGTTATGATGGGAGTCCATACAAAAAATTATCTTAAAATTAGATTCTAAGAAACTTTTTGAAATACTAGTTTCTGTCAAAAAATCGTAGTATATTATACACAATTTTGTACTAGTTTCGGTCAAAAAAGCAAATTTAATCGAGGATTGTTCGAAATGCTACGAAAATTTTCAGATCCTTTGTATATGATACGAGGAAATGTTTTGATGGAAGTCCATGCAAAAAATTATCTTAAAATTAGATTCTATGAAACTTTTTGTAATGCTAGTTTCGGTCAAAAATCGTAGTATATTAAACACAATTTTGTACTAGTTTCGGTCAAAAAATCAAATTAAATCGAGGATTGTTGGAAATGCTACGAAACTTTTCAGATCCTTTCTACATGTTACGAGGGAAGGTTATGACGGAATTCTAATAAAAAAATTATTTCAAAATTAGATTCTATGAAACTTTTTTGAAATACTAGTTTAGGTCAAAAAATCGTACTATATTATGCACAATTTTATACTAGTTTCGGTCAAAAAATCAAATTAAATCGAGGATTGTTCGAAATGCTACAAAACGTTTCAGATCCTTTGTATATGTTACGAGGAAATGTTATGATGGGAGTCCATACAAAAAATCATCTTAAAATTAGATTCTAAGAAACTTTTTGAAATACTAGTTTCTTTCAAAAAATCGTAGTATATTATACAAAATTTTGAACTAGTTTCGGTCAAAAAAGCAAATTTAATCGAGGATTGTTCGAAATGCTACGAAACTTTTCAATTCCTTTCTATATGTTTCGAGGGAAGGTTATGATGGAATTTCAATCAAAAAATTATCTCAAAATTAGATTATATTAAACTTTTTGAAATACTAGTTTAGGTCAAAAAATCGTAGTATATTATGCACAATTTTATACTACTTTCGGTCAAAAAATAAAATTAAATCGAAGATTGTTCGAAATGCTACGAAACTTTTTAGATCCTTTGTATATGTTACGAAGGAATGTTATGATGGAAGTCCATTCAAAAAATTATCTTAAAATTAGATTTTATGAAACTTTTTGAAATGCTAATTTCGGTCAAAAAATCGTAGTATATTATACACAATTTTGTACTAGTTTCGATCAAAAAATCAAATTAAATCGAGGATTGTTCGAAATGCTACGAAACTTTTCAGATCCTTTCTACATGTTACGAGGGAATGTTATGATGGAATTCTAATAAAAAAATTATCTCTAAATTAGATTCTATGAAACTTTTTGAAATACTAGTTTAGGTCAAAAAATCGTAGTATATTATGCACAATTTTATTCTAGTTTCTGGTCAAAAAATCAAATTAAATCGAGGATTGTTCGAAATGCTACAAAACTTTTCAGTTCCTTTGTATATGTTATGAGGAAATGTTATGATGGGAGTCCATACAAAAAATTATCTTAAAATTAGATTCTAAGAAACTTTTTGAAATACTAGTTTCTGTCAAAAAATCGTAGTATATTATACACAATTTTGTACTAGTTTCGGTCAAAAAAGCAAATTTAATCGAGGATTGTTCGAAATGCTACGAAAATTTTCAGATCCTTTGTATATGATACGAGGAAATGTTTTGATGGAAGTCCATGCAAAAAATTATCTTAAAATTAGATTCTATGAAACTTTTTGTAATGCTAGTTTCGGTCAAAAATCGTAGTATATTAAACACAATTTTGTACTAGTTTCGGTCAAAAAATCAAATTAAATCGAGGATTGTTGTAAATGCTACGAAACTTTTCAGATCCTTTCTACATGTTACGAGGGAAGGTTATGACGGAATTCTAATAAAAAAATTATTTCAAAATTAGATTCTATGAAACTTTTTTGAAATACTAGTTTAGGTCAAAAAATCGTACTATATTATGCACAATTTTATACTAGTTTCGGTCAAAAAATCAAATTAAATCGAGGATTGTTCGAAATGCTACAAAACTTTTCAGATCCTTTGTATATGTTACGAGGAAATGTTATGATGGGAGTCCATACAAAAAATCATCTTAAAATTAGATTCTAAGAAACTTTTTGAAATACTAGTTTCTTTCAAAAAATCGTAGTATATTATACAAAATTTTGAACTAGTTTCGGTCAAAAAAGCAAATTTAATCGAGGATTGTTCGAAATGCTACGAAACTTGTGAGATCCTTTCTATATGTTACGAGGGAAGGTTATGATGGAATTTCAATCAAAAAATTATCTCAAAATTAGATTATATTAAACTTTTTGAAATACTAGTTTAGGTCAAAAAATCGTAGTATATTATGCACAATTTTATACTATTTTCGGTCAAAAAATAAAATTAAATCGAAGATTGTTCGAAATGCTACGAAACTTTTTAGATCCTTTGTATATGTTACGAAGGAATGTTATGATGGAAGTCCATTCAAAAAATTATCTTAAAATTAGATTTTATGAAACTTTTTGAAATGCTAATTTCGGTCAAAAAATCGTAGTATATTATACACAATTTTGTACTAGTTTCGATCAAAAAATCAAATTAAATCGAGGATTGTTCGAAATGCTACGAAACTTTTCAGATCCTTTCTACATGTTACGAGGAAAGGTTATGATGGAATTCTAATAAAAAAATTATCTCTAAATTAGATTCTATGAAACTTTTTGAAATACTAGTTTAGGTCAAAAAATCGTAGTATATTATGCACAATTTTATTCTAGTTTCGGTCAAAAAATCAAATTAAATCGAGGATTGTTCGAAATGCTACAAAACTTTTCAGTTCCTTTGTATATGTTATGAGGAAATGTTATGATGGGAGTCCATACAAAAAATTATCTTAAAATTAGATTCTAAGAAACTTTTTGAAATACTAGTTTCTGTCAAAAAATCTTAGTATATTATACACAATTTTGTACTAGTTTCGGTCAAAAAAGCAAATTTAATCGAGGATTGTTCGAAATGCTACGAAAATTTTCAGATCCTTTGTATATGTTACGAGGAAATGTTTTGATGGAAGTCCATGCAAAAAATTATCTTAAAATTAGATTCTATGAAACTTTTTGTAATGCTAGTTTCGGTCAAAAATCGTAGTATATTAAACACAATTTTGTACTAGTTTCGGTCAAAAAATCAAATTAAATCGAGGATTGTTCGAAATGCTACGAAACTTTTCAGATCCTTTCTACATGTTACGAGGGAAGGTTATGACGAAATTCTAATAATAAAATTATTTCAAAATTAGATTCTATGAAACTTTTTTGAAATACTAGTTTAGGTCAAAAAATCGTACTATATTATGCACAATTTTATACTAGTTTCGGTCAAAAAATCAAATTAAATCGAGGATTGTTCGAAATGCTACAAAAATTTTCAGATCCTTTGTATATGTTACGAGGAAATGTTATGATGGGAGTCCATACAAAAAATCATCTTAAAATTAGATTCTAAGAAACTTTTTGAAATACTAGTTTCTTTCAAAAAATCGTAGTATATTATACACAATTTTGAACTAGTTTCGGTCAAAAAAGCAAATTTAATCGAGGATTGTTCGAAATGCTACGAAACATTTCAGATCCTTTCTATATGTTACGAGGGAAGGTTATGATGGAATTTCAATCAAAAAAATATCTCAAAATTAGATTATATTAAACTTTTTGAAATACTAGTTTAGGTCAAAAAATCGTAGTATATTATGCACAATTTTATACTACTTTCGGTCAAAAAATAAAATTAAATCGAAGATTGTTCGAAATGCTACGAAACTTTTTAGATCCTTTGTATATGTTACGAAGGAATGTTATGATGGAAGTCCATTCAAAAAATTATCTTAAAATTAGATTTTATGAAACTTTTTGAAATGCTAATTTCGGTCAAAAAATCGTAGTATATTATACACAATTTTGTACTAGTTTCGATCAAAAAATCAAATTAAATCGAGGATTGTTCGAAATGCTACGAAACTTTTCAGATCCTTTCTACATGTTACGAGGGAATGTTATGATGGAATTCTAATAAAAAAATTATCTCTAAATTAGATTCTATGAAACTTTTTGAAATACTAGTTTAGGTCAAAAAATCGTAGTATATTATGCACAATTTTATTCTAGTTTCTGGTCAAAAAATCAAATTAAATCGAGGATTGTTCGAAATGCTACAAAACTTTTCAGTTCCTTTGTATATGTTATGAGGAAATGTTATGATGGGAGTCCATACAAAAAATTATCTTAAAATTAGATTCTAAGAAACTTTTTGAAATACTAGTTTCTGTCAAAAAATCGTAGTATATTATACACAATTTTGTACTAGTTTCGGTCAAAAAAGCAAATTTAATCGAGGATTGTTCGAAATGCTACGAAAATTTTCAGATCCTTTGTATATGATACGAGGAAATGTTTTGATGGAAGTCCATGCAAAAAATTATCTTAAAATTAGATTCTATGAAACTTTTTGTAATGCTAGTTTCGGTCAAAAATCGTAGTATATTAAACACAATTTTGTACTAGTTTCGGTCAAAAAATCAAATTAAATCGAGGATTGTTGTAAATGCTACGAAACTTTTCAGATCCTTTCTACATGTTACGAGGGAAGGTTATGACGGAATTCTAATAAAAAAATTATTTCAAAATTAGATTCTATGAAACTTTTTTGAAATACTAGTTTAGGTCAAAAAATCGTACTATATTATGCACAATTTTATACTAGTTTCGGTCAAAAAATCAAATTAAATCGAGGATTGTTCGAAATGCTACAAAACTTTTCAGATCCTTTGTATATGTTACGAGGAAATGTTATGATGGGAGTCCATACAAAAAATCATCTTAAAATTAGATTCTAAGAAACTTTTTGAAATACTAGTTTCTTTCAAAAAATCGTAGTATATTATACAAAATTTTGAACTAGTTTCGGTCAAAAAAGCAAATTTAATCGAGGATTGTTCGAAATGCTACGAAACTTGTGAGATCCTTTCTATATGTTACGAGGGAAGGTTATGATGGAATTTCAATCAAAAAATTATCTCAAAATTAGATTATATTAAACTTTTTGAAATACTAGTTTAGGTCAAAAAATCGTAGTATATTATGCACAATTTTATACTATTTTCGGTCAAAAAATAAAATTAAATCGAAGATTGTTCGAAATGCTACGAAACTTTTTAGATCCTTTGTATATGTTACGAAGGAATGTTATGATGGAAGTCCATTCAAAAAATTATCTTAAAATTAGATTTTATGAAACTTTTTGAAATGCTAATTTCGGTCAAAAAATCGTAGTATATTATACACAATTTTGTACTAGTTTCGATCAAAAAATCAAATTAAATCGAGGATTGTTCGAAATGCTACGAAACTTTTCAGATCCTTTCTACATGTTACGAGGGAAGGTTATGATGGAATTCTAATAAAAAAATTATCTCTAAATTAGATTCTATGAAACTTTTTGAAATACTAGTTTAGGTCAAAAAATCGTAGTATATTATGCACAATTTTATTCTAGTTTCTGGTCAAAAAATCAAATTAAATCGAGGATTGTTCGAAATGCTACAAAACTTTTCAGTTCCTTTGTATATGTTATGAGGAAATGTTATGATGGGAGTCCATACAAAAAATTATCTTAAAATTAGATTCTAAGAAACTTTTTGAAATACTAGTTTCTGTCAAAAAATCGTAGTATATTATACACAATTTTGTACTAGTTTCGGTCAAAAAAGCAAATTTAATCGAGGATTGTTCGAAATGCTACAAAAATTTTCAGATCCTTTGTATATGATACGAGGAAATGTTTTGATGGAAGTCCATGCAAAAAATTATCTTAAAATTAGATTCTATGAAACTTTTTGTAATGCTAGTTTCGGTCAAAAATCGTAGTATATTAAACACAATTTTGTACTAGTTTCGGTCAAAAAATCAAATTAAATCGAGGATTGTTGGAAATGCTACGAAACTTTTCAGATCCTTTCTACATGTTACGAGGGAAGGTTATGACGGAATTCTAATAAAAAAATTATTTCAAAATTAGATTCTATGAAACTTTTTTGAAATACTAGTTTAGGTCAAAAAATCGTATTATATTCTGCACAATTTTATACTAGTTTCGGTCAAAAAATCAAATTAAATCGAGGATTGTTCGAAATGCTACAAAACTTTACAGATCCTTTGTATATGTTACGAGGAAATGTTATGATGGGAGTCCATACAAAAAATCATCTTAAAAATTAGATTCTAAGAAACTTTTTGAAATACTAGTTTCTTTCAAAAAATCGTAGTATATTATACACAATTTTGAACTAGTTTCGGTCAAAAAAGCAAATTTAATCGAGGATTGTTCGAAATGCTACGAAACTTGTGAGATCCTTTCTATATGTTACGAGGGAAGGTTATGATGGAATTTCAATCAAAAAATTATCTCAAAATTAGATTATATTAAACTTTTTGAAATACTAGTTTAGGTCAAAAAATCATAGTATATTATGCACAATTTTATACTACTTTCGGTCAAAAAATAAAATTAAATCGAAGATTGTTCGAAATGCTACGAAACTTTTTAGATCCTTTGTATATGTTACGAAGGAATGTTATGATGGAAGTCCATTCAAAAAATTATCTTAAAATTAGATTTTATGAAACTTTTTGAAATGCTAATTTCCGTCAAAAAATCGTAGTATATTATACACAATTTTGTACTAGTTTCGATCAAAAAATCAAATTAAATCGAGGATTGTTCGAAATGCTACGAAACTTTTCAGATCCTTTCTACATGTTACGAGGGAAGGTTATGATGGAATTCTAATAAAAAAATTATCTCTAAATTAGATTCTATGAAACTTTTTGAAATACTAGTTTAGGTCAAAAAATCGTAGTATATTATGCACAATTTTATTCTAGTTTCTGGTCAAAAAATCAAATTAAATCGAGGATTGTTCGAAATGCTACAAAACTTTTCAGTTCCTTTGTATATGTTATGAGGAAATGTTATGATGGGAGTCCATACAAAAAATTATCTTAAAATTAGATTCTAAGAAACTTTTTGAAATACTAGTTTCTGTCAAAAAATCGTAGTATATTATACACAATTTTGTACTAGTTTCGGTCAAAAAAGCAAATTTAATCGAGGATTGTTCGAAATGCTACGAAAATTTTCAGATCCTTTGTATATGATACGAGGAAATGTTTTGATGGAAGTCCATGCAAAAAATTATCTTAAAATTAGATTCTATGAAACTCTTTGTAATGCTAGTTTCGGTCAAAAATCGTAGTATATTAAACACAATTTTGTACTAGTTTCGGTCAAAAAATCAAATTAAATCGAGGATTGTTGGAAATGCTACGAAACTTTTCAGATCCTTTCTACATGTTACGAGGGAAGGTTATGACGGAATTCTAATAAAAAAATTATTTCAAAATTAGATTCTATGAAACTTTTTTGAAATACTAGTTTAGGTCAAAAAATCGTACTATATTATGCACAATTTTATACTAGTTTCGGTCAAAAAATCAAATTAAATCGAGGATTGTTCGAAATGCTACAAAACGTTTCAGATCCTTTGTATATGTTACGAGGAAATGTTATGATGGGAGTCCATACAAAAAATCATCTTAAAATTAGATTCTAAGAAACTTTTTGAATTACTAGTTTCTTTCAAAAAATCGTAGTATATTATACAAAATTTTGAACTAGTTTCGGTCAAAAAAGCAAATTTAATCGAGGATTGTTCGAAATGCTACGAAACTTTTCAATTCCTTTCTATATGTTTCGAGGGAAGGTTATGATGGAATTTCAATCAAAAAATTATCTCAAAATTAGATTATATTAAACTTTTTGAAATACTAGTTTAGGTCAAAAAATCGTAGTATATTATGCACAATTTTATACTACTTTCGGTCAAAAAATAAAATTAAATCGAAGATTGTTCGAAATGCTACGAAACTTTTTAGATCCTTTGTATATGTTACGAAGGAATGTTATGATGGAAGTCCATTCAAAAAATTATCTTAAAATTAGATTTTATGAAACTTTTTGAAATGCTAATTTCGGTCAAAAAATCGTAGTATATTATACACAATTTTGTACTAGTTTCGATCAAAAAATCAAATTAAATCGAGGATTGTTCGAAATGCTACGAAACTTTTCAGATCCTTTCTACATGTTACGAGGGAAGGTTATGATGGAATTCTAATAAAAAAATTATCTCTAAATTAGATTCTATGAAACTTTTTGAAATACTAGTTTAGGTCAAAAAATCGTAGTATATTATGCACAATTTTATTCTAGTTTCTGGTCAAAAAATCAAATTAAATCGAGGATTGTTCGAAATGCTACAAAACTTTTCAGTTCCTTTGTATATGTTATGAGGAAATGTTATGATGGGAGTCCATACAAAAAATTATCTTAAAATTAGATTCTAAGAAACTTTTTGAAATACTAGTTTCTGTCAAAAAATCGTAGTATATTATACACAATTTTGTACTAGTTTCGGTCAAAAAAGCAAATTTAATCGAGGATTGTTCGAAATGCTACGAAAATTTTCAGATCCTTTGTATATGATACGAGGAAATGTTTTGATGGAAGTCCATGCAAAAAATTATCTTAAAATTAGATTCTATGAAACTTTTTGTAATGCTAGTTTCGGTCAAAAATCGTAGTATATTAAACACAATTTTGTACTAGTTTCGGTCAAAAAATCAAATTAAATCGAGGATTGTTGTAAATGCTACGAAACTTTTCAGATCCTTTCTACATGTTACGAGGGAAGGTTATGACGGAATTCTAATAAAAAAATTATTTCAAAATTAGATTCTATGAAACTTTTTTGAAATACTAGTTTAGGTCAAAAAATCGTACTATATTATGCACAATTTTATACTAGTTTCGGTCAAAAAATCAAATTAAATCGAGGATTGTTCGAAATGCTACAAAACTTTTCAGATCCTTTGTATATGTTACGAGGAAATGTTATGATGGGAGTCCATACAAAAAATCATCTTAAAATTAGATTCTAAGAAACTTTTTGAAATACTAGTTTCTTTCAAAAAATCGTAGTATATTATACAAAATTTTGAACTAGTTTCGGTCAAAAAAGCAAATTTAATCGAGGATTGTTCGAAATGCTACGAAACTTGTGAGATCCTTTCTATATGTTACGAGGGAAGGTTATGATGGAATTTCAATCAAAAAATTATCTCAAAATTAGATTATATTAAACTTTTTGAAATACTAGTTTAGGTCAAAAAATCGTAGTATATTATGCACAATTTTATACTATTTTCGGTCAAAAAATAAAATTAAATCGAAGATTGTTCGAAATGCTACGAAACTTTTTAGATCCTTTGTATATGTTACGAAGGAATGTTATGATGGAAGTCCATTCAAAAAATTATCTTAAAATTAGATTTTATGAAACTTTTTGAAATGCTAATTTCGGTCAAAAAATCGTAGTATATTATACACAATTTTGTACTAGTTTCGATCAAAAAATCAAATTAAATCGAGGATTGTTCGAAATGCTACGAAACTTTTCAGATCCTTTCTACATGTTACGAGGAAAGGTTATGATGGAATTCTAATAAAAAAATTATCTCTAAATTAGATTCTATGAAACTTTTTGAAATACTAGTTTAGGTCAAAAAATCGTAGTATATTATGCACAATTTTATTCTAGTTTCGGTCAAAAAATCAAATTAAATCGAGGATTGTTCGAAATGCTACAAAACTTTTCAGTTCCTTTGTATATGTTATGAGGAAATGTTATGATGGGAGTCCATACAAAAAATTATCTTAAAATTAGATTCTAAGAAACTTTTTGAAATACTAGTTTCTGTCAAAAAATCGTAGTATATTATACACAATTTTGTACTAGTTTCGGTCAAAAAAGCAAATTTAATCGAGGATTGTTCGAAATGCTACGAAAATTTTCAGATCCTTTGTATATGTTACGAGGAAATGTTTTGATGGAAGTCCATGCAAAAAATTATCTTAAAATTAGATTCTATGAAACTTTTTGTAATGCTAGTTTCGGTCAAAAATCGTAGTATATTAAACACAATTTTGTACTAGTTTCGGTCAAAAAATCAAATTAAATCGAGGATTGTTCGAAATGCTACGAAACTTTTCAGATCCTTTCTACATGTTACGAGGGAAGGTTATGACGGAATTCTAATAAAAAAATTATTTCAAAATTAGATTCTATGAAACTTTTTTGAAATACTAGTTTAGGTCAAAAAATCGTACTATATTATGCACAATTTTATACTAGTTTCGGTCAAAAAATCAAATTAAATCGAGGATTGTTCGAAATGCTACAAAACTTTTCAGATCCTTTGTATATGTTACGAGGAAATGTTATGATGGGAGTCCATACAAAAAATCATCTTAAAATTAGATTCTAAGAAACTTTTTGAAATACTAGTTTCTTTCAAAAAATCGTAGTATATTATACAAAATTTTGAACTAGTTTCAGTCAAAAAAGCAAATTTAATCGAGGATTGTTCGAAATGCTACGAAACTTGTGAGATCCTTTCTATATGTTACGAGGGAAGGTTATGATGGAATTTCAATCAAAAAATTATCTCAAAATTAGATTATATTAAACTTTTTGAAATACTAGTTTAGGTCAAAAAATCGTAGTATATTATGCACAATTTTATACTATTTTCGGTCAAAAAATAAAATTAAATCGAAGATTGTTCGAAATGCTACGAAACTTTTTAGATCCTTTGTATATGTTACGAAGGAATGTTATGATGGAAGTCCATTCAAAAAATTATCTTAAAATTAGATTTTATGAAACTTTTTGAAATGCTAATTTCGGTCAAAAAATCGTAGTATATTATACACAATTTTGTACTAGTTTCGATCAAAAAATCAAATTAAATCGAGGATTGTTCGAAATGCTACGAAACTTTTCAGATCCTTTCTACATGTTACGAGGAAAGGTTATGATGGAATTCTAATAAAAAAATTATCTCTAAATTAGATTCTATGAAACTTTTTGAAATACTAGTTTAGGTCAAAAAATCGTAGTATATTATGCACAATTTTATTCTAGTTTCGGTCAAAAAATCAAATTAAATCGAGGATTGTTCGAAATGCTACAAAACTTTTCAGTTCCTTTGTATATGTTATGAGGAAATGTTATGATGGGAGTCCATACAAAAAATTATCTTAAAATTAGATTCTAAGAAACTTTTTGAAATACTAGTTTCTGTCAAAAAATCGTAGTATATTATACACAATTTTGTACTAGTTTCGGTCAAAAAAGCAAATTTAATCGAGGATTGTTCGAAATGCTACGAAAATTTTCAGATCCTTTGTATATGTTACGAGGAAATGTTTTGATGGAAGTCCATGCAAAAAATTATCTTAAAATTAGATTCTATGAAACTTTTTGTAATGCTAGTTTCGGTCAAAAATCGTAGTATATTAAACACAATTTTGTACTAGTTTCGGTCAAAAAATCAAATTAAATCGAGGATTGTTCGAAATGCTACGAAACTTTTCAGATCCTTTCTACATGTTACGAGGGAAGGTTATGACGAAATTCTAATAATAAAATTATTTCAAAATTAGATTCTATGAAACTTTTTTGAAATACTAGTTTAGGTCAAAAAATCGTACTATATTATGCACAATTTTATACTAGTTTCGGTCAAAAAATCAAATTAAATCGAGGATTGTTCGAAATGCTACAAAAATTTTCAGATCCTTTGTATATGTTACGAGGAAATGTTATGATGGGAGTCCATACAAAAAATCATCTTAAAATTAGATTCTAAGAAACTTTTTGAAATACTAGTTTCTTTCAAAAAATCGTAGTATATTATACACAATTTTGAACTAGTTTCGGTCAAAAAAGCAAATTTAATCGAGGATTGTTCGAAATGCTACGAAACATTTCAGATCCTTTCTATATGTTACGAGGGAAGGTTATGATGGAATTTCAATCAAAAAAATATCTCAAAATTAGATTATATTAAACTTTTTGAAATACTAGTTTAGGTCAAAAAATCGTAGTATATTATGCACAATTTTATACTACTTTCGGTCAAAAAATAAAATTAAATCGAAGATTGTTCGAAATGCTACGAAACTTTTTAGATCCTTTGTATATGTTACGAAGGAATGTTATGATGGAAGTCCATTCAAAAAATTATCTTAAAATTAGATTTTATGAAACTTTTTGAAATGCTAATTTCGGTCAAAAAATCGTAGTATATTATACACAATTTTGTACTAGTTTCGATCAAAAAATCAAATTAAATCGAGGATTGTTCGAAATGCTACGAAACTTTTCAGATCCTTTCTACATGTTACGAGGAAAGGTTATGATGGAATTCTAATAAAAAAATTATCTCTAAATTAGATTCTATGAAACTTTTTGAAATACTAGTTTAGGTCAAAAAATCGTAGTATATTATGCACAATTTTATTCTAGTTTCGGTCAAAAAATCAAATTAAATCGAGGATTGTTCGAAATGCTACAAAACTTTTCAGTTCCTTTGTATATGTTATGAGGAAATGTTATGATGGGAGTCCATACAAAAAATTATCTTAAAATTAGATTCTAAGAAACTTTTTGAAATACTAGTTTCTGTCAAAAAATCGTAGTATATTATACACAATTTTGTACTAGTTTCGGTCAAAAAAGCAAATTTAATCGAGGATTGTTCGAAATGCTACGAAAATTTTCAGATCCTTTGTATATGTTACGAGGAAATGTTTTGATGGAAGTCCATGCAAAAAATTATCTTAAAATTAGATTCTATGAAACTTTTTGTAATGCTAGTTTCGGTCAAAAATCGTAGTATATTAAACACAATTTTGTACTAGTTTCGGTCAAAAAATCAAATTAAATCGAGGATTGTTCGAAATGCTACGAAACTTTTCAGATCCTTTCTACATGTTACGAGGGAAGGTTATGACGAAATTCTAATAATAAAATTATTTCAAAATTAGATTCTATGAAACTTTTTTGAAATACTAGTTTAGGTCAAAAAATCGTACTATATTATGCACAATTTTATACTAGTTTCGGTCAAAAAATCAAATTAAATCGAGGATTGTTCGAAATGCTACAAAAATTTTCAGATCCTTTGTATATGTTACGAGGAAATGTTATGATGGGAGTCCATACAAAAAATCATCTTAAAATTAGATTCTAAGAAACTTTTTGAAATACTAGTTTCTTTCAAAAAATCGTAGTATATTATACACAATTTTGAACTAGTTTCGGTCAAAAAAGCAAATTTAATCGAGGATTGTTCGAAATGCTACGAAACATTTCAGATCCTTTCTATATGTTACGAGGGAAGGTTATGATGGAATTTCAATCAAAAAAATATCTCAAAATTAGATTATATTAAACTTTTTGAAATACTAGTTTAGGTCAAAAAATCGTAGTATATTATGCACAATTTTATACTACTTTCGGTCAAAAAATAAAATTAAATCGAAGATTGTTCGAAATGCTACGAAACTTTTTAGATCCTTTGTATATGTTACGAAGGAATGTTATGATGGAAGTCCATTCAAAAAATTATCTTAAAATTAGATTTTATGAAACTTTTTGAAATGCTAATTTCGGTCAAAAAATCGTAGTATATTATACACAATTTTGTACTAGTTTCGATCAAAAAATCAAATTAAATCGAGGATTGTTCGAAATGCTACGAAACTTTTCAGATCCTTTCTACATGTTACGAGGAAAGGTTATGATGGAATTCTAATAAAAAAATTATCTCTAAATTAGATTCTATGAAACTTTTTGAAATACTAGTTTAGGTCAAAAAATCGTAGTATATTATGCACAATTTTATTCTAGTTTCGGTCAAAAAATCAAATTAAATCGAGGATTGTTCGAAATGCTACAAAACTTTTCAGTTCCTTTGTATATGTTATGAGGAAATGTTATGATGGGAGTCCATACAAAAAATTATCTTAAAATTAGATTCTAAGAAACTTTTTGAAATACTAGTTTCTGTCAAAAAATCGTAGTATATTATACACAATTTTGTACTAGTTTCGGTCAAAAAAGCAAATTTAATCGAGGATTGTTCGAAATGCTACGAAAATTTTCAGATCCTTTGTATATGTTACGAGGAAATGTTTTGATGGAAGTCCATGCAAAAAATTATCTTAAAATTAGATTCTATGAAACTTTTTGTAATGCTAGTTTCGGTCAAAAATCGTAGTATATTAAACACAATTTTGTACTAGTTTCGGTCAAAAAATCAAATTAAATCGAGGATTGTTCGAAATGCTACGAAACTTTTCAGATCCTTTCTACATGTTACGAGGGAAGGTTATGACGAAATTCTAATAATAAAATTATTTCAAAATTAGATTCTATGAAACTTTTTTGAAATACTAGTTTAGGTCAAAAAATCGTACTATATTATGCACAATTTTATACTAGTTTCGGTCAAAAAATCAAATTAAATCGAGGATTGTTCGAAATGCTACAAAAATTTTCAGATCCTTTGTATATGTTACGAGGAAATGTTATGATGGGAGTCCATACAAAAAATCATCTTAAAATTAGATTCTAAGAAACTTTTTGAAATACTAGTTTCTTTCAAAAAATCGTAGTATATTATACACAATTTTGAACTAGTTTCGGTCAAAAAAGCAAATTTAATCGAGGATTGTTCGAAATGCTACGAAACATTTCAGATCCTTTCTATATGTTACGAGGGAAGGTTATGATGGAATTTCAATCAAAAAAATATCTCAAAATTAGATTATATTAAACTTTTTGAAATACTAGTTTAGGTCAAAAAATCGTAGTATATTATGCACAATTTTATACTACTTTCGGTCAAAAAATAAAATTAAATCGAAGATTGTTCGAAATGCTACGAAACTTTTTAGATCCTTTGTATATGTTACGAAGGAATGTTATGATGGAAGTCCATTCAAAAAATTATCTTAAAATTAGATTCTATGAAACTTTTTGAAATGCTAATTTCGGTCAAAAAATCGTAGTATATTATACACAATTTTGTACTAGTTTCGATCAAAAAATCAAATTAAATCGAGGATTGTTCGAAATGCTACGAAACTTTTCAGATCCTTTCTACATGTTACGAGGGAAGGTTATGATGGAATTCTAATAAAAAAATTATCTCAAAATTAGATTCTATGAAACTTTTTTAAATACTAGTTTAGGTCAAAAAATCGTAGTATATTATGCACAATTTTATTCTAGTTTCGGTCAAAAAATCAAATTAAATCGAGGATTGTTCGAAATGCTACAAAACTTTTCAGATCCTTTGTATATGTTATGAGGAAATGTTATGATGGGAGTCCATACAAAAAATTATCTTAAAATTAGATTCTAAGTAACTTTTTGAAATACTAGTTTCTTTCAAAAAATCGTAGTATATTATACACAATTTTGAACTAGTTTCGGTCAAAAAAGCAAATTTAATCGAGGATTTTTCGAAATGCTACGGAAATTTTCAGATCCTTTGTATATGTTACGAGGAAATGATATGATGGAAGTCCATGCAAAAAATTATCTTAAAATTAGATTCTATGAAACTTTTGGAAATGCTAGTTTCGGTCAAAAAATTGTAGTATATTATACACAATTTTGTACTAGTCTCGGTCAAAAAATCAATATTAAATCGAGGATTGTTCGAAATGCTACGAAACTTTTCAGATCCTTTCTATATGTTACGAGGGAAGGTTATGATGTAATTTCAATCAAAAAATTATCTCAAAATTAGATTATATGAAACTTTTTAAAATACTAGTTTAGGTAAAAAAAATTTAGTATATTATGCACAATTTTATATTACTTTCGGTCAAAAAAGAAAATTAAATCGAGGATTGTTCGAAATGCTACGAAACTTTTCAGATCCTTTGTATATGTTACGAAGGAATGATATGATGGAAGTCCATGCAAAAAATTATCTTAAAATTAGATTCTATGAAACTTTTTGAAATGCTAGTTTCGGTGATAAAATCGTAGTATATTATACACAATTTTGTACTAGTTTCGGTCAAAAAATTAAATTAAATCGAGGATTGTTCGAAATGCTACGAAACTTTTCAGATCCTTTCTAAATGTTACGAGGGAAGGTTATGATGGAATTCTAATAAAAAAATTTTCTCAAAATAAGATTCTATGAAACTTTTTGAAATACTAGTTTAGGTCAAAAAATCGTAGTATATTCTGCACAATTTTATACTAGTTTCGGTCAAAAAATCAAATTAAATCGAGGATTGTTCGAAATGCTACAAAACTTTTCAGATCCTTTGTATATGTTACGAGGAAATGGTATGATGGGAGTCTATACAAAAAATCATCTTAAAATTAAATTCTAATAAACTTTTTGAAATACTAGTTTCTTTCAAAAAATCGTAGTATATTATACACAATTTTGAACTAGTTTCGGTCAAAAAAGCAAATTTAATCGAGGATTTTTCGAAATGCTACGAAAATTTTCAGATCCTTTGTATATGTTACGAGGAAATGATATGATGGAAGTCCATGCAAAAAATTATCTTAAAATTAGATTCTATGAAACTTTTTGAAATGCTAGTTTCGGTCAAAAAATCGTAGTATATTATACACAATTTTGTACTAGTCTCGGTCAAAAAATCAAATTAAATCGAGGATTGTTCGAAATGCTACGAAACTTTTCAATTCCTTTCTATATGTTACGAGGGAAGGTTATGATGGAATTTCAATCAAAAAATTATCTCAAAATTAGATTATATGAAACTTTTTGAAATACTAGTTTAGGTCAAAAAATCGTAGTATATTATGCACAATTTTATACTACTTTCGGTCAAAAAAGAAAATTAAATCGAAGATTGTTCGAAATGCTACGAAACTTTTCAGATCCTTTGTATATGTTACGAAGGAATGATATGATGGAAGTCCATGCAAAAAATTATCTTAAAATTAGATTCTATGAAACTTTTTGAAATGCTAGTTTTGGTCATAAAATCGTAGTATATTATACACAATTTTGTACTAGTTTCGGTCAAAAAATTAAATTAAATCGAGGATTGTTCGAAATGCTACGAAACTTTTCAGATCCTTTATATATGTTACGAGGGAAGGTTATGATGGAATTCTAATAAATTTTTTTTCTCAAAATTAGATTCTATGAAACTTTTTGAAATACTAGTTTAGGTCAAAAAATCGTAGTATATTCTGCACAATTTTATACTAGTTTCGGTCAAAAAATCAAATTAAATCGAGGATTGTTCGAAATGCTACAAAACTTTTCAGATCCTTTGTATATGTTACGAGGAAATGTTATGATGGGAGTCCATACAAAAAATCATCTTAAAATTAGATTCTACGAAACTTTTTGAAATACTAGTTTCTTTCAAAAAATCGTAGTATATTATACACAATTTTGAACTAGTTTCGGTCAAAAAAGCAAATTTAATCGAGGATTGTTCAAAATGCTACGAAAATTTTCAGATCCTTTGTATATGTTACGTGGAAACGATATGATGGAAGTCCATGCAAAAAATTATTTTAGAATTAGATTCTATGAAACTTTTTGAAATGCTAGTTTCGGTCAAAAAATCGTAGTATATTATACACAATTTTGTACTAGTCTCGGTCAAAAAATCAAATTAAATCGAGGATTGTTCGAAATGCTACGAAACATTTCAGATCCTTTCTATATGTTACGAGGGAAGGTTATGATGGAATTTCAATCAAAAAATTATCTCAAAATTAGATTATATGAAACTTTTTGAAATACTAGTTTAGGTCAAAAAATCGTAGTATATTATGCACAATTTTATGCTACTTTCGGTCAAAAAAGAAAATTAAATCGAAGATTGTTCGAAATGCTACGAAACTTTTCAGATCCTTTGTATATGTTACGAAGGAATGATACGATGGAAGTCCATGCAAAAAATTATCTTAAAATTAGATTCTATGAAACTTTTTGAAATGCTAGTTTCGGTCATAAAATCGTAGTATATTATACACAATTTTGTACTAGTTTCGGTCAAAAAATTAAATTAAATCGAGGATTGTTCGAAATGCAACGAAACTTTTCAGATCCTTTCTATATGTTACTAGGGAAGGTTATGATGGAATTCTAATAAACAAATTATCTCAAAATTAGATTCTATGAAACTTTTTGAAATACTAGTTTAGGTCAAAAAATCGTAGTATATTCTGCACAATTTTATACTAGTTTCGGTCGAAAAAACAAATTAAATCGAGGATTGTTCGAAATGCTACAAAACTTTTCAGATCCTTTGTATATGTTATGAGGCAATGTTATAATGGAAGTCCATGCAAAAAATTATCTTAAAATTTGATTCTAAGAAACTTTTTGAAATACTAGTTTCTGTCAAAAAATCGTAGTATATTATACACAATTTTGAACTAGTTTCGGTCAAAAAAGAAAATTTAATCGAGGATTGTTCGAAATGCTACGAAAATTTTCAGATCCTTTGTATATGTTACGAGGAAATGTTATGATGGAAGTCCATGCAAAAACTTATCTTAAAATTAGATTCTATGAAACTTTTTGTAATGCTAGTTTCGGTCAAAAAATCGTAGTATATTATACACAATTTTGTACTAGTTTCGGTCAAAAAATCAAATTAAACTGAGGATTGTTCGAAATGCTTCGAAACTCTTCAGATCATTTGTATATGTTAAGAGGAAATGTTATGAGTGAAGTCCATGCAAAAAAATTATCTTAAAATTAGATTCTATGAGACTTTTTGAAATGCTAGTTTCGGTCAAAAAATCGTAGTATATTATACACAATTTTGTACTAGTTTCGGTCAAAAAATCAAATTAAATCGAGGATTGTTTGAAATGCTATAAAAATTTTCAGATCCTTTCTATATTTTACGAGGGAAGGTTATGATGAAATTTCAATCAAAAAATTATCTCAAAATTAGATTATATGAAACTTTTTGAAATACTTGTTTAGGTCAAAAAAGTCGTAGTATATTATGCACAATTTTATACAAGTTTCGGTCAAAAAAGAAAATTAAATCGAGGATTTTTCGAAATGCTACGAAACTTTTCAGATCCTTTATATATGTTACGAGGAAATGTTATGATGGAAGTCCATGCAAAAAATTATCTTAAAATTAGATTCTTTGAAACTTTTTGAAATGCTAGTTTCGGTCAAAAAATTGTAGTATATTATACACAATTTTGTACTAGTTTCGGTCAAAAAATCAAATTAAATCTAGGATTGTTCGAAATGCTACGAAACTTTTCAGATCCTTTCTATATGTTACGAGGGAAGGTTATGATGGAATTTCAATCATAAAATTATCTTAAAATTAGATTATATGAAACTTTTTGAAATACTAGTTTAGGTCAAAAATCCGTAGTATATTATGCACAATTTTATACTACTTTCGGTCAAAAAAGAAAATTAAATCGAAGATTGTTCGAAATGCTACGAAACGTTACAGATCCTTTGTATATGTTACGAAGGAATGTTATGATGGAAGTCCATGCAAAAAATTATCTTAAATTAGATTCTATGAAACTTTTTGAAATGCTAGTTTCGGTCATAAAATCGTAGTATATTATATTCAATTTTGTACTAGTTTCGGTCAAAAAATTAAATTTAATCGAGGATTGTTCGAAATGCTACAAAACTTTTCAGATCCTTTCTATATGTTACGAGGGAAGGTTATGATGGAATTCTAATAAAAAAATTATCTCAAAATTAGATTCTATGAAACTTTTTGAAATACTAGTTTTGGTCAAAAAAATCGTAGTATATTCTGCACACTTTTATACTAGTTTCGGTCAAAAAATCAAATTAAATCGAGGATTGTTCGAAATGCTACAAAACTTTTCAGATCCTTTGTATATGTTATGAGGCAATGTTATAATGGAAGTCCATGCAAAAAATTATCTTAAAATTTGATTCTAAGAAACTTTTTGAAATACTAGTTTCTGTCAAAAAATCGTAGTATATTATCAACAATTTTGTACTAGTTTCGGTCAAAAAATCAAATTAAATTGAGGATTGTTCGAAATGCTACGAAACTTTTCAGATCCTTTCTATATGTTACGAGGGAAGGTTATGATGGAATTTCAAACAAAAAATTATCTCAAATTTAGATTATATGAAACTTTTTGAAATACTAGTTTAGGTCAATAAATCATAGTATATTATGCACAATTTTATACTACTTTCGATCAAAACAGAAAATTCAATCGAAGATTGTTCGAAATGCTATGAAACTTTTCAGATCCTTTGTATATGTTACGAAGGAATGTTATGATGGAAGTCCATGCAAAAAATTATCTTAAAATTAGATTATATGAAACTTTTTGAAATGCT
The DNA here is from genome assembly GCA_963966055.1 of Lathyrus aphaca. Lineage (NCBI taxonomy): Eukaryota > Viridiplantae > Streptophyta > Magnoliopsida > Fabales > Fabaceae > Lathyrus > Lathyrus aphaca. Next base: position 7,564,442 of record OZ014522.1, read on the forward strand.
AGTGTCTGTCAAAAAATCGTAGTATATTATACACAATTTTGCACTAGTTTCGGTCAAAAAATCAAATTAAATCGAGGATTGTTCGAAATGCTACGAAACTTTTCAGATCCTTTCTATATGTTACGAGGGAAGGTTATGATGGAATTTCAAACAAAAAATTATCTCAAAATTAGATTATATGAAACTTTTTGAAATACTTGTTTAGGTCAAAAAATCGTAGTATATTATGCACAATTTTATACTACTTTCGGTCAAAAAAGAAAATTAAATCGAAGATTGTTCGAAATGCTACGAAACTTTTTAGATCCTTTGTATATGTTACGAAGGAATGTTATGATGGAAGTCTATTCAAAAAATTATCTTAAAATTAGATTCTATGAAACTTTTTGAAATGCTAATTTCGGTCAAAAAATCGTAGTATATTATACACGATTTTGTACTAGTTACGATCAAAAAATCAAATTAAATCGAGGATTGTTCGAAATGCTACGAAACTTTTCAGATCCTTTCTACATGTTACGAGGGAAGGTTATGATGGAATTCTAATAAAAAATTATCTCAAAATTAGATTCTATGAAACTTTTTGAAATACTAGTTTAGGTCAAAAAATCGTAGTATATTATGCACAATTTTATTCTAGTTTCGGTCAAAAAATCAAATTAAATCGAGGATTGTTCGAAATGCTACAAAACTTTTCAGATCCTTTGTATATGTTATGAGGAAATGTTATGATGGGAGTCCATACAAAAAATTATCTTAAAATTAGATTCTAAGAAACTTTTTGAAATACTAGTTTCTGTCAAAAAATTGTAGTATATTATACACAATTTTGTACTAGTTTCGGTCAAAAAAGAAAATTTAATCGAGGATTGTTCGAAATGCTACGAAAATTTTCAGATCCTTTGTATATGTTACGAGGAAATGTTTTGATGGAAGTCCATGCAAAAAATTATCTTAAAATTAGATTCTATGAAACTTTTTGTAATGCTAGTTTCGGTCAAAAATTGTAGTATATTATACACAATTTTGTACTTGTTTCGGTCAAAAAATCAAATTAAATTGAGGATTGTTCGAAATGCTTTGAAACTCTTCAGATCCTTTGTATATGATAAGAAGGAATGTTATGAGTGAAGTTCATGCAAAAAATTATCTTAAAATTAGATTCTATGAAACTTTTTGAAATGCTAGTTTTGGTCAAAAAAATCGTAGTATATTATACACAATTTTGTACTAGTTTCGGTCAAAAAATCAAATTTAATCGAGGATTGTTCAAAATGCTACGAAACTTTTCAGATCCTTTCTATATGTTACTGTAGATGTTTAGAATTGGCAGAATTTTTGGCCAACAAGAAGTGTTGAACTTAGTTCAGGATGTCACATCAGATGTTGTGACATTATCAAACAGAGTATAAGTTAATGAACTTAATTCAGGATGTCACACCAGATTTTGTGACATTGTATAAGTTAATGAAGTAAGTTCAGAATTCAGGATGTCACACCAGATGTTGTGACATCTCAAACCTACTACCAGAATTAAATAATGCTTAACAGAACTGAGTAAATTCAGGGAACTTATCTGGAATTATTTGTGAATGGATAAAACAGTAGAAGGCGCATCTGTAGGGAGATTGGTTATATGATTTCAGTATAACAGAAGAACTGACTCACCTAGAATCAAGGAAGTAACAAACCCTAATTCAAGGTGATGACAGCATGCGAATTAGGATTGGATAACCTACAGAAAGCCCAAAATTCAAGCATCTATTTAAGCAACAGAAACTCTCAGAATATAGTACGAAATTAAGAAGACTAAATAGGGTGTTTGTGTTTTAATAGCAGGTTTTATATGTGTATCACTTTATGAGCTTTTAAGCTAAAGTGTATTGTGTCTTGATTGAAACTGTGAAGTAAAATCAAGCTGTTGTGTTTGAAGTGTGACTTCAATTTTATTAAACTTGTAAACATATCACTGTGTGATTGAGGGGGAGTGAGTTGATACTCATATCTAAGTTGTGTCTTAGGTAGAAATTGCCTTGGGTAGATATTAAGTGAAAGATTAAACTGAGTGGTTTAAGTCTAGAATTAATATTACTTATATTGGATTTCCTTCCTGGCTGGGTAGCCCCCAGATGTAAGTGTGGTGATACACTGAACTGGGTTAACAATTCCCTGTGTTGTTTAATTTACCTGCACTTTAAGTTTTGTTTAAGTCTTCAAGTGTTTAAACATCTCATTCGACATCACATACCTGATCCCAGAATTTCAATTGGCATCAGAGCAAGCACCCTGCCTGTTTAACTGGGTGAGATCTAGGGACTGCAAATTTTGGGAACATGGACAGAGATGTAGGATCTGTGAATAGACCACCTATATTGGATGGATCAAACTATGACTACTGGAAGCCAAGAATGGTAGCATTCTTAAAATCACTTGATAATAGGGCTTGGAAAGCAGTCAACAAAGGATGGGAGCACCCTGTTCAAGACAGCAAGGATGGGGCAAAAGTGTTGAAACCTGAAGAAAAATGGAGCAAGGAGGAAGAAGATTCAGCACTTGGAAATTCCAAGGCCTTAAATGCCTTATTCAATGGCATTGATAGGAACATTTTCAGATTTGTGCATCACTGTGAGCTGGCCAAAGATGTTTGGGACACTCTCAAAACCACTCATGAAGGAACATCAAAGGTGAAGATGTTAAGACTTCAACTTCTCACCACCAAGTTTGAAAACTTGAGAATGAAGGAAGATGAGACAATTCATGAGTTCTACATGAACATCTTGGAAATATCTAATACTTCTGGTGCTTTGGGAGAAAAGATGAGTGATGAAAAGCTGGTAAGAAAGATTCTCAGATCTTTACCAAAAAGATTTGACATGAAGGTTACAGCAATTGAAGAAGCTCAAGACATATGCACAATGAAGGTTGAAGAGCTCATTGGTTCCCTTCAAACATTTGAGATGGGAATGAATGATACAATTGTAAAGAAGAACAAAAGCATAGCCTTGGTTTCAAATACTGATAAAGAAGAAGACAATCATGAAGCAGACCCTGAAGAAAATTTATCAGAAACAATTGCTATGCTTGGAAGACAATTCAACAAGATTCTCAAAAGAATGGATGGCAGGTACAGACCAAGTGGAAGAAACTCAAACTCTTCTGAGAATAAAAGACCTTATGATGCTAATAGAAGGTCAAATTTTGATGAAAAGACCAACCAAGAAAAAGGGATTAAATGCCATGGATGTGAAGGATATGGACACATCAGAAATGAATGCCCTACCTATCTAAAAAGGCAGAAGAAAGGTCTCTCTGTGACCTGGTCTGATGAAGACTCAGGATGTGATTCAGAAGAAGAATCAGCAAAGCACATCACTGCTCTAGCTGGAGTATGTGAATCTGAAAGTGGATCAAGTGATGAGGAGCTGACTTTTGAAGAGCTTGAAGAATCATACAAAGAGTTGTGTAAAAGGAGCACTGAAGTATGCATGGAGATTATAAAGCAGAAGAAGCAGATTGAGGCATTAAAGGTTGAAAAGACAAGTAATCTAGAAACCATTGACACTTTGAAAAGTGAAGTAAGTCTTCTCAACTCCAAGTTGGAACATATGTCCAAATCTGTTAGAATGCTGAACAGTAGTTCAAACACACTGGATGTCATTCTCAACAACAATAAGCATTCAGGGGATAGAACTGGACTGGGATTTAACAAAGCTCAAAAGGTTGAGGTTAGCACCAGTAAAACTACTTCAAATCCCATAAAGTCAAACAAGATGTCCCAACATCATGAAAAGAACATGATGAAAAAGAAGTATCAAAGGTGGAGATGTCATCATTGTGGAAGGTTTGGTCACATCAAACCTTATTGTTACAAGTTGCATGGATATCCAAATCAGATGTATCAGCAACCCCCTAAGCAGAAGATAGAGGTTACCAAGAAAGTGCTGCATGGACATCAAAATCAAAGATATCAGCAACCCCCTAAGCAGAAGACAGAGGTCATCAAGGAAGTATGGGTACCTAAAGCTAGTCTTCATGCTGATCAAAGCTGCATGCCCAAGAACAAGTTCAACAAACAACCTTGGAGCTCTAAAAATGGACACTACACAGGGCAGAGGCATCAAAGGAAACCTCACTACAAGCAAAAATGGTCAAAGAAGAGTGTTGCATATATAGCTCATACATCTCTAAGAGTATCAGCTAAAGAAGACTGGTACTTTGACAGTGGATGCTCAAGGCACATGACTGGATTGAAGAATCTGCTGGTAGACTTAAAGTCACATTCATCCAGATATGTAACCTTTGGAGATGGAGCTAAAGGAGAAATCAAGGGAGTTGGGACCTTGGATTGTCCAGATGTACCAAGACTAGATGATGTGCTGCTGGTATAAGGATTGACTGCTAACTTGATCAGCATAAGTCAATTATATGATCAAGGTTACAGTGTAAACTTTACCAAAACTGAATGTATAGTGTCTGATAAAGAACAGAAGGTTGTCATGAGAGGAGCCAGATCTAAAGACAACTGTTATATGTGGGAACCTCAAGACTTCAGTCTCACTTCAACTTTCTCCTTAGCCAAAGAAGAAGAAGTGAAGCTATGGCACCAAAGACTGGGTCATCTTCATCTCAGAGGGATAAAGAAAATCATATCTATGGAGGTTGTAAGAGGTATTCCAAAACTGAAGATTGATGAAGGCAAAGTATGTGGTGAATGTCAAATAGGCAAGCAAACCAAGATGTCCCATCCAAAGCTCCAACATCTGACAACTTCCAAAGTTTTGGAGTTATTGCATATGGATCTTATGGGACCAATGCAGGTTGAGAGTCTTGGGGGGAAAAGGTATGCCTATGTAGTTGTTGATGACTTTTCAAGATATACATGGATAAATTTTATCAAAGAAAAGTCTGATGTGTTTGATGTATTCAAAGATCTGTGCCAAAGAATACAAAGAGAAAAAGCTAGATGTGTGGTCAGAATAAGAAGTGACCATGGAAAGGAGTTTGAGAATCAAAAATTCTCAGATTTCTGTTCTTCAGAAGGAATTAATCATGAGTATTCTTCTCCTATCACTCCTCAACAAAATGGGATTGTTGAGAGGAAGAACATAACTATCCAAGAATCAGCAAGAGCTATGATCCATGCTAAAAAATTACCATTGTACTTCTGGGCTGAAGCTATGAACACAACTTGTTACATTCACAACAGAGTCACTCTGAGAAAAGGAACCCTGTCCACCATCTATGAAGTCTGGAAGGGCAGAAAACCTACAGTCAAGTACTTCCATGTGTTTGGAAGTAATTGTTACATTCTGGCTGATAGAGATCAAAGAAGAAAGATGGATCCCAAAAGTGATGAAGGGATTTTCCTTGGATACTCCATAAATAGAAGAGCCTATAGAGTATAAAACTCCAGAACCAAGGTTATAATGGAGTCCATAAATGTGATCATTGATGATGCCCCTGCAGATGTTGCAGATGATGTTGGAACATCTGCTGACAGTCAGACTGAAGCTGAAATAAAGAGTGATCATCCTGACTTCACTCAAACTGAGGCAAGGACAGAACAATCCAACAAACCTCCCTCCATCAGAATCCAGAAGGACCATCCCAAAGATTTGATAATTGGTGATCCCAACAGTGGTGTAAGCACTAGATCAAGATAGGTGATTTCAGGTTCTTGTTTTGTTTCAAAAATAGAACCTAAAAACATCAAGGAAGCTCTTAATGATGAGTAATGGATTTGTGCTATGCAAGAAGAATTAGGACAGTTCACAAGGAATGAAGTGTGGGATCTTGTTCCTAGACCTGATGACATAAATGTGATTGGCACAAAATGGGTGTATAAGAACAAGTCAAATGAGCAGGGAGTTGTTACAAAGAACAAGGCTAGACTTGTAGCTCAAGGATACACACAAATTGAAGGAGTAGACTTTGATGAAACCTTTGCACCAGTAGCAAGGCTTGAATCAATCAGACTACTTTTAGGAATTGCTTGTATTCTGAAATTCAAGTTATTTCAAATGGATGTGAAGAGTGCCTTTCTAAATGGATATCTTAATGAGGGGGTATATGTGGAACAGCCTAAGGGATTTGTTGATCCAAGCTGTCCAAATCATGTATACAAACTAAGGAAGGCTCTTTATGGTCTGAAGCAAGCCCCAAGAGCATGGTATGAAAGGCTGACTACTTTTCTCATAAAACAAGGGTACAGGAAAGGTGGAATAGACAAAACCTTGTTTGTGAAGGATGAAGAAGGAAATGTCATGATTTCTCAAATATATATAGATGACATAGTCTTTGGTGGGATGTCAGACAGGATGGTTAAAAATTTTGTCACTCAAATGGAATCTGAATTTGAGATGAGCCTAGTAGGAGAACTAACCTACTTTCTTGGACTGCAAATCAAGCAAATGGAGGACTCCATGTTCATTTTCCAAAGCAAGTATGCTAAGAACATTGACAAGAAATTTGGGATAGACAATGCTACTCACAAAAGAACACCTGCCCCCACTCATTTAAAGCTGACAAAGGATGACAAGGGTGAGAATGTAGACCAAAGCTTATACAGAAGCATGATTGGAAGCCTATTATATCTGACTGCTAGCAGACCAGATATAGCCTTTGCAGTAGGTGTATGTGCAAGATATCAAGCTGAGCCAAAAGTAAGTTCATCTAAACCAGGTTAAGAGGATTTTGAAATATGTCAATGGTACTTGTGACTATGGCATAATGTACTTTCATGGATGTAAACCAATTCTCACTGGCTTTTGTGATGCTGATTGGGCTGGAAGTGCTGATGATAGAAAGAGCACATCAGGAGGATGCTTCTTTCTAGGAAACAATTTGATTTCTTGGTTCAGTAAGAAACAAAATTGTGTATCCTTATCCACTGCTGAAGCTGAATATATTACTTGGTAGCAGTTGTTCACACATGGTTTGGATGAAGCAAATGCTCACAGAATACAATGTCCCACAAGATGTCATGACATTGTAATGTGACAATTTAAGTGCCATCAACATATCAAAGAATCCTATCCAACACAGCAGGACCAAGCACATTGATATCAGGCATCATTTCATCAGAGATCTTGTGGAAGAGAAAGTGATCTCATTAGAACATGTAGCCACAGATCTGCAATTGGCTGATATATTTACTAAAGCTTTGTATGCTACCCAATTTGAAAACCTAAGGGGTAAATTGAGAATCTGCTTATGTGAAATATAGCAGTTATGGAGAAGTGCCAACATGTCCTATGACATCGCGTGGCATGATCACCAGATGGCAACACCAGTCTGGTCAAAAACTCTGTGTATTCCACTCCTTAAAATTCTCTAAGTAATGGCTTTTATAAAAACTCCAGCTTGCTCTCAGCTCTTCATCTCCTTACTATCTCCTCAAAACCTATTACATGCGAAATCTGTTTTTCTGAGCTCATCAAAATCAATCAACCCTAAACTCTTCCTTCACTACATTCGAAAATGTCTCAACATCAAAACCCTAAAATCATGGATGAAAATCTCAACCAAGAAGATGCGGTGCATGCAACCCCAATCTCCATGGTTCCAATGGATACTACTCCCATGGACGAAATCAGAGGAAGTGTTCCTCTTGCTCAAAAGCCTAGAACTCCAAATGTGAGAAGAGCAAAGGAACATGTGTTCAGCAAAAGCAAAGGGGTTCCTTCATCCTCAAACACCACCCCCAAAGCCTCTGAATATGTGGATGCCTCCATCAAGCATCTTGTGAGCAGAATACTGTCTGAACAAAGAGTTGTGAGTGGTATATCTGTTCCCCTGAACACCATGCCAGCTCCACAAGCAGAACAGAGCAATAAGGCTGAAGAGGACACTCCTGCTCAACAGGATGTCCCAATAGATGTTGAAACATCTGAGGACCAGAACAAGGTCTCAAATGATGATGATGATGATGAAGCCACTGATGACCAAGCTTCTGTTGATCCACCTGCTGAAGAGGAGATTACCCAACCTCCTCCTGTTGAAGACATAGACAATGACTCTGACACAGAGATCATTGCTTCTGTGGACCCTAGCATAGCCAAAAGGCTTAGGGCTAGGAAAGAAAAGAAGACTGCAGGACATTCAACTCCTGAAAAGAAACAACCTACACCAAAAAAAGGACAAAGCTAAAGTTGCCTTTGGTCCTACCAAACAATGGAGCAAAGTAAGTACACAAAAGAGGAAAGTTGTTACTCCACCAGATTCAGATGTTGAAGAGGATGTCCCAACATCCCAACCAAAGAAGAAACCAGCACCTTCAAGGTCTTCCTCTGCTGTTCCAGAAGCTCCTCTGGACAATATATCATTCCATCATGTGTCAAGTGTGAGCAGATGGAAATTTGTCTACCAAAGAAGGGTGGCACTGGAAAGAGAGCTGGGCAGCAATGCACTGGAGTGTACTGAGGTAATAGACCTCATATCATCTGCTGGTTTATTCAAAACAGTGTCAAACTTTTCACCTTGCTATGAGCTGCTAGTCAAGGAATTTATTGTCAACCTGCAAGAGGACTGTGCTGATGGTAAGTCAGATGAATTCAGAAAAGTCTATGTAAGAGGGAGATGTGTGGAATTCTCTCCTAGGGTTATCAATCATTACCTAGGGAGAGAATCTGATGGACCTAATGAGCTGGGGAAGACTGACAACAAGATTTGCAAGGTCATCACTGCCAATCAGGTCAAGACTTGGCCAGTCAAGGGCAAACTTTCTGTTAGCTTGCTAACAAGGAAGTATGCAATGCTGCATAGGATTGGTACTGTAAACTGGGTCCCTACCAATCATACCTCTTCAATAGCTACTGGATTAGGCAGATTTATTTATGCTGTGGGCACCCAAACAAAGCTGGACTTTGGGGCTTACATATTTGATCAAACATTGAAGCATGCAGGCACATCAGCAACAAAGCTTCCTATTGCCTTTCCATCTCTGCTATGTGGAATAATCCTCAGCCAGTATCCAGGTATCCTCACTGAGAAGGATTCAATCTGCAAAAGAGAAAGTCCTCTGGCCTTCCACTACAAGCTATTCTTAAGCCATCATGCTGCTGATGTTGAAGCTCCCACCGGGACATCTGCTGGTCCTTCAAAAGTAAAGACTCATATATCCAAAGCTGCTTTGATTGCTGAACTGAAGAACACCTGCAAAGAGCTGGATGCCAGGAAACAAAAGCTTGAGGAAATTATTCAAAGGCTGGAAGTGGAAGAGGTTGCTCAGAAGGCTGCTGACTCTGATGATGAAACTGAAGAAGAGGAAGACACTGAATATGAAGATTCTGAGTGAAAATGTGTGAGGAAAGTGTACTGTATCAGCATTGTATATTGGCTTTGTAATTTTGTATTTCTCTCTGACTATGTAGAATTTGGCCCCAATTTATGTCTAACAAGGGGGAGAAGAAAACAGAACAACAACAATGTCTGCTGCAGCTTACTGATTAATGAAAAATGCTTTTTGTCTGTTTAATGTCTGCTTCTGAACTAAGTTGTTTTTAATGAAAATTTTCTGTTAAACAAGTCAGAACACATACAGGTTTGAGGGGGAGTAAACTCACACATGACTCAACAGAAAAGAACTGTTGTACTCTGATAAAAGAAACTCTGCTGCACTCTGATAAAACTAGAAGATTGTGTTAGCCAAAAATTAGCCAAAGGGGGAGTTTGTAGATGTTTAGAATTGGCAGAATTTTTGACCAACAAGAAGTGTTGAACTTAGTTCAGGATGTCACATCAGATGTTGTGACATTATCAAACAGAGTATAAGTTAATGAACTTAATTCAGGATGTCACACCAGATTTTGTGACATTGTATAAGTTAATGAAGTAAGTTCAGAATTCAGGATGTCACACTAGATGTTGTGACATCTCAAACCTGCTACCAGAATTAAATAATGCTTAACAGAACTGAGTAAATTCAGGGAACTTATCTGGAATTATTTGTGAATGGATAAAACAGTAGAAGGCGCATCTGTAGGGAGATTGGTTATATGATTTCAGTATAACAGAAGAACTGACTCACCTAGAATCAAGGAAGTAACAAACCCTAATTCAAGGTGATGACAGAATGCGAATTAGGATTGGATAACCTACAGAAAGCCCAAAATTCAAGCATCTATTTAAGCAACAGAAACTCTCAGAATAGAGTACGAAATTAAGAAGACTAAATAGGGTGTTTGTGTTTTAATAGCAGGTTTTATATGTGTATCACTTTATGAGCTTTTAAGCAAAAGTGTATTGTGTCTTGATTGAAACTGTGAAGTAAAATCAAGCTGTTGTGTTTGAAGTGTGACTTCAATTTTATTAAACTTGTAAACATATCACTGTGTGATTGAGGGGGAGTGAGTTGATACTCATATCTAAGTTGTGTCTTAGGTAGAAATTGCCTTGGGTAGATATTAAGTGAAAGATTAAACTGAGTGGTTTAAGTCTAGAATTAATATTACTTATATTGGATTTCCTTCCTGGCTTGGTAGCCCCCAGATGTAAGTGTGGTGATACACTAAACTGGGTTAACAATTTCCTGTGTTGTTTAATTTACCTGCACTTTATGTTTTGTTTAAGTCTTCAAGAGTTTAAACATCTCATTCGACATCACGTACCTGATCCCAGAATTTCAGTTACGAGGGAAGGTTATGAGGGAATTTCAATCAAAAAATAATCTCAAAATTAGATTATATGAAACTTTTTGAAATACTAGTTTAGGTCAAAAAAATCGTAGTATATTATGCACAATTTTATACTACTTTCGGTCAAAAAAGAAAATTAAATCGAAGATTGTTCGAAATGCTACGAAACGTTTCAGATCCTTTGTATATGTTACGAAGGAATGTAATGATGGAAGTCCATGCAAAATATTATCTTAAAATTAGATTCTATGAAACTTTTTGAAATGCTAGTTTCGGTCAAAAAATCGTAGTATATTATACACAATTTTGTACTAGTTTCGGTCAAAAAATCAAATTAAATCGAGGATTGTTCGAAATGCTACGAAACTTTTCAGATCCTTTCTATGTGTTACGAGGGAAGGTTATGATGAAATTTTAATAAAAAAATTATCTCAAAATTAGATTCTATGAAACTTTTTGAAATACTAGTTTAGGTCAAAAAATCGTAGTATATTATGCACAATTTTATACTAGTTTCGGTCAAAAAATCAAATTAAATCGAGGATTGTTCGAAATGCTACAAACTTTTCAGATCCTTTGTATATATTATGAGGAAATGTTGTAATGGAAGTCCATGCAAAAAATTATCTTAAAATTTGATTCTAAGAAACTTTTTGAAATACTAGTTTCTGTCAAAAAATCGTAGTATATTATACACAATTTTGAACTAGTTTCGGTCAAAAAAGCAAATTTAATCGAGGATTGTTCGAAATGCTACGAAAATTTTCATATCCTTTGTATATGTTACGAGGAAATCTTATGATGGAAGTCCATGCAAAAAATTATCTTAAAATTAGATTCTATGAAACTTTTTGTAATGCTAGTTTCGGTCAAACAATCGTAGTATATTATACACAATTTTGTACTAGTTTCGGTCAAATAATCAAATTAAATCGAGGATTGTTCGAAATGCTTCGAAACTCTTCAGATCCTTTGTATATGATGAGAAGGAATGTTATGAGTGAAGTCCATGCAAAAAATTATCTTAAAATTAGATTCTATGAAACTTTTTGAAATGCTAGTTTCGGTCAAAAAATCGTAGTATATTATACACAATTTTGTACTAGTTTCGGTCAAAAAATCAAATTAAATCGAGGATTGTTCGAAATGCTACGAAACTTTTCAGATCCTTTCTATATGTTACGAGGAAGGTTATGATGGAATTTCAATCAAAAAATTATCTCAAAATTAGATTATATGAAACTTTTTGAAATACTAGTTTAGGTCAAAAAATCGTAGTATATTAAGCACAATTTTATACTACTTTCTGTCAAAAAAGAAAATTAAATCGAAGATTGTTCGAAATGCTACGAAACTTTTCGGATCCTTTGTATATGTTACGAAGGAATGTTATGATGGAAGTCCATGAAAAAAATTATCTTAAAAATAGATTCTATAAAACTTTTTGAAATGCTAGTTTCGGTCAAAAAATCGTAGTATATTATACACAATTTTGTACTAGTTTCGGTCAAAAAATCAAATTAAATTGAGGATTGTTCGAAATGCTACGAAACTTTTCAGATCCTTTCTATATGTTACGAGGGAAGGTTAAGATGGAATTCTAATAAAAAAATTATCTCAAAATTAGATTCTATGAAACTTTTTGAAATACTAGTTTAGGTCAAAATAACGTAGTATATTATGCACAATTTTATACTAGTTTCGGTCAAAAAATCAAATTAAATCGAGGATTGTTCGAAATGCTACAAAACATTTCAGATCCTTTGTATATGTTACGAGGAAATGTTATGATGGGAGTCGATACAAAAAATTATCTTAAAATTAGATTCTAAGAAACTTTTTGAAATACTAGTTTCTGTCAAAAAATCATAGTATATTATAAACAATTTTGTACTAGTTTCGGTCAAAAAAGCAAATTTAATCGAGGATTGTTCGAAATGCTACGAAAAATTTCAGATCCTTTGTATATGTTACGAGGAAATGTTATGATGGAAGTCCATACAAAAAATTATCTTAAAATTAGATTCTATGAAACTTTTTATAATGCTAGTTTCGGTCAAAAAATCGTAGTATATTATACACAATTTTGTACTAGTTTCGGTCAAAAAATCAAATTAAATTGAGGATTGTTCGAAATGCTTCGAAACTCTTCAGATCCTTTGTATATGATGAGAAGGAATGTTATGAGTGAAGTCCATGTAAAAAATTATCTTAAAATTAGATAGTATGAAAGTTTTTGAAATGCTAGTTTCGGTCAAAAAATCGTAGTATATTATACACAATTTTGTACTAGTTTCGGTCAAAAAATCAAATTAAATCGAGGATTGTTCAAAATGCTACGAAACCTTTCAGATCCTTTCTATATGTTACGAGGGAAGGTTATGATGGAATTTCAATCAAAAAATAATCTCAAAATTAGATTATATGAAACTTTTTGAAATACCAGTTTAGGTCAAAAAATCGTAGTATAGTATGCACAATTTTATACTACTTTCGGTCAAAAAAGAAAATTAATTCGAAGATTGTTCGAAATGCTACGAAACTTTTCAGATCCATTGTATATATTACGAAGGAATGTAATGATGGAAGTCCACACAAAATATTATCTTAAAATTAGATTCTATGAAACTTTTTGAAATGCTAGTTTCGGTCAAAAAATCGTAGTATATTATACACAATTTTGTACTAGTTTCGGACAAAAAATCAAATTAAATCGAGGATTGTTCGAAATGCTACGAAACTTTTCAGATCCTTTCTATTTGTTACGAGGGAAGGTTATGATGAAATTTTAATAAAAAAATTATCTCAAAATTAGATTCTATGAAACTTTTTGAAATACTAGTTTAGGTCAAAAAATCGTAGTATATTATGCACAATTTTATACTAGTTTCGGTCAAAAAATCAAATTAAATCGAGGATTGTTCGAAATGCTACAAACTTTTCAGATCCTTTGTATATGTTATGAGGAAATGTTGTAATGGAAGTCCATGCAAAAAATTATCTTAAAATTTGATTCTAAGAAACTTTTTGAAATACTAGTTTCTGTCAAAAAATCGTAGTATATTATACACAATTTTGAACTAGTTTCGGTCAAAAAAGCAAATTTAATCGAGGATTGTTCGAAATGCTACGAAAATTTTCATATCCTTTGTATATGTTACGAGGAAATCTTATGATGGAAGTCCATGCAAAAAATTATCTTAAAATTAGATTCTATGAAACTTTTTGTAATGCTAGTTTCGGTCAAACAATCGTATTATATTATACACAATTTTGTACTAGTTTCGGTCAAATAATCAAATTAAATCGAGGATTGTTCGAAATGCTTCGAAACTCTTCAGATCCTTTGTATATGATGAGAAGGAATGTTATGAGTGAAGTCCATGCAAAAAATTATCTTAAAATTAGATTCTATGAAACTTTTTGAAATGCTAGTTTCGGTCAAAAAATCGTAGTATATTATACACAATTTTGTACTAGTTTCGGTCAAAAAATCAAATTAAATCGAGGATTGTTCGAAATGCTACGAAACTTTTCAGATCCTTTCTATATGTTACGAGGAAGGTTATGATGGAATTTCAATCAAAAAATTATCTCAAAATTAGATTATATGAAACTTTTTGAAATACTAGTTTAGGTCAAAAAATCGTAGTATATTAAGCACAATTTTATACTACTTTCTGTCAAAAAAGAAAATTAAATCGAAGATTGTTCGAAATGCTACGAAACTTTTCGGATCCTTTGTATATGTTACGAAGGAATGTTATGATGGAAGTCCATGAAAAAAATTATCTTAAAAATAGATTCTATAAAACTTTTTGAAATGCTAGTTTCGGTCAAAAAATCGTAGTATATTATACACAATTTTGTACTAGTTTCGGTAAAAAAATCAAATTAAATTGAGGATTGTTCGAAATGCTACGAAACTTTTCAGATCCTTTCTATATGTTACGAGGGAAGGTTATGATGGAATTCTAATAAAAAAATTATCTCAAAATTAGATTCTATGAAACTTTTTGAAATACTAGTTTAGGTCAAAATAACGTAGTATATTATGCACAATTTTATACTAGTTTCGGTCAAAAAATCAAATTAAATCGAGGATTGTTCGAAATGCTACAAAACATTTCAGATCCTTTGTATATGTTACGAGGAAATGTTATGATGGGAGTCGATACAAAAAATTATCTTAAAATTAGATTCTAAGAAACTTTTTGAAATACTAGTTTCTGTCAAAAAATCATAGTATATTATAAACAATTTTGTACTAGTTTCGGTCAAAAAAGCAAATTTAATCGAGGATTGTTCGAAATGCTACGAAAAATTTCAGATCCTTTGTATATGTTACGAGGAAATGTTATGATGGAAGTCCACACAAAAAATTATCTTAAAATTAGATTCTATGAAACTTTTTATAATGCTAGTTTCGGTCAAAAAATCGTAGTATATTATACACAATTTTGTACTAGTTTCGGTCAAAAAATCAAATTAAATTGAGGATTGTTCGAAATGCTTCGAAACTCTTCAGATCCTTTGTATATGATGAGAAGGAATGTTATGAGTGAAGTCCATGTAAAAAATTATCTTAAAATTAGATAGTATGAAAGTTTTTGAAATGCTAGTTTCGGTCAAAAAATCGTAGTATATTATACACAATTTTGTACTAGTTTCGGTCAAAAAATCAAATTAAATCGAGGATTGTTCAAAATGCTACGAAACCTTTCAGATCCTTTCTATATGTTACGAGGGAAGGTTATGATGGAATTTCAATCAAAAAATAATCTCAAAATTAGATTATATGAAACTTTTTGAAATACTAGTTTAGGTCAAAAAATCGTAGTATATTATGCACAATTTTATACTACTTTCGGTCAAAAAAGAAAATTAATTCGAAGATTGTTCGAAATGCTACGAAACTTTTCAGATCCATTGTATATATTACGAAGGAATGTAATGATGGAAGTCCACACAAAATATTATCTTAAAATTAGATTCTATGAAACTTTTTGAAATGCTAGTTTCGGTCAAAAAATCGTAGTATATTATACACAATTTTGTACTAGTTTCGGACAAAAAATCAAATTAAATCGAGGATTGTTCGAAATGCTACGAAACTTTTCAGATCCTTTCTATTTGTTACGAGGGAAGGTTATGATGAAATTTTAATAAAAAAATTATCTCAAAATTAGATTCTATGAAACTTTTTGAAATACTAGTTTAGGTCAAAAAATCGTAGTATATTATGCACAATTTTATACTAGTTTCGGTCAAAAAATCAAATTAAATCGAGGATTGTTCGAAATGCTACAAACTTTTCAGATCCTTTGTATATGTTATGAGGAAATGTTGTAATGGAAGTCCATGCAAAAAATTATCTTAAAATTTGATTCTAAGAAACTTTTTGAAATACTAGTTTCTGTCAAAAAATCGTAGTATATTATACACAATTTTGAACTAGTTTCGGTCAAAAAAGCAAATTTAATCGAGGATTGTTCGAAATGCTACGAAAATTTTCATATCCTTTGTATATGTTACGAGGAAATCTTATGATGGAAGTCCATGCAAAAAATTATCTTAAAATTAGATTCTATGAAACTTTTTGTAATGCTAGTTTCGGTCAAACAATCGTAGTATATTATACACAATTTTGTACTAGTTTCGGTCAAATAATCAAATTAAATCGAGGATTGTTCGAAATGCTTCGAAACTCTTCAGATCCTTTGTATATGATGAGAAGGAATGTTATGAGTGAAGTCCATGCAAAAAATTATCTTAAAATTAGATTCTATGAAACTTTTTGAAATACTAGTTTCGGTCAAAAAATCGTAGTATATTATACACAATTTTGTACTAGTTTCGGTCAAAAAATCAAATTAAATCGAGGATTGTTCGAAATGCTACGAAACTTTTCAGATCCTTTCTATATGTTACGAGGAAGGTTATGATGGAATTTCAATCAAAAAATTATCTCAAAATTAGATTATATGAAACTTTTTGAAATACTAGTTTAGGTCAAAAAATCGTAGTATATTAAGCACAATTTTATACTACTTTCTGTCAAAAAAGAAAATTAAATCGAAGATTGTTCGAAATGCTACGAAACTTTTCGGATCCTTTGTATATGTTACGAAGGAATGTTATGATGGAAGTCCATGAAAAAAATTATCTTAAAAATAGATTCTATAAAACTTTTTGAAATGCTAGTTTCGGTCAAAAAATCGTAGTATATTATACACAATTTTGTACTAGTTTCGGTCAAAAAATCAAATTAAATTGAGGATTGTTCGAAATGCTACGAAACTTTTCAGATCCTTTCTATATGTTACGAGGGAAGGTTATGATGGAATTCTAATAAAAAAATTATCTCAAAATTAGATTCTATGAAACTTTTTGAAATACTAGTTTAGGTCAAAATAACGTAGTATATTATGCACAATTTTATACTAGTTTCGGTCAAAAAATCAAATTAAATCGAGGATTGTTCGAAATGCTACAAAACATTTCAGATCCTTTGTATATGTTACGAGGAAATGTTATGATGGGAGTCGATACAAAAAATTATCTTAAAATTAGATTCTAAGAAACTATTTGAAATACTAGTTTCTGTCAAAAAATCATAGTATATTATAAACAATTTTGTACTAGTTTCGGTCAAAAAAGCAAATTTAATCGAGGATTGTTCGAAATGCTACGAAAAATTTCAGATCCTTTGTATATGTTACGAGGAAATGTTATGATGGAAGTCCATACAAAAAATTATCTTAAAATTAGATTCTATGAAACTTTTTGAAATGCTAGTTTCGGTCAAAAAATCGTAGTATATTATACACAATTTTGTACTAGTTTCGGTCAAAAAATCAAATTAAATCGAGGATTGTTCAAAATGCTACGAAACCTTTCAGATCCTTTCTATATGTTACGAGGGAAGGTTATGATGGAATTTCAATCAAAAAATAATCTCAAAATTAGATTATATGAAACTTTTTGAAATACTAGTTTAGGTCAAAAAATCGTAGTATATTATGCACAATTTTATACTACTTTCGGTCAAAAAAGAAAATTAATTCGAAGATTGTTCGAAATGCTACGAAACTTTTCAGATCCATTGTATATATTACGAAGGAATGTAATGATGGAAGTCCACACAAAATATTATCTTAAAATTAGATTCTATGAAACTTTTTGAAATACTAGTTTAGGTCAAAAAATCGTAGTATATTATGCACAATTTTATACTAGTTTCGGTCAAAAAATCAAATTAAATCGAGGATTGTTCGAAATGCTACAAACTTTTCAGATCCTTTGTATATGTTATGAAGAAATGTTGTAATGGAAGTCCATGCAAAAAATTATCTTAAAATTTGATTCTAAGAAACTTTTTGAAATACTAGTTTCTGTCAAAAAATCGTAGTATATTATACACAATTTTGAACTAGTTTCGGTCAAAAAAGCAAATTTAATCGAGGATTGTTCGAAATGCTACGAAAATTTTCATATCCTTTGTATATGTTACGAGGAAATCTTATGATGGAAGTCCATGCAAAAAATTATCTTAAAATTAGATTCTATGAAACTTTTTGTAATGCTAGTTTCGGTCAAACAATCGTAGTATATTATACACAATTTTGTACTAGTTTCGGACAAAAAATCAAATTAAATCGAGGATTGTTCGAAATGCTACGAAACTTTTCAGATCCTTTCTATGTGTTACGAGGGAAGGTTATGATGAAATTTTAATAAAAAAATTATCTCAAAATTAGATTCTATGAAACTTTTTGAAATACTAGTTTAGGTCAAAAAATCGTAGTATATTATGCACAATTTTATACTAGTTTCGGTCAAAAAATCAAATTAAATCGAGGATTGTTCGAAATGCTACAAACTTTTCAGATCCTTTGTATATGTTATGAGGAAATGTTGTAATGGAAGTCCATGCTAAAAATTATCTTAAAATTTGATTCTAAGAAACTTTTTGAAATACTAGTTTCTGTCAAAAAATCGTAGTATATTATACACAATTTTGAACTAGTTTCGGTCAAAAAAGAAAATTTAATCGAGGATTGTTCGAAATGCTACGAAAATTTTCATATCCTTTGTATATGTTACGAGGAAATCTTATGATGGAAGTCCATGCAAAAAATTATCTTAAAATTAGATTCTATGAAACTTTTTGTAATGCTAGTTTCGGTCAAACAATCGTAGTATATTATACACAATTTTGTACTAGTTTCGGTCAAATAATCAAATTAAATTGAGGATTGTTCGAAATGCTTCGAAACTCTTCAGATCCTTTGTATATGATGAGAAGGAATGTTATGAGTGAAGTCCATGCAAAAAATTATCTTAAAATTAGATTCTATGAAACTTTTTGAAATGCTAGTTTCGGTCAAAAAATCGTAGTATATTATACACAATTTTGTACTAGTTTCGGTCAAATTAAATCGAGGATTGTTCGAAATGCTACGAAACTTTTCAGATCCTTTCTATATGTTACGAGGGAGGTTATGATGGAATTTCAATCAAAAAATTATCTCAAAATTAGATTTGATGAAACTTTTAGAAATACTAGTTTAGGTCAAAAAATCGTAGTATATTATGCACAATTTTATACTACTTTCTGTCAAAAAAGAAAATTAAATCGAAGATTGTTCGAAATGCTACGAAACTTTTCGGATCCTTTGTATATGTTACGAAGGAATGTTATGATGGAATTCCATGAAAAAAATTATCTTAAAAATAGATTCTATAAAACTTTTTGAAATGCTAGTTTCGGTCAAAAAATCGTAGTATATTATACACAATTTTGTACTAGTTTCGGTCAAAAAATCAAATTAAATTGAGGATTGTTCGAAATGCTACGAAACTTTTCAGATCCTTTCTATATGTTACGAGGGAAGGTTATGATGGAATTCTAATAAAAAAATTATCTCAAAATTAGATTCTATGAAACTTTTTGAAATACTAGTTTAGGTCAAAATAACGTAGTATATTATGCACAATTTTATACTAGTTTCGGTCAAAAAATCAAATTAAATCGAGGATTGTTCGAAATGCTACAAAACATTTCAGATCCTTTGTATATGTTACGAGGAAATGTTATGATGGGAGTCGATACAAAAAATTATCTTAAAATTAGATTCTAAGAAACTTTTTGAAATACTAGTTTCTGTCAAAAAATCATAGTATATTATAAACAATTTTGTACTAGTTTCGGTCAAAAAAGCAAATTTAATCGAGGATTGTTCGAAATGCTACGAAAAATTTCATATCCTTTGTATATGTTACGTGGAAATGTTATGATGGAAGTCCATACAAAAAATTATCTTAAAATTAGATTCTATGAAACTTTTTATAATGCTAGTTTCGGTCAAAAAATCGTAGTATATTATACACAATTTTGTACTAGTTTCGGTCAAAAAATCAAATTAAATTGAGGATTGTTCGAAATGCTTCGAAACTCTTCAGATCCTTTGTATATGATGAGAAGGAATGTTATGAGTGAAGTCCATGTAAAAAATTATCTTAAAATTAGATACTATGAAAGTTTTTGAAATGCTAGTTTCGGTCAAAAAATCGTAGTATATTATACACAATTTTGTACTAGTTTCGGTCAAAAAATCAAATTAAATCGAGGATTGTTCAAAATGCTACGAAACCTTTCAGATCCTTTCTATATGTTACGAGGGAAGGTTATGATGGAATTTCAATCAAAAAATAATCTCAAAATTAGATTATATGAAACTTTTTGAAATACTAGTTTAGGTCAAAAAATCGTAGTATATTATGCACAATTTTATACTACTTTCGGTCAAAAAAGAAAATTAATTCGAAGATTGTTCGAAATGCTACGAAACTTTTCAGATCCATTGTATATATTACGAAGGAATGTAATGATGGAAGTCCACACAAAATATTATCTTAAAATTAGATTCTATGAAACTTTTTGAAATGCTAGTTTCGGTCAAAAAATCGTAGTATATTATACACAATTTTGTACTAGTTTCGGACAAAAAATAAAATAAAATCGAGGATTGTTCGAAATGCTACGAAACTTTTCAGATCCTTTCTATGTGTTACGAGGGAAGGTTATGATGAAATTTTAATAAAAAAATTATCTCAAAATTAGATTCTATGAAACTTTTTGAAATACTAGTTTAGGTCAAAAAATCGTAGTATATTATGCACAATTTTATACTAGTTTCGGTCAAAAAATCAAATTAAATCGAGGATTGTTCGAAATGCTACAAACTTTTCAGATCCTTTGTATATGTTATGAGGAAATGTTGTAATGGAAGTCCATGCTAAAAATTATCTTAAAATTTGATTCTAAGAAACTTTTTGAAATACTAGTTTCTGTCAAAAAATCGTAGTATATTATACACAATTTTGAACTAATTTCGGTCAAAAAAGAAAATTTAATCGAGGATTGTTCGAAATGCTACGAAAATTTTCATATCCTTTGTATATGTTACGAGGAAATCTTATGATGGAAGTCCATGCAAAAAATTATCTTAAAATTAGATTCTATGAAACTTTTTGTAATGCTAGTTTCGGTCAAACAATCGTAGTATATTATACACAATTTTGTACTAGTTTCGGTCAAATAATCAAATTAAATTGAGGATTGTTCGAAATGCTTCGAAACTCTTCAGATCCTTTGTATATGATGAGAAGGAATGTTATGAGTGAAGTCCATGCAAACAATTATCTTAAAATTAGATTCTATGAAACTTTTTGAAATGCTAGTTTCGGTCAAAAAATCGTAGTATATTATACACAATTTTGTACTAGTTTCGGTCAAAAAATCAAATTAAATCGAGGATTGTTCGAAATGCTACGAAACTTTTCAGATCCTTTCTATATGTTACGAGGGAGGTTATGATGGAATTTCAATCAAAAAATTATCTCAAAATTAGATTATATGAAACTTTTAGAAATACTAGTTTAGGTCAAAAAATCGTAGTATATTATGCACAATTTTATACTACTTTCTGTCAAAAAAGAAAATTAAATCGAAGATTGTTCGAAATGCTACGAAACTTTTCGGATCCTTTGTATATGTTACGAAGGAATGTTATGATGGAAGTCCATGAAAAAAATTATCTTAAAAATAGATTCTATAAAACTTTTTGAAATGCTAGTTTCGGTCAAAAAAATCGTAGTATATTATACACAATTTTGTACTAGTTTCGGTCAAAAAATCAAATTAAATTGAGGATTGTTCGAAATGATACGAAACTTTTCAGATCCTTTCTATATGTTACGAGGGAAGGTTATGATGGAATTCTAATAATAAAATTATCTCAAAATTAGATTCTATGAAACTTTTTGAAATACTAGTTTAGGTCAAAAAAACGTAGTATATTATGCACAATTTTATACTAGTTTCGGTCAAAAAATCAAATTAAATCGAGGATTGTTCGAAATGCTACAAAACATTTCAGATCCTTTGTATATGTTACGAGGAAATGTTATGATGGGAGTCGATACAAAAAATTATCTTAAAATTAGATTCTAAGAAACTTTTTGAAATACTAGTTTCTGTCAAAAAATCATAGTATATTATAAACAATTTTGTACTAGTTTCGGTCAAAAAAGCAAATTTAATCGAGGATTGTTCGAAATGCTACGAAAAATTTCAGATCCTTTGTATATGTTACGAGGAAATGTTATGATGGAAGTCCATGCAAAAAATTATCTTAAAATTAGATTCTATGAAACTTTTTATAATGCTAGTTTCGGTCAAAAAATCGTAGTATATTATACACAATTTTGTACTAGTTTCGGTCAAAAAATCAAATTAAATTGAGGATTGTTCGAAATGCTTCGAAACTCTTCAGATCCTTTGTATATGATGAGAAGGAATGTTATGAGTGAAGTCCATGTAAAAAATTATCTTAAAATTAGATACTATGAAAGTTTTTGAAATGCTAGTTTCGGTCAAAAAATCGTAGTATATTATACACAATTTTGTACTAGTTTCGGTCAAAAAATCAAATTAAATTGAGGATTGTTCAAAATGCTACGAAACCTTTCAGATCCTTTCTATATGTTACGAGGGAAGGTTATGATGGAATTTCAATAAAAAAATAATCTCAAAATTAGATTATATGAAACTTTTTGAAATACTAGTTTAGGTCAAAAAATCGTAGTATATTATGCACAATTTTATACTACTTTCGGTCAAAAAAGAAAATTAATTCGAAGATTGTTCGAAATGCTACGAAACTTTTCAGATCCATTGTATATATTACGAAGGAATGTAATGATGGAAGTCCACACAAAATATTATCTTAAAATTAGATTCTATGAAACTTTTTGAAATGCTAGTTTCGGTCAAAAAATCGTAGTATATTATACACAATTTTGTACTAGTTTCGGACAAAAAATAAAATAAAATCGAGGATTGTTCGAAATGCTACGAAACTTTTCAGATCCTTTCTATGTGTTACGAGGGAAGGTTATGATGAAATTTTAATAAAAAAATTATCTCAAAATTAGATTCTATGAAACTTTTTGAAATACTAGTTTAGGTCAAAAAATCGTAGTATATTATGCACAATTTTTTACTAGTTTCGGTCAAAAAATCAAATTAAATCGAGGATTGTTCGAAATGCTACAAACTTTTCAGATCCTTTGTATATGTTATGAGGAAATGTTGTAATGGAAGTCCATGCTAAAAATTATCTTAAAATTTGATTCTAAGAAACTTTTTGAAATACTAGTTTCTGTCAAAAAATCGTAGTATATTATACACAATTTTGAACTAGTTTCGGTCAAAAAAGAAAATTTAATCGAGGATTGTTCGAAATGCTACGAAAATTTTCATATCCTTTGTATATGTTACGAGGAAATCTTATGATGGAAGTCCATGCAAAAAATTATCTTAAAATTAGATTCTATGAAACTTTTTGTAATGCTAGTTTCGGTCAAACAATCGTAGTATATTATACACAATTTTGTACTAGTTTCGGTCAAATAATCAAATTAAATTGAGGATTGTTCGAAATGCTTCGAAACTCTTCAGATCCTTTGTATATGATGAGAAGGAATGTTATGAGTGAAGTCCATGCAAAAAATTATTTTAAAATTAGATTCTATGAAACTTTTTGAAATGCTAGTTTCGGTCAAAAAATCGTAGTATATTATACACAATTTTGTACTAGTTTCGGTCAAAAAATCAAATTAAATCGAGGATTGTTCGAAATGCTACGAAACTTTTCAGATCCTTTCTATATGTTACGAGGGAGGTTATGATGGAATTTCAATCAAAAAATTATCTCAAAATTAGATTATATGAAACTTTTAGAAATACTAGTTTAGGTCAAAAAATCGTAGTATATTATGCACAATTTTATACTACTTTCTGTCAAAAAAGAAAATTAAATCGAAGATTGTTCGAAATGCTACGAAACTTTTCGGATCCTTTGTATATGTTACGAAGGAATGTTATGATGGAAGTCCATGAAAAAAATTATCTTAAAAATAGATTCTATAAAACTTTTTGAAATGCTAGTTTCGGTCAAAAAAATCGTAGTATATTATACACAATTTTGTACTAGTTTCGGTCAAAAAATCAAATTAAATTGAGGATTGTTCGAAATGATACGAAACTTTTCAGATCCTTTCTATATGTTACGAGGGAAGGTTATGATGGAATTCTAATAAAAAAATTATCTTAAAATTAGATTCTATGAAACTTTTTGAAATACTAGTTTAGGTCAAAAAAACGTAGTATATTATGCACAATTTTATACTAGTTTCGGTCAAAAAATCAAATTAAATCGAGGATTGTTCGAAATGCTACAAAACATTTCAGATCCTTTGTATATGTTACGAGGAAATGTTATGATGGGAGTCGATACAAAAAATTATCTTAAAATTAGATTCTAAGAAACTTTTTGAAATACTAGTTTCTGTCAAAAAATCATAGTATATTATAAACAATTTTGTACTAGTTTCGATCAAAAAAGCAAATTTAATCGAGGATTGTTCGAAATGCTACGAAAAATTTCAGATCCTTTGTATATGTTACGAGGAAATGTTATGATGGAAGTCCATGCAAAAAATTATCTTAAAATTAGATTCTATGAAACTTTTTATAATGCTAGTTTCGGTCAAAAAATCGTAATATATTATACACAATTTTGTACTAGTTTCGGTCAAAAAATCAAATTAAATTGAGGATTGTTCGAAATGCTTCGAAACTCTTCAGATCCTTTGTATATGATGAGAAGGAATGTTATGAGTGAAGTCCATGCAAAAAATTATCTTAAAATTAGATTCTATGAAACTTTTTGAAATGCTAGTTTCGGTCAAAAAATCGTAGTATATTATACACAATTTTGTACTAGTTTCGGTCAAAAAATCAAATTAAATCGAGGATTGTTCGAAATGCTACGAAACTTTTCAGATCCTTTCTATATGTTACGAGGGAGGTTATGATGGAATTTCAATCAAAAAATTATCTCAAAATTAGATTATATGAAACTTTTAGAAATACTAGTTTAGGTCAAAAAATCGTAGTATATTATGCACAATTTTATACTACTTTCTGTCAAAAAAGAAAATTAAATCGAAGATTGTTCGAAATGCTACGAAACTTTTCGGATCCTTTGTATATGTTACGAAGGAATGTTATGATGGAAGTCCATGAAAAAAATTATCTTAAAAATAGATTCTATAAAACTTTTTGAAATGCTAGTTTCGGTCAAAAAAATCGTAGTATATTATACACAATTTTGTACTAGTTTCGGTCAAAAAATCAAATTAAATTGAGGATTGTTCGAAATGATACGAAACTTTTCAGATCCTTTCTATATGTTACGAGGGAAGGTTATGATGGAATTCTAATAAAAAAATTATCTCAAAATTAGATTCTATGAAACTTTTTGAAATACTAGTTTAGGTCAAAAAAACGTAGTATATTATGCACAATTTTATACTAGTTTCGGTCAAAAAATCAAATTAAATCGAGGATTGTTCGAAATGCTACAAAACTTTTCAGATCCTTTGTATATGTTACGAGGAAATGTTATGATGGGAGTCGATACAAAAAATTATCTTAAAATTAGATTCTAAGAAACTTTTTGAAATACTAGTTTCTGTCAAAAAATCATAGTATATTATAAACAATTTTGTACTAGTTTCGATCAAAAAAGCAAATTTAATCGAGGATTGTTCGAAATGCTACGAAAAATTTCAGATCCTTTGTATATGTTACGAGGAAATGTTATGATGGAAGTCCATGCAAAAAATTATCTTAAAATTAGATTCTATGAAACTTTTTATAATGCTAGTTTCGGTCAAAAAATCGTAATATATTATACACAATTTTGTACTAGTTTCGGTCAAAAAATCAAATTAAATTGAGGATTGTTCGAAATGCTTCGAAACTCTTCAGATCCTTTGTATATGATGAGAAGGAATGTTATGAGTGAAGTCCAAGCAAAAAATTATCTTAAAATTAGATACTATGAAAGTTTTTGAAATGCTAGTTTCGGTCAAAAAATCGTAGTATATTATACACAATTTTGTACTAGTTTCGGTCAAAAAATCAAATTAAATCGAGGATTGTTCAAAATGCTACGAAACTTTTCAGATCCTTTCTATATGTTACGAGGGAAGGTTATGATGGAATTTCAATCAAAAAATAATCTCAAAATTAGATTATATGAAACTTTTTGAAATACTAGTTTAGGTCAAAAAATCGTAGTATATTATGCACAATTTTATACTACTTTCGGTCAAAAAAGAAAATTAATTCGAAGATTGTTCGAAATGCTACGAAACTTTTCAGATCCATTGTATATGTTACGAAGGAATGTAATGATGGAAGTCCACACAAAATATTATCTTAAAATTAGATTCTATGAAACTTTTTGAAATGCTAGTTTCGGTCAAAAAATCGTAGTATATTATACACAATTTTGTACTAGTTTCGGTCAAAAAATCAAATTAAATCGAGGATTGTTCGAAATGCTACGAAACTCTTCAGATCCTTTCTATATGTTACGAGGGAAGGTTATGATGGAATTCTAATAAAAAAATTATCTCAAAATTAGATTCTATGAAACTTTTTGAAATACTAGTTTAGGTCAAAATAACGTAGTATATTATGCACAATTTTATACTAGTTTCGGTCAAAAAATCAAATTAAATCGAGGATTGTTCGAAATGCTACAAAACTTTTCAGATCCTTTGTATATATTTTACGAGGAAATGTTATGATGGGAGTCGATACAAAAAATTATCTTAAAATTAGATTCTAAGAAACTTTTTGAAATACTAGTTTCTGTCAAAAAATCGTAGTATATTATAAACAATTTTGTACTAGTTTCGGTCAAAAAAGAAAATTTAATCGAGGATTGTTCAAAATGCTACGAAAAATTTCAGATCCTTTGTATATGTTACGAGGAAATGTTATGATGGAAGTCCATGCAAAAAATTATCTTAAAATTAGATTCTATGAAACTTTTTATAATGCTAGTTTCGGTCAAAAAATCGTAATATATTATACACAATTTTGTACTAGTTTCGGTCAAATAATCAAATTAAATTGAGGATTGTTCGAAATGCTTCGAAACTCTTCAGATCCTTTGTATATGATGAGAAGGAATGTTATGAGTGAAGTCCAAGCAAAAAATTATCTTAAAATTAGATACTATGAAAGTTTTTGAAATGCTAGTTTCGGTCAAAAAATCGTAGTATATTATACACAATTTTGTACTAGTTTCGGTCAAAAAATCAAATTAAATCGAGGATTGTTCAAAATGCTACGAAACTTTTCAGATCCTTTCTATATGTTACGAGGGAAGGTTATGATGGAATTTCAATCAAAAAATAATCTCAAAATTAGATTATATGAAACTTTTTGAAATACTAGTTTAGGTAAAAAAATCGTAGTATATTATGCACAATTTTATACTACTTTCGGTCAAAAAAGAAAATTAATTCGAAGATTGTTCGAAATGCTACGAAACTTTTCAGATCCATTGTATATGTTACGAACGAATGTAATGATGGAAGTCCACACAAAATATTATCTTAAAACTAGATTCTATGAAACTTTTTGGAATGCTAGTTTCGGTCAAAAAATCGTAGTATATTATACACAATTTTGTACTAGTTTCGGTCAAAAAATCAAATTAAATCGAGGATTGTTCGAAATGCTACGAAACTCTTCAGATCCTTTCTATATGTTACGAGGGAAGGTTATGATGGAATTCTAATAAAAAAATTATCTCAAAATTAGATTCTATGAAACTTTTTGAAATACTAGTTTAGGTCAAAATAACGTAGTATATTATGCACAATTTTATACTAGTTTTGGTCAAAAAATCAAATTAAATCGAGGATTGTTCGAAATGCTACAAAAAATTTCAGATCCTTTGTATATGTTACGAGGAAATGTTATGATGGGAGTCGATACAAAAAATTATCTTAAAATTAGATTCTAAGAAACTTTTTGAAATACTAGTTTCTGTCAAAAAATCGTAGTATATTATAAACAATTTTGTACTAGTTTCGGTCAAAAAAGAAAATTTAATCGAGGATTGTTCGAAATGCTACGAAAAATTTCAGATCCTTTGTATATGTTACGAGGAAATGTTATGATGGAAGTCCATGCAAAAAATTATCTTAAAATTAGATTCTATGAAACTTTTTGAAATGCTAGTTACGAGGAAATGTTATGATGGGAGTCGATACAAAAAATTATCTTAAAATTAGATTCTAAGAATCTTTTTAAAATACTAGTTTCTGTCAAAAAATCGTAGAATATTATAAACAATTTTGTACTAGTTTCGGTCAAAAAAGCAAATTTATTCGAGGATTGTTCGAAATGCTACGAAAAATTTCAGATCCTTTGTATATGTTACGAGGAAATGTTATGATGGAAGTCCATGCAAAAGATTATCTTAAAATTAGATTCTATGAAACTTTTTATAATGCTAGTTTCGGTCAAAAAATCGTAGTATATTATACACAATTTTGTACTAGTTTCGGTCAAATAATCAAATTAAATTGAGGATTGTTCGAAATGCTTCGAAACTCTTCAGATCCTTTGTATATGATGAGAAGGAATGTTATGAGTGAAGTCCATGCAAAAAATTATCTTAAAATTAGATTCTATGAAACTTTTTGAAATGCTAGTTTCGGTCAAAAAACCGTAGTATATTATACACAATTTTGTACTAGTTTCGGTCAAAAAATCAAATTAAATCGAGGATTGTTCAAAATGCTACGAAACTTTTCAGATCCTTTCTATATGTTACGAGGGAAGGTTATGATGGAATTTCAATTAAAAAATAATATCAAAATTCGATTATATGAAACTTTTTGAAATACTAGTTTATGTCAAAAAATCGTAGTATATTATGCACAATTTTATACTACTTTCGGGCAAAAAAGAAAATTAATTCGAAGATTGTTCGAAATGCTACAAAAAATTTCAGATCCTTTGTATATGTTACGAGGAAATGTTATGATGGAAGTCCATGCAAAAAATTATCTTAAAATTAGATTCTATGAAACTTTTTATAATGCTAGTTTCGGTCAAAAAATCGTAGTATATTATACACAATTTTGTACTAGTTTCGGTCAAAAAATCAAATTAAATTGAGGATTGTTTGAAATGCTTCGAAACTCTTTAGATCCTTTGTATATGATGAGAAGGAATGTTATGAGTGAAGTCCAAGCAAAAAATTATCTTAAAATTAGATACTATGAAAGTTTTTGAAATGCTAGTTTCGGTCAAAAAATCGTAGTATATTATACACAATTTTGTACTAGTTTCGGTCAAAAAATCAAATTAAATCGAGGATTGTTCAAAATGCTACGAAACTTTTCAGATCCTTTCTATATGTTACGAGGGAAGGTTATGATGGAATTTCAATCAAAAAATAATCTCAAAATTAGATTATATGAAACTTTTTGAAATACTAGTTTAGGTCAAAAAATCGTAGTATATTATGCACAATTTTATACTACTTTCGGTCAAAAAAGAAAATTAATTCGAAGATTGTTCGAAATGCTACGAAACTTTTCAGATCCATTGTATATATTACGAAGGAATGTAATGATGGAAGTCCACACAAAATATTATCTTAAAATTAGATTCTATGAAACTTTTTGAAATGCTAGTTTCGGTCAAAAAATCGTAGTATATTATACACAATTTTGTACTAGTTTCGGACAAAAAATCAAATTAAATCGAGGATTGTTCGAAATGCTACGAAACTTTTCAGATCCTTTCTATATGTTACGAGGGAAGGTTATGATGAAATTTTAATAAAAAAATTATCTCAAAATTAGATTCTATGAAACTTTTTGAAATACTAGTTTAGGTAAAAAAAATCGTAGTATATTATGCACAATTTTATACTAGTTTCGGTCAAAAAATCAAATTAAATCGAGGATTGTTCGAAATGCTACAAAACTTTTCAGATCCTTTGTATATGTTACGAGGAAATGTTATGATGGGAGTCGATACAAAAAATTATCTTAAAATTAGATTCTAAGAAACTTTTTGAAATAATAGTTTCTGTCAAAAAATCGTAGTATATTATAAACAATTTTGTACTAGTTTCGGTCAAAAAAGCAAATTTAATCGAGGATTGTTCGAAATGCTACGAAAAATTTCAGATCCTTTGTATATGTTACGTGGAAATGTTATGAGTGAAGTCCATGCAAAAAATTATCTTAAAATTAGATTCTATGAAACTTTTTGAAATGCTAGTTACGAGGAAATGTTATGATGGGAGTCGATACAAAAAATTATCTTAAAATTAGATTCTAAGAATCTTTTTAAAATACTAGTTACTGTCAAAAAATCGTAGAATATTATAAACAATTTTGTACTAGTTTCGGTCAAAAAAGCAAATTTATTCGAGGATTGTTCGAAATGCTACGAAAAATTTCAGATCCTTTGTATATGTTACGAGGAAATGTTATGATGGAAGTCCATGCAAAAGATTATCTTAAAATTAGATTCTATGAAACTTTTTATAATGCTAGTTTCGGTCAAAAAATCGTAGTATATTATACACAATTTTGTACTAGTTTCGGTCAAATAATCAAATTAAATTGAGGATTGTTCGAAATGCTTCGAAACTCTTCAGATCCTTTGTATATGATGAGAAGGAATGTTATGAGTGAAGTCCATGCAAAAAATTATATTAAAATTAGATTCTATGAAACTTTTTGAAATGCTAGTTTCGGTCAAAAAACCGTAGTATATTATACACAATTTTGTACTAGTTTCGGTCAAAAAATCAAATTAAATCGAGGATTGTTCAAAATTCTACGAAACTTTTCAGATCCTTTCTATATGTTACGAGGGAAGGTTATGATGGAATTTCAATTAAAAAATAATATCAAAATTCGATTATATGAAACTTTTTGAAATACTAGTTTATGTCAAAAAATCGTAGTATATTATGCACAATTTTATACTACTTTCGGGCAAAAAAGAAAATTAATTCGAAGATTGTTCGAAATGCTACGAAAAATTTCAGATCCTTTGTATATGTTACGAGGAAATGTTATGATGGAAGTTCATGCAAAAAATTATCTTAAAATTAGATTCTATGAAACTTTTTATAATGCTAGTTTTGGTCTAAAAATCGTAGTATATTATACACAATTTTGTACTAGTTTCGGTCAAAAAATCAAATTAAATTGAGGATTGTTCGAAATGCTTCGAAACTCTTCAGATCCTTTGTATATGATGAGAAGGAATGTTATGAGTGAAGTCCATCCAAAAAATTATCTTAAAATTAGATTCTATGAAAGTTTTTGAAATGCTAGTTTCGGTCAAAAAATCGTAGTATATTATACACAATTTTGTACTAGTTTCGGTCAAAAAATCAAATTAAATCGAGGATTGTTCAAAATGCTACGAAACTTTTCAAATCCTTTCTATATGTTACGAGGGAAGGTTATGATTGAATTTCAATCAAAAAATAATCTCAAAATTAGATTATATGAAACTTTTTGAAATACTAGTTTAGGTCAAAAAATCGTAGTATATTATGCACAATTTTATACTACTTTCGGTCAAAAAAGAAAATTAATTCGAAGATTGTTCGAAATGCTTCGAAACTCTTCAGATCCTTTGTATATGATGAGAAGGAATGTTATGAGTGAAGTCCAAGCAAAAAAATTATCTTAAAATTAGATTCTATGAAACTTTTTGAAATGCTAGTTTCGGTCAAAAAATCGTAGTATATTATACACAATTTTGTACTAGTTTCGGACAAAAAATCAAATTAAATCGAGGATTGTTCGAAATGCTACGAAACTTTTCAGATCCTTTCTATATGTTACGAGGGAAGGTTATGATGAAATTTTAATAAAAAAATTATCTCAAAATTAGATTCTATGAAACTTTTTGAAATACTAGTTTAGGTCAAAAAATCGTAGTATATTATGCACAATTTTATACTAGTTTCGGTCAAAAAATCAAATTAAATCGAGGATTGTTCGAAATGCTACAAAACTTTTCAGATCCTTTGTATATGTTACGAGGAAATGTTATGATGGGAGTCGATACAAAAAATTATCTTAAAATTAGATTCTAAGAAACTTTTTGAAATAATAGTTTCTGTCAAAAAATCGTAGTATATTATAAACAATTTTGTACTAGTTTCGGTCAAAAAAGCAAATTTAATCGAGGATTGTTCGAAATGCTACGAAAAATTTCAGATCCTTTGTATATGTTACGTGGAAATGTTATGAGTGAAGTCCATGCAAAAAATTATCTTAAAATTAGATTCTATGAAACTTCTTGAAATGCTAGTTACGAGGAAATGTTATGATGGGAGTCGATACAAAAAATTATCTTAAAATTAGATTCTAAGAAACTTTTTGAAATACTAGTTTCTGTCAAAAAATCGTAGTATATTATAAACAATTTTGTACTAGTTTCGGTCAAAACAGCAAATTTATTCGAGGATTGTTCGAAATGCTACGAAAAATTTCAGATCCTTTGTATATGTTACGAGGAAATGTTATGATGGAAGTCCATGCAAAAGATTATCTTAAAATTAGATTCTATGAAACTTTTTA
This sequence comes from Lathyrus aphaca, assembly GCA_963966055.1. Classification (NCBI taxonomy): domain Eukaryota; kingdom Viridiplantae; phylum Streptophyta; class Magnoliopsida; order Fabales; family Fabaceae; genus Lathyrus; species Lathyrus aphaca. The sequence goes on from OZ014522.1 coordinate 7,597,144, forward strand.
TAATGCTAGTTTCGGTCAAAAAATCGTAGTATATTATACACAATTTTGTACTAGTTTCGGTCAAATAATCAAATTAAATTGAGGATTGTTCGAAATGCTTCGAAACTCTTCAGATCCTTTGTATATGATGAGAAGGAATGTTATGAGTGAAGTCCATGCAAAAAATTATATTAAAATTAGATTCTATGAAACTTTTTGAAATGCTAGTTTCGGTCAAAAAACCGTAGTATATTATACACAATTTTGTACTAGTTTCGGTCAAAAAATCAAATTAAATCGAGGATTGTTCAAAATGCTACGAAACTTTTCAGATCCTTTCTATATGTTACGAGGGAAGGTTATGATGGAATTTCAATTAAAAAATAATATCAAAATTCGATTATATGAAACTTTTTGAAATACTAGTTTATGTCAAAAAATCGTAGTATATTATGCACAATTTTATACTACTTTCGGGCAAAAAAGAAAATTAATTCGAAGATTGTTCGAAATGCTACGAAAAATTTCAGATCCTTTGTATATGTTACGAGGAAATGTTATGATGGAAGTTCATGCAAAAAATTATCTTAAAATTAGATTCTATGAAACTTTTTATAATGCTAGTTTTGGTCTAAAAATCGTAGTATATTATACACAATTTTGTACTAGTTTCGGTCAAAAAATCAAATTAAATTGAGGATTGTTCGAAATGCTTCGAAACTCTTCAGATCCTTTGTATATGATGAGAAGGAATGTTATGAGTGAAGTCCATCCAAAAAATTATCTTAAAATTAGATTCTATGAAAGTTTTTGAAATGCTAGTTTCGGTCAAAAAATCGTAGTATATTATACACAATTTTGTACTAGTTTCGGTCAAAAAATCAAATTAAATCGAGGATTGTTCAAAATGCTACGAAACTTTTCAAATCCTTTCTATATGTTACGAGGGAAGGTTATGATTGAATTTCAATCAAAAAATAATCTCAAAATTAGATTATATGAAACTTTTTGAAATACTAGTTTAGGTCAAAAAATCGTAGTATATTATGCACAATTTTATACTACTTTCGGTCAAAAAAGAAAATTAATTCGAAGATTGTTCGAAATGCTTCGAAACTCTTCAGATCCTTTGTATATGATGAGAAGGAATGTTATGAGTGAAGTCCAAGCAAAAAAATTATCTTAAAATTAGATTCTATGAAACTTTTTGAAATGCTAGTTTCGGTCAAAAAATCGTAGTATATTATACACAATTTTGTACTAGTTTCGGACAAAAAATCAAATTAAATCGAGGATTGTTCGAAATGCTACGAAACTTTTCAGATCCTTTCTATATGTTACGAGGGAAGGTTATGATGAAATTTTAATAAAAAAATTATCTCAAAATTAGATTCTATGAAACTTTTTGAAATACTAGTTTAGGTCAAAAAATCGTAGTATATTATGCACAATTTTATACTAGTTTCTGTCAAAAAATCAAATTAAATCGAGGATTGTTCGAAATGCTACAAAACTTTTCAGATCCTTTGTATATGTTACGAGGAAATGTTATGATGGGAGTCGATACAAAAAATTATCTTAAAATTAGATTCTAAGAAACTTTTTGAAATAATAGTTTCTGTCAAAAAATCGTAGTATATTATAAACAATTTTGTACTAGTTTCGGTCAAAAAAGCAAATTTAATCGAGGATTGTTCGAAATGCTACGAAAAATTTCAGATCCTTTGTATATGTTACGTGGAAATGTTATGAGTGAAGTCCATGCAAAAAATTATCTTAAAATTAGATTCTATGAAACTTCTTGAAATGCTAGTTACGAGGAAATGTTATGATGGGAGTCGATACAAAAAATTATCTTAAAATTAGATTCTAAGAAACTTTTTGAAATACTAGTTTCTGTCAAAAAATCGTAGTATATTATAAACAATTTTGTACTAGTTTCGGTCAAAACAGCAAATTTATTCGAGGATTGTTCGAAATGCTACGAAAAATTTCAGATCCTTTGTATATGTTACGAGGAAATGTTATGATGGAAGTCCATGCAAAAGATTATCTTAAAATTAGATTCTATGAAACTTTTTATAATGCTAGTTTCGGTCAAAAAATCGTAGTATATTATACACAATTTTGTACTAGTTTCGGTCAAATAATCAAATTAAATTGAGGATTGTTCGAAATGCTTCGAAACTCTTCAGATCCTTTGTATATGATGAGAAGGAATGTTATGAGTGAAGTCCATGCAAAAAATTATCTTAAAATTAGATTCTATGAAACTTTTTGAAATGCTAGTTTCGGTCAAAAAACCGTAGTATATTATACACAATTTTGTACTAGTTTCGGTCAAAAAATCAAATTAAATCGAGGATTGTTCAAAATGCTACGAAACTTTTCAGATCCTTTCTATATGTTACGAGGGAAGGTTATGATGGAATTTCAATTAAAAAATAATCTCAAAATTCGATTATATGAAACTTTTTGAAATACTAGTTTATGTCAAAAAATCGTAGTATATTATGCACAATTTTATACTACTTTCGGGCAAAAAAGAAAATTAATTCGAAGATTGTTCGAAATGCTACGAAAAATTTCAGATCCTTTGTATATGTTACGAGGAAATGTTATGATGGAAGTCCATGCAAAAAATTATCTTAAAATTAGATTCTATGAAACTTTTTATAATGCTAGTTTCGGTCAAAAAATCGTAGTATATTATACACAATTTTGTACTAGTTTCGGTCAAAAAATCAAATTAAATTGAGGATTGTTCGAAATGCTTCGAAACTCTTCAGATCCTTTGTATATGATGAGAAGGAATGTTATGAGTGAAGTCCAAGCAAAAAAATTATCTTAAAATTAGATACTATGAAAGTTTTTGAAATGCTAGTTTCGGTCAAAAAATCGTAGTATATTATACACAATTTTGTACTAGTTTCGGTCAAAAAATCAAATTAAATCGAGGATTGTTCAAAATGCTACGAAACTTTTCAGATCCTTTCTATATGTTACGAGGGAAGGTTATGATGGAATTTCAATTAAAAAATAATCTCAAAATTATATTATTTGAAACTTTTTGAAATACTAGTTTAGGTCAAAAAATCGTAGTATATTATGCACAATTTTATACTACTTTCGGTCAAAAAAGAAAATTAATTCGAAGATTGTTCGAAATGCTACGAAACTTTTCAGATCCATTGTATATGTTACGAACGAATGTAATGATGGAAGTCCACACAAAATATTATCTTAAAATTAGATTCTATGAAACTTTTTGAAATGCTAGTTTCGGTCAAAAAATCGTAGTATATTATACACAATTTTGTACTAGTTTCGGTCAAAAAATCAAATTAAATCGAGGATTGTTCGAAATGCTACGAAACTCTTCAGATCCTTTCTATATGTTACGAGGGAAGGTTATGATAGAATTCTAATAAAAAAATTATCTCAAAATTAGATTCTATGAAACTTTTTGAAATACTAGTTTAGGTCAAAATAACGTAGTATATTATGCACAATTTTATACTAGTTTTGGTCAAAAAATCAAATTAAATCGAGGATTGTTCAAAATGCTACAAAACATTTCAGATCCTTTGTATATGTTACGAGGAAATGTTATGATGGAATTTCAATTAAAAAATAATCTCAAAATTCGATTATATGAAACTTTTTGAAATACTAGTTTATGTCAAAAAATCGTAGTATATTATGCACAATTTTATACTACTTTCGGGCAAAAAAGAAAATTAATTCGAAGATTGTTCGAAATGCTACGAAAAATTTCAGATCCTTTGTATATGTTACGAGGAAATGTTATGATGGAAGTCCATGCAAAAAATTATCTTAAAATTAGATTCTATGAAACTTTTTATAATGCTAGTTTCGGTCAAAAAATCGTAGTATATTATACACAATTTTGTACTAGTTTCGGTCAAAAAATCAAATTAAATTGAGGATTGTTCGAAATGCTTCGAAACTCTTCAGATCCTTTGTATATGATGAGAAGGAATGTTATGAGTGAAGTCCAAGCAAAAAAATTATCTTAAAATTAGATACTATGAATGTTTTTGAAATGCTAGTTTCGGTCAAAAAATCGTAGTATATTATACACAATTTTGTACTAGTTTCGGTCAAAAAATCAAATTAAATCGAGGATTGTTCAAAATGCTACGAAACTTTTCAGATCCTTTCTATATGTTACGAGGGAAGGTTATGATGGAATTTCAATCAAAAAATAATCTCAAAATTATATTATATGAAACTTTTTGAAATACTAGTTTAGGTCAAAAAATCGTAGTATATTATGCACAATTTTATACTACTTTCGGTCAAAAAAGAAAATTAATTCGAAGATTGTTCGAAATGCTACGAAACTTTTCAGATCCATTGTATATGTTACGAACGAATGTAATGATGGAAGTCCACACAAAATATTATCTTAAAATTAGATTCTATGAAACTTTTTGAAATGCTAGTTTCGGTCAAAAAATCGTAGTATATTATACACAATTTTGTACTAGTTTCGGTCAAAAAATCAAATTAAATCGAGGATTGTTCGAAATGCTACGAAACTCTTCAGATCCTTTCTATATGTTACGAGGGAAGGTTATGATGGAATTCTAATAAAAAAATTATCTCAAAATTAGATTCTATGAAACTTTTTGAAATACTAGTTTAGGTCAAAATAACGTAGTATATTATGCACAATTTTATACTAGTTTTGGTCAAAAAATCAAATTAAATCGAGGATTGTTCGAAATGCTACAAAACATTTCAGATCCTTTGTATATGTTACGAGGAATTGTTATGATGGGAGTCGATACAAAAAATTATCTTAAAATTAGATTCTAAGAAACTTTTTGAAATACTAGTTTCTGTCAAAAAATCGTAGTATATTATAAACAATTTTGTACTAGTTTCGGTCAAAAAAGCAAATTTAATCGAGGATTGTTCGAAATGCTACGAAAAATTTCAGATCCTTTGTATATGTTACGAGGAAATGTTATGATGGAAGTCCATGCAAAAAATTATCTTAAAATTAGATTCTATGAAACTTTTTATAATGCTAGTTTCGGTCAAAAAATCGTAGTATATTATACACAATTTTGTACTAGTTTCGGTAAAAAATTCAAATTAAATCGAGGATTGTTCAAAATGCTACGAAACTTTTCAGATCCTTTCTATATGTTACGAGGGAAGGTTATGATTGAATTTCAATCAAAAAATAATCTCAAAATTAGATTATATGAAACTTTTTGAAATACTAGTTTAGGTCAAAAAATCGTAGTATATTATGCACAATTTTATACTACTTTCGGTCAAAAAAGAAAATTAATTCGAAGATTGTTCGAAATGCTACGAAACTTTTCAGATCCATTGTATATATTACGAAGGAATGTAATGATGGAATTCCACACAAAATATTATCTTAAAATTAGATTCTATGAAACTTTTTGAAATGCTAGTTTCGGTCAAAAAATCGTAGTATATTATACACAATTTTGTACTAGTTTCGGACAAAAAATCAAATTAAATCGAGGATTGTTCGAAATGCTACGAAACTTTTAAGATCCTTTCTATATGTTACGAGGGAAGGTTATGATGAAATTTTAATAAAAAAATTATCTCAAAATTAGATTCTATGAAACTTTTTGAAATACTAGTTTAGGTCAAAAAATCGTAGTATATTATGCACAATTTTATACTAGTTTCGGTCAAAAAATCAAATTAAATCGAGGATTGTTCGAAATGCTACAAAACTTTTCAGATCCTTTGTATATGTTACGAGGAAATGTTATGATGGGAGTCGATACAAAAAATTATCTTAAAATTAGATTCTAAGAAACTTTTTGAAATAATAGTTTCTGTCAAAAAATCATAGTATATTATAAACAATTTTGTACTAGTTTCGGTCAAAAAAGCAAATTTAATCGAGGATTGTTCGAAATGCTTCGAAAAATTTCAGATCCTTTGTATATGTTACGTGGAAATGTTATGAGTGAAGTCCATGCAAAAAATTATCTTAAAATTAGATTCTATGAAACTTTTTGAAATGCTAGTTACGAGGAAATGTTATGATGGGAGTCGATACAAAAAATTATCTTAAAATTAGATTCTAAGAAACTTTTTGAAATACTAGTTTCTGTCAAAAAATCGTAGTATATTATAAACAATTTTGTACTAGTTTCGGTCAAAAAAGCAAATTTATTCGAGGATTGTTCGAAATGCTACGAAAAATTTCAGATCCTTTGTATATGTTACGAGGAAATGTTATGATGGAAGTCCATGCAAAAGATTATCTTAAAATTAGATTCTATGAAACTTTTTATAATGCTAGTTTCGGTCAAAAAATCGTAGTATATTATACACAATTTTGTACTAGTTTCGGTCAAATAATCAAATTAAATTGAGGATTGTTCGAAATGCTTCGAAACTCTTCAGATCCTTTGTATATGATGAGAAGGAATGTTATGAGTGAAGTCCATGCAAAAAATTATCTTAAAATTAGATTCTATGAAACTTTTTGAAATGCTAGTTTCGGTCAAAAAACCGTAGTATATTATACACAATTTTGTACTAGTTTCGGTCAAAAAATCAAATTAAATCGAGGATTGTTCGAAATGCTACGAAACTCTTCAGATCCTTTCTATATGTTACGAGGGAAGGTTATGATGGAATTCTAATAAAAAAATTATCTCAAAATTAGATTCTATGAAACTTTTTGAAATACTAGTTTAGGTCAAAATAACGTAGTATATTATGCACAATTTTATACTAGTTTTGGTCAAAAAATCAAATTAAATCGAGGATTGTTCGAAATGCTACAAAACATTTCAGATCCTTTGTATATGTTACGAGGAAATGTTATGATGGGAGTCGATACAAAAAATTATCTTAAAATTAGATTCTAAGAAACTTTTTGAAATACTAGTTTCTGTCAAAAAATCGTAGTATATTATAAACAATTTTGTACTAGTTTCGGTCAAAAAAGCAAATTTAATCGAGGATTGTTCGAAATGCTACGAAAAATTTCAGATCCTTTGTATATGTTACGAGGAAATGTTATGATGGAAGTCCATGCAAAAAATTATCTTAAAATTAGATTCTATGAAACTTTTTATAATGCTAGTTTCGGTCAAAAAATCGTAGTATATTATACACAATTTTGTACTAGTTTCGGTAAAAAATTCAAATTAAATCGAGGATTGTTCAAAATGCTACGAAACTTTTCAGATCCTTTCTATATGTTACGAGGGAAGGTTATGATTGAATTTCAATCAAAAAATAATCTCAAAATTAGATTATATGAAACTTTTTGAAATACTAGTTTAGGTCAAAAAATCGTAGTATATTATGCACAATTTTATACTACTTTCGGTCAAAAAAGAAAATTAATTCGAAGATTGTTCGAAATGCTACGAAACTTTTCAGATCCATTGTATATATTACGAAGGAATGTAATGATGGAATTCCACACAAAATATTATCTTAAAATTAGATTCTATGAAACTTTTTGAAATGCTAGTTTCGGTCAAAAAATCGTAGTATATTATACACAATTTTGTACTAGTTTCGGACAAAAAATCAAATTAAATCGAGGATTGTTCGAAATGCTACGAAACTTTTCAGATCCTTTCTATATGTTACGAGGGAAGGTTATGATGAAATTTTAATAAAAAAATTATCTCAAAATTAGATTCTATGAAACTTTTTGAAATACTAGTTTAGGTCAAAAAATCGTAGTATATTATGCACAATTTTATACTAGTTTCGGTCAAAAAATCAAATTAAATCGAGGATTGTTCGAAATGCTACAAAACTTTTCAGATCCTTTGTATATGTTACGAGGAAATGTTATGATGGGAGTCGATACAAAAAATTATCTTAAAATTAGATTCTAAGAAACTTTTTGAAATAATAGTTTCTGTCAAAAAATCGTAGTATATTATAAACAATTTTGTACTAGTTTCGGTCAAAAAAGCAAATTTAATCGAGGATTGTTCGAAATGCTTCGAAAAATTTCAGATCCTTTGTATATGTTACGTGGAAATGTTATGAGTGAAGTCCATGCAAAAAATTATCTTAAAATTAGATTCTATGAAACTTTTTGAAATGCTAGTTACGAGGAAATGTTATGATGGGAGTCGATACAAAAAATTATCTTAAAATTAGATTCTAAGAAACTTTTTGAAATACTAGTTTCTGTCAAAAAATCGTAGTATATTATAAACAATTTTGTACTAGTTTCGGTCAAAAAAGCAAATTTATTCGAGGATTGTTCGAAATGCTACGAAAAATTTCAGATCCTTTGTATATGTTACGAGGAAATGTTATGATGGAAGTCCATGCAAAAGATTATCTTAAAATTAGATTCTATGAAACTTTTTATAATGCTAGTTTCGGTCAAAAAATCGTAGTATATTATACACAATTTTGTACTAGTTTCGGTCAAATAATCAAATTAAATTGAGGATTGTTCGAAATGCTTCGAAACTCTTCAGATCCTTTGTATATGATGAGAAGGAATGTTATGAGTGAAGTCCATGCAAAAAATTATCTTAAAATTAGATTCTATGAAACTTTTTGAAATGCTAGTTTCGGTCAAAAAACCGTAGTATATTATACACAATTTTGTACTAGTTTCGGTCAAAAAATCAAATTAAATCGAGGATTGTTCAAAATGCTACGAAACTTTTCAGATCCTTTCTATATGTTACGAGGGAAGGTTATGATGGAATTTCAATCAAAAAATAATCTCAAAATTAGATTATATGAAACTTTTTGAAATACTAGTTTAGGTCAAAAAATCGTAGTATATTATGCACAATTTTATACTACTTTCGGTCAAAAAAGAAAATTAATTCGAAGATTGTTCGAAATGCTACGAAACTTTTCAGATCCATTGTATATATTACGAAGGAATGTAATGATGGAATTCCACACAAAATATTATCTTAAAATTAGATTCTATGAAACTTTTTGAAATGCTAGTTTCGGTCAAAAAATCGTAGTATATTATACACAATTTTGTACTAGTTTCGGACAAAAAATCAAATTAAATCGAGGATTGTTCGAAATGCTACGAAACTTTTCAGATCCTTTCTATATGTTACGAGGGAAGGTTATGATGAAATTTTAATAAAAAAATTATCTCAAAATTAGATTCTATGAAACTTTTTGAAATACTAGTTTAGGTCAAAAAATCGTAGTATATTATGCACAATTTTATACTAGTTTCGGTCAAAAAATCAAATTAAATCGAGGATTGTTCGAAATGCTACAAAACTTTTCAGATCCTTTGTATATGTTACGAGGAAATGTTATGATGGGAGTCGATACAAAAAATTATCTTAAAATTAGATTCTAAGAAACTTTTTGAAATAATAGTTTCTGTCAAAAAATCGTAGTATATTATAAACAATTTTGTACTAGTTTCGGTCAAAAAAGCAAATTTAATCGAGGATTGTTCGAAATGCTTCGAAAAATTTCAGATCCTTTGTATATGTTACGTGGAAATGTTATGAGTGAAGTCCATGCAAAAAATTATCTTAAAATTAGATTCTATGAAACTTTTTGAAATGCTAGTTACGAGGAAATGTTATGATGGGAGTCGATACAAAAAATTATCTTAAAATTAGATTCTAAGAAACTTTTTGAAATACTAGTTTCTGTCAAAAAATCGTAGTATATTATAAACAATTTTGTACTAGTTTCGGTCAAAAAAGCAAATTTATTCGAGGATTGTTCGAAATGCTACGAAAAATTTCAGATCCTTTGTATATGTTACGAGGAAATGTTATGATGGAAGTCCATGCAAAAGATTATCTTAAAATTAGATTCTATGAAACTTTTTATAATGCTAGTTTCGGTCAAAAAATCGTAGTATATTATACACAATTTTGTACTAGTTTCGGTCAAATAATCAAATTAAATTGAGGATTGTTCGAAATGCTTCGAAACTCTTCAGATCCTTTGTATATGATGAGAAGGAATGTTATGAGTGAAGTCCATGCAAAAAATTATCTTAAAATTAGATTCTATGAAACTTTTTGAAATGCTAGTTTCGGTCAAAAAACCGTAGTATATTATACACAATTTTGTACTAGTTTCGGTCAAAAAATCAAATTAAATCGAGGATTGTTCAAAATGCTACGAAACTTTTCAGATCCTTTCTATATGTTACGAGGGAAGGTTATGATGGAATTTCAATTAAAAAATAATCTCAAAATTCGATTATATGAAACTTTTTGAAATACTAGGTCATGTCAAAAAAATCGTAGTATATTATGCACAATTTTATACTACTTTCGGGCAAAAAAGAAAATTAATTCGAAGATTGTTCGAAATGCTACGAAACTTTTCAGATCCTTTGTATATGTTACGAAGGAATGTAATGATGGAAGTCCACACAAAATATTATCTTAAAATTAGATTCTATGAAACTTTTTGAAATGCTAGTTTCGGTCAAAAAATCGTAGTATATTATACACAATTTTGTACTAGTTTCGGTCAAAAAATCAAATTAAATCGAGGATTGTTCGAAATGCTACGAAACTTTTCAGATCCTTTCTATATGTTACGAGGGTAGGTTATGATGAAATTTTAATAAAAAAATTATCTCAAAATTAGATTCTATGAAACTTTTTGAAATACTAGTTTAGGTCAAAAAATCATAGTATATTATGCACAATTTTATACTAGTTTCGGTCAAAAAATCAAATTAAATTGAGGATTGTTCGAAATGCTACAAAACTTTTCAGATCCTTTGTATATGTTACGAGGAAATGTTATGATGGGAGTCGATACAAAAAATTATCTTAAAATTAGATTCTAAGAAACTTTTTGAAATAATAGTTTCTGTCAAAAAATCGTAGTATATTATAATCAATTTTGTACTAGTTTCGGTCAAAAAAGCAAATTTAATCGAGGATTGTTCGAAATGCTACGAAAAATTTCAGATCCTTTGTATATGTTACGTGGAAAGGTTATGATGGAAGTCCATGCAAAAAATTATCTTAAAATTAGATTCTATGAAACTTTTTGAAATGCTAGTTTCGGTCAAAAAATCGTAGTATATTATACACAATTTTGTACTAGTTTCGGTCAAAAAATCAAATTAAATCGACGATTGTTCGAAATGCTACGAAACTTTTCAGATCCTTTCTTTATGTTACGAGGGAGGTTATGATGGGATTTCAATCAAAAAATTATCTCAAAATTAGATTATATGAAACTTTTTGAAATACTAGTTTAGGTCAAAAAATCGTAGTATATTATGCACAATTTTATACTAGTTTCGGTCAAAAAATCAAATTAAATCGAGGATTGTTCGAAATGCTACAAAACTTTTCAGATCCTTTGTATATGTTACGAGGAAATGTTATGATGGGAGTCCATACAAAAAATTATCTTAAAATTAGATTCTAAGAAACTTTTTGAAATACTAGTTTCTGTCAAAAAATCGTAGTATATTATAAACAATTTTGTACTAGTTTCGGTCAAAAAAAGCAAATTTAATCGAGGATTGTTCGAAATGCTACGAAAAATTTCAGATCCTTTGTATATGTTACGTGGAAATGTTATGATGGAAGTCCATGCAAAAGATTATCTTAAAATTAGATTCTATGAAACATTTTATAATGCTAGTTTCGGTCAAAAAATCGTAGTATATTATACACAATTTTGTACTAGTTTCGGTCAAATAATCAAATTAAATTGAGGATTGTTCGAAATGCTTCGAAACTCTTAAGATCCTTTGTATATGATAAGAAGGAATGTTATGAGTGAAGTCCATGCAAAAAATTATCTTAAAATTAGATTCTATGAAACTTTTTGAAATGCTAGTTTCGGTCAAAAAACCGTAGTATATTATACACAATTTTGTACTAGTTTCGGTCAAAAAATCAAATTAAATCGAGGATTGTTCAAAATGCTACGAAACTTTTCAGATCCTTTCTATATGTTACGAGGGAAGGTTATGATGGAATTTCAATTAAAAAATAATCTCAAAATTAGATTATATGAAACTTTTTGAAATACTAGTTTATGTCAAAAAATCGTAGTATATTATGCACAATTTTATACTACTTTCGGGCAAAAAAGAAAATTAATTCGAAGATTGTTCGAAATGCTACGAAACTTTTCAGATCCTTTGTATATGTTACGAAGGAATGTAATGATGGAAGTCCATGCAAAATATTATCTTAAAATTAGATTCTATGAAACTTTTTGAAATGCTAGTTTCGGTCAAAAAATCGTAGTATATTATACACAATTTTTTACTAGTTTCGGTCAAAAAATCAAATTAAATCGAGGATTGTTCGAAATGCTACGAAACTTTTCAGATCCTTTCTATATGTTACGAGGGAAGGTTATGATGGAATTTTAATAAAAAAATTATCTCAAAATTAGATTCTATGAAACTTTTTGAAATACTAGTTTAGGTCAAAAAATCGTAGTATATTATGCACAATTTTATACTACTTTCGGGCAAAAAAGAAAATTAATTCGAAGATTGTTCGAAATGCTACGAAACTTTTCAGATCCTTTGTATATGTTACGAAGGAATGTAATGATGGAAGTCCATGCAAAATATTATCTTAAAATTAGATTCTATGAAACTTTTTGAAATGCTAGTTTCGGTCAAAAAATCGTAGTATATTATACACAATTTTTTACTAGTTTCGGTCAAAAAATCAAATTAAATCGAGGATTGTTCGAAATGCTACGAAACTTTTCAGATCCTTTCTATATGTTACGAGGGAAGGTTATGATGGAATTTTAATAAAAAAATTATCTCAAAATTAGATTCTATGAAACTTTTTGAAATACTAGTTTAGGTCAAAAAATCGTAGTATATTATGCACAATTTTATACTAGTTTCGGTCAAAAAATCAAATTAAATCGAGGATTGTTTGAAATGCTACAATCTTTTCAGATCCTTTGTATATGTTATGAGGCAATTTTATAATGGAAGTCCATGCAAAAAATTATCTTACAATTTGATTCTAAGAAACTTTTTGAAATACTAGTTTCTGTCAAAAAATCGTAGTATATTATATACAATTTTGAACTAGTTTCGGTCAAAAAAGCAAATTTAATCGAGGATTGTTCGAAATGCTACGAAAAATTTCAGATCCTTTGTATATGTTACGAGGAAATCTTATGATGGAAGTCCATGCAAAAAATTATCTTAAAATTAGATTCTATGAAACTTTTTGTAATGCTAGTTGCGGTCAAACAATCGTAGTATATTATACACAATTTTGTACTAGTTTCGGTCAAATAATCAAATTAAATTGAGGATTGTTCGAAATGCTTCGAAACTCTTCAGATCCTTTGTATATGTTAAGAGGAAATGTTATGAGTGAAGTCCATGCAAAAAATTATCTTAAAATTAGATTCTATGAAACTTTTTGAAATGCTAGTTTCGGTCAAAAAATCGTAGTATATTATACACAATTTTGTACTAGTTTCGGTCAAAAAATTAAATTAAATCGAGGATTGTTCGAAATGCTACGAAACGTTTCAGATCCTTTCTATATGTTACGAGGGAGGTTATGATGGAATTTCAATCAAAAAATTATCTCACAATTAGATTATATGAAACTTTTTGTAATACTAGTTTAGGTCAAAAAATTGTAGTATATTATGCACAATTTTATACTACTTTCGGTCAAAAAATATAATTAAATCGAAGATTGTTCGAAATGCTACGAAACTTTTCAGATCCTTTGTATATGTTACGAAGGAATGTTATGATGGAAGTCCATGAAAAAAATTATCTTAAAAATAGATTCTATGAAACTTTTTGAAATGCTAGTTTCGGTCAAAAAATCGTAGTATATTATACACAATTTTGTACTAGTTTCGGTCGAAAAATCAAATTAAATCGAGGATTGTTCAAAATCCTACGAAACTTTTCAGACCCTTTCTATATGTTACGACGGAAGGTTATGATGGAATTTCAATCAAAAAATTATCTCAAAATTAGATTATATGAAACTTTTTGAAATACTAGTTTAGGTCAAAAAATCGTAGTATATTATGCATAATTTTATACTACTTTCGGTCAAAAAATAAAATTAAATCGAAGATTGTTCGAAATGCTACGAAACTTTTCATATCCTTTGTATATGTTACGAAGGAATGTAATGATGGAAGTCCATGCAAAATATTATCTTAAAATTAGATTCTATGAAACTTTTTAAAATGCTAGTTTCGGTCAAAAAATCGTAGTATATTATACACAATTTTGTACTAGTTTCGGTCAAAAATCAAATTAAATCGAGGATTGTTCGAAATGCTACGAAAATTTTCAGATCCTTTCTATATGTTACGAGGGAAGGTTATGATGGAATTTCAATCAAAATATTATCTCAAAATTAGATTATATGAATCTTTTTGAAATACTAGTTTAGGTCAAAAAATCGTAGTATATTATGCACAATTTTATACTACTTTCGGTCAAAAAAGAAAATTAAATCGAAGATTGTTCGAGATGCTACAAAACATTTCAGATCCTTTGTATATGTTACGAAGGAATGTAATGATGGAAGTCCATGCAAAATATTATCTTAAACTTATATTCTAAGAAACTTTTTGAAATGCTAGTTTCGGTCAAAAAATTGTAGTATATTATACACAATTTTGTACTAGTTTCGGTTAAAAATCAAATTAAATCGAGGATTGTTCGAAATGCTACGAAAAATTTCAGATCCTTTGTATATGTTACGAGGAAATGTTATGATGGAAGTCCATGCAAAAAATTATCTTAAAATTAGATTCTATGAAACTTTTTATAATGCTAGTTTCGGTCAAAAAATCGTAGTATATTATACACAATTTTGTACTAGTTTCGGTCAAAAAATCAAATTAAATTGAGGATTGTTCGAAATGCTTCGAAACTCTTCAGATCCTTTGTATATGATAAGAAGGAATGTTATGAGTGAAGTCCATGCAAAAAATTATCTTAAAATTAGATTCTATGAAACTTTTTGAAATGCTAGTTTCGGTCAAAAAATTTTAGTATATTATACACACTTTTGTACTAGTTTCGGTCAAAAAATCAAATTAAATCGAGGATTGTTCAAAATGCTACAAAACATTTCAGATCCTTTCTATATGTTACGAGGGAATGTTATGATGGAATTTCAATCAAAAAATAATCTCAAAATTAGATGATATGAATCTTTTTGAAATACTAGTTTAGGTCAAAAAATCGTAGTATATTATGCACAATTTTATACTACTTTCGGTCAAAAAAGAAAATTAATTCGAAGATTGTTCGAAATGTTACGAAACTTTTCAGATCCTTTGTATATGTTACGAAGGAATGTAATGATGGAAGTCCATGCAAGATATTATCTTAAAATTAGATTCTATGAAACTTTTTGAAATGCTAGTTTCGGTCAAAAAATCGTAGTATATTATACACAAAATTGTACTAGTTTCGGTCAAAAAATAAAATTAAATCGAGGATTGTTCGAAATGATACGAAACTTTTCAGATCCTTTCTATATGTTATGAGGGAAGGTTATGATGGAATTTTAATAAAAAAATTATCTCAAAATTAGATTCTTTGAAACTTTTTGAAATACTAGTTTAGGTAAAAAAATCGTAGTATATTATGCACAATTTTATACTAGTTTAGGTCAAAGAATCAAATTAAATCGAGAATTGTTCGAAATGCTACAAACTTTTCAGATCCTGTGTATATGTTATGAGGCAATATTATAATGGAAGTCCATGCAAAAAATTATCTTAAAATTAGATTCTAAGAAACTTTTTGAAATACTAGTTTCTGTCAAAAAATCGTAGTATATTATAAACAATTTTGTACTCGTTTCGGTCAAAAAAGCAAATTTAATCGAGGATTGTTCGAAATGCTACGAAAAATTTCAGATCCTTTGTATATGTTACGAGGAAATGTTATGATGGAAGTCCATGCAAAAAATTATCTTAAAATTAGATTCTATGAAACTTTTTGTAATGCTAGTTGCGGTCAAACAATCGTAGTATATTATACACAATTTTGTACTAGTTTCGGTCAAATAATCAAATTAAATTGAGGATTGTTCGAAATGCTTCGAAACACTTCAGATCCTTTGTATATGTTAAGAGGAAATGTAGTGAGTGAAGTCGATGCAAAAAATTATCTTAAAATTAGATTCTATGAAACTTTTTGAAATGCTAGTTTCGGTCAAAAAATCGTAGTATATTATACACAATTTTGTACTAGTTTCGGTCAAAAAATCAAATTAAATCGGGAATTGTTCAAAATGCTACGAAACTTTTCAGATCCTTTCTATATGTTACGAGGGAAGGTTATGATGGAATTTCAATCAAAATATTATCTCAAAATTAGATTATATGAATCTTTTTGAAATACTAGTTTAGGTCAAAAAATCGTAGTATATTATGCACAATTTTATACTACTTTCGGTCAAAAAAGAAAATTAAATCGAAGATTGTTCGAGATACTACGAAACATTTCAGATCCTTTGTATATGTTACGAAGGAATGTAATGATGGAAGTCCATGCAAAATATTATCTTAAACTTATATTCTAAGAAACTTTTTGAAATGCTAGTTTCGGTCAAAAAATTGTAGTATATTATACACAATTTTGTACTAGTTTCGGTTAAAAATCAAATTAAATCGAGGATTGTTCGAAATGCTACGAAAAATTTCAGATCCTTTGTATATGTTACGAGGAAATGTTATGATTGAAGTCCATGCAAAAAATTATCTTAAAATTAGATTCTATGAAACTTTTTATAATGCTAGTTTCGGTCAAAAAATCGTAGTATATTATACACAATTTTGTACTAGTTTCGGTCAAAAAATCAAATTAAATTGAGGATTGTTCGAAATGCTTCGAAACTCTTCAGATCCTTTGTATATGATAAGAAGGAATGTTATGAGTGAAGTCCATGCAAAAAATTATCTTAAAATTAGATTCTATGAAACTTTTTGAAATGCTAGTTTCGGTCAAAAAATCGTAGTATATTATACACACTTTTGTACTAGTTTCGGTCAAAAAATCAAATTAAATCGAGGATTGTTCAAAATGCTACGAAACATTTCAGATCCTTTCTATATGTTACGAGGGAAGGTTATGATGGAATTTCAATCAAAAAATAATCTCAAAATTAGATGATATGAATCTTTTTGAAATACTAGTTTAGGTCAAAAAATCGTAGTATATTATGCACAATTTTATACTACTTTCGGTCAAAAAAGAAAATTAATTCGAAGATTGTTCGAAATGTTACGAAACTTTTCAGATCCTTTGTATATGTTACGAAGGAATGTAATGATGGAAGTCCATGCAAAATATTATCTTAAAATTAGATTCTATGAAACTTTTTGAAATGCTAGTTTCGGTCAAAAAATCGTAGTATATTATACACAATTTTGTACTAGTTTCAGTCAAAAAATAAAATTAAATCGAGGATTGTTCGAAATGATACGAAACTTTTCAGATCCTTTCTATATGTTATGAGGGAAGGTTATGATGGAATTTTAATAAAAAAATTATCTCAAAATTAGATTCTTTGAAACTTTTTGAAATACTAGTTTAGGTAAAAAAATCGTAGTATATTATGCACAATTTTATACTAGTTTAGGTCAAAGAATCAAATTAAATCGAGAATTGTTCGAAATGCTACAAACTTTTCAGATCCTGTGTATATGTTATGAGGCAATATTATAATGGAAGTCCATGCAAAAAATTATCTTAAAATTTGATTCTAAGAAACTTTTTGAAATACTAGTTTCTGTCAAAAAATCGTAGTATATTATAAACAATTTTGTACTAGTTTCGGTCAAAAAAGCAAATTTAATCGAGGATTGTTCGAAATGCTACGAAAATTTTCAGATCCTTTGTATATGTTACGAGGAAATCTTATGATGGAAGTCCATGCAAAAAATTATCTTAAAATTAGATTCTATGAAACTTTTTGTAATGCTAGTTGCGGTCAAACAATCGTAGTATATTATACATAATTTTGTACTAGTTTCGGTCAAATAATCAAATTAAATTGAGGATTGTTCGAAATGCTTCGAAACATTTCAGATCCTTTGTATATGTTAATAGGAAATGTAGTGAGTGAAGTCGATGCAAAAAATTATCTTAAAATTAGATTCTATGAAACTTTTTGAAATGCTAGTTTCGGTCAAAAAATCG
Source organism: Lathyrus aphaca (assembly GCA_963966055.1). NCBI lineage: Eukaryota > Viridiplantae > Streptophyta > Magnoliopsida > Fabales > Fabaceae > Lathyrus > Lathyrus aphaca. The sequence continues at coordinate 7,615,307 of OZ014522.1, forward strand.
TAGTATATTATACACAATTTTGTACTAGTTTCAGTCAAAAAATAAAATTAAATCGAGGATTGTTCGAAATGATACGAAACTTTTCAGATCCTTTCTATATGTTATGAGGGAAGGTTATGATGGAATTTTAATAAAAAAATTATCTCAAAATTAGATTCTTTGAAACTTTTTGAAATACTAGTTTAGGTAAAAAAATCGTAGTATATTATGCACAATTTTATACTAGTTTAGGTCAAAGAATCAAATTAAATCGAGAATTGTTCGAAATGCTACAAACTTTTCAGATCCTGTGTATATGTTATGAGGCAATATTATAATGGAAGTCCATGCAAAAAATTATCTTAAAATTTGATTCTAAGAAACTTTTTGAAATACTAGTTTCTGTCAAAAAATCGTAGTATATTATAAACAATTTTGTACTAGTTTCGGTCAAAAAAGCAAATTTAATCGAGGATTGTTCGAAATGCTACGAAAATTTTCAGATCCTTTGTATATGTTACGAGGAAATCTTATGATGGAAGTCCATGCAAAAAATTATCTTAAAATTAGATTCTATGAAACTTTTTGTAATGCTAGTTGCGGTCAAACAATCGTAGTATATTATACATAATTTTGTACTAGTTTCGGTCAAATAATCAAATTAAATTGAGGATTGTTCGAAATGCTTCGAAACATTTCAGATCCTTTGTATATGTTAAGAGGAAATGTAGTGAGTGAAGTCGATGCAAAAAATAATCTTAAAATTAGATTCTATGAAACTTTTTGAAATGCTAGTTTCGGTCAAAAAATCGTAGTATATTATACACAATTTTGTACTAGTTTCGATCAAAAAATCAAATTAAATCGGGAATTGTTCAAAATGCTACGAAACTTTTCAGATCCTTTCTATATGTTACGAGGGAAGGTTATGATGGAATTTCAATCAAAATATTATCTCAAAATTAGATTATATGAATCTTTTTGAAATACTAGTTTAGGTCAAAAAATCGTAGTATATTATGCACAATTTTATACTACTTTCGGTCAAAAAAGAAAATTAAATCGAAGATTGTTCGAGATGCTACGAAACATTTCAGATCCTTTGTATATGTTACGAAGGAATGTAATGATGGAAGTCCATGCAAAATATTATCTTAAACTTATATTCTAAGAAACTTTTTGAAATGCTAGTTTCGGTCAAAAAATTGTAGTATATTATACACAATTTTGTACTAGTTTCGGTTAAAAATCAAATTAAATCGAGGATTGTTCGAAATGCTACGAAAAATTTCAGATCCTTTGTATATGTTACGAGGAAATGTTATGATTGAAGTCCATGCAAAAAATTATCTTAAAATTAGATTCTATGAAACTTTTTATAATGCTAGTTTCGGTCAAAAAATCGTAGTATATTATACACAATTTTGTACTAGTTTCGGTCAAAAAATCAAATTAAATTGAGGATTGTTCGAAATGCTTCGAAACTCTTCAGATCCTTTGTATATGATAAGAAGGAATGTTATGAGTGAAGTCCATGCAAAAAATTATCTTAAAATTAGATTCTATGAAACTTTTTGAAATGCTAGTTTCGGTCAAAAAATCGTAGTATATTATACACACTTTTGTACTAGTTTCGGTCAAAAAATCAAATTAAATCGAGGATTGTTCAAAATGCTACGAAACATTTCAGATCCTTTCTATATGTTACGAGGGAAGGTTATGATGGAATTTCAATCAAAAAATAATCTCAAAATTAGATGATATGAATCTTTTTGAAATACTAGTTTAGGTCAAAAAATCGTAGTATATTATGCACAATTTTATACTACTTTCGGTCAAAAAAGAAAATTAATTCGAAGATTGTTCGAAATGTTACGAAACTTTTCAGATCCTTTGTATATGTTACGAAGGAATGTAATGATGGAAGTCCATGCAAAATATTATCTTAAAATTAGATTCTATGAAACTTTTTGAAATGCTAGTTTCGGTCAAAAAATCGTAGTATATTATACACAATTTTGTACTAGTTTCAGTCAAAAATAAAATTAAATCGAGGATTGTTCGAAATGATACGAAACTTTTCAGATCCTTTCTATATGTTATGAGGGAAGGTTATGATGGAATTTTAATAAAAAAATTATCTCAAAATTAGATTCTTTGAAACTTTTTGAAATACTAGTTTAGGTAAAAAAATCGTAGTATATTATGCACAATTTTATACTAGTTTAGGTCAAAGAATCAAATTAAATCGAGAATTGTTCGAAATGCTACAAACTTTTCAGATCCTGTGTATATGTTATGAGGCAATATTATAATGGAAGTCCATGCAAAAAATTATCTTAAAATTAGATTCTAAGAAACTTTTTGAAATACTAGTTTCTGTCAAAAAATCGTAGTATATTATAAACAATTTTGTACTCGTTTCGGTCAAAAAAGCAAATTTAATCGAGGATTGTTCGAAATGCTACGAAAAATTTCAGATCCTTTGTATATGTTACGAGGAAATGTTATGATGGAAGTCCATGCAAAAAATTATCTTAAAATTAGATTCTATGAAACTTTTTGTAATGCTAGTTGCGGTCAAACAATCGTAGTATATTATACACAATTTTGTACTAGTTTCGGTCAAATAATCAAATTAAATTGAGGATTGTTCGAAATGCTTCGAAACACTTCAGATCCTTTGTATATGTTAAGAGGAAATGTAGTGAGTGAAGTCGATGCAAAAAATTATCTTAAAATTAGATTCTATGAAACTTTTTGAAATGCTAGTTTCGGTCAAAAAATCGTAGTATATTATACACAATTTTGTACTAGTTTCGGTCAAAAAATCAAATTAAATCGGGAATTGTTCAAAATGCTACGAAACTTTTCAGATCCTTTCTATATGTTACGAGGGAAGGTTATGATGGAATTTCAATCAAAATATTATCTCAAAATTAGATTATATGAATCTTTTTGAAATACTAGTTTAGGTCAAAAAATCGTAGTATATTATGCACAATTTTATACTACTTTCGGTCAAAAAAGAAAATTAAATCGAAGATTGTTCGAGATACTACGAAACATTTCAGATCCTTTGTATATGTTACGAAGGAATGTAATGATGGAAGTCCATGCAAAATATTATCTTAAACTTATATTCTAAGAAACTTTTTGAAATGCTAGTTTCGGTCAAAAAATTGTAGTATATTATACACAATTTTGTACTAGTTTCGGTTAAAAATCAAATTAAATCGAGGATTGTTCGAAATGCTACGAAAAATTTCAGATCCTTTGTATATGTTACGAGGAAATGTTATGATTGAAGTCCATGCAAAAAATTATCTTAAAATTAGATTCTATGAAACTTTTTATAATGCTAGTTTCGGTCAAAAAATCGTAGTATATTATACACAATTTTGTACTAGTTTCGGTCAAAAAATCAAATTAAATTGAGGATTGTTCGAAATGCTTCGAAACTCTTCAGATCCTTTGTATATGATAAGAAGGAATGTTATGAGTGAAGTCCATGCAAAAAATTATCTTAAAATTAGATTCTATGAAACTTTTTGAAATGCTAGTTTCGGTCAAAAAATCGTAGTATATTATACACACTTTTGTACTAGTTTCGGTCAAAAAATCAAATTAAATCGAGGATTGTTCAAAATGCTACGAAACATTTCAGATCCTTTCTATATGTTACGAGGGAAGGTTATGATGGAATTTCAATCAAAAAATAATCTCAAAATTAGATGATATGAATCTTTTTGAAATACTAGTTTAGGTCAAAAAATCGTAGTATATTATGCACAATTTTATACTACTTTCGGTCAAAAAAGAAAATTAATTCGAAGATTGTTCGAAATGTTACGAAACTTTTCAGATCCTTTGTATATGTTACGAAGGAATGTAATGATGGAAGTCCATGCAAAATATTATCTTAAAATTATATTCTATGAAACTTTTTGAAATGCTAGTTTCGGTCAAAAAATCGTAGTATATTATACACAATTTTGTACTAGTTTCAGTCAAAAAATAAAATTAAATCGAGGATTGTTCGAAATGATACGAAACTTTTCAGATCCTTTCTATATGTTATGAGGGAAGGTTATGATGGAATTTTAATAAAAAAATTATCTCAAAATTAGATTCTTTGAAACTTTTTGAAATACTAGTTTAGGTAAAAAAATCGTAGTATATTATGCACAATTTTATACTAGTTTAGGTCAAAGAATCAAATTAAATCGAGAATTGTTCGAAATGCTACAAACTTTTCAGATCCTGTGTATATGTTATGAGGCAATATTATAATGGAAGTCCATGCAAAAAATTATCTTAAAATTTGATTCTAAGAAACTTTTTGAAATACTAGTTTCTGTCAAAAAATCGTAGTATATTATAAACAATTTTGTACTAGTTTCGGTCAAAAAAGCAAATTTAATCGAGGATTGTTCGAAATGCTACGAAAATTTTCAGATCCTTTGTATATGTTACGAGGAAATCTTATGATGGAAGTCCATGCAAAAAATTATCTTAAAATTAGATTCTATGAAACTTTTTGTAATGCTAGTTGCGGTCAAACAATCGTAGTATATTATACATAATTTTGTACTAGTTTCGGTCAAATAATCAAATTAAATTGAGGATTGTTCGAAATGCTTCGAAACATTTCAGATCCTTTGTATATGTTAAGAGGAAATGTAGTGAGTGAAGTCGATGCAAAAAATTATCTTAAAATTAGATTCTATGAAACTTTTTGAAATGCTAGTTTCGGTCAAAAAATCGTAGTATATTATACACAATTTTGTACTAGTTTCAGTCAAAAAATAAAATTAAATCGAGGATTGTTCGAAATGATACGAAACTTTTCAGATCCTTTCTATATGTTATGAGGGAAGGTTATGATGGAATTTTAATAAAAAAATTATCTCAAAGTTAGATTCTTTGAAACTTTTTGAAATACTAGTTTAGGTAAAAAAATCGTAGTATATTATGCACAATTTTATACTAGTTTAGGTCAAAGAATCAAATTAAATCGAGAATTGTTCGAAATGCTACAAACTTTTCAGATCCTGTGTATATTTTATGAGGCAATATTATAATGGAAGTCCATGCAAAAAATTATCTTAAAATTTGATTCTAAGAAACTTTTTGAAATACTAGTTTCTGTCAAAAAATCGTAGTATATTATAAACAATTTTGTACTAGTTTCGGTCAAAAAAGCAAATTTAATCGAGGATTGTTCGAAATGCTACGAAAATTTTCAGATCCTTTGTATATGTTACGAGGAAATCTTATGATGGAAGTCCATGCAAAAAATTATCTTAAAATTAGATTCTATGAAACTTTTTGTAATGCTAGTTGCGGTCAAACAATCGTAGTATATTATACATAATTTTGTACTAGTTTCGGTCAAATAATCAAATTAAATTGAGGATTGTTCGAAATGCTTCGAAACATTTCAGATCCTTTGTATATGTTAAGAGGAAATGTAGTGAGTGAAGTCGATGCAAAAAATAATCTTAAAATTAGATTCTATGAAACTTTTTGAAATGCTAGTTTCGGTCAAAAAATCGTAGTATATTATACACAATTTTGTACTAGTTTCGATCAAAAAATCAAATTAAATCGGGAATTGTTCAAAATGCTACGAAACTTTTCAGATCCTTTCTGTATGTTACGAGGGAAGGTTATGATGGAATTTCAATCAAAATATTATCTCAAAATTAGATTATATGAATCTTTTTGAAATACTAGTTTAGGTCAAAAAATCGTAGTATATTATGCACAATTTTATACTACTTTCGGTCAAAAAAGAAAATTAAATCGAAGATTGTTCGAGATGCTACGAAACATTTCAGATCCTTTGTATATGTTACGAAGGAATGTAATGATGGAAGTCCATGCAAAATATTATCTTAAACTTATATTCTAAGAAACTTTTTGAAATGCTAGTTTCGGTCAAAAAATTGTAGTATATTATACACAATTTTGTACTAGTTTCGGTTAAAAATCAAATTAAATCGAGGATTGTTCGAAATGCTACGAAAAATTTCAGATCCTTTGTATATGTTACGAGGAAATGTTATGATTGAAGTCCATGCAAAAAATTATCTTAAAATTAGATTCTATGAAACTTTTTATAATGCTAGTTTCGGTCAAAAAATCGTAGTATATTATACACAATTTTGTACTAGTTTCGGTCAAAAAATCAAATTAAATTGAGGATTGTTCGAAATGCTTCGAAACTCTTCAGATCCTTTGTATATGATAAGAAGGAATGTTATGAGTGAAGTCCATGCAAAAAATTATCTTAAAATTAGATTCTATGAAACTTTTTGAAATGCTAGTTTCGGTCAAAAAATCGTAGTATATTATACACACTTTTGTACTAGTTTCGGTCAAAAAATCAAATTAAATCGAGGATTGTTCAAAATGCTACGAAACATTTCAGATCCTTTCTATATGTTACGAGGGAAGGTTATGATGGAATTTCAATCAAAAAATAATCTCAAAATTAGATGATATGAATCTTTTTGAAATACTAGTTTAGGTCAAAAAATCGTAGTATATTATGCACAATTTTATACTACTTTCGGTCAAAAAAGAAAATTAATTCGAAGATTGTTCGAAATGTTACGAAACTTTTCAGATCCTTTGTATATGTTACGAAGGAATGTAATGATGGAAGTCCATGCAAAATATTATCTTAAAATTAGATTCTATGAAACTTTTTGAAATGCTAGTTTCGGTCAAAAAATCGTAGTATATTATACACAATTTTGTACTAGTTTCAGTCAAAAATAAAATTAAATCGAGGATTGTTCGAAATGATACGAAACTTTTCAGATCCTTTCTATATGTTATGAGGGAAGGTTATGATGGAATTTTAATAAAAAAATTATCTCAAAATTAGATTCTTTGAAACTTTTTGAAATACTAGTTTAGGTAAAAAAATCGTAGTATATTATGCACAATTTTATACTAGTTTAGGTCAAAGAATCAAATTAAATCGAGAATTGTTCGAAATGCTACAAACTTTTCAGATCCTGTGTATATGTTATGAGGCAATATTATAATGGAAGTCCATGCAAAAAATTATCTTAAAATTTGATTCTAAGAAACTTTTTGAAATACTAGTTTCTGTCAAAAAATCGTAGTATATTATAAACAATTTTGTACTAGTTTCGGTCAAAAAAGCAAATTTAATCGAGGATTGTTCGAAATGCTACGAAAATTTTCAGATCCTTTGTATATGTTACGAGGAAATCTTATGATGGAAGTCCATGCAAAAAATTATCTTAAAATTAGATTCTATGAAACTTTTTGTAATGCTAGTTGCGGTCAAACAATCGTAGTATATTATACATAATTTTGTACTAGTTTCGGTCAAATAATCAAATTAAATTGAGGATTGTTCGAAATTCTTCGAAACATTTCAGATCCTTTGTATATGTTAAGAGGAAATGTAGTGAGTGAAGTCGATGCAAAAAATTATCTTAAAATTAGATTCTATGAAACTTTTTGAAATGCTAGTTTCGGTCAAAAAATCGTAGTATATTATACACAATTTTGTACTAGTTTCGATCAAAAAATCAAATTAAATCGGGAATTGTTCAAAATGCTACGAAACTTTTCAGATCCTTTCTATATGTTACGAGGGAAGGTTATGATGGAATTTCAATCAAAATATTATCTCAAAATTAGATTATATGAATCTTTTTGAAATACTAGTTTAGGTCAAAAAATCGTAGTATATTATGCACAATTTTATACTACTTTCGGTCAAAAAAGAAAATTAAATCGAAGATTGTTCGAGATGCTACGAAACATTTCAGATCCTTTGTATATGTTACGAAGGAATGTAATGATGGAAGTCCATGCAAAATATTATCTTAAACTTATATTCTAAGAAACTTTTTGAAATGCTAGTTTCGGTCAAAAAATTGTAGTATATTATACACAATTTTGTACTAGTTTCGGTTAAAAATCAAATTAAATCGAGGATTGTTCGAAATGCTACGAAAAATTTCAGATCCTTTGTATATGTTACGAGGAAATGTTATGATGGAAGTCCATGCAAAAAATTATCTTAAAATTAGATTCTATGAAACTTTTTATAATGCTAGTTTCGGTCAAAAAATCGTAGTATATTATACACAATTTTGTACTAGTTTCGGTCAAAAAATCAAAATAAATTGAGGATTGTTCGAAATGCTTCGAAACTCTTCAGATCCTTTGTATATGATAAGAAGGAATGTTATGAGTGAAGTCCATGCAAAAAATTATCTTAAAATTAGATTCTATGAAACTTTTTGAAATGCTAGTTTTGGTCAAAAAATCGTAGTATATTATACACACTTTTGTACTAGTTTCGGTCAAAAAATCAAATTAAATCGAGGATTGTTCAAAATGCTACGAAACATTTCAGATCCTTTCTATATGTTACGAGGGAAGGTTATGATGGAATTTCAATCAAAAAATAATCTCAAAATTAGATGATATGAATCTTTTTGAAATACTAGTTTAGGTCAAAAAATCGTAGTATATTATGCACAATTTTATACTACTTTCGGTCAAAAAAGAAAATTAATTCGAAGATTGTTCGAAATGTTACGAAACTTTTCAGATCCTTTGTATATGTTACGAAGGAATGTAATGATGGAAGTCCATGCAAAATATTATCTTAAAATTAGATTCTATGAAACTTTTTGAAATGCTAGTTTCGGTCAAAAAATCGTAGTATATTATACACAATTTTGTACTAGTTTCAGTCAAAAAATAAAATTAAATCGAGGATTGTTCTAAATGATACGAAACTTTTCAGATCCTTTCTATATGTTATGAGGGAAGGTTATGATGGAATTTTAATAAAAAAATTATCTCAAAATTAGATTCTTTGAAACTTTTTGAAATACTAGTTTAGGTAAAAAAATCGTAGTATATTATGCACAATTTTATACTAGTTTAGGTCAAAGAATCAAATTAAATCGAGAATTGTTCGAAATGCTACAAACTTTTCAGATCCTGTGTATATGTTATGAGGCAATATTATAATGGAAGTCCATGCAAAAAATTATCTTAAAATTTGATTCTAAGAAACTTTTTGAAATACTAGTTTCTGTCAAAAAATCGTAGTATATTATAAACAATTTTGTACTAGTTTCGGTCAAAAAAGCAAATTTAATCGAGGATTGTTCGAAATGCTACGAAAATTTTCAGATCCTTTGTATATGTTACGAGGAAATCTTATGATGGAAGTCCATGCAAAAAATTATCTTAAAATTAGATTCTATGAAACTTTTTGTAATGCTAGTTGCGGTCAAACAATCGTAGTATATTATACATAATTTTGTACTAGTTTCGGTCAAATAATCAAATTAAATTGAGGATTGTTCGAAATGCTTCGAAACATTTCAGATCCTTTGTATATGTTAAGAGGAAATGTAGTGAGTGAAGTCGATGCAAAAAATTATCTTAAAATTAGATTCTATGAAACTTTTTGAAATGCTAGTTTCGGTCAAAAAATCGTAGTATATTATACACAATTTTGTACTAGTTTCGATCAAAAAATCAAATTAAATCGGGAATTGTTCAAAATGCTACGAAACTTTTCAGATCCTTTCTATATGTTACGAGGGAAGGTTATGATGGAATTTCAATCAAAATATTATCTCAAAATTAGATTATATGAATCTTTTTGAAATACTAGTTTAGGTCAAAAAATCGTAGTATATTATGCACAATTTTATACTACTTTCGGTCAAAAAAGAAAATTAAATCGAAGATTGTTCGAGATGCTACGAAACATTTCAGATCCTTTGTATATGTTACGAAGGAATGTAATGATGGAAGTCCATGCAAAATATTATCTTAAACTTATATTCTAAGAAACTTTTTGAAATGCTAGTTTCGGTCAAAAAATTGTAGTATATTATACACAATTTTGTACTAGTTTCGGTTAAAAATCAAATTAAATCGAGGATTGTTCGAAATGCTACGAAAAATTTCAGATCCTTTGTATATGTTACGAGGAAATGTTATGATGGAAGTCCATGCAAAAAATTATCTTAAAATTAGATTCTATGAAACTTTTTATAATGCTAGTTTCGGTCAAAAAATCGTAGTATATTATACACAATTTTGTACTAGTTTCGGTCAAAAAATCAAATTAAATTGAGGATTGTTCGAAATGCTTCGAAACTCTTCAGATCCTTTGTATATGATAAGAAGGAATGTTATGAGTGAAGTCCATGCAAAAAATTATCTTAAAATTAGATTCTATTAAACATTTTGAAATGCTAGTTTCGGTCAAAAAATCGTAGTATATTATACACACTTTTGTACTAGTTTCGGTCAAAAAATCAAATTAAATCGAGGATTGTTCAAAATGCTACGAAACATTTCAGATCCTTTCTATATGTTACGAGGGAAGGTTATGATGGAATTTCAATCAAAAAATAATCTCAAAATTAGATGATATGAATCTTTTTGAAATACTAGTTTAGGTCAAAAAATCGTAGTATATTATGCACAATTTTATACTACTTTCGGTCAAAAAAGAAAATTAATTCGAAGATTGTTCGAAATGTTACGAAACTTTTCAGATCCTTTGTATATGTTACGAAGGAATGTAATGATGGAAGTCCATGCAAAATATTATCTTAAAATTAAATTCTATGAAACTTTTTGAAATGCTAGTTTCGGTCAAAAAATCGTAGTATATTATACACAATTTTGTACTAGTTTCGGTCAAAAAATAAAATTAAATCGAGGATTGTTCGAAATGATACGAAACTTTTCAGATCCTTTCTATATGTTATGAGGGAAGGTTATGATGGAATTTTAATAAAAAAATTATCTCAAAATTAGATTCTTTGAAACTTTTTGAAATACTAGTTTAGGTAAAAAAATCGTAGTATATTATGCACAATTTTATACTAGTTTAGGTCAAAGAATCAAATTAAATCGAGAATTGTTCGAAATGCTACAAACTTTTCAGATCCTGTGTAAATGTTATGAGGCAATATTATAATGGAAGTCCAGGCAAAAAATTATCTTAAAATTTGATTCAAAGAAACTTTTTGAAATACTAGTTTCAGTCAAAAAATCGTAGTATATTATAAACAATTTTGTACTAGTTTCGGTCAAAAAAAGCAAATTTAATCGAGGATTGTTCGAAATGCTACGAAAATTTTCAGATCCTTTGTATATGTTACGAGGAAATCTTATGATGGAAGTCCATGCAAAAAATTATCTTAAAATTAGATTCTATGAAACTTTTTGTAATGCTAGTTGCGGTCAAACAATCGTAGTATATTATACACAATTTTGTACTAGTTTCGGTCAAATAATCAAATTAAATTGAGGATTGTTCGAAATGCTTCGAAACACTTCAGATCCTTTGTATATGTTAAGAGGAAATGTAGTGAGTGAAGTCCAGGCAAAAAATTATCTTAAAATTAGATTCTATGAAACTTTTTGAAATGCTAGTTTCGGTCAAAAAATCGTAGTATATTATACACAATTTTGTACAAGTTTCGGTCAAAAAATCAAATTAAATCGGGAATTGTTCAAAATGCTACGAAACTTTTCAGATCCTTTCTATATGTTACGAGGGAAGGTTATGATGGAATTTCAATCAAAATATTATCTCAAAATTAGATGATATGAATCTTTTTGAAATACTAGTTTAGGTCAAAAAATCGTAGTATATTATGCACAATTTTATACTACTTTCGGTCAAAAAAGAAAATTAAATCGAAGATTGTTCGAGATGCTACGAAACATTTCAGATCCTTTGTATATGTTACGAAGGAATGTAATGATGGAAGTCCATGCAAAATATTATCTTAAACTTATATTCTAAGAAACTTTTTGAAATGCTAGTTTCGGTCAAAAAATTATAGTATATTATAAAAAATTTTGTACTAGTTTCGGTTAAAAATCAAATTAAATCGAGGATTGTTCGAAATGCTACGAAAAATTTCAGATCCTTTGTATATGTTACGAGGAAATGTTATGATGGAAGTCCATGCAAAAAATTATCTTAAAATTAGATTCTATGAAACTTTTTATAATGCTAGTTTCGGTCAAAAAATCGTAGTACATTATACACAATTTTGTACTAGTTTCGGTCAAAAAATCAAATTAAATTGAGGATTGTTCGAAATGCTTCGAAACTCTTCAGATCCTTTGTATATGATAAGAAGGAATGTTATGAGTGAAGTCCATGCCAAAAATTATCTTAAAATTAGATTCTATGAAACTTTTTGAAATGCTAGTTTCGGTCAAAAAATCGTAGTATATTATACACACTTTTGTACTAGTTTCGGTCAAAAAATCAAATTAAATCGAGGATTGTTCAAAATGCTACGAAACATTTCAGATCCTTTCTATATGTTACGAGGGAAGGTTATGATGGAATTTCAATCAAAAAATAATCTCAAAATTAGATGCTATGAATCTTTTGGAAATACTAGTTTAGGTCAAAAAATCGTAGTATATTATGCACAATTTTATACTACTTTCGGTCAAAAAAGAAAATTAATTCGAAGATTGTTCGAAATATTACGAAACTTTTCAGATCCTTTGTATATGTTACGAAGGAATGTAATGATGGAAGTCCATGCAAAATATTATCTTAAAATTAGATTCTATGAAACTTTTTGAAATGCTAGTTTCGGTCAAAAAATCGTAGTATATTATACACAATTTTGTACTAGTTTCGGTCAAAAAATTAAATTAAATCGAGGATTGTTCGAAATGATACGAAACTTTCCAGATCCTTTCTATATGTTATGAGGGAAGGTTATGATGGAATTTTAATAAAAAAATTATCTCAAAATTAGATTCTTTGAAACTTTTTGAAATACTAGTTTAGGTAAAAAAATCGTAGTATATTATGCACAATTTTATACTAGTTTAGGTCAAAGAATCAAATTAAATCGAGAATTGTTCGAAATGCTACAACCTTTTCAGATCCTGTGTATATGTTATGAGGCAATATTATAATGGAAGTCCATGCAAAAAATTATCTTAAAATTTGATTCTAAGAAACTTTTTGAAATACTAGTTTCAGTCAAAAAATCGTAGTATATTATAAACAATTTTGTACTAGTTTCGGTCAAAAAAAGCAAATTTAATCGAGGATTGTTCGAAATGCTACGAAAATTTTCAGATCCTTTGTATATGTTACGAGGAAATCTTATGATGGAAGTCCATGCAAAAAATTATCTTAAAATTAGATTCTATGAAACTTTTTGTAATGCTAGTTGCGGTCAAACAATCGTAGTATATTATACACAATTTTGTACTAGTTTCGGTCAAATAATCAAATTAAATTGAGGATTGTTCGAAATGCTTCGAAACACTTCAGATCCTTTGTATATGTTAAGAGGAAATGTAGTGAGTGAAGTCCATGCAAAAAATTATCTTAAAATTAGATTCTATGAAACTTTTTGAAATGCTAGTTTCGGTCAAAAAATCGTAGTATATTATACACAATTTTGTACTAGTTTCGGTCAAAAAATCAAATTAAATCGGGAATTGTTCAAAATGCTACGAAACTTTTCAGATCCTTTCTATATGTTACGAGGGAAGGTTATGATGGAATTTCAATCAAAATATTATCTCAAAATTAGATTATATGAATCTTTTTGAAATACTAGTTTAGGTCAAAAAATCGTAGTATATTATGCACAATTTTATACTACTTTCGGTCAAAAAAGAAAATTAAATCGAAGATTGTTCGAGATGCTACGAAACATTTCAGATCCTTTGTATATGTTACGAAGGAATGTAATGATGGAAGTCCATGCAAAATATTATCTTAAACTTATATTCTAAGAAACTTTTTGAAATGCTAGTTTCGGTCAAAAAATTATAGTATATTATAAACAATTTTGTACTAGTTTCGGTTAAAAATCAAATTAAATCGAGGATTGTTCGAAATGCTACGAAAAATTTCAGATCCTTTGTATATGTTACGAGGAAATGTTATGATGGAAGTCCATGCAAAAAATTATCTTAAAATTAGATTCTATGAAACTTTTTATAATGCTAGTTTCGGTCAAAAAATCGTAGTACATTATACACAATTTTGTACTAGTTTCGGTCAAAAAATCAAATTAAATTGAGGATTGTTCGAAATGCTTCGAAACTCTTCAGATCCTTTGTATATGATAAGAAGGAATGTTATGAGTGAAGTCCATGCCAAAAATTATCTTAAAATTAGATTTTATGAAACTTTTTGAAATGCTAGTTTCGGTCAAAAAATCGTAGTATATTATACACACTTTTGTACTAGTTTCGGTCAAAAAATCAAATTAAATCGAGGATTGTTCAAAATGCTACGAAACATTTTAGATCCTTTCTATATGTTACGAGGGAAGGTTATGATGGAATTTCAATCAAAAAATAATCTCAAAATTAGATGATATGAATCTTTTTGAAATACTAGTTTAGGTCAAAAAATCGTAGTATATTATGCACAATTTTATACTACTTTCGGTCAAAAAAGAAAATTAATTCGAAGATTGTTCGAAATATTACGAAACTTTTCAGATCCTTTGTATATGTTACGAAGGAATGTAATGATGGAAGTCCATGCAAAATATTATCTTAAAATTAGATTCTATGAAAATTTTTGAAATGCTAGTTTCGGTCAAAAAATCGTAGTATATTATACACAATTTTGTACTAGTTTCGGTCAAAAAATTAAATTAAATCGAGGATTGTTCGAAATGATACGAAACTTTCCAGATCCTTTCTATAAGTTATGAGGGAAGGTTATGATGGAATTTTAATAAAAAAATTATCTCAAAATTAGATTCTTTGAAACTTTTTGAAATACTAGTTTAGGTAAAAAAATCGTAGTATATTATGCACAATTTTATACTAGTTTAGGTCAAAGAATCAAATTAAATCGAGAATTGTTCGAAATGCTACAAACTTTTCAGATCCTGTGTATATGTTATGAGGCAATATTATAATGGAAGTCCATGCAAAAAATTATCTTAAAATTTGATTCTAAGAAACTTTTTGAAATACTAGTTTCTGTCAAAAAATCGTAGTATATTATAAACAATTTTGTACTAGTTTTGGTCAAAAAAGCAAATTTAATCGAGGATTGTTCGAAATGCTACGAAAATTTTCAGATCCTTTGTATATGTTACGAGGAAATCTTATGATGGAAGTCCATGCAAAAAATTATCTTAAAATTAGATTCTATGAAACTTTTTATAATGCTAGTTTCGGTCAAAAAATCGTAGTATATTATACACAATTTTGTACTAGTTTCGGTCAAAAAATCAAATTAAATTGAGGATTGTTCGAAATGCTTCGAAACTCAACAGATCCTTTGTATATGATAAGAAGGAAAGTTATGAGTGAAGTCCATGCAAAAAATTATCTTAAAATTAGATTCTATGAAACTTTTTGAAATGCTAGTTTCGGTCAAAAAATCGTAGTATATTATACACACTTTTGTACTAGTTTCGGTCAAAAAATCAAATTAAATCGGGGATTGTTCAAAATGCTACGAAACATTTCAGATCCTTTCTATATGTTACGAGGGAAGGTTATGATGGAATTTCAATCAAAAAATAATCTCAAAATTAGATGATATGAATCTTTTTGAAATACTAGTTTAGGTCAAAAAATCGTAGTATATTATGCACAATTTTATACTACTTTCGGTCAAAAAAGAAAATTAATTCGAAGATTGTTCGAGATGTTACGAAACTTTTCATATCCTTTGTATATGTTACGAAGGAATGTAATGATGGAAGTCCATGCAAAATATTATCTTAAAATTAGATTCTATGAAACTTTTTGAAATGCTAGTTTCGGTCAAAAAATCGTAGTATATTATACACAATTTTGTACTAGTTTCGGTCAAAAAATAAAATTAAATCGAGGATTGTTCGAAATGATACGAAACTTTTCAGATCCTTTCTATATGTTATGAGGGAAGGTTATGATGGAATTTTAATAAAAAAATTATCTCAAAATTAGATTCTTTGAAACTTTTTGAAATACTAGTTTAGGTAAAAAAATCGTAGTATATTATGCACAATTTTATACTAGTTTAGGTCAAAGAATCAAATTAAATCGAGAATTGTTCGAAATGCTACAAACTTTTCAGATCCTGTGTATATGTTATGAGGCAATATTATAATGGAAGTCCATGCAAAAAATTATCTTAAAATTTGATTCTAAGAAACTTTTTGAAATACTAGTTTCAGTCAAAAAATCGTAGTATATTATAAACAATTTTGTACTAGTTTCGGTCAAAAAAGCAAATTTAATCGAGGATTGTTCGAAATGCTACGAAAATTTTCAGATCCTTTGTATATGTTACGAGGAAATCTTATGATGGAAGTCCATGCCAAAAATTATCTTAAAATTAGATTCTATGAAACTTTTTGTAATGCTAGTTGCGGTCAAACAATCGTAGTATATTATACACAATTTTGTACTAATTTCGGTCAAATAATCAAATTAAATTGAGGATTGTTCGAAATGCTTCGAAACACTTCAGATCCTTTGTATATGTTAAGAGGAAATGTAGTGAGTGAAGTCCATGCAAAAAATTATCTTAAAATTAGATTCTATGAAACTTTTTGAAATGCTAGTTTCGGTCAAAAAATCGTAGTATATTATACACAATTTTGTACTAGTTTCGGTCAAAAAATCAAATTAAATCGGGAATTGTTCAAAATGCTACGAAACTTTTCAGATCCTTTCTATATGTTACGAGGGAAGGTTATGATGGAATTTCAATCAAAATATTATCTCAAAATTAGATTATATGAATCTTTTTGAAATACTAGTTTAGGTCAAAAAATCGTAGTATATTATGCACAATTTTATACTACTTTCGGTCAAAAAAGAAAATTAAATCGAAGATTGTTCGAGATGCTACGAAACATTTCAGATCCTTTGTATATGTTACGAAGGAATGTAATGATGGAAGTCCATGCAAAATATTATCTTAAACTTATATTCTAAGAAACTTTTTGAAATGCTAGTTTCGGTCAAAAAATTATAGTATATTATAAACAATTTTGTACTAGTTTCCGTTAAAAATCAAATTAAATCGAGGATTGTTCGAAATGCTACGAAAAATTTCAGATCCTATGTATATGTTACGAGGAAATGTTATGATGGAAGTCCATGCAAAAAATTATCTTAAAATTAGATTCTATGAAACTTTTTATAATGCTAGTTTCGGTCAAAAAATCGTAGTACATTATACACAATTTTGTACTAGTTTCGGTCAAAAAATCAAATTAAATTGAGGATTGTTCGAAATGCTTCGAAACTCTTCAGATCCTTTGTATATGATAAGAAGGAATGTTATGAGTGAAGTCCATGCAAAAAATTATCTTAAAATTAGATTCTATGAAACTTTTTGAAATGCTAGTTTCGGTCAAAAAATCGTAGTATATTATACACACTTTTGTACTAGTTTCGGTCAAAAAATCAAATTAAATCGAGGATTGTTCAAAATGCTACGAAACATTTCAGATCCTTTCTATATGTTACGAGGGAAGGTTATGATGGAATTTCAATCAAAAAATAATCTCAAAATTAGATGATATGAATCTTTTTGAAATACTAGTTTAGGTCAAAAAATCGTAGTATATTATGCACAATTTTATACTACTTTCGGTCAAAAAAGAAAATTAATTCGAAGATTGTTCGAAATGTTACGAAACTTTTCAGATCCTTTGTATATGTTACGAAGGAATGTAATGATGGAAGTCCATGCAAAATATTATCTTAAAATTAGATTCTATGAAACTTTTTGAAATGCTAGTTTCGGTCAAAAAATCGTAGTATATTATACACAATTTTGTACTAGTTTCGGTCAAAAAATTAAATTAAATCGAGGATTGTTCGAAATGATACGAAACTTTCCAGATCCTTTCTATATGTTATGAGGGAAGGTTATGATGGAATTTTAATAAAAAAATTATCTCAAAATTAGATTCTTTGAAACTTTTTGAAATACTAGTTTAGGTAAAAAAATCGTAGTATATTATGCACAATTTTATACTAGTTTAGGTCAAAGAATCAAATTAAATCGAGAATTGTTCGAAATGCTACAAACTTTTCAGATCTTGTGTATATGTTATGAGGCAATATTATAATGGAAGTCCATGCAAAAAATTATCTTAAAATTTGATTCTAAGAAACTTTTTGAAATACTAGTTTCTGTCAAAAAATCGTAGTATATTATAAACAATTTTGTACTAGTTTTGGTCAAAAAAGCAAATTTAATCGAGGATTGTTCGAAATGCTACGAAAATTTTCAGATCCTTTGTATATGTTACGAGGAAATCTTATGATGGAAGTCCATGCAAAAAATTATCTTAAAATTAGATTCTATGAAACTTTTTATAATGCTAGTTTCGATCAAAAAATCGTAGTATATTATACACAATTTTGTACTAGTTTCGGTCAAAAAATCAAATTAAATTGAGGATTGTTCGAAATGCTTCGAAACTCTTCAGATCCTTTGTATATGATAAGAAGGAATGTTATGAGTGAAGTCCATGCAAAAAATTATCTTAAAATTAGATTCTATGAAACTTTTTGAAATGCTAGTTTCGGTCAAAAAATCGTAGTATATTATACACACTTTTGTACTAGTTTCGGTCAAAAAATCAAATTAAATCGGGGATTGTTCAAAATGCTACGAAACATTTCAGATCCTTTCTATATGTTACGAGGGAAGGTTATGATGGAATTTCAATCAAAAAATAATCTCAAAATTAGATGATATGAATCTTTTTGAAATACTAGTTTAGGTCAAAAAATCGTAGTATATTATGCACAATTTTATACTACTTTAGGTCAAAAAAGAAAATTAATTCTAAGATTGTTCGAGATGTTACGAAACTTTTCAGATCCTTTGTATATGTTACGAAGGAATGTAATGATGGAAGTCCATGCAAACTATTATCTTAAAATTAGATTCTATGAAACTTTTTGAAATGCTAGTTTCGGTCAAAAAATCGTAGTATATTATACACAATTTTGTACTAGTTTCGGTCAAAAAATTAAATTAAATCGAGGATTGTTCGAAATGATACGAAACTTTTCAGATCCTTTCTATATGTTATGAGGGAAGGTTATGATGGAATTTTAATAAAAAAATTATCTCAAAATTAGATTCTTTGAAACTTTTTGAAATATTATTTTGGTAAAAAAATCGTAGTATATTATGCACAATTTTATACTAGTTTAGGTCAAAGAATCAAATTAAATCGAGAATTGTTCGAAATGCTACAAACTTTTCAGATCCTGTGTATATGTTATGAGGCAATATTATAATGGAAGTCCATGCAAAAAATTATCTTAAAATTTGATTCTAAGAAACTTTTTGAAATACTAGTTTCTGTCAAAAAATCGTAGTATATTATAAACAATTTTGTACTAGTTTTGGTCAAAAAAGCAAATTTAATCGAGGATTGTTCGAAATGCTACGAAAATTTTCAGATCCTTTGTATATGTTACGAGGAAATCTTATGATGGAAGTCCATGCAAAAAATTATCTTAAAATTAGATTCTATGAAACTTTTTGTAATGCTAGTTGCGGTCAAACAATCGTAGTATATTATACACAATTTTGTACTAATTTCGGTCAAATAATCAAATTAAATTGAGGATTGTTCGAAATGCTTCGAAACACTTCAGATCCTTTGTATATGTTAAGAGGAAATGTAGTGAGTGAAGTCCATGCAAAAAATTATCTTAAAATTAGATTCTATGAAACTTTTTGAAATGCTAGTTTCGGTCAAAAAATCGTAGTATATTATACACAATTTTGTACTAGTTTCGGTCAAAAAATCAAATTAAATCGGGAATTGTTCAAAATGCTACGAAACTTTTCAGATCCTTTCTATATGTTAAGAGGGAAGGTTATGATGGAATTTCAATCAAAATATTATCTCAAAATTAGATTATATGAATCTTTTTGAAATACTAGTTTAGGTCAAAAAATCGTAGTATATTATGCACAATTTTATACTACTTTCGGTCAAAAAAGAAAATTAAATCGAAGATTGTTCGAGATGCTACGAAACATTTCAGATCCTTTGTATATGTTACGAAGGAATGTAATGATGGAAGTCCATGCAAAATATTATCTTAAACTTATATTCTAAGAAACTTTTTGAAATGCTAGTTTCGGTCAAAAAATTATAGTATATTATACACAATTTTGTACTAGTTTCGGTTAAAAATCAAATTAAATCGAGGATTGTTCGAAATGCTACGAAAAATTTCAGATCCTTTGTATATGTTACGAGGAAATGTTATGATGGAAGTCCATGCAAAAAATTATCTTAAAATTAGATTCTATGAAACTTTTTATAATGCTAGTTTCGGTCAAAAAATCGTAGTACATTATACACAATTTTGTACTAGTTTCGGTCAAAAAATCAAATTAAATTGAGGATTGTTCGAAATGCTTCGAAACTCTTCAGATCCTTTGTATATGTTAAGAGGAAATGTAGTGAGTGAAGTCCATGCAAAAAATTATCTTAAAATTAGATTCTATGAAACTTTTTGAAATGCTAGTTTCGGTCAAAAAATCGTAGTATATTATACACACTTTTGTACTAGTTTCGGTCAAAAAATCAAATTAAATCGAGGATTGTTCAAAATGCTACGAAACATTTCAGATCCTTTCTATATGTTACGAGGGAAGGTTATGATGGAATTTCAATCAAAAAATAATCTCAAAATTAGATGATATGAATCTTTTTGAAATACTAGTTTAGGTCAAAAAATCGTAGTATATTATGCACAATTTTATACTACTTTAGGTCAAAAAAGATAATTAATTCTAAGATTGTTCGAAATGATACGAAACTTTTCAGATCCTTTGTATATGTTACGAAGGAATGTAATGATGGAAGTCCATGCAAAATATTATCTTAAAATTAGATTCTATGAAACTTTTTGAAATGCTAGTTTCGGTCAAAAAATCGTAGTATATTATACACAATTTTGTACTAGTTTCGGTCAAAAAATTAAATTAAATCGAGGATTGTTCGAAATGATACGAAACTTTCCAGATCCTTTCTATATGTTATGAGGGAAGGTTATGATGGAATTTTAATAAAAAAATTATCTCAAAATTAGATTCTTTGAAACTTTTTGAAATACTAGTTTAGGTAAAAAAATCGTAGTATATTATGCACAATTTTATACTAGTTTAGGTCAAAGAATCAAATTAAATCGAGAATTGTTCGAAATGCTACAAACTTTTCAGATCCTGTGTATATGTTATGAGGCAATATTATAATGGAAGTCCATGCAAAAAATTATCTTAAAATTTGATTCTAAGAAACTTTTTGAAATACTAGTTTCTGTCAAAAAATCGTAGTATATTATAAACAATTTTGTACTAGTTTTGGTCAAAAAAGCAAATTTAATCGAGGATTGTTCGAAATGCTACGAAAATTTTCAGATCCTTTGTATATGTTACGAGGAAATCTTATGATGGAAGTCCATGCAAAAAATTATCTTAAAATTAGATTCTATGAAACTTTTTATAATGCTAGTTTCGGTCAAAAAATCGTAGTATATTATACACAATTTTGTACTAGTTTCGGTCAAAAATTCAAATTAAATTGAGGATTGTTCGAAATGCTTCGAAACTCAACAGATCCTTTGTATATGATAAGAAGGAAAGTTATGAGTGAAGTCCATGCAAAAAATTATCTTAAAATTAGATTCTATGAAACTTTTTGAAATGCTAGTTTCGGTCAAAAAATCGTAGTATATTATACACACTTTTGTACTAGTTTCGGTCAAAAAATCAAATTAAATCGGGGATTGTTCAAAATGCTACGAAACATTTCAGATCCTTTCTATATGTTACGAGGGAAGGTTATGATGGAATTTCAATCAAAAAATAATCTCAAAATTAGATGATATGAATCTTTTTGAAATACTAGTTTAGGTCAAAAAATCGTAGTATATTATGCACAATTTTATACTACTTTCGGTCAAAAAAGAAAATTAATTCGAAGATTGTTCGAGATGTTACGAAACTTTTCAGATCCTTTGTATATGTTACGAAGGAATGTAATGATGGAAGTCCATGCAAAATATTATCTTAAAATTAGATTCTATGAAACTTTTTGAAATGCTAGTTTCGGTCAAAAAATCGTAGTATATTATACACAATTTTGTACTAGTTTCGGTCAAAAAATAAAATTAAATCGAGGATTGTTCGAAATGATACGAAACTTTTCAGATCCTTTCTATATGTTATGAGGGAAGGTTATGATGGAATTTTAATAAAAAAATTATCTCAAAATTAGATTCTTTGAAACTTTTTGAAATACTAGTTTAGGTAAAAAAATCGTAGTATATTATGCACAATTTTATACTAGTTTAGGTCAAAGAATCAAATTAAATCGAGAATTGTTCGAAATGCTACAAACTTTTCAGATCCTGTGTATATGTTATGAGGCAATATTATAATGGAAGTCCATGCAAAAAATTATCTTAAAATTTGATTCTAAGAAACTTTTGGAAATACTAGTTTCAGTCAAAAAATCGTAGTATATTATAAACAATTTTGTACTAGTTTCGGTCAAAAAAGCAAATTTAATCGAGGATTGTTCGAAATTCTACGAAAATTTTCAGATCCTTTGTATATGTTACGAGGAAATCTTATGATGGAAGTCCATGCAAAAAATTATCTTAAAATTAGATTCTATGAAACTTTTTGTAATGCTAGTTGCGGTCAAACAATCGTAGTATATTATACACAATTTTGTACTAATTTCGGTCAAATAATCAAATTAAATTGAGGATTGTTCGAAATGCTTCGAAACACTTCAGATCCTTTGTATATGTTAAGAGGAAATGTAGTGAGTGAAGTCCATGCAAAAAATTATCTTAAAATTAGATTCTATGAAACTTTTTGAAATGCTAGTTTCGGTCAAAAAATCGTAGTATATTATACACAATTTTGTACTAGTTTCGGTCAAAAAATCAAATTAAATCGGGAATTGTTCAAAATGCTACGAAACTTTTCAGATCCTTTCTATATGTTACGAGGGAAGGTTATGATGGAATTTCAATCAAAATATTATCTCAAAATTAGATTATATGAATCTTTTTGAAATACTAGTTTAGGTCAAAAAATCGTAGTATATTATGCACAATTTTATACTACTTTCGGTCAAAAAAGAAAATTAAATCGAAGATTGTTCGAGATGCTACGAAACATTTCAGATCCTTTGTATATGTTACGAAGGAATGTAATGATGGAAGTCCATGCAAAATATTATCTTAAACTTATATTCTAAGAAACTTTTTGAAATGCTAGTTTCGGTCAAAAAATTATAGTATATTATAAACAATTTTGTACTAGTTTCGGTTAAAAATCAAATTAAATCGAGGATTGTTCGAAATGCTACGAAAAATTTCAGAT
Source organism: Lathyrus aphaca (assembly GCA_963966055.1). NCBI lineage: Eukaryota > Viridiplantae > Streptophyta > Magnoliopsida > Fabales > Fabaceae > Lathyrus > Lathyrus aphaca. The sequence continues at coordinate 7,638,735 of OZ014522.1, forward strand.
CCTATGTATATGTTACGAGGAAATGTTATGATGGAAGTCCATGCAAAAAATTATCTTAAAATTAGATTCTATGAAACTTTTTATAATGCTAGTTTCGGTCAAAAAATCGTAGTACATTATACACAATTTTGTACTAGTTTCGGTCAAAAAATCAAATTAAATTGAGGATTGTTCGAAATGCTTCGAAACTCTTCAGATCCTTTGTATATGATAAGAAGGAATGTTATGAGTGAAGTCCATGCAAAAAATTATCTTAAAATTAGATTCTATGAAACTTTTTGAAATGCTAGTTTCGGTCAAAAAATCGTAGTATATTATACACACTTTTGTACTAGTTTCGGTCAAAAAATCAAATTAAATCGAGGATTGTTCAAAATGCTACGAAACATTTCAGATCCTTTCTATATGTTACGAGGGAAGGTTATGATGGAATTTCAATCAAAAAATAATCTCAAAATTAGATGATATGAATCTTTTTGAAATACTAGTTTAGGTCAAAAAATCGTAGTATATTATGCACAATTTTATACTACTTTCGGTCAAAAAAGAAAATTAATTCGAAGATTGTTCGAAATGTTACGAAACTTTTCAGATCCTTTGTATATGTTACGAAGGAATGTAATGATGGAAGTCCATGCAAAATATTATCTTAAAATTAGATTCTATGAAACTTTTTGAAATGCTAGTTTCGGTCAAAAAATCGTAGTATATTATACACAATTTTGTACTAGTTTCGGTCAAAAAATTAAATTAAATCGAGGATTGTTCGAAATGATACGAAACTTTCCAGATCCTTTCTATATGTTATGAGGGAAGGTTATGATGGAATTTTAATAAAAAAATTATCTCAAAATTAGATTCTTTGAAACTTTTTGAAATACTAGTTTAGGTAAAAAAATCGTAGTATATTATGCACAATTTTATACTAGTTTAGGTCAAAGAATCAAATTAAATCGAGAATTGTTCGAAATGCTACAAACTTTTCAGATCCTGTGTATATGTTATGAGGCAATATTATAATGGAAGTCCATGCAAAAAATTATCTTAAAATTTGATTCTAAGAAACTTTTTGAAATACTAGTTTCTGTCAAAAAATCGTAGTATATTATAAACAATTTTGTACTAGTTTTGGTCAAAAAAGCAAATTTAATCGAGGATTGTTCGAAATGCTACGAAAATTTTCAGATCCTTTGTATATGTTACGAGGAAATCTTATGATGGAAGTCCATGCAAAAAATTATCTTAAAATTAGATTCTATGAAACTTTTTATAATGCTAGTTTCGGTCAAAAAATCGTAGTATATTATACACAATTTTGTACTAGTTTCGGTCAAAAAATCAAATTAAATTGAGGATTGTTCGAAATGCTTCGAAACTCTTCAGATCCTTTGTATATGATAAGAAGGAATGTTATGAGTGAAGTCCATGCAAAAAATTATCTTAAAATTAGATTCTATGTAACTTTTTGAAATGCTAGTTTCGGTCAAAAAATCGTAGTATATTATACACACTTTTGTACTAGTTTCGGTCAAAAAATCAAATTAAATCGGGGATTGTTCAAAATGCTACGAAACATTTCAGATCCTTTCTATATGTTACGAGGGAAGGTTATGATGGAATTTCAATCAAAAAATAATCTCAAAATTAGATGATATGAATCTTTTTGAAATACTAGTTTAGGTCAAAAAATCGTAGTATATTATGCACAATTTTATACTACTTTAGGTCAAAAAAGAAAATTAATTCTAAGATTGTTCGAGATGTTACGAAACTTTTCAGATCCTTTGTATATGTTACGAAGGAATGTAATGATGGAAGTCCATGCAAAATATTATCTTAAAATTAGATTCTATGAAACTTTTTGAAATGCTAGTTTCGGTCAAAAAATCGTAGTATATTATACACAATTTTGTACTAGTTTCGGTCAAAAAATTAAATTAAATCGAGGATTGTTCGAAATGATACGAAACTTTTCAGATCCTTTCTATATGTTATGAGGGAAGGTTATGATGGAATTTTAATAAAAAAATTATCTCAAAATTAGATTCTTTGAAACTTTTTGAAATATTATTTTGGTAAAAAAATCGTAGTATATTATGCACAATTTTATACTAGTTTAGGTCAAAGAATCAAATTAAATCGAGAATTGTTCGAAATGCTACAAACTTTTCAGATCCTGTGTATATGTTATGAGGCAATATTATAATGGAAGTCCATGCAAAAAATTATCTTAAAATTTGATTCTAAGAAACTTTTTGAAATACTAGTTTCTGTCAAAAAATCGTAGTATATTATAAACAATTTTGTACTAGTTTTGGTCAAAAAAGCAAATTTAATCGAGGATTGTTCGAAATGCTACGAAAATTTTCAGATCCTTTGTATATGTTACGAGGAAATCTTATGTTGGAAGTCCATGCAAAAAATTATCTTAAAATTAGATTCTATGAAACTTTTTGTAATGCTAGTTGCGGTCAAACAATCGTAGTATATTATACACAATTTTGTACTAATTTCGGTCAAATAATCAAATTAAATTGAGGATTGTTCGAAATGCTTCGAAACACTTCAGATCCTTTGTATATGTTAAGAGGAAATGTAGTGAGTGAAGTCCATGCAAAAAATTATCTTAAAATTAGATTCTATGAAACTTTTTGAAATGCTAGTTTCGGTCAAAAAATCGTAGTATATTATACACAATTTTGTACTAGTTTCGGTCAAAAAATCAAATTAAATCGGGAATTGTTCAAAATGCTACGAAACTTTTCAGATCCTTTCTATATGTTAAGAGGGAAGGTTATGATGGAATTTCAATCAAAATATTATCTCAAAATTAGATTATATGAATCTTTTTGAAATACTAGTTTAGGTCAAAAAATCGTAGTATATTATGCACAATTTTATACTACTTTCGGTCAAAAAAGAAAATTAAATCGAAGATTGTTCGAGATGCTACGAAACATTTCAGATCCTTTGTATATGTTACGAAGGAATGTAATGATGGAAGTCCATGCAAAATATTATCTTAAACTTATATTCTAAGAAACTTTTTGAAATGCTAGTTTCGGTCAAAAAATTATAGTATATTATACACAATTTTGTACTAGTTTCGGTTAAAAATCAAATTAAATCGAGGATTGTTCGAAATGCTACGAAAAATTTCAGATCCTTTGTATATGTTACGAGGAAATGTTATGATGGAAGTCCATGCAAAAAATTATCTTAAAATTAGATTCTATGAAACTTTTTATAATGCTAGTTTCGGTCAAAAAATCGTAGTACATTATACACAATTTTGTACTAGTTTCGGTCAAAAAATCAAATTAAATTGAGGATTGTTCGAAATGCTTCGAAACTCTTCAGATCCTTTGTATATGATAAGAAGGAATGTTATGAGTGAAGTCCATGCAAAAAATTATCTTAAAATTAGATTCTATGAAACTTTTTGAAATGCTAGTTTCGGTCAAAAAATCGTAGTATATTATACACACTTTTGTACTAGTTTCGGTCAAAAAATCAAATTAAATCGAGGATTGTTCAAAATGCTACGAAACATTTCAGATCCTTTCTATATGTTACGAGGGAAGGTTATGATGGAATTTCAATCAAAAAATAATCTCAAAATTAGATGATATGAATCTTTTTGAAATACTAGTTTAGGTCAAAAAATCGTAGTATATTATCCACAATTTTATACTACTTTAGGTCAAAAAAGAAAATTAATTCTAAGATTGTTCGAAATGATACGAAACTTTTCAGATCCTTTGTATATGTTACGAAGGAATGTAATGATGGAAGTCCATGCAAAATATTATCTTAAAATTAGATTCTATGAAACTTTTTGAAATGCTAGTTTCGGTCAAAAAATCGTAGTATATTATACACAATTTTGTACTAGTTTCGGTCAAAAAATTAACTTAAATCGAGGATTGTTCGAAATGATACGAAACTTTTCAGATCCTTTCTATATGTTATGAGGGAAGGTTATGATGGAATTTTAATAAAAAAATTATCTCAAAATTAGATTCTTTGAAACTTTTTGAAATACTAGTTTAGGTAAAAAAATCGTAGTATATTATGCACAATTTTATACTAGTTTAGGTCAAAGAATCAAATTAAATCGAGAATTGTTCGAAATGCTACAAACTTTTCAGATCCTGTGTATATGTTATGAGGCAATATTATAATGGAAGTCCATGCAAAAAATTATCTTAAAATTTGATTCTAAGAAACTTTTTGAAATACTAGTTTCTGTCAAAAAATCGTAGTATATTATAAACAATTTTGTACTAGTTTTGGTCAAAAAAGCAAATTTAATCGAGGATTGTTCGAAATGCTACGAAAATTTTCAGATCCTTTGTATATGTTACGAGGAAATCTTATGATGGAAGTCCATGCAAAAAATTATCTTAAAATTAGATTCTATGAAACTTTTTATAATGCTAGTTTCGGTCAAAAAATCGTAGTATATTATACACAATTTTGTACTAGTTTCGGTCAAAAAATCAAATTAAATTGAGGATTGTTCGAAATGCTTCGAAACTCTTCAGATCCTTTGTATATGATAAGAAGGAATGTTATGAGTGAAATCCATGCAAAAAATTATCTTAAAATTAGATTCTATGAAACTTTTTGAAATGCTAGTTTCGTTCAAAAAATCGTAGTATATTATACACACTTTTGTACTAGTTTCGTTCAAAAAATCGTAGTATATTATACACACTTTTGTACTAGTTTCGGTCAAAAAATCAAATTAAATCGGGGATTGTTCAAAATGCTACGAAACATTTCAGATCCTTTCTATATGTTACGAGGGAAGGTTATGATGGAATTTCAATCAAAAAATAATCTCAAAATTAGATGATATGAATCTTTTTGAAATACTAGTTTAGGTCAAAAAATCGTAGTATATTATGCACAATTTTATACTACTTTAGGTCAAAAAAGAAAATTAATTCTAAGATTGTTCGAAATGATACGAAACTTTTCAGATCCTTTGTATATGTTACGAAGGAATGTAATGATGGAAGTCCATGCAAAATATTATCTTAAAATTAGATTCTATGAAACTTTTTGAAATGCTAGTTTCGGTCAAAAAATCGTAGTATATTATACACAATTTTGTACTAGTTTCGGTCAAAAAATAAAATAAAATCGAGGATTGTTCGAAATGATATGAAACTTTTCTGATCCTTTCTATATGTTATGAGGGAAGGTTATGATGGAATTTTAATAAAAAAATTATCTCAAAATTAGATTCTTTGAAACTTTTTGAAATACTAGTTTAGGTAAAAAAAATCGTAGTATATTATGCACAATTTTATACTAGTTTAGGTCAAAGAATCAAATTAAATCGAGAATTGTTCGAAATGCTACAAACTTTTCAGATCCTGTGTATATGTTATGAGGCAATATTATAATGGAAGTCCATGCAAAAAATTATCTTAAAATTTGATTCTAAGAAACTTTTTGAAATACTAGTTTCAGTCAAAAAATCGTAGTATATTATAAACAATTTTGTACTAGTTTCGGTCAAAAAAGCAAATTTAATCGAGGATTGTTCGAAATGCTACGAAAATTTTCAGATCCTTTGTATATGTTACGAGGAAATCTTATGATGGAAGTCCATGCAAAAAATTATCTTAAAATTAGATTCTATGAAACTTTTTGTAATGCTAGTTGCGGTCAAACAATCGTAGTATATTATACACAATTTTGTACTAGTTTCGGTCAAATAATCAAATTAAATTGAGGATTGTTCGAAATGCTTCGAAACACTTCAGATCCTTTGTATATGTCAAGAGGAAATGTAGTGAGTGAAGTCCATGCAAAAAATTATCTTAAAATTAGATTCTATGAAACTTTTTGAAATGCTAGTTTTGGTCAAAAAATCGTAGTATATTATACACACTTTTGTACTAGTTTCGGTCAAAAAATCAAATTAAATCGGGGATTGTTCAAAATGCTACGAAACATTTCAGATCCTTTCTATATGTTACGAGGGAAGGTTATGATGGAATTTCAATCAAAAAATAATCTCAAAATTAGATGATATGAATCTTTTTGAAATACTAGTTTAGGTCAAAAAATCGTAGTATATTATGCACAATTTTATACTACTTTAGGTCAAAAAAGATAATTAATTCTAAGATTGTTCGAAATGATACGAAACTTTTCAGATCCTTTGTATATGTTACGAAGGAATGTAATGATGGAAGTCCATGCAAAATATTATCTTAAAATTAGATTCTATGAAACTTTTTGAAATGCTAGTTTCGGTCAAAAAATCGTAGTATATTATACACAATTTTGTACTAGTTTCGGTCAAAAAATTAAATTAAATCGAGGATTGTTCGAAATGATACGAAACTTTCCAGATCCTTTCTATATGTTATGAGGGAAGGTTATGATGGAATTTTAATAAAAAAATTATCTCAAAATTAGATTCTTTGAAACTTTTTGAAATACTAGTTTAGGTAAAAAAATCGTAGTATATTATGCACAATTGTATACTAGTTTAGGTCAAAGAATCAAATTAAATCGAGAATTGTTCGAAATGCTACAAACTTTTCAGATCCTATGTATATGTTATGAGGCAATATTATAATGGAAGTCCATGCAAAAAATTATCTTAAAATTTGATTCTAAGAAACTTTTTGAAATACTAGTTTCTGTCAAAAAATCGTAGTATATTATAAACAATTTTGTACTAGTTTTGGTCAAAAAAGCAAATTTAATCGAGGATTGTTCGAAATGCTACGAAAATTTTCAGATCCTTTGTATATGTTACGAGGAAATCTTATGATGGAAGTCCATGCAAAAAATTATCTTAAAATTAGATTCTATGAAACTTTTTATAATGCTAGTTTCGGTCAAAAAATCGTAGTATATTATACACAATTTTGTACTAGTTTCGGTCAAAAAATCAAATTAAATTGAGGATTGTTCGAAATGCTTCGAAACTCTTCAGATCCTTTGTATATGATAAGAAGGAATGTTATGAGTGAAGTCCATGCAAAAAATTATCTTAAAATTAGATTCTATGAAACTTTTTGAAATGCTAGTTTCGGTCAAAAAATCGTAGTATATTATACACACTTTTGTACTAGTTTCGGTCAAAAAATCAAATTAAATCGGGGATTGTTCAAAATGCTACGAAACATTTCAGATCCTTTATATATGTTACGAGGGAAGGTTATGATGGAATTTCAATCAAAAAATAATCTCAAAATTAGATGATATGAATCTTTTTGAAATACTAGTTTAGGTCAAAAAATCGTAGTATATTATGCACAATTTTATACTACTTTAGGTCAAAAAAGAAAATTAATTCTAAGATTGTTCGAAATGATACGAAACTTTTCAGATCCTTTGTATATGTTACGAAGGAATGTAATGATGGAAGTCCATGCAAAATATTATCTTAAAATTAGATTCTATGAAACTTTTTGAAATGCTAGTTTCGGTCAAAAAATCGTAGTATATTATACACAATTTTGTACTAGTTTCAGTCAAAAAATTAAATTAAATCGAGGATTGTTCGAAATGATACGAAACTTTCCAGAACCTTTCTATATGTTATGAGGGAAGGTTATGATGGAATTTTAATAAAAAAATTATCTCAAAATTAGATTCTTTGAAACTTTTTGAAATACTAGTTTAGGTAAAAAAATCTTAGTATATTATGCACAATTTTATACTAGTTTAGGTCAAAGAATCAAATTAAATCGAGAATTGTTCGAAATGCTACAAACTTTTCAGATCCTGTGTATATGTTATGAGGCAATATTATAATGGAAGTCCATGCAAAAAATTATCTTAAAATTTGATTCTAAGAAACTTTTTGAAATACTAGTTTCAGTCAAAAAATCGTAGTATATTATAAACAATTTTGTACTAGTTTCGGTCAAAAAAGCAAATTTAATCGAGGATTGTTCGAAATGCTACGAAAATTTTCAGATCCTTTGTATATGTTACGAGGAAATCTTATGATGGAAGTCCATGCAAAAAATTATCTTAAAATTAGATTCTATGAAACTTTTTGTAATGCTAGTTGCGGTCAAACAATCGTAGTATATTATACACAATTTTGTACTAGTTTCGGTCAAATAATCAAATTAAATTGAGGATTGTTCGAAATGCTTCGAAACACTTCAGATCCTTTGTATATGTTAAGAGGAAATGTAGTGAGTGAAGTCCATGCAAAAAATTATCTTAAAATTAGATTCTATGAAACTTTTTGAAATGCTAGTTTCGGTCAAAAAATCGTAGTATATTATACACACTTTTGTACTAGTTTCGGTCAAAAAATCAAATTAAATCGAGGATTGTTCAAAATGCTACGAAACATTTCAGATCCTTTCTATATGTTACGAGGGAAGGTTATGATGGAATTTCAATCAAAAAATAATCTCAAAATTAGATGATATGAATCTTTTTGAAATACTAGTTTAGGTCAAAAAATCGTAGTATATTATGCACAATTTTATACTACTTTCGGTCAAAAAAGAAAATTAATTCGAAGATTGTTCGAAATGTTACGAAACTTTTCAGATCCTTTGTATATGTTACGAAGGAATGTAATGATGGAAGTCCATGCAAAATATTATCTTAAAATGAGATTCTATGAAACTTTTTGAAATGCTAGTTTCGGTCAAAAAATCGTAGTATATTATACACAATTTTGTACTAGTTTCGGTCAAAAAATTAAATTAAATCGAGGATTGTTCGAAATGATACGAAACTTTCCAGATCCTTTCTATATGTTATGAGGGAAGGTTATGATGGAATTTTAATAAAAAAATTATCTCAAAATTAGATTCTTTGAAACTTTTTGAAATACTAGTTTAGGTAAAAAAATCGTAGTATATTATGCACAATTTTATACTAGTTTAGGTCAAAGAATCAAATTAAATCGAGAATTGTTCGAAATGCTACAAACTTTTCAGATCCTGTGTATATGTTATGAGGCAATATTATAATGGAAGTCCATGCAAAAAATTATCTTAAAATTTGATTCTAAGAAACTTTTTGAAATACTAGTTTCTGTCAAAAAATCGTAGTATATTATAAACAATTTTGTACTAGTTTTGGTCAAAAAAAGCAAATTTAATCGAGGATTGTTCGAAATGCTACGAAAATTTTCAGATCCTTTGTATATGTTACGAGGAAATCTTATGATGGAAGTCCATGCAAAAAATTATCTTAAAATTAGATTCTATGAAACTTTTTATAATGCTAGTTTCGGTCAAAAAATCGTAGTATATTATACACAATTTTGTACTAGTTTCGGTCAAAAATTCAAATTAAATTGAGGATTGTTCGAAATGCTTCGAAACTCTTCAGATCCTTTGTATATGATAAGAAGGAATGTTATGAGTGAAGTCCATGCAAAAAATTATCTTAAAATTAGATTCTATGAAACTTTTTGAAATGCTAGTTTCGGTCAAAAAATCGTAGTATATTATACACACTTTTGTACTAGTTTCGGTCAAAAAATCAAATTAAATCGGGGATTGTTCAAAATGCTACGAAACATTTCAGATCCTTTCTATATGTTACGAGGGAAGGTTATGATGGAATTTCAATCAAAAAATAATCTCAAAATTAGATGATATGAATCTTTTTGAAATACTAGTTTAGGTCAAAAAATCGTAGTATATTATGCACAATTTTATACTACTTTCGGTCAAAAAAGAAAATTAATTCGAAGATTGTTCGAAATGTTACGAAACTTTTCAGATCCTTTGTATATGTTACGAAGGAATGTAATGATGGAAGTCCATGCAAAATATTATCTTAAAATGAGATTCTATGAAACTTTTTGAAATGCTAGTTTCGGTCAAAAAATCGTAGTATATTATACACAATTTTGTACTAGTTTCGGTCAAAAAATTAAATTAAATCGAGGATTGTTCGAAATGATACGAAACTTTCCAGATCCTTTCTATATGTTATGAGGGAAGGTTATGATGGAATTTTAATAAAAAAATTATCTCAAAATTAGATTCTTTGAAACTTTTTGAAATACTAGTTTAGGTAAAAAAATCGTAGTATATTATGCACAATTTTATACTAGTTTAGGTCAAAGAATCAAATTAAATCGAGAATTGTTCGAAATGCTACAAACTTTTCAGATCCTGTGTATATGTTATGAGGCAATATTATAATGGAAGTCCATGCAAAAAATTATCTTAAAATTTGATTCTAAGAAACTTTTTGAAATACTAGTTTCTGTCAAAAAATCGTAGTATATTATAAACAATTTTGTACTAGTTTTGGTCAAAAAAAGCAAATTTAATCGAGGATTGTTCGAAATGCTACGAAAATTTTCAGATCCTTTGTATATGTTACGAGGAAATCTTATGATGGAAGTCCATGCAAAAAATTATCTTAAAATTAGATTCTATGAAACTTTTTATAATGCTAGTTTCGGTCAAAAAATCGTAGTATATTATACACAATTTTGTACTAGTTTCGGTCAAAAATTCAAATTAAATTGAGGATTGTTCGAAATGCTTCGAAACTCTTCAGATCCTTTGTATATGATAAGAAGGAATGTTATGAGTGAAGTCCATGCAAAAAATTATCTTAAAATTAGATTCTATGAAACTTTTTGAAATGCTAGTTTCGGTCAAAAAATCGTAGTATATTATACACACTTTTGTACTAGTTTCGGTCAAAAAATCAAATTAAATCGGGGATTGTTCAAAATGCTACGAAACATTTCAGATCCTTTCTATATGTTACGAGGGAAGGTTATGATGGAATTTCAATCAAAAAATAATCTCAAAATTAGATGATATGAATCTTTTTGAAATACTAGTTTAGGTCAAAAAATCGTAGTATATTATGCACAATTTTATACTACTTTAGGTCAAAAAAGAAAATTAATTCTAAGATTGTTCGAAATGATACGAAACTTTTCAGATCCTTTGTATATGTTACGAAGGAATGTAATGAGGGAAGTCCATGCAAAATATTATCTTAAAATTATATTCTATGAAACTTTTTGAAATGCTAGTTTCGGTCAAAAAATTGTAGTATATTATACACAATTTTGTACTAGTTTCAGTCAAAAAATTAAATTAAATCGAGGATTGTTCGAAATGATACGAAACTTTCCAGATCCTTTCTATATGTTATGAGGGAAGGTTATGATGGAATTTTAATAAAAAAATTATCTCAAAATTAGATTCTTTGAAACTTTTTGAAATACTAGTTTAGGTAAAAAAATCGTAGTATATTATGCACAATTTTATACTAGTTTAGGTCAAAGAATCAAATTAAATCGAGAATTGTTCGAAATGCTACAAACTTTTCAGATCCTGTGTATATGTTATGAGGCAATATTATAATGGAAGTCCATGCAAAAAATTATCTTAAAATTTGATTCTAAGAAACTTTTTGAAATACTAGTTTCAGTCAAAAAATCGTAGTATATTATAAACAATTTTGTACTAGTTTCGGTCAAAAAAGCAAATTTAATCGAGGATTGTTCGAAATGCTACGAAAATTTTCAGATCCTTTGTATATGTTACGAGGAAATCTTATGATGGAAGTCCATGCAAAAAATTATCTTAAAATTAGATTCTATGAAACTTTTTGTAATGCTAGTTGCGGTCAAACAATCGTAGTATATTATACACAATTTTGTACTAGTTTCGGTCAAATAATCAAATTAAATTGAGGATTGTTCGAAATGCTTCGAAACACTTCAGATCCTTTGTATATGTTAAGAGGAAATGTAGTGAGTGAAGTCCATTCAAAAAATTATCTTAAAATTAGATTCTATGAAACTTTTTGAAATGCTAGTTTCGGTCAAAAAATCGTAGTATATTATACACACTTTTGTACTAGTTTCGGTCAAAAAATCAAATTAAATCGAGGATTGTTCAAAATGCTACGAAACATTTCAGATCCTTTCTATATGTTACGAGGGAAGGTTATGATGGAATTTCAATCAAAAAATAATCTCAAAATTAGATGATATGAATCTTTTTGAAATACTAGTTTAGGTCAAAAAATCGTAGTATATTATGCACAATTTTATACTACTTTCGGTCAAAAAAGAAAATTAATTCGAAGATTGTTCGAAATGTTACGAAACTTTTCAGATCCTTTGTATATGTTACGAAGGAATGTAATGATGGAAGTCCATGCAAAATATTATCTTAAAATTAGATTCTATGAAACTTTTTGAAATGCTAGTTTCGGTCAAAAAATCGTAGTATATTATACACAATTTTGTACTAGTTTCGGTCAAAAAATTAAATTAAATCGAGGATTGTTCGAAATGATACGAAAATTTTCAGATCCTTTCTATATGTTATGAGGGAAGGTTATGATGGAATTTTAATAAAAAAATTATCTCAAAATTAGATTCTTTGAAACTTTTTGAAATACTAGTTTAGGTAAAAAAATCGTAGTATATTATGCACAATTTTATACTAGTTTAGGTCAAAGAATCAAATTAAATCGAGAATTGTTCGAAATGCTACAAACTTTTCAGATCCTGTGTATATGTTATGAGGCAATATTATAATGGAAGTCCATGCAAAAAATTATCTTAAAATTTGATTCTAAGAAACTTTTTGAAATACTAGTTTCTGTCAAAAAATCGTAGTATATTATAAACAATTTTGTACTAGTTTCGGTCAAAAAAGCAAATTTAATCGAGGATTGTTCGAAATGCTACGAAAATTTTCAGATCCTTTGTATATGTTACGAGGAAATCTTATGATGGAAGTCCATGCAAAAAATTATCTTAAAATTAGATTCTATGAAACTTTTTGTAATGCTAGTTGCGGTCAAACAATCGTAGTATATTATACACAATTTTGTACTAGTTTCGGTCAAATAATCAAATTAAATTGAGGATTGTTCGAAATGCTTCGAAACACTTCAGATCCTTTGTATATGTTAAGAGGAAATGTAGTGAGTGAAGTCCATGCAAAAAATTATCTTAAAATTAGATTCTATGAAACTTTTTGAAATGCTAGTTTCGGTCAAAAAATCGTAGTATATTATACACACTTTTGTACTAGTTTCGGTCAAAAAATCAAATTAAATCGAGGATTGTTCAAAATGCTACGAAACATTTCAGATCCTTTCTATATGTTACGAGGGAAGGTTATGATGGAATTTCAATCAAAAAATAATCTCAAAATTAGATGATATGAATCTTTTTGAAATACTAGTTTAGGTCAAAAAATCGTAGTATATTATGCACAATTTTATACTACTTTAGGTCAAAAAAGAAAATTAATTCTAAGATTGTTCGAAATGATACGAAACTTTTCAGATCCTTTGTATATGTTACGAAGGAATGTAATGATGGAAGTCCATGCAAAATATTACCTTAAAATTAGATTCTATGAAACTTTTTGAAATGCTAGTTTCGGTCAAAAAATCGTAGTATATTATACACAATTTTGTACTAGTTTCGGTCAAAAAATTAAATTAAATCGAGGATTGTTCGAAATGATACGAAACTTTCCAGATCCTTTCTATATGTTATGAGGGAAGGTTATGATGGAATTTTAATAAAAAAATTATCTCAAAATTAGATTCTTTGAAACTTTTTGAAATACTAGTTTAGGTAAAAAAATCGTAGTATATTATGCACAATTTTATACTAGTTTAGGTCAAAGAATCAAATTAAATCGAGAATTGTTCGAAATGCTACAAACTTTTCAGATCCTGTGTATATGTTATGAGGCAATATTATAATGGAAGTCCATGCAAAAAATTATCTTAAAATTTGATTCTAAGAAACTTTTTGAAATACTAGTTTCTGTCAAAAAATTGTAGTATATTATAAACAATTGTGTACTAGTTTTGGTCAAAAAAGCAAATTTAATCGAGGATTGTTCGAAATGCTACGAAAATTTTCAGATCCTTTGTATATGTTACGAGGAAATCTTATGATGGAAGTCCATGCAAAAAATTATCTTAAAATTAGATTCTATGAAACTTTTTATAATGCTAGTTTCGGTCAAAAAATCGTAGTATATTATACACAATTTTGTACTAGTTTCGGTCAAAAAATCAAATTAAATTGAGGATTGTTCGAAATGCTTCGAAACTCTTCAGATCCTTTGTATATGATAAGAAGGAATGTTATGAGTGAAGTCCATGCAAAAAATTATCTTAAAATTAGATTCTATGAAAATTTTTGAAATGCTAGTTTCGGTCAAAAAATCGTAGTATATTATACACACTTTTGTACTAGTTTCGGTCAAAAAATCAAATTAAATCGGGGATTGTTCAAAATGCTACGAAACATTTCAGATCCTTTCTATATGTTACGAGGGAAGGTTATGATGGAATTTCAATCAAAAAATAATCTCAAAATTAGATGATATGAATCTTTTTGAAATACTAGTTTAGGTCAAAAAATCGTAGTATATTATGCACAATTTTATACTACTTTCGGTCAAAAAAGAAAATTAATTCGAAGATTGTTCGAGATGTTACGAAACTTTTCAGATCCTTTGTATATGTTACGAAGGAATGTAATGATGGAAGTCCATGCAAAATATTATCTTAAAATTAGATTCTATGAAACTTTTTGAAATGCTAGTTTCGGTCAAAAAATCGTAGTATATTCTACACAATTTTGTACTAGTTTCGGTCAAAAAATAAAATTAAATCGAGGATTGTTCGAAATGATACGAAACTTTTCAGATCCTTTCTATATGTTATGAGGGAAGGTTATGATGGAATTTTAATAAAAAAATTATCTCAAAATTAGATTCTTTGAAACTTTTTGAAATACTAGTTTAGGTAAAAAAATCGTAGTATATTATGCACAATTTTATACTAGTTTAGGTTAAAGAATCAAATTAAATCGAGAATTGTTCGAAATGCTACAAACTTTTCAGATCCTGTGTATATGTTATGAGGCAATATTATAATGGAAGTCCATGCAAAAAATTATCTTAAAATTTGATTCTAAGAAACTTTTTGAAATACTAGTTTCTGTCAAAAAATTGTAGTATATTATAAACAATTGTGTACTAGTTTTGGTCAAAAAAGCAAATTTAATCGAGGATTGTTCGAAATGCTACGAAAATTTTCAGATCCTTTGTATATGTTACGAGGAAATCTTATGATGGAAGTCCATGCAAAAAATTATCTTAAAATTAGATTCTATGAAACTTTTTATAATGCTAGTTTCGGTCAAAAAATCGTAGTATATTATACACAATTTTGTACTAGTTTCGGTCAAAAAATCAAATTAAATTGAGGATTGTTCGAAATGCTTCGAAACTCTTCAGATCCTTTGTATATGATAAGAAGGAATGTTATGAGTGAAGTCCATGCAAAAAATTATCTTAAAATTAGATTCTATGAAAATTTTTGAAATGCTAGTTTCGGTCAAAAAATCGTAGTATATTATACACACTTTTGTACTAGTTTCGGTCAAAAAATCAAATTAAATCGGGGATTGTTCAAAATGCTACGAAACATTTCAGATCCTTTCTATATGTTACGAGGGAAGGTTATGATGGAATTTCAATCAAAAAATAATCTCAAAATTAGATGATATGAATCTTTTTGAAATACTAGTTTAGGTCAAAAAATCGTAGTATATTATGCACAATTTTATACTACTTTCGGTCAAAAAAGAAAATTAATTCGAAGATTGTTCGAGATGTTACGAAACTTTTCAGATCCTTTGTATATGTTACGAAGGAATGTAATGATGGAAGTCCATGCAAAATATTATCTTAAAATTAGATTCTATGAAACTTTTTGAAATGCTAGTTTCGGTCAAAAAATCGTAGTATATTCTACACAATTTTGTACTAGTTTCGGTCAAAAAATAAAATTAAATCGAGGATTGTTCGAAATGATACGAAACTTTTCAGATCCTTTCTATATGTTATGAGGGAAGGTTATGATGGAATTTTAATAAAAAAATTATCTCAAAATTAGATTCTTTGAAACTTTTTGAAATACTAGTTTAGGTAAAAAAATCGTAGTATATTATGCACAATTTTATACTAGTTTAGGTTAAAGAATCAAATTAAATCGAGAATTGTTCGAAATGCTACAAACTTTTCAGATCCTGTGTATATGTTATGAGGCAATATTATAATGGAAGTCCATGCAAAAAATTATCTTAAAATTTGATTCTAAGAAACTTTTTGAAATACTAGTTTCAGTCAAAAAATCGTAGTATATTATAAACAATTTTGTACTAGTTTCGGTCAAAAAAGCAAATTTAATCGAGGATTGTTCGAAATGCTACGAAAATTTTCAGATCCTTTGTATATGTTACGAGGAAATCTTATGATGGAAGTCCATGCAAAAAATTATCTTAAAATTAGATTCTGAAACTTTTTGTAATGCTAGTTGCGGTCAAACAATCGTAGTATATTATACACAATTTTGTACTAGTTTCGGTCAAATAATCAAATTAAATTGAGGATTGTTCGAAATGCTTCGAAACTCTTCAGATCCTTTGTATATGATAAGAAGGAATGTTATGAGTGAAGTCCATGCAAAAAATTATCTTAAAATTAGATTCTATGAAAATTTTTGAAATGCTAGTTTCGGTCAAAAAATCGTAGTATATTATACACACTTTTGTACTAGTTTCGGACAAAAAATCAAATTAAATCGGGGATTGTTCAAAATGCTACGAAACATTTCAGATCCTTTCTATATGTTACGAGGGAAGGTTATGATGGAATTTCAATCAAAAAATAATCTCAAAATTAGATGATATGAATCTTTTTGAAATACTAGTTTAGGTCAAAAAATCGTAGTATATTATGCACAATTTTATACTACTTTCGGTCAAAAAAGAAAATTAATTCGAAGATTGTTCGAGATGTTACGAAACTTTTCAGATCCTTTGTATATGTTACGAAGGAATGTAATGATGGAAGTCCATACAAAATATTATCTTAAAATTAGATTCTATGAAACTTTTTGAAATGCTAGTTTCGGTCAAAAAATCGTAGTATATTATACACAATTTTGTACTAGTTTCGGTCAAAAAATAAAATTAAATCGAGGATTGTTCGAAATGATACGAAACTTTTCAGATCCTTTATATATGTTATGAGGGAAGGTTATGATGGAATTTTAATAAAAAAATTATCTCAAAATTAGATTCTTTGAAACTTTTTGAAATACTAGTTTAGGTAAAAAAAATCGTAGTATATTATGCACAATTTTATACTAGTTTAGGGCAAAGAATCAAATTAAATCGAGAATTGTTCGAAATGCTACAAACTTTTCAGATCCTGTGTATATGTTATGAGGCAATATTATAATGGAAGTCCATGCAAAAAATTATCTTAAAATTTGATTCTAAGAAACTTTTTGAAATACTAGTTTCAGTCAAAAAATCGTAGTATATTATAAACAATTTTGTACTAGTTTCGGTCAAAAAAGCAAATTTAATCGAGGATTGTTCGAAATGCTACGAAAATTTTCAGATCCTTTGTATATGTTACGAGGAAATCTTATGATGGAAGTCCATGCAAAAAATTATCTTAAAATTAGATTCTATGAAACTTTTTGTAATGCTAGTTGCGGTCAAACAATCGTAGTATATTATACACAATTTTGTACTAGTTTCGGTCAAATAATCAAATTAAATTGAGGATTGTTCGAAATGCTTCGAAACACTTCAGATCCTTTGTATATGTTAAGAGGAAATGTAGTGAGTGAAGTCCATGCAAAAAATTATCTTAAAATTATATTCTATGAAACTT
This sequence comes from Lathyrus aphaca, assembly GCA_963966055.1. Taxonomy (NCBI): domain Eukaryota; kingdom Viridiplantae; phylum Streptophyta; class Magnoliopsida; order Fabales; family Fabaceae; genus Lathyrus; species Lathyrus aphaca. The sequence continues at coordinate 7,656,467 of OZ014522.1, forward strand.
TTTGAAATGCTAGTTTCGGTCAAAAAATCGTAGTATATTATACACACTTTTGTACTAGTTTCGGTCAAAAAATCAAATTAAATCGAGGATTGTTCAAAATGCTACGAAACATTTCAGATCCTTTCTATATGTTACGAGGGAAGGTTATGATGGAATTTCAATCAAAAAATAATCTCAAAATTAGATGATATGAATCTTTTTGAAATACTAGTTTAGGTCAAAAAATCGTAGTATATTATGCACAATTTTATACTACTTTAGGTCAAAAAAGAAAATTAATTCTAAGATTGTTCGAAATGATACGAAACTTTTCAGATCCTTTGTATATGTTACGAAGGAATGTAATGATGGAAGTCCATGCAAAATATTACCTTAAAATTAGATTCTATGAAACTTTTTGAAATGCTAGTTTCGGTCAAAAAATCGTAGTATATTATACACAATTTTGTACTAGTTTCGGTCAAAAAATTAAATTAAATCGAGGATTGTTCGAAATGATACGAAACTTTTCAGATCCTTTCTATATGTTATGAGGGAAGGTTATGATGGAATTTTAATAAAAAAATTATCTCAAAATTAGATTCTTTGAAACTTTTTGAAATACTAGTTTAGGTAAAAAAATCGTAGTATATTATGCACAAACTTTTCAGATCCTGTGTATATGTTATGAGGCAATATTATAATGGAAGTCCATGCAAAAAATTATCTTAAAATTTGATTCTAAGAAACTTTTTGAAATACTAGTTTCAGTCAAAAAATCGTAGTATATTATAAACAATTTTGTACTAGTTTCGGTCAAAAAAGCAAATTTAATCGAGGATTGTTCGAAATGCTACGAAAATTTTCAGATCCTTTGTATATGTTACGAGGAAATCTTATGATGGAAGTCCATGCAAAAAATTATCTTAAAATTAGATTCTATGAAACTTTTTGTAATGCTAGTTGCGGTCAAACAATCGTAGTATATTATACACAATTTTGTACTAGTTTCGGTCAAATAATCAAATTAAATTGAGAATTGTTCGAAATGCTTCGAAACACTTCAGATCCTTTGTATATGTTAAGAGGAAATGTAGTGAGTGAAGTCCATGCAAAAAATTATCTTAAAATTAGATTCTATGAAACTTTTTGAAATGCTAGTTTCGGTCAAAAAATCGTAGTATATTATACACAATTTTGTACTAGTTTCGGTCAAAAAATCAAATTAAATCGGGAATTGTTCAAAATGCTACGAAACTTTTCAGATCCTTTCTATATGTTACGAGGGAGGTTATGATGGAATTTCAATCAAAAAATTATCTCACAATTAGATTATATGAAACTTTTTGTAATACTAGTTTAGGTCAAAAAATTGTAGTATATTATGCACAATTTTATACTACTTTCGGTCAAAAAAGAAAATAAAATCGAAGATTGTTCGAAATGCTACGAAACTTTCCAGATCCTTTGTATATGTTACGAAGGAATGTTATGATGGAAGTCCATGAAAAAAATTATCTTAAAATTAGATTCTATGAAACTTTTTGAATTGCTAGTTTCGGTCAAAAAATCGTAGTATATTATAAACAATTTTGTACTAGTTTCAGTCAAAAAAGCAAATTTAATCGAGGATTGTTCGAAATGCTTCGAAAAATTTCAGATCCTTTGTATATGTTACGAGGAAATGTTATGATGGAAGTCCATGCAAAAAATTATCTTAAAATTAGATTCTATGAAACTTTTTATAATGCTAGTTTTGGTCAAAAAATCGTAGTATATTATACACAATTTTGTACTACTTTCTGTCAAAAAATCAAATTAAATTGAGGATTGTTCGAAATGCTTCGAAACTCTTCAGATCCTTTGTATATGATAAGAAGGAATGTTATGAGTGAAGTCCATGCAAAACATTATCTTTAAATTAGATTCTATGAAACTTTTTGAAATGCTAGTTTCGGTCAAAAAATCGTAGTATATTATACACAATTTTGTACTAGTTTCGGTCAAAAAATCAAATTAAATCGGGAACTGTTCAAAATGCTACGAAACTTTTCAGATCCTTTCTATATGTTACGAGGGAAGGTTATGATGGAATTTCAATCAAAATATTATCTCAAAATTAGATTATATGAATCTTTTTGAAATACTAGTTTAGGTCAAAAAATCGTAGTATATTATGCACAATTTTATACTACTTTCGGTCAAAAAAGAAAATTAAATCGAAGATTGTTCGAGATGCTACGAAACATTTCAGATCCTTTGTATATGTTACGAAGGAATGTAATGATGGAAGTCCATGCAAAATATTATCTTAAACTTATATTCTAAGAAACTTTTTGAAATGCTAGTTTCGGTCAAAAAATTGTAGTATATTATACACAATTTTGTACTAGTTTCGGTTAAAAATCAAATTAAATCGAGGATTGTTCGAAATGCTACGAAAAATTTCAGATCCTTTGTATATGTTACGAGGAAATGTTATGATGGAAGTCCATGCAAAAAATTATCTTAAAATTAGATTCTATGAAACTTTTTATAATGCTAGTTTCGGTCAAAAAATCGTAGTACATTATACACAATTTTGTACTAGTTTCGGTCAAAAAATCAAATTAAATTGAGGATTGTTCGAAATGCTTCGAAACTCTTCAGATCCTTTGTATATGATAAGAAGGAATGTTATGAGTGAAGTCCATGCAAAAAATTATCTTAAAATTAGATTCTATGAAACTTTTTGAAATGCTAGTTTCGGTCAAAAAATCGTAGAATATTATACACACTTTTGTACTAGTTTCGGTCAAAAAATCAAATTAAATCGAGGATTGTTCAAAATGCTACGAAACATTTCAGATCCTTTCTATATGTTACGAGGGAAGGTTATGATGGAATTTCAATCAAAATATTATCTCAAAATTAGATTATATAAATCTTTTTGAAATACTAGTTTAGGTCAAAAAATCGTAGTATATTATGCACAATTTTATACTACTTTCGGTCAAAAAAGAAAATTAAATCGAAGATTGTTCGAGATGCTACGAAACATTTCAGATCCTTTGTATATGTTACGAAGGAATGTAATGATGGAAGTCCATATAAAATATTATCTTAAACTTATATTCTAAGAAACTTTTTGAAATGCTAGTTTCGGTCAAACAATCGTAGTATATTATACACAATTTTGTACTAGTTTCGGTCAAAAAATTAAATTAAATCGAGGATTGTTCGAAATGCTACGAAACTTTTCAGATCCTTTCTATATGTTACGAGGGAGGTTATGATGGAATTTCAATCAAAAAATTATCTCACAATTAGATTATATGAAACTTTTTGTAATACTAGTTTAGGTCAAAAAATTGTAGTATATTATGCACAATTTTATACTACTTTCGGTCAAAAAAGAAAATAAAATCGAAGATTGTTCGAAATGCTACGAAACTTTCCAGATCCTTTGTATATGTTACGAAGGAATGTTATGATGGAAGTCCATGAAATAAATTATCTTAAAATTAGATTCTATGAAACTTTTTGAATTGCTAGTTTCGGTCAAAAAATCGTAGTATATTATAAACAATTTTGTACTAGTTTCGGTCAAAAAAGCAAATTTAATCGAGGATTGTTCGAAATGCTTCGAAAAATTTCAGATCCTTTGTATATGTTACGAGGAAATGTTATGATGGAAGTCCATGCAAAAAATTATCTTAAAATTAGATTCTATGAAACTTTTTATAATGCTAGTTTTGGTCAAAAAATCGTAGTATATTATACACAATTTTGTACTACTTTCTGTCAAAAAATCAAATTAAATTGAGGATTGTTCGAAATGCTTCGAAACTCTTCAGATCCTTTGTATATGATAAGAAGGAATGTTATGAGTGAAGTCCATGCAAAACATTATCTTTAAATTAGATTCTATGAAACTTTTTGAAATGCTAGTTTCGGTCAAAAAATCGTAGTATATTATACACAATTTTGTACTAGTTTCGGTCAAAAAATCAAATTAAATCGGGAACTGTTCAAAATGCTACGAAACTTTTCAGATCCTTTCTATATGTTACGAGGGAAGGTTATGATGGAATTTCAATCAAAATATTATCTCAAAATTAGATTATATGAATCTTTTTGAAATACTAGTTTAGGTCAAAAAATCGTAGTATATTATGCACAATTTTATACTACTTTCGGTCAAAAAAGAAAATTAAATCGAAGATTGTTCGAGATGCTACGAAACATTTCAGATCCTTTGTATATGTTACGAAGGAATGTAATGATGGAAGTCCATGCAAAATATTATCTTAAACTTATATTCTAAGAAACTTTTTGAAATGCTAGTTTCGGTCAAAAAATTGTAGTATATTATACACAATTTTGTACTAGTTTCGGTTAAAAATCAAATTAAATCGAGGATTGTTCGAAATGCTACGAAAAATTTCAGATCCTTTGTATATGTTACGAGGAAATGTTATGATGGAAGTCCATGCAAAAAATTATCTTAAAATTAGATTCTATGAAACTTTTTATAATGCTAGTTTCGGTCAAAAAATCGTAGTACATTATACACAATTTTGTACTAGTTTCGGTCAAAAAATCAAATTAAATTGAGGATTGTTCGAAATGCTTCGAAACTCTTCAGATCCTTTGTATATGATAAGAAGGAATGTTATGAGTGAAGTCCATGCAAAAAATTATCTTAAAATTAGATTCTATGAAACTTTTTGAAATGCTAGTTTCGGTCAAAAAATCGTAGAATATTATACACACTTTTGTACTAGTTTCGGTCAAAAAATCAAATTAAATCGAGGATTGTTCAAAATGCTACGAAACATTTCAGATCCTTTCTATATGTTACGAGGGAAGGTTATGATGGAATTTCAATCAAAATATTATCTCAAAATTAGATTATATAAATCTTTTTGAAATACTAGTTTAGGTCAAAAAATCGTAGTATATTATGCACAATTTTATACTACTTTCGGTCAAAAAAGAAAATTAAATCGAAGATTGTTCGAGATGCTACGAAACATTTCAGATCCTTTGTATATGTTACGAAGGAATGTAATGATGGAAGTCCATATAAAATATTATCTTAAACTTATATTCTAAGAAACTTTTTGAAATGCTAGTTTCGGTCAAACAATCGTAGTATATTATACACAATTTTGTACTAGTTTCGGTCAAAAAATTAAATTAAATCGAGGATTGTTCGAAATGCTACGAAACTTTTCAGATCCTTTCTATATGTTACGAGGGAGGTTATGATGGAATTTCAATCAAAAAATTATCTCACAATTAGATTATATGAAACTTTTTGTAATACTAGTTTAGGTCAAAAAATTGTAGTATATTATGCACAATTCTATACTACTTTTGGTCAAAAAAGAAAATAAAATCGAAGATTGTTCGAAATGCTACGAAACTTTCCAGATCCTTTGTATATGTTACGAAGGAATGTTATGATGGAAGTCCATGAAAAAAATTATCTTAAAATTAGATTCTATGAAACTTTTTGAATTGCTAGTTTCGGTCAAAAAATCGTAGTATATTATAAACAATTTTGTACTAGTTTCGGTCAAAAAAGCAAATTTAATCGAGGATTGTTCGAAATGCTTCGAAAAATTTCAGATCCTTTGTATATGTTACGAGGAAATGTTATGATGGAAGTCCATGCAAAAAATTATCTTAAAATTAGATTCTATGAAACTTTTTATAATGCTAGTTTTGGTCAAAAAATCGTAGTATATTATACACAATTTTGTACTACTTTCTGTCAAAAAATCAAATTAAATTGAGGATTGTTCGAAATGCTTCGAAACTCTTCAGATCCTTTGTATATGATAAGAAGGAATGTTATGAGTGAAGTCCATGCAAAACATTATCTTTAAATTAGATTCTATGAAACTTTTTGAAATGCTAGTTTCGGTCAAAAAATCGTAGTATATTATACACAATTTTGTACTAGTTTCGGTCAAAAAATCAAATTAAATCGGGAACTGTTCAAAATGCTACGAAACTTTTCAGATCCTTTCTATATGTTACGAGGGAAGGTTATGATGGAATTTCAATCAAAATATTATCTCAAAATTAGATTATATGAATCTTTTTGAAATACTAGTTTAGGTCAAAAAATCGTAGTATATTATGCACAATTTTATACTACTTTCGGTCAAAAAAGAAAATTAAATCGAAGATTGTTCGAGATGCTACGAAACATTTCAGATCCTTTGTATATGTTACGAAGGAATGTAATGATGGAAGTCCATGCAAAATATTATCTTAAACTTATATTCTAAGAAACTTTTTGAAATGCTAGTTTCGGTCAAAAAATTGTAGTATATTATACACAATTTTGTACTAGTTTCGGTTAAAAATCAAATTAAATCGAGGATTGTTCGAAATGCTACGAAACTTTTCAGATCCTTTCTATATGTTACGAGGGAAGGTTATGATGAAATTTTAATAAAAAAATTATCTCAAAATTAGATTCTATGAAACTTTTTGAAATACTAGTTTAGGTAAAAAAAATCGTAGTATATTATGCACAATTTTATACTAGTTTAGGTCAAAGAATCAAATTAAATCGAGAATTGTTCGAAATGCTACAAACTTTTCAGATCCTGTGTATATGTTATGAGGCAATATTATAATGGAAGTCCATGCAAAAAATTATCTTAAAATTTGATTCTAAGAAACTTTTTGAAATACTAGTTTCAGTCAAAAAATCGTAGTATATTATAAACAATTTTGTACTAGTTTCGGTCAAAAAAGCAAATTTAATCGAGGATTGTTCGAAATGCTACGAAAATTTTCAGATCCTTTGTATATGTTACGAGGAATTCTTATGATGGAAGTCCATGCAAAAAATTATCTTAAAATTAGATTCTATGAAACTTTTTGTAATGCTAGTTGCGGTCAAACAATCGTAGTATATTATACACAATTTTGTACTAGTTTCGGTCAAATAATCAAATTAAATTGAGGATTGTTCGAAATGCTTCGAAACACTTCAGATCCTTTGTATATGTTAAGAGGAAATGTAGTGAGTGAAGTCCATGCAAAAATTTATCTTAAAATTAGATTCTATGAAACTTTTTGAAATGCTAGTTTCGGTCAAAAAATCGTAGTATATTCTACACAATTTTGTACTAGTTTCGGTCAAAAAATCAAATTAAATCGGGAATTGTTCAAAATGCTACGAAACTTTTCAGATCCTTTCTATATGTTACGAGGGAAGGTTATGATGGAATTTCAATCAAAATATTATCTCAAAATTAGATTATATGAATCTTTTTGAAATACTAGTTTAGGTCAAAAAATCGTAGTATATTATGCACAATTTTATACTACTTTCGGTCAAAAAAGAAAATTAAATCGAATATTGTTCGAGATGCTACGAAACATTTCAGATCCTTTGTATATGTTACGAAGGAATGTAATGATGGAAGTCCATGCAAAATATTATCTTAAACTTATATTCTAAGAAACTTTTTGAAATGCTAGTTTCGGTCAAAAAATTGTAGTATATTATACACAATTTTGTACTAGTTTCGGTTAAAAATCAAATTAAATCGAGGATTGTTCGAAATGCTACGAAAAATTTCAGATCCTTTGTATATGTTATGAGGAAATGTTATGATGGAAGTCCATGCAAAAAATTATCTTAAAATTAGATTCTATGAAACTTTTTATAATGCTAGTTTCGGTCAAAAAATCGTAGTACATTATACACAATTTTGTACTAGTTTCGGTCAAAAAATCAAATTAAATTGAGGATTGTTCGAAATGCTTCGAAACTCTTCAGATCCTTTGTATATGATAAGAAGGAATGTTATGAGTGAAGTCCATGCAAAAAATTATCTTAAAATTAGATTCTATGAAACTTTTTGAAATGCTATTTTCGGTCAAAAAATCGTAGTATATTATACACACTTTTGTACTAGTTTCGGTCAAAAAATCAAATTAAATCGAGGATTGTTCAAAATGCTACGAAACATTTCAGATCCTTTCTATATGTTACGAGGGAAGGTTATGATGGAATTTCAATCAAAATATTATCTCAAAATTAGATTATATGAATCTTTTTGAAATACTAGTTTAGGTCAAAAAATCGTAGTATATTATGCACAATTTTATACTACTTTCGGTCAAAAAAGAAAATTAAATCGAAGATTGTTCGAGATGCTACGAAACATTTCAGATCCTTTGTATATGTTACGAAGGAATGTAATGATGGAAGTCCATATAAAATATTATCTTAAACTTATATTCTAAGAAACTTTTTGAAATGCTAGTTTCGGTCAAACAATCGTAGTATATTATACACAATTTTGTACTAGTTTCGGTCAAAAAATTAAATTAAATCGAGGATTGTTCGAAATGCTACGAAACTTTTCAGATCCTTTCTATATGTTACGAGGGAGGTTATGATGGAATTTCAATCAAAAAATTATCTCACAATTAGATTATATGAAACTTTTTGTAATACTAGTTTAGGTCAAAAAATTGTAGTATATTATGCACAATTTTATACTACTTTCGGTCAAAAAAGAAAATTAAATCGAAGATTGTTCAAAATGCTACGAAACTTTCCAGATCCTTTGTATATGTTACGAAGGAATGTTATGATGGAAGTCCATGAAAAAAATTATCTTAAAATTAGATTCTATGAAACTTTTTGAATTGCTAGTTTCGGTCAAAAAATCGTAGTATATTATAAACAATTTTGTACTAGTTTCGGTCAAAAAAGCAAATTTAATCGAGGATTGTTCGAAATGCTTCGAAAAATTTCAGATCCTTTGTATATGTTGCGAGGAAATGTTATGATGGAAGTCCATGCAAAAAATTATCTTAAAATTAGATTCTATGAAACTTTTTATAATGCTAGTTTCGGTCAAAAAATCGTAGTATATTATACACAATTTTGTACTACTTTCTGTCAAAAAATCAAATTAAATTGAGGATTGTTCGAAATGCTTCGAAACTCTTCAGATCCTTTGTATATGATAAGAAGGAATGTTATGAGTGAAGTCCATGCAAAACATTATCTTAAAATTAGATTCTATGAAACTTTTTGAAATGCTAGTTTCGGTCAAAAAATCGTAGTATATTATACACAATTTTGTACTAGTTTCGGTCAAAAAATCAAATTAAATCGGGAACTGTTCAAAATGCTACGAAACTTTTCAGATCCTTTCTATATGTTACGAGGGAAGGTTATGATGGAATTTCAATCAAAATATTATCTCAAAATTAGATTATATGAATCTTTTTGAAATACTAGTTTAGGTCAAAAAATCGTAGTATATTATGCACAATTTTATACTACTTTCGGTCAAAAAAGAAAATTAAATCGAAGATTGTTCGAGATGCTACGAAACATTTCAGATCCTTTGTATATGTTACGAAGGAATGTAATGATGGAAGTCCATGCAAAATATTATCTTAAACTTATATTCTAAGAAACTTTTTGAAATGCTAGTTTCGGTCAAAAAATTGTAGTATATTATACACAATTTTGTACTAGTTTCGGTTAAAAATCAAATTAAATCGAGGATTGTTCGAAATGCTACGAAACTTTTCAGATCCTTTCTATATGTTACGAGGGAAGGTTATGATGGAATTCTAATAAAAAAATTATCTCATAATTAGATTCTATGAAACTTTTTTAAATACTAGTTTAGGTCAAAAAATCGTAGTATATTATGCACAATTTTATACTAGTTTCGGTCAAAAAATCAAATTAAATCGAGGATTGTTCGAAATGCTACAAAACTTTTCAGATCCTTTGTATATGTTACGAGGAAATGTTATGATGGAAGTCCTTGAAAAAAGAAAATTAAATCAAAGATTGTTCGAAATGCTACGAAACTTTTCAGATCCTTTGTATATGTTACGAAGGAATGTTCTGATGGAAGTCCATGAAAAAAATTATCTTAAAAATAGATTCTATGAAACTTTTTGAAATGCTAGTTTCGGTCAAAAAATCGTAGTATATTATACACAATTTTGTACTAGTTTCGGTCAAAAAATCAAATAAAATCGAGGATTGTTCAAAATGCAACGAAACTTTTCAGATCCTTTCTATAAGTTACGACGGAAGGTTATGATGGAATTTCAATCAAAAAATTATCTCAAAATTAGATTATATGAATCTTTTTGAAATACTAGTTTAGGTCAAAAAATCGTAGTATGTTATGCACAATTTTATACTACTTTCGGTCAAAAAAGAAAATTAAATCGAAGATTGTTCGAAATGCTACGAAACTTTTCAGATCCTTTGTATATGTTACGAAGGAATGTTATGATGGAAGTCCATGAAAAAAATTATCTTAAAAATAGATTCTATGAAACTTTTTGAAATGCTAGTTTCGGTCAAAAAATCGTAGTATATTATACACAATTTTGTACTAGTTTCGGTCAAAAAATCAAATTAAATCGGGAATTGTTCAAAATGCGACGAAACTTTTCAGATCCTTTCTATATGTTACGAGGGAAGGTTATGATGGAATTTCAATCAAAATATTATCTCAAAATTAGATTATATGAAACTTTTTGTAATACTTGTTTAGGTCAAAAAATTGTAGTATATTATGCACAATTTTATACTACTTTCGGTCAAAAAAGAAAATTAAATCGAAGATTGTTCGAAATGCTACGAAACTTTCCAGATCCTTTGTATATGTTACGAAGGAATGTTATGATGGAAGTCCATGAAAAAAATTATCTTAAAATTAGATTCTATGAAACTTTTTGAATTGCTAGTTTCGGTCAAAAAATCGTAGTATATTATAAACAATTTTGTACTAGTTTCGGTCAAAAAAGCAAATTTAATCGAGGATTGTTCGAAATGCTTCGAAAAATTTTAGATCCTTTGTATATGTTACGAGGAAATGTTATGATGGAAGTCCATGCAAAAAATTATCTTAAAATTAGATTCTATGAAACTTTTTATAATGCTAGTTTCGGTCAAAAAATCGTAGTATATTATACACAATTTTGTACTACTTTCTGTCAAAAAATCAAATTAAATTGAGGATTGTTCGAAATGCTTCGAAACTCTTCAGATCCTTTGTATATGATAAGAAGGAATGTTATGAGTGAAGTCCATGCAAAACATTATCTTAAAATTAGATTCTATGAAACTTTTTGAAATGCTAGTTTCGGTCAAAAAATCGTAGTATATTATACACAATTTTGTACTAGTTTCGGTCAAAAAATCAAATTAAATCGGGAACTGTTCAAAATGCTACGAAACTTTTCAGATCCTTTCTATATGTTACGAGGGAAGGTTATGATGGAATTTCAATCAAAATATTATCTCAAAATTAGATTATATGAATCTTTTTGAAATACTAGTTTAGGTCAAAAAATCGTAGTATATTATGCACAATTTTATACTACTTTCGGTCAAAAAAGAAAATTAAATCGAAGATTGTTCGAGATGCTACGAAACATTTCAGATCCTTTGTATATGTTACGAAGGAATGTAATGATGGAAGTCCATGCAAAATATTATCTTAAACTTATATTCTAAGAAACTTTTTGAAATGCTAGTTTCGGTCAAAAAATTGTAGTATATTATACACAATTTTGTACTAGTTTCGGTTAAAAATCAAATTAAATCGAGGATTGTTCGAAATGCTACGAAACTTTTCAGATCCTTTCTATATGTTACGAGGGAAGGTTATGATGGAATTCTAATAAAAAAATTATCTCATAATTAGATTCTATGAAACTTTTTTAAATACTAGTTTAGGTCAAAAAATCGTAGTATATTATGCACAATTTTATACTAGTTTCGGTCAAAAAATCAAATTAAATCGAGGATTGTTCGAAATGCTACAAAACTTTTCAGATCCTTTGTATATATTACGAGGAAATGTTATGATGGAAGTCCATGAAAAAAGAAAATTAAATCAAAGATTGTTCGAAATGCTACGAAACTTTTCAGATCCTTTGTATATGTTACGAAGGAATGTTCTGATGGAAGTCCATGAAAAAAATTATCTTAAAAATAGATTCTATGAAACTTTTTGAAATGCTAGTTTCGGTCAAAAAATCGTAGTATATTATACACAATTTTGTACTAGTTTCGGTCAAAAAATCAAATAAAATCGAGGATTGTTCAAAATGCAACGAAACTTTTCAGATCCTTTCTATATGTTACGACGGAAGGTTATGATGGAATTTCAATCAAAAAATTATCTCAAAATTAGATTATATGAAACTTTTTGAAATACTAGTTTAGGTCAAAAAATCGTAGTATGTTATGCACAATTTTATACTACTTTCGGTCAAAAAAGAAAATTAAATCGAAGATTGTTCGAAATGCTACGAAACTTTTCAGATCCTTTGTATATGTTACGAAGGAATGTTATGATGGAAGTCCATGAAAAAAATTATCTTAAAAATAGATTCTATGAAACTTTTTGAAATGCTAGTTTCGGTCAAAAAATCGTAGTATATTATACACAATTTTGTACTAGTTTCGGTCAAAAAATCAAATTAAATCGGGAATTGTTCAAAATGCTACGAAACTTTTCAGATCCTTTCTATATGTTACGAGGGAAGGTTATGATGGAATTTCAATCAAAATATTATCTCAAAATTAGATTATATGAAACTTTTTGTAATACTTGTTTAGGTCAAAAAATTGTAGTATATTATGCACAATTTTATACTACTTTCGGTCAAAAAAGAAAATTAAATCGAAGATTGTTCGAAATGCTACGAAACTTTCCAGATCCTTTGCATATGTTACGAAGGAATGTTATGATGGAAGTCCATGAAAAAAATTATCTTAAAATTAGATTCTATGAAACTTTTTGAATTGCTAGTTTCGGTCAAAAAATCGTAGTATATTATAAACAATTTTGTACTAGTTTCGGTCAAAAAAGCAAATTTAATCGAGGATTGTTCGAAATGCTTCGAAAAATTTCAGATCCTTTGTATATGTTACGAGGAAATGTTATGATGGAAGTCCATGCAAAAAATTATCTTAAAATTAGATTCTATGAAACTTTTTATAATGCTAGTTTCGGTCAAAAAATCGTAGTATATTATACACAATTTTGTACTACTTTCTGTCAAAAAATCAAATTAAATTGAGGATTGTTCGAAATGCTTCGAAACTCTTCAGATCCTTTGTATATGATAAGAAGGAATGTTATGAGTGAAGTCCATGCAAAACATTATCTTAAAATTAGATTCTATGAAACTTTTTGAAATGCTAGTTTCGGTCAAAAAATCGTAGTATATTATACACAATTTTGTACTAGTTTCGGTCAAAAAATCAAATTAAATCGGGAACTGTTCAAAATGCTACGAAACTTTTCAGATCCTTTCTATATGTTACGAGGGAAGGTTATGATGGAATTTCAATCAAAATATTATCTCAAAATTAGATTATATGAATCTTTTTGAAATACTAGTTTAGGTCAAAAAATCGTAGTATATTATGCACAATTTTATACTACTTTCGGTCAAAAAAGAAAATTAAATCGAAGATTGTTCGAGATGCTACGAAACATTTCAGATCCTTTGTATATGTTACGAAGGAATGTAATGATGGAAGTCCATGCAAAATATTATCTTAAACTTATATTCTAAGAAACTTTTTGAAATGCTAGTTTCGGTCAAAAAATTGTAGTATATTATACACAATTTTGTACTAGTTTCGGTTAAAAATCAAATTAAATCGAGGATTGTTCGAAATGCTACGAAACTTTTCAGATCCTTTCTATATGTTACGAGGGAAGGTTATGATGGAATTCTAATAAAAAAATTATCTCATAATTAGATTCTATGAAACTTTTTTAAATACTAGTTTAGGTCAAAAAATCGTAGTATATTATGCACAATTTTATACTAGTTTCGGTCAAAAAATCAAATTAAATCGAGGATTGTTCGAAATGCTACAAAACTTTTCAGATCCTTTGTATATGTTACGAGGAAATGTTATGATGGAAGTCCATGAAAAAAGAAAATTAAATCAAAGATTGTTCGAAATGCTACGAAACTTTTCAGATCCTTTGTATATGTTACGAAGGAATGTTCTGATGGAAGTCCATGAAAAAAATTATCTTAAAAATAGATTCTATGAAACTTTTTGAAATGCTAGTTTCGGTCAAAAAATCGTAGTATATTATACACAATTTTGTACTAGTTTCGGTCAAAAAATCAAATAAAATCGAGGATTGTTCAAAATGCAACGAAACTTTTCAGATCCTTTCTATATGTTACGACGGAAGGTTATGATGGAATTTCAATCAAAAAATTATCTCAAAATTAGATTATATGAAACTTTTTGAAATACTAGTTTAGGTCAAAAAATCGTAGTATGTTATGCACAATTTTATACTACTTTCGGTCAAAAAAGAAAATTAAATCGAAGATTGTTCGAAATGCTACGAAACTTTTCAGATCCTTTGTATATGTTACGAAGGAATGTTATGATGGAAGTCCATGAAAAAAATTATCTTAAAAATAGATTCTATGAAACTTTTTGAAATGCTAGTTTCGGTCAAAAAATCGTAGTATATTATACACAATTTTATACTAGTTTCGGTCAAAAAATCAAATTGAATCGGGAATTGTTCAAAATGCTACGAAACTTTTCAGATCCTTTCTATATGTTACGAGGGAAGGTTATGATGGAATTTCAATCAAAATATTATCTCAAAATTAGATTATATGAAACTTTTTGAAATACTAGTTTAGGTCAAAAAATCGTAGTATATTGTGCACAATTTTATACTACTTTCGGTCAAAAAAGAAAATTAAATCGAAGATTGTTCGAAATGCTACGAAACTTTTCAGATCCTTTGTATATGTTACGAAGGAATGTAATGATGGAAGTCCATGCAAAATATTATCTTAAAATTAGATTCTATGAAACTTTTTGAAATGCTAGTTTCGGTCAAAAAATTGTAGTATATTATACACAATTTTGTACTAGTTTCGGTCAAAAAATCAAATTAAATCGAGGATTGTTCGAAATGCTATGAAACTTTTCAGATCCTTTCTATATTTTACGAGGGAAGGTTATGATGGAATTCTAATAAAAAAATTATCTTAAAATTAGAATCTATGAAATTTTTGAAATACTAGTTTAGGTCAAAAAATCGTATTATATTATAAACAATTTTGTACTAGTGTCTGTCAAAAAAGCAAATTTAATCGAGGACTGTTCGAAATGCTACAAAACTTTTTAGATCCTTTGTATATGTTACGAGGAAATGTTATGATGGGAGTCCATACAAAAAATTATCTTAAAATTAGATTCTATGAAACTTTTTGAAATGCTAGTTTCGGTCAAAAAATCGTAGTATATTATACACAATTTTGTACTAGTTTCGGTCAAAAAATCAAATTAAATTGAGGATTGTTCGAAATGCTTCGAAACTCTTCAGATCCTTTGTATATGATAAGAAGGAATGTTATGAGTCAAGTTCATGCAAAAAATTATCTTAAAATTAGATTCTATGAAACTTTTTGAAATGCTAGTTTCGGTCAAAAAATCGTAGTATATTATACATAATTTTGTACTAGTTTCGGTCAAAAAATCAAATTAAATCGATGATTGTTCGAAATGCAACGAAACTTTTCAGATCCTTTCTATATGTTACGAGGGAAGGTTATGATGGAATTTCAATCAAAAAATAATCTCAAAATTAGATTATATGAAACTTTTTGAAATACTAGTTTAGGTCAAAAAATCGTAGTATATTAAGCACAATTTTATACTACTTTCGGTCAAAAAAGAAAATTAAATCGAACATTGTTCGAAATGCTACGAAACTTTTCAGATCCTTTGTATATGTTACAAAGGAATGTTATGATGGAAGTCCATGCAAAAAATTATCTTAAAAATAGATTCTATGAAACTTTTTGAAATGCTAGTTTCGGTCAAAAAATCGTAGTATATTATACACAATTTTGTACTAGTTTCGGTCAAAAAATCAAATTAAATCGAGGATTGTTCAAAATGCTACGAAACTTTTCAGATCCTTTCTATATGTTACGACAGAAGGTTATGATGGAATTTCAATCAAAAAATTATCTCAAAATTAGATTATATGAAACTTTTTGAAATACTACTTTAGGTCAAAAAATCGTAGTATATTATGCACAATTTTATACTAATTTCGGTCAAAAAAGAAAATTAAATCGAAGATTGTTCGAAATGCTACGAAACTTTTCAGATCCTTTGTATATGTTACGAAGGAATGTTATGACGGAAGTCCATGAAAAAATTATCTTAAAAATAGATTCTATGAAACTTTTTGAAATGCTAGTTTCGGTCAAAAAATTGTAGTATATTATACACAATTTTGTACTAGTTTCGGTCAAAAAATCAAATTAAATCGGGAATTGTTCGAAATGCTACGAAACTTTTCAGATCCTTTCTATATGTTACGAGGGAAGGTTATGATGGAATTTCAATCAAAATATTATCTCAAAATTAGATTATATGAATCTTTTTGAAATACTAGTTTAGGTCAAAAAATCGTAGTATATTATGCACAATTTTATACTACTTTCGGTCAAAAAAGAAAATTAAATCGAAGATTGTTAGAGATGCTACGAAACATTTCAGATCCTTTGTATATGTTACGAAGGAATGTAATGATGGAAGTCCATGCAAAATATTATCTTAAACTTATATTCTAAGAAACTTTTTGAAATGCTAGTTTCGGTCAAAAAATTGTAGTATATTATACACAATTTTGTACTAGTTTTGGTTAAAAATCAAATTAAATAGAGGATTGTTCGAAATGCTACGAAACTTTTCAGATCCTTTCTATATGTTACGAGGGAAGGTTATGATGGAATTCTAATAAAAAAATTATCGCATAATTAGATTCTATGAAACTTTTTGAAATACTAGTTTAGGTCAAAAAATCGTAGTATATTATGCACAATTTTATACTAGTTTCGGTCAAAAAAGAAAATTAAATCGAACATTGTTCGAAATGATACGAAACTTTTCAGATCCTTTGTATATGTTACAAAGGAATGTTATGATGGAAGTCCATGCAAAAAATTATCTTAAAAATAGATTCTATGAAACTTTTTGAAATGCTAGTTTCGGTCAAAAAATCGTAGTATATTATACACAATTTTGTACTAGTTTCGGTCAAAAAATCAAATTAAATCGAGGATTGTTCAAAATGTTACGAAACTTTTCAGATCCTTTCTATATGTTACGACAGAAGGTTATGATGGAATTTCAATCAAAAAATTATCTCAAAATTAGATTATATGAAACTTTTTGAAATACTACTTTAGGTCAAAAAATCGTAGTATATTATGCACAATTTTATACTAATTTCGGTCAAAAAAGAAAATTAAATCGAAGATTGTTCGAAGTGCTACGAAACTTTTCAGATCCTTTGTATATGTTACGAAGGAATGTTATGATGGAAGTCCATGAAAAAATTATCTTAAAAATAGATTCTATGAAACTTTTTGAAATGCTAGTTTCGGTCAAAAAATCGTAGTATATTATACACAATTTTGTACTAGTTTCGGTCAAAAAATCAAATTAAATCGGGAATTGTTCAAAATGCTACGAAACTTTTCAGATCCTTTCTATATGTTACGAGGGAAGGTTATGATGGAATTTCAATCAAAATATTATCTCAAAATTAGATTATATGAATCTTTTTGAAATACTAGTTTAGGTCAAAAAATCGTAGTATATTATGCACAATTTTATACTACTTTCGGTCAAAAAAGAAAATTAAATCGAAGATTGTTCGAGATGCTACGAAACATTTCAGATCCTTTGTATATGTTACGAAGGAATGTAATGATGGAAGTCCATGCAAAATATTATCTTAAACTTATATTCTAAGAAACTTTTTGAAATGCTAGTTTCGGTCAAAAAATTGTAGTATATTATACACAATTTTGTACTAGTTTTGGTTAAAAATCAAATTAAATCGAGGATTGTTCGAAATGCTACGAAACTTTTCAGATCCTTTCTATATGTTACGAGGGAAGGTTATGATGGAATTCTAATAAAAAAATTATCGCATAATTAGATTCTATGAAACTTTTTGAAATACTAGTTTAGGTCAAAAAATCGTAGTATATTATGCACAATTTTATACTAGTTTCGGTCAAAAAAGAAAATTAAATCGAACATTGTTCGAAATGCTACGAAACTTTTCAGATCCTTTGTATATGTTACAAAGGAATGTTATGATGGAAGTCCATGCAAAAAATTATCTTAAAAATAGATTCTATGAAACTTTTTGAAATGCTAGTTTCGGTCAAAAAATCGTAGTATATTATACACAATTTTGTACTAGTTTCGGTCAAAAAATCAAATTAAATCGAGGATTGTTCAAAATGTTACGAAACTTTTCAGATCCTTTCTATATGTTACGACAGAAGGTTATGATGGAATTTCAATCAAAAAATTATCTCAAAATTAGATTATATGAAACTTTTTGAAATACTACTTTAGGTCAAAAAATCGTAGTATATTATGCACAATTTTATACTAATTTCGGTCAAAAAAGAAAATTAAATCGAAGATTGTTCGAAGTGCTACGAAACTTTTCAGATCCTTTGTATATGTTACGAAGGAATGTTATGATGGAAGTCCATGAAAAAATTATCTTAAAAATAGATTCTATGAAACTTTTTGAAATGCTAGTTTCGGTCAAAAAATCGTAGTATATTATACACAATTTTGTACTAGTTTCGGTCAAAAAATCAAATTAAATCGGGAATTGTTCAAAATGCTACGAAACTTTTCAGATCCTTTCTATATGTTACGAGGGAAGGTTATGATGGAATTTCAATCAAAATATTATCTCAAAATTAGATTATATGAATCTTTTTGAAATACTAGTTTAGGTCAAAAAATCGTAGTATATTATGCACAATTTTATACTACTTTCGGTCAAAAAAGAAAATTAAATCGAAGATTGTTCGAAATGCTACGAAACGTTTCAGATCCTTTGTATATGTTACGAAGGAATGTAATGATGGAAGTCCATGCAAAATATTATCTTAAACTTATATTCTATGAAACTGTTTGAAATGCTAGTTTCGGTCAAAAAATCGTAGTATATTATACACAATTTTGTACTAGTTTCGGTCAAAAAATCAAATTAAATCGGGAATTGTTCAAAATGCAACGAAACTTTTCAGATCCTTTCTATATGTTACGAGGGAAGGTTATGATGGAATTTCAATCAAAATATTATCTCAAAATTAGATTATATGAATCTTTTTGAAATACTAGTTTAGGTCAAAAAATCGTAGTATATTATGCACAATTTTATACTACTTTCGGTCAAAAAAGAAAATTAAATCGAGGATTGTTCGAAATGTTACACAACTTTTCAGATCCTTTGTATATGTTACGAGGAAATGTTATGATGGGAGTCCATACAAAAAATTATCTTAAAATTAGATTCTAAGAAACTTTTTGAAATACTAGTTTCTGTCAAAAAATCGTAGTATATTATAAACAATTTTGTGCTAGTTTCGGTCAAAAAAAAAAAATTTAATCGAGGATTGTTCAAAATGCTACGAAAAATTTCAGATCCTTTGTATATATTACGAGGAAATGTTATGATGGAAGTCCATGCAAAAAATTATCTTAAGATTAGATTCTATGAAACTTTTTGAAATGCTAGTTTCGGTCAAAAAATCGTAGTATATTATACACAATTTTGTACTAGTTTCGGTCAAAAAATCAAATTAAATCGAGGATTGTTCGAAATGCTACGAAACTTTTCAGATCCTTTCTATATGTTACGAGGCAGGTTATGATGGAATTTCAATCAAAAAATTATCTCAAAATTAGATTATATGAAACTTTTTGAAATACTAGTTTAGGTCAAAAAATCGTAGTATATTATGCACAATTTTATACTACTTTCGGTCAAAAAAGAAAATTAAATCGAACATTGTTCGAAATGCTACGAAACTTTTCAGATCCTTTGTATATGTTACGAAGGAATGTTATGATGGAAGTCCATGCAAAAAATTATCTTAAGAATAGATTCTATGAAACTTTTTGAAATGCTAGTTTCGGTCAAAAAATCGTAGTATATTATACACAATTTTGTACTAGTTTCGGTCAAAATTAAATCGAGGATTGTTCAAAATGCTACGAAACTTTTCAGATCCTTTCTATATGTTACGAGGGAAGGTTATGATGGAATTTCAATCAAAATTTTATCTCTAAATTAGATTATATGAAACTTTTTGAAATACTAGTTTAGGTCAAAAAATCGTAGTATATTATGCACAATTTTATAGTACTTTCGGTCAAAAAAGAAAATTAAATCGAAGATAGTTCGAAATGCTACGAAACTTTTCAGATCCTTTGTATATGTTACGAAGGAATGTAATGATGGAAGTCCATGCAAAATATTATCTTAAAATTAGATTCTATGAAACTTTTTGAAATGCTAGTTTCGGTCAAAAAATTGTAGTATATTATACACAATTTTGTACTAGTTTCGGTCAAAAAATCAAATTAAATCGAGGAATGTTCGAAATGATACGAAACTTTTCAGATCCTTTCTATATGTTACGAGGGAAGGCTATGATGGAATTCTAATAAAAAAATTATCTCAAAATTAGATTCTATGAAACTTTGTGAAATACTAGTTTAGGTCAAAAAAATCGTAGTATATTATGCACAATTATACTAGTTTCGGTCAAAAAATCAAATTAAATCGAGGATTGTTCGAAATGCTACAAAACTTTTAAGATCCTTTGTATATGTTACGAGGAAATGTTATGATGGGAGTCAATGCAAAATATTATCTTAAAATTAGATTCTATGAAACTTTTTGAAATGCTAGTTTCGGTCAAAAAATAGTAGTATATTATACACAATTTTGAACTAGTTTCGGTCAAAAAATCAAATTAAATCGAGGATTGTTCGAAATGCTACGAAACTTTCAGATCCTTTCTATATGTTACGAGGGAAGGTTATGATGGAATTTTAATAAAAAAAATTATCTCAAAATTAGATTCTATGAAACTTTTTGAAATACTTGTTTAGGTCAAAAAATCGTAGTATATTATGCACAATTTTATACTAGTTTCGTTCAAAAAATCAAATTAAATTGATAATTGTTCGAAATGCTACAAACTTTTCAGATCCTTGGTATATGTTATGAGGCAATATTATAATGGAAGTCCATGCAAAAAATTATCTTAAAATTTGATTCTAAGAAACTTTTTGAAATACTAGTTTCTGTCAAAAAAATCGTAGTATATTATACACAATTTTGAACTAGTTTCGGTCAAAAAAGCAAATTTAATCGAGGATTGTTCGAAATGCTACGAAAATTTTCAGATCCATTGTATATGTTACGAGGAAATCTTATGATGGAAGTCCATGCAAAAAACTATCTTAAAATTAGATTCTATGAAACTTTTTGTAATGCTAGTTTCGGTCAAACAATCGTAGTATATTATACACAATTTTGTACTAGTTTCGGTCAAATAATCAAATTAAATTGAGGATTGTTCGAAATGCTTCGAAACTCTTCAGATCCTTTGTATATGTTAAGAGGAAATGTTATGAGTGAAGTCCATGCAAAAAATTATCTTAAAATTAGATTCAATGAAACTTTTTGAAATGCTAGTTTCGGTCAAAAAATCGTAGTATATTATACACAATTTTGTACTAGTTTAGGTCAAAAAATTAAATTAAATCGAGGATTGTTCGAAATGCTACGAAACTTTTCAGATCCTTTCTATATGTTACGAGGGAGGTTATGATGGAATTTCAATCAAAAAATTATCTCAAAATTAGATTATATGAAACTTTTTGTAATACTAGTTTAGGTCAAAAAATCGTAGTATATTATGCACAATTTTATACTACTTTCGGTCAAAAAAGAAAATTAAATCGAAGATTGTTCGAAATGCTACGAAACTTTCCAGATCCTTTGTATATGTTACGAAGGAATGTTATGATGGAAGTCCATGAAAACAATTATCTTAAAAATAGATTCTATGAAACTTTTTGAAATGCTAGTTTCGGTCAAAAAATCATAGTATATTATACAAAATTTTGTACTAGTTTCGGTCAAAAAATCAAATTAAATCGAGGATTGTTCAAAATGCTACGAAACTTTTCAGATCCTTTCTATATGTTACGAGGGAAGGTTATGATGGAATTTCAATCAAAAAATTATCTCAAAATTAGATTATATGAAACTTTTTGAAATACTAGTTTAGGTCAAAAAATCGTAGTATATCATGCACAATTTTATACTACTTTCGGTCAAAAAAGAAAATTAAATCGAAGATTGTTCGAAATGCTACGAAACTTTTCAGATCCTTTGTATATGTTACGAAGGAATGTTATGATGGAAGTCCATGCAAAAAATTATCTTAAAATTAGATTCTATGAAACTTTTTGAAATGCTAGTTTCGTTCAAAAAATTGTAGTATATTATACACAATTTTGTACTAGTTTCGATCATAAAATCAAATTAAATCGAGGATTGTTCGAAATGCTACGAAACTTTTCAGATCCTTTGTATATGTTACGAGGAAATCTTATGATGGAAGTCCATGCAAAAATTTATCTTAAAATTAGATTCTATGAAACTTTTTGTAATGCTAGTTTCGGTCAAACAATCGTAGTATATTATACACAATTTTGTACTAGTTTCGGTCTAATAATCAAATTAAATTGAGGATTGTTCGAAATGCTTCGAAACTCTTCAGATCCTTTCTATAAGTTACGAGGGAAGGTTATGATGGAATTATAATAAAAAAATTATCTCAAAATTAGATTCTATGAAACTTTTTGAAATACTAGTTTAGGTCAAAAAATCGTAGTATATTATGCACATATTTATACTAGTTTCGGTAAAAAAATCAAATTAAATCGAGGATTGTTCGAAATGCTATAATGGAAGTCCATGCAAAAAATTATCTTCAAATTTGATTCTAAGAAACTTTTCGAAATACTAGTTTTTGTCAAAAAATCGTAGTATATTATACACAATTTTGAACTAGTTTCGGTCAAAAAAGAAAATTTAATCGAGGATTGTTCGAAATGCTACGAAACTATTCAGATCCTTTGTATATGTTACGAAGGAATGTTATGAGGGAAGTCCATGCAAAAAATTATCTTAAAATTAGATTCTATGAAACTTTTTGAAATGCTAGTTTCGGTCAAAAAATTGTAGTATATTATACACAATTTTGTACTAGTTTTGGTCAAAAAATCAAATTAAATCGAGGATTGTTCGAAATGCTACAAAACTTTTCAGATCCTTTGTATATGTTACGAGGAAAAGTTATAATGGAAGTCCATGCAAAAAATTATCTTAAAATTAGATTCTAAGAAACTTTTTGAAATACTAGTTTCTGTCAAAAAATCGTAGTATATTATACACAATTTAGTACTAGTTTCAGTCAAAAAAAGCAAATTTAATCCAGGATTGTTCGAAATGCTACGAAAAGTTTCAGATCCTTTGTATATGTTACGAGGAAATGTTATGATGGAAGTCCATGCAAAAAATTATCTTAAAATTAGATTCTATGAAACTTTTTGTAATGCTAGTTTCGGTCAAAAAATCGTAGTTTATTATACACAATTTTGTACTAGTTTCGGTCAAAAAATCAAATTAAATCGAGGATTGTTCGAAATGCTACAAAACTTTTCAGATCCTTTCTATACGTTACGAGGGAACGTTATGATGGAATTCCAATAAAAAAATTATCTCAAAATTAGATTCTATGAAACCTTTTGAAATAGTAGTTTAGGTCTAAAAATTGTAGTATATTATGCACAATTTTATACTAGTTTCGGTCCAAAAATCAAATTAAATCGAGGATTGTTCGAAATGCTACAATACTTTTCAGATCCTTTGTATATGTTATGAGGGAATGTTATAATGGAAGTCCATGCAAAAAATTATCTTAAAATTTGATTCTAAGAAACTTTTTGAAATACTAGTTTTTGTCAAAAAATCGTAGTATATTATACACAATTTTGAACTAGTTTCGGCCAAAAAAGCAAATTTAATCGAGGATTGTTCGAAATACTTCAAAAAAATTTATATCCTTTGTATATGTTACGAGGAA
Organism: Lathyrus aphaca; assembly: GCA_963966055.1. Taxonomy (NCBI): domain Eukaryota; kingdom Viridiplantae; phylum Streptophyta; class Magnoliopsida; order Fabales; family Fabaceae; genus Lathyrus; species Lathyrus aphaca. Next base: position 7,680,527 of record OZ014522.1, read on the forward strand.
ATATTATGATGGAAGTCCATGCAAAAATTTATCTTAAAATTAGATTCTATGAATCTTTTTGAAATGCTAGTTTCGGTCAAAAAAATCGTAGTATATTATACACAATTTTGTACTAGTTTCGGTCAAAAAATCAAATTAAATTGAGGATTGCTCGAAATGCTACGAAACGTTTCAGATCCTTTCTATATGTTACGAGGGAAGGTTATGATGGAATTTCAATCAAAAAATTATGTCAAAATTAGATTATATGAAACTTTTTGAAATACTAGTTTAGGTCAAAAAATCGTAGTATATTATGCACAATTTTATTCTACTTTCGGTCAAAAACGAAAATAAAATCGAAGATTTTTCGAAATGCTATGAAATGTTTCAAATCCTTTCTATATGTTATGAGGGAAGGTTATGATGGAATTCTAATAAAAAAATTATCTCAAAATTAGATTCTATGAAACTTTTTGAAATACTAGTTTTGGTCAAAAAATCTTAGTATATTATGCACAATTCTATACTAGTTTCGCTTAAAAAATAAAATTAAATCGAGGATTGTTCGAAATGCTACAAAACTTTTCAGATCCTTTGTATATGTTACGAGGGAATGTTATGATGGAAGTCCATGCAAAAAATTATCTTAAAATTAGATTCTAAGAAACTTTTTGAAATACTAGTTTCTGTCAAAAATCGTAGTATATTATACACAATTTTGTACTAGTTTCGGTCTAAAAAGCAAATTTAATCGAGGATTGTTCGAAATGCTACGAAAATTTTCAGATCCTTTGTATATGTTACGAGGAAATGTTATGATGGAAGTCCATGCAAAAAATTATCTTAAAATTAGATTCTATGAAACTTTTTGTAATGCTAGTTTCGATCAAAAAATCATAGTATATTATACACAATTTTGTACTAGTTTCAGTCAAAAAATTAAATTAAATTGAGGATTGTTCGAAATGCTATGAATCTTTTCAGATCCTTTCTATATGTTACGAGGGAAGGTTATGATGGAATTTCAATCAAAAAATTATCTCAAATTTAGATTATATGAAAGTTTTCGAAATACTAGTTTAGGTCGAAAAATCGTAATATATTATGCACAATCTTATACGACTTTCGGTCAAAACAGAAAATTAAATCGAAGATTGTTCGAAATGCTACGAAACTTTTCAGATCCTTTGTATATGTTACGGAGGAATGTTATGATGGAAGTCCATGCAAAAAATTATCTTAAAATTAGATTCTAAGAAACTTTTTGAAATACTAGTTTCTGTCAAAAAATTGTAGTATATTATACACAATTTTGTACTAGTTTCATTCAAAAAAGCAAATTTAATCGAGGATTGTTCGAAATGCTACGAAAATTTTCAGATCCTTTGTATATGTTACGAGGAAATGTTATGATGGAAGTCCATGCAAAAAATTATCTTCAAATTAGATTCTACGAAACTTTTTGAAATGCTAGTTTCGGTCAAAAAATCGAAGTATATTATACACAATTTTGTACTAGTTTTTAACAAAAAATCAAATTAAATCGAGGATGTTCGAAATGCTACAAAACTTTTCAGATCCTTTGTATATGTTACGAGGGAATGTTATGATGGAAGTCCATGCAAAAAATTATCTTAAAATTAGATTCTATGAAACTTTTTGAAATGCTAGTTTCGGTCAAAAAATCGTAGTATATTATACACAATTTTGTACTAGTTTCGGTCAAAAAATCAAATTAAATTGAGGATTGCTCGAAATGCTACGAAACTTTTCAGATCCTTTCTATATGTTACGAGGGAACGTTATGATGGAATTCCAATAAAAAAATTATCTCAAAATTAGATTCTATGCAACCTTTTGATATAGTAGTTTAGGTCTAAAAATTGTAGTATATTATGCACAATTTTATACTAGTTTCGGTCCAAAAATCAAATTAAATCGAGGATTGTTCGAAATGCTACGAAACATTTCAGATCCTTTGTATATGTTACGAGGGAAGGTTATGATGGAATTTCAATCAAAAAATTATGTCAAAATTAGATTATATGAAACTTTTTGAAATACTAGTTTAGGTCAAAAAATGGTAGTATATTATGCACAATTTTATACTACTTTCGGTCAAAAACGAAAATAAAATCGAAGATTTTTCCAAATGCTATGAAACGTTTCAGATCCTTTCTATATGTTACGAGGGAAGGTTATGATGGAATTCTAATAAAAAAATTATCTCAAAATTAGATTCTATGAAGCTTTTTGAAATACTAGTTTAGGTCAAAAAATCTTAGTATATTATGCACAATTTTATACTAGTTTCGGTCAAAAAATCAAATTAAATCGAGGATTGTTCGAAATGCTACAAAACGTTTCAGATCCTTTGTATATGTTACGAGGAAATGTTATGATGGAAGTCCATGCAAAAAATTATCTTAAAATTAGATTCTAAGAAACTTTTTGAAATACTAGTTTCTGTCAAAAAATCGTAGTATATTATACACAATTTTGTACTAGTTTCGGTCCAAAAAGCAAATTTAATCAAGGATTGTTCGAAATGCTACAAAAAATTTCAGATCCTTTGTATATGTTACGAGGAAATGTTATGATGGAAGTCCATGCAAAAAATTATCTTAAAATTAGATTCTCTGAAACTTTTTGTAATGCTAGTTTCGGTCAAAAAATCGTAGTATATTATACACAATTTTGTACTAGTTTCGGTCAAAAAATTAAATTAAATTGAGGATTGTTCGAAATGCTACGAAACATTTCAGATCCTTTCTATATGTTACGAGGGATGGTTATGATGGAATTTCAATCAAAAAGTTATCTCAAATTTAGATTATATGAAACTTTTTGAAATACTAGTTTAGGTCGAAAAATCGTAATATATTATGCACAATCTTATACGACTTTCGGTCAAAACAGAAAATTAAATCGAAGATTGTTCGAAATGCTACGAAACTTTTCAGATCATTTGTATATGTTACGGAGGAATGTTATGATGGAAGTCCATGCAAAAAATTATCTTAAAATTAGATTCTAAGAAACTTTTTGAAATACTAGTTTCTGTCAAAAAATTGTAGTATATTATACACAATTTTGTACTAGTTTCATTCAAAAAAGCAAATTTAATCGAGGATTGTTCGAAATGCTACGAAAATTTTCAGATCCTTTGTATATGTTACGAGGAAATGTTATGATGGAAGTCCATGCAAAAAATTATCTTCAAATTAGATTCTACGAAACTTTTTGAAATGCTAGTTTCGGTCAAAAAATCGAAGTATATTATACACAATTTTGTACTAGTTTTTAACAAAAAATCAAATTAAATCGAGGATGTTCGAAATGCTACAAAACTTTTCAGATCCTTTGTATATGTTACGAGGGAATGTTATGATGGAAGTCCATGCAAAGAATTATCTTAAAATTAGATTCTATGAAACTTTTTGAAATGCTAGTTTCGGTCAAAAAATCGTATTATATTATACACAATTTTGTACTAGTTTCGGTCAAAAAATCAAATTAAATTGAGGATTGCTCGAAATGCTACGAAACTTTTCAGATCCTTTCTATATGTTACGAGGGAACGTTATGATGGAATTCCAATAAAAAAATTATCTCAAAATTAGATTCTATGAAACCTTTTGAAATAGTAGTTTAGGTCTAAAAATTGTAGTATATTATGCACAATTTTATACTAGTTTCGGTCCAAAAATCAAATTAAATCGAGGATTGTTCGAAATGCTACGAAACATTTCAGATCCTTTGTATATGTTACGAGGGAAGGTTATGATGGAATTTCAATCAAAAAATTATGTCAAAATTAGATTATATGAAACTTTTTGAAATACTAGTTTAGGTCAAAAAATGGTAGTATATTATGCACAATTTTATACTACTTTCGGTCAAAAACGAAAATAAAATCGAAGATTTTTCGAAATGCTATGAAACGTTTCAGATCCTTTCTATATGTTACGAGGGAAGGTTATGATGGAATTCTAATAAAAAAATTATCTCAAAATTAGATTCTATGAAGCTTTTTGAAATACTAGTTTAGGTCAAAAAATCTTAGTATATTATGCACAATTTTATACTAGTTTCGGTCAAAAAATCAAATTAAATCGAGGATTGTTCGAAATGCTACAAAACGTTTCAGATCCTTTGTATATGTTACGAGGAAATGTTATGATGGAAGTCCATGCAAAAAATTATCTTAAAATTAGATTCTAAGAAACTTTTTGAAATACTAGTTTCTGTCAAAAAATCGTAGTATATTATACACAATTTTGTACTAGTTTCGGTCCAAAAAGCAAATTTAATCAAGGATTGTTCGAAATGCTACAAAAAATTTCAGATCCTTTGTATATGTTACGAGGAAATGTTATGATTGAAGTCCATGCAAAAAATTATCTTAAAATTAGATTCTCTGAAACTTTTTGTAATGCTAGTTTCGGTCAAAAAATCGTAGTATATTATACACAATTTTGTACTAGTTTCGGTCAAAAAATTAAATTAAATTGAGGATTGTTCGAAATGCTACGAAACATTTCAGATCCTTTCTATATGTTACGAGGGATGGTTATGATGGAATTTCAATCAAAAAGTTATCTCAAATTTAGATTATATGAAACTTTTTGAAATACTAGTTTAGGTCGAAAAATCGTAGTATATTATGCACAATCTTATACTACTTTCGGTCAAAACAGAAAATTAAATCGAAGATTGTTCGAAATTCTACGAAACTTTTCAGATCTTTTGTATATGTTACGGAGGAGTGTTATGATGGAATTCCATGCAAAAAATTATCTTAATATTAGATTCTATGAAACTTTTTGAAATGTTAGTTTCGTTCAAAAAATCGTAGTATATTATACACAATTTTGTACTAGTTTTGGTCAAAAATTCAAATTAAATCGAGGATTGTTCGAAATGCTACGAAACTTTTCAGATCCTTTGTATATGTTACGAGGAAATGTTATGATGGAAGTCCATGCAAAAAATTATCTTAAGATTTGATTCTATGAAACTTTTTGTAATGCTAGTTTCGGTCAAAAAATCGTAGTTTATTATACACAATTTTGTACTAGTTTCGGTCAAAAAATCAAATTAAATCGAGGATTGATTGAAATGCTTCGAAACTCTTGAGATCCTTTGTATATGTTACGAGGAAATGTTATGATGGAAGTCCATGCAAAAAATTATCTTAAAATTAGATTCTATGAAACTTTTTGTAATGCTAGTTTCGGTCAAAAAATCGTAGTTTATTATACACAATTTTGTACTAGTTTCGGTCAAAAAATCAAATTAATTTGAGGATTATTCAAAATGCTACGAAACGTTTCAGATCCTTTCTATATGTTACGAGGGAAGGTTATGATGGAATTTCAAACAAAAAATTATCTTAAATTTAGATTATATGAAAATTTTTGAAATACTAGTTTAAGTCAAAAAAGCATAGTATATTATGCACAATCTGATACTACTTTCGGTCAAAATAGAAAATTAAATCGAAGATTGTTCGAAATGCTACGAAACATTTCAGATCCTTTGTATATGTTACGGATGAATGTTATGATGGAAGTCCATGCAAAAAATTATCTTAAAATTAGATTCTATGAAACTTTTTGAAATGCTAGTTTCGTTCAAAAAATCGTAGTATATTATACACAATTTTGTACTAGTTTCGATCAAAAAATAAAATTAAATCGAGGAATGTTTGAAATGCTACGAAACTTTTCAGATCCTTTGTATAGGTTACGAAGGAATGTTATGATGGAAGTCCATGCAAAAATTTATCTTAAATTTAGATTCTATGAAACTTTTTGAAATGCTAGTTTCGGTCAAAAAAGAAAATTAATTCGAGGATTATTCGAAATTCTACGAAACTTTTCAGATCCTTTGTATATGTTTCGAGGAAATGTTATGATGGAAGTCCATGCAAAAAATTATCTTAAAATTAGATTCTATGAAAAATTTTGAAATGCTAGTTTTGGTCAAAAAATCGTAGTATATTATACACAATTTTGTACTAGTTTCGGTCAAAAAATCAAATTAAATCGAGGATTATTCGAAATGCTACGAAACTTTTCAAATTCTTTCTATATGTTACGAGGGAATGTTATGATGGAAGTCCAGGCAAAAAATTTATCACAAAATTAGATTCTATCAAACTTTTTGAAATACTAGTTTAGGTTAAAAAATCGTAGTTTATTATGCACAATTTTGTACTAGTTTTGGTCAAAAAATCAAATTAAATCGAGGATTGTTCGAAATGCTACGAAACATTTTAGATCCTTTGTATATGTTACGAGGGAATGTTTTGATGGAAGTCCATGAAAAAAATTATCTTAAAATTTGATTCTATGAAACGTTTTTAAATGATAATTTAGGCAAAAAAAATTGTAGTATATTATACACAATTTTGTACTAGTTTCGATCAAAAAATCAAATTAAATCGAGGATTGTTCGAAATGCTACGAAACTTATTAGATCCTTTCTATATGTTACAAGGGAATGTTATGATGGAAGTCCATGCAAAAAATTATCTTAAAATTAAATTCTATGAAACTTTTTGAAATGCTAGTTTCGGTCAAAAAATCGTAGTATATTATACACAATTTTGTACTAGTTTCGGTCAAAAAATTAAATTAAATAGAGGATTGTTCGAAATGCTACGAAACCTTTCAGATCCTTTCTAAATGTTACGAGGGAAGGTTATGATGGAATTTCAAACAAAAAGTTATCTCAAAATTAGATTCTATGAAACTTTTTGAAATACTAGTTTAGGTCAAAAAATCGTAGTATATTATGCACAATATTATACTACTTTCGGTCAACAAATCAATTAAATCGAGGAATGTTCAAAATGCTCGGAAACTTTTCAGATCCTTTGTATATGTTACGAAGGGATGTTATGATGGAAGTCCATACAAAAAATTATATTAAAATTAGATTCTATGAAACTTTTTGAAATGCTAGTTTCGGTCAAAAAACAATAGTATATTATACACAATTTTGTACTAGTTTCGATCAAAAAATCAATTTAAATCGAGGAATGTTCGAAATGCTACAAAACTTTTTAGATCCTTTGTATATGTTACGAGGAAATGTTATGATGGAAGTCCATGCAAAAAATTATCTTAAAATTAGATTCTATGAAACTTTTTGAAATGCTAGTTTCGGTCAAAAAAATCGTAGTATATTATGCACAATTTTATACTACTTTCGGTCAAAAAATCAATTAAATCGAGGATTGTTCGAAATGCTAGGAAACTTTTCAGATCCTTTGTAAATGTTACGAAGGAATGTTATGATGGAACTCCATGCAAAACATTATCTTAAAATTAGATTCTATGAAACTTTTTGAAATGCTAGTTTCGGTCAAAAAATAGTAGTATATTATACACAATTTTATACTAGTTTAGATCCAAAAAAAAATTAAATCGAGGAATGTTCGAAATGCTACGAAACTTTTTAGATCCTTTGTATAGGTTACGAAGGAATGTTATGATGGAAGTCCATGCAAAAAATTATCTTAAAATTAGATTCTATGAAACTTTTTGAAATGCTAGTTTCGGTCAAAAAATCATAGTATATTATACACAATTTTGTACTAGTTTCAGTCAAAAAATCAAATTAAATCGAGGATTGTTCGAAATGCTTCGAAACTCTTCATATCCTTTCTATATGTTACGAGGGAAGGTTATGATGGTATTCCAATAAAAATATTATCTCAAAATTAGATTCGATGAATCTTTTTGAAATACTAGTTTAGGTCAAAAAATCGTAGTATATTATGCACAATTTTATACTACTTTCGGTCAAAAAAGCTAATTAAATCGAGGATTATTCGAAATGCTACGAAACTTTTCAGATCCTTTGTATATGTTACGAGGGAATGTTATGATGGAAGTCCATGCAAAAAATTATAATAAAATTTGATTCTATGAAACGTTTTTAAATGATAGTTTAGGCAAAAAAATTGTAGTATATTATACACAATTTTGTACTAGTTTCGATCAAAAAATCAAATTAAATCGAGGATTGTTCGAAATGTTACGAAACTTATTAGATCCTTTCTATATGTTACAAGGGAATGTTATGATGGAAGTCCATGCAAAAAATTATCTTAAAATTAGATTCTTTGAAACTTTTTGAAATGCTAGTTTCAGTCAAGAAAACGTAGTATATTATACACAATTTTGTACTAGTTTCGGTCAAAATATCAAATTAAATTGAGGAATGTTCCAAATGCTACGAAACCTTTCAGATCCTTTCTATATGTTACGAGGGAAGGTTATGATGGAATTTCAAACAAAAAGTTATCTTAAAATTAGATTCTATGAAACTTTTTGAAATACTAGTTTAGGTCAAATAATCGTAGTATATTATGTACAATTTTATACTACTTTCGGTCAAAAAATCAATTAAATCGAGGATTGTTCAAAATGCTAGGAAACTTTTCAGATCCTTTGTATATGTTACGAAGGAATGTTATGATGGAAGTCCATGCAAAAAATTATATTAAAATTAGATTCTATGAAACTTTTTGAAATGCTAGTTTCGGTCAAAAAATAATAGTATATTATACACAATTTTGTACTATTTTCGATCAAAAAATCAATTTAAATCGAGGAATGTTTGAAATGCTACGAAACTTTTTAGATCCTTTGTATAGGTTACGAGGGAATGTTATGATAGAAGTCCATGCAAAAAATTATCTTAAAATTAGATTCTATGAAACTTTTTGAAATGCTAGTTTCGGTCAAAAAATCGTAGTATATTATACACAATTTTGTACTAGTTTCGGTCAAAAAATCAAATTATATCGAGGATTATTCAAAATGCTACGAAAAATTTCAGATCCTTTCTATATGTTACGAGGGAAGGTTATGATGGAATTTCAAACAAAAAATTATCTCAATTAGATTCTATGAAACGTTTTGAAATACTAGTTTCGGTCAAAAAATTGTAGTATATTATGCACAATTTTATACTACTTTCGGTCAAAAAATCAATTAAATCGAGGATTGTTCGAAATGCTAGGAAACTTTTCAGATCCTTTGTAAATGTTACGAAGGAATGTTATGATGGAAGTCCATGCAAAACATTATCTTAAAATTAGATTCTATGAAACTTTTTGAAATGCTAGTTTCGGTCAAAAAATAGTAGTATATTATACACAAATTTATACTAGTTTCGATCCAAAAAAAAATTAAATCGAGGATTGTTCGAAATGCTACGAAACTTTTTAGATCCTTTGTATAGGTTACGAAGGAATGTTATGATGGAAGTTCTTGCAAAAAATTATCTTAAAATTAGATTCTATGAAACTTTTTGAAATGCTAGTTTCGGTCAAAATATCATAGTATATTATACACAATTTTGTACTAGTTTCGGTCAAAAAATCAAATTAAATCGAGGATTGTTCGAAATGCTATGAAACTTATTAGATCCTTTCTTTATGTTACGAGGGAAGGTTAAGATGGAATTCCAATAAACAAATTATCTTAAAATAAGATTCTATGAAACTTTTTGAAATGCTAGTTTCGGTCAAAAAATCGTAGTATATATTATGCATAATTTTATACTAGTTTCGGTCAAAAAATCAAATTAAATCGAGGATTGTTCGAGATGCTTCAAAACTCTTCAGATCCTTTCTATATGTTACGAGGGAAGGTTATGATGGTATTCCAATCAAAAAATTATCTCAAATTTAGATTCGATGAAACTTTTTGAAATACTAGTTTAGGTCAAAAAATCATAGTATATTATGTACAATTTTATACTACTTTCGGTCAAAAAAGCAAATTAAATCGAGGATTATTCAAAATGCTACGAAACTTTTCAGATCCTTTGTATATGTTTCGAGGTAATGTTATGATGGAAGTCCATGCAAAAAATTATCTTAAAATTAGATTCTATGAAAATTTTTGAAATGCTAGTTTTGTCAAAAAATTGTAGTATATTATACACAATTTTGTACTAGTTTCGGTCAAAAAATCAAATTAAATCGAGGATTGTTCGAAATGCTACGAAACTTTTCAAATTCTTTCTATATGTTTAGAGGTAATGTTATGATTGATGTCTAGGCAAAAAAATCATCACAAAATTAGATTCTATCAAACTTTTTGAAATAATAGTTTTGGTTAAAAAATCGTAGTTTATTATGCACAATTTTGTACTAGTTCCGGTCAAAAAATCAAATTAAATCGAGGATTGTTTGAAATGCTACGAAACTTTTTAGATCCTTTTTATATGTTACGAGGGAATGTTATGATGGAAGTCCATGCAAGAAATTATCTTAAAATTTGATTCTATGAAACGTTTTTAAATGATAGTTTAGGTCAAAAAATTGTAGTATATTATACACAATTTTGTACTAGTTTCGATCAAAAAATCAAATTAAATCGAGGATTGTTCGAAATGCTACGAAACATATTAGATCCTTTCTAACTGTTACAAGGGAATGTTATGATGGAAGTCCATGCAAAAAATTATCTTAAAATTAGATTCTTAGAAACTTTTTGAAATGCTAGTTCCGGTCAAAAAATAGTAGTATATTATACACAATTTTGTACTAGTTTCGATCAAAATATCATTTTAAATCGAGGAATGTTCGAAATGCTACGAAACTTTTTAGATCCTTTGTATATGTTACGAGGGAATGTTATGATGGAAGTCCATGCAAAAAATTATCTTAAAATTAGATTCTATGAAACTTTTTGAAATGCTAGTTTCGGTCAAAAAATCGTAGTATATTATACATAATTTTGTACTAGTTTCGGTCAAAAAATCAAATTAAATCGAGGATTATTCAAAATGCTACGAAACGTTTCAGATCCTTTCTATATGTTACGAGGGAAGGTTATGATGGAATTCCAAACAAAAAATTATCTCAAAATTAGATTCTATGAAACTTTTTGAAATACTAGTTTCAGTCAAAAAATCGTAGTATATTATGCACAATTTTATACTACTTTCGGTCAAAAAATCAATTAAATCGAGGATTGTTCGAAATGCTAGGAAACTTTTCAGATCCTTTGTAAATGTTACGAAGGAATGTTAAGATGGAAGTCCATGCAAAACATTATCTTAAAATTAGATTCTATGAAACTTTTTGAAATGCTAGTTTCGGTCAAAAAATAGTAGTATATTATACTCAATTTTATACTAGTTTCGATCCAAAAAAAATTAAATCAAGGAATGTTCGAAATGCTACGAAACTTTTTAGATCCTTTGTATAGGTTACGAAGGAATGTTATGATGGAAGTCCATGCAAAAAATTATCTTAAAATTAGATTCTATGAAACTTTTTGAAATGCTAGTTTCGGTCAAAAAATCATAGTATATTATACACAGTTTTGTACTAGTTTCGGTCAAAAAATCAAATTAAATCGAGGATTGTTCGAAATGCTACGAAACTTATTAGATCCTTTCTATATGTTACGAGGGAAGGTTATGATGGAATTCCAATAAACAAATTATATTAAAATAAGTTTCTATGAAACTTTTTGAAATGCTAGTTTCGGTCAAAAAATTGTAGTATATATTATGCATAATTTAATACTAGTTTCGGTCAAAAAATCAAATTAAATCGAGGATTGTTCGAGATGCTTCGAAACTCTTCAGATCCTTTCTATGTGTTATGTGGGAAGGTTATGATGGTATTCCAATCAAAAAATTATCTCAAAATTAGATTCGATGAAACTTTTTGAAATACTAGTTTAGGTCAAAAAATCGTAGTATATTATGCACAATTTTATACTACTTTCGGTCAAAAAAGCAAATTAAATCGAGGATTATTCGAAATGCTACGAAACTTTTCAGATCCTTTGTATATGTTTCGAGGAAATGTTATGATGGAAGTCCATGCAAAAAATTATCTTAAAATTAGATTCTATGAAAAATTTTGAAATGCTAGTTTTGGTCAAAAATAGTAGTATATTATACACAATTTTGTACTAGTTTCGGTCAAAAAATCAAATTAAATCGAGGATTGTTCGAAATGCTACGAAACTTTTCAAATTCTTTCTATATGTTACGAGGGAATCTAATGATGGAAGTCCAGGCAAAAAATTTATCACAAAATTAGATTCTATCAAACTTTTTGAAATACTAGTTTAGGTTAAAAAATCGTAGTTTATTATGCACAATTTTGTACTAGTTTTGGTCAAAAAATCAAATTAAATCGAGGATTGTTCGAAATGCTACCAAACATTTTAGATCCTTTGTATATGTTACGAGGGAATGTTTTGATGGAAGTCCATGAAAAAAATTATCTTAAAATTTGATTCTATGAAACGTTTTTAAATGATAATTTAGGCAAAAAAAATTGTAGTATATTATACACAATTTTGTACTAGTTTCGATCAAAAAATCAAATTAAATCGAGGATTGTTCGAAATGCTACGAAACTTATTAGATCCTTTCTATATGTTACAAGGGAATGTTATGATGGAAGTCCATGCAAAAAATTATCTTAAAATTAGATTCTATGAAACTTTTTGAAATGCTAGTTTCGGTCAAAAAATCGTAGTATATTATACACAATTTTGTACTAGTTTCGGTCAAAAAATTAAATTAAATCGAGGATTGTTCGAAATGCTACGAAACCTTTCAGATCCTTTCTAAATGTTACGAGGGAAGGTTATTACGGAATTTCAAACAAAAAGTTATCTCAAAATTAGATTCTATGAAACTTTTTGAAATACTAGTTTAGGTCAAAAAATCGTAGTATATTATGCACAATATTATACTACTTTCGGTCAACAAATCAATTAAATCGAGGATTGTTCAAAATGCTAGGAAACTTTTCAGATCCTTTGTATATGTTACGAAGGGATGTTATGATGGAAGTCCATGCAAAAAATTATATTAAAATTAGATTCTATGAAACTTTTTGAAATGCTAGTTTCGGTCAAAAAACTATAGTATATTATACACAATTTTGTACTAGTTTCGATCAAAAAATCAATTTAAATCGAGGAATGTTCGAAATGCTACAAAACTTTTTAGATCCTTTGTATATGTTACGAGGAAATGTTATGATGGAAGTCCATGCAAAAAATTATCTTAAAATTAGATTCTATGAAACTTTTTGAAATGCTAGTTTCGGTCAAAAAAATCGTAGTATATTATGCACAATTTTATACTACTTTCGGTCAAAAAATCAATTAAATCGAGGATTGTTCGAAATGCTAGGAAACTTTTCAGATCCTTTGTAAATGTTACGAAGGAATGTTATGATGGAAGTCCATGCAAAACATTATCTTAAAATTAGATTCTATGAAACTTTTTGAAATGCTAGTTTCGGTCAAAAAATAGTAGTATATTATACACAATTTTATACTAGTTTAGATCCAAAAAAAATTAAATCGAGGAATGTTCGAAATGCTACGAAACTTTTTAGATCCTTTGTATAGGTTACGAAGGAATGTTATGATGGAAGTCCATGCAAAAAATTATCTTAAAATTAGATTCTATGAAACTTTTTGAAATGCTAGTTTCGGTCAAAAAATCATAGTATATTATACACAATTTTGTACTAGTTTCAGTCAAAAAATCAAATTAAATCGAGGATTGTTCGAAATGCTTCGAACCTCTTCATATCCTTTCTATATGTTACGAGGGAAGGTTATGATGGTATTCCAATCAAAATATTATCTCAAAATTAGATTCGATGAATCTTTTTGAAATACTAGTTTAGGTCAAAAAATCGTAGTATATTATGCACAATTTTATACTACTTTCGTTCAAAAAAGCTAATTAAATCAAGGATTATTCGAAATGCTACGAAACTTTTCAGATCCTTTGTATATGTTACGAGGGAATGTTATGATGGAAGTCCATGCAAAAAATTATATTAAAATTTGATTCTATGAAACGTTTTTAAATGATAGTTTAGGCAAAAAAATTGTAGTATATTATACACAATTTTGTACTAGTTTCGATCAAAAAATCAAATTAAATCGAGGATTGTTCGAAATGTTACGAAACTTATTAGATCCTTTCTATATGTTACAAGGGAATGTTATGATGGAAGTCCATGCAAAAAATTATCTTAAAATTAGATTCTTTGAAACTTTTTGAAATGCTAGTTTCAGTCAAGAAAACGTAGTATATTATACACAATTTTGTACTAGTTTCGGTCAAAATATCAAATTAAATTGAGGAATGTTCCAAATGCTACGAAACCTTTCAGATCCTTTCTATATGTTACGAGGGAAGGTTATGATGGAATTTCAAACAAAAAGTTATCTTAAAATTAGATTCTATGAAACTTTTTGAAATACTAGTTTAGGTCAAATAATCGTAGTATATTATGCACAATTTTATACTACTTTCGGTCAAAAAATCAATTAAATCGAGGATTGTTCAAAATGCTAGGAAACTTTTCAGATCCTTTGTATATGTTACGAAGGAATGTTATGATGGAAGTCCATGCAAAAAATTATATTAAAATTAGATTCTATGAAACTTTTTGAAATGCTAGTTTCGGTCAAAAAATAATAGTATATTATACACAATTTTGTACTATTTTCGATCAAAAAATCAATTTAAATCGAGGAATGTTTGAAATGCTACGAAACTTTTTAGATCCTTTGTATAGGTTACGAGGGAATGTTATGATAGAAGTCCATGCAAAAAATTATCTTAAATTTAGATTCTATGAAACTTTTTGAAATGCTAGTTTCGGTCAAAAAATCGTAGTATATTATACACAATTTTGTACTAGTTTCGGTCAAAAAATCAAATTATATCGAGGATTATTCAAAATGCTACGAAAAATTTCAGATCCTTTCTATATGTTACGAGGGAAGGTTATGATGGAATTTCAAACAAAAAATTATCTCAATTAGATTCTATGAAACGTTTTGAAATACTAGTTTCGGTCAAAAAATTGTAGTATATTATGCACAATTTTATACTACTTTCGGTCAAAAAATCAATTAAATCGAGGATTGTTCGAAATGCTAGGAAACTTTTCAGATCCTTTGTAAATGTTACGAAGGAATGTTATGATGGAAGTCCATGCAAAACATTATCTTAAAATTAGATTCTATGAAACTTTTTGAAATGCAAGTTTCGGTCAAAAAATAGTAGTATATTATACACAAATTTATACTAGTTTCGATCCAAAAAAAAATTAAATCGAGGATTGTTCGAAATGCTACGAAACTTTTTAGATCCTTTGTATAGGTTACGAAGGAATGTTATGATGGAAGTTTTTGCAAAAAATTATCTTAAAATTAGATTCTATGAAACTTTTTGAAATGCTAGTTTCGGTCAAAATATCATAGTATATTATACACAATTTTGTACTAGTTTCGGTCAAAAAATCAAATAAATCGAGGATTGTTCGAAATGCTATGAAACTTATTAGATCCTTTCTATATGTTACGAGGGAAGGTTATGATGGAATTCCAATAAACAAATTATCTTAAAATAAGATTCTATGAAACTTTTTGAAATGCTAGTTTCGGTCAAAAAATCGTAGTATATATTATGCATAATTTTATACTAGTTTCGGTCAAAAAATCAAATTAAATCGAGGATTGTTCGAGATGCTTCGAAACTCTTCAGATCCTTTCTATATGTTACGAGGGAAGGTTATGATGGTATTCCAATCAAAAAATTATCTCAAATTTAGATTCGATGAAACTTTTTGAAATACTAGTTTAGGTCAAAAAATCGTAGTATATTATGCACAATTTTATACTACTTTCGGTCAAAAAAGCAAATTAAATCGAGGATTATTCAAAATGCTACGAAACTTTTCAGATCCTTTGTATATGTTTCGAGGTAATGTTATGATGGAAGTCCATGCAAAAAATTATCTTAAAATTAGATTCTATGAAAATTTTTGAAATGCTAGTTTTGTCAAAAAATCGTAGTATATTATACACAATTTTGTACTAGTTTCGGTCAAAAAATCAAATTGAATCGAGGATTGTTCGAAATGCTACGAAACTTTTCAAATTCTTTCTATATGTTTAGAGGTAATGTTATGATGGAAGTCTAGGCAAAAAAATCATCACAAAATTAGATTCTATCAAACTTTTTGAAATACTAGTTTAGGTTAAAAAATCGTAGTTTATTATGCACAATTTTGTACTAGTTCCGGTCAAAAAATCAAATTAAATCGAGGATTGTTTGAAATGCTACGAAACTTTTTAGATCCTTTTTATATGTTACGAGGGAATGTTATGATGGAAGTCCATGCAAGAAATTATCTTAAAATTTGATTCTATGAAACGTTTTTAAATGATAGTTTAGGTCAAAAAATTGTAGTATATTATACACAATTTTGTACTAGTTTCGATCAAAAAATCAAATTAAATCGAGGATTGTTCGAAATGCTACGAAACATATTAGATCCTTTCTATATGTTACAAGGGAATGTTATGATGGAAGTCCATGCAAAAAATTATCTTAAAATTAGATTCTTAGAAACTTTTTGAAATGCTAGTTCCGGTCAAAAAATAGTAGTATATTATACACAATTTTGTACTAGTTTCGATCAAAATATCATTTTAAATCGAGGAATGTTCGAAATGCTACGAAACTTTTTAGATCCTTTGTATAGGTTACGAGGGAATGTTATGATGGAAGTCCATGCAAAAAATTATCTTAAAATTAGATTCTATGAAACTTTTTGAAATGCTAGTTTCGGTCAAAAAATCGTAGTATATTATACACAATTTTGTACTAGTTTCGGTCAAAAAATCAAATTAAATCGAGGATTATTCAAAATGCTACGAAACGTTTCAGATCCTTTCTATATGTTACGAGGGAAGGTTATGATGGAATTCCAAACAAAAAATTATCTCAAAATTAGATTCTATGAAACTTTTTGAAATACTAGTTTCAGTCAAAAAATCGTAGTATATTATGCACAATTTTATACTACTTTCGGTCAAAAAATCAATTAAATCGAGGATTGTTCGAAATGCTAGGAAACTTTTCAGATCCTTTGTAAATGTTACGAATGAATGTTATGATGGAAGTCCATGCAAAACATTATCTTAAAATTAGATTCTTAGAAACTTTTTGAAATGCTAGTTCCGGTCAAAAAATCGTAGTATATTATACACAATTTTGTACTAGTTTCGGTCAAAAAATCAAATTAAATCGAGGATTATTCAAAATGCTACGAAACGTTTCAGATCCTTTCTATATGTTACGAGGGAAGGTTATGATGGAATTCCAAACAAAAAATTATCTCAAAATTAGATTCTATGAAACTTTTTGAAATACTAGTTTCAGTCAAAAAATCGTAGTATATTATGCACAATTTTATACTACTTTCGGTCAAAAAATCAATTAAATCGAGGATTGTTCGAAATGCTAGGAAACTTTTTAGATCCTTTGTAAATGTTACGAAGGAATGTTATGATGGAAGTCCATGCAAAACATTATCTTAAAATTAGATTTTATGAAACTTTTTGAAATGCTAGTTTCGGTCAAAAAATAGTAGTATATTATACTCAATTTTATACTAGTTTCGATCAAAAAAAAATTAAATCAAGGAATGTTCGAAATGCTACGAAACTTTTTAGATCTTTTGTATAGGTTACGAAGGAATGTTATGATGGAAGTCCATGCAAAAAATTATCTTAAAATTTGATTCTATGAAACTTTTTGAAATGCTAGTTTCGGTCAAAAAATCATAGTATATTATACACAGTTTTGTACTAGTTTCGGTCAAAAAATCAAATTAAATCGAGGATTGTTCGAAATGCTACGAAACTTATTAGATCCTTTCTATATGTTACGAGGGAAGGTTATGATGGAATTCCAATAAACAAATTATCTTAAAATAAGTTTCTATGAAACTTTTTGAAATGCTAGTTTCGGTCAAAAAATTGTAGTATATATTATGCATAATTTTATACTAGTTTCGGTCAAAAAATCAAATTAAATCGAGGATTGTTCGAGATGCTTCGAAACTCTTCAGATCCTTTCTATATGTTACGAGGGAAGGTTATGATGGTATTCCAATCAAAAAATTATCTCAAATTTAGATTCGATGAAACTTTTTGAAATACTAGTTTAGGTCAAAAAATCGTAGTATATTATACACAATTTTATACTACTTTCGGTCAAAAAAGCAAATTAAATCGAGGATTATTCGAAATGCTACGGAACTTTTCAGATCCTTTGTATATGTTACGAGGGAATGTTATGATGGAAGTCCATGCAAAAAATTATATTAAAATGTGATTCTATGAAACGTTTTTAAATGATAGTTTAGGCAAAAAAATTGTAGTATATTATACACAATTTTGTACTAGTTTTGATCAAAAAATCAAATTAAATTGAGGATTGTTCGAAATGTTACGAAACTTATTAGATCCTTTCTATATGTTACAAGGGAGTGTTATGATGGAAGTCCATGCAAAAAATTATCTTAAAATTAGATTCTATGAAACTTTTTGAAATGCTAGTTTCAGTTAAAAAAACGTAATATATTATACACAATTTTGTACTAGTTTCGGTCAAAAAATCAAATTAAATTGAGGAATGTACGAAATGCTACGAAACCTTTCAGATCCTTTCTATATGTTACGAGGGAAGGTTATGATGGAATTTCAAACAAAAAGTTATTTCAAAATTAGATTTTATGAAACTTTTTGAAATACTAGTTTAGGTCAAAAAATCGTAGTATATTATGCACAATTTTATACTACTTTCGGTCAAAAAATCAATTAAATCGAGGATTGTTCAAAATGCTAGGAAACTTTTCAGATCCTTTGTATATGTTACGAAGGAATGTTATGATGGAAGTCCATGCAAAAAATTATATTAAAATTAGATTCTATGAAACTTTTTGAAATGCTAGTTTCGGTCAAAAAAATAGTATATTATACACAATTTTGTACTAGTTTCGATCAAAAAATTAATTTAAATCGAGGAATGTTCGAAATGCTACGAAACTTTGTAGATCCTTTGTATAGGTTACGAGGGAAGGTTATGATAGAAGTCCATGCAAAAAATTATCTTGAAATTAGATTCTATGAAACTTTTTGAAATGCTAGTTTCGGTCAAAAAATCGTAGTATATTATACACAATTTTGTACAAGTTTCGGTCAAAAAATCAAATTAAATCGAGGATTATTCAAAATGCTACGAAACGTTTCAGATCCTTTCTATATGTTACGAGGTAAGGTTATGATGGAATTTCAAACAAAAAATTATCTCAATTAGATTCTATGAAACTTTTTGAAATACTAGTTTCGGTCAAAAAATCGTAGTATATTATGCACAATTTTGTACTACTTTCGGTCAAAAAAATTAATTAAATCGAGGATTGTTCGAAATGCTAGGAAACTTTTCAGATCCTTTTCAGATCCTTTGTAAATGTTACGAAGTAATGTTATGATGGAAGTCCATGCAAAACATTATCTTAAAATTAGATTCTATGAAACTTTTTAAAATACTAGTTTCGGTCAAAAAAATATAGTATATTATACACAATTTTATACTAGTTTCTGTCCAAAAAAAATTAAATCGAGGAATGTTCGAAATGCTACGAAACTTTTTAGATCCCTTCTATATGTTACGAGGGAAGGTTATGATGGAATTCCAATAAACAAATTATCTTAAAATAAGATTCTATGAAACTTTTTGAAATGCTAGTTTCGGTCAAAAAATCGTAGTATATATTATGCATAATTTTATACTAGTTTCGGTCAAAAAATCAAATTAAATCGAGGATTGTTCGAGATGCTTCGAAACTCTTCAGATCGTTTCTATATGTTACGAGGGAAGGTTATGATGGTATTCCAATCAAAAAATTATCTCAAAATAAGATTCGATCAAACTTTTTGAAATACTAGTTTAGGTCAAAAAATCGTAGTATATTATGCACAATTTTATACTACTTTCGGTCAAAAAATCAAATTAAATCGAGGATTATTCGAAATGCTACGAAACTTTTCAGATCCTTTGTATATGTTTCGAGGTAATGTTATGATGGAAGTCCATGCAAAAAACAATCTTAAAATTAGATTCTATGAAAATTTTTGAAATGCTAGTTTTGGTCAAAAAATCGTAGTATATTATACACAATTTTTTGTACTAGTTTCGGTCAAAAAATCAAATTAAATCGAGGATTGTTCAAAATGCTACGAAACTTTTCAAATTCTTTCTATATGTTTAGAGGGAATGTTATGATGGAAGTCCAGGCAAAAAAATTATCACAAAATTAGATTCTATTAAACTTTTTGAAATACTAGTTTAGGTTAAAATATCGTAGTTTATTATGCACAATTTTGTACTAGTTTCGGTCAAAAAATCAAATTAAATCGAGGATTGTTCGAAATGCTACAAAACTTTTTAGATCCTTTTTATATGTTACGAGGGAATGTTATGATGGAAGTCCATGCAAAAAATTATCTTAAAATTTGATTCTATGAAACGTTTTTAAATGCTAGTTTCGGTCAAAAAATCATAGTATATTATACACAATTTTGTACTAGTTTCGGTCAAAAAATCAAATTAAATCGAGGATTGTTCGAAATGCTACGAAACCTTTCAGATCCTTTATATATGTTACGAGGGAAGGTTATGATGGAATTTCAAACAAAAAGTTATTTCAAAATTAGATTTTATGAAACTTTTTGAAATACTAGTTTAGGTCAAAAAATCGTAGTATATTATGCACAATTTTATACTACTTTCGGTCAAAAAATCAATTAAATCGAGGATTGTTCAAAATGCTAGGAAACTTTTCAGATCCTTTGTATATGTTACGAAGGAATGTTATGATGGAAGTCCATGCAAAAAATTATATTAAAATTAGATTCTATGAAACTTTTTGAAATGCTAGTTTCGGTCAAAAAAATAGTATATTATACACAATTTTGTACTAGTTTCGATCAAAAAATTAATTTAAATCGAGGAATGTTCGAAATGCTACGAAACTTTGTAGATCCTTTGTATAGGTTACGAGGGAAGGTTATGATAGAAGTCCATGCAAAAAATTATCTTGAAATTAGATTCTATGAAACTTTTTGAAATGCTAGTTTCGGTCAAAAAATCGTAGTATATTATACACAATTTTGTACTAGTTTCGGTCAAAAAATCAAATTAAATCGAGGATTATTCAAAATGCTACGAAACGTTTCAGATCCTTTCTATATGTTACGAGGGAAGGTTATGATGGAATTTCAAACAAAAAATTATCTCAATTAGATTCTATGAAACTTTTTGAAATACTAGTTTAGGTCAAAAAATCGTAGTATATTATGCACAATTTTGTACTACTTTCGGTCAAAAAAATTAATTAAATCGAGGATTGTTCGAAATGCTAGGAAACTTTTCAGATCCTTTTCAGATCCTTTGTAAATGTTACGAAGTAATGTTATGATGGAAGTCCATGCAAAACATTATCTTAAAATTAGATTCTATGAAACTTTTTAAAATGCTAGTTTCGGTCAAAAAAATATAGTATATTATACACAATTTTATACTAGTTTCTGTCCAAAAAAAATTAAATCGAGGAATGTTCGAAATGCTACGAAACTTTTTAGATCCCTTCTATATGTTACGAGGGAAGGTTATGATGGAATTCCAATAAACAAATTATCTTAAAATAAGATTCTATGAAACTTTTTGAAATGCTAGTTTCGGTCAAAAAATCGTAGTATATATTATGCATAATTTTATACTAGTTTCGGTCAAAAAATCAAATTAAATCGAGGATTGTTCGAGATGCTTCGAAACTCTTCAGATCGTTTCTATATGTTACGAGGGAAGGTTATGATGGTATTCCAATCAAAAAATTATCTCAAAATAAGATTCGATCAAACTTTTTGAAATACTAGTTTAGGTCAAAAAATCGTAGTATATTATGCACAATTTTATACTACTTTCGGTCAAAAAATCAAATTAAATCGAGGATTATTCGAAATGCTACGAAACTTTTCAGATCCTTTGTATATGTTTCGAGGTAATGTTATGATGGAAGTCCATGCAAAAAACAATCTTAAAATTAGATTCTATGAAAATTTTTGAAATGCTAGTTTTGGTCAAAAAATCGTAGTATATTATACACAATTTTTTGTACTAGTTTCGGTCAAAAAATCAAATTAAATCGAGGATTGTTCAAAATGCTACGAAACTTTTCAAATTCTTTCTATATGTTTAGAGGGAATGTTATGATGGAAGTCCAGGCAAAAAAATTATCACAAAATTAGATTCTATTAAACTTTTTGAAATACTAGTTTAGGTTAAAATATCGTAGTTTATTATGCACAATTTTGTACTAGTTTCGGTCAAAAAATCAAATTAAATCGAGGATTGTTCGAAATGCTACAAAACTTTTTAGATCCTTTTTATATGTTACGAGGGAATGTTATGATGGAAGTCCATGCAAAAAATTATCTTAAAATTTGATTCTATGAAACGTTTTTAAATGCTAGTTTCGGTCAAAAAATCATAGTATATTATACACAATTTTGTACTAGTTTCGGTCAAAAAATCAAATTAAATCGAGGATTGTTCGAAATGCTACGAAACCTTTCAGATCCTTTATATATGTTACGAGGGAAGGTTATGATGGAATTTCAAACAAAAAGTTATTTCAAAATTAGATTTTATGAAACTTTTTGAAATACTAGTTTAGGTCAAAAAATCGTAGTATATTATGCACAATTTTATACTACTTTCGGTCAAAAAATCAATTAAATCGAGAATTGTTCAAAATGCTAGGAAACTTTTCAGATCCTTTGTATATGTTACGAAGGAATGTTATGATGGAAGTCCATGCAAAAAATTATATTAAAATTAGATTCTATGAAACTTTTTGAAATGCTAGTTTCGGTCAAAAAAATAGTATATTATACACAATTTTGTACTAGTTTCGATCAAAAAATTAATTTAAATCGAGGAATGTTCGAAATGCTACGAAACTTTGTAGATCCTTTGTATAGGTTACGAGGGAAGGTTATGATAGAAGTCCATGCAAAAAATTATCTTAAAATTAGATTCTATGAAACTTTTTGAAATGCTAGTTTCGGTCAAAAAATCGTAGTATATTATACACAATTTTGTACTAGTTTCGGTCAAAAAATCAAATTAAATCGAGGATTATTCAAAATGCTACGAAACGTTTCAGATCCTTTCTATATGTTACGAGGTAAGGTTATGATGGAATTTCAAACAAAAATTTATCTCAATTAGATTCTATGAAACTTTTTGAAATACTAGTTTCGGTCAAAAAATCGTAGTATATTATGCACAATTTTGTACTACTTTCGGTCAAAAAAATTAATTAAATCGAGGATTGTTCGAAATGCTAGGAAACTTTTCAGATCCTTTTCAGATCCTTTGTAAATGTTACGAAGTAATGTTATGATGGAAGTCCATGCAAAACATTATCTTAAAATTAGATTCTATGAAACTTTTTGAAATGCTAGTTTCGGTCAAAAAAATTTAGTATATTATACACAATTTTATTCTAGTTTCTGTCCAAAAAAAATTAAATCGAGGAATGTTCGAAATGCTACGAAACTTTTTAGATCCCTTCTATATGTTACGAGGGAAGGTTATGATGGAATTCCAATAAACAAATTATCTTAAAATAAGATTCTATGAAACTTTTTGAAATGCTAGTTTCGGTCAAAAAATCGTAGTATATATTATGCATAATTTTATACTAGTTTCGGTCAAAAAATCAAATTAAATCGAGGATTGTTCGAGATGCTTCGAAACTCTTCAGATCGTTTCTATATGTTACGAGGGAAGGTTATGATGGTATTCCAATCAAAAAATTATCTCAAAATTAGATTCGATGAAACTTTTTGAAATACTAGTTTAGGTCAAAAAATCGTAGTATATTATGCACAATTTTATACTACTTTCGGTCAAAAAATCAAATTAAATCGAGGATTATTCGAAATGCTACGAAACTTTTCAGATCCTTTGTATATGTTTCGAGGTAATGTTATGATGGAAGTCCATGCAAAAAACAATCTTAAAATTAGATTCTATGAAAATTTTTGAAATGCTAGTTTTGGTCAAAAAATCGTAGTATATTATACACAATTTTTTGTACTAGTTTCGGTCAAAAAATCAAATTAAATCGAGGATTGTTCGAAATGCTACGAAACTTTTCAAATTCTTTCTATATGTTTAGAGGGAATGTTATGATGGAAGTCCAGGCAAAAAAATTATCACAAAATTAGATTCTATTAAACTTTTTGAAATACTAGTTTAGGTTAAAATATCGTAGTTTATTATGCACAATTTTGTACTAGTTTCGGTCAAAAAATCAAATTAAATCGAGGATTGTTCGAAATGCTACAAAACTTTTTAGATCCTTTTTATATGTTACGAGGGAATGTTATGATGGAAGTCCATGCAAAAAATTATCTTAAAATTTGATTCTATGAAACGTTTTTAAATGCTAGTTTCGGTCAAAAAATCATAGTATATTATACACAATTTTGTACTAGTTTCGGTCAAAAAATCAAATTAAATCGAGGATTGTTCGAAATGCTACGAAACCTTTCAGATCCTTTATATATGTTACGAGGGAAGGTTATGATGGAATTTCAAACAAAAAGTTATTTCAAAATTAGATTTTATGAAACTTTTTGAAATACTAGTTTAGGTCAAAAAATCGTAGTATATTATGCACAATTTTATACTACTTTCGGTCAAAAAATCAATTAAATCGAGGATTGTTCAAAATGCTAGGAAACTTTTCAGATCCTTTGTATATGTTACGAAGGAATGTTATGATGGAAGTCCATGCAAAAAATTATATTAAAATTAGATTCTATGAAACTTTTTGAAATGCTAGTTTCGGTCAAAAAAATAGTATATTATACACAATTTTGTACTAGTTTCGATCAAAAAATTAATTTAAATCGAGGAATGTTCGAAATGCTACGAAACTTTGTAGATCCTTTGTATAGGTTACGAGGGAAGGTTATGATAGAAGTCCATGCAAAAAATTATCTTGAAATTAGATTCTATGAAACTTTTTGAAATGCTAGTTTCGGTCAAAAAATCGTAGTATATTATACACAATTTTGTACTAGTTTCGGTCAAAAAATCAAATTAAATCGAGGATTATTCAAAATGCTACGAAACGTTTCAGATCCTTTCTATATGTTACGAGGTAAGGTTATGATGGAATTTCAAACAAAAAATTATCTCAATTAGATTCTATGAAACTTTTTGAAATACTAGTTTCGGTCAAAAAATCGTAGTATATTATGCACAATTTTGTACTACTTTCGGTCAAAAAAATTAATTAAATCGAGGATTGTTCGAAATGCTAGGAAACTTTTCAGATCCTTTTCAGATCCTTTGTAAATGTTACGAAGTAATGTTATGATGGAAGTCCATGCAAAACATTATCTTAAAATTAGATTCTATGAAACTTTTTAAAATGCTAGTTTCGGTCAAAAAAATATAGTATATTATACACAATTTTATACTAGTTTCTGTCCAAAAAAAATTAAATCGAGGAATGTTCGAAATGCTACGAAACTTTTTAGATCCCTTCTATATGTTACGAGGGAAGGTTATGATGGAATTCCAATAAACAAATTATTTTAAAATAAGATTCTATGAAACTTTTTGAAATGCTAGTTTCGGTCAAAAAATCGTAGTATATATTATGCATAATTTTATACTAGTTTCGGTCAAAAAATCAAATTAAATCGAGGATTGTTCGAGATGCTTCGAAACTCTTCAGATCGTTTCTATATGTTACGAGGGAAGGTTATGATGGTATTCCAATCAAAAAATTATCTCAAAATAAGATTCGATCAAACTTTTTGAAATACTAGTTTAGGTCAAAAAATCGTAGTATATTATGCACAATTTTATACTACTTTCGGTCAAAAAATCAAATTAAATCGAGGATTATTCGAAATGCTACGAAACTTTTCAGATCCTTTGTATATGTTTCGAGGTAATGTTATGATGGAAGTCCATGCAAAAAACAATCTTAAAATTAGATTCTATGAAAATTTTTGAAATGCTAGTTTTGGTCAAAAAATCGTAGTATATTATACACAATTTTTTGTACTAGTTTCGGTCAAAAAATCAAATTAAATCGAGGATTGTTCAAAATGCTACGAAACTTTTCAAATTCTTTCTATATGTTTAGAGGGAATGTTATGATGGAAGTCCAGGCAAAAAAATTATCACAAAATTAGATTCTATTAAACTTTTTGAAATACTAGTTTAGGTTAAAATATCGTAGTTTATTATGCACAATTTTGTACTAGTTTCGGTCAAAAAATCAAATTAAATCGAGGATTGTTCGAAATGCTACAAAACTTTTTAGATCCTTTTTATATGTTACGAGGGAATGTTATGATGGAAGTCCATGCAAAAAATTATCTTAAAATTTGATTCTATGAAACGTTTTTAAATGCTAGTTTCGGTCAAAAAATCATAGTATATTATACACAATTTTGTACTAGTTTCGGTCAAAAAATCAAATTAAATCGAGGATTGTTCGAAATGCTACGAAACCTTTCAGATCCTTTATATATGTTACGAGGGAAGGTTATGATGGAATTTCAAACAAAAAGTTATTTCAAAATTAGATTTTATGAAACTTTTTGAAATACTAGTTTAGGTCAAAAAATCGTAGTATATTATGCACAATTTTATACTACTTTCGGTCAAAAAATCAATTAAATCGAGAATTGTTCAAAATGCTAGGAAACTTTTCAGATCCTTTGTATATGTTACGAAGGAATGTTATGATGGAAGTCCATGCAAAAAATTATATTAAAATTAGATTCTATGAAACTTTTTGAAATGCTAGTTTCGGTCAAAAAAATAGTATATTATACACAATTTTGTACTAGTTTCGATCAAAAAATTAATTTAAATCGAGGAATGTTCGAAATGCTACGAAACTTTGTAGATCCTTTGTATAGGTTACGAGGGAAGGTTATGATAGAAGTCCATGCAAAAAATTATCTTGAAATTAGATTCTATGAAACTTTTTGAAATGCTAGTTTCGGTCAAAAAATCGTAGTATATTATACACAATTTTGTACTAGTTTCGGTCAAAAAATCAAATTAAATCGAGGATTATTCAAAATGCTACGAAACGTTTCAGATCCTTTCTATATGTTACGAGGTAAGGTTATGATGGAATTTCAAACAAAAATTTATCTCAATTAGATTCTATGAAACTTTTTGAAATACTAGTTTCGGTCAAAAAATCGTAGTATATTATGCACAATTTTGTACTACTTTCGGTCAAAAAAATTAATTAAATCGAGGATTGTTCGAAATGCTAGGAAACTTTTCAGATCCTTTTCAGATCCTTTGTAAATGTTACGAAGTAATGTTATGATGGAAGTCCATGCAAAACATTATCTTAAAATTAGATTCTATGAAACTTTTTGAAATGCTAGTTTCGGTCAAAAAAATATAGTATATTATACACAATTTTATTCTAGTTTCTGTCCAAAAAAAATTAAATCGAGGAATGTTCGAAATGCTACGAAACTTTTTAGATCCCTTCTATATGTTACGAGGGAAGGTTATGATGGAATTCCAATAAACAAATTATCTTAAAATAAGATTCTATGAAACTTTTTGAAATGCTAGTTTCGGTCAAAAAATCGTAGTATATATTATGCATAATTTTATACTAGTTTCGGTCAAAAAATCAAATTAAATCGAGGATTGTTCGAGATGCTTCGAAACTCTTCAGATCGTTTCTATATGTTACGAGGGAAGGTTATGATGGTATTCCAATCAAAAAATTATCTCAAAATTAGATTCGATGAAACTTTTTGAAATACTAGTTTAGGTCAAAAAATCGTAGTATATTATGCACAATTTTATACTACTTTCGGTCAAAAAATCAAATTAAATCGAGGATTATTCGAAATGCTACGAAACTTTTCAGATCCTTTGTATATGTTTCGAGGTAATGTTATGATGGAAGTCCATGCAAAAAACAATCTTAAAATTAGATTCTATGAAAATTTTTGAAATGCTAGTTTTGGTCAAAAAATCGTAGTATATTATACACAATTTTTTGTACTAGTTTCGGTCAAAAAATCAAATTAAATCGAGGATTGTTCGAAATGCTACGAAACTTTTCAAATTCTTTCTATATGTTTAGAGGGAATGTTATGATGGAAGTCCAGGCAAAAAAATTATCACAAAATTAGATTCTATTAAACTTTTTGAAATACTAGTTTAGGTTAAAATATCGTAGTTTATTATGCACAATTTTGTACTAGTTTCGGTCAAAAAATCAAATTAAATCGAGGATTGTTCGAAATGCTACAAAACTTTTTAGATCCTTTTTATATGTTACGAGGGAATGTTATGATGGAAGTCCATGCAAAAAATTATCTTAAAATTTGATTCTATGAAACGTTTTTAAATGCTAGTTTCGGTCAAAAAATCATAGTATATTATACACAATTTTGTACTAGTTTCGGTCAAAAAATCAAATTAAATCGAGGATTGTTCGAAATGCTACGAAACCTTTCAGATCCTTTATATATGTTACGAGGGAAGGTTATGATGGAATTTCAAACAAAAAGTTATTTCAAAATTAGATTTTATGAAACTTTTTGAAATACTAGTTTAGGTCAAAAAATCGTAGTATATTATGCACAATTTTATACTACTTTCGGTCAAAAAATCAATTAAATCGAGGATTGTTCAAAATGCTAGGAAACTTTTCAGATCCTTTGTATATGTTACGAAGGAATGTTATGATGGAAGTCCATGCAAAAAATTATATTAAAATTAGATTCTATGAAACTTTTTGAAATGCTAGTTTCGGTCAAAAAAATAGTATATTATACACAATTTTGTACTAGTTTCGATCAAAAAATTAATTTAAATCGAGGAATGTTCGAAATGCTACGAAACTTTGTAGATCCTTTGTATAGGTTACGAGGGAAGGTTATGATAGAAGTCCATGCAAAAAATTATCTTGAAATTAGATTCTATGAAACTTTTTGAAATGCTAGTTTCGGTCAAAAAATCGTAGTATATTATACACAATTTTGTACTAGTTTCGGTCAAAAAATCAAATTAAATCGAGGATTATTCAAAATGCTACGAAACGTTTCAGATCCTTTCTATATGTTACGAGGTAAGGTTATGATGGAATTTCAAACAAAAAATTATCTCAATTAGATTCTATGAAACTTTTTGAAATACTAGTTTCGGTCAAAAAATCGTAGTATATTATGCACAATTTTGTACTACTTTCGGTCAAAAAAATTAATTAAATCGAGGATTGTTCGAAATGCTAGGAAACTTTTCAGATCCTTTTCAGATCCTTTGTAAATGTTACGAAGTAATGTTATGATGGAAGTCCATGCAAAACATTATCTTAAAATTAGATTCTATGAAACTTTTTAAAATGCTAGTTTCGGTCAAAAAAATATAGTATATTATACACAATTTTATACTAGTTTCTGTCCAAAAAAAATTAAATCGAGGAATGTTCGAAATGCTACGAAACTTTTTAGATCCCTTCTATATGTTACGAGGGAAGGTTATGATGGAATTCCAATAAACAAATTATCTTAAAATAAGATTCTATGAAACTTTTTGAAATGCTAGTTTCGGTCAAAAAATCGTAGTATATATTATGCATAATTTTATACTAGTTTCGGTCAAAAAATCAAATTAAATCGAGGATTGTTCGAGATGCTTCGAAACTCTTCAGATCGTTTCTATATGTTACGAGGGAAGGTTATGATGGTATTCCAATCAAAAAATTATCTCAAAATAAGATTCGATCAAACTTTTTGAAATACTAGTTTAGGTCAAAAAATCGTAGTATATTATGCACAATTTTATACTACTTTCGGTCAAAAAATCAAATTAAATCGAGGATTATTCGAAATGCTACGAAACTTTTCAGATCCTTTGTATATGTTTCGAGGTAATGTTATGATGGAAGTCCATGCAAAAAACAATCTTAAAATTAGATTCTATGAAAATTTTTGAAATGCTAGTTTTGGTCAAAAAATCGTAGTATATTATACACAATTTTTTGTACTAGTTTCGGTCAAAAAATCAAATTAAATCGAGGATTGTTCAAAATGCTACGAAACTTTTCAAATTCTTTCTATATGTTTAGAGGGAATGTTATGATGGAAGTCCAGGAAAAAAAATTATCACAAAATTAGATTCTATTAAACTTTTTGAAATACTAGTTTAGGTTAAAATATCGTAGTTTATTATGCACAATTTTGTACTAGTTTCGGTCAAAAAATCAAATTAAATCGAGGATTGTTCGAAATGCTACAAAACTTTTTAGATCCTTTTTATATGTTACGAGGGAATGTTATGATGGAAGTCCATGCAAAAAATTATCTTAAAATTTGATTCTATGAAACGTTTTTAAATACTAGTTTCGGTCAAAAAATCATAGTATATTATACACAATTTTGTACTAGTTTCGGTCAAAAAATCAAATTAAATCGAGGATTGTTCGAAATGCTACGAAACCTTTCAGATCCTTTATATATGTTACGAGGGAAGGTTATGATGGAATTTCAAACAAAAAGTTATTTCAAAATTAGATTTTATGAAACTTTTTGAAATACTAGTTTAGGTCAAAAAATCGTAGTATATTATGCACAATTTTATACTACTTTCGGTCAAAAAATCAATTAAATCGAGAATTGTTCAAAATGCTAGGAAACTTTTCAGATCCTTTGTATATGTTACGAAGGAATGTTATGATGGCAGTCCATGCAAAAAATTATATTAAACTTAGATTCTATGAAACTTTTTGAAATGCTAGTTTCGGTCAAAAAAATAGTATATTATACACAATTTTGTACTAGTTTCGATCAAAAAATTAATTTAAATCGAGGAATGTTCGAAATGCTACGAAACTTTGTAGATCCTTTGTATAGGTTACGAGGGAAGGTTATGATAGAAGTCCATGCAAAAAATTATCTTGAAATTAGATTCTATGAAACTTTTTGAAATGCTAGTTTCGGTCAAAAAATCGTAGTATATTATACACAATTTTGTACTAGTTTCGGTCAAAAAATCAAATTAAATCGAGGATTATTCAAAATGCTACGAAACGTTTCAGATCCTTTCTATATGTTACGAGGTAAGGTTATGATGGAATTTCAAACAAAAATTTATCTCAATTAGATTCTATGAAACTTTTTGAAATACTAGTTTCGGTCAAAAAATCGTAGTATATTATGCACAATTTTGTACTACTTTCGGTCAAAAAAATTAATTAAATCGAGGATTGTTCGAAATGCTAGGAAACTTTTCAGATCCTTTTCAGATCCTTTGTAAATGTTACGAAGTAATGTTATGATGGAAGTCCATGCAAAACATTATCTTAAAATTAGATTCTATGAAACTTTTTGAAATGCTAGTTTCGGTCAAAAAAATATAGTATATTATACACAATTTTATTCTAGTTTCTGTCCAAAAAAAATTAAATCGAGGAATGTTCGAAATGCTACGAAACTTTTTAGATCCCTTCTATATGTTACGAGGGAAGGTTATGATGGAATTCCAATAAACAAATTATCTTAAAATAAGATTCTATGAAACTTTTTGAAATGCTAGTTTCGGTCAAAAAATCGTAGTATATATTATGCATAATTTTATACTAGTTTCGGTCAAAAAATCAAATTAAATCGAGGATTGTTCGAGATGCTTCGAAACTCTTCAGATCGTTTCTATATGTTACGAGGGAAGGTTATGATGGTATTCCAATCAAAAAATTATCTCAAAATTAGATTCGATGAAACTTTTTGAAATACTAGTTTAGGTCAAAAAATCGTAGTATATTATGCACAATTTTATACTACTTTCGGTCAAAAAATCAAATTAAATCGAGGATTATTCGAAATGCTACGAAACTTTTCAGATCCTTTGTATATGTTTCGAGGTAATGTTATGATGGAAGTCCATGCAAAAAACAATCTTAAAATTAGATTCTATGAAAATTTTTGAAATGCTAGTTTTGGTCAAAAAATCGTAGTATATTATACACAATTTTTTGTACTAGTTTCGGTCAAAAAATCAAATTAAATCGAGGATTGTTCGAAATGCTACGAAACTTTTCAAATTCTTTCTATATGTTTAGAGGGAATGTTATGATGGAAGTCCAGGCAAAAAAATTATCACAAAATTAGATTCTATTAAACTTTTTGAAATACTAGTTTAGGTTAAAATATCGTAGTTTATTATGCACAATTTTGTACTAGTTTCGGTCAAAAAATCAAATTAAATCGAGGATTGTTCGAAATGCTACAAAACTTTTTAGATCCTTTTTATATGTTACGAGGGAATGTTATGATGGAAGTCCATGCAAAAAATTATCTTAAAATTTGATTCTATGAAACGTTTTTAAATGCTAGTTTCGGTCAAAAAATCATAGTATATTATACACAATTTTGTACTAGTTTCGGTCAAAAAATCAAATTAAATCGAGGATTGTTCGAAATGCTACGAAACCTTTCAGATCCTTTATATATGTTACGAGGGAAGGTTATGATGGAATTTCAAACAAAAAGTTATTTCAAAATTAGATTTTATGAAACTTTTTGAAATACTAGTTTAGGTCAAAAAATCGTAGTATATTATGCACAATTTTATACTACTTTCGGTCAAAAAATCAATTAAATCGAGGATTGTTCAAAATGCTAGGAAGCTTTTCAGATCCTTTGTATATGTTACGAAGGAATGTTATGATGGAAGTCCATGCAAAAAATTATATTAAAATTAGATTCTATGAAACTTTTTGAAATGCTAGTTTCGGTCAAAAAAATAGTATATTATACACAATTTTGTACTAGTTTCGATCAAAAAATTAATTTAAATCGAGGAATGTTCGAAATGCTACGAAACTTTGTAGATCCTTTGTATAGGTTACGAGGGAAGGTTATGATAGAAGTCCATGCAAAAAATTATCTTGAAATTAGATTCTATGAAACTTTTTGAAATGCTAGTTTCGGTCAAAAAATCGTAGTATATTATACACAATTTTGTACTAGTTTCGGTCAAAAAATCAAATTAAATCGAGGATTATTCAAAATGCTACGAAACGTTTCAGATCCTTTCTATATGTTACGAGGTAAGGTTATGATGGAATTTCAAACAAAAAATTATCTCAATTAGATTCTATGAAACTTTTTGAAATACTAGTTTCGGTCAAAAAATCGTAGTATATTATGCACAATTTTGTACTACTTTCGGTCAAAAAAATTAATTAAATCGAGGATTGTTCGAAATGCTAGGAAACTTTTCAGATCCTTTTCAGATCCTTTGTAAATGTTACGAAGTAATGTTATGATGGAAGTCCATGCAAAACATTATCTTAAAATTAGATTCTATGAAACTTTTTAAAATGCTAGTTTCGGTCAAAAAAATATAGTATATTATACACAATTTTATACTAGTTTCTGTCCAAAAAAAATTAAATCGAGGAATGTTCGAAATGCTACGAAACTTTTTAGATCCCTTCTATATGTTACGAGGGAAGGTTATGATGGAATTCCAATAAACAAATTATCTTAAAATAAGATTCTATGAAACTTTTTGAAATGCTAGTTTCGGTCAAAAAATCGTAGTATATATTATGCATAATTTTATACTAGTTTCGGTCAAAAAATCAAATTAAATCGAGGATTGTTCGAGATGCTTCGAAACTCTTCAGATCGTTTCTATATGTTACGAGGGAAGGTTATGATGGTATTCCAATCAAAAAATTATCTCAAAATAAGATTCGATCAAACTTTTTGAAATACTAGTTTAGGTCAAAAAATCGTAGTATATTATGCACAATTTTATACTACTTTCGGTCAAAAAATCAAATTAAATCGAGGATTATTCGAAATGCTACGAAACTTTTCAGATCCTTTGTATATGTTTCGAGGTAATGTTATGATGGAAGTCCATGCAAAAAACAATCTTAAAATTAGATTCAATGAAAATTTTTGAAATGCTAGTTTTGGTCAAAAAATCGTAGTATATTATACACAATTTTTTGTACTAGTTTCGGTCAAAAAATCAAATTAAATCGAGGATTGTTCGAAATGCTACGAAACTTTTCAAATTCTTTCTATATGTTTAGAGGGAATGTTATGATGGAAGTCCAGGCAAAAAAATTATCACAAAATTAGATTCTATTAAACTTTTTGAAATACTAGTTTAGGTTAAAATATCGTAGTTTATTATGCACAATTTTGTACTAGTTTCGGTCAAAAAATCAAATTAAATCGAGGATTGTTCGAAATGCTACAAAACTTTTTAGATCCTTTTTATATGTTACGAGGGAATGTTATGATGGAAGTCCATGCAAAAAATTATCTTAAAATTTGATTCTATGAAACGTTTTTAAATGCTAGTTTCGGTCAAAAAATCATAGTATATTATACACAATTTTGTACTAGTTTCGGTCAAAAAATCAAATTAAATCGAGGATTGTTCGAAATGCTACGAAACCTTTCAGATCCTTTATATATGTTACGAGGGAAGGTTATGATGGAATTTCAAACAAAAAGTTATTTCAAAATTAGATTTTATGAAACTTTTTGAAATACTAGTTTAGGTCAAAAAATCGTAGTATATTATGCACAATTTTATACTACTTTCGGTCAAAAAATCAATTAAATCGAGGATTGTTCAAAATGCTAGGAAACTTTTCAGATCCTTTGTATATGTTACGAAGGAATGTTATGATGGAAGTCCATGCAAAAAATTATATTAAAATTAGATTCTATGAAACTTTTTGAAATGCTAGTTTCGGTCAAAAAAATAGTATATTATACACAATTTTGTACTAGTTTCGATCAAAAAATTAATTTAAATCGAGGAATGTTCGAAATGCTACGAAACTTTGTAGATCCTTTGTATAGGTTACGAGGGAAGGTTATGATAGAAGTCCATGCAAAAAATTATCTTGAAATTAGATTCTATGAAACTTTTTGAAATGCTAGTTTCGGTCAAAAAATCGTAGTATATTATACACAATTTTGTACTAGTTTCGGTCAAAAAATCAAATTAAATCGAGGATTATTCAAAATGCTACGAAACGTTTCAGATCCTTTCTATATGTTACGAGGTAAGGTTATGATGGAATTTCAAACAAAAATTTATCTCAATTAGATTCTATGAAACTTTTTGAAATACTAGTTTCGGTCAAAAAATCGTAGTATATTATGCACAATTTTGTACTACTTTCGGTCAAAAAAATTAATTAAATCGAGGATTGTTCGAAATGCTAGGAAACTTTTCAGATCCTTTTCAGATCCTTTGTAAATGTTACGAAGTAATGTTATGATGGAAGTCCATGCAAAACATTATCTTAAAATTAGATTCTATGAAACTTTTTAAAATGCTAGTTTCGGTCAAAAAAATATAGTATATTATACACAATTTTATACTAGTTTCTGTCCAAAAAAAATTAAATCGAGGAATGTTCGAAATGCTACGAAACTTTTTAGATCCCTTCTATATGTTACGAGGGAAGGTTATGATGGAATTCCAATAAACAAATTATCTTAAAATAAGATTCTATGAAACTTTTTGAAATGCTAGTTTCGGTCAAAAAATCGTAGTATATATTATGCATAATTTTATACTAGTTTCGGTCAAAAAATCAAATTAAATCGAGGATTGTTCGAGATGCTTCGAAACTCTTCAGATCGTTTCTATATGTTACGAGGGAAGGTTATGATGGTATTCCAATCAAAAAATTATCTCAAAATAAGATTCGATCAAACTTTTTGAAATACTAGTTTAGGTCAAAAAATCGTAGTATATTATGCACAATTTTATACTACTTTCGGTCAAAAAATCAAATTAAATCGAGGATTATTCGAAATGCTACGAAACTTTTCAGATCCTTTGTATATGTTTCGAGGTAATGTTATGATGGAAGTCCATGCAAAAAACAATCTTAAAATTAGATTCTATGAAAATTTTTGAAATGCTAGTTTTGGTCAAAAAATCGTAGTATATTATACACAATTTTTTGTACTAGTTTCGGTCAAAAAATCAAATTAAATCGAGGATTGTTCAAAATGCTACGAAACTTTTCAAATTCTTTCTATATGTTTAGAGGGAATGTTATGATGGAAGTCCAGGAAAAAAAATTATCACAAAATTAGATTCTATTAAACTTTTTGAAATACTAGTTTAGGTTAAAATATCGTAGTTTATTATGCACAATTTTGTACTAGTTTCGGTCAAAAAATCAAATTAAATCGAGGATTGTTCGAAATGCTACAAAACTTTTTAGATCCTTTTTATATGTTACGAGGGAATGTTATGATGGAAGTCCATGCAAAAAATTATCTTAAAATTTGATTCTATGAAACGTTTTTAAATGCTAGTTTCGGTCAAAAAATCATAGTATATTATACACAATTTTGTACTAGTTTCGGTCAAAAAATCAAATTAAATCGAGGATTGTTCGAAATGCTACGAAACCTTTCAGATCCTTTATATATGTTACGAGGGAAGGTTATGATGGAATTTCAAACAAAAAGTTATTTCAAAATTAGATTTTATGAAACTTTTTGAAATACTAGTTTAGGTCAAAAAATCGTAGTATATTATGCACAATTTTATACTACTTTCGGTCAAAAAATCAATTAAATCGAGAATTGTTCAAAATGCTAGGAAACTTTTCAGATCCTTTGTATATGTTACGAAGGAATGTTATGATGGCAGTCCATGCAAAAAATTATATTAAACTTAGATTCTATGAAACTTTTTGAAATGCTAGTTTCGGTCAAAAAAATAGTATATTATACACAATTTTGTACTAGTTTCGATCAAAAAATTAATTTAAATCGAGGAATGTTCGAAATGCTACGAAACTTTGTAGATCCTTTGTATAGGTTACGAGGGAAGGTTATGATAGAAGTCCATGCAAAAAATTATCTTGAAATTAGATTCTATGAAACTTTTTGAAATGCTAGTTTCGGTCAAAAAATCGTAGTATATTATACACAATTTTGTACTAGTTTCGGTCAAAAAATCAAATTAAATCGAGGATTATTCAAAATGCTACGAAACGTTTCAGATCCTTTCTATATGTTACGAGGTAAGGTTATGATGGAATTTCAAACAAAAAATTATCTCAATTAGATTCTATGAAACTTTTTGAAATACTAGTTTCGGTCAAAAAATCGTAGTATATTATGCACAATTTTGTACTACTTTCGGTCAAAAAAATTAATTAAATCGAGGATTGTTCGAAATGCTAGGAAACTTTTCAGATCCTTTTCAGATCCTTTGTAAATGTTACGAAGTAATGTTATGATGGAAGTCCATGCAAAACATTATCTTAAAATTAGATTCTATGAAACTTTTTGAAATGCTAGTTTCGGTCAAAAAAATATAGTATATTATACACAATTTTATTCTAGTTTCTGTCCAAAAAAAATTAAATCGAGGAATGTTCGAAATGCTACGAAACTTTTTAGATCCCTTCTATATGTTACGAGGGAAGGTTATGATGGAATTCCAATAAACAAATTATCTTAAAATAAGATTCTATGAAACTTTTTGAAATGCTAGTTTCGGTCAAAAAATCGTAGTATATATTATGCATAATTTTATACTAGTTTCGGTCAAAAAATCAAATTAAATCGAGGATTGTTCGAGATGCTTCGAAACTCTTCAGATCGTTTCTATATGTTACGAGGGAAGGTTATGATGGTATTCCAATCAAAAAATTATCTCAAAATTAGATTCGATGAAACTTTTTGAAATACTAGTTTAGGTTAAAAAATCGTAGTATATTATGCACAATTTTATACTACTTTCGGTCAAAAAAGCAAATTAAATCGAGGATTATTCGAAATGCTACGAAACTTTTCAGATCCTTTGTATATGTTTCGAGGTAATGTTATGATGGAAGTCCATGCAAAAAACAATCTTAAAATTAGATTCTATGAAAATTTTTGAAATGCTAGTTTTGGTCAAAAAATCGTAGTATATTATACACAATTTTTTGTACTAGTTTCGGTCAAAAAATCAAATTAAATCGAGGATTGTTCGAAATGCTACGAAACTTTTCAAATTCTTTCTATATGTTTAGAGGGAATGTTATGATGGAAGTCCAGGCAAAAAAATTATCACAAAATTAGATTCTATCAAACTTTTTGAAATACTAGTTTAGGTTAAAATATCGTAGTTTATTATACACAATTTTGTACTAGTTTCGGTCAAAAAATCAAATTAAATCGAGGATTGTTCGAAATGCTACGAAACCTTTCAGATCCTTTTTATATGTTACGAGGGAAGGTTATGATGGAATTTCAAACAAAAAGTTATCTCAAAATTAGATTCTATGAAACTTTTTGAAATACTAGTTTAGGTCAAAATATCGTAGTATATTATGCACAATTTTATACAACTTTCGGTCAAAAAATCAATTAAATCGAGGATTGTTCGAAATGCTAGGAAACTTTTCAGATCCTTTGTATATGTTACGAAGGAATGTTATGATGGAAGTCCATGCAAAACATTATCTTAAAATTAGATTCTATGAAACTTTTTGAAATGCTAGTTTCGGTCAAAAAAATATAGTATATTATACACAATTTTATACTAGTTTCGGTCCAAATAAAATTAAATCGAGGAATGTTCGAAATGCTACGAAACTTTTTAGATCCCTTCTATATGTTACGAGGGAAGGTTATGATGGAATTCCAATAAACAAATTATCTTAAAATAAGATTCTATGAAAATTTTTGAAATGCTAGTTTCGGTCAAAAATTCGTAGTATATATTATGCATAATTTTATACTAGTTTCGGTCAAAAAATCAAATTAAATCGAGGATTGTTCGAGATGCTTCGAAACTCTTCAGATCGTTTCTATATGTTACGAGGGACGGTTATGATGGTATTCCAAACAAAAAATTATCTCAAAATTAGATTCGATGAAACTTTTTGAAATACTAGTTTAGGTCAAAAAATCGTAGTATATTATGCACAATTTTATACTACTTTCGGTCAAAAAAGCAAATTAAATCGAGGATTATTCGAAATGCTACGAAACTTTTCAGATCCTTTGTATATGTTTCGAGGGAATGTTATGATGGAAGTCCATGCAAAAAATTATCTTAAAATTTGATTCTATGAAACGTTTTTAAATGCTAGTTTCGGTCAAAACATCGTAGTATATTATACACAATTTTGTACTAGTTTCGGTCAAAAAATCAAATTAAATCGAGGATTGTTCGAAATGCTACGAAAGCTTTCAGATCCTTTATATATGTTACGAGGGAAGGTTATGATGGAATTTCAAACAAAAAGTTATCTCAAAATTAGATTCTATGAAACTTTTTGAAATACTAGTTTAGGTCAAAATATCGTAGTATATTATGCACAATTTTATACTACTTTCGGTCAAAAAATCAATTAAATCGAGGATTGTTCAAAATGTTAGGAAACTTTTCAGATCCTTTGTATATGTTACGATGGAATGTTATGATGGAAGTCCATGCAAAAAATTATCTTAAAATTAGATTCTATGAAACTTTTTGAAATGCTAGTTTCGGTCAAAAAATAGTTGTATATTATACACAATTTTGTACTAGTTTCGATCAAAAAATCAATTTAAATCGAGGAATGTTCGAAATGCTACGAAACTTTTTAGATCCTTTGTATAGGTTACGAGGGAATGCTATGATGGAAGTCCATGCAAAAAATTATCTTAAAATTAGATTCTATGAAACTTTTTGAAATGCTAGTTTCGGTCAAAAAATCATAGTATATTATACATAATTTTGTACTAGTTTCGATCAATAAATCAAATTAAATCGAGGAATGTTCGAAATGCTATGAAACTTATTAGATCCTTTCTATAAGTTACGAGGGAAGGTTATGATGGAATTCCAATAAAAATTTTTTATCTTAAAATAAGATTCTATGAAACTTTTTGAAATGCTAGTTTCGGTCAAAAAATCGTAGTATATATTATGCATAATTTTATACTAGTTTCGGTCAAAAAATCAAATTAAATCGAGGATTATTCGAAATGCTTCGAAACTTTCCAGATCCTTTCTATATGTTACGAGGGAAGGTTATGATGGAATTCCAATCAAAAAATTATCTCAAAATTAGATTCGAAGAAACTTTTTGAAATACTAGTTTAGGTCAAAAAATCGTAGTTTATTATGCACAATTTTATACTACTTTCGGTCAAAAAAGAAAATTAAATCGAGGTTTATTCGAAATGCTAAGAAACTTTTCAGATCCTTTGTATATATTCCGAGGAAATGTTATGATGGAATTCCGTGCAAAAAATTATCTTAAAATTAGATTCTATAAAACTTTTTGAAATGCTAGTTTCCGTCAAAAAATCGTAGTATATTATACACAATTTTGTACTAGTTTCGATCAAAAAATCAAATTAAATCGAGGATTGTTCGAAATGCTACGAAACTTATAAGATCCTTTCTATATGTTACAAGGTTATGTTATGATGGAAGTCCATGCAAAAAATTATCTTAAAATTAGATTCTATGAAACTTTTTGAAATGCTAGTTTCGGTCAAAAAACCGTAGTATATTATACACAATTTTGTACTAGTTTCAGTCAAAAAATCAAATTAAATCGGGGATTGTTCGAAATGCTACGAAACTTTTTAGATCCTTTCTATATGTTACAAGGGAAGGTTATGATGGAATTCCAATCAAAAAATTAACTCAAAATTAGATTTCTATGAATCTTTTTGAAATACTAGTTTAGGTCAAAAAATCGTAGTATATTATGCACAATTTTATACTAGTTTTAGTCAAAAAAATCAAATTAAATCGAGGATTGTTCAAAATGCTACGAAACTATTCAGGTCTTTTATATATATTACGAGGGAATGTTATAATGGAAGTCCATGCAAAAAATTATCTTAAAATTAGATTCTAAGAAACTTTTTGAAATGCTAGTGTTTCGGGCATGCCCAACTTCCAGAGTTGGGCCAGACAAATTGGCAACCTTGCACGCTTTTCGTCGAGCACCACGTTGAGGGGACCGGTCCTTGTCGACCAAGGCTGCGTCGACCACAATAAAATCCCCTAACGGCTAGTTTTAACCGTTGCCTATTCGTGCGGATTCCACGATCAATGCCTAACGGTTTGAACCAATAACCATCCACCAATGACAGTATATAAACCCACTCAGATGAGAGGGCCAGGTATTCAATTCTCTCACCCTAATTCTCGTACTTGCACGCTCTTTGCTCAGTCTCTTACTTTAGCATCAGAGTGTGTTACAAGTACACCCATCCTCTCCTTATCAACCGTCCTTCAACAATTCTCGACGCCAGCCATATCAGATCCTGATCTCTAAGAGAGGAGCTTGATCTGGTCGAAGAAATCCGATCAGAAGCTCCTCTCCGAGAGGCCACTCTTAAACAGAAAATAGCAGCTCGACATGACTCTAAGGTCATAAGACGGGCA